>CM028676.1:30119113-31515213 GCA_016760335.1 Gastrodia elata
CACACACACATATAGAGAGAGTATGTATATATGAGTGTGTGTGTGTGTGTGGGTATGTGTATATATGAGTGTGTGTGTGTGTGTGTGTATATATATATATATATATATATATATACTAATCTATATATATATAGATATATATATATATATAGATATATATATATATAGATATATATATATATATATATACACACACACACATGCACAGTATATATACTCTCTCTCTATGTATGTGTGTGATACGCACACACACTTATATAAACACACACACACATATGGATATAAATATATGTGTGTTGTTTGTGTGTTGGGTATATATACTCACACACACATACACAAATACAAATATATATATATATATATATTATGGATATGTATACATATGTGCATGCCTATACATAGAGATAAGTATATATGAGCACACACACACATAAAGATTTATATATATATATATATATACAACACACACATGCACACACACACACACACACACACACACACACACACACACACACACACACACACACACAGAGATTTATATATATATATATATATATATATATATATGTCCATGTGAGTGTTACACACACATAGAGATAAGTATATGAGTGTGTTGGGTATATATACTCACTCACATATATAACCTCACATACACACATATATATATACTAATCTCTATGTTTGTGTTATAGACACATACACATACATAAGGAGTAGTATATATACATGAGTGTGTCTGTGTGTGCATTAAGTATATATCTGTGCGTGTGACATACATATATACTAATCTCAATATATATATATATATATATATATATATATATATATATATATTTATATATATATGTACATATGGTATATTTATCATGTGTCTATATCTATATATTTATATAACATCCATACATATATATGAGTATATATACCCAACATATACACACATACATATATACACACACACACACTCACACACACACACATATACAACACACTCATATTTATAGACACACACACATGAGTAGAGATTAGTTTATATGAGTTTGTGTGTGTGTGTATGTGTGTATACCCGACACACACACTCATATATATCGAGAATAATTTATATGAGCATGTTTATATGTAAGAACTCATATATACTTTTCTCTATGTGTATGTGTGTGTCTATATATTTCTATATGGTTGCGAGTATGTATACCCACACACATATGTGTTATATAGGCAAATAGACACACAAAGATATTAGTATATATGAGTGTGCATGTGTGTGTGTGTTTATATTATTATATGCAATTGTGAGAATGCGCGCACACACACAAACACACACACACACACGCACACACAGACAGATATATATATATATATATATGTATATATTTCTATGTGTGTGTGATATATTTATAGTGTTAGGCAACACACACATAGAGATTAGTATACATGAGTTTATTTGTGTGTGCCTATAGTATATATCTGTGTGTTTAACAACTATATACTAATCTTTATGTGTATATATATATATATATATTTATATATATATATATATACATATATATATATATATATAGTATGTATACTATGTGTCTATATCTATATATTTATATAATACACACACATATGTCAGTATGTATACCCAACACACACACACACGACATATAAGTGTGTATACCTAAGCCCACATACGCACTCATATATACACACATATAGAGATTAGTATATAAACATACACACATGGAGAGAAGTATATATGAGCTTGTGTGTGTACTCATAACCATATATAAATATATAGAAACACACATAGACACACACACACACACTCATATCTACTAATCTATATGTGTGTGTGCTTGTGTGTGTGTCTATATATATATATACAATTGTGAATATATATAATCATCCCTATGCGTGTGTGTGTGTGTGTGTCTATGAGTATGTGTTACGTATATCCGTGTGTATGAGTGTGTGTGAGTGTGTGTCGGCGTGCACACTCATATAAGCTTATCTCCATGTAGAGACATGCACACACACACGACACACACACATACATGTGTTTGTGTGATATATATATATACCCAACACACAGATACATAGAGATTAGTATATACACAGAAACACACACACACACTCATATATACTAATCTCTTTGAGTGTGTGTTTTTGTGTGTGTATGTGTGTGTCTATAGTTGTGAGTATGTATATATATGTGTGTGTGTGCCAACCGCATATAAATATATAGACATATATGAGTGTTTGTGTGTGTGTGTGTGTGTATGTTTGCCAATCTATATAAATATATAGACATATATGAGTGTATGTGTGTGTTTGTGCACACACACACAAACACACACACACAAATACACACACATAGAGGTAAGTATATATGAGTGCATGGCACACACAGACACATATGTTTAGTGTGTGTGTGATAACACGTACCTGTGTGCTGTGATAACACATATGTGTTTGTGTGTGTGACACACAAACTTAGAGATTAGTATATAACATATACGTGTTATATACTAATCTCTAGTATGTGTGTCGGACACACAAACTCATATATACAGGCATAGATACACACACACACACCATGCACGTATGGAGATTAGTATACATACGTGTGTGTGTGTGATCCCTATTTGTGTGTGTTAGGTATGTCTTTGTGTGAATACTATTGTGCATACTCATAAACATATATATAAGGCACACACATAGCCAACACATACGTGAGTGTGTGTGTGTGTGTATGTGTGTTGGTATACATACTCACATACATACTTATATCTATGTGTGTGTGTGTGTCTAAATTTATTGTAAGTGTGTATACACATACTCACAACCATATATATATATATATATATAGACACACAAACACACAAATACACACCATAAAGATAAGTATATATGAGTGTTTGTGTATGTGAGTGTGTGTGTGTCTATATATATATACAGTTGTAAGTATCTGCATACATACTCACAGCATACATACACACTCATATATATTTATCTCTATGTGTGTCTGTATGTCATCACACACACACACACACACACTAACATACATACTCATTTATACTAATCTATATACATGTGTGTTTGTGTATGTGTGTGTCTGTGTGTGTGAGTATGTATATACAACACACACTTACATAAATTATGTATACCCAACACACACATACGCATAATCATGTATGTGTTGGCTATGTGTGTCTTATATATATACAATTATTAGTATGTATACCCAACACACATACACACACACACACACATGGAGATAAGTATATATGAGTATGTGTGTGTGTGCTTGGTATATATGAGTGTCACACACATAAACACACACACACATATGGAAATAAGTATGTATGAGTGTGTGTGTGTGTGTGCTTGGTATATATCAGTGACACGCACACAAACACACACATAAAGATTAGTATATATATTCAGAGTATGTATACTAATCTCAATGTGTGGGTGTCTCTCATATATATCGCACACATGTTGGGTAACACACACACATGTGCCTCAACATACACACACACAAACACACTCATATAGTGTGACACACGCACACACTCATATATACTTATATCTATAGAGATGACTATGTATATATACTCACAACATATATATATGAGTGTGTTGTGAGTATGCATACCCAATGTATGTGTTTTGTGTGTGAGTCTCACACACATATGCTCTATATATTTATATACATACACACATAGATGCACACACAAACACATACACACACACACAAACACACACATAGAGATTTGTATATATGAGTATGTGTGTTATATATATACACCTAACACACTCACACACTCTACACACACACACACACACACACTCATATATACACCACACACACACACACACACACACACACACACACACACACACACACACACACACACATATATATATATATATATATATACAGATATATATATATATATATATATAGGCACACACACATAGAGATTAGTATATATACATATATATAGACACACACATAGACACACACTCTTATGTATAATCTTTATGTGTGTGTGTACTCATAACTGTATACACTCATATATATATATATATATATATATATATATATATACATGTGTGGAGATTAATATATATGAGTGTGTGTGTGTGTGTGCCTATACATACTCATTTTGATTATATATATTAGTGTGTGTATCTATATACATAACACACACTCAAGTGTGTGTGTGTGTGTGTGTCTATATATATAACACACACACATGTGTGTGTGTGTGTGTGTGTGTCTATATACATAACACACACTCACAAACACACACACATAAAGATGGGTATACATATTCAAAACCATATAATATGCATATATATATACACACACACTAAGTATGTGTGAGTATGTATACCCTCATAAGTATGTACACCCACACACACAAATACACACACACACATACACATGGAGATAAGTATATATGAGTGCACAAATATATACTAATCTCTATGTGTGCGTATTTGTGTGTGTGTGCGTTGGGTATATATACCCATGCACACACACATATATATTTGTATATATAGATACAAATATATATATCTATACCCAACACACACACCTATGTATACTGCATGTGAGTATATATGAGTGTGTGTGTGTATGTATATTTACTTATACTTATATGTATATGTGTGTGTGTGTGTGTGTGTGTTACTTATATATATGCACATGGAGATAGGTATATATGTGTGTTTGTACATGTGTTACTTTTATAAAGCTTTATGTGTGTGTGTCTGTGTGTGTGTGTGTATATATATGTATATATGTGTATATATGAGTGTGTGTCAACACACATATACACACCGTATAAATACTCATGTGTGTGTATGTGTGTGTGTCACATAGACACACACACACACAATCATACATGCATACAGACACACACACACTCTTGTATACCCAACACACACAAACATATGTGTGACACACTCATATATACTAATCTCTATGTGTGTGTTGCATATATATATATGTGTGAGTGTGTGTGTGTGTGTGTGTGATACCACATACGTGTGTATGTCTATATATTTATATACAGTTGAGTATGCATACCCACACTCACTCATATGTGTGTCCATATAAATATGAGTCATACATACACATAGAGATAAGTATATATGAGGGTATGTCTATGTTATACGGTGTGTGAGTATGAATATATGTGTGTCTATACATAATTATGTGTGTGTGTTTGTTGGGTATACATACTCACACTCATAATATCTATGTGTGTGTATTTATGTGTGTGTGTGCACGTATTGAGATAAGTATATATATATATATATATATATATATATATGTGTGTGTGTGTGTGTGCACACAGAGATATATGAGTGTGTGTATGTGAGTATGTGTGTGTATCTAAGCACACACACACACACTCATATATACTAATATATATATGCACACATACATAGAGATTAATATATATAAGTGTGAGCGTGTGTGTGTATGAGTGCACACACATATTTAGATTAGTATATATGAGTGTATGTGTGTGTCTATATGCATATATGTAGATACACACACACACACACATAGAGATAAGTATATATGAGTGTGTGTATGTGTGTGTGTGTAAATGTGTGTGAGAGTATGTATGTATATATATGTGTGTGTTTGTGTGTGTATGTGAATATAACACATACGTGTATGTTTATGTCTGTGTATACACACACGTATGTGTTATATATCCATATACATGCACACATAAAGATAAGTATATATGAGTGTGTGTGTGTGTGTGTGTGTGTTGGGTATACAGACACACACAAACATATATATGTGTGTATGTATAGCCCACACATACACACATATATGTGTGTGTTATCACACCTATATAGTTGCACACACACACAGATAGTATATAACGTGTGTTTGTGAGTATTATACTTATGAGTATATATAGACAAATGTATGTGTGTGTATATTATATAAACATATAAACAGATACGCGCGCACACACACACATAGTTTGAAAATTTTTTGCTTGAAAACCACCACAGCACGCCACGGCGGATTTATCCGCTACAGCGTGCTGCAGCGGATTTCATTTCCATAATGCGCCGCAGTGGATTTCATTGCCACAACGCACCACAATGGATTTCATTGCCACAACGCACTGCGGACTAGCTTAGCACAATTGTTCCAAAAGCGCCATAGCACACCTCAACGCGCCACAGTGTGTTGCGGCGGAAAAAGCCCAAATGAAGCAGAATTGACTATTTTGGATTCCCAAATCAGTCAATGATGCTACAGCACAACTTGGAACTCCCCAACTGCCAAATGTGCTGGGAAAGGCGGAAATTTTTCATCTTCTTTCAGCAAAAATCAAGTCACACTTATGGCATGCATTGAATCCATCTTTGACCAAGTCGTAGTGTGCCATAAGTGTGCTTAAAACTAAATACTGTCAATCTACCCTTAGTATCATCTAGAGAATCATGTCGTCCGGAAAGAAAACTATTGCTAGCAAGGGAGCCTCTACCTCCATTGCTGGTCGAGTGATCAACAAAAAATAGTTTTCTTCGATTGAAGCAGAACAATGCTTCAATCAAGTAGTTATCAAAAGGAAGCTTGTTCCCGAGGGTGGATTCAGACTCCCTTACCCCGTAAACCCAAACCAAATTTTGAACCGAGGATGGACCCATTTTGTGAGTCCCACAAACTCCACATACCTCTCGATAGTGTAGGAAGTGTATGCCATCGCAATCAATGCGGTGGGGGACAAAATCTTTATGAGGGGAAAGGCCATGGAGTTTGGGCTCAAGGCCATCGAAGGTTTGTATATATTGGGTGAGGTGGAGAGCTGTATATATTTTGACCTGGTGAGCTCACAATACGACCCAGTAGAAATAGCAAGCAAGATTACCCTCTCTGATTCTGGTTGGAGAGGGAACCTAGCCAACATTCCTCGATCACTCCTCACATAATCAAGCAATGCTTGGCATGTGTTTGTCTCCAGTTTTGTGATGCCATCTGGGCATCTCAGCGAGGTAACTCAGTCACAGGCGCTGCTCCTTTGTGCACTACAAAGGGAAGGAGATATCCTCATCTCCAGTATTATAAAGGAGCAGCTTTGGAATGCCTTGACCGGGCCATGTGCTGTTATTGCTTTTGGGTCACTAATCTCAAGAATCTGCGAAGCCCAAGGGGTGAAACTCCTCCCGACCGATGTGGCGATACCACCTCGCGCCCCTCTAAAATTGACAAACTTGAGCGCTAGCACCCAAGAGAGGGCGCGAGCTAAGAAGAGGAGGGGAGAAGAAGGCGAGGCTTCCACATCAGCTGGCCAAACATCAACTGACAGGATGCTGACCCGCATGTATGCACATCAGGGAGGGGAGAAGAAGGCGAGGCTTCCACATCAGCTGGCCAAACATCAACCGATAGGATGCTGATCCGCATGTATGTGCATCAGCGAGATCTGGGCGTCTCCATGGCACATGACATGCATTTCATCAAGGGAGAAGTGGCTGACAGCATGAATTCCAAATGGAATTCTACGAAGCTCTCGAAATAATGTTCCAAGAGTGGAGCTTGCGTGGAGGACCAGATAGGTCAAGATTGCCATGCCCTCCTGCAAGAGCACCATTTTCGGAAGATGATTGTCCAACAGATTATTCTTATCACTACGAGGGAGTGGAAGATGAGGACTGAGGATTAATCAGGTTGTGCTGTTTCCTATTTTTGTGTTTTAATTTTTCTGTTTTCTATTGTAGTTTTGATTTCAATCAATAAAATAAATTCCATATTTCGCACACCCTACATTTTTGCTAAATATGAACTTGAATGAGAATTTTCTGAATGTGATCAAGTTTGGATTCAATGACAGAAAAATTATGGTATAGAATTATGATGCAAGCATGTAAAAGATAAAGATGAAAATGAATTCAAGTGACACACCCCTTATTGAGTTCATGAGTCTACTAAGCTTGGTTTCCAGGACTTAAAATGAAATGTGCTCAAGTTTAAGTGTGGGGGGGGGGGGGAATCTGAAAATTAAACCAGGATGGCAAGAGGTGATAATTTGAAGTGCTGGGCTCTTGTAGGACTTTGTGATCACAAGGACTATATCAAGGGATAAAGAAAAATGGCTCTCCCCTTAAAAAGGAATTTAAAAATAAAAAAGAAAAATCAATATATAAAGGGATGATAAAAAATATCTCTCCCAAGCTAAACAAGTGAACAATTAGGATGAAGAAAAATATCTCTCCTAAAATGTTAAATTATCCTTGTGAATCATAAGAAGGGGCACACATGGCACAATACTCAAAATACTTACCAATTACATCATTAAGATTAGAATTTCAGGATCGCCTCCCCATATTAAAACATTAAGCATGACATTTTAATTGAAACCAAAGGAAGTGTAGGAACATGAACTCGAATCGAGGGGTAGTAGAACTTGGAGACATGAAGTAATCTTGACTAGAGTATGCTTGACAACTAAATTCATGATACAATAGCTTAACGCATTGAATCCTTAGACAAAGACAATTCATAAAATCACATTTATTGAGCTTCCTCGATGACGAGCAAAAATCTAAGTGTGGGGGTGTGATATAGCCGAAATTTGTAGCAAAAATATATTGTTTAAACATTCATATCACCATATATTTCTTTATACTTTGAGTAGAAATTGATGCCTTTTTAGGAAAATGAAGAAAACAGTCTGCAAGGGCTGAGTTACTAAATTCTGGACAAAAACTGCCGCAGCGCGCTGCGCGCATGGGGTCCTCTTAAAAATGCTTTACCTGGAAGCAGAACTGCAGATCTGGAGCAAGACTGCTGCAGCGCGCCACGGCCCGCCACAGTGCACCACAGCATCATATCTATAAGGATAAATTAAAACCATAAAATGAGCAATTGAGCAGTAATACGCAAGCTTGCACGCTGCAGCATGCCACATGCGCTGCAGCATGCCATAGTGTCATTTCTTGTGGATTTATTAAAACCTGATAAATAAGTAATTGAATAGTGTCACACAACTTTCTCTACCACAGTGCGCTGCGGGTGAATTTTTATTTTATCAAACTATATTTGATCTAATTGAACAGTGATCCTGCAAAATTTATCCACTGTAGCGCGCCGCAGTGCGCCACAATAGGTAAATTTTCATTTTATAAAACTATAGTTAAACTAATTGAACAGTGATCCTGAAACTTATTCACTATCGTGCACCGCAGCGCGTCACAGCGTACGCTGCAGCATTCAAACGAAAAAGATACTAACTTATATGTAGGAAAAGCATTCGGAGCACTGCTGGTACAGCGCGCCGCAGCGGAACAGGATTTGAAATGTGGTTGCCATAGCTCGCCATAGTGGAACAGTAGATGAAACACTGCTGCCACAGCACATCGTAGCGGACGACCCAAAATTTCCAGAAACAGCAATTAAGAAGTATGGCGTAGGCCATAAAATGTGACCTTTGGCCTCTCCCAGCCTCTTAAAAATTGATAAATTAATTCCCTGCTGAATCCCAACAAGTTTAAATAGATGAAAACATTAAAAGGGATTGGAATTAAGTTAAGGAAGAGAAAGAGTCACACATTAAAGGCTTTGAGGTTGAGTGCATCCCTATTTAAGGGCCAATCTAAGACCTCAAAAGAGTTTCAACCTTTGCTACTCAAAAGACTAAGCGAAAGGCTGCAGGAAGAGAAAGAAGGAGAAATCTCCAAGGGGAAGAGAGGACCAAGAACAGGAAGAAAGAAAATACAGAAAAGAACAAATGGTAGAGCTTCAAGATGACAACGCAGGAAAAGTAAAGAGAACCCCAGAAAAACTCTGGGAGATTCCTTGTATTTCTCCTAAACTCCCTTGATTAATTTCTTGCCGTGAACTGATAGCGATGATCACTTTTCCTTGCATGCATGTTCTTTCCTACTTATTAATGGAAGGCTAAAAACCCCTTGGAGAAGGTTAAGATGCAGTTGTATAATTATATAAGGGAAAAATTGGTATATGTTGATATTATTTAATTGTAATGAAAAATTGTTTGTTATATTGTTGATTTTAATATTGAATAAATGCTTGGATGAACTAAATTCTTATTTATTTTAATTAAAAAAGCTTGTGTTCCAATGCTCATCAATTGGGTAAGAGCAAGGAAGGTAGTATGAGTAGAGCTGAGAATTACGTTACAAAATTCTTAAGCTCACTTGCACACTACCTTAGTAGCTCTCCCAAAAGATTGACACTTGAGAACAAAGTTCTCCATTAACCTTGCTCTGCTGCTCAGCAAAGTAGAAGGGATGAGAGGACATTGGGAACTTCAATGGATGATGTGACATAATCCATTAACCCAATGCATCCTCCCATCTAGCTAAACTGCAGATGAAGCGTACGACGCACGGTAAATGGAATCTTGCTTGTGAGATCATTATAATTAAATGATATTTTTGGTAACCTAGACATAGGAAGTCAAAATCAAATTAATGAAACTAGATCTCATAAGAGTTTATGTGCTAAGGAGGAACTCAAAAGGAGTTCTCTTTGTGCACTAAACTTGAACCCAATATAATTGGAGGATACTTCAAGTCCAAATGGTGTTCACATGATTTAATTAAGCAATAAATTGAACATATACAATCAAACAATAAGGTCTTATAACCAACCCTTGCATATATTACAACAAAATCTCAACTCTTTCCTTTTTAATCAAATCGTATATTTACTCAAGTTTTGCATATTATTAATTAGGAACCAACAAAAATCAACCAAAATTGCAATCTATATATTAATAAAAGAAAATACAACTCGATATCAAATCAACCATTCCCTGAGGTTCAATAAATCTTAGAAACTAAACTTTCCACTTATTACTTTAAACCACGTACACTTGCGTGTATACGCAAACATGTATTTCCGTCTGTCAAGTTCTTAGCACTGTTGCTGGGGAATGATTTTTATTTTGTTTAGGATGCTAGTTTTGTATGTTTATTTAGCACATTTTAGTACATTTTAGTTTTGTGAAATCAGCATGTATTCATGTGATCATAAGCATGCTAGAATGAGTTCTTCAGTACTTGTAGTTATTTTTGCTCTTTAGCCTCACGTTGCTTAGTTTCGTGTTTTGTATGTTACTTGATATAGCCGGAATTTATAGCAAAAATATAGTATTTAAATATTCATATCACCATGTATTTCCCTATACTTTAAGTAAAAATTGATGTCTTTTTAGGGAAATAAAGAAAACAGACTGCAAGGGCAAATTTACTAAATTCTGGACAAAAATCGCCACAGCGCGCCATGGCGTCCCCTTAAAAATGCCTTACCTAGAAGAAAAACTACAGACCTAGAGCAAGACCGCTGCAGCACGCCACGACCCTCCATAGCGCGCCACAGCATCATATATATATGGATAAATTAAAACTATATAAATGAGTAATTGAACAGTAATACTCAAGCTTGCATGCCGCAGCACACCACGGTGCACTGTAGCGCGCCACAATGTCATTTATTGTGGATTTATTAAAACCTTATAAACAAGTAATTGAATTGTGTCTAGCAACTTTCTCCGCTGCAGCAAGTAAATTTTTATTTTATCAAACTTTATTTGATCTAATTCAACAGTGATCCTGCAAAATTTATTCGTGTTATGCACCATAGCACACCACAGTGGGTAAATTTTCATTTTATAAGACTATAGTTAAACTAATTGAGCAGTGATCCCGAAACTTGTCAGCTGTAGCGCACCTCAGCGCACCACAGTTATGCTGCTACGAGCGAACGAAAAAGATACTAACTTATCTACAGGAAAAGTGTTTGGAGCACTGCTGCTACATCGCGCCGCAGTGAAATATGAATTGAAACGCGGTTGCCGCAGTGCGCCGTAGTAGAACAGTATATGAAACACTACTACCGTGGCGCGCTATTGCAGTGTGCCACAATGCGCCATAGCGCACCACAGCGGACGACCCAGAATTTCCAGAAATAGCAATTAAGAAGCATGGGGAAGGCCACAAAATGTGACCTTTGGCCTCCCCCGGCCTCTTGAAAATTCATAAATTAATTCCCTGCTGAATCCCAACAAGTTTAAGCATATGAAAACATTTAAAGGGATTGGAATTAAGTCAAGGAAGAGGAAGGGTCACACATTAAAGAATTAGAGGCTGAGTGCATCCCTATTTAAAGGCCAATCTTATACCTTAAAAGAGTTCCAACCTTTGCTACTCAAAAAACTAAGAGAAAGGCTGTAGGAAGAGAAAGAAGGAGAACTCTCCAAGGGGAAGAGAGGACCAAGAACATGAAGGAAGAAAAGATAGCAAAGAATGAAGGGTGGATCTTCAAGAGGACAGCACAGGAAAAGTAAAGAGAACCCTAGAAAACCTCCAGGAGAATCTTTGTATTTCTCCTAAAGTCTCTTGATTAATTTCTTGTCATGAACTGATGGTGATGTTCACTTTTCCTTACAAGTATGTTCTTTCTTGCTTAGTAATGGAAGGATAAAAACCTCTTGGAGAGGGTTGAGATGTAGTTCTATAATTATGTAAGGGAAAAATTGGTGTATGTTGATATTGTTTAATCTAAATGAAAAACTATTTGTTGTATTGTTAATTTTAATATTGAATGAATGCTTGGATGAACTAAATTCTTTTTTATTTTAATTAAAAGAGCTTGTGTTCCAATGCTCATAAATTGGGTAAGAGCAAGGAAGGTAGTGCGAGTAGCGCTGAGAATTACGTGACAGAATTCTCAAGCTCACTTGCACCCTTCCTTAGTAGCTCTCCCAAAAGATTGATGCTTGAGAACCAAGTTCTCCATTAACCTTGATCTACTGCTCAGCAAAGTAGAAGGGATGAGAGGACATTGGGTACTTCAATGGATGATGTGACATAATCTATAACCCAGTGCATCCTCCCATCTAGCTAAACTATGTGAGAAGCGCATGATGCATGGTAAATGGAATCGTGCTTATGAGATCATTATAATTAAAAGATGTTCTTTGTAACCTAGACGTAGGAAGTGAAAATCAAATTAATGAAACTAGATCTCATAAGAGTTTATGTGCTAAGGAGGAATCCAAAAGGAGTTCTCTTTACACACTAAACTTGAACCCAATGTAATTAGAGGATACTTCAATTCAAATAGTGTTCACTTGATTTAATTAAGCAATAAATTGAATGTATACAATCAAATAATGAGATCATATAACCAACCCTTGCATATATTACAATAAAATCTCAACTCTCTCTTTTTTAATCAAATTATATCTTTACTCAAGTCTTGTGTATTCCTAATTAGGAACCAACAAAAATCAACCAAAATTTTAATATAGACATTAGTGAAAGAAAATACAACTCAGTATCAAAACAACTGTTCCTTAATGTTCAATAAATCCTGGAAACTAAACTTTTCACTTATTACTTCTGACCACAAACACTTGCGTGCAAATGCAAACATGTATTTCTGTCTGTCATTACTTTTCATACTTGTTGTTCAGTTATAAATGTAATGTTTATAGCTATTCATTCATTTATAGCTTAATGCACCTTATATTGCTTATATGTTTAAAGTAGCTAATGTGATATCTTTAAATATTCAGTTCACTTAATCAACCTAAAATGTACTTAGACAATTTGTCTAACTGTAACCTTTTTCTTTTGTTGGCTAGGGCCCTGGCATTTGTGATGGCGACAAATGTCAGATTTGGAGCTATTCATTGGTGGTTCTGCAGGAGAGGAGCTTGGACAGGATGAGGACCTTCCTGTTGCCGCTTAGATTAGATCTCTTATCAGCTGTGAGATTTGAAAGATTTTTTCTTTAATTAAACTTTCGGTTTGTAATAAATATTATTTCTGGATATATTTCATTTCTGCACTTTGAGTTGAGTTACTGCTGCATTTACTTTACTATACTATGCTGTGATGTGGATGTTATGTTATGCTATTTTATGCTTCTGCTACTTTGATATGTTGATGTATGTTTATAGTCTCAGATGACAAGTTTTTAGCTTAAGGCGAGTTGGGTAAGACCTGACTCTACTTAGGTTGGGGATTTGCCACACTTGGAGCACCGCACTGCTAGTGATTATGCTAATATTAGTATTAGCATGGTCATGGAGGGTACGGGGCCCCACAACTATACTTATCCAATCCAATAGGATAAGACTGAGCCTCTTTAATCTTACTTAGAGTGACTCATCCAAACCCAGGTTTTACTGAAATAATCCAGCAGTATGGGTATACACTTTCATAATCTACTGACAATCTACTAGTTTCCACAAATCTAATTAAACAATAAGGGTTATCAAACTAATAAATCTTTACTCCATTGAAATGGGTACTACACAGGGTTTCAAGGATGTGACCTAAAGGTCACTCAAATTTTGGTTACTATCACATGGAAGATACTCATACTAAGCTCTTAGGTAATTCTACCACAAGGGTCTAAGATCAAGCTTATAAGGCTAATATGGAGCATCTAAGTTCCTACCTCAAGATATAGACAATAAGCACTTCCTACCTCAATAGATTATTTAATTATGGCCTAATAATTATTGAATGATTAATGCTATGACAAGATCATAATGATCTTGCACTTCTAACTTAAAGGAAAATCAAAGTCCTATATTTCACACTAATTCCATAGTTCTTGCTTCCTTAAGGTCTGATTTGACCAAATCATATTGGTAAGCCCATCAGATTATCACCTATGCTAAAAATCATGGAATGTAATCTCATAAATTATTAAAGAATGATTGGTTCGTAAATCCACTCTATTTTATAGGTTACATTATGCTCGTAGTCTTACTTAAGAGGAAATCAAGGATTTAAGGATAAGTGTTCAGATTGACCAATCATATAGCTTATTAAAGATCTTAATAGTTCTAAGTTAATGAGTTAAGGTAATTATCAAATCAAGGTGCATTATTGGAATTATGCAAGTTGATTTATCTCTTAAATCAAATTGATTTTATTAAAGTGATTAATGTTTAGATCTTAATTAAGTTAAATTAAGATTAAATACTGATTTAACTAAACCAAGACCAATTGTTAAATTTATGGATCAATGACAAATTAATGGACTATTAGTGTATTATTATTATTTATTTTAATATTTTTGATCACGTATAAATTGCTTAATCACTTTCTTAAGATTCTTTAGGTTAAGTATTAAATTATTCCAAATTCATTAAATCAAGGTGTTCAAGTTCACTTAATAGTTCTCTAACCTTTATCCTACTAATATGAAAGCATAAGAACACAAATTTTCATAAAATAGAAAGTAGTTAAGGCTAATTAAACCCTAAATCAAGAAATATGGATTAGCACTTAATTATAAATCCAACCATTGAAACTTCATGAAACTTGGCAAGTGTGTTCTAGTAAGCCATGCAAATAATCAAAGACTATAATTGAGGGTTTTAGCTAAGTATAAACCCTAATTCTTACTAATCATGCTTTTACAAGATTAGGGCAAAATTAAGAGGATAATAATCAAAAAATTAATTCACTTAGCACATGCATTCTACAAGATATTAGAAACATAATGGCACTTAAATCATACAATTTGGCTAAGTATACATGCTAATCAACCCTAATTAGGTTCTATAATAATTAGGCTACATAAAAAAATCCAACTATTAAAAATACAATATTATTTTATATTCATGTTCCTAGTGATTTTTTGAACAACTTGATATATAATTTTATAGGGTTTGGAATAGTGGATCAAAGTTATTCAAATACTTTAATCTACTTTTTTCTAATTTAATTTCCCAATTATTCCATTAATCGGATTATTTTCCTTAAAAAAAAATAAATCCAATTAATCAAATTTATATTAAGCCCACTACCAAAAGGCGCGGGTCGGCCGGGGCCCGAGGAACCCAGTACTGTCACACAGCACGGGTCATGGGCTGACCTGACCCGCATAGTGCTGTCGTCCCCAACCCCACTTCCCTGAGACTTAGGGAATTAGAGTTAGCTTTCGCAGCTAAATCTCAGGTGCCCCAACTATGCCTTGGTCCCAATTTGATCCTTACATGATTAGTGGGCCAAGATGCATCGATCGCACCCACTAGCCCCTTGTGAGGAGGTCTGGATCACCCGGACCTTACTCACCTGATAGGCCTCACTATGGAGCCACTGTGGGAAGCCATTTCTCCACATAAAGGCTACGATTGACCTTACGTTCAATCCCTACACCTTCAAGGAGGTGAGACAGATTGAACCCCTAAGGTGGCTAGGTCTGGGGTGGTCCTGATCACTAGTTCCTAACTCGAACCTAGCCTTCTTACGAGACTTAGCCCGATCAATCAGGGCTAGCTTAAGGCGCATTTACATATGGAATGTTTCTGATTCAACAATGCCAATCCTTATGAATCAAATGGAAGAAAGCTTGAGCCTAATTGGCTCAGAGCACGCAAGGGGATAACTGGCTTGACGGGGGAGCTCAGACCGATTGACAGACATCAATGCAGGATCTAGCTGGCTTCCTCAAAGAACTAGGATTCCTGAACACTAGGAGAAACCCTCTATCAGCAATTCACAAGCGCTGGATTCCCCGAAAGAAGGTTTGAGCAGACCAGCAATGGCGGAGAGGGAATTGATTTCAATTGATCATTAAACGATTCAAGGGAGGATCCTGATGCTACTAATAGCATTAGGGAGAAGCTAGGGATATTTGATCAGGCTTGGGATTGACCCGAGAGCTCTAGCCATGGTCGAGCTCCAAATTTCTTTAATGAAGCTAATCGGGCCATAGGACCTGATTGGGAGGTGCCAACCATATGGGGGAGATCCTAACAACCTTTATGAGATGGAGGCATGAGTGGGGAACAAGCTAGAGTGCTGGGGTTAGGAGGACATTCCCTGTCAGAAGTGGAGTGCGATGGGGACAATGATCAAAAGTGTCAGGTGCCTTCGACGTTGTCTGATCTGTCGACCAGAAGGCACAATGGATTGGATCACTCAGATCCTAATGGCCGATCATGGGAGTGATCCGAGCCATCGGATCCACAGGAAGATCCAATGGTAGATGCGTGGCTCCGCAGATCTGGATCCTAGAAGTATGATCCACGGGAGGGATGGTGAGATGGAGTGGGAATTCATTGTCACATGCCACGGGCACTGCAGCGGATCGCCCGCAGTCTGCACAATAGATCTCGGATGGGTAAAATGGTTTAGGGTTGATTTGTAAATATTAAATGTTGGGATTCCTTATGTACAATTAACCCAATTTAATTTAAATTTAATTATGGTCAAAATGACCTCCAAAAATTCCCAAACTTTCACCCATAGCTAATTTGGGGCAAAGAATTCAAAAATTCAATCAAATTTTAATTCTGAGGTCAAAATATTTTATGTCTTAATTAGGGCATCTAGATTGACCAATAACTAAGCTTCCTTAGAGTGGTCTGATTGACCTCAAATTTTCAGGGTTAGCAAAAAAGAATATAATAAATTCTATGAAATAATAATTAAGACATGATTAAGCTTAGATCAAGCTAGGTAACATCCTAGAGTTGTTATAGACTCCCCCACTTAAGAATGATGCTGTCCTCAACATCATCCTAAGAAGGGAAAAGAAAACACAGAGCTTAAGAACGCGATTCCAAATGAAAGGGTACCTAGATTTTCAAAGAGAATTGGATATTTTCTTTGAATATCAACCTCTTTTCCCAAGTTAATTCCTCAAGCGAGCGATTCCTCCACTAAACCTTCACCATAGGACTATATAGAGGAATTTCTTAGCTGCTTCTGATCGTGAGCTTAGATTTTCATAGGCTCCAACGCATAAGAAAGGTTCGACTAGAGAGATACTGTTGAGAGTTGAATTAAATGAGATGGATTATGAAGCTATATCCGTAGTAACAAAATATAAATACATTATGGACTATATAGAAATCTATAGGAAGTTTCAATCTAAAGCCTGCAGAGCCTATCTTTTTTATTATTTCAAATGGTCCGACATAGGAAGGATTGAGCTTTCCAGCTACACTGAAATGATATACTCCTTTCATCGGGCTTACTTTGAGATACGTAAAATCTCCAATATTGAACTCCAAAGAACGATGGTGGGCATCATGATATTTACTCTAACGATCTTGAGCTACTTTAATTCGCTGTTGGATCAATTACACTTTCTTATTTGTTTCTTCTACTAAGTCTGAACTATATAGCTAACACTTCCTGTTTCAGACCATGCTAATGGAGTACTGCATTTTATTTTGTATAAGACTTTATATGAAGCCATGCCAGTACTCAATTAAAAACTGTTATTATAAGTAATTTCTACTAAGGGAATATGATCTTCCCAAATTTCTTCAAAATCCAGAATACATAGATGTAGAAGATCTTCTAGAACCTGATTGACTCTTTGAGTTTGACAATCTATTTATGGGTGAAAGGCAGTGCTCATGGCTAGGGTAGTCCCCAATTCTTGATGCACAACCTGCCATAATTTGGAAGTGAATATAATATCATGATCAGATACGATTGACATTGGAATCCCATGAAGCCTGACAAATTCTTTGATATATAGCTTCACCAATTTTTCAACATAATCAATTTGACTTATTGGAATGACATGTGCTGATTTAGTCTGTCAATCGACTATGACCCAAATAGACTTAGAACCATACCTTGACTTGGGTAAACCTATTACAAAGTCCATGAAAATGTCAAACCATTTTGCTAGAGGATGGAGAAGTCCTCCGAGCCTTTGGTGTTCTACTTTAACCAAATTACAAGAATGACATTTTGCAACAAATTATACCATGCTCTTCTTCATTCTAGGCCACCAAAATGACTTCTTCAGATCTTGATATATTTTAGTACAGCCGGGATGGGCTTGGTACCCAGAATTATGGTTTCCATTTAAGATTTCTTGATGCATGCATTTGGGAATCCATAACCAATCACCTTGATATATTACATTTCCTCGCAAGAGTAGATTGAAACAATGACCACTTTCGATCTCCATTTTGAACTTCAAATAGTCTTTGTCTTTTACTTATGAGATGGAGACATCACGATGAAAAGTGGGTTCTACAAAACTCATGGATATTAGCTCACTTATCATAGCACCATGGACGGGCTTAATATCGAGCTTACAAATTTCTTCTGCTAAGGAACTAGAAGCTATAATAGCGGATAGTGTAGCATGGTATCTGAGTGCATCAGCTACTGCTTTTGCTTTGCCAGGGTGATACTGGATACTTAAATTGTAATCGCTGATTAACTCAAGCAATCTTCATTGAAGATAGTTTAGTTTGCGCTGAGTGAAAATATACTTCAGACTCCGATGATCTGTGAAAATGGGGTATTGGACGCCATTATGATAATAATGCCAAATCTTCAGGGCAAAAACTATAGCAACTTGTTCAAGATCAGGGACATGATAATTCTTTTAATGCGGTTTTTGTTGACTAGATGCAAAAGAAATGACTTTCCTTCCCGCATAAGTACACATCCCAAATCGATTCCAAAAGCATCAGTATAGACTTGGTAATTGAGACCTTACTTAGGTAAGGCAAGTACTGGGGCAGAAGAGAGGGCATTATTTAGTGATTAAAATACATTGCCATATTCAGGACTCCAAATGAATGGTACTATCTTCTGAGTCCACTTCATTAATGGAGATGCTATCTGAGAAAAGCCTTTAATAAATTTTTTGTAGTAGCCTGCTAGTCACAAAAGCTTTTGATATTAGTCACAAACTTGGCTGTGATCAATCTTGAACGGTTGCAACCTTATTCTTATCTACTCTAATTCCTTGAGTGTCTACGACATGGCCCAGAAAAGTGACTGAGTCAAGCCAGAATTTTCCCTTAGAATACTTGGCATAGAGTTCATGGTTTCTAAGATCTTCTTGCACCATTCTTAAGTGTTTCTCATGATCTTCTTTGATTTTGGAATAGATCAAATTATCATCGATGAAAACGATGGTGAATTTATCCAAATATATCTTTAGGACATGCTACATTAAGTCCATAAAGATGGACGGTGCATTAGTTAAACCAAAAGATATTACCAGAAGTTCATAATGTCTATAACGAGTTTTGAAGGATATCTTTTCTATATCTGAATTTTAACTCTCAATTGATGGCAACTTGATCACAGATCAATCTTGGAAAATACACTAGCTCCAGATAGCTGATCAAATAGATCATCGATATGTGGAAATGTGTATTTATTCTTAATAGTTACCTTATTCAGCTCACGATAATTGATACACATGCGCAATCTTTCTTCTTCACAAACAATACTGGCGCTCCCCAAGGAGATAAACTTCATCGAATGAGACCTTTCTCGAGCAACTCTTGAAGCTGCTTGTTCAATTTTTGAAGTTCTTTAGGCACCATATGATAAGGAACCTTTGATAGTAGCTGCATTCTCAGAATTAGTTCTATTAAGAATTCCACCTCTCGAATAGGAGGAAGATTAGGTAGGTCTTCAGGGAACACATCAGTGAATTCACATGCTACAGAATTTTATGGGATAGGAATATTTCTATTCTTTTCTCCTAACATTGTTACTAGATACACATCACATCCTTCTCTGACTAGCTTCTCTACCTTTATCATGTTGATTAATGAACCTTGAGTACTATATTTACCCCCGAATGTTTTTGATTGATTTCTGCTGCCAAGGGAAATTTTCTTCTTCTAGCAGTTTATAGAAGCACCATGTCTACTTAGCTAGTTCATACCCATAATTATATCAAAGTTAGCAATTGCCAGCATTATTAACTTAGCTTCAAACTTCTAATTATTGATAGGAATTTCTATGTTACAGAATTGATGGATTGCATACGGGCTCCAGAAAGTAACCCGATACTTGATGAGTTAGCTAATTGATATGACAACATGCCAAGGGATTTAACCCAATTTTCAGATACAAAAGAATAACTTGCTCCAGTATCAAAAAAAAAATATTACAGGGTTTATCGCTTATCGTTAAGGTGTCTATGATTACAACAATATTAAGATATCACTATTTGAAACATTTAGAAAAGCTGAAATGATAATGACTGAAATTAAAATAAATTTAAGATATACCTGAGATGATATCATTATCCTCAGGTGCCGAGGCAGGAGTTAGCATATATACTCGAGTAGGAGCTGTTGGGTGCTTATTCTGAGGTTGCTGACCTTGATGATTATATGTCGGCTTGGGAGCAGGAGCTGTTGCTTTAGGGTTAGCAGATGGAGTGGAAGCTGTCATTACAACTAAGGCAAGAGCTCGGCTATTCAGTGGTTGAGGACAAAATTTTTGATCATTCGTGAATGTGTGATCGGCACTCTATTGATAGTGAGATTGGAATTATAGTGATAAAAAAGGTGGCCCTATCAGCCATAGGTGTAGTACATGTTACCTTGTGGTAAGATTTCCCAAATGGGTGACGATGTTTGCATTCAGTGTGTTCTATCGAGGTTGGCTCGACATCCATGTTATACACTTTGGCCACATTCCTATGACCAATGTTCTCTCTTTTGTGTCTGAGCAGATACTAGAATGAAGGCTTCCTTGAAAGCCTCAATAAAATGGTCCCAAGAGATGTCCTCTATTTCATAGTCAGCAAATCTTGTGTTACACTCATTTTCCCACCGGTATACGGCCTCATATTGAAATAAGTGGGTGGCTAGATGGATTGCTTCAGAGTTTGGACATTTATGCTTGCCAAATTCTTTTCAACTGCCTTTAACCAACTGATTGTGTCCATGGGTGTGATGCCCCATCCCCCTAATCCACAAGATTAGGTTAAGGGGAGGTGCGCCACTCTGGGAAATCCCTCACTTATCATTGGATTAGGTATAATCCATAATCCATTAATAAGAGAAGGATGTGCCTATATTATATGCAATAGGATCAATCACTAAGTAAATAGAAACATAGAGTGCAGAAGCAAGAAAGGTAAATCTTACATCCAACTCACCATAATTCAAGTAAGGAATAGAAAATATACAACTCAGAATAATAATTACATATGAAACACACTCACAGGTACCTGTATTATTACAATATCTTAAATAAGTTTTAAAGAAATAAAAGTGCAATCTCTCATCCTTACAAGTAAAGAAGTAAAGGATCTTTTAGACTTCAGCTCCACCCTGCTGCTCTTCCTCTAAGAAAGGCTCCTATTCTGGCACAAGCTCTTTAAAATGATCAGATTCTGACATTGTCAGTTTTACATTGCCATGGCCCCAACTAAGAAAAGAAAATCTTGTTAGATATATTGTCTAAGTATATATTAGGCTAAAAATATTTCAAGAATTTATTAATGTCACCATTTACTTAAACTGTAGAAAGTAAACTATCATAGGAGTGATAAGCATACAAAAGGATGTGATGCATTATAAATAAAAACTTTTATAACTAAGAAAAAATGAGGCAAAAGAACATACCTTAATAATAAGCTAAGATAAGGCTAGGCATACATAAATAAATATAGTAAGAAAAGTACTGAAAGAAAAGGACTAATCCTAAACATGTTGATAATTATATGAAGTATGCAAGTATAAAATAAAGTAATCAGCATGTGATAAGTCTAAGAAAACAGTAAGGAAATCTAGTATCCTATAAGTAAGTAAGTAGGTAAGGTAATGCTGATTGAAGTAAAATGTAATAGTAAAATAGTAAACAGGTATGTACAGACTACCATATCAAAAAGGTTGGACAATTAGACCATAGTAAATTTCCATAAACTTTCTGGGCTAGGGCAGAACAGAAATTCCCATAGCCTTTATGGGCTAGGGAAGAACAAAACATATATTACTGAGGAGGTAGAAAATATAAATGAAATGAATTTTAGTTATTTTATTTTGTTTCTGTGGACTTGACCAGAAGCAGTTGAGGAGTTAAGCACGTCTGAAAGACTATTTGGGTTCCAACTTAACACAACACTCCTCAATGAGTAATGCTAGGTTATCTCATATTTTTTTCTTACCCCTATCCAGTAGGGTAAAAATGCACATGAATCGATCAAAAATTTTGTAACAACTCAGGTTATTACTTAGGTTATTTAGGACTAAACAAAGTCCTTATTATGATTATAGTGCATCAATTAAGTCATTAGTAGTTCACCATAAGGACTTAGTCTAAATCAGCAGTTAAATAGATCAAATCCTAATTTTTGGAAATTTCAGGAACCCTGAAATTTGATTTATTTAAATTGACCTCAAATCAAAAATCCAACTTCGCCATAGCACTCATCACCCTCAAATTAGTTAGGGGTGATGTCTTAGAAGCATTTGAAATTTGTTGGATTTTTAGCAAATATATTTTAAATACCCCAGAAAATGAGAAAAATAAATGCTCGCCATTTTATTCCTCATCTTTCAATTAATTAGCTAGGGATGAAACTATGGAATTTTTTAGAGACCATCTGATAGTCAAATTTTAAAATAAAATTTTGGGATTTAAAATTAATTAAAATAATTATTATTTTATTACTGTCAGTTGGGGGCTCGTTGTTGCAAACAGGGCTGCTCCATTAGCAGGCTTGAATTGAGTTTCCTTTCTGTCCTTCATGGGCTGAGTCTTTGGTCCCATTTGGCCCGAGTCGATCTCATTGATCTCATTGTCCAAAATGGACGTCCCCAATCTATCATTCTAGCGCACGAACACTGTGCCTACAAGTGGCAATTTCAGCCTCACGCGGCAGCCTGCTGCTCTTCCAAGAATTACCACCACTTAAGAACTAGCTTTTCTTAGATTTAATATTTTTTGAACGTAAAAGCTTCGATCATTTTTCTATCCTAAGCAAAAAGTATACTCAATTCTCCATCTTCCTTCTCTGGCTGTGCTCATCAAAATGTAGGTACCCAATCTTTTCCTATTTTCATTCGATTAATACACTTCAATTATTCCATAGATGAGATATGTAATCGATTGTTTATGAGTATTTTATCGAACTTAAACTAAAATTGATTTTGCAAATTTAACCTACGTTGCTGCCCTAACTTAAAATCATTTTAGGGCAATATTTTGTATGAAAAAGGAGTGTTTAGTTTCTGTAACGACCCCAATAATTGGATGGATGATTAATCTAATATTAGGATATTATCTTAGCATCTCATACACAATTAGAAGAAAACAAATCAAGAATAGATGTTAAGGGTCCAAGTCACTTTATGAGCTGTTGTTAAGTTAAAAGAATTTGCAATAAAGCAAAAGAAGGTATAAAATAAAGCAAGTATAAGTATTACTAACAATAAATATTATTATCCACTCATTCAATCTAAACAGTTTCAAAATAATTAAACTCAGCACAGAACATAGATAAAAACATCTCGAGCATTTACTAGTTAAATTATTATAAGCCATATAATAAGAAAGAGTAAAAGAATATAATGTCACTCTCTCACTTGTACTAATAAGCATGTAAATTTAGCATTAATTAGCGGAAGCAGTTCCATATAAGCTCTCCTTGTACTAAGACCTGCGTTACCTGTATCATAGAACTCTTGATTGATCATATTTTGGAATTTAAATTTGATAGGGCAAAGCCAATTAAAAGAAAGAGAGTGAAGTTAGACTAAATAGTCTAAGCACAATTTAAGAATGGCTAATAATTTAGTTCATTCAAATATCACAAGATGACTTACAAATTTGAAATATGCAGTAGAATTTTAAATACTTTTAAACCAGGAAAGAAAACAAACATAACTGTAAATAAGAATAATTTAAATTGAACTTAACATAACTGTAATAAAGACAGTATGAAATAAGCTAAGTAAGATTACTCACTTGAATATAAACCCTAGCATGTAACCAAGAAAATGGTAAGGGAAAAGCATCATATAAGGCCAGAAACTACTATGAGCATTTAAAACAATTTATATGAAAGTATTACATGTCCAAAAGTATTTATGCTAAGTAAGCAATTGAAATACAGTGAAGCATTAAATAACATTTAAGAAACATACACTGTATTCAAGATGAACTGTAAATATGCAAAGCACAATACTAAATATAGAGAGTGTAAGGCACAGAAAGTAAACGATGTATCTTAGATTCTTAGTTTAAGACATTCATTGCCTAGGACTATGAAATGGAAGCATAACTAAGCAGTTATGAAGAGATCTTACAATCTACAAGATTGTGAAAGAGCTCTTATCATTGTAGTTAAAGATTACATCAATAACTAACTCATTCTGGAAGAATTCAACAGAATGTCATGAGGAGTTAAGCACGTCTACCTAACCAGATCAGTGGGGTATTTTAGACATTCTTATTAACCCTCTCTAAAATGTGAAGTATTTTAATAAGCATTTTTAGCTTTATTCAATTTTTCGTAAGGCATTCCCCATAATGTTTTTATAAGACTCTAATTTATTTGCAAAGTCTTGTATATTATTTTCCAAAGAAAATAAGCTCAAAGCCATGCAAACATCCAAGATAATACAAGGAAATTGAAAGATTCTTAAGTTAATCTAACATGCACTTAAAGGAGAAATAAAAATATGTAGAGGCATAAGAATCTAATTCCAATCCTAATAATTTTAACATGCACTCTATTGTATCTACTTAAAAGAAACAATTAGGATGTTAACACGCAATTCTTCCATTCATTTGGAAGATTCATTTTGAAAGATCAATATTAAAGAACTAACATTAAGTTAATTTAATACTTAGAACTTTATTCCAAATTAAAATGTAACATGACAAAAGTAATTAAAATTACACTCCATAATTATAAAAATAACATTCATTAAAGGAAATAGAGCATGAGATAATTTTATAACTTCTCAATTTGCTAGGAGATGAAATGAAAGAACAATTCATTAAATTCACTTAACAGAATAAGCAATTCATTTATAGTATCTTGTTGAAATTGAAATCTATCCAATGTCAGTCCTAAACAGATTAACTTCATCATCAGAGTTTATGAGATGAAAGGTTTCATATCAAATAAATCACTAACCTATTTAGGATCAGTTGATAGGGAATGTTTGAATGGAATAAAGAAGTGAGATTAGATATCTAGCACTCTAGTTTTATTAAAGTTCATAGATTTGAAGAATCCTTATAAAATATCTTAAATCTTGATAAACAACTAAGGAGATTCTTGATTCAATTATTAAAGAACTTAAGAAAGTTAAGAAGTTAAGGAGAAAAAGAACTAGTGATTCTAATCTAATGAGATTGGAAATTAGTTCTACTAAACTCTCTAAATGAAATTAGATGTAAAATTAACAAACTATTTCTCAACTTATTAGAAGATAAATCGAAAGATCTAGTGTTGAAGAACTAAAACTATGATTATGTAAATCATATGATAATAGATCAATTTGAAATCAATACATGAAATTTGTAACTAACATCATGAATTAAATTGACTAAGTTTTAAATGGCAATTTAACTAATCAATGAATCTTAATTCCATGATATAACAATCGATACTCAAACATTAAATCAAGAAGTATACTATAATTTAATAGTAAAAGATATCATAGCAAATATATTATGTGCTTGTATGTTCTATTAAGATCAAATTAGAATTAACTTAGTCTTAAGATCTCAAATATTATATATATTTCATTTAGAAGCAACATTTGATTCAATATGCTATGGAACAGTAGCATTTAATTTAGCATTCTAAGGGACAGCATAAATTTTAATTAACATAGCAAGGAATAACATTATAACTTATTATGCTGAAGAAATGACAATTGGTTCAGAGTTTGTAAAGAAAGGCATTATTGATTCCACATTACAAGGAATATTAATATATAACTTAACATGCAAAGAAAAATTGTATTTAGTTCAGTAAATATAAAGAATAGGAGTAATTTTGATTAACAATCTAAAGGACAACATTTTATAATTCAACATTACTCTGGATAATAGTATTTGGTTCAGCATGTGAGGTATAGCAATATTCATTCAGCATTGTGAAGTATTGACACATTAATTCAACATTATAGGGTACAACAATATAAATTCAGCATTTCTAAGTATTACAACATTGATTCGGCATTACAAGGATATTAATATGTAATTCAGCAATTATAAAAAACAACATTATTGGTTCAACATTTCTAAGTATTACAACATTGATTCAGCATTTCAAAGATATCAAAATGTAATTCAACAATTAAAAAATACAGCATTATTGATTCAGCATTTCTAAGTATTACAAGATTGATTCAGCATTTCAAAGTATTACAATATATAAATTCAAAATACAATTCAACATTACACATAAAACTACAGCAATAAGTATCAATATCCATCATTAGATATAAAGAAACTTTCAGCATTTGTTCAATACCCAAAAATACACCAATCAACATTATTATCTAAGACTGTAGCATAAGCATCATATTGTCAATTGTAGACTGAGCATTTAGAAATGAATAGAGATTTGTTAAGCAATTGTTATATTATATTGAAATACCCTAAATATTAGATACTGGCAAGAAAAATCATTTGCAAACTCTTCAGTCTATACAACACTTCTCCAAATAAGGGATCCTATAGAGCTTCAAAATTATAGGCCAAACCATATACATCATTTGTATGTTATGTATGCATTTACAAAGCACAAACTATAAATTATATTAGATAAGTAGATGTTTTTTTTTTATCCAAGGCATCATAGCATTAATCCGCAATTCCTTTAAATTCTGGCTCATTATGGTTTTATTGATGACTCTACAAAATAAATTTGAAATTTTATACTCAACTCTAAAGTTGTAATGGGCGATGTACTTCAAGAACAAGAGGTATCATTATTATAAAGACTGCAGAAATATAAAGAAAAAACATGGCATCTTATTTTCAAGAATATTGCTTTTACATAGACATTTCTTCTATATAAACTCTCTAATTGTTGGATTCCTCTCCGTTTATCAAGAAGTAATGGATGGAGCCCATTACTGAGATTGTAAGCGATACTATACATAAATTGAGGTTAGTATAAAAAAAAATAATGAAAGTAATGTTTGATTTCAGCAACACATTAAAGAATATTAACTAAATTATCTAGTTCTTATCATCTCCTTTACTTTTTTTTCTTTCGTATTTTAAAAGAAGGATATTGGCCACCACCATCCCTAAGAGAAAAAGGAGCTGAATGGTTAAGAACATAAGTTAGACAAATGGCTACCCATTTGAGTTCATGGAAAATAAATTTTAGAGCCTTCTAATCTGAAAGGGATATGACCACTGCTTCTCTTTATATTAAGAATCACTCTTAATTATTATTTAATACAAAAGAAAACAAAGAGCAAACAATCCTGCTTAGAATAAGACATTCAAACAATCAAGTATAACTTTAACTAAAAGAAAAATAAGAAGGTAATCACAATTAGAAACATCTACATGCTACTCTTAAACATGTGCTTGTTATGATATTCATCGCAAATAAAATCCTATTCTCATAAATTTTAGTATATAAAAAAAAAGGACTCAGCAATTATTAAGCACAAATTTCTTTAAGTTAAATGCCATTCTCATTATAGAATTTATGTACTCTACAATTGCTCCTATTGTGAGTAATAAGTGGTCTCTGTATGCACATAGTAAGGCAGGTTCAAGAAAAAAAAGAAATTATGAAGAGTTTGTCTTGTTTAGCTACAAACTTGTGGTCGATTGGTGAATCCAATTAAATTATTAGAAAACAAACTAAACGACAAACTCATACAGTTTTTTTTTCTTATAACACACAGCGACAGCATTACACTACATGCGTTTCCAAAGATTGAGGTAGGAATTTACTTAACGAGGAACTAAAAAAATTATTTCATTAAGAATATGAAACACTTCATATTAACGATAGCATTTACATAATGAATAAATTGAAATAGAACTGAACATCTAAGGACCTTCTAAAACTCCAAATCATCTTAGGTAAACCTAGTGGCATAATTTCATAGTAAAAGGATGGATAAATGAAGGAGTTCGAAGTATCAAACACACATCCAAAGAAGAAAAATCATAGAGGTACTGATAAATGCTCCTTGATTACATCGTTGGAGATTGGAATCGCAATTAAGGCACGTGAGCCGAACTCTAAATGACTCTCAGCTAGTTAAATTTCTTGAAGATAGCCTCAACTCTAGAATCTCTTTTTGCTTCTCCTTAGGTTAGAGACCAAGCATTATCCTGAAGAGAGGGAGGTAGGGTTGAGGGAAAATGGGTCGAGGGTTACCATGCGTGCTGTAGCATGACCCCTGCTCCCACGATTGCATTTATCTGAAGAAGGTGTACGGGGAGGCATTTGAACCATTGGATTGCCATGATCAAACTAAATAACCAGATGTTAAGAGGGAAAAATGTGAAGCATCTTATTGGCTAATGCGGTGTTTCAGGTTTGGAACCACAAATAGGATTTCTGCTATTCTATCTCAGCTAAAAATATACTATTAATAATAATTATTATAATTATAATATTAGATTATTCAATTATCCATTTTAATTTCTAAAATTTAATTACCAAAACACACTCCAAAAAATCCCAAATTTTTACCCTTATCTAATTGAATGGTGAGAAACTCAAAAATGAAATTAGATTTGCGATTGAAGGTATATTTAATTATTTAATTTTTTTTGGCATTAAAATATTATTAAAATATTGATGAAAAAAATTTGACAACTCCCATACACTTCCAAAATACTACCCCTAACTAATTTGGGCATGGTGAGTCCAATGGTGAATTTCGTTTTCAACTCTAAGGTCTAAATAAATTAGGTATTTTCAGAATTATCAGAAAACTAGAAAATATTGGAAATTGTCAAACAGTCTCCAAATCGCACAAAATTTGAGGTGGAGACTCTTAACACTATTATAAGAGTAATGGAAGAGGTTTGAAGTCAACTAGGTCACTAATTGATGGGTAACATCATTAGGGTTATTACAATCTCAATCTTTGTCCATTTCGAAAGGCCTATTAGCTTCCTTTTGGCGCATGAATCGGGTTTATTGGAGATCCATTCTTTAATCAAAGGCATGCCCTATTCCTCGCTCCTCCGTAAGCCATCAAAGAAGAAGGAGCTTTATTTTGGGCTAGGCTGGCATTGACCTGAGTTTGTGGGTTTGGGCCCACATCTTCTTGCAACTTCTATCGCCTGCTAAGCAGTTGCAGTCCCCGCCTACTCGAACTGGCACCATTTGAAGATGCCACATGTCCCCATGGGACCCACTCAACTTCCATTCATCTCTTCTCTACCGAGCTGATGTATGTGGGGCCCGCACTGCACTACAGCTGATGTGGGACCTGCTGGACTAATTGTTTGTTAATTTAGGAATTAATTTAACTAAATGATTCATTAGTTTATTTAAAATTAATTAAATGGCAGTACTTTAATCATTTATAAATTGAAATTTAATGATCCAAATATAGAAAATATATAGCTCATTTTAATCAAAAAAATGAGAGGAACATTTTGGCATTATCAAATCTCTGTTTGGAGGTGTATTTCACATAGTGTCATTTAGGACCCCTAATTAATGCTCTAAATGTCCTCAAACTTCGAACTATCATAACTTTGCACACACTCACCCAAAAATATCCAATATGAGTCTCATTTTAATTAGGAGATCCTCAGTAATACTATAGTAATGTTAATTTCTCTATTTGAAGTGTAATTAGCCAAATCACTTTTAGGACCCTACCTTAATTACACCCTTAAACCCTAGAACTTGGTCAATTGACCATAACTTGATCATTTGAACTTAAAATTAGGACTTTCAATATATCATTTTGATCAGGAAGACCTAATAAATAGTAAAGTATAAAAATATTTAGGATTTCATGAATAGATTTCTTAATTAGCCATAATCACCCTAAATCTTGATTAGTAAATATTAACACATTTAGTGATCCAAATTGGATGATTCAAGTTTCTGATAGTTCCTAGGGTATATTAAAACCTAGGGGTGTGGTTGGTTCTACGATTTTGTGAGTAATATCACTAATCACTTACTAATCACCCTTAGCCTTAATTAAGTTATAACTTGACCAAATAAGCATCAAATTGGATTTACTCCTAATTAAAGTACTCAGTGGGTGATAGGAAAGCTATAGCCAATAAGTTTAATGAATTTGAACTTCAAATAGAAAAGTTAAGTTTTGACCCCTCTTAAAAAACCATAATTTACAAATTTAACCCCAAATATTGCTTTTTTGCTTATAACTTAATCATTAGACTTAGAATTTAGTATTCTTGGACTCTATATAATCCTTAAATAGTAATCATTAATAAACTGCATAAATTTTTAGACTTAATTAGGTAAAATTACCAAATTATCCTTATGAGTCAAATTCCTTAATTTGATCTCATGAAGCTTAATTCTTATCTAAATTAGATATACTTATTGTCTATCTTCATTTTAGGTAGTAAGTAATTATTTACTATTAATAAATTCTAATTTGGAGCCCTATTCCAAAAAGTAGTTTTTAGACCCTTAAGTAGGGGCAAAATGGTCATTTTTGCCCAAATTTAAGCTTAAGAATTCTTAAGCCTTAGAATCAATCTAATCATTGAAATCAGTAAAAGAAGTGATTTATAATTTAATTCTTATGATTTTAATCCATTAATCAAGTTTCCAAATAAAACCTTAAATTTCATCTTAAGTAAATCCTAAGTAAATTAAGCTCCTTGATGTGAGATTCTTCTCATATCATATCATCCTTAAGTCTTCCAATCCATCATTTTAGCTTTCAATTATAATTAGTGTTTGAGTGTTCCTTGAGATCTTCTTCCTTTGGAATTAGGAATAGGGCATAAGTTAGAATTTATTCATTTGGTAAATTGGGTTACTCAATGGATGAAACCTTGATTTTGCTAGTTTATAGATTTTCATATTTTAATTCTGATTATTTGATTTTTTAACCCTTGACTTCAGAATAGAGATCCACCCAATTGATTTTGATTTTACTTAATAGTATTTGCCTTAATCTATAATTCATGAGATTGGGTTTTAAGCCTTAGCATTTAGGATCACCTTGGGATTAAGTGATTAAACCCCAATAATTGGAATTTAATTCTTAATTATTCCATCTTGATTTGTCTTAAATTAAGATGAGTTATACTTGATAGTAGGATTTGGAAATCCTGAACTTGTATAACTTGGAATAAATAGAATGGATAATTAGATAATAATAAATATAACATATGTCTTAGTAGAGTCTCTTGCTTACTTTAATACTTTGATGCTTTGCTTGCCTTGTATTTGAGATTTATGCCTTGGACATAGTTGGTGGACATTGGATATTTTATGAAAATCACATGCCAAATTATGAATTTCATAAATATCATTTGCATTTTTTGTTGATGCTTTCAGTTTTTTGAATTTATGATTTAGTAGAATATGACCAAATTAGTCTGCTTCTCAGTTCAGTTCTTTTGCTATTGTACAGGCTAGGCCTAGGCTTTTGCTTGGCTAGGATGGTATTTTCCTATCTTCAGCAAGTCTAACCCATCCTAGACCTATGGGGGTAATAGATGGTATTGTTAGACTCTTTAGTTCAGTAGGCTAGTTTAGCCCTCTTCTGATATGGCAGTACTAGTTTTAGGTGCACTTCTACATTTTCAGTTGAGTTTTTTCTGCCTTAGCCCAACAAGTTAAGTGAGTCTATGAGTATTTGTAATCACCCAAGTTGTTACCTTAGTCAATTAAGACTAATCTTAGTCCTAATCTTAATCTTAAGTGTTAATTGAGTCATTTGGAGTCAACTTCTAAGACCTAGTCCAAATCAGGAGTCAAATAGATCGAATCCTGATTTCTGGATAATCTAGAAACCCTAAAACTTGACCTATCTAAATTGACCTCAGATCAGAAAATGGACTTCGCCATTGCACTCATTGACCCCAAATTAGCAAGGGGTGAAGTTTTCATGTCAATTGGAAGTCATCGAAAATTCGACGAATATTTTAATAATATTTAAATGCCCCGAAAATTGAGTAATTAAAATACTCATCGGATCAAAAATCTGACCTCACCATTGCATTCCTCACGCCTTAATTAGCTAGGGAAACATGTTTGAAATTTTTCTAAACATAAATTAAATTATTTTATTTTAAGAAGAAATTAAATAATTAATTTAAATTAATATTTAATTAAAATAACTAACGGCGTCGTCAGAATACTAAGTCGCGCCGTCCACTGTGCCCAACGTCATTTCCTCCTCCCGTTTGATCGAACGGTTCGATCTGAGCCGTTCGATCGAATCGATGAACGGCTCAGGGATCGTCTTATTGGTCCGCGGGCTGCCGAGCTCCGCGTGTCTCGCAGCTGCGAGCCGCGACCAATCCCCGACCAGACTCCATAAACCCTCCACGTGTGCTAGTTCGAGGGGAGAAGATCCGGAAGACCTCCGAAGCAGTCGAGAAGACGTACTTGGCAAACCCTAACCCCCTCTGCAACCTCGACCGTCGGCTCTAAGGTACAAGCCGACCCTCCCTCTCCTTATGCCTGTCAAAATTTATTGTTCCTAAGATTATTCCGCGACTCTGATTGACGATCGAGCTAGTCGGATCGTCGAATGGCTCGGTCGATCGATCGGGAATCGTAAGAACTCCACAGTACAAACCATTATCTCCTCTTCGCCAAACCCTAACATCTAGGGCTAGCTTTTCCTCGCCGCCCCCTGCCTCACTGCCGTCGGTCCTGGTACTAGTGGGTAGGCCTCGGTGAGGCCTACCATCAGCCATGCGGGCCAGACCCCTCCGGCGCCGGGAAGGCCTCTGAAATGAGTGCCCTAGTGCTGGCCGATCGGGAGAGGTGAGGCGAGCGTGGTTCGGGCCGGGTCGACCCGAGCCCGAGCCCAACCCGGATTCGATCCGGGTTCGCGTGCGTACGCATTGGGCCCACATACGCCAGCCTCCGCAGGCGTGGGCCCCACCGGTAGACCCGCGGGGTGTGCGACTCCGCCGCGTGTCCTCTGTGGGCCCTGCAGGTGCTCGAGTGGCCAATCCAACTGCGCCACGTGGCAGTGGGTCCCGCGCCATAATTATACTGCATAAGGATTAGATTAATTAACAATGATATATATATATATATATCCTAATGATTACTAGTATATATTAATATATATATATACAGCTAATCAACAGCTTATAGTTAATATTACTTATATTAGTATTAATTAAGAATTTAGGATCTGTTTAAGTGTTAACTAGGATATATTAATCTGTAATTAGTGTTTAGACAAAATATAGTAAAATATTAATTAAATCAACACCAATTAAATAAAATCAATTAATATTAGAATCTGCTAAATAATAATATCAATTAATAATTAATATTAATCAAGTTAATTAATATTAATTAAGGAACTGTCATCTTAATAAATGATAACATATTAGTAAGGAAAATTAATATTAAATAAATATCAAATCAATCTTAGCAGAAAGGTTAAACTTAACTAATTTAACCTAAACAGTAGCTAATCAATATAACCATAATTAAACAATAAAATAATAATATATTAATTAATTATGGGATTAATTAATTGATAATTAAGCCCTAATTAATTACAAAATTAATAATTTTTGAATTTATATATATATAACTTTAGGGATGAATAGTAAAATAATTCAATTTGAATAAATGAATAATAAAATAATACAAATTGTATTTTTGAATAGTAAATCTTAAAAGTTTAATAACTTCTTGTAGGATGATCCAAATATAGCCAATATAGATCTCAAAATACTCAGAAAGATAAAAGGAATCAAATGGCATAATACAGAATATAGTTTTCGGGTACGTATAACGAAGTAGCATTTTATGACCTCTTTAGGATCCCATAACTTTTGACCTAGTTGACCAAACATAGTCAATATGGGTCTTAAAATACTCAGGAGAACAGTTCCATCACCATAGCAGTATTAGTTTTCACATTTGGGCATCAAGATAAAAAGTCAACCCTATAACTCAGAGTTGACTGTAATGAAAAATAACTAAAATGCCCCTGTAATTCAAATAACCATAACTTGGTCAACAACTCCAAATTCAAAAATTCAAGATGTTAACTAGTTCAGAACTTCAATGTCATCAATAAAGTAAAATAACATTTAGGATCTGAAACCTAAAAATTTAGAAAATGACCAAAATACTCCCACCTTAGTTAGGTCATAACTTGACCATTTGAGATCCAAATTGGGTTTACTCCCTACCAACATACTCAGTACAGTATAGGGAAGCTATAGAAACTGAGTTTGCTGAAATTGGACTTCAAACGGAAAAGTTCGGTTTTTGTCACCCGTTGACCGACTCGAATTTACCAAATTGCCCTTCAAACCTAAGACATCCATAACTTAGTCAATTGATCTCAGAATGCAGTGTTTTTGGACCCTATAGAATCCTTAAACAGTAACCTACAATAAACTACATAAAAACCTATTTTCAGTAGAGTGAAAATTTCTTAAATATCCTTAAGTCAAAAACCTTAGTTTGAACCTGTAGGACCCGTTTCTCGTTCAAATTGGACGTACTTACTGTCTGTCTTCTAGTTAGACAGTAAGGAATTAGTTGGAACTAAGAGAGTTCAATTCTAACCCGTAAGTCAAAAGTTGACTTTTTGACCCTTAAAGTAGGGGCAAAATAGTCATTTTGCCCTAAGTTTAAATGAATTACCCATTACCTCTAATCAATATTCCAAAGCATTAAAACTAATGTTATAATCATATTAGTGATATTTAAGTGAGTGAAATCAACCATTAAGTCAGATTCCCAAATTCTTCTAAGTCTTTAACACTACACCTTAAGGACCCTACCTAAGACTAGGACTAGATCATATGGTTGATTTCATTCATTGAAAAATAGGGTTTTTCAATGAATGAATCCTTGGTTTTAGTAGTTTCTAGAATTTTTCAACTTATTTTTGATTATTTTATCTTTTAACCTTGGATCTAAGATAGGAGATTTATCCTATTAAGTTTGATTACTTAATAGGGCTGGCCTAAATTATTTGATCACTTTTAGAATGAAATTTAGATCTTAAGTCTTATCCTTTTTGGATTATGTGATTAAGCCCAATCTCATGACATTTAATCCATAATCTATAGTTTAGTAGTTTTAAGTTAGAAAGTCTAAAATTATTAATTAGGTCGTAATGATTTGTTACTCAACTTTTATAGTCGACTTTGATTTGATATATTCGAACCTAGCTAGTCCTGATATTTTGTAACTTATAAGGACGAGTTTCTAAGTTACACTCGATAGTAGGAAAATGGTGATTTTGAACTTGTGCAACTTGGAATAGTTAGAACGGATAATAGAAAACAGATGATATCACCATATTAGTAGAGTCTCTTGCTTATTTTGATATTTTGTGCTAAGTATTCCTTGTACATTTAAGCTTACTTCTTTGGACATTTCATATAAGAGAACTTTGTGCATGAAAATGAAAACTTAGAATAATAGGATAACAATTACCTTTGGATCTGGTTTGTGGTGATTATGGTGCACATTTGCCCCAATGGACAGGGGTAAGGTCAGATCAGGATGCCTAACATTCTCATTGAGGAGAGTGTGTTAGGCTTGGGACCCGTATAGTCTTGCAAATGTGCTTGACTCCTTAGTTGTTTCTAACAGTTGTCCATAGGAACAAAAGTAAAATAACTAAAATATGTTGCATAAGTATTGTCTGCCTCTTTAGTCATGCAGTATGTTCAGTATATTTATAGATTGAGATGTATATATATGTGGGCTAGTTTGGCTAAGTCTTCTAATATGGCAGTCAGTATACAGAGTTTGATATGTAGTTTTAGTATTTAGCTATGTTTTAGCATTGCTTATTCAGTCAGATGTTTCCTTGTGCAACTTATATACAGTAGGATATTAGATTTTGTTGCTATTTATATGTATCACTGCTGAGATTTATTATTGTAATTTGCATATTTCATTTGATCACCAGCATGTATTAGGATGTAGTATTTTCTTTCAGCATATATTTAGTTACTTATATACCTTACCTTGTTTACCTCGCTTTTGAGGCATGTCTTAGCCTCCTTTTTGCTTAAGTTATAAATGTTATTTATAGCTTTTTCTCTTTCTTATTGTATTGCCAGTCACTCCTTTATATATATTGTTGCTTAGGATAAATGTGTAAAGTAGTGATATTATAAAACATATAAAAATGTATCAGCCTAAAATGTACTTAGACAAATTGTCTAACTATATTTTCTCTTTTTTTGGCTGGGGCCCTACATTGTGAAACCGATAATGCCAGGCATAGAGCAGATAGAGGATCCAGTACCTGAGGAGGAGCTATACCTAGAGGAGGAGCAGCAGCTCGGGCCAGAGCATATCTAGTCTTTAGATTTATATGTAAGGATGAGTGCATTTGCATTTCCTCTTTATTTAAACTTTGAATGTTGTAATAATACAAGTACCCATGACTGTGCATTTGGATTTATATGCTTATATTCTGAGCCATATTTTGCACTTATATTATATTGTGATGCTTGGATGTCATTTATTGCTTCCGCACTCTGTACGTTTACTTATATAGTGACTGTTAGATTGATTCTATGTTAACCCTTCCCTAATCAGGTGGATTGTGGATTCCATCCTAATCCAATGATAAGTAAGGGGTTAACCAGAATGACACTCCACCCTTGGCTTAATCCTTTGGCGGATTAAGGGTGCGGGTCGCCACATTATTTTAGTTTAGTGTTTCTGCTTTATCCTAGTAGGCTAGGTGAGATGTTATTTATTTTTCAGTTTGAGTGGTTCATTTGGCCATAGTAGTTTTCAGTTCTATATTTACTATTTTCAGTTCATTTTTACTTCATTTCAACACTTTCTTACATACTGTTTATTGGATTACTAGCTTATACATGTGCTAGACTGTTAGCTTGTTTATTGATTCATGTGCTCTAATGTCAGCCTGTTTAATTATTTATATGCTATGTTGCTAGCTTTTCTAATATGTGTATAAATAGAATGTTAATTTCTATTTAAGTATTTATATATAAGATGCTAATTTACTCATATGTTCATGTGTAGGATGCTAGTGTTGCTTATTTATTTATATAAAGGATGCTAGTCTTGCTTACTTGTTTATACATAGGATGCTGGATTTGCTTTTAAATTATTTAAATGTATTTCATGTTTGTTTATGTTATGTTAATCATCATAAGTTCACATTGATCATTAGCATGTTTAGGATGAGTTTCTTTTCAATTATTAGCATTTATTTTCTCTTTTATGCCTAACCTTATTGCAGCATTTATTTGGAGGTATGTGCTTACTTCCTCTTGTTTAAGTTATAAACTTATTGTTTATACCTTACTTTCATTTTCATTTGCTTTCTTGCACCTGTGTGTTTGTTTAGTTGTAAAGTATTGGTGATATCTAATTGAACATAAATTAATCAGCCTAAAATGTACTTAGACGATATGTTTAGCTAGACTTTTTTTTTTTGGATGGGGCCATATCATTATGAAACCGTTAATGATAAATTCTTAGCTATTTGAGGTTGTGAAGCCTTCTGAAGACCAGATTCAGCTAGTGCATAATGCTGGAGAGCCTTAGTACTTTTGCTCTTTTTACTTCTTTGCTTGTGAGGATGAGTGTTTATTTCATTTTTCGCTTAACTCTTAAAATGTGTTATAATAATACTAGTTTATTTTGTATCTTATTTTACTACACTTATTCTGAGTTGTATGTTTTTACTTCTGTATTGTGATGTAATGGATATTCATATTTTACTTCCACACTCTAAATATTTCTTGTATTTATCATTTAGTGAAATGTTATTATAATTAGAAAACTCCTTAATTATAATGGATTAGCATAAATACTTAATCTATCTACAAGTGAGGAACTTGTCATTTGGTGACCACATCACCATAATCATGTTAACTTAAGAGTTAACAAGACCACAATGGGGTTGAGGTGCCACAATTGGTATCAGAGAACTTCATAAGGTGTTAAATTGGAATTTATATTCCTCTCTATCTAGTGGATTGTTCTTCTGCTATGTAATCACTAAATGAGTACTTGAAACAACATCCCTAACAATATTATTGTAACTTAGAATAAAGTAAGGAATGAAAATACTATGTAGAATGTTTATGTATAAAGCCTTAAATATGAACTAATACACCGAGCAATAAACTTAATAAGTTTGATGAAATTTATAGGTTAAAAGACACTTAAAGATGCCAATTACAAGTTACCTCAAGGAATTCGGGTCTATTTGGCAATTTGATTTTCAAATGGGCAAGAAGTGCAGAAAGTTTGTAGATGGTGTCTCTGATCAAGGAATATTAGTGCTAGACAAGATGTTAAATGATGTTATATATAGAGGACTCAATTTCTCTATTCCAGCCAAGGAGTAGCTCAAAAGAGTGGATTCCATCCTCAAAATGATTGGATGGCCGGATAGCATTAAGGTCGCACTAATGACCTTTCTTCTTTTAGATAATGCAAGAGAATGGTGGGGCACCACCTATCGTCAATTAGATAGAAAATTTTGACGGGAGCATCGCAAAGTCACTTTTGAGGACTTTCACAGAGCCTTCACTATTAGATATATAGGATAGAATATTTATCAAATTCAAATTGCTATGTTATGACTATGCTTTGTATCTTTCCAATTGTAATGATTTTATCTTTGGAATAATGAGAATTTAACAAGTGTTTTAGCTCTTTTTATTAGACTAAAAATAGTCATCTTAATTTCAGAATAAATCCTACAACATCTCCTAACAACACTCCTATCAATACTACCGTCTCCTCAAACAATAATACTTATGAAGTGACCTCACTTAGGAACATGGTAAACGCCATCTGCTAATGCTAGTACATCTTTTGAGTCTGTTGCTCTACATGTTCCCAACACTCCGCATCAAATTGTCGATGGGTTATTGCATAGTTTCTTGGGATTTAGACCTACTACATTTGATGGGAGCCTGTCTCCAATAGATATGATGACATGGTTAAGGATAATCAAAAAGAACTTAATGAGTACTAAGTGTCCTAACTCTGAGATGGCATGTCTGGCCACACATATGCTTCAAGACGAGGCATAATATTGGAGGGATAACGTCCGTGAGACTCACTTTGAAGAGTGTAAGCTAGAAGACATATCATGGGACTTGTTCACAGAAGCCTCAAAGAATATTATCGGTGATTCTGTACTACGATTGACTCTAGGAAGTCATTCTGTGTCTTACTATGAGGCAAAATTTAGAAAACTAACTTGCTTCACTCCAAATTTAGTGCTTACGGAAGTCGATCGGTGCTATCATTTTCAAATTGTCCTTCATTATTCTATTAAAGATCACATTATTCCATTTCATTTAACCAACTTTGCTCAATTTGTTGACATAGACTGAGTAGAAGAACATCACCAGTCAGCCTAGGATCTCATACAAAAGGCATATGTAATGCCGAACCACCATGAAACCTTCAAGAGGCACCGGCCAGATCAACGAAGAGCTTACCAGATAGAAGCCACCACAACTACTGAACAAGCTCTAGAGTGTCATAGGACTCACCCGTATGGCAAATGTTATCATGTTGGTCAGCGCATTTCACTTGTGGTCATCCGGGCCACGGATATTAGCAATGCAATGCTCAGAAGACTATCGACGGAGTGTTAATTTACCGTTTCCATCGAAACCAAGTGTTCTGATCTACCCCTATCAACAGGAGGGAACCATGGATCACTCTCATGCCACCTCCAACCGAGGAAAACCATAAATCGGCTAAAGAGCAAACAACTGCTCCCAGACCTTCAATGCAAAAGCAAATGAGGGTCAAAGCAGTTAATATAAGGCTGGTCGGAATAGCTAGGGCTTACAACCTCACTCCAGTAGAGGTGGCAGAGGATCATAACGTCATCTCAGGTACACACATTAAAATATTTTCTTACTTTCAGCATTGTAATTTTATTAAATGATTTTTGTTAAACATGGTTAATTAGGAACCTTATGTACAAATAAAAGGCCCTGTAGTGTATTAATTCGATATTGGGGCTAGTCACTCATTCATATTCGAGCACTTTGCCAAAAGTTTGAACCTACCTTTTATAAACTAGCGAAAATCTTAAGTGTTGGACTCCCATTTGGAGCTAGCTTAGTGTAGCCAAGTTTTGCGATCTTCAAGTATCCGTCAATAAGAGATCGTTTCAAGCTAAGCTAGTAGTTCTGCCCTTTTCCAATTTTGACATCATTCTAGGTATGAATTGGCTCAATATGCATAATGCCACCATTGATTGTCAGAAGAAAAAGATTATCTTACATTCACCTGATGCTTCAGAAACCTTCATAGGGAAGTTTAGTACTCAAAGTTCTCTGATTAATGTAATCAAGGCAGAAAAGTTAGTGAATAAGGGTTGCATGGAATTTTTGGTAATGATGATTGGTAGCAGCAAGGAAAAAGTTTCTATTTCAGATATTACGGTGGTTAGAGAATTTGTAGATGTATTTCAATAAGATCTGCCTAGGTTACCGCCATCGAGGGAGGTGGAGTTTTTGATTAACCTAATTCCCAGTACACTTATAGAATGGCTCTAAAAGAACTTTAAGAGCTTAATGATTGACTGCAATAGCTTTTGAATAAAGGATTTATTAAGTTCAGCATGTCTCCATGGGGATCCCTCATTTTGTTTGTCAGAAGAAAGATGGGTCGATGAGAATGTGCATAGACTACCGAGAGCTAAACAAAGTAACCATTAAAAATAAATATCATCTTCCCCAATCGAGGATTTATTTGATTAATTATCCAGTGCGGTCATATTTTCAAAGATCAATCTACAATCTAGTTTCCATAAACTGCGAGTAAAAGATACATATATTGAGAAGATAGTATTTCGTACTCGTTATGGACATTATAAATTTCTCGTGATGTCCCTTAGTCTTACCAACGTACCCTCAATATTTATGAACTTAATGCAGCAAGTACTAAAACCTTATTTAGATAAATTTGTTATTGTTTTTATTGATGACATTCTCATCTATTCAAAAACCCTAGAAGAGCATGAGAATTATTTAAGAGTGATTCTAGAGATACTTCGAGAGCATGAGTTGCATGCATATTTTTCTAAATATGAGTTTTGGTTAAGTTCAGTAGCCTTCTTAGGGCATGTGGTGGATACCCAAGGAATTTGTGTGGATCAACACAAGATCAGCACTGGTTATGATTGGTTGCAGCTTAAATCTGTGACAGAAATCTAGAGATTTCTAGGTTTGGCAGGGTATTACCGAAAGTTTGTCAAAGGTTTTTCTCAGATTGCTTCTCCCTTAACCAAGTTGACTCAAAAGGCAGTGCTATTCATTTGGACATTAGGATATGAAGAAGCCTTTCAGACCTTGAAGGATGCACTATGATCTACTCTAGTGCTAGTCCTTCCCAAAGAAGAAGTAAACTATCAAGTATCTGCTGCAGGAGGTGACATTCTGAATAAAATTCAAAGGTTTTGTGTATTTAGAGGCGATTATTTCCCTCAATTAGCTAGGGAATGGCTCACCTGTGTTACTACAGTGTTTGAAGCCATAGAATGCCCTGATCACTTACGCCTTAAAATCTTAGATGAATGTTTTAGTGACTACGCCGTGGACTGGTGGTGTCACGCTTATTTTGTTCTCATTTGTGGTTGTAGGCATCTTCATTGTGCCCCAACTTATGAAGACTTTAAAAACATATTTTATGCAAATTTTTGTAACTAGTGGTACTAGTCTTCTTTTTGCTCTATCTTCTTTCCCTTTAGTAGCTTTGTAAATAGCTTCTTCTTATGTCTCTTTCTTTTCCTCTAAAGATTGTAATCTCTTAAAAGCTTTAAATTTTAATGAGAATTTCCCTTTATTACCTTCTTCAATTTCTAAATGATGTTTTCTTTTTCCTTTCTTTAGAATGGATCCAAATCCTAATACTCCTATTGAACCAATAGCGGAAGAACCTACTTCCACTACAACTTCTCAGATTGAGCAAATGCAAAATTTGTTGGACATGATGAAGGTTATGGTAGAAGCACAAACACGTGTAGTGGAAAGGATGGCTTCATCCTGCAACCTTTCCCAACCTTCTCCAGTTTCGTGCCAAATCTGCCAAACTCCTCCTCAGGCATCTTCTCCTATTATTCTTGAACCTCCCTTAGCTCCACAGCCATCTTTAAGCCCTATTGTTGATGCCTACCTTCTCACCTTTCTTCATCTGAACCCTCCAGCTTTCAATGGTTCAGTTTCCCATTTCGAAGCCATAGATTGGCTGAAGGCCATTGAAAAGACACTAGCTAGTATTAAGTGTCCGGAGAGCGAATGTCTCCGCCTTGCCACCTACCTATTCCACAGAGAAGCCGAGTACTGATGGGATAGTGAGTTGAAGACTCGCTTCTCTGAAGTGCAGATAGAAGGCATCCCTTAGGATGAATTTGAACAAGTGTTCCATGAAGAATTCATTCCTCCTTCTGCCCAAACTATCGTAGAAAATGATTTCATGCAATTTGTCTAGGGAAATTGTTCTGTGCATGACTATGAGATGGAGTTCCGTAAACTCTCTCGATTTGCTCCAAATCTAGTCCATACTGAAGTGGCTAGGTGCACTAGATTTCTGTCCTGTCTTAGAGATTCTGTCAAAAGTCATTTGATGTCTCAATATCATGACACTTTTCCTAAGCCCTTGGAAGGTGCTCGTATAGTAGAGTACCATCAATCTCAAATGGATTTGAGGAAGCACTCCCATCCTCAACCTTTCAAATCAGAACCCTTTAAGAGAAACTGTTATCATGGCCCAAAAGTCTTCCAACTTACGTCTGGCCAAAACCCAAATCAAAATCCTAGCCAGAACCCCAGACAAGGCTAGCAAGGAAGACTAGGAGCAGTATGTAACAGACCCCATCCTTATGGGAAGTGCTACCACACAGGTGGTAGGTGTTACATATGCGGCAGAACCAATCATAAACATTGGAACTGTCATGCTAACTGTACTGTGGACAAGGTGAAGATCAACCGTCAAGTTTCTGTTCAGACTCCAATTCCTTTAAATTCTCAAGCGCCAGTGCTAGCCTTAATGCCTCCCCTTACTTGTGGAAGTAGTCAGCACCAAATGCGAGTACGTCCATCTTCCTCCAAGCAAGGCCACTATAGTAGGAAGGAAAAGGGCAACTCTGTTGCTCAACCACCTGCTCTACCAAGGGTATATGCTCTATCCTCTTCAGCTGCCCCAGATGACAATAATGTTGTTACCGGTACATTCTAAATTTAATTTCTAATTTTTTGCTTTTCATTTTCCTTCCGTACTTTTTAATTTCCGCAATTTCCTGCTTTAAATTTCATTAGTATAATTAGAGTATATTTTCCCTACTATAAGAACTCTAATTATTAAAAACCAATTATGTGACACTGTCTTTGACACTGGTGCTAGTTACTCTTTCATGTCAGTGAGTTGGGCCTCTTCCTTAAATCTTCAACATTTCAGCCTAGGCAGTCCCATAGTAGTTCAAATGCCATCCGATGCTAAGATGTGTGCTAATGAGTTCTATTTGGTAGACATCCCAATCAGTAACCAATTCTTCCAATTCAAACTTATTGTTAAGTACATTACAAATTTTGACCTAATTTTAGGAATGGATTGGTTAAGTAAATTTAATGCCATAATAGATTGCTTTCGTAAGCGAGTTTCACTTAAGGTTGGAAAGAAACCTGAAGTGTTTGTAGGAAAGCTTGGCTTGACTTCATCCTTAATCAATGCTATTGAAGCTAAGCGTCTCGTTAGTAAAGGTTGTTATGCAATCCAAGTAACTTTAATCAGCGGAGAAGCAAGTAAATAGTCTAGAAGAGACTATCATCATTAGAGAGTTCCTGGATGTGTTCCCTAAAGACTTGCCTGGACTACTTCCTCTATGTGAGGTAGGGTTTTTTATTGAACTTGTCCCTAGAACTCAACCTAAGTCTAAGGCTCCTTATAGAATGGCTCCAAAAGAACTGCGAGAGCTTAGAAAGCAGTTGCAAGAGTTATTAGAGAAAGGATTTGTTCACCCTAACATGTCACCTTGTGGAGCTCCTGTCCTATTCGTCAAGAAGAAGGATGGTTCAATGCGGATGTGTATAAACTACCGTGAGCTTAATAAAGTGACTGTGAAGAATAAGTATCATCTCCCTATGATCGATGATTTGTTTGATAAACTTGCCAGAGCAAAGATCTTCTCCAAGATTGACTTAAGATCAGGTTACTACCATATTAGAGTCAAGGATGAAGATGTTTCTAAGACTGTATTCTAGACCCATTATGGGCATTTTGAGTTTCTAGTCATGTCTTTTGGACTGACAAATGCTCCTTCCATCTTCATGGACCTGATGCAACGTATTCTTAAGCTGTAGCTCAACGAGTTTGTCATCATTTTCATCGACAACATCCTAATCTACTCAAAGTCAGCTGCTAAGCATGAAGAGCATCTTCGTATCATTCTAAAATTGTTAAGAGAGAATAACCTTTTCGCTAAGTTTTCTAAGTGTGAGTTTTGGCTCAAGTCTGTGGCATTTCTGGGTCATGTGATTGATGCTGAAGGCATTATAGTAGATCAAAAGAAAATCTAAGCTGTTCAACAGTGGGTTCAACCTAAGTCTATAACAGAGATCCGAAGCTTCTTAGGACTCGCTGGTTATTATAGAAGGTTTGTTCCTAGATTCTCTCTAATTGCTTTGTTGTTAACTCAGTTAACTAGAAAAGATGTTTCGTTCATCTGGAGCACAGCCTATGAAGAATATTTTCAGAACTTGAAACAGTTATTGACTTCTGCTCCTGTTTTAGTTCTACCTCGTGAGAGTAAAAGTTTTCAGGTTTATTCTGATGCCTCTAATGTAGGACTTGGGTGTGATCTAACGCAAGATTACCATATTATAGCCTATGCCTCTAGATATCTTAAGCCTAATGAGAAGACTTATCCTGTGCACGATCTTGAACTTGCAGAGGTAGTTTTTGCTCTAAAAATCTAGAGACACTACCTGTATGGAGTTAAGTGTGAAATGTTTATTGATCACCAAAATTTAAAGTAGATCTTCACTCAAAAATAACGTAATTGTCATCAGCGTAGGTGGCTAGAGTTACTTTGTGACTATGATATGGAAATTCAATACTATCCGGGTAAAGCTAATGCCCTTAGTCATAAAGCGACTTTATCTTCCCTTTGTTGCAACGAATTTTTGATCGAAGATTTTGTCAGATTGAATCTTGAGCCTATTAGTTCAGCTGATTTAGGCACTTTACTATTTGCTATTCAGACAGATGATTCCCAAAGATCTAAGATTATTGAAGCACAAAAGGAAGATTCGAGTTATTATGTGTTAGTTTCTAAAATTGTTTGTGGCAAGAGATCTGAATTACGTCTTGATAATGAAGGTGTGGTATTTCAGAAGTCCATATTATGGATTCCAAAAAGTTTATAGTTATAGATTTTGTTGAAGCTCATAACTCTAGCTATGCAGTGCACCCTGGTAGTTGTAAGATGTATCAGGATCTCAAGCAATCATTTTTGTGGTATAGCATAAAATGGGATATAGCTATGTTTATTTCCAAGTGTCATCCCTGTTCCTTGGTCAAGGCTGAACACCAGAAGCTTGGTGGACTTCTTAAGCCCTTAGACATTCCTGATTGGAAGTGGTCTGATATCTCTATAGACTTCATTAAAGGTTTGCCTAAGAGTAGATCTAGTTCTGATTCTATTTGGGTGATAGTTGATAGACTCACTAGGTCATCCCATTTTCTTGCTATTCGTCAGACAGATCCAGTTGAGAAGTTAGCTAATATTTATCTTAAGGAGATTGTTCATTTGCATGGTACACCAAATTATATAATTTTAGATAGAGATAGTAGATTCACTTCCAGATTTTGGTCAACCATTCAGCAAGATTTGGGGACAAATTTAGCATTGATTACTGCTTTCCACCCCCAGATAGATGGTCAAACTGAGCATGTTAATCAGATCTTGGAAGACATCTTGCGTCTTTGTGATCTAGACTTCGGTGGATCATAGGAAAATCACTTAGCGTTAGTTGAGTTCACCTACAATAACAGCTATCAGTCCAGTATCGGTATGGCTCCTAATGAAGCTCTTTATGGAAGGAGGTGTACAACTCTAGTTTCTTGGATTGAAGTAGGAGACTCTCAACTTTATGGTTCCGAGCTAGTAGAAGAAACCACTAGGAAAGTTCAACTAATCAAGTGTAATATGATTGCAGCTCAGGATAGACAGAAGAAATATCATAATGCTTCTCATCGTCAGTTGGAGTTCCAAGTAGGCGATAAAGCTTATCTTAAAGTTAGTCCGATGTGTGGTGTGCAACGAATTGGTGTGTCTAGAAAGCTAAGTTCAAGGTATTTGGGACCCTTTGAAGTGATTGAGAGGATTGGAACATCTACTTACAGATTAGAGTTGCCATAAGACTTCTCGGCTGTACATAATGTGTTTCACATTTCATCACTAAGAAGGTGTTTGCTAGATCCAAGTCAGCAAGTTCAGATACCTGTAATGGAGCTGCAACCCAATCTAACTTTCGTCATTAAACCTATTGTGATGCTGGGGCGGGATCTTAAGCAGTTAAGAAACCACAGCATTCTTTTGATCAAAGTCCACTGGCAGAATCATCTAGCTGGTGAAGCCATGTGGGAGAAAGAAGAGGATATGCTAAAGAAGTTCCCAAAATTCTTTTCTTAATTAGGTAGATTTAGTTCTTTCAATTTCGTTATCATTTCTTTAGATTTCCTAAATATTTTCAATTTCCTTATTTTTATTGGTTGTGTCATGGGCGACACTCTTTTTAAGGAGGGGAGTCTGTAACAACCCTAGTATTGTTACTGTCAATTAGTGACCTAATTGACACTAATCCTTTTTCATTAGTCATATAATAGCATTAGGAGTCTCCATTTCAAATTTCGTGCGATTTGGTGATCATTTGGCAATTTTCATCAATTCCTACTTTTCTAATAATTTTGAGAATGCCTAATTTATTTAGACCTCAGAATTGAAAACATAGTCCACCATTGGACTCATCACACCCAAATTAGCTATGGGTGGTATTTTAAAAGTGTTTGGAAGTCGTCAAATTTTCCCTAAATATTTTAATAATATTTTAAATACTCAGAAAATAAAGATAATTAAATTGACCACCGATCAAAAATCTGATTGCATTTTTGAGTTTACCACACCTCAATTATATATGAATGAATTTTTGGGATTTTTTTTAGTGTACGTTTAGTTATTTAATTTTGAGTAATAAAATGTGTATAATTAATTATTTATTTAAAGTAATTAAATTAATTAATATAAATATTGAATAGAATTTTTAACGTTAACTATTCAAAACCTCACGGATCCCGTGCATGAGACCAGCGCACGGGAGAGCAATCTGCGCGGATCCTGGCCGTTGCTCCTTTTCTTTGCTGGATCAAATGGTCCGGGAGCGACCCAGTCCGAAAAGGCAAATCCATCTGTTCGATCACTAGATCGAATGAACGACTGAAATTGACTTCCTGTACGTCCCCCTCCAGCTCAGCCACGATCGCCTGGTGACTGACGGCTATAGCACGAGCCGTCAGTACAGCCCCTCCCAGCCTACTCGAGACCCCCCATTCCTCTCCTTAGTGTTTGCTGAATCATTTGAGACCCTTACCTGGAGCTGGGAGTTGTGAAGCCGACGAAAGGAGCTCTTCGAAGTTCACGGTGACCGACATTTTCGAAGACGTCTAAGTATCGATCCTTAGCTCTTTCCCTAAAATTAATTGCACCTATATTTATTCCGAGGGGAGATCAATCGATCCAAGACTTGAGCGAACTCAATCGAGCTAGATCAAGTCAGTAAGGATCGAATCATCCACAGTGGGTTATAGGGTTCTGACGGTGAAACCTAGGGCATCACTTCATCTCTGTTCCAGTCCACCTCTTGGGTCGATTTAAGGTTCAATAGGTTGGCCTTGGAACGGGCTTCGATTTGAAGTACGGGCCACTTCGTCAGACCCCCGGGTTCGACCGAGAGGTCCAGAATTATGGCATATCTCGTGGGCCCCCCTTTAGGGGACGAAGCGGTTCAGACCGCGCATTTCGTGGTCTAGCTTTCCTTCCTGTACTGGGCCGATTTACTCAAGTTGACCGCGCCATCTTCCTGGTTATGAGGCTAATGCGTGTCAACTTGTTGAAGCACCACGTCAGCCATAGATTTCAGTCTGCGCTGAATTCAGCGCCGCTCCGTCTTCTGTGCCGCCGCCAGCTGTCAGTCCCCGTCTTCAGCGCCAATAAAATCTGTGCCCTAGAATTCCGCATGTTCTTTTATTCTGTGTTGATGATTAAATGATTAGTTTTAAATAATTAATGTTATATTATTATAATTTTATTTAATTTAATAACTTAAGAAATATTTATCCAAATAATACAAAATTATATGCCATTTTAATCACAAAAATGAGTAGATTAATAATATGTAATTTAATTTCTGGTTTGGCAAATATTTTAATTAGTTAATATTTAGGATCAATTAATTATTTGCAAATTAGTATTCATCATTTCATGTGACCTAATTTGATCATTTAAGATCCAAATTAAATAATCAAATAGTCCATTTCACTCACAAAAATATGAGGATCAATAATATGAAATCAAATTTAACATTTGAACCTTAATTTTCTTAATCACTTTTTAACCCTAATTAGGAGTCATTAAAACTCTAATTTTCCAAAGTTGTCCAAAATTGACATATTTAGTGTTATTTTTCTCCTTATGATATAAGATTTCATTTATATATAAATCATTTCCATTGGACAATAATTTATGATTTTTGGTTTTTGACTCTTACTTAGTCTTTTTGTGATTATTCTAAATTTCTAGATAGTATATTTTAGGTTTTATAAAACTCTAGGATAGTTAACATGTCACATTTATTATCTCCCTTAGCAATTGGATTGCATTTATATGAGCTTAGTTCTTAATTTTCTAACTATGTGAATTAATTGCCAAGTGCTTAATTCACCTTTCAAGGATTGATTTATAATTTGATTTATAATTGATCTCTAGATCTATTAGTTACACCCATTAAGAATTGTTAGTCTTAATGCCTTTGTAATGGTAGATTAGTGAATCAACTAGATCTAGTTTAGTGTCTAGATTAGAACTTAGTTCATTCATCCTAACCCTTAAAGCCTCCTCTAGAATATTTTAAGAGCTAGTATTAGAAATCCTAAGTCACTTAGGGTAATTTAAGAAATCCTATTGAGTTCTTTAAACATCAACTATTAGAATACTTAGAACTTGTAGTTCTTAAGTTCTATTAACTACTTACTTTAAACATTTCAATTACTTATAACATTATTAGATTAATACTTGATTGATTAGTTCCTTCAAGCTATAACCTAGCTAGTGAACTCTAGTGAACCATATTGGATTTGTCTTAGTTCCAATTTTTTAAGTTAGATATTTTCCTTATCTTAATATCTTCCTACTAAACACCTAAAATTTGATTTAAATATTGTAATTAGACCTTATAGTTTAGGATGTGAATAAGAACTGGTTCCTAATTGTACCAATTATACTTATAAATTATTTTATCATATCATATTAATTGAATTGAATCTACTACTTTCAAAATTCCAACTACTACTATACTTACAATTAACTTGAGATTACTATCTCAAAGTTAATTGGGAGCTCAATTAGCTCCAATCATTAAGTAGATAATTAAAATTTGATAACTTTGGATATCACTTAGTTACAATTATTGAATTTCCCTTGAATGCTTACTTAGCTTTGAGTCTTATTCACTTGAATCATTCATTTAATACATTGTGCATGAATAAAACTTTCACATTAAAATTACTAGGGGTTTATATGGTGGATCAGTCTAGGGCAGGCTGAAAATGGAGTAATAAAGAGACCTTACATTCTCAGAGGATGAATGTAAGTGTTTTAGGATTTGACCCCGCTTTTCTTTAGTTGTTAAATAGACGTGTTTAACTCCTCATTTCATTCTGAATATGCCCACAGAATAAGCACAGATTAAAATAACTTCAATTAATAAACATGTGAGATCTTCTTCAATCTTATAGATTGTTAAGACTCACCATAGCTTTTAGTTATGTTACTTTCTATAGTTCTAGACTATGTGAACCTTAAACTAATAGTCTAAGATCTTTCTTCAATTTCCTTACTATGCATTTTCTATGATTTAGAAATGTACTTTACTTTTTTATAGTTTACTTAGAATACTGTGAATGTTGTAAAATTATATTTAAATGATTCACTGTTTCTTTTCCTTACTTAGCATAACTTTATTTGAACATATACATGCTTTACTTCATTTATTTTCATATGCACATTAGTTTATTTCTAGCCTATTTAAGATGCTTTTACCCTTATTCTATTTGCAAGCTAGGATGTATACTTAAATGAGTATTCTAACTCACTTTGCTTTTGTTACTTACTTTTCCTCACTTGTATGCTTACTATATTACACCCATGCTTGTGCTTATTTTGTAACTAGAAAGTGATATCCAATTATAACAATAACATGTTTAACCAATCTTAAATTGTACTTAGACTGTTTAGTCTAACCAGAATTTCTATTTCTTAGCTTTGCCCTATCACATTTAAATGCTAGAATGTGATAGATCATGTGCATTTGGAGGCTAGTGGAGCTGGACCAAGTGCTAAAAATTAATTGCTTCCGCCTATCATATACTAAACTATATTGCTTAATATAAATTGCAAGTGAGCTAATAATTTCTTTCTTTCCTTTTAGTTTATTGTTGGTTTGTAATAAATATTATTTACTTTACTTTTTCTATACTTTGTTGGAGCTTAAATTATATTTAAATGCTTATGATGAATGAATGGATGAATGTATTGAATGGATGAATGGTTATAAATGTATAAAAATGAATATTAATAAAGTCATTAGTTGCATATCTACCTAGGATATTAATTGGAAGTTAGTTTCTTATTTAAGTTTAGAAGCTTTTCTTTATCTACATGTATGTAATGAATGCTTGTGAATTGAGTATATCTTAAGATAGATAATTGCTACACATACGATTTTCTCCCTTTTAAACTTGTAGAATTGGAAATGAGCAATCCTATGTAATGGATTGAACTCTATTTTAGAATTGTAATGGAATAATCCTATGAAATGGATTGAACTCTATTTTAGAATTGGAAGTGAGCAATCATATACAATGGATTGAACTCTATACTAGAATTGGAACTAAAATGGATTAATTACATATTAGTTTAGGTTGTTTTCCTTTTAAATTATAACTTCCATTGGAATGGAAGTCTTGCATGTCTACTTTTCAGGTGTTTCCTTAGCCATTTACAAAGGACATTACTAAAATTTTTAAGAATTTTAGGACTTAAAAATTTTATTGATAAATGTAGACTTATAACTCACATGTCAAATACTCATTAAATATCTAGAATTTCATGTCTAAGATTGCAAGTATTCACTTCAATTGTTTTAAATTACATTCTCATGTCTCCTTACATATATCACATGCTTAATTGTATTTCATTCTCACTTGTAAATTCATGCGTTATATCTTCATTTATAAATTACTTAATACCATTCATAATTTCCCTTCCATCTTAATTTAAGACCCTCTTCTAAATCCATGGCCAAACACAATATCTAATGATTTAGATTAGTTTTCTTCTAATCAATAGTATTATGTATTATGGTGACGTATCAATGTCGAGTTAAGTGATTCTCAAAAATGTAGACTTATAACATAAGAGTGCATTCATAAAAAATTTTGTATTAATCTGCTTGGGTGAAATTATGGTTTGCATTTCAACTTAGAAGACTCACTCGAAGCACTTAAACCGTGTGCTAGAATAGGACTTTGTCCAATAGCATCAAAAATTTCTTAGCCCAAAGAATTGTGAATTTTAAAAGACAATTTTCTTATTTAGATTTTGAGATTAGTAAAATAGAGGCAAACATAGACCTTGCCATGACTCTAGCCAATATTGATTGGCCATGTCCAAGCAATCGTACAATGTGTCAGTGGTGCTAATCATTATGTAACAAAGTCATTTGAAATTATGATATTGCAACTCTGCAACATCAGTTTGCTAAATGTATCAACAATTACATCGGGTAGAGCACATGTTAAGTCATTGACTGGGCTAAGAAAATGAACCATGTTTTAATTTTAGCCTTACCAATTTATTAAGAATGCTCGAGCTAGAGGTCAATGCATTAGGCTATGCAATCAATATAGTGTTGATGCAGCCATGAAAACTAGTAGCTTATTAATTCAAATTACTACAAGATAAGCATGCTCAGTTATCCAAATAAGATGTTGCAAACTCTACATTAAGCATTTAAATTAGAGATACTAAATACTGTGGAAGAAGACAAAAGTGAACGTTGGCCATAAATCCTCCAGTAACAACTAAATTAACAAACTCAATTTTTCTAATCAGAGCATTCAAACTATCTAAGATGACTCTTTCTAAGCTTATCCTCAATTGAAGCCACTTCATTAATATGCATACACCTTTCTTTTGTTGAATAGCATTCTACCCCATATAACATTGATTAAATATACAAATAGCTTCTCCTAGTATTTATCATATAATTTTCTAAATAAAAAAAATCAAATAGATATCTTTCTTTCTCTACCAAAATCTGTTCTAAAATAGCACACAATTCATCCTTGTCTCAAATATTAAACTCACTAAAATACTTACTAAGGATACATGGAAATGTTCGAATGCATAGCACCAGCAAGAAAAAAGCATAAAATATATAAATAAAAGTAAGGAAATGTGGATGCTGAAAAGCATTGTGTTAATCTCTAAAAAATCAGGACAATATCACATATTTTGAATGTTTAAAAAGAATAAGTTGATTGAAACATGATGTTCATCCAAACTATCAAATCTTGTCAAGCTCGGGCAAAATGTTTTTCTATTGACTAGAATCAGGCATGGCCTGCTCTGCCCATCACACAACTCATAATAACTAAAGATTCATGGATTTAAAGATGGAGTGTATATTTTGATGGATAATAATTATGAATCGATGATGCAAAAACACAAATTGCTAACAAATTTTATATTAGAAAAGTTTGTATTACTGGATGTAAAACACACATAAGTGTTTCTATGATTATATTATGAATGCCAAATCAATAAAGATGCAGCCTTGTTTGACTCCCAAGTCCTAACAAGTACATACCATTGGAGAAAATATTATACTCATCACATACATTTATTATAAATCAAATCACAGTACTTCCATGCTACTATTGTTCTTCTTCATTAAAATATTAGAAAGATTAGAGCTATCAACTGCTTACAAGAAAAATAGCACAAAATATTTAGATAAATAAAAGTAAAATTAAGAGATCGACTAATAAATCCTCCCTAAACAGCTTTGATGAAGTCAAGTTGCTTCACTCTTACATTTAAGTTTTGAGCTTCTACTTCCCTTTTCTGTCATGATGACTTGTAAGTCTCTTGGTTTGCGGGTGTTCCTTTAGGTGTGCGCGAGCAGGATCTTTTATTACATTTGGAACTCTATGACCACAAAAATCTTTAATCTTTTCTTTAAGCTCCTGTAAGGCAGTTAATGTATATGCACGAGTCTCATCATTTACTCCCCCAATATTAATAATCTCATTGGCATGTTGTATGTTTTCAACATAATAGTCGTCCGATCTTCTTCTGATGTTGGTTGTGTGAGTTGAAGAATCTAATGAAGGAGCAAATTGTTTATTATCTTTTCTCCATCATAAGCTTACTAATATGTCATGAATTCTGACATTCCCTTCTTGACGCAAAACACACAGTATGTGTGAACAAACAATCCCGCTAAACTGAAATGAGCGAGAAATGCACTACATATCCTCTTCAATGAGATTATAAACAACTCTAAAATCAAGTCTTCTCATTCCATCCCACATAGTTACCATATATATTTAAAAAGACTCATTCAGATATGAATTTGAGATAATACAGTTCATCAATTTCTTTAGTTCATCTTGAAATTTGTAAAATATATTTATAGTATATAATTTAGACAACTGTTCCTCATAAACTAGATCAGAGATAAGTTGTGGTTGGGAAATATATAATTTAAAATCTGCTTGAGCTTGCTTTTCCAACTTATCTCTAAGAGCATTTTTATATTGCTCAACAAATAAACATTGAGTCGTCTTCAAATTCACAAACCCATCAAAAAAAGCATTTACGCCTTCACTTCGTTGTGTAGTCGACATTCCATCCCAGAAGAAATCCTTCAAGAATATGGGCACCAAATTCGCCCTTTTTTTATAAAGAGACGTGAACCAATTATTTTTAATAAGCTGGTATTTGACCATCACTGCTAACCAACCCGTGTTCAAACTCATCTGCAGATAAAGGGGCATAAACAATATATGAAAATTCATAGATTAACGATTATTTATCTAATCTACTGCCTAGTTTTTATGGTGATTTTTGCATGATATGCCACAAACAAAGAAGTGCTTTATAAACTGAAACACCTCCAAAATTAATGATTCCATTGCTAGGCATTGATCAGTTATTATTCCATTTAGATGTATACCATGTGACAAACTGTAAAATACACGTCTGCGCTTGCACGCAAGTGTACATGGTCTAAAGTAATAATTTGAAAGGTAAGTTCTGAGATTTATCATCCCAAGGGAACGATATGTTTTGTTACTAAGGTATATCTAAATTCAATAATATTTAAATGATATGATATCAGCTTGAATTGGTTCCGTTAACAAGCAATAATTTAGAGTTTATAAGCAATTTTAAGTTAAGGAGGAGAGTTGGGCTTATTCCATGTGAAATGATGGGGACCTCAAGTTATATTACTTCTCAAGCATATTTCATTTTTTTTTTTTTATTAAGCCAATTAATCAAGTGCACATTGTATTCCTTAGAGTTGTCCTATAAATCCTTCAAGTGCAAATCTTGTGTGAGAGATGAACACACTAGGGTTCAATTTCTGCACAAAGATTTCCATGAGATCACAATTAGAGCAATTTAGTTTTCCTACGTCTAGGTTACCAATATTATAATTTTAATTAGTCGATCTCAAGAGCATTGATTCCACTAATGAGCATCATGAGCATCATGCACAGTTCAGATAAGGAAGTGATTTTATTGGGCTCTATGGACTATGTCACATCATCCACGAGCTCTCAAAGAATCCACTCCCTCCTTTTACGTATGCTGAGCAACGGAGCTCCAATTAATGGGTCTTAGCTCACACGCTTCAACTCCTTAATTGAGCATAAGATAAGGTGCAAGAAGGCTCAAGAACTTCTCACTTAGTTCTAAACACCCCATGCACACATATCCCACTCTTAAATAAGCAATGAGCCATGGAGCACAAGACTTTTATTTTGACTATTAGTATTTATATATATATTTTCTTAACATAGGATTTTCATTTATTCCACAACTTGATCTTAAGATGATTTCATTTAGTCATTCAAAAATAGATTTTTATTTCAAAGCTTGAGGAAGTTCTACATCATTCATTAAGTTCCTTATATTTTATAATGGGCTCAACACAACCCTCCCCAAAGGGGTTTAGCCTCCATTATAGCTGAGAAAAGAAGAAAAATATATAAGGATGAAGACCCTTTCATGATCCACTAAAAGAAATGAAAATGCAAGATTAGAGTTTACTAGGAACAGCCCTTAATGGGGTTCTCTGAATCTCTCCTCTTCTTCATCTTCTCCTTTCCTTTAGCTTCCTAGTGCATCCCTTAGTTCTTTCTCCTCTAGTAATGGTCCTTTCCATCTCCCTTGGAGAGGTCTCCTTCTTCCTCTATGCAGCCCCTAAAAACTGAACTTTTGGATGAAAAGTTGGAACCCTTCTTAAGTGGAGAAGAACTGTATATATAGATGGATTACTCTACTCCTTTCTCTTTTCAAATTCTATTTTTCCCTCTTTATTTTTCAGATATAATGATTGCCAATACCACTTGATGAATGAAGTGACATGTTCTTTTCCCTTTTTAATTCTTTGATATCATTTCAATCCTCCCTCTTGCCAATAAAATAAGCTGATGTAGAGGATACGATGGCTGGGAGACAAGGAGCAGGCAGGGAGTCTTGTCCCAGCCTCAATAAATGCCCTGAACAGACAAAAATTTGGCGCGCCGCTGCAGCAATCGAGTTTCAAAACTCTTTTGCTGCAGCGCACTGTGGCGGTTTTAAGTCATGAAACTTTCCCACTGCAGCGTGCTGTAGCGATTGAGTTTCGAAAACTCTCCCGCTGCAGCGATTGAGTTTCGAAAACTCTCCTGTTGCAGCGCACAGTAGCAATCGAGTTTCGAAAACTTTTTCGCTGCAGCGCTCTAGGGCGCGCTGTGGCGTGCCGTAGCGAAAATGCTCCAGAATTCAATAATGTTCTTGATAAGTGTCTTTTGTATGCAAGTAGATAGGACGCACTGGGACGCGCTATTGCACGCTATAGCGCGCCATAACAGTTTTTTTTCAGAAAATGCAAAAACGCTCCAAAATTTCTCAGATATTGCTAAGCTCGCTTTTTACCTAAAAATAAGCAGAATTTGATCAAGGAGATTGTTTTAAATAGGGAAATAAATGAGATTTTTCCTTTATTTAGGATATAAATTATGGAGTTATCACCATGCATGCAAGCTAACATATGCTTAAACAACCATGAAAATGTTTCCTTGGGAACCTGAGAGCTTGAGAGGCTGGAGAGCTTCTCTTTAATAGCTAGCACAACAAAAATGAAGATTGGGGGGGAGAGAGAGAGAGCTTGAGTTCCTTCAGTAGCATCAATAGAAAAAATGGGGAATGGAGCTGAAGGGGGGTTCTTTTAATGAGAAAGGAAGCCTACTATTGGATGGGATTGGCCTCGGTTGTCCAATCCCAGCTGTGGAGATAAGGGGATGGCAGGAGGTGGAGAAGAGAGGGGAGGCTGGGCATGGCAAGGGGGCTGAAGGGAAAGGTAGCTCATAATTGCAGCAGGGATGGGATGGCTGTGGGTCCCAGCCAGGGAAGAAGGAGGAAAAAAGGAGGGAAAAATTAAAAATAGATTTTAAATAAATTAAATTAATTAATCTCTAAAATTATATTTTATAAACAATCTCCGAAAAATCCCAAAAATTTACCTCAAGCTAATTTGGAGGTGAGGAAATCAACGATGAAGTCGAATTTAGATTTCGACGAGTATTTAATTTTCCTATTTTTTGGGGCATTTGATTACATTAAATATTCGATAAAATCCGACGACTTCCAAATGCGACAAAAATATCACCCCAAGCTAATTTGGGGGTGACGATTGCAATAGCGAAGTCAGATTTTGATTTCGAGGACAAATTAAATATGTCAATTTCCCTTAATTAAATATTATTAAAATATTCGATGATATTTTGACGACTTTCGATTGCCGCCAAATTATCACCTTTAGTTAATTTGGGAGCAACGAGTGCAATGGCGAAGTCTGATTTTTGATATGAGGTCAAAATAATTAGGTCAATTTTCTGGGTTCCTGAAATTCCCAAAATAAGGGTTTGATCTACTTGACCCTTGATTTAGACTAGGTCTTGGTGGCAAACTCCTGATGACTTAATTAGGGTGCTAGAAAGCAAATCAAGACTTGAATTAGTCCTAATTGGCTAAGGCAGCTACTTGGGTTGTTACAAACTCCACCACTTAAGAATGATGTCGTCCTCGACATCACTCGAGTGAAAAGAATTAATGTAGAAACTAAGGATTGAAATGAAAGAACAAGGAGTTAGGGAAGTACCTGGATTTTCAAATAGCTTTGGATACTTGGACCGCATATCAGATTTCTTCTCCCAAGTGGCTTCAACGGACAAGCGATTCTTCCACTAAACTTTAACTATTGGGATGGAGCGGCTCCTTAGTTGTTTCTGATCACGGGCTAAGATTTGGATTGGCTCTTCAACATAGGACAAGTCGAGCTAGAATTCAATTTCTGTCCATATAATTAAATGAGAGGGATCTCTGAGGCATCTTCTCAATGATGATACGTGGAACACATTGTGCACGGCTGCAAAGTCATTAGGAAGATTTAGTCTGTATGCGGAAGAACCTACTTTGGCTGCTACCTCAAATAGACCAACATAATGGGGGCTAAGCTTCCCTGCTATGTCAAATCTGAAGACTCTTTTCATTGGACTGACCTTCAAGTAAGCAAAATCTTCAACTTTAAATTCTAGAGGACATTGATAAGTGTCGTGGTATTTACTCTGATGATCTTGGGCTGTACGAATCCGCTGCTAAATCAACTGAACCTTCTTGTTAGTTTCTTCTACTAATTCAGATCCATACAACTGAACACTGCCTGTTTCTGACCATGCCAACGGAGTGCTACATTTTTTGCCATACAGGGCTTCATATGGAGCCATCTTTATACTGGCTTGAAAACTATTGTTATATGCGAACTCCACTAGCAGGAGGTGATCTTCCCAAGATCCAACAAAATCAAGGATACATAGTCTAAGCAGATCTTTAAGAACCTGATTCACTCGCTCTATCTGACCATCCGTTTACAGATGAAAAGATGTACTCATTGCTAGGGTGGTTCCCATGTCCTGATGTACAGCCTACTAGAACTTGAAGCTAAATCGATTGTCTCTATCAGATATAATTGATTTGGAAATTCCATGCAACCTGATTATCTCTTTGATATAAAGCTTGGCGAGTTTCTTGACTAAGTCTGTTTGTTGGATAGGAATGAAATGAGCGGACTAGGTCAATCGGTCAACTATGACCCAAATAGCATCGGCTCCAGACTTCGCATGAGGCAATTCCATAATAAAGTCCAACGATATATCTAGCCACTTCCATTCGTGGATCTCAAGCGGATGAAGTAGACCACCGGGTCTTTGATGTTCTGCCTCAACTAAACTGCAAGCGTGACATTTTTCAACAAACTCAGCTACACTTTTCTTCATTCCCGGCCACCAAAAAGATTGTTTTAGGTCTTCGTACATCTTTGAGCTTCATAGATGCACTTAATATCCAGAGTTAAGGCCTTCATGTAGGATTTCACGGTGCATTGATTTAGGGATCCAGAGATGATTATTTAAGTATATAGCACTCTTCTTAAGGTTCAGTTAGGGACACGACCACTTTCGATTATGATCTCAAAGTTCAAGTAGTCCTCATCCTTTGTTTGGGATATAGAAGCATCTCGGTGGAAGGTTGGCTCTACATTGCTCATGGATATCATCTCACTTAATAGATCTCCATGCACATGCTTAATGTCCAACTTACGAAACTCTTTCTCTAACAGGCTCACAAAAATAATGGAATTGAGAGTAGCATGATGGCTAAGCACATCAGCTACAACATTCGCCTTTCTTGAATGATACTGGATAACTAGGTCATAATCGCTTATCAGTTCTAGCAATCTTTTCTGTCGGTAATTCAACTCTCTCTGAGTGAATATATACTTTAGACTCTGGTGATCGATGAAGATAGAGCATTAAACTCCAAATAGATAGTGACGCCATATTCTCAAAGAAAAAATGACTGCGGCGAGTTCAAGATCATGGACTGGATAGTTCTTTTCATGGGCTTCAACTGGCGAGAAGCATAAGCAATGACCTTTCCTTCTTGCATTAGCACAGCACCCAAGCATATACTAGAAGCATTAGTATAGACTTGGTAGTTCACACCTTCCTTAGGAAGAACTAGAACTAGAGGAGTGGATAGTGCATTCTTCAATGCTTGAAATGCCTCTTCGCATACTGGAGACCATTCGAATGGTACGGCCTTCTGGGTTAACTTGGTCAGTGGAGAGGCTATCTGGGAGAATCCCTTCACAAACTTTCTGTAGTAACCGGCTAAGCCCAAGAAACTCCTGATGTCAATTACTAACTTGGGTTAAGTCCATTCCTAGATAGCGCTGACCTTATTTTGATCGACTATAATGCCCTAAGCATCTACAACATGCCCTAGAAAAGCTAATAAATCGAGTTAGAATTCACATTTGGAATACTTAGCATAAAGCTCATGGTCACGCAATTCCTTCAATACTATCCTCAAATGATATTTGTTTTCCTTTTTGTTCATGGAATATAATATAACATCATCAATGAAGATGATAACAAATTTATCAAAGCAAGTTTTGAGGATGCGCTGCGTTAGATCCATGAATATTGACAGTGCATTCATTAATGCAAATGACATTACTAAGAACTCGTAGTGTCCATAACGAGTCCTAAAGGCTGCCTTCTCAATATTCGAGTCCTTGACTTGCAGTTGATGAAAGCCAGATCGCGGGTCAATCTTTGAGAATACCTTGGCTCCTGATAACTGAACAAACAAGTAATCTATGTGAGGTAACATATACTTGTTCTTGATTATGACTTTATTCAGCTCACGGTAATTGGTATACATATGCATTGAACTGTCTTTTTTCTTTACAAATAGTACCGGCGCTCCCCAAGGAGATGAGCTTGGTCTAATGAGACCCTTATCTAGCAACTTTTGCAACTGTTTATTCAGCTCCTGTAATTCTTTGGGGGCCATACGATAAGAGGCTTTGGATATGGGTTGGGTTCCAGGAATTGTATCTATTGCAAACTCCACTTCCCGAGTGGGTTGAAGATCGGGTACATCTTCGGAGAAGACATCAAGAAATTCACAAATGATAGGGTTTTTGGTTATGGAAATGCTATCCTTCTTTTCACCTAGTATTGTCACTAGGAAGGCATCGCAACCTTTCTTGACGAGCCTTTTTGCTTCTATAGCATTAATTAATGGAGCTCGTATTCTAAGGTTACCGATGAAGGATTTGGCCTGACTACCACTACTTAAGGTGATTTTCTTCTTCATGCAGTTGATAGTGGCGTCATGTTGGCTCAATCAGTTCATGCCCAATATCACATCAACGTTGACTATAGGAAGAACTACTAGCTTGGCTTTAAATTCTTCATCCTCAATGGGAATTGGTATTTAACAGAATTGATGAGCTGGCATTTGGGCTCCAGAAGAAAGGATCTTAACCCCCTGGGCTAGACAGATGCCTGAGATTAATGACCCGAACGCCAGCGCAGCGCAGGACCCTTTAAAGGTGTTCCAGAGCTTCTCATAAATGATGCTGGAGAGACGAATTTCTCCGGGCCGTTGGAGCGCACACATGAGCAGCACCCTTAAACGGGACACTTCATGAAGGTGACTCGATGGCATGATGAAGCTAGAAATGCAAACCAGCCCTGCATTATTCGAATCCGTGAGGAGGGCTCGAGGAATGTTGGTCAAATTTCCTCTCCAATCTGCATTATTGCAAACAAGTTCCCTTGCGAGAGCAGCCGGGTCATAGCTTGACTCAATGAGGGTCAAGTACGAGAAGTCCTCGACCACCCTCAACCCATAGAATTGCATGATTTGCTCATGCCCAAAAACAACTCACTTTCCTCGAATGAAGATTCTACACCCCGATGCGTTAATAGCATTGGCATAGACTTCTTAGACAAGGTTCGGATACGAGATGGTAGGAGTGGTCTCCATTGGCCTCCATCCCTGGGGTCCACTTGCTCGAATGGCACCGGCAAGAGCTGCCCGAAACACTTCTCCGGGATGAGCTTTCTCCGGGAAGTGACCACGGTGAACCCTTCTCAGCCTCCTTAGAGGAGAACCTCTTCTTATTGCAGGCTCCACCAGATGTCGAGGCCTCAGGCTCTCTCCTTGGGATAGATTTCTTCCCCGATGACATGCTGAAGGTTTCAAGGAGATCATAATTTTTCAAGAAAGGATGAGGAAGGGAGTAATTCTGAAGCAAAAATCAGAAGGTGCAAAGATTCACCCCCCTTACCTCCCCTTAAATAGCCATAAAAATCAAAGGCAAGAAAAATCTGGTCAAAGGGTCTTCCCCATGCCATAAATGTGATAAGCCTTCATTGGAAAACATAGGAGGGGGCAACCTTATCAGCAACAAACCTTTCTGACTTCTAGGGAAACCAAAATAATTTAACCTTTTGACTGCATTGATTCCCAAGGCAATCAAAACTGCTACAGCTGGAGTAGATCGCTGCAACGCACTGTAGTAATCGAGTTGCAAAAACTTATTTGCTGTAGTGCGCTACAGCGGATAAGTTTTGAAAACTCTTTTGCTGCAGCATGCTATGGCGCGCCATAGCGCAACTGATATAAGCACATTTTCTCTCCTTTTTTTTTTTGAGGGGTTTAGGTTGCCTCCCAAAAAGCGCTTATTTTGATCTTCTTGTTGCTTAGAGACGTTAGGAGGTATCTTTTTCCAAACTTTTGAGGTGTTTGGATGGGCATTATCAAGCAGTGTGCTCGAACCCTCACCTCGGCATACCCTCCACATCCTACACTTTCGGTTCTGGAAAAAACTTTCTTTTTTCTCATTCCCCTCCTTGTTTTCCTCTTTTTACCTTCTCTTTACTCTCATCTTCGGAAGAAGTGCATGGGTTAGCCTCGAAGTCACTTAGATTTAAATTTGGCAAGTCAAGTGCTTCAAGAACTCTTTCCTCCCTAGCCTTGCTATTTATTTCTAATTTCATAGCTTGTTGTTTGAAAAGGATAGGCTTTAGATCTATTAATTCAGATCTACCATGGATCCTTATGCTCATGACCCCCCTACTCACATCTATGATAGCCTTCGAGCTCATGAGGAAAGGTCTTCCGAAGATAATGGAGGAATTTGCATTCAACCTATCCCATTCATAAACAACAAAATTAGTGGGGACAATGAAGCTTCCTAATCCTACAGGAACATTTCTTACAATGCCTAACAGGGTTAATGATTCTAAGTTTGCAAATTCTAGAATGATGGAGGTATACTGCACCCCACCTATCTTGGGATGTTCATAGATATGGTAAGGCATAATATTGACTGAAGCACCAAGATCATACAAGGGATCTAAAAGTACTTCATTCCTTATTACGCAAGGAATGCATAACCTTCTAGGGTCTTCACATTTAGGAGCAGTGAGCTTTTCACACTCGATTCCTCTCACCCCTTCTCTAGCCTTTAGTCCCCTTCGACAGCGTTATAATCTTTAGTTTTGTACTCTCCATCCATCCCTTCAGAATGAATTACACTTGCAAACTCCATTGGATTCACTTCAATAGAACTAGGTAGAGCTCCTTGCTACCGAGTGGTTCACTTCTTGGAGAGCTACCCCAGTTGTACTTTAACATTTCTTAGGGATGCCTCGATCCCTTGGATGGAGGCATCATGGCGGGTAATAGTAGCTTCAGTGTGGCGCATGAATTGAATTATTTCTTCCTTAAAGGTGTTAAAGGCTACTTCCAAAGTTGAATGGTGATGATTAAGATTGTTCCCGTTATTAAAGCCTTATTGACTTGATGAACCCTGATGAATCCATAAATTATATCTAAAACAAAGGAAAATTTCATTCATTTATGATCTTAAAACTATTTTCTTAATCAAATTTTGTGTATCTTTTCAAGAAAAATGCCTATCCAAGGAATTCTGAGTCATGAGTGCAACTTTCCAGATATTTTCAAAGAAAACTGCTGCCACGCGCTGCAGCGCGCTGCTACGAGTCATTTTACAAATTTAGGTGCTGCAGCGGTTCAGTTTGCGAACTGTGGGCGCAATTGCATGCTGCAGCGGTTCAACTTGCAAATTGCTGGCGCTGCCGCGTGCTGCAGCGGTTCAGTTTGCAAATACTAGCGCCACGCGCACTGCAGCGGGCCTCTTTGTGAAAAAATGGATGCGATTGCGCGCTGCAGCGGGCCTCTTTGCAAGAATTGTGTTCGCCACCGCCGCTTTTTTCTCTGGCAGAAGCATTTAATGCGGCTGGGACAAGACCCCTAACCAGCATCTTGTCTCCAACCATCATTCCCTCTGCAGCCGCTATATTTTTTAAATGAAAAAGAGGCTTATGATGTGATGTATTAGCTAAAACAAATGAAAGAATTGGTCAACTCATCCATCAAGTGGTTTTTTCCATCATTGCTCAAATTTTTAAAGGAATATGCTGGTTTTTGGATTTGAAGAATGAAGAGGCAGCCTTCATCTATAAATACCTCTTCTCTTGATTAGAGGGGAGTTCCAATTTGTGCTCACTTCACTAAGTAAAGGAAGAGGGGCTGCATAGTGGAAGAGAGGAACTCCCCAAGGGTGGAAGAGCTCATTTTGCCAAGGAGAAGGAGAAGAAAGACAGCACTAGTGACCTAAGAGAGGAACTTCAAGCAAGGAGAAGAAGAGTCCGAAGAAATTCCAAGAAATATTCCTAGTATCTTCTAAACCCTTATTTTGTAATTTCTTTTCTTAGTTGATCATAAAAGGGTCTTTATCCATGTATGTGTTCTTTTGCATCTCCTTTGTAATGGAGAGCTAAATCTCCCTTGGGGAGGGTTGGGGTAATCCCATATATTTGATAGTTACTTTCATTTGTATGAAGTTTTCCTCAAGCATTAATAAAAGTTATAAACTTAATGCCTTGCTCAAGAAATGCTTAATATTACTATAGTCTTGATTGTGAATTAAAGGAAAATGGACTAATGAACTTAAGAACTAAGGTGTCTTGTGCTCCATAGCTCACCATGGGTTAGATGCTAGATCTATGAGTGCATGAGAGCTTAGAACTATGTGAGAAAGTTCTTGAGCTTAGTGCACCTTAATCTAAGCTCAACTAAAGTGTTGATGCATGTGATGCTAAGACCCACAAATTGAGCCCCTTAGCTCCACATAATTGAGGGAGGGAAAGAAATAGTTGTGTGCTCATGAACTAGGTGACATAGTCATTGAGCCCAATATATTAAATCCCTCATTTCAACTATGTGCGATGCGAGTGATGCTCTTAGTGGAATCAATGCTAATAAAATCTTAAAAATTTAATAATCCTCATCTCCTTGATCAAAAGATAAGATGAAAACTACAAACCTAAAATCTTATAAGAATCTTTGTGCCGAAATCGAACTGACTATGTGTTCATTTCGTGCACAAGATTTGAACTTGTGAATCCTTGAGATAAAACTCAAGGAAGGACAATGTGTACTTGATTTAAATCTAAGTAAATGAAAGATAAATGCTTGAGGAATCATCATGCATAAGTGACCTATCATGACATGTGGGATGAACCCAACTCTCCTTTTCCTTTTATCTGACTAATTTTCTACTTAGTGCTTGTTATGCTTGATCTAGAACCAACTAAAACCAAATTCTCATAGCTTAAACATTAGTGAGAATAGATACACCTTAGTAACAAAATATCTAATTCTCTGTGATTCGATAAATCCCGGAAACTCACACTTTCCACTTATTACTTCAGACCACGTACACTTGCGTGCAAGCGCAGACGTGTATTTACAGTCTGTTAAACCCCACCCCACCCATTATGGTTTCCATTATTATTATTGTTATTCCAAGAGAAATTTGGGTTGTTTTCCACCTAGGGTTATAAGTATTGGAGTAGAGGTTATTCATGTTGTTGTTGTTTCTTAAGTAGTTAACTTGTTCGGTGTTCAATTGCACGAAAGGATTATTTAAGTTGAAGTTTTCACTAATGTGCCTTCCCCCGCACAACTCACATTGAGTTTCTTGAACAACATTAACATTCATCTTCTCAATTCGTTCGTTTAAGACATGGATTTTGTTTTGCAGGGCCGTTATTTGATTTGATTTATTCATTTTAATTGATTCTTTTTTAAGTCATTCAGAAGGCCATTGGTACGCATTGTTTGTCATTTCTTCTAAGAGGTCATAAGCCTCTTCTTGGGTTTTGCTACTTATTAAGCCTCTAGCGGCCGCATAAATGAGAGTCCTTGTTAGAGTGTTCAAACCATTGTAAAAGATTTGAACTTGAATCCATAAAGGAAACTCATGATGTGGGCATCGCCTTAAGCACTCCTTAAAATGATCCCAACCATCGTACAATGTCTCCCCTTCAAACTGGTTAAAGTTAGTTATCCAAATTCTCAAGCGAGCAGTTTTCACCAGAGGGAAATATTTGGCTAAGAATTTCTTAGCAAGATCATCCCAAGTACGGATTGAATCTCTCGGGAGAGAGTTGAGCCAACCTTTGACTCTATCTCTTAAAGAAAATGCAAAAAGCCTCAGTTTAAATGCATCTTCAGAGACACCGTTAAACCTGAAGGTATCACAAATTTCAAGGAAGGTTGAAATATGTGAGTTAGTATCTTCTGTGGCTAATCCACCAATCTAGTTATTTTGAACCATACTTAATGTGGAAGGTTTGATTTCAAAATTGTTTGCTTTGATGTTGGGCCTAACAATAGCATGGGGGATTCCCCTAATAGTGGGCAGTGCATAGTCTCTAAGTGCTCATCCCTTTCGTTCTCCTATAGGCTCTCCAAGATTTTCATTAAAGGTTTCCATAACAGCTTGTTAATTCTTTAGAATACTTTATTCTCTTCTAGCTTGTAAATAGGTTCTTTCAATTTCTAGATCAAAAAAATATTCAGTGCAAATTCTTCTACTTATATAAGATAAAAATTAAGCTATCAAGAATAAATATAGCAATACTGTTCAATAATTCAGCAAATGTGAATAAGTAAAAGAAAAGTAAATGGTTAGCACAATAAATTACAAAGACAAAAATTAAAATTATATGCAAGAGGCTTGCTTAAATCACTATTTACTAATAGATTCTCCTTAATACGAAATAATTACCATTTCCCGGCAACGGCGCCAAGAACTTGACAGACTGTGAAATACACATCTGCGCTCGCACGCAAGTGTACGTGGTCTAAAGTAATAATTTGGAATGTGAGTTCTAAGATTTATCATCCTCAGGGAATGGGGTGTTTTATTACTAAGGTATATCTAATTTAAATAATGTTTAAACGGTACGAATTCAGCTTGATTTGGTTTCATTGTCAAAGCAATAATTCAAATGTTAAGAGATTAATTAAAGTAGAGAGGAAAGTTGGGCTTATTCCATATGAAATGATAGAGTTGTAGCGATTGAGTTTTGCAAACTCTCCCACTGTGGCGATCTTAGCAATTGAATTGTGCAAACTCACCCACTGCAACGCGCTAGGGCGCGCTATGGCACGCCGCAACAACAACGCTCCAGAATTCAATAATGTCCTTGATAAGAGTCTTTTATATGTAAGTATCTATGGCGCACCGTGGCACGCTACAGCGATTTTCTTTCAGAAAATGCAAAAACACTCCAGAATTTCCCAAAATTTGTTGGGCTCATTTTTTACCTGAAATAAGTAGAATTTGATCAAAATGGTTATTTAAAATAAGGAAATGAATGAGCTTTTTTCATTATTTAGGATATAAATTATGGATTCATCAAGGGTGGCCTTGGAGCATTTGGGCGAGGGACAATGGTTGTCTCGCACCATGGAGCTGCAAAAGGATGTAGTGTTGCTATAGGATGGGGGGTCTTCTGAATAAATCAAAGACTTGTCGATGCTTGGAGTCATCGATTTGGTCACCATCGATGGATTCTTTGGCGGCACATTGTAGATAGCTTTGGCTTGGCCTCCTGCAGGTGTAGCAGGCTCGATTCCCATGGTAGTATCGAACATACGGATGAGGCCTCGTGCAGCCATTGAAGAGGTCGGTGAGTGGAGTTTCTTCTTCGAGCTGATACACCCTAGCTTGCTTAGGATGATCATGTTGGAAAGAAGTTGACCCAAGACTCCTTTTGGGTCCTTCCATTGCTTGGTCCTGCTCCACCACTTTGGCAGACTCCAGGAGTTTGGCTAAGTTCGATAAATGGAGAGGAACAACTTGGCTTCTGATGGAAGTTCACAGACTGCTTTGGAATCAGTGTGCACATGGTGTTGGAAGGAGTAGTGTGGTGCAGGGGCTACTTCAGAGGTAGTGCGATTTTGATTCCTTTGGGCTATTAGTAGCCGTTCCATCCTCTCAGATTGTTTGGCTTGAGAGTCTACTATTTGTTCGGCTCGCTTATGGTGGGAATCTACCATCATTTTGACTGCTTCAAGCAGTGCATTTAGTTCAGAGGATGAGCTGCCAGATGAAGCTGGGGAAGAGCTTTGCCTAGGATTCATTCTTTAAATCTGAATTTAGAAATTATCATCTTTTTAGAATTTGAGGAAATAAAACATTCTAGTTCTTGCATTAACTATTTTAATTTAGAATACATAAAATAGAAAGCTTCAATCAAGAACATGAAAGAGAAACACTAAAATGTCTATCTAATGTACTCCTGGGTGAAAGCACGACAGAAATCTTCGAAGGTAGCCTCTCTCCGCATTCCTTCGCGCCCGAGGGTGAGTGCCCATGAGGTAACATCCCACCAATCCTCGGCCTGGTCTTGAAGGACGAGAGATAGTATGGAGACTCGAACATCGTCTGGACAATCAATTGCTTCAAACACGAAGGTCACCCGTTTCAACCACTCCTTGGCTAAAACTAATAGGTCAAATTCCTGAAGATGCTGTGCTGGAGTAGTCAGTCTAGTACTCGGACGCTTGGCTCTGATACCCCTTCTACGTATCTCCTGTACCTCTGATGGAACTGGGAGACATACTCCCACATGGCCTCAAATCTTTAGTAATACCACCAAAATGACATCTTTGAGTGTCTAACGATTCCATAAGTTAAATTAGTTTAGTTATATCTTATTAATTTTCCTTATTCTATATTCTTTATATTTGAGCATTTTATATTACTTATATATGTATTTCTTATTCTTATACCTCTTTATTCTAAGTAGGATATTATAGTAAATTAGATGTAAATTCTAATATTCTTATTTAGTGACTGACTTGTCAGAAGAATCATCCATTAGGTAGAGAGGAATGCAAACTCCAATCTTACACCTTATGGAATTCTCTGATACCAACTTTGGCGCCCCACCCCTTAATCCACAAGATTAAGCTAAGGGTGGTGTGTCACTTTGGCAAATCCCTCACTTAATATTAGATTAGGTGTAAACCCTATTCCACTAGTAAGGAAAGGATAAGCCAATGCATACATGCTATGTAATCAGTCACTAAGCAAATATAGAATCAGGGTGCAAAAGTAAGGAAAAGTAACATACATCCATTTTACCATAATAAATAGAGAAAATGCAGCATACAACTCAAAATAAATAGTACAGTAAGGAAAATACAATCAAATAGTACTGACAGACTGTAAATACAAGTCTGCGCTCACACGCAAGTGTACGTGGTCTAAAGTAATAAGTGGAAAGTGTTAATTTCCGAGATTTATCGAACCACAAAGAATTGGTTGTTTTGTTACTAAGGTCTATCTATTCTCACTAATGTTTAAGCTACAATTGATTGGATGAGTTGGTCCTAAATTTAGCACAATAATTACTAAATGAAGATAAGTTAGATAAAAGAGAGAGGAGAGTTGGGGTTATCCCATATGTCATGATATATTACTAATGTATGTTGATTTCTCAAGCTTTGTCTTTCATTTATTTTTAAATCAAGTGCACTTTGTTCACTTTGAATTTTATCTCAAAATCTCACGAGTTCAAATCTTATGCACAAAATAAACACACATTCGGTTCTATTTTGCCACAAAAATTCCTATAAGATTTTAGGTTTTAAGTTTTCATCTTATCTCTTGATCAAGGAGATTACAATTATTAGATCTTTAAGATCTTATAAGCATTGATTCCACTACGAGCATCACTCACATCCCACATAGTTGAGATCAGGGATTAATATGTTGGGCTCAATGACTATGTCACTTAGTTTATGAGCACTCAACTATTTCTTTCTCTACCTCAATTATGTTGAGCTAAGGAGCTCATTTAGTGGGTCTTAGCATCACATGCATCAACACTTTGGTTGAGCTTAAGTTAAGGTGCATTAAGCTCAAGAATTTTGTCACATAGTTCTAAGCTTTCATGCACTCATAAACCTAGCATCCAACCTAAGGTGAGCTATGGAGCACAAGACAAGTTAGTTCTTGAGATTATGAGTTCATTTTCTTTTTCTCCACATTCAAGACTAAATAATAAAAGGTATTTCTTAACAAGGTATAGAGTTCTTACATTTTATTAGTGCTTGAGCAAAAACTTCATACATTAAAATTAACTCATACACATGGGGTTTCCCCAACCCTCCCTAAGGGAGATTTATCTACTTATTATAAAGGGAAAGGAAAAAAACCACATATATGGATAAAGACCCTTTCATGATCAACTTAGAAAAGAAACTATAAGAGTAAAGTTTAGAAGATACTAGGAACGTTCCTTGGAAGTTCTCCAGATTTCTTCTTCTCCTTCTTCAAGCTCCTTTCTTAGGTCGCTAGTGCTGTCTTCCTTCTTCTCTTCCTTAGTAAGAACTTGCTTTGTCTCCCTTGGGGAGTTCCTCACTTACACTTATGCACCCCTCCTCCTTACTTAGTGATTTGAGCAAAATTCTGAACCCTCCTCTAGTCAAGAGGAGTGATATATATAGGAGAGGGCTGCATCCTCATACTTGACTTCAATAACTAGCAATGCTAATAAAAATTCTGAGTAATGATGTCAAATACAAGTTGATGGTGAGGTGACCAATATCTTCCATTCTTTTATCCTTCTCATCACATCAAAACCTATTTTCCAATTAAAAATGTAGCAGCTGCAGAGAATGATGGCTGGGGACAAGAAGCAGGTTGGGGGTCTTGTCCCAGCGGTAATAAATGCTCCTGACTGGCAAAATTTGCGGCGGGCCGCTGCAGCGCGCTGCGGCGTGCCAAGGTGAGTAAAAAAATCTGTTAAGTCCCCCACTGCCGCGCCCTACCGCATTCACATTTCGCAAAGTGACCTGCTACAGCACGCTGTAGCGCAAGCATTTTGCAAAACGTACCGCTGCAGCGCGCTACTGCGCCGTAGCAGCCTACCGCTACCGCATCCACATTTTGCAAAACGTACCGCTGTAGCTGGAGCATTTCTCAAAATGCTCCGCTGCAGAGCGCAGTAGCGGCTCAATTTGTAAAATGTACCACTGCAGCGCGCGGTAGCGGTTCAATTTTCGAAAAGCCCCGCTGCAGCGTGCTACCGCGCCCAAGGTTTGCAACTGGATTCGCTGCAGCGTGCTACCGCGCTCGCGGCTCGCAAATGGACCCGCTACAGCGCGCTACAGCGCGCTACTGCGCCCGTGGTTCGCAAATGGACCCGCTGTAGCGTGCTACCGCGCCCGTGGTTCGCAAATGCACCCGCTGCAGCACGCTGTAGCGGCCTAATTAGCAACTTGACAGCGCGCTGCAGTGCGTAGCAGCGGTTTCCTTTTGAAAATTTTGGAATTTTGCAAAAAATGCCTCAGGATTCCTTAGGATAGCCATTTTCCTAAAAAGATAGACAAAATTTGATTTATGAGCAGTTTAAAAATTAGAAATGAATGAAGTTTCCTTTATTTTAAATATAATTTATGGATTTATCAAGTACCTGTATATTATTATAATATTAATTAAGTTTAAATGAACTGAAATAAAATCACTCATCCTCACAATAAGCAGAAAAGACTAAACAACTTTAGCTCATTCCTGATGCCCCTCCTCAAGATATAGCTCCACTTCTGGATAAGGCTCCTCTTCAGCACCAAGCTTCTCAAATCTATCTGATTCTGATATTATCGATTTCACAATATCAGGGCCCCAGCCAATAAAAGAAAATTCTTATTAGACAATTATGTAAGTATATTTTAGATTGAATATTTTTCATATGTTATTAATGTCACCATTTTACTTAAACAAAGCAAAAATCCTAATTAGCATAGGAGCAGTAAGCATACAAAGAGACTGATAAGTTGTAAATATAGTATTTATAACTAAACAAAATTTGAGTCAAAAAAGCACACCTTAAGTAAACTAAGCAAGAATAGGCATATATGTATAATACAGTAAGTAAAAGTACTAAAAGAAAAATCTAATCATAAATATGCTGATAATCATTTGATATATGCTGATTTAAAAGAAATTAATCTAACAGTGGTACATAGAAGTAAGCAACAAAGGTCTAGCATCCCGATGAATCCATAAATTATATCTAAAATAAAGGAAAAATTTATTCATTTCTGATCTTAAAATTACTTCTTTAATTAAATTGTGTTTATCTTTTCAGGAAAAAAGCCTATCCAGGGAATTTTGAGCCATTTGTGAAATTTCCAAAAAAACATTCAAGGGAAACCGCTGCCGCGCGCTCCAGCGTGTTGCAGCAGGTCAAGTTGAGAAATACGGGCGCTGTCGCGCGCTGCAGCGAAGCATTTTGCGAAATGTTGCAGCTATAGCGCGCTGCAGTAGGCCATTTTGCACAATCTAGCGCTGATGCGCGCTGCAGCGGGTCAAGTTGCGAACCGTAGGCGCGATCCCGCGCTACAGCGGTTCAAGTTGCGAACTGCGGGCGCAATCGCGCGCTGCAGCGGTTCAAGTTGCGAACTGCGGGAGCGATCGCGCGCTGCAGCGGTACAAGTTGCGAACTGCGGGAGCGATCGCGCGCTGCAGCGGTACAAGTTGCAAACTGCGGGCGCGATCGCGCGCTGCAGTGGAGCATTTTGCGAAATGTTGCCGCTCCAGCGCGCTGCAGCGGTGCGATTTGCAAATTCTGGCGCTATCGCGCATTGCAGTAGAGCATTTTGAGAGAGTGCAGCAGTGCAATTTGCAAAATGTTAGTGCTAAAGTGCACTGCGCAGGACACTTTGCAAAAAATAGACGCGGTAGCGCATGGCAGCGGGACACTTAGCGACAATTGCTTGCGCCATTGCACGCCGCAGCGGCCTGCCGTAATTTCCTCTGGCAGGTGCATTTATTGCGGCTGGGACAAGACCCCCAACCTGCATCTTGTCCCCAGTCATCATTCCCATTGTAGCTGCTACATTTTTAAATGAAAATGAGGCTTATAAGGTGATGTATTGGCTAAACAAATGAAGATATTGGTCACCTCACCATCAATTAGGATTTTTGCCATCATTACTCAGAATTTTTAAAGGGAAATGCTGGTTTGGACCTTAAGTGGGATGAATGCAATCCATCTCCTATATATATCACTCCTCTTGACTAGAGGAGGGTTCCAATTTTTGCTCAAATCACTTAAGTAAGGACAAGGGTTGCATAGTGGAAGAGAGGAACTCCCCAAGGATGGATGAGTCAATTTACCAAGGAGAAGAAGAAGGAAGGCAGCACTAGCGACCTAAGAGAGGAACTTCAAGAAGGAGAAGAAGGATCTGGAGAACTTCTAAGAAACGTTCCTAGTATCTTTTAAACTCTTCTTTTGTATTTTCTTTTTTTAGTTGATTATGAAAGGGTCTTTATCCATGTATGTGTTCTTTTTCATCTCTTTTGTAATGGATAGCTAAAATCTCCCTTAGGGAGGGTTGGGGTAATCCTATGTATTTAATAGTTACATTTTAACTGTATGAAGTTTTCCTCAAGTATTAATAAAATGTATGAACTCAATGCCTTTCTCTAGAAATGCTTAGTATTACTATAGTCTTGATTGTGAACTAAAGAAAAATGAACTAATAAACTCAAGAACGAAAGTGTCTTGTGCTCCATAGCCCACCTTTGGTTACATGCTAGATCTATGAGTGCATGAGAGCTTAGAACTATGTGAGAAAAGTTTGTTAGCTTAGTGCACCTTAATCTAAGCTGAACTAAAGTGTTGATGCGTGTAATGCTAAGACAACTAGGTGACACCTTAATCTAAGCTCAACATAATTGAGGGAGGGAAAGAAATAGTTGTGTGCTCATGAATGAAGTGTCATAGTCATCAAGCCCAACATATTATTCCCTCATTTCAACTATGTGCGATGCGAGTGACGCTCCTAGTGGAATCAATGCTTATAAGATCTAAAAAAACTTAATAATCCTCATCTCCTTGATCAAGAGATAAGATGAAAATTACAAACCTAAAATCTTATAAGAATCTTTGTGCCGAAATAGAACCGACTGTGTGTTCATTTCGTGCACAAGATTTGAACTTGTGCAACCTTTAGATAAAACTCAATGAGGAACAATGTGCACTTGATTTAATATAAAGTAAATGAAAGATTACACTTGAGGAATCATCATACATAAGTAATTTATCATGACATATGGGATGAACCTATCTCTCCTCTTCCTTTTATCTGACTTAATTTCTACTTAACGATTATTATGCTTAGTACAGAACCAACTCAAACTAATTACATCATAGCTTAAATATTAGTGAGAATAGATAAACCTTAGTAACAAAACAACCAATTCTCTGTGGTTCGATAAATCCTGGAAACTAATACTTTCCACTTATTACTTTAGACCACGTACACTTGCGTGCAAACGCAGACGTGTATTTACAATCTGTCAAGTTTTTGGTGCCATTGCTGGGGAATTAGAATTTTTTTCGTATTAAGGATAATCTATATGCAGCTAGTAATTTAAGTATTTCCTTGCATATACTTTTAGTTTTTGATTTTTGTAATTATAAACACTTTTTTTTTTGTCCTTTTATTTCTGTTAAAATTTCTGAACATTATTGTTAAATCTGTTCTTGATAGCCTAATTATTATAGTGTATGAGTAAAAGAGTTTGCACGAATTATCTGTTTGACCCAGAAATTCAAAGAACCTACTTGCAGGCTAGTAGAGAACAAAACCTTTCAAACCAATAAGATGTTATGGATAATGATAATGAAAATCCAGTAGAGCCATTAGGAGAACTAATAGGAGTGGCTAGGGGAGAGCACTAAGAGATTATGCACTTTCCACTGTTAGGGGAATCACCCATGCAATTGTTAGGCCTAATTTTGAAATAATAACTTTGAGATCAAACCCTCCACACTGAGTAAGGTGCAAAATAATCAGTTTGGGGGATTAGCCACTGAAGATCCGAATTCACATATTTTAACTTTCCTTGAAATATGTGACACCTTCAGGTTTAATGGCGTCTCTGAAGACGCGATTAAATTATGGCTTTTGCCATTCTATTTACGAGATAGAGCCAAGAGTTGGCTCAGCTCTCTTCCAAGCGATTCCATTCGGATGTGGGACGATTTGGCTAAGAAATTCTTAGCCAAATATTTCCATCCGGCGAAAACCGCTCGGTTGAGAATTGAGATAACCAACTTTACTCAGTTGGAAGGGGAGACACTCTATGATGGATGGGGCCGATTTAAAGAATACATAAGGCGTTTCCCTCATCATGGGTTTCTCTTGTGGATGCAAGTTTAAATATTTTACAATGAATTGAACACCCCCACAAGGACACTCATTGATGCAGCCACTGGGGGTTCTCTTAGTTGTAAAACCCAATTGGAGGCTTATGGCCTCTCAGATGAAATGGAAAATTATGCCTACCAATGGCCTCTCCATAGGAATGATCACCAAAATAAAAATGAATGTAACTCACTTGGAAATTTGCAACAAATCCTTGAGCTCCAAAAGCAAACCTCTCAACTCACTAAAAAATTAGAATGCGGGTATGTAGATTCTTGTCATGAGAAAGATGGTGAGTTAAGGAATGTCAATGTAATTTTGAATCATGGAAGGAACAGAGAGATTGGAAAATTCACTTATCGAATTCAGAACCTCCACAACCGAATTCATGAATAAAACTGATGCCACCTTAAACAGGCACGAACACACTCTATTAAGGCAAGAAGAGTCAGTAAAAAGAATAAAATAAAAGCTAAAGGAAATCATGAAATAGTTAGAGCAACCTTCATTAGTATGAGTCATCAGTAAGTGTGAAGAGGAGTCAGGGAATGCAATAACCCTAAGAAGTGGAAAAATTAGTAAACCAGTTGTGAGAAAGGGAAATCAGGAAAACATAGAGATAACTAGAGAGGAAAAGGGGGAAGAAGAAGAAACAGTCAGAAAAGAGAGGACTAAAGTTCGAGATGAAGAAAGTGAAGAATCTAGAGATCAACTTAAAGCAGTCCCTAATATACCTTATCCTCAACGTTTAGCCAGGGAGAAACTTGATGTCCAATACCACAAATTCCTGAAAACTTTTAAAACTCATCATATAAATATCCCTTTTGCAGAAGCTCTAGAACAAATGCCTAGTTATGCTAAATTTATGAAAGATATCCTCTCCAAGAAAAGAAAAATTGATTAAAAAGAAACTGTCGCATTAACAGAAGAGTGCAGTGCAATCCTTCAGAAAAAAATTCCCGTCAAGAAGAAAAATCCAGGGAGTTTCACTATTCCTTGCACTATTGGAAGCCAGTCCTTCCAAAAGGCCCTCTATGATCTAGGTGTGTCCTTTAATTTGATGCCTTTTTACATATTCAAGAAATTAGAAATTGTTCACTTAAAACCCACCTCTGTTCTCCTCCAATTCGCTGATAGATCCGTAAAATCCCCTTTAGGAATAGTGGAAAATGTTCTCGTAAAGGTTGACAAATTCATCTTCCCTGCTAATTTCATAATATTGGAGATGGAAGATAAAAATCAAGAAATTCCTATTATCCTAGGTAGACCTTTCTTGGCCACCGGAAGAACCTTGATTGATGTAGATAAAGGGGAATTGAAGTTGCGATATGGGGAGGAGGAGATTAAATTTCATGTGAATGATTTCATGAGACACCCATCTAAACCTAATGAGGATTCTTGGAAAAGCAATTCAATAGAAGAAGCATAGGCAATGAGAGATATGGATGAAGAAGGACCATTAGCAGGGGAGGAATATGAGGTCCTCACGAACACAGATGTGATTGAGGAGTTGGTTAAGGAGAAAAAAATAATTCAGCCCTCTATAATCCTCCCTCCATAATTAGAATTTAAGCCTCTTCCTTCACATTTAAAATACACTTATCTAGGGGAAAAAGAATCTCTTCCTATAATAATCTCCTCCCTGTTAACCCAACATCAAGAGAATCTTCTATGTGAGGTTTTGAAAGGGCACAAGAGAGCAATCAGTTGGAGTATAGCTAATTTGAAGGGGGTTAGCCCAACTCTTTGTATGCACCGAATCCTTTTGAAAGTAACTCCAACCCTTCAATTGAGCCCCAACGGAGATTAAATCCCAACATAAAAGAAGTAGTTCATAAAGAAATTATTAAACTCTTAGACGCTAGAATTATTTTCCCAATTTCGGATAGTCCGTGGGTAAGTCCTATTCATGTGGTCCCCAAAAAGAGTGGGATGACAGTTGTTCTTAATGAAAACCATGAACTGATCCCCACCATAACCGTGACCGGATGGAGAGTGTGTATTGATTATATGAGATTAAATAAAGCTATCCGTAAGGACCACTGTCCTCTTTCTTTTATTGACCAAATGCTTGATAGATTGGTAGGGAGCCCCTATTTTTGTTTTCTTGATGGGTATTCAGGATATAATCAAATCCTTATTTCACCTGAAGACCAAGAGAAAACCACTTTCACCTGCCCCTTTGGGAAATTTGCCTTTAGAAGAATGCCATTCAGATTATGCAATGCTCTAGCCACCTTTCAATGCTGTATGATGGCTATTTTTTCTGACATGATTGGGGAATTTCTGGAAATCTTTATGGACGACTTCTCTGTCGTCGGGAGCTCTTTCAATCATTGCCTAACTAATTTAGAAAAAGTTTTAAAAATATGTGAAGAATTAAATTTAATCTTGAATTGGGAAAAATGTCACTTCATGGTCAAGGAGGGCATTGTTCTTGGGCACTTGATTTCAAAAAGAGGGATAGAAGTTGATAAATCTAAGGTTAAGGTAATTAAAAAACTTCCCCCTCTTATCAATGTGAAAGGAATTAGAAGCTTCCTTGAACATGTAAGTTTTTATAGAAGATTTATCAAGGACTTCTCAAATCTAAACATGCCACTCTGTAGATTACTAGGAAAGGATGTCGAGTTCAGCTTTGATAATAATTGCTTAAAAACTTTCAATGCCATAAAAACTACTTTAATCTCTGCTCCAATAATTTATGCTTCGAACTGGGATTCACCTTTTGAAATTATGTATGATGCGAGTGATTTTGCAGTTGGTGCTGTTCTTGGGCAGCCAAAGGAGCGAACCTTCTATTCAATTTACTATGCTAATAAGCTCCTAGATGATGCTCAATGAAATTATGCTACCATAGAAAAGGAACTTTTAGCTATCATCTTTGCCTTTACTAAATTTAGGTCTTATCTCATTGGGTCAAAGACTACTGTTTATACTGATCATGCAGCTATTAAGTATCTCATTCAAAAGAAAGAAGCAAAACCGCGCTTGATTCGATGGGTATTGCTCTTGCAAGAATTTGATCTTGAAATACGGGATAAGAAAGGAAGTGAGAATGTGTTTGCAGATCATTTATCTAGATTGACCCACCTGGATAATGATAAGCTGACCAAAATTTGTGAATCGTTCCTCGATGAGAAGCTTTACACTATCACCTCAAATTATTTTCCTTGGTTCGCTGACATTGCAAATTATCTCGTAGGTGGAATCATACCAAAAGACATGAGTTACTAATAAAGAAAAAAAATTTTTGCAGATACCAAAAATTACTTTTGATATGATCCATTTTTGTACAAATGTTGTAATGATCAACTCCTAAGGAGATGTGTCCCTGAATCAGACATTAGAAATATTCTCTATCATTGTCACACATCTCCATACGGAGGGCACCATGGGATTGAACGAACGGCTGCAAAGGTGCTTCAATCTGGATTCTTTTGACCCCATTTGTTCAAAGATGCCGCCGACTTTGTTAAAAGCTGTGACAAATGCCAAAGAACCAAGAATTTAAGCAAAAGGGATGATCTTCCTTTAAATAGAATTTTTGAAGTGGAGCTATTTGATGTGTGGGGAATCGACTTCATGAGACCATTTCCCTTGTCCCAAACCCATATGTATATTCTTGTGGCAGTTGAATATGTGTCCAAATGGGTTGAGGCATTAGCATGTGTGAACAATAATGCTAAAACTATTATTAAATTTCTCAAGGAGCACGTGCTAGCTAGGTTTGGGATGCCCAAATTTTTAATCAATGATGGGGGAAACCATTTTTTGCAATAGGCAGTTGGGTGAGGCATAAGGTGGGTACTCCATACCATCCTCAAACTAGTGGGCAGGTTGAAGTCTCTAACAGAGAGCTTAAGCAAATTCTAGAGAAAACTGTGAACCAAAATAGAAAGGATTGGACTTCAAAACTTCAGGATGCTCTATGGGCTTATAGAACTGCTTTTAAAACCCCTTTAAGAATGTCTCCTTATAAGCTCATTTACGGAAAATCATGTCACCTTCCAGTAGAATTGGAGCACCGAGCTTTTTGGGCAATAAAAAAATTAAACTTTGACTCCCAAAAAGCAGGTACGCAAAGAATGCTGCAATTAAATGAACTTGATGAATTTATGTTAAATGCTTATGAGAGTGCCAAGTTGTATAAAGAGAAAATAAAAAAATGGCATGATAAGCTGATTAAGTCAAAACATTTTCAACCTAGAATGAATGTACTGCTTTTTAACTCAATATTAAGACTATTTCCAGGAAAACTGAAGTCAAGATGGACAAGACCATTCACTATCACGAAAGTTTTTCCTCATTGAGCAGTTGAAGTCGCCTCCAAAGATGGCACTTTTAAAGTAAATGGAAATCGGCTGAAGTTATACTTGGAGGAAGAAGTCTTTCAAGAAAAGGGCGGATGGACCCTTCAGGATCTCCCAGATGAAGGAATTACATAAAGGTCTTTCTCATGTCAGGCTGAGACATTAAAACAAGTGCTGACTGGGAGGCAACCCAAGATTAAATAGGTTGTATTTTTATTTTTATTTTTGTATTAATTATTTTTCTTTGCATTTTTCATTTTATGTGTTTTATTTTTGAGATATTAATTTATGAATTCTCATCTTCCCTAATTTTTCTAGTATCCAAAAATAATAAATTTTTCTGAATTTTTAACGAAATGAAAGTCAAAAAATTTCAATAAATACAAGGATATGAAGTAAAAGGGTGCTTGACAAAAAGTGATCAAATGCATTGATAGAATTAAAACCTTTTAACCAAATAATGAATTAAAGTTAATCTAATCTCCAAAAATTTAAAATATGCTTTGAACTAAGTGTGGGGGAAAGCTTGGACTATGACTTGAGATTTTGGTGAGTACTCTAATAAAGTATGCTAGGCTTCTGTAGGACTTTATGATCACAAAGAGGTGAATTGGGGATGAAGAAAAGTACCCCTCCCTAAAATAAAAGAAAAAAAAAATATAAATAAAAAAGAAAAAGTGGAATGATGAAAAATATCTCTCTCAATTGAATGAAATGAAAAAAGATGATGAAAAATATATCTCCTTTAATCTATTCATCTTTGTGATTTATAAGAAGGGGCACATATGGTATATTACTCTCAAGTATTTCACCACCTCTCTAACCTTAGTTTTCCATAGAATATTCCTCATTACCTAGTATCAAGCATGAAAATCAAATACTTGGAAATTAATTGATTAACCTTATTTCATATCCAAGGATAGAATACCTAAATGCCAAATGACTTGAATCACTTTAGTTAAGCACATGTCTTGACTTACATATCAAAAATCTAAATTGATATCTTTTGTTGACTATCAGAACTATAAAAATAGAAAAATGTTATTTTAAGCTTACTCGATGACCAGCAAGAATTTAAGTGTGGGGGTGTGATGAATCCATAAATTATATCTAAAATAAAGGAAAAATTCATTCATTTCTGATCTTAAAACTTCTCATTTAATCAAATTGTGTTTATCTTTTCAGTAAAAAGGCATATCCAAGGAATTTTGAACCATTTGTGAAATTTCCAAGAAAAAATTCAAATGAAACTGCTATCGCACGCTGCAACGCGCTCCAGCGGGTCAAGTTGCGAAATATGGGCAATGTCGCGCGTGCAGCAGAGCATTTTGCGAAATGCTGCCGCTCCAGCGCACTGCAGCGGGTCATTTTGCAAAATCTGGCGTTGACGCGCGTTGCAACAGGTCAAGTTGCGAACCGCTGGCGCGATCGCGCGCTGCAGTGAAGCATTTTGCGAAATGCTGCTGCTACAGCACGTTGGAGCGGTGCGATTTACAAATTCTGGTGCTACAGCGCGCTGCAGTGGAGCATTTTGCAAAATGCTCCCGCTCCAGCGCACTGCAGCAGTGCAATTTGCAAATTCTGGCGCTACTGCGATCTGCAACGGAGCATTTTGTGAAATGCTCCCGCTACCACGCGCTGCAGCGGAGCATTTTGCGAAATGCTCCCTCTCCCTCTGGCTGTAGCGGAGCATTTTGCGAATTGCTAGCGCTCCAGCACGCTGCAGCGGGACACTTTGCGAAAAATAGACACGCGGCAGCGGGACACTTAGCGAAAATTGCTTACGCCATTGCATGCCGCAGCGCGCTGCAGCAGCCCGCCGTAATTTCCTTTGGCAGGAGCATTTATTGCGGCTGGGACAAGACCCCCAACCTGCATCTTGTCCCCGGCCATCATTCCGTCTACAACTGCTACGTTTTTAAATGAAAAAGAGGCTTATGAGGTGAGGTATTGGCTAAACAAATGAAGATATTAGTCACCTCACCATCAATTGGGATTTTTGCCATCATTGCTTAGAATTTTCAAATGGAAATGCTGGTTTGGATCTTAAGTGTGATGAATGCAGCCCCTCTCCTATATAAATCACTTCTCTTGACTAGAGGAGGGTTCCAATTTTTGCTCAAATCAATTAAGTAAGGAGAAGGGTTGTATAGTGGAAGAGAGGAACTCCCCAAGGGTGAAAGAGCCAATTTACCAAGGAGAAGAAGAAGGAAGGTAGAACTAGCGACCTAAGAGAGGAACTTTAAGAAGGAGAAGAAGGATCTGGAGACCTTCTAAGAAATGTTCCTAGTATCTTTTAAACTCTTCTTTTGTAATTTCTTTTATAAGTTGATTATGAAAGGATCTTTATCCATGTATGTGTTCTTTTTCATCTCTTTTGTAATGGATAGCTAAATCTCCCTTAGGGAGGGTTGGGGTAATCCTATGTATTTAATAGTTATATTTTAATTGTATGAAGTTTTTCTCAAGTATTAATAAAATATATGACCTCAATGACTTGCTCAAGAAATGCTTAATATTACTATAATCTTGATTGTGAATTAAAGGAAAATGAACTAATAAGATCAAGAACTAAAGTGTCTTGTGCTCTATAGCTCACCTTTGGTTAGATGCTAAATCTTTGAGTGCATGAAAGCTTAGAACTATATGAGAAAAGTTATTGAGCTTAGTGCACCTTAACCTAAGCTCAACTAAAGTGTTGATGCGTGTGATGCTAAGACCACTAGGTGAGCTCCTTAGCTTGAGGGAGGGAAAGAAATAATTGTGTGCTCATGAACGAGGTGACATAGTCATCGAGCCCAACATATTATTCCCTCATTTCAACTATGTGCGATGCAAGTGACGCTCCTAATGGAATCAATGCTTATAAGATATAAAAAAACTTAATAATCCTCATCTCCTTGATCAAGAGATAAGATGAAAATTACAAACCTAAAATCTTATAAGAATCTTTGTGTCGAAATAGAACCAGCTGTGTGTTCATTTCATGCACAAGATTTGAACTTGTAAAACCTTGAGATAAAACTCAAGGAGGAATAATGTGCACTTGATTTAATATAAAGTAAATGAAAGACTATGCTTGAGGAATCATCATGCATAAGTAATTTATCATGACATGTGGGATGAACCTAACTCTCCTCTTCCTTTTATTTGACTTAATTTCTACTTAGTGATTATTGTGCTTAGTACAGAACCAACTCAAACCAATTACATCATAGCTTAAATATTAGTGAGAATAGATAAACTTTAGTAACAAAATAACCAATTCTCTGTGGTTCGATAAATCCCGGAAACTAACACTTTCCACTTATTATTTCAGACCACGTACACTTGCGTGCAAACGCAGACGTGTATTTACAGTCTGTCACATCCTATAATATACAAGTAAAGCAAGGTAGACTAAAGTCAAGTACAACAGTAAATATGAAATAATGAACAGGTATGTAAGTACTATCATATCAGAAGAAGGCTAATCATGCCTACTAATATTAAAAGGATTCTTAGTGTCAACGCAGAGGCTAATACAACAAAATATTCCTAGCGTCATCTAAGGCTAGGCCGGAATAACAGAACAGAAACTGAATTGAAGAGGCAGTATCATAAATGCAGTAATATTTTAGTTATTTACTTTACTTCTATGGATATATCCAAAAATAATTGAGGAGTCAAGCACGTCTGCAAGACTATACGGGTTCCATATTTAGCACAACACTCCTCAATGAGTAATGCCAAGTACTCCTTATTTCTCCTTACCCCTATCTAGTAGGGTAAAATGTAAAATGCGTTAGATCGACAAGTAACTGAACCTAATGTAAATGTTATCCTAAATATTCTGTCTTCATTTCATGCAATAATATTATCTTGTATAATTCAAGGAATAAGACACAAAGTACAAGGAATGTGAAAGCACAAGTAAAAGAATAGTGAGCAAGGGACTCTACTACACATGATGACATCAATTGTTATTTATTAAACTATTCTAACTATTCTAAGTTACACAAGTTCAGGATCTCCAATTCCTACTATCGAATGTAACTTAGAAGCACAACTTTATAAGTCAAAAGCAATTAGAACTGATTAGGTTCTAATTTAATTCAATCATAATCGACTACAAGTTAAATAATAAATCATCACGTCCTTAATTTATGAATTTAGACATTCTAGGCTAAGATCAGATCAAAATCTACTAAACTAGGGATTATGAGCTAAACACTGCAAGATTGGAATTAATCACATAATCCAAGGGTCAAACATAAGATCTAAGGTTTTTAAGTATAAAAGTGAACTATAGATTAAGGCAAATCCTATTAAGTATAATCAAGCATAATAGGATGATTCTCCTATTCTTAATCTAAAGTAAAGAGATAAAATAATCAAAATCAAAGTATGAAAATTTAGAAACTAATAAAATCAAAGATTCATTTATTGAATAACCTACTTTACTTAATGAATGAACTCTAACATATAATCTATTCCCATTCTTAAGGAAAAGGTCCTAAAGTAAAATGAAGATTCCTAATAAAAAGACTTAAAAAGATTCTAAGAATTAATTGAATTTATTACAATTTAAATTTATTATTTTTATTTAATTAAGGAAGTTAAGAACAAATTTTAGCTAAGGCATATTATCCTTAGAGTTTTTCAAACCTAAATTAGGATGTTTAACAAATTATTCAAATTATAAGATTTAAGACTTAAATTGATCATAAATCAATTTTATGACTATTTTTAATGATTTAAAAAATATTTTAAGGGTTAAGAACACTTAACCTAAATTTTGGACAAAATGACCATTTTGCCCCGATTTAAGGGTCTAAAAAGTTACTTTTTGATTTAGGACTCTAAATTAGATTTTTTTACTGCCAAATGATTCTTTACATTCTAACATGAAGATATACAGTAGGTACACCAAATTTGGGCAAGAAATAGATCATATAGGTCCAAACTAAGGAATTTGACCCAATGCGCGATTTAGTAATTTTCTCCTATTGGAATCTAAGAAAAATTATTCAGTTTATTGTTGCTTGCTGTTCAAGAATTCCATAGAATCCAATATCACTAAATTTTGAGGTCTATTGGATTAGTTATGGGTATTCTATGTTTAAGGGTAAATATGTCACTTCTAAGGTTAAGAGGGGTCAAAAACCTAACTTTTCTACTTGAGATCCAAATTCAGCAAACTCAGTGGTTATAGCTTCCATATATTACATTAAGTACTTTAACTAGAAAAAGACCCAAATTGGACCTCATTTGGCCAAGTTATGACCTAATTAAAGTTAGGGCTATTTTGGTCGACCTAGGGTTTCTAGTGGTCAAAACCCAAATTTTATTTTAATTTACTGTTGGCACTGAATTTCAAACCTAGTTAACATCTTGAATTTCTTAATTTGGAGTCCAAATGATCTAGTTATAGTCATTTCAACATTATGGTTCTATTTTCTTAAAAGGGATCAAAATCTGATCTTTTTTATATTTAAAAATCACATATAATTTTATACAATGCTTAATTTTAATTAAACTAACTTCAAATTTGATATATTTCGGCCCCATTAGGGTCTTAGGGTCATTAAAATGAGAAAAATATGAAGTTTGGACATTCCATACAGTTCTGGCCAGTTCTGGACAGACACTACGGCGCGCTGTAGTGCCTTCTGGCCAAAAGCCAGGCGGTACGGCGCGCTGCAGCGAATTTCGGTGCTGTGGCGTGCTGCAGCAGATTATGGCGGATTCAACTCGAAGCTCTGGCGCGGTAGCGCGCGGCAGCGCGCTACGGCGGACCCAATTTCAAAACTCGGGTGCTGCGGCGCGCTGCAGCGCCTAACGGTGATTTCGCCCTGTGCGAAAACCCCAACAAGTCATCTTTCGGGCTCAAATACTCTCAACCTAGAGCACTTCATGTGTGGTACCATAAAACGATGGAAAGGTATTTCTGAGACCTTTCCATTGATACCCAAATCGACATTAAATTATCATGTTATCAATGCAAACAATGGAGTTAAAGAATTAGGTGTACAAAAATTCATATTTGCAGATTTACATATCCTTCCCTATCATTTGCAGATTTTAATGAGCTTCTACATCTTAAATATAGATTCATAGTTATGCAACTAAGATAACACAGATTCTTAGATATACAAATGAGCATAAAAACAAAATTGAATAGCCATTGGATTAACCAATGGAGGGGAAGGGGGTACCTTAGACTTGCAAATGGAAGCTCCTTCTAGAGATCCTTGGAAACCTGAGAGCTTGAGAGGCTGGAGAGCTTCTCTTTAATAGCTAGCACAGTAAAAATGGGGAATGGAACTGAAGGAGAGGTTCTTTTAATGAGAAAGGAAGCCTGTCATTGGATGAGATGGGCCTGAGTTGTCCCATCCTAGCTGTGGAGATAAGGGGATGGTAGGAGGTGGAGAATAGAGGAAAGGCTGAGCATGGCAGAAGGGGCTGAAGGGAAAGATAGCTCATAATTGCAGCAAGGATGGGATGGCTTTGGGTCCCAGCCTGGGAAGAATGAGGAAAAAAGAATGGAAAAATAAAAAATAGATTTTAAATAAATTAAATTAATTAATCTCTAAAATCATATTTTATAAATGATCTTCGAAAAATCTCAAAAATTCACCTCTAGCTAATTTGGGTGTGAGGAATTTAATGACGAAGTCGGATTTCGATTCCGACGAGTATTTAATTTTCCTATTTTTCAGGGTATTTAATTATATTAAAATATTCGATAAAATTCGACGACTTCCAAACCCGTCAAAAACATCAACACAAGCTAATTTGGGGGTGACGATCACAATGGCGAAGTCAGATTTTGCTTTCAAAGACAAATTAAATATCTCAATTTCCCTTAATTAAATATTATTAAAATATTCGACAAAATTTTAACGATTTCTGATTGCCGCCAAAATATCACCCTTAGCTAATTTGGGAGAAACGAGTGCAATGGCGATGTCCGATTTTTTATATGAGATCAAACTAATTAGGTCAATTTCCAGGGTTCCTAAAATTCCCAAAATCAGGGTTTGATCTATTTAGCCCTTTATTTGGACTAGGTCTTAGTGGCAAACACTTGATGACTTAATTAGTAAACTAGAAAGCAAATAAGGACTTGGATTAGTCCTAATTGACTAAGGTAACAACTTGAGTTGTTATACATACTGATTTGACAGATACGTGGTATCAAGCATCACAACATCGCCAAAATGATCATGTCATTTGGCATCGCGAATCGGCCCAAAAAACATTCTTCAGTTGATTATTCTCTGTCACATCAATACTGTAAGAAAAATTTGAGTCCTCATTTTGCAATCTTTCAAAATATTTAATTAAAACAATTGCATCTCCATCAACTAAATCCAATGCTCTATGCTTTATCACAAAATTTATGCAATCCTTTTCAGTAAATAAACAATTATCAAATCCCCCGTCTAGTGTAAGCATTGCATTAATAGATTTATTTAGTGGAACTCCAGCCTTATCACTAACTATCAGCTATCTTTGGATAGTCAGATGTAGCTCACGATAACATCGCATAAATCGAACTATTTGAGGCTCCAAATCATGATTATGCTCCAATAAAATATTATCAATTACCCAATTGGAGTTTAAACAACAATCTTCAATAACAAATTTTGTCTTGTAGCTTGTTCTTATTATCGATTTTCTACGTAATTTTGTTGTTTTTGTTATTACATGTGGCTTCCCCTTTTTACAACAAGTAAACACAGAACAAGTTTTTGCCCATAAAAATTATGATTTGAATACTTTTTAATGCCAAAACCATTATTATACCCATATATTTTGTAAAATTTGAATGCTTTTTCAAGAAAACTAAATCTCATTCGAATCTCAAGGACTTTAAGAAAAATTTTATCAGTTTCAAACACACGATCACTTTCATTCGCACAATTATTTAAAATCTTTAAGGTTGCATTAAAAGAATTAACACTATTTAATGTTATTACAATATAATCATATAATATTTTGTTATAGCACTAATTAATCTGCACAATAATTAATTTGAGTTGTTATATACTAGCATTTCTTATTCTGATTGCGGGCAACATTCCAACTCTAATTCAATGCTAACATCATCAATGAAATGGGTCGTGGTGTTTGTAGCATCTATTTGTATGTATTTACGAACTAAGATAAAAATTAAGAAAAATAAACATAATAAATTTAAATTTAAAATAACATATAAGCTTATAAATCAATACTAAAGCTTTAAATATAATATAGAAAAAGAAATGAAGGTACCAAAACCATTTATATAACAACATTTGCTGTATCATTTTTAAAGCATGTAACAACACTTACAAAGAAAAAAAAAACTCAAAGGTTCAAATTTTAGATGCAAGCAAAATAAATAAAATACTCAAAGACTAGTATTCAGCTCCTCTAAATGAGGCCACAAAAGACCAAAGACTCGACGGGGCATCAATCCTTTAAATCAGTGTAGAATCTGTTTGATGGGTATGACCAAAAGAAGTCATCAAACCATCGAATGAGGTCTAAAATAATATCACAATCCATCATTGTCTCAAATAAAAAATATGCTAATATATTCCTCCACAAATAAAGTTAAAACAAAAGCTCTAGTTGAGGTTCAAGTAAGGAAATATATAAAAATAAATAAAAGTTTCAACGAATAACAGATATTTGGTAATAATGTATTTAATTGGCAAATAGTACATAGTAGAGGCTGGGCTTCCATTATCCAACTTGAAGATGAATGATCATTTTGCAAGTTTATAAGTTCCAATGTTTACACAAATGGTGCTTAAACAAAAATTTATGAATAAATAATTAGGTACGTTTTACCCATAAAAATAAGAGAACAAGTAGAGGGATGATAATTCTTATATGACATTTTTTCACACAATTTCTTGAGATGCACTAGAATCATATAAATGAATTATAAGGTGAATTAAAATTGAAACGAAAACCAACAATATTAGCTACAAGGTTATCTCAAGCAAACTATAACAAGTCCTCTTAAGAAGTTTTAAATGACATTTCTATTTCTAATATAATACAAAAATCAAAGCCTTTTTTCATGAAATAAATGATTAAAGAGCAAAAAGCTGCACATAGAGCCTCACGACAAACTATCATAGGAAAGGGCCAGCAAATCTCAAGACGGCCAACACCAAACTTAAACAAACCACCATCATTACCGGGGTTCCACCAAGAATTTGGGATTTAGCCTTTTGAATGCATTTTCTCCCAACAATAAAGTAACAGAGCCCTAATGTTTTTGCAGCTTCTATCAATAGCATATCAGATAAAATCAGTGCGATATATATAAGAAAAATTTCTCGCTTCAGACATCGGAGAAAATAATCCTTCGCTCATAAATAAGAATGCCAAACATCGCAGATCTATAATACAAAACCATAATGGTGTCATAAGCATGAATTTGAAACAACCACAGATCAAGCCAGAAAACATCATCGAACGACGTCTCAATCGAGAGAAAGAACAATCTTGATGAATAAAAAGCAACACTAATACTTATAAGAATCACCAAAAAAAAATGCTTGTTGGGCGCAAGAAATATGTAAACCCTAGGTCCGATGATCTTCCAACGCTTTCAATGAAAAGAGTTGAACAGAGGAAAACAATCGATCGCCGATATCCTGTTTGCGAAGCAGAAGAAGAGGAGAAAAGATGAGCAACGATCGATCGCCAAAAGAGGAGGAAAGACGAGTAACGATCGACCTTGTTCTAGCCGAAGGTCGGGGCGTCTTCGATAGATCCCGTTAGCGAAAGAGGAGATGGCCGGGGCGGCTTCGGTAGATCCCGTCAGCGAAAGAGGAGATGGTCAGGGCGGCTTCGGTAGATCCCGTTAGCGAAAGAGGAGATGGCCGGGGTGGCTTCGATAGATTATGTTAGCGAAAGAGTTAGGTTTTTAGGGTAAAAGCTGACGTGGCCTGATGCGCCACGTCATCAAGAAAAAATGGGAGTATTAGCGGGGTACTGTAGCATTGTCCTTTTGCAAATGCTATGAAATAATTATTGAGTAGCAAGGATACTAATTTTTAATATTTTTATTAGGAATAAGTAACATTGGTTTGATTCAATTAGGGATTAAAGAAGAATTTTATTTTTTTAATAATAATTTATGAAACGATTTTAGTGAAAGTGAAACAAAGACTAATATGTCTAAAGTTATTCTACCATTAGGGATAAGGGTAATAGCATTCTACCATTAGGGATAAAGGTAATGGCATTGTGAGTGAAGAATTCAAGAATAGGGACTCACAAAAAATTCTTAAGAAAAATTCTCTTTTATGACAAACCAAAAGTTTTTGTAAAATTCTATATAGAATCCATCAGGACCCGGGGAGGAATCATCTTTCAACAAATCTATCACCTTCCAAATTTTCACTTCATAAGATAAAAAATTTGACTCCTTATTGATATGACTATCTAAAATCAAGGGAGGAGACTTAATAGTTGCGAGATTAGGAATGTTTATTTCTTTGTTATATAATTGAGATAACAAATAATGGCAAACTCAGCAATGTGCACGCTATTCTTTAGAATAAGTCCTTCAAGAGTGGCAATTTCTCAATTTTATTTATAATTTTTTTTTAATTCACCCAATTATGATAGAGTTTAACAATTTTCTCTCATTCAAGTTTCTAAATTAGACTACTTTTTTTCCTCTAGAAGGCATCAACATTGTTATTCTTTTCAATCATGGTAGCTCCAATTTTATAAAATGTAATTCTTTTTATCCCCAAAGGGACACTCTTCAAAAAAGCTTCATGAGTAGAGAAAATATTTTCATGCTGAGTAAGTGTGATGGCCCTCCTGGCACAGTAACATGCAATGATAAGTGCGGAAAACAAATCATCTATCCACAACCATTAATTCAGAAAAGAAAAGAAAAGCGCATTCATTTTAAAAAAAGTAGAGATAACATATCTAGAGTTTAATAATTAATGCAAACAGAATATGCAGAAATATAAAGTTTTCTCTCACAATAAAATAAAATAGCAGCAGAAGAAAACGCTAAGCCACTAGCTCCTCCTCGTACAATAACATCTCAAATGTCGGCTTCTCAAATCTCTCATAATCTAACAAGTCAGTTTCACATGCTAGTGCCCAACCAAAAATAAGAAATCTTATTTTAAATAATTGTCAAAATATATTTTAGACCGCTTAATTTAACTTAAACTTTATAGAATATCACAACTATTATAAGTATTTAAAAACAGTGCAAAACGATGATAAATACAAAAATAGTTGAAAGTAAGAGTTGCAACCAGTAATTAAATTGTAACTGACCAAAAACTTAACTACAATAATACAAATCGTACAAGCTGAGCCACTGCATAAAAGTATAGGCATATATAATATAATAAAATAGAATTGAAAAAAAATGGTGAAATATGCTCAAATGACGTATGCTACTTTGACTGCACTGAAGTACCGAGATAAATATGCTAATATATAAACTAAACAAAACAACTAAGCTTAAACAAAAACAAAACATAAAAATAAGTACTGAAAAGTTGAAATAACTGAGTAGAAATATTGTAACTATTGTGAACTCTGAGTAAAATTGTTTTGTCGAATTATCTACTAAAAAATATAATTAAATTGAACTGAAACACATGCAATTGTTTATTTTATCTTATTTTACTTTTGTTCTGCGGGAATCTACAACAACAATTGAGGAGCCAAGCATGACTAGTAAACTATTTGAAAATGCGAGTTACTGTCGACATACATGACTCTCTTCAGGAGTACATGCAATCTCCTTATTCCTTATATAGCCTGCCCATTGGCTATATCGTATCTGCACAGAATAATCCTCATAGAGTAAACCCTCAAGTATGCTGAATGTTTTCCTAATTTATTTCATTTTCATTCATAAATCTTAATATTATGCAACAAAGATTTAAGCTCAAGCGATGCAGCATAAAAAAATATTTCAAACTATTAGTTGTAGCGGTAATATCCGTTGTCTAATCATCATAAATTTTCTGTTCTTAATGACTGGTCCTGTCATTGACTAATTATTTTGTTATTTACTCTAAAAATACACACTAAGGATTATACAGTATCATGAGTCTATAAGAAGGAATAAAACTTGTTTAAGGAAGCATGGTACATTAAACAGAAGGCATTAAAGTTACATCTCAAACATCTAGTAATTAAGAAGTGAGTGGGTTTCAAAAGAAGGGCATACAATCTATAATAATTCTATTACTACTGATTTGTGACTGCAATATATTAAATGCAGTGTAAGTCAAATAATAATACTTGGAATGCAGTAATAAGTTGCACATGATTTGCACTTTTCTCTGTTTAGTTTGGTTTATTTAGAGCACATTATAATTTATTGTTATAAAAAAAAAAAAACACAAGTTTGTACAATTGCGCTAAGATGTTGTTTTGGTTGGCTAATGACAACTAGAGAAGGCGTTGGCCAATTAGAGACCGAGTGTGAATATCAATAGGCAGACGAAGCAAGTATCAAAACAAGGACGAGAAAGCTAAAGTTGATACATTTCAACGGAGCAACAGTAGATGAAGTCAATTCATCTGCGGCATAGCTCTCAAACGACATAGCTCAAACAAAATTTGTGGATAGAGCTGAGCTGATTCATTGTGACAGTATTGAGGATGAGATGACAAAGCTGGGCTGATTCATTGTGGACGAGTATTGAGGTCGGCCTGATTTATTGGGGCCCAACTCACGAACGAAGTAGACACTAACGAATGAACAAGTGAAGCTAAAACTTGTGATGGTCGAGGTCAGGAAAACTATTCATAACCGAGAACAAAGCTTGCGGTGTGTAAAATTGGGGACAACAACGTCAAAGCATATTTTTTATTTTAAAATTTAGATGTGCTTTAAATAAAAAATAAATATGTGATCAATAAAATATAAACAACATTTATAAAAATAAATTATGAAAATCAACCAATAAATTTTTTGAGTTGAAACAATCACTTAAAATACCTTTCTTGTGATGACATGTTAATTATAGTAGATATTTTTTAGTGTATATTTTTATATAATCATAATACCAAAATTTTTAGTGCTATAAAATAGGGATATTTCGGAATTAAAATATTTTAATAAAATAATCAAACCAATAACTAGCCTCAAATCCCAAAGGGACAAAACATACTAAAACGAGTACGCGCAGCCCCGCTGGTCCACTGTTCCGTTTCATTTCCATAGCTGCTCTCCGAAGCATCTCTTCTCTCGCCACCTAACATTGATAACTCCACTTCTCAGTCTCTCTATCTCTCCTGCTTCTTCTCCTTTCAGGCATTTCCCCGTCCTCATTCAATCTTCTCATTCTGCGTTTCATTAACTCACTTCATCTCCGGCAATAAATCCGAGACTAGTAGCTGCTGCTTTCACGTCCGTCTTGTGGTCCCTCCAAAAGATTTACCTCTGGCCTCCGCCCGCAGCTCTACGGCGAAATCCACCCATTTTTTTTGAATGCCCACTCCTTCTAAGGTCTGGAAGCTGAAGGTGAACTCCATGTGATCTCGGATCTATATTATCCTGTCGATGCGGTACTAGATCCGAAAGCTGCTGGGCCAGAGCTGTTATCTTTTATTTTTCGTGAGGTAATGCGAGATTGAGCAGTGGAAAGGAGCCGAATTTTCCTCGAGATCCGGGGATCGAAGGTATTGAACTGCCTCATTTCTTTTTTCGAATTTTTCTTGCGATAATCGAAACATGAAATTTTGGATGCGCGTTTTGTTTGGCTGGAAATTTGGATCAATTTTTATCCTAAAAGATTCCCTTTATTGCGGCAACGTTCGGACGATTTGAAAGTACTTACTTCTACTGTGAATTTTTTAAGCTCGTTTGCTGGTTTACTTTTACTACCCTTCCAAAATGTTTAGAGATAATCTGTGTTCGCAAGCAAATTTGTTGGTATTGGAAACATGCCATCTCCATTGTAGGTTTCTGACTTGCTTAATGGTAATATTATCACAAATGTTATTATTTTGCACATTCACAAACTAAGAGGGGGTTTGTTTATCAAACATCTCGCTGTTGTGCTATGCTATCTCCTAATGACACGTAAAACATGCCGTTGGCTTACTGCTATGTTACATTAAGATTTACAAAAGTAGCTGTTACACCATTGCATTATGTTACCTCAATAATAGGCAAAAAACGCACGACATATAGAACTCGGGTGCCTTTTACTTCACTTCCCAGTAGATAATTCCTTGAGATTAGGGTTGTAGGAGCTCCACTTCATCCACTGTTTCCTTTGTCTTTTACTAGCATTTCTTTCTCTTCTTTGGCCGTATTTTTGGTATTTTAGCTTGTTTTTTCTATAAGCAGTATAGTTGAAAGAAAAAAATAAAATAGGGAATGATGAGAAAATATTTACTCTCAGGGGCATCCTTAAATTTAAAGTAGCACTTCAACATGCCTATTAAACAAATATTTTAAACCATAGAAGCATTGTTATCTAAATAATACTATTATCTGAATAACTATGTTATATGACCAGTATATTATCTTAACAACACTATTTAACTAACATGCAACCAAATAACTCCTAAATTTTAAAATTTGCAAAATCCTTATATATTTTAATTCATTTAAAGTTTTATTCCAACTTAATGATTAGAAAATATCAAAATTATATATATATATATATATATATATATATATATATTCCAACTCGTTGTGTACCGCTTTTTTGATATTAATAAAATTCCTCCACACACACATATATATTCTATGTGCCCCTCCTTTTAGATATTAATAAAATTCCTCTGTTCACACACACAGAGCTAATTTTTAATATATATTTGATATGATATGAGGTCATGTTTTGAATCTTTGTTATTCATATTAATTATATTTGAGTAATATATTGCATTTTGACTTTAAACAAAAAGTGTTTTTTATCAAAATTGAATGCTTCTTTTTGAGCCAACACAACAATACATAAACACACTTCAATTTTAATTGGGAAAGCTTAATAAACAAGTCATTTAGGTTAATCGACCAGTGCGAACACAAAAAAACACGACCTCCTCAAGTAGTAGACCATCTAGATAGATCTCATGCCAAGCCATCGTCATACCATATGATACGATATTGATCTCAAAATCAAATCATTGATTTGTTCTTTCAACTCTTCAATTATTTCTATTTTCCTTGGACAAATTTTGGTAAACTATAAGAAAATGCAAAAAGCGAAATAATTGACATGATGCTGCAGCAATTTGAGATAATTGATATTCATTGCTATACAAGATATATATATATATATATATATATATATATTTACACACACACACATATATATATATATATATGTGTGAATGGTAGATCAGTGTATGCATAGATCAATTTCAATTCTATTAAAGGGCTAAGATTAATCTTACGGTTGCGATTCTGAAGGATACAAATAAATATATGATTATGATATATATAATATTCTAAGATGGTTATTAGGGCTTGTGAGCGAATGAATTGGTCTTGTTTCACCCATAGAAGTTCACCGTAGATAAAGTAAAGGTGAACTTAAAGAATCGTGAGAAATATCCAATTGAGAGATGTTTGATGAGATTGTATGCAGACTATTAGACAACATTAAAACATATATTTTGCTATCTCAGGGGTACTATTCATCATGGGATTACAATTCTAACTCCAAACATAGTTTACAAGTATACTACAATGCTGATTGGGGAGATTTTTCTGAAAATAGGAAACTACTATAGGTTATGTAGTTTTCTTGAGCCCAAATCTAGTTGCTTGATCATCCAAAAAACAATCTATTGTTGCTTAGTCCAATATAGAAGATGAATGAAAAGCCATTGTTTTAATAGCTAATGAGCATCTATGGATTCGATTTTTCTTTGCTGATGTCAGATTTCAAGACTTTTTTATGAAAACTAGCAATAACCAAAATATATACCTTAAAAAAGAACAATCCTAAATACAAGCTACCTCGTATCATCCCTAAGAATCCAAAAAAATTATTTGGAATATTATTCTTCAATCAAAGCAAAATTGCAGCCTTGGGTAAAATTAACACTAAAATCTTTGGAGCGCTTACAAATGCGTGACTTTTGAATAAACAAATTATTCTTAAGTAAAAAAAGAGGATGTTGGTTTCTCTATTATGCTTCAAAGTAGCCCAAATGCGACATATCTGAGTAGTAGTCATCACACAAACTTATTCAATTATGAGCTTATCCATCATCCCATCAACTTTATGGTGATTATCTTGAGGAGAACAATTGCTTGAACTTCTCGCTTTAAGAGGAGATTGGGCTTGAATTTTAGCATCACAAGCTTCAATAAGATCTCCTTTTTCATCTCGAAGTGCGATGGCTACATATGCCACATGCTTATTATATAAGAGAGAGTTCTCAATGATGGCCTTAAGCCACCTTGGGGAATAAAGTTGAGATGATGGTTGCCGTCAAAATAGTGCTGGCACAAATGGCCAGTGTGGGGAAAAGATGATCCTGCTTTTTTGCTAACATGCTCCATCAAGATTGATATAATAGCCAAATAACACAGCTCTTTTGTCCATCAGCCATGTCTACAAAAGAGCTCGAGTACCCTCTCCCATAAATTCAAATGCGGAATAAAAAAACTAATTGGTGTAAGGGCATGTTGTACTACATTGAGGACTCATTGCTTTTAACAAGGAAATCGTTTCCTCATGCAATACTTACGCTCCATGGCTTTCAAGTTTCTTTCGCACCTTTTTTTGAGTGATAATGTTGGTGATGTCTACTCGCTTATATTCTTGTCTTTAACAACTTCAAGTATCATATATAACTAGCTAGTGAATGGTCTCACAATAAGTTGCTCGATTAACCATTGTCTTATAATATAATGTTGTCCAAGTTCATCTTTTTGTTTCACCTACAATGAACCTGCAGAGTTGTGATAGAACAAGTTCAACATATTAAGGGCTGATGCACACAAATTAATTCACTAGTTTACCAACGGCTTGTCATATGTCTAGTATTGCTTAGAATATTTAGACCTTATAACTAACACTTAACTATTGCCTTTAAATTCACAAACTTAAGATTAATCTAACCCTCTATTTGTAAATATATATATATATACATATAATCATCAGAATACAATAGATTAAAATAGAAAAAAACCAAATGGCCACCAAAACTCCCATAAGCCAACCTTGCAATAGGTCTCAATAGATGCAATCAATACTGAAAGAGAGAGGAAGAACCCCGAAGCTTGTGATCTCGCACCGATGAAGTCAACAACCTCTTCTTTTTCTTAGGTTGTAATATGATCTCTTTGAGTTGGACCCTTTCTTTTTCTTTTTCCTCTTTACCTTAAGAAATTTTCAATATCATCATAAACATTCTCCACAGCATACTATCCAATTCGAAATATCCCCCAGAGCCACCTCATCAACCAAGGAAGGGGACAAGGTTACTATCATAGCTCTCCTACTTAGAACTCTTGAATTTCAGATAGATATTGTTGGAGCAAATATATAGATGAAGCCATCAACACCTAAATGTTATGAGAAAGATCCTTAGGGTATACCCTATCAGCACAAATGCTCAATACTTAGCTTGCAATTGAGACAAACCCCGAAGTCTGTTTGATGAGATCACCTTATAGCTAGATAAGTCCGCCGCTGAGTCGATATCAATGGTACCTGACTATGGAACAACAGTCGCAGGATTAGGAAGCCAAGCCATTGCTAAGCTCCCACCTGACTCATTGGCCAACAATGGGCCATCCGATGTTCCACCAGCTATGGCTAAGTAAAAGTGCACATAGCCCAAGTAAAAATTCTTAATCAAGTTTATTGATAAATTTAAGATTTATAGTAATTTAAGTTCATAAAAATAAATAATTTTTACTAGAACCTGTATATTTTGATGTGTTTTTTATGATTTCAGGGCAAGAAAGAGCTAATTGCAACTTTGGGCTGAAAATATAAAATTCTGGAAGAAAAACGGTGCGGCGCTCCCCAGCGCGCCGCAATGTTCTATAGCGAAGACTCGGGAGCTACCGCGTGCCGTAGCGCCTGTCGAAATTTCTGTCAGGCAAGACCATTAAAAGCAACATAGGGAAGGCCAAAAATCTTAATTCTTCCCTTCCCGCAGTAGGAATTAATGGTTAAACAATTAAACCATCCTCAAGTTTTAAAGGAATAAATGAATAAGTCTTAAATGCAAATCAATTTTGAAAAGTGGAAAAGGATGGCAACACAAATTCTGAGAGTTTTATTCAAGGACTATAAAAGCTGAGAAGAAATGCTAAGAAAGAGTTTCACATTTTAGCATTCAAGGGTTCAAAATATTGGAGGCTATTGAGCAGAAAGGAAGGAGAGTCCCTCTGCTAGGAAGAAGAAGGTTACCATTGAAGGAAAAAGTCAAACATAGGAAGCGGAAGAGAGAAGGAACTCTGAGATAGAGAGGACTGGTGAATGCGATAGCAGTTCTTAGTATTGTATCTCAAACTCAAATCATTTTCTTTTCTGTAAGAGACATGAAAATGCTCTCAGTTCTTAATTGCTTTTTTTGTCTTTCCTTTTCAATGGAAGCCTAAATCCTCCTTGGGGAGGGTTGGACACATGCATGTAATAAGTTAAGGGAAATAGTGTTTGCACTCTAAATTTGTCAATGAATACTTTATTTAGTCAATATATTAATTGAATGATGTGGAGAATGCTTGAATGAACTGTTTTGCTTGTTTACATTTTAAGAAGATAAATATTTTAACGCTGAAATCATCAAACTAGTGATTCTATTAGAACTAAAGGGTTTGCATATTGAGCGTCCTCGCCGCGAATGTCAGTGACAGCATTTGTCGTGCGAGGATGACCAATGCAAATACTCAGATATAAGAGTATGAACAGAGTGATGAAATAATAATGACTCTTTGAGCTCAACAGCTTACTTTTAACTTATGCGAAGAATATGTGCATGATTGCCTAGAGCCTAGTGACAAGCTCTATGAGCGTCGTAGCATAGTTTCTTTGGTTAAGCTGAGAAGTTGATGCGTGTGAGCCAAGAGCCACCGATTGAGCTCCATTGTTCGTGCCAGGTTTATGCGTGGATTAAGATGCGATGCGTGCTTGTGGGTGATGTGACATAACCCACTTAGCCTGATTGCTCTCTCCCTTGGCGAAGCCTAGAAATGACGCATATGAGCTATCGTGGAATCAAGCTCATGTGATAACTAACTAAAATTACGAATTTAATAACTTGGACATAAGTATGAAATTCAACCAAAAATGGTCATATGAGGGTCTATGTGTCGAGATTGAACCATTTCGTGTTCTTTTCTGAGCACTAGGCAAAATTTAGAACAATGTGGGGGCACTCAGGAGAAGATTAAGTTTCTTGATTATAATTCAAACATCTAAATCATTTGATACTAAAAGTTGATAAAGAAGAGTACTCACAAAAACCCTTAATGAGTTGCATGCTAAACCCAACTCTCCATACTTTCTTAATAAGTAATTTCTAATCTAAGAAGTTTTGATTGCTAAAATTAGAACCAAAATTAAACAATTAATTATTCTTCAAACATCAGTAAAATCAAATATACTTTAGTAACGAAACATATCGTTCTCAGTGGACGATAAATCTCGGAACTTCACAATCCCTTATTACTTCAGACTACGTGCACTTGCGTGTGAGCGTAGCCATGTATTCCCAGTCTGTCAAATTTTTGGCGCCGTTGCTGGGAAGCGGTGACTTGTTTCGTATTAAAGATAATTTGTTAATAATTGGTGATTTAGAACTTTTTTTATTGCATATATTTCCTGCTTCTGTAATTACATTTGTTATTATCTTTAACTTTATTTCTTTTAAAATTAGCTGTTTTTCATTTTTATCTGTTGTGATTGCCTTTTTGCCTAGCTAAATTTTAATTTTTACATGCGAAGAAGAGATTCTTAAATATTTCTTTTCGATCTTGAAATTGAAAGAACATACTTAAGAGCTAGGAGAGAACAGCTTGGGATAATTCAATGCAAATAGAGATGGAAAGTCTAGGAGAACATTCGGGAAAGGTTTTATAAAATAATTGAGGGATTACGCATTACCAACTGTAAGGGGTTACCCCATGCTATAGTGAGACTGAATGTAGAGGCAAAACAATTTTGAGATTAAACCGACCACCCTTCATATGGTTCAAAATAGTCAAATTAGTCGATTGGCTACTGAGGACCCTAATTTACATATCTCAAACTTTCTGGAGATATGTGATACTTTTAGGTTTAATGGGGTTTTTAAAGATGCGATTATATTGAGACTTTTCCCTTTTTCTTTGAGAGATAGAGCTAAAAATTAGCTCAGCTCTCTGCCTGACGATTCAATTCGCAAATGGGATGACTTGGGCTATGAAGTTCTTAGCCAAGTACTTTCCACCTGCGAAAACTACCAAGCTGAGAAATGAGATCTCAAATTCTCTCAACGAAATGGGGAAAGTTTATACTATGACTGGGAACCTTTCAAGGAAAGCTTAAGGCGCTGCCCTCATCATGGGTTCATGCTGTGGATGCAAGCGCAAGCATTCTATATTGGATTGAATGCACCCACCAGAACACTCATTGATGCAGCGGCTAGTGGATCCTTGAATAGTAAGACCCAAGAAGAGACCTACGACCTCCTAGAGGAAATGACTAATAACGTCAACCAATGGCCAATTGAGCGGCTGAATTCTAATAGGAAGGAAGTAAACAATATGAACGAACATAACCAATTGTCTGCCCTACAAAAAGAAATTGAATTGCTGAACTAAAAAATTGAAAACATGAGTGTTTGAGATATGTGAATTAGGGTCCTCCGTAGCCAATCGTCTGAATTGACTATTTTGAACCATATGAAGGGTGGTCGGTTTAATCTCAAAATTGTTTGCCTCTACATTATATAGCATGGGGTATACCCCTTACAGTTGGTAAGGCGTAATCCCTCGATTATTTTATAAAACCTTTCCCGGATGTTCTCCTAGATTTTCCATCTCTATTTGGCGTTGAATTATCCTAAACTGTTCTCTCCTAGCTCTTAAGTATGTTTTTTCAATTTCAGGATCGAAAAGAAAGGTTTAAGAATCTCTTCTTCACATGCAAATTTAAAATTTAACTAGGCAAAAAGGCAATCACAGTAAATAAAAATAAAAAATAGCTAGTTTCAAAAGAAATAAAGCTAAAGATAATAAGAAATATAATTACAGAAGCAGGAAATATATGCAATAAGAAAAGTTCCAAATCACCAATTACTAACAAATTATTTTTAATACGAAACAAGTCACCGCTCTCCAACAATGGCGCCAAAAACTTGACAGACTGGCAATACACGGCTGCGCTCACACGCAAGTGCACGTGGTCCGAAGTAATAAGGGATTGTGAAGTTCCGAAATTTATCGTCTATTGAGAACGATGTGTTTCGTTACTTAAGTATATTTGATTTTACTGATATTTGAAGAATGATTAATTGTTTGATTTTGGTTCTAATTTTAGTAATCAAAATTTCTTAGATTAGAAATTGCTTATTAAGAAAGTAGGAAATGTTGGGTTTAGCATGCAATTCATTAATGGTTTGTGTGAATACTCTTCTTTATCAACTTTTAGTATCAAATAATTTAGATATTTGAATTATAATCAAGAAATTTAATCTTCTCCAGGGTGCCCCCAATTATACTAAGTTTTGCCTAGTGCTCAAAGAAGAACACGAAATGGTTCAATCTCGGCACATAGACCATCATGTGAGCATTTTTGGTTGAATTTCATACTTATGTCTAAGTTATTAAATTCGTAGTTTTAATTATTTATCACATGAGCTTGATTCCACCGATGGCTCACATGCATCAGTTCTAGGCTTAGCTAAGAGAGAGAGCAATCAGGTTGTGGGTTATGTCACATCACCCACAAGCACACATTGCATCTTAATCCTTGTGTAAACCTAGCACGAGCTATGGAGCTTAATCGGTGGCTCTTGGCTCACACGCATCAACTTCTCAGCTTAGCCAAAGAAACTATGCTACGACGCTCATTGAGCTTGTCACTAGGCTCTAGGCAATCATGCACATATTTTTCGCATAAGCTAATAATAAGCTGTGGAGCTCAACGAGTCATTATTATTTCATCGCTCTATTTATACTGTTAGATTTGAGGATTTGCTTTGGTCATCATCGCACGACAAATGCTGTCACTGCGTTCGCGGCGAGGACGCTCAATATGCTAACCCTTTAGTTCTAATAGATTCAATAGCTTGATGATTTCAGCATTTAAATATTTATCTTCTTAAAATATAAACAAGCAAAACAGTTCATCCAATCATTTTTCACATCATTTAAAATCAAGAGAAATAGAGCATATAAATAATAAATAAATTTATAATTACCCACTTCAATTTGATTATCTGAGAGTGAATTGTTGGTCAAGCAAATGATCCCTATTTCGGAAGTCAGCACGCAATTTGGGGAAAAGTTAAGTTCGTTATCGCACTTGCATTTAAAAACTAGATTTTTCTTATTTGAAATCGTGGCAAACCTGGAGGAGTGAGTGTCAATGGCTTTCGTCTATTGGGGAGAATTGAGCTCGGCTATACGCTGCGTGAAAAAGAGGAGGTGAGCGGTTGGGTGATGCCTTCGTGTGTCTGCTCTTTGGAGTGCTACGTTCAGCGGAGAAAGGGGAATCGAACGGTGCGCGGCTCTTGGCGTGCATTTGCGTGCGATTTGATTAGAGGCGAGCAGCTCAGTTGGATGAAGAAGGGGAGGCTTCGACTGAGGAGATGCCTCGAGTAGCTTACGTTTGGGCCTTGCGTGCATCTGGAATCACGCTGGAATGCTTCGATTCTATTCGAAGGGGGGTTTACAGAGGTCAAGCAGCTTTGGTTGAGGAGCTGCAATGCTTAAATATCTTGTAGGGTCGCGGTGAAAAAGGCGGTGAAAAGGAAACATAATATTTTTTTGTAAATGAGGTTCATTGAAAAAAAACCCCAAAATTCCATTTTATGTCCGATTTTGACGAAACAAGCGCCAAATTTCTTCTAATTACATTTCACACGTTAAAAATAAAATATTAAGACTTCAACACAATTCCTGAATTTACAAAATGACCCAGTCTGGATAAATTGCAAATTTTTGGATTAATCATTCGAAATTTAGGAAAAGCTGGCAGCGCGCTTAAACAGAAGATGCATGTTTCGAGTGGAATATGGCGTGTATTAAACATGGCGTGAGACAATCGTTTGGCTTGGGGTTCTGCCAAGTGATTCATGAGCTATATATTATTTTGTGAATTCATAATCTATATTACTTTTCAATTCATAGATTTAAAGGTATACAAATCTGTAAAACTAATAGCAGAAGGCAAAAGTGACCAATTTATGGTGGTTTGGCCTATGGAATAGCCTACATCCACTTTTAGATATGAGATTTTTGGGGTTTTTCCTATACGCAATGATTATTACATGCTATAATAAAGAAGAGAATGGAGTTTTCGTTTGTCTCAAATCCATCCCATACTAGAATAGCGGTAAATAGGATAATGGCAAAATGAGAGAGCAGAGTGCTAAAGATTTCAGTTGCTAAACTTCTCAAGTGATATAAGACATACAACTCATAATAGGAGGCCCATAGCTCGGACATTTTACGTTGGACTATTATATATATTTTTTATTTTTTTAATTAAAGTATGATGATGTTGATAACATTATGTGGAAATGTTCACATGTCAAAGTTATTTATAAGTGTTATAAGTATATCCATGGTGGAGTTGTACCAGAATCTTTTTGTTCTTTTAGCATTGCTAGGTTAATGTTATTGGGGCTGCTATATATCCTTGTAAACCTTTATTCAATGGTGAATGACATTTGATTCTAGAAATTTTCCTGAGAGCTTTTCTTTTTAGTGTGGACAACTAAAAACCTCCATTGGTGTGCATAATCAATAGGCTTCAGGGTGTGTAATCATGAATGAATCAATGTGTGCATAATCTTGATCAAGTTTGTCTTGCTTTTCATCATTTTCTCTATTTTTTTGTTCTTCCATCTATTATCTTTTATTTCCATTTTGTTTCGTCATAATCTATTTCTGTTTCGACCATCAAAATCAACGAAACGTATGCAAATTCCGACGCCCTTTTGCTTTGTTGTCCAAACTCTTCTAAGCAAATACAAAAAAATCTAAAAGTTATTTAATAGATTCTTAAAATTCACCAAAACATCATCCCAAATTTCATCCCAATCCAACTTCATTTGACCCGTCAAACAACTTCTTGAAGTTGAATGGTCACTTGCGCAAACGTTGTCGTCTCCTTCAACTTCACGCACCATTTATAGTATCAGAGTTTATTTTCACACCTTGGTGTAGAAGGAAAAGTTGATCTGCTCATTAAGAGCTTTCTACCCATTTTTTTTTTGATTTTTTGTGAAATTTTTTTATTTTCCACTGCTCAGGCAAACTCTGACGCTGCCCACTAGCTCCGTGTGCACGCGGCCGCACACATGTGCTCACACATGCACACACTAGCGCACTCGAATCGTTGCACGCAAAAATGTTTGACGGTTCGCGCTACTGGTTATGGCCCATGTTGACTCGATCCAACCCGCGAGAATATTGTAGACCCGGTCCAACTTGCGCCAACTAGATTCAACCAACGTAAACAATGAAGGCTACCCGAAACCGACCTGATAAGGCTAGAACCGATCCTTTAAGGGCCAAATTCATCTAGAAACGCGCAACAAATTTTTGGTAGTCATTTCGAGCATTCCATGGCTCTAATTTCAATGCCCTTTATACCATTGGAAAGATAAGATCCTCAATTATGCTCATGTAGCAACCAAACAGAAATTAGAGCACTCAATTGAGAAAGGGGAAGGCAGGAAGTTTTGACTCGTGAGTTGTGATCTGTTCTTCCTCACATGAGGTAAGTCCTGCGATTTTCTTGCATTTAAAGCTTTGTGGAGTGTGGAATTTACTGTCAGTATTATTTTAAAGGAAATTTATATATTTATATATCAATTGCAAGTATTGTGCAAGTTTGTTTCCTTGTCTGATTATAATGAGCTTCACCATAACTAGCCAACCAATTAACTTAAAACCTACCTGAAATTTTGAGTGATCCCTTGTGAGTTTGCGTACCACTAAAACAGCCCTCTTAGAGTGTGAATGAGCTACATCTAAATTAAATTTGAAATAATTTCTTGTCTCTAGCTTATGTTAATCCATTAATTGTATTAGTTCATGATTTTCAAAATATTTGGTTTTCCAATGCTATGTTGCACATTTATTTAAACTTTAGCAATTCAAATGCGACATGACTAATCAAGAACCAACTAGGATTGGGATAAATGAACGATTTGAGGGCTTAGAGACTTCTATGGCTAGCATTTAACACAATTTTGGCAAGTCTTAGAAGCAATGTACTTGAGGAACAATCAACATTTTGATTCACTACTTGATCATCTAACACCCAAATTGAATCTAGGGCACATTGTGACTTTTCACCTCGAGCTAGGGGCGACTACTTTTATGACACTAGGCATAAACTAAATTCTAGGAAGGGTCACCAAGATTATGATAGGATGATCCTGTTGAGTAGAGAGGCTCTTATGATGGAACTCATGATCTTGAAAATTTTGTAGACTGCATGACCCAATTTGAAGAATTTTTTTGAGTGGAATGATTTTAACGAATATTAGCTAGTCGCCTTTTGCTCATATGACGTTAACTAGATATGTCAAAATATTTTGGAATACTACCTTCAAAAGGAACTAAGAAGTGATCATAGGAGGATCACATGGATAAGAATGCATGAAATTTTATGTGAACAATATTGCTTATATTATGATCACAAACAATTAAAATACTCAGCAGATTTTAAGATACATCCTACACCTATAAGTACTACTTCAAGAGCACGTTCTACACCCATGTTAGTTTCTTTCATTTATTCACAAAAGGATTATTCTGATGCAATATCTATCACACCAACACCTAGGGAGCATGAGATTCCTCAGTTGATTATAATTGCCACATCACCTTTGACTACGGATGCTCCACTTACAACTATCATACTTAGGGAGCTGGTGAAACTTATTTATGCACCTATTTTAGATCTAGCAAGAGACCAGATGTGGAGCCCCGTCCCTGTCGTTGTCATGTTAATACTAATATTAACATGATTACGATAGAGCGATCACTGTGTGACAAATTCTCAACTATAGTCGAATTAGGTTTTCAGCTTAATCCACTGGTAATTGTAGAATACGCCACCTGTAACTATAATTCATTCATCAATATATGTAAAGAAGAACAGAGTGCGGAAGCAAAATATGCATAACATTCATATTTCCATAGCATAGAAGGAAAATAATAGTAGCTCAACTCAATGTAAAAGTGCAAAAAAGTAAAGGCATCCAGAGCATTAATTATTATAATATTGAATTAAATTTAAAGAAAAGGCACACTCGCCCTCACAATCAAAAAATAATCTAATTAAGCTTCGACAGAAGCAAGAAGGTCCTCCTCTTGACTAAGCTCCTCATGTGAAGCTATCTCCACAAACAACTCTGAATCTGACATTGTCGGTATCACAATGTTAGGGCCCCAGCTAAGAAAAGAAAAACTTGCATTAGACAATTGTCTAAGTACTTTTTAGGCTGATTTAGTGAAATATACATATTTTAAGATATCACATTTATTAAATATTTGAGCAATTAAGAGGTGCAACAAGCAGTAAAGAAAAATAGGATATTTATAAATAATATTTATAACTTCACATGTTGAAGTATGTAAATAACATACCTCAACTGGAAGCTGCAATAAGGTTAAGCAATAAATATACATATAATTATAAATATTGAACTACTGAAAGTAAAGCTCACCCTAATATGCTTATGATCATCTGAACACATGCTGATTTATAGAAAGTAAACTGAACTAAAAAATATAAGTAAACTAAACTAAAATAAGCAACTGAAACTGAACTGAAATTGAACCAAAACTGAACTGAAATTGAATCAAAACTGACCTAAAACTGAAATAATCATTGAAATTAGAAATGTGCCTAAGCTAGTACCGTCATAACAAAAAATGGCTAAACAAAGCCACTAAACAGAAAATCCCGCATGTATCATTCTAGCCAACCACAGAGCTAGACCTAGCTGGACCATAGAATCAGATATGTATCATTTTAGCTAACCACAGAGCTAGACCCAGTCAATTTTATTACAAAAGAACTGAACTGCAGAGCCAGACTAACTAAAGCACACTCTACTGAACCTATAATTGGTAGTACTGATTGTGCTGATTAAGATTAATAATGTTTATGCATTTCAAAATTGACATAGGATACTCATCAAATATCCTATGTCCAACTATATATGTCCAATGTATAAGGCTCAAATACAAGGTGTACGAAGCAACATAGTCAAAGTAAGCAAGACTCTACTAAAATAGATGTGATATTTGTTGTTATCTAAGTTAATTCATTCTATCTATTCTGAGAGAATATAAGCTCAGGATCTCTAATATTTAACTATCAAATAAAATCCAAGATTCACGGCCTTAAAGGTTAAATATTAGAATTTAACAAGTTCTAATTCATAATCAGAAGTATCGTCTACAAAGGTAAATAATTAATCAATGACTTAACTAATGTATTTTAATAACCCATAACCAATCTTGATCAAGAAAATCAAAATTCAGGGATTTAAAGTTAAACTTCAAATTGAGGTTTAAACTCGAAATCAAAGGTGCTAGCATCTAAGGGTCTAAGGTTTCACACATAAATCTCACCATAAATATAGAGAATTATAAGGGCTAAAAGATCAAGAAGATTATAAGATCCTAATTTTAGAAAGGCTGATGTCTAAAGTCACAAGACGAAATAATCAAGTTAAACTTATAAATCTAAGAGTTAGATTCAATCTAGTGAATAACTTCATTATTCAATAGAGTTGAATCACTTAAATCATTAAGAAGAGAATTCAAAGAATTAAACACTTAGGAGATTTCCTAAAGGGTTTTAAGAATGAAGGTTAAAGGTACTAGGAAGGATCCATCTAGTGAGTAGCTCAACTTCTCAATAGAACTAAGCTACTAAAATTTAAGATCTAAGGATTGAGACTAATAACTTAAGATCTTAACTAGGGTTGGGCTTAAGAATTTGCTTAGCTTGAAGACTAAGGAAACATATTAGGATTATTTTGGATGTTAGTTATGTTAACTAGTACTGATTCTATAAGCATTAGAATCATTTAATGAGCCAATATTGAAGATCTAAATTTATCTTAATAGTCTTTACAATTTCTTAAGTAAATTTTAGGAAAACTAAGGTTGACATTTAAGATTCATTTTTCAAGTCTAAGAGTTTCTAAAATGATATTAATCAATTATCTTTCTGATTTAAAGCATTTGAATAGACTTATAAAGTTTAAGAACACTTAAACCAACCCTTGGACAAAATGACCAAAATACCTCTCTTTAAGGGTAAAATTGAGGTTTCAAGATTTAGGGCTCCAAATTAATTCTAAACAATTTGAATAGTATCATTACTACCTAATGAAAGGATTAACAAAATATCAAGTTTACACTTAGGATAGGCTTAATAAATGTTAATCCATTTTTAAGGTCATTATGGATGATTAGCAAGATTAGGCTATGAAAGTGAGACTTAAAGCTCACAAATGGATTCTATATGACTTATGGAACCAAAATACACTAATTTTGCTAAAATCAAACACCAACTTCATTAATTAAGTATTAATCAAGATCTAAGGTGATTAAGAGGTAATTAGTGAAAATAAATCTCAGAATAATATTTGGATTATATCATTAAGTTCTCCTCTGTCACATGAACATTTAGAAGCCTTACTCGTACAATTTGGTCAACAATTGAGATTAATATTAACTAATTAAGATTTTAGAGTAATTAGGTTAAATTAAAAATTCTAATTTTAGAAAGTGAAATTTTATTTCAGATTAATATTTCTTCTATTTTTCTGATCAAAATTGTATATTGGATCATACCATTTAGATTTACATTGAGTGAATTATTTTATTAATTTCCTTGAAATGATTTGAATAATTAAATCATATGCATTTAATTTATTACCCAATTTTCCTTAAGGTTTTTAAATCTAGAAAATCGGTTAATTAGGATAACCCATCATCAAACCGCACGGGTTGGGGTCCAACCCGGCTCGCTACTGTTCACCTTTTACTTTCCGCTTTCCCCTGATAGCCTACCCTAAGGTTACCATTCCAGAGTTGAATTCTCCGTCGTCGGGTCACACCGCACCTCGATTTTGATTGCTACACATTCCCTGACCTCAGACGCTTCAATTGAGCAAAGAAGCTCTCTGTCCGGTGGTTGGAAATATTGAGACCTTACTCGATTGAGCCTTACTCTAGGATTTACAGTGGGGATGAAATACTCCCCATAGAGCCCACCATTTGATTGGGGTTTGATCCATGAAAGAATGGCTGTAGCCTATGCATATATATATATATATATACATATATATATATATATAACTATCAATCAAAAGTACAAACAATCAACCGAGATCAAACTCCACAGTGTCGTCTACCAGAAGGTCTAATAGCCTTCCGGGGAGCACATCTCCCATAACAAAGGAAAAGGTACCCTGACGGGCGAAAAAAGCACAAAAATCTGCTACACGATTCGCACAACGTTATTGGTAAGCAAAGATAACTCGAGGTACATCTAGCAGATAAGCAAAGGGATCGTCATGTCTCTCTGCTCCGCGAGAGCGGAGGGTCCTCTCCCAGAGGTGACAAAGCCTCTGAATCGCTCCCAGGCAGTCTCCCTCAATAATGACACCATCCGTCTCAATCTCAGTAGTTCGTAGCGCCTGTCGCAGGATGGTCGCTGCCTGGATCTTCGTTTGAAGAGGGAACTACGCCGGCACAATATCTTCCGCCACAGCCAAAAACTGTCCGTCAGAGTCGCGGATGACAGCAGCCCCAAAAGCATTGAGCTCACCATAGCTGTACGAGACGTCAATGTTGGCTTCGGTCAACAGGGCCGGGGGGGCACCATCTAGAGGAGGTGGAGGGGCCCTGGTGGGCTGTGGAACCCCAGTAGTCGCTCTCGTCTACAAATCAGCACTGACCAAGGCAGACAGTATCGAACCCGCACAAATCACCGGAGTGGGGTGTGGTTGTCCATGAGAGAACTCTGTCCTGCTCCTCCAGGCCTAGTACAAGGAGTAGGCGACAAGCTGGTAGCCGAACGACGGCTGCGGAACGCTGTAGAAGTCGAGAACAGTGCAGCAAACTGGCCCCAGGAAGTCAATGTGGCAGGAAGCAGGCCCCAACTCACAAAGTTCACCATGACTGCTCTTGTATAACTGCAGTGCACTGCAAAGTGCTCCCTATCCTCCTCAGCATCACAGCCCCAGACACAGGTTGTAGACTGCGCAAGCCCTCGCCTGAAAAGCCAACTGCTGGTCGGGATGGCGTCGCTGAAGAGTCTACATAAGAAACAAGCCGTCAGACGGTTAGGCGGATCGAAGCCCCCTAACCTCATGGCTTAAATTGTGCACAGTTGTTGGGTCCTTACTCGAACTCAGCTTTGGAGATCATCGTAGCCCATTTGATCAGTTCGATTGATCAGAGTTAGCTCAGAACCCAGGGACGATCACAATGGGTCTAGTTAACCCACACATGCACTCACGAAGCGATAGGGAAGAAGAGTAAGCGCTCCAGTTCAGTGGAGCTTGTACGACTTCACTGGATGCATCTGATCCCTTCCAGACAGCAATGTCGATTGTTTGGACTGAACCAAAAGGCTCTAAGCTCGCAGGAGACTAACCTAGTGAGCTTAATTGACGTCGAGTTCACTCGACTTGACGGGGAAGAAGGCTGCACCTGGAAATGCAGGGAAAGGAGGCAGATGTGAGCACATCAGGGGTTTAGAGATTGCCAGAAGCCTCCACAAGCCAGTCCCAAGCAATTATGGTCTTGAACACCAAGACACACCCACAGATACCTTGTAATTGAGCTAGAATTGTCGGGAATCACAGGGAGCTCGACAGGGAAAGAGAGAGGAGAATTCGAGAACTTCTCAGTGAGCAAAGGGTCTCACTGAGAAGAAAGAAGGCTATTTATAGCCAGAGGGGAAGATTGGTGAGTAGCCATTGGCTTGGGTCCAAGGCTAGAGCTCGGGCCGAGGGTTCTATCTCGGGCTTCCACAATTGGATCTACCCGGGTCTTACAACTCGCTGAGAGCCGTCCTACCAGAAGTGGAAGGGATCCTAATGGCCTGGCGGACGTGGCAGAGGGAGTGGGGGACAGCCTGACAGTGGTTTGTACGAAGGATCTCCCGTTGTCGGGCGCGAGCTGAAGAGGAAGACGATCCACAGTTGCGGGAGCATCCAGGACCGTCTAATGGATTGAGGGAATGGCGCTACGGCTGTGATGCGATCCTTCCTAACGACTAACTGCAGGCACGAGACCAACCATTGGATTGTGTATTCCATCCGACGGCTAATGAGAAATCCGGTCGAATGAAAGACACTGCCGTTGGATCTAGTGCACGGGGAGGAAGCGAACGATCCAGATGGCTTCCGTAGTTTGGATTAGCCGACCGTTGGATAGGGTAGATTTGCAATTAGAGAAATTTGCAAACCCTAATTTGTAATTTCCCCCTTAATTAAATAAATTCAAAATAGGCCGAAATGATCTTAAAAAATTCTTAAAATTTCTCCCTTATCTAAATTGGGGGTGAGGATTTCAAAAATGAAATTAGATTTTAATTTGGTGATCAAATTAATTTAGCTAATTTTTCAGGATCCTAAAATTGACAAAATAATTATTTTGCTCAAATGAGCTTTGATTGATCTCAAATTTTTAGGGTTAGATTTAATTGGTCATTTGAGTCTAATGGAATGAAAATTAATTCTTAGTTTTGCTTAGATTTAACAGAGTAACAACCTTGGGTTATTACACCACACCTTATGTTAAAAGTTTGAGAATCTTCAAGGGTTTCAATTCTTACACGTCAAAGAAGTTATCTTTGATAATGAGGAATCTGTCATTCCTCCACATGTAGTGGATCTCCATAGAAAATTTTTAGAGGCCTCACTTAAGGATCTTTTAGATGAGTTACCACCCACAATAAATTTAACACGTTATTAATTTAGAATTGGGTTCTCAACTTCCCAACTTGATACACTGCCATCTTAATCTTGAGAAGCTAAGCTTTAATGGCGTGTTGAAGCCTTGCTCCAAAAAGGTTTCTTATGGGAGCATTTGAGCCCATGGTTGTTAATGGGTAGTAGATTAAATCATTTATCATCATTACACCGACAAGTGAATGGTCTGATTGAAATGGTAAATAAATTTTTACTAAATCATTTATCATCATTACACCAATAGGAAAGAATTAGTCACTTGGGATATACATCTTCCTACGATAGAATTTGCCTGTAAAATACTATTTGTCTGATAACAATGAGGATATCATTTGAAATAATTTATAAGTACAATCATAGGAAGCCAATCGATCTAGTTAGTTTGCCTAGCCATGCTGTATTTACTTTTGCTAGGACTTTTATAAAATGTATTATGAAATTAGAAATCAGATCAAAAAATTTAACGAAAGCTATGCATCAAAAACTAACATGATTAAGTTTAGTAAAATTATTAATAAAGGTGATTATGCGTACATTTGTATTCGTTTTGAGAGGAATTCCATGACAAATTATTAAAAACTGCTTGCCAAAGCGGCGTGACCATCAAGGTCCTTAGAAAAATTGGGCTGAATACTTGATTGATTTGCCTTCTGGTATGTTTATAAGCCCTATTTTTAATATTAAAGGTTTAATTTCATGTTCAAATGAACATTTACAAAAAAATGCATGTACTTCTCCAAATGAGCAGAAACTCTAATTTTTCTTTTATGAGATTGATGCTATTATTTCTTATGAGATTATTGTACGAGACCAGATTGAACACAGATTCCTGATGCGATGGAAGGATAGACCGTCATTAGTGGACACTTGGTTGTTATATAAGGAGTTTAAAGGATCAATTTTTGAGGAGCAATGTTCCTTTGGTAGGGGAGAATCTGATGCAGGACATGTCACTCACTCGCAAGAGGAGGCTCATGACTTGGGATTTTGCGTTGGACTACTATATATATATATATATTTCAGTATCTGTGTTGATAACATTATGTGATAGTGTTCATGTGTTAAAGCTAATTATAAATGTGTTAAGAAGACGATTTCAACGATGGCCACGTGAACAACCTTGATGTGGTGCAGAAAACACACGTAACAACCATGGAAGGCTTGTGGAGGAGCTCCTTCTAGATTTTGAAACACGCATTTATGAAGTTTTCCTCAGAAGAAGAAAGGGAAAGAAGCCTTTGATTTATACTAATCATTTGAACAATTCAGAATGACCTGCCGTGTAGTGCAATGGCTTTGGGAAAACAGAGGCATTCTCTGGGTATTTTTGGATCTTGCACGCATCTCGCCAAACACTGAAGTTGACGCCATCACCGCTCGCTCATTCCAAAGTTGCCATAGCTTGTTCAAGAAACTCAATTTTAGTTTCAAATGAGACTGTAAAGCTTATGGCTTTATATTTTCTTGCTCAGTCATAGCTTGTTCAATTTTACTTGCGCATATGTATATAAATATGTGGCTATTTTGTAAATTTTAATATTCGTTTGTGAGTGTGCACATAATGGTTTTTACTTTATTAATATGAAGCAAGTAAAATCTTAAAATGGATGCTATGTAGTTGTTCTCAACATGTTTAATAGATTGCGGGTGCAAATAATTTTTTGGTTCGTTTTTTAGCTGTGATATGTTCATGCTCATTTATCTTGTCATAAGGCAACACCTGGGGAAATGCCATTGTCTCATATTTACAGTACTAGTGACTGAAATTTATAGTTGGTATTTCAATCTAAACATTTTTATTTTCAAATCTAGATTTCAAACATTAAAATTTGAAACATCTGTGTAGCTAGGCAATTGCATAGAAATCTGTATAATGCTGACATAGTATTTTCTTCAATTTTTATTTTTTCTCGAAGTTGTACTGAATGCAACTCAATGAGAGATTTACTCAATATATGCCTATTAGTATATACTTTAGTCTTGTTCTGTATATTTTTATGTAATGTTTAAGTGAATGACTGAGATAGAAGAATTTAACAAGATTTAAATTGCATTTTATTAGTTTGCAGTATAGTTTTAATTTTTAAGCTCACATTATTTTTATTTAGATCTTTGATCATCTATGTAGTTATTGTCACTTATGTGGTCTCAGGTTTTTATGCATATGATGGTACAACTGTTTGTCTGAAGGACTTCTTAATTTGCTCACTGAACTTATCTCACATACTGCCATGAACATCCACATTACTACTTACTAGCTTGCTTCTACTAAAACAATATCGAGGGATAGAGATCTCTAAATACAAGTACATTGTTTAAATAGGCTTAACTTTTTTTATCCTTGTTTTAAAACTGCACTGGTTATTAGCTAAACTATTCAATATAATAATTTATGTAGCTTAAATGATTCAATTAACTGATAAGAGAAAGTCTCCGATATTTATATTACTGTGTAAATGCTTGAAAAACAAATTCCTAAGTTTTTGTGCATATACCACTTTGAATATCAAAAATATGGCATGAACTATTTTTACGCAATTACACTATGAATGGATATAGTATTTTTAATACACAATGATATTTTGAATTTTAATTCCTTGCAGGTATCTTATCATATAAACATTATGAGCTCCCCAGGACTTTCTCAAGGATTATCTAAAAAGACAGGCCTTTTAGGCCTGAAAGTATGGGTCGTTGTTGGTATATGCGTTGGGGTTCTTATGCTATGCATTCTTCTCATGTTGATTATATGCCTGACTTCTCGGAGTTGGAAGAGGCTGAGAAGGGCTTCCACTAATCCACCATTCACACAAATCCCTTGTGTTTCTAAAGAAATTAAGGAAGTGAGGGTAGAGCAGCATACTCCTGGATTCGTAGGACATGATCATATTTTGGTTATGACTCAGAATAATTACATTGGAAGAGACTCAAAGAATGTTATGCATCAACAGGGAATGAATAACTCTAAAAATGCAACTTGCAACAATCATTCCGGCTCATTTCACCATCCTGAAAAAGATGTTAGCTCTCAATCGGGTGATGATTCAGGATCATTTGCTTCTTATAAACCGTCTGCCAACTCCATAGCTACTCCTTCACCTCTTGTTGGCCTTCCTGAGTTTTCTCACCTTGGATGGGGTCATTGGTTTACTTTAAGGGATCTAGAACTTGCGACAAGTCGATTTTCAAAAGATAATATTCTAGGAGAGGGAGGTTATGGAATTGTCTATCGCGGTCAATTGATTAATGGAAACCCAGTAGCTGTTAAGAAGCTTCTTAATAATCTGTAAGCCTTATATAAGTTTAAGTTCTGAACTTTAGAGAATTAAATTACATTTGTGTATTATTAAATGTTTTTTGTGTTGTTTCAATAATTTAATGTAGAGGACAGGCAGAAAAGGAGTTCAGGGTGGAAGTTGATGCAATTGGCCATGTTCGCCACAAGAACCTAGTACGGCTTTTGGGTTATTGTGTGGAGGGTACTCAGAGGTGTGTAAGTTATTTTTTTCTTTTGAGTCGCTTCTTCTATACTACCTTAGTTTAGTGTGGCCAATTTTGAAATTAAATAGTTCACTTCTAATTTCTGTGAGAATCTATACTCTTTTATTATTTGTTTTTGAATTTGCTATTGGTAGGTTGTTCGGAATATGGTTCAATTTTAGGTGTAGTAATAGATGTGGTGGTGATTGTTGGAACTTAGGGGTGTCCCTGTTTCTTATTTGTTTTGAAATTTTCCTTTGAGACATTATTTTCTAATGATAGGTTCTATTTTGAACAGTAGAGGAATTATTTTATTGAGATAAATACTTTTTCTATTCAAACCGCTGAATTCTTAGTTGATCTCACGGTTATTAGCTTACATTGCATATTTAGCATTTAAAAACATTTAATATTGCATATTTAGCATCAAAATTCTATGATTTATTTGTATAGTTTCTAAGTTTCTACATCTTATAATTTTACTTTCCTTATTAGCTTTGTTTAGTTTGCTTTTTTTATTTTTTATTACCATCTCTTGCCACAACTACTGTTCACCACCACTACTTGTTGCCACCATTTCTTCTGATGCAGATGTGTAATAAGAGATGTGGATGACATCCACGAATTCTACTGATGAAATCCCTGAGCTCCTAGCCACATCGTTGTTAGGGCATATCATATTAGCCAAGAGGTCCCATTTTCATCAGAGATTGGCTGGTGGTAAAGTTGTCGGAGATGAAATTGGTTAATATCTACTTGTTGGTGATATAGTTATCAAATATAAGAGCTTTATGGGCAAAAGTAGGAGGGGTTATGTGCTTGATTTAAGGTTGCAGACTGTTGAAGTTCCACTATTTGTTCTATAGCTAGATAGGAAGAGCTTGCTGCTTGGTGTGACCAGTGAATGGAAAAAGACGGGAGATGCATTTCTTAATATTTTATTTTGTTCTCAAAATACAGTAGAACCTGTCTAATGTAATACTGTCTAAAATAATAACCTGCCCAAGGTAATATTTTTTTCCGGTCCCAACTTGGGACCCATATTAAATGTAATAATCCTCTCTAAAGTAATACTTGATAGCCAAAGGTCAGTCGCAAAAATTTTCTAAAGTAATATTTACTATATACCAAGGAACAGATGATTGCCAAAAATCCACATGGCTTCATATTTACTTATAAATTGAGTACAAAATAGTTACTGAGCCTTGGGAGAGAATTCTGAAATGGACTTCTGCACTAGTTACTGGTCCTGATCTTCCCAATCTTGTCCTTTATCTTTTGGAGGCTTAGTAGGAAGTCTTGGTTCATGTCTGGCTGCTGCAACCAGAAGTTTTCAAGAGTTTGCGTGACCTCAAGTGCTTGAGTTGGCATGACATGAGGAAGCTCTTCTGTGTCATCTTCCTGTTCCTCCACTTGATCAGATCAAAGGTGTTCCATAATGATCTCTTCTTCATCTGGAGTGTAGGCGACCTCCTCCTCAGCAAGGTAGCTAAGAAGGACTCTGATGTCCATTGGGTTCCGGTACCGGAACGGGCGAATTTGCGCTCGAAGATCTTCAATGACCTCATTGTTGACTAGCTGTTGGGCAGAAACTTCAGGAGCTCCCAGAGCAACCGAGCGAATGTTGCAATGAAGGAAGCAATTGGAGATTGTTTCGGCCTTGACATCCGAGTTCCAAGCTGCAACCGCCATCCGAACGGCCTGGTGAACATCAATCTTCTTAGGATCTTTCACGTTTTGCTTGAGACATTGAAGGAGCAAGCGATTGAAGCTTCTGCGCTAATAGGTCTTCAGATTCTTGATTATGCCTGCGTTGCACGGCTGGAGTTTCGAAGTTGTATTTGGTGGAAGGTAAAAAACCGTGGTGTTGCGCTATCGGAGAACTGTCGGAAGTTGAACTAGCGGGATATGAGCACTGCAGTTATCCATAATTTAAAGCACTTGGCTTCCGGCCATGCGAGCATAAAAAGTTTTCAGCGCTTCGCTGAAGATGACTTGCGTCATCCATGCTTTGCTGTTGTTTCGGTACTTGCACCCGATGGTGTCAAGGTTGATATTTTTGAAACAACGCGGATTCTTCGACTTTCCGATGACGAGCGGCAGCTTGTCATTTCCATCGCCATTGCAGCACACTGCCAAGGTGATACGCTCCTTGTTTTGTTTGCGACCTTCCAGCTGCTTGGTTGCCAGCGAATTATCTGCCTGTAAATTAGTTTGCATAAACATAAAGTGTCACTCATGTGACAAATAAGGCCACCTGCCAAAACCCAACAAACCTATAGTCGGTAAAGTAGCTCGGTTTCATCCATGTTGTAGATATCTTACCACTCGTACTTGTCCAGAGTCTTCAGGATGTCAGGGAGTGATTCCTCGATGAGCGTCATGTCAACCGAAGCGCTCTCTCCAAAGCGGCGAAAGGACTTGATTTCATGTCAAACAAGCGCTCACTCCATTTAACTATATGAATTCATGTATCTCATTGAACCTAAAATTAATCACTCTCTCCCAAAGCTACAAAGTATGAATCATTAGCTTATTCCCCTATAATTTGCCCAATCTTGTGCATATTTTTATCATACTCACTTTTTCGCCTGTGAAGAACTTTTTGGAGGCATTCCATGCATAATCGGATGGTACTCTGCATGTGGATTAAAGAACAATCTACCCTTATCCAACCTCATATATACATATATATATATACATATATATATATATATACATACATATATATATATATATATACATACATATATATATATATATGTGTGTGTGTGTGTGTATGTATATATGTGTGTGTGTATCAACAATATCTAACTTGTCATATAGATCATCAAAAGCCATAGCCTAAGGAATGTCAACTATTAATTTCAACTAAGAAACCATTTTGAAATTAATATTAGTTTGCCATATAAATTAGTTTGTCATATTTGAAATAAGAGTGGGGTAAAGAAGAAGAACAAATTTAAGTGCTCTAGAGCTAATAAAAGTTCTAGTTATAATTTGAGGAAGAGGCGAAACGGCTAAATGAGAGATTTGCTTTCTCTAGTGTGAAGCCCATTGGTTAGGATCTCTTTTTGAGAGATTTTATTGGAGTTTGATGACAATTTTATATTTTTTTTCTTTTTGATTTGCTGCTTCTTTTTTCTTTGTTTTTGTATTTTGAGGTCATTTGTTATACGCCTTACATTATGACTTTATATAATGCAACATGCTAGAGGGAATATATGTATGTATATACACTCCATTTAAATTTAGTAAAATGTTTCAAAAATGTTAATAAATAATTTTTAGAGACAAAGACATTAAATATATGTGGATTGTTTTACTAAATTTTTAATGAATGTTGTACCGATATAATTAATATGAATGAGCTTAGTAGTTATAAAAATTAAATCAAATGAATTTCATTTGATGGGTAAGTTTGAGATCTAGAATGTTTAAAAGAAGATGAATAATTAAAAAGTTTTATGATTGAATGATTACCCTATTTGTGTGAGGAAATATTTGGGTGTGAAGACAATGTCTTAGTTCACTAAGTGATTCGATGCAATTTTGATGATTAAAAATATGTTGGATGAGCAAAGGAGTTTTTGTGTATCTAACTCATGAATAAACCCATGCACAAGATTGTGCAAATTATAGGGGAATTAAGCTAATGATTCATACTTTATAGCTTTGGGAGAGAGTGATTAATTTTAGGTTCAATGAGATACATGAATTCATATAGTTAATTTTTTTCTTTCCTAGTAATTTACCATAGAGGATATGCATTTACTATGAGTATTGATGGAGAATATTAGAGAAAGAAAGTATCTTAAAAAAAGTTTTATGATTGAATGACTACCCTATTGGTGTGAGGAAATATTTGGGTATGAAGACAATGTCTTAGTTCACCAAGTTATTCGATGCAAATTTGATGATTAAAAAATGTTGGATGAGCAAAGGAGTATTTGTGTATCTAACTCACGAATAAATCCATGCAAAAGATTGTGCAAATTATAGGGGAATTAAGCTAATAATTCATACTGTGTAGCTTTGGGTGAGAGTGATTAATTTTAGGTTCCATGAGATACATGAATTTTATATAGTTAATTTTGTTTTATGCCTAGTAAGTTATCACAAAGGATATACATATACTATGAATCTTGATGGAGAATATAAGAAAAAGCTTATGTTAGAGTATCTAGAGATATGAAAAAAATGTATATATGTGGCTTATATTTGTGCTTTAAAGATATGTTGAATGAGATTGTTACATGTGTTTTGGTGCAATGTGGCTTGTCTTAAGATTCTCAATTATTATTGGATTGCATCATACAAATTGAATAGCAATTAAGGAGTTTAAGAAGAAGCATAATAATGCCTTTGGAAGAGAAAAAGTCGGCATGCTCAGGTACTCTTTGAAAATGGATTGGGGCATTTGATAAAGCTAAAAACACTCTCAATTGCTCTAATTGCTTATCGTATATTCGAGTGCCTATCTTAAAATTGATGCGACGCCTGATCCAATCAAATGCATTTGTCCAATCCTTGCAGGAGCAGTGGCTGGAGCTATGTGGAATTGAGAGCTGGTCCTTAATCGTAGGATAAAAACCCATGATAATGAAGGGATCTCCAAATGTATACAGAGGGATAAAGTCCCCATTCTTCTATGATCAATCACTTCAGGAATTATAGGAAGATCATCAGATGGAGTGACCCGTGAGAATCCAAACTGACAAGTTGCTCTATTGGAGTTATACCCCTCCAAGGTGACAAACTTATGTTGGCTATAGCGCAACCATCCAAACCTGATATTGATGAGTATTCCACACTAGCCTATAAATAAGTTTGGATAATAAAATAGGTCTATCATCACCGTCCATAGAATTTATGAAAGTATACCCATACCTTATGAGAGCACCCGTCCAATGGGATTCTTGTGAGAAATGCTGAACCGATCAATCATACGATGAGGAACAAAAAGGAATGGTACCAGTTCCCTATATGTAGTAGCAGTGGTTCCTGCGAGATATTTGATCAAAGGGTATTTTTTTTATTCTTTAATATGAAGATTGTTCAGTGTAGCTAAAGGAACGAATATTGTGGATATGCACCACTATTTGTCACAAGCTTACATGTAACTCCATTGCAAGTTGTGAAGATTTAAAAAATGTTTTTACGTCTCCAGTTCAATTCCACCAATGATGCACTCAAACAATGAACAAATCCTAAATTAACCACTTCATTATCTATATAGGAAACATCATCATCATCATTTCTCTGAATTTCTTCTAGATAATTTCTCTATTCTTCCTCTTTTTCCACAACAATAGGTTATACAGCTTTACAATCATGCTTTAGGTTTTCTTTCTGGTTGCACCTATAGCAAACATCTCTCATGGGTTTGTTTGTCTGGGTACCAGGTGTTCTAGTTGGTATTCTGGAAGAAGGATTAGGAATACTCTTTCTACCACTTGTGGATGGTTTAGTCTTAGAGAATTAGGCTTTAGATTGAGCTTCAATAAGCAAGGCATCGTGTACAACATCCTCTACAACCTATGGATTATTTCTCTCTACTTGGTGGCGCATGTCCACTCTCAAGCCTAACACAAACTTGTTTGTTAGTTGCCAAACTGAGTCATGGCAATTTGTGTGGGCAACTAGATCCTCTACTATGTTTAAATAGTCTGTGATAGACATTAGGCCCTGTTTCAAAGTGTGAAGCTTTGTGTGCAATTGCTTGTGATTGTATCGTGGACACTATTTGTTACGCAATATCTCACGCATTTCTGCCCATGTGACTCCTACGACCACTCATCTCCTTTTGGAGGTAATTGTTTCAAAATATTTTGTGTGGCTAATCAATTCATGCGAGCAAATGTGACGCGCTGATAATCGTCAAGATCGTGCCACTTGAAAAATTTCTCAAGTCGGGTCATCCAATCTATAAGAACTTATCAGTATTGTGTACCGTCATACGCAAGAACCTCTACTTTAATATTACTCAAAAGATTTCTCTTACATTGTTCTCTTTCATCTGTACCTAATCTTGTAGGTGGATCTGCTCTCATTCTTCAAAAACCTCATAATCCACTCCTTGGATACAAATCATTCAAGTCAACATCAAAACCATCTTCCCTAGGAATCCCATCCCTCCTACAATTTGGATCATGCCTAGTCTCATTGGGGTATTCATTTCTAGCATGGGGAAAAAGATCATGCTGTGGCCTATGTCTATTTTGATGTGCAGGGAACCAGGCTATGGTGGTTAACATCCCTCCTATCCATTGTTTTTAATGTGCCTAAGTTGATTTTATATTTCAACTATTGAAGTCCAAACCCTCAACTCGATAATTTATGCATATCTTAATACATTCAGAATTATACACACCTAGAAGCTCGTTAATTATACACACCAGCAGATATTTCGATAGTCCTCACTAAAACCAAAAGCTTCAGTTAAAATTATGTAAGAATTATCATTCAATGCTCCTTAGGGTTTACAACAATCATATATGTAGTAGCCCCAAACCCTAAGCCTACTAATAATGGCTAAATGACAAAAACGTCTTTGTTACAACTTCTCGGGCAACCTTTCACATGGCTGATGCAAATTTAAAAATACATGTGATAAAATTAATACAAATACTAACATAAAAATACATAAATAAGATGGGTCTACCCATGACATGACATCACACCACTCTCCATGATCCTACGTTAGCTAGAACATGATGCAACCGAGTTCTCCTCAAGCTCACAAGCTTCTCTCATGTGCTTGTGTTGTCACACGCTTTCATGTAGGTTTTCGTGTTGCATCATAAACTCTTGCTTGATGAAGGACTGCTTGGTGCATACCCAAGATATAGTAAGCTCAGTTAGTATATCCACTAAGCATATTTGGATACCCCCGATAATTATTCTTGTCTCTAGCCATCCTCATGATGCATCAAATGGTAACTAAAAAATTGAATGATACCAGCAACCATTTTCTCTGATAGTGGCTGGCTAGAGTATTGAATCCCATAACTCATACTGTCTACGATTCTATCTAAGATATGAGGTTCCGTATGGCACAACTTCTTCTAGATTACTTAACGGCTAAGATCATAATTAGTAGGAATTTTCAGGGTTGAAAGCTTCAAAAGGGGAGAACGGGTAAAAATCTCATAATAAATGTCTCGACTTAATAACATTTCCCGATGCCAATACATATGATCATGTATTCGAGCTAGTTCAAGGGGGTCATGCCTATCGATCTCTGACCAAATTCTCTACTCAGAAGGATGAGGCATTTGATGTGATCTCTCTAATTTGAACATCCTAAATGAACAATGGAACAAGTATGCAAAGGAATTAACATAGACCAGAGTGGACAACTAGATAATCTATCCTAATAAATGGCAATCCATATCACGATGATTTCTTACTCGACGAAGGAGGATATCTTAGTGCCTCAGCCGAAATCAAATCTTTTTGTATTCATTCTGCTAAAGCTAGAATGAGCTTCACTTGTGGGCGAGTGTGCTTTCGGTTCATGTGGTGACGACAGCCGTTCGATCTTCTAAATCAATGAACGTGCGTACTTTGTGGATTGTTTCTGCAGATCGAGCCATTCGATCTTCTAAATCGATGAACGTGCGTACTTTGTGGATTGTTTCTGCGGATCGAGCCGCTCGAGGTGCCCCGATAGCTGTTCGGTCTTCCATGAAACATACGTGCACACCCTTCATGTATGTCTTTATGGGTCAAATCGCTCAAAGCGCCCCGGCAGACATTTAGTCAACCTCATCAATGAACATGAATGTTCGATCCTTCTTTCGCTAACGACACTGGACAACACCCATGACCTTGCTCGATTTCCGTCGCTTGGAACTACCCTGGCAACTGTTGCTCCACGATTGCCAGGAAATTGCAAGTCTCCTTTATATATATTGGGCTCCCTCCTTTGAGACAAAAAAGGGACATACAAAGGTGCTCAAGCAAGTAAGCAGCTAGGGAAAAAAAGGAGGAAGAAAAAGCACGTATAATTTAATTACTTGTCTTAGGATAAAGAATAGGTCTTAGAATATATGTATAAATATAGGTACAAATACATGTATAAGAGAAGACCTCACATTCCATTGTCTTTTAGAGCTAACTGGTGATGAAGACTTTAAAGACCTCACTTTATGTAGTCTCTTAGAGCTGGTAGGGTTGTTTATAAATTCCCTTTGTTGATCTTAGTTCTGGGCCCAGGGAGAAAAAATTCTGACACTATTTCGAGATGTTATGTTGTTGAAATTTGTCAAAAATCCACATAAACTAGAACATCTTGTTATGTTTTCAAAATATTTCTATATTAATTATTTATCTATAAAAATAATAAATTAAATTATTAATTAATTAAAATATTTAAACGATTAATTAATTAATAATATTTATCTAACTATTAAGTAATTGATAATATTAAAGAAATCATTAATTATATTATCATTGTCAATTAATCATTGATTAATTAGCAATATTGATTTAATAATATTTAAATTAAGATATTAATTAATTAATTATTTAAATTGATTAATTGAGGATTAACAAATTTGAGCCCCAATGAAACATCAAACACATGCATTCAAACGATCACTTCGAGCCTAATTATCGCAATGGGATAGTTGAATGATCACCATTGATATAAACAACAATAAAAAAATGAAATAAAAAAGAGAAGAAAAGGAGTTGTTTGCACTGTATACATTTTGGATACTATAATGTTATGTATATCTTGAATATGCCAATAAATATTTCTAATTTCTTGTAAACAAAAGTGTCACTCATCAACTTATGAGCGAGCTTTCAAAGCTTCCTCTTCATATCACTTTGCCCTGCTGTCAATGCCCAAATCTTGAGTCTGCCAATCACTTAATGCTCTTTGTTGCTTTGATTGCTTTGTGTACACAAAATACAAAATGATCAAATATTATAAAACATGTGAAGGAATAAGAACAAAAGCGCATTTTAAGGAATGCACAAGTGCTAAAAAATAGTAGAAAGGCATGTATGTGAAAGAACATGCATGCAAAGTATGCAACAAGGACAAGATGAAGAAAAACACACAATTCCTAGTTGATCTAAATTGTTCTAATCGAGATGTGTCACTTGATTCTTAATATGTTTGCATGTTTTAAGTGAAGCAAATAAAGTCAAACTACCCTAATATTCGAATAATTTGACCATAACTTAAAAGATCTAAAATACATGTACGTCGGGTCACCTTGTCTCAATGACAAGGCCACAAAATCTACTATGTCGAGCATTCTAAACAGATGTGCGCCCCATCCTAAACACTATATCGAACATTCTAAATAAATGTAAGCACCATCCTAAACGCTAAATTTGGTATTTTAAATAGATATAGCCCCATCTTAAATCCCTTCAAAAATACTTAAATATAATTTTTATATCTTTAACAAATGCCACCTAGTTTGCTCAAGTTTTTTGAGATGTGATAACCCATGATTGCTAATTAGAATCACTAAAAAGTATGGATAATAATCTCTCTAACGTTGGAAAATTGGATGATAGAGCCATGGGATTTTTATCAAATCTACTTCTACATATCCCTATTTCGTTATTTATTAAAAGATAATAGTACTCTTTAATTGAGAGTTTTTTTCTAAACGACTTGGAGGGGCAAGTTACTATAGGGGCTTGTGCCTATAGAAAATCACCGACCTAAAATTTAACTAAACCTTGGATCCTCTAAAAGGGGAATGCCTGGTTAAATTCAAGTCTATCGTACGAATGTTCTACTCATGAAGCCAGATTCAAAAGGTGGAGATTGTTGCACTTTTCGTGGTAATCAAGATTCTTTTTTCTTACTCTACCGTGAGACTTAGATTTGAGCTATCTCGGTACCATAGCTCACTAAATTGCTTTAAATTTTATTTTGTTAATATTATTGGGACTTGGGATGCTAGCAAATGATACAACTTGAAAAAACATTTGGGTATATCTCATGCTCTGAAATTTTTAAGCATTTAAAGCTTCTTGCAAATGATTTCACAAGCTATTTTTAAATTTTAATTCCACTAATATACAATTTTAAAGATTTTGTAGTTTTTTTAATCATAGTATATTGAAATTTAGCTTCTTTTTAGCATCAATAATTATTTTCTTTTTATTCTTGCTTAAGCTCTAGGATTTTAGGAAGCTCTCCCAAAGCATTTAGCAAATTGTAACCCTCCATCTTGATTTGTTGTTTACCAAATAATTTGCAAAAATATATAAAGTTCTTAGATCTATTTAATCCTTTCATGATCATTATTTTTATATTTAATTTTCTGTCTTGTTTCCTTGCTTATCTTTCAGGATGCTTGTTTATGAATACGTTAATAATGGAAACCTTGAGCAATGGCTTCATGGAGCATTGCGCCAAAAGGGTTCACTAACTTGGGAGGCTCGCATCAAAATTCTTCTTGGCACAGCTAAAGCGTAAGTTGAATTAGTTTTAGGTGTTTTAATTATGTACTTTTTCTTTATGTAACCATATCAAAAAATTATCTCTCCTTCATTGACATGATTTTGTGATTTAATGTTCTACTTTGTTGCTGAGAGGATCATCTTTTATCTTGTTTGATTTTTATTTTTTTGTCTAGAGTCGTTACATGTCTTTTCTCTTCCAATATGCTTAATTTCATGTTATTATTTCTGAAATTTTTCTAATTTGATGAAACAATACTGCAGGCTTGCATATCTTCATGAAGCAATTGAGCCAAAAGTGGTTCACAGAGATATCAAATCAAGTAATATATTAATTGATGACGAATTTAATGCCAAGGTGTCAGATTTTGGCTTAGCAAAACTGCTTGGTGCTGGGAAAAGCTATATTACTACTCGAGTAATGGGAACCTTTGGGTAGGCAATTTATTTCAAACACTTGCATCTTTATTGTATCATAAAATACATCTTTGCTCGCTGTTATTCCAAAAATCAATTAGATGCAGCAAACATTATTCACAAGTACTTTCTTAATTTTCTGCTACACTTTCTTTAGCTACGTAGCACCAGAGTACGCTAACACTGGACTTCTTAATGAGAAGAGTGACATCTATAGCTTTGGAGTTGTTCTGTTGGAGGCCATAACCGGAAGGGATCCGGTTGATTATGGTCGTCCTGCAAATGAGGTATTTTTTTGCCTATTGGAGTTTAACAAATGTAATATAGGTTGATTGATGCTCAAGTTACATTGTCCACCTTCTTAACCAACTTTGAGGATTTTCTTAGAACCAATGCTTAGTTTACACTTTCCTGGTGATTGCAGGTAAATTTAGTGGACTGGCTTAAAATGATGGTTGGTAGCAGGAGATCAGAAGAGGTTGTTGATCCAAACATACAGGAAAAACCATCTACTAGGGCTCTTAAGAGAGCCCTTCTAACAGCTTTAAGGTGTGTTGATCCTGATTCAGAGAAGAGGCCTAGGATGGGGCAGGTCGTTCGAATGCTGGATTCTGATGACCCAATATCACGTGAGGTATGTACATGATCTTCACTTTTTCTCCTATCGGCTTATGGTTAGTTTTAAAGTTAGACTGTAGCACAATTTGTAAAGCTTGAAATGCATACAAAGAAAGACATCCTACCAGATGTAGTGACATATTTTAAACAACTGAATTCATGCTGTTACATAAAACTTGCTTTCACTTTTGGCTTTTTAAATTAGGTAAAGGATATAAAGATAAATGAAGCAAACTCTACTTTTGCGAAGTAGCTGTATTTGTGCTTTGTAATATCAGGCAAATTTATACCCATGTCATTTAATAAATTTTTACCAACAATAATGAAAGTCTTGAATTGAGTTTATAAGACTGCATTAGAATCCTTTGTAAAATTCTGAAGCTTCATTCAAGCTCAATTTCAGTCCATGTTTGAAGAAAGTGGAATTTAAAAACTTCTAGAGCTTTTTTCAGGCTTCCTAAAATAATGAATAAAAAGGTTAATACTTTGTTTTACTTGGTTCAATTGCTGGCCAAACAAGTTTATACAAGATGCTTTCTATGCTAAATCAAATAATGACCTGTTAAAAGAGGACTTATTAGAAAGGTGCACGTGGGATCTGCTTCTATGCTAGTATTTTCATCACTTCCCCGTATTCAGATTTTGGGCTGTGTTCAGTGGGTTGGGTGCTCTCATAACTCTGAAGTGCAGAATCTGAATTGAATGAGATCCCCTCTGCAACTCCTAGAGGAGTTCACAACTTGGCATTTTGGATTTTGGTCTTGTCTTTTAAATTGTTGGGTGGGTTATTTTAGTTTGATCAATTAAAAATCACAAATTTTTTAATAATAATAGATATATTAATGAATATTTTGAATATAAATTCAATGTGTATATTACATATTCTTTATACATATTTCATGTTAAAATCTGCATTATTCATATGTGCATGGAAAAGTACATGACAAATCTTTACAATTAATTAAAATTTATGAACTAAATAGCTATTGCTGACTGTAGATGTCTCATAAAATTAATACATTGAAATATGATTTTGCTAAGTATCAGAACTAGCAGTATTGGGTTTGTGGATCCCCAATCGCAGCCCGAGGAGTGCGCTAAGACAGAGTGTACCTAGACACAACAAGGAATGTACAAGCAAATAGGAGCTGAAGTTGATGGTGGAGACTCAAGTGCGTTGAAGTGATCTTGGAGAGGTCAAAAATCAGTGCAAGGCTTTGAATTGTATTTGGTTGATCCATAAATCAATCTAGATGAGAGCTGGACACAAAAGGGGTCAAGATTGGGCTATAAGTGCTGAGGAGCCTTGGCTGGGCATCTAGGCCCACTCAGGAGAGGAACTGGGGGCTTAAGGCCCTAGCACCAGGAACAACCAAAGGAACAAACGGGGTAGGGTCTTGGGCTCCCAGGCGCCCATGAAGTCAGCAAGAGCTAAGGCATGGGAATTTGGGTGTGCCCAGGTGTCTCGTTGACAAACCAACATGTCGAGGCCTAGTATAAACCTAGGTCTCTACACATCAAGCCAGGAAAACAGAGCAGGCCGAGGCTTGGGCGCTTGGGTGCGCTCATGTGCCTGTTAGCAAAAACACCAAACTGAGGTTTGGGTGCTTGGGCGCACTTAGGCATTATGCTACAAACCAGTCAAGCCGAGAGTTAAATACATGGGTGCGCGCAGGCGCCAGTTTGAGCGTGAACACGGGCAGTCAAATTGGAGCATTAATTTGGATATTTGGGTTTGGTTTGGGCTGTTTTTTTCGGGTTTATAAATACCTAAGAGATTCCCTAGTGTTTATATGATGCATGTATGCAGTGAGAGATTGTGACGACTATGAGGGCTTGATGAGAGATGTGAGACTGCTGTGGAGGAGAGAAGCTTGGTTGTGTGTGGGATCAAGAGGGAAAATCTCTGGGAGCTTTAGGGAAGCTGAGGGAGAGAGTGAATCTCTTGTATTTTCTTCATATTTTTTATTAATGAAATTTCATGGTGTTGGTCCATGGTTTTTTCTTGAATTTGGGGTTTCTCACATAAATTATTGTATGTTTGCAGTGTGATCCTTGCCTATTTTTTTGTCTTGTGCTTCTAATTCATGGTTTGCTCTAGTGTAACCAAGTCAAGATGCTCTTAGTTTTTATGTTGCAACTTTCTTTTTGTTCCACAGACTAAGAAGGCTAAAGGGTATTTGAATTTCTAACAATAGGCATTAGTGCAATCAGAGCTTTGTTCAAGTGGGAGCAATGGCGAACCAGACAAGGTATATCATTAAAAAGTTCAACGACATGAACTTTGCATTTTGGAAGATGAAGATGGAAAATAATCTGCAAGAAAATTGAAGGATCCTTGACAGAACAACCTTGAGATTGATCCAACTATTCTTAACATGATCTGTTACGTTTAATATTGTGAATGAGAAAACTACTGTAGATCTAATGGACGCTTTGACGAGCGTGTACGAGAAACCCTCAACATCAAATAGAGTTCATGATGAAGAGATTTGTTACATGAAGATGGATGATAGCGGCTAAGTGACAAAGCATTTAAACAACTTCAACATCTTCACTAGCCTGTTGAACTTGATCGACATCTAGTTTGATGATAGGGTGCACATGGTTTTGTTGTTGCTTCAATTGATAGAGAACTAAGATGGATCAATGATGGTGGTAAGCGACGCATCAGGGGCTGCAACTTTGAAGTTTGACGACATTGTTGGGTTAATCCTTAATGTGGAGGTGAGGAAAAGATTATGTGGTGAGACGTCAACATCCATCTTGTATGTTGAGATCAGAGGGAGAAGTTGGATCCAAGACTTAGAGTTGAGTTAGTGCAACTCAAGGAAAGAGAAGTCGTTGAGCAGAGTTGAATGTTTGAATTGCGGTAAAAAGGCCATCTCAAGTTGGATTGTGCGAAATTGAAGAGGACCGGAGGCATGAACTAGGATAGAAGTCGTGCAGCCAACAGGATAGCAGAAATTGATCTTGAAGATGATTTGATCCAATCTCTAGATGAGATGACAACTTGGGTGATGGATTCTTGAGCATTGTTCCATGCGATTCCTGGTAATGTATTTTTCAAGTATTAAACTACGAGTGAGAATGGTAGTATGAGCTTGTAAAATGATAATACATGTAACATCAAGAGACGAGGAGATGTGGTTGTTAGATTGCCGAATGAGAGGAGGTGGCAGATAAAGGACGTCTGACATGTTTTGAGCTTGAAGATGAACTTGATTTCTGTTGCCCAACTAGCATGTAATGGATATATGATTGCATTCATGGAGAACTCCTGGAAGGTGACATGGTGTATTGGTGGCTGCACGAGGGATCAAGGAATGGTCATTGTATGTGACAAGCTTGACTCTTATAGCAGAGCACCGGTTGGTCGGGCACAAGAGCACAAGAGGGATCAAATCTCTTCGTTAAAGATATCATGAACAAGTAAAAGTGGAGGGTTGATTTTCTTCTTTATGAGGACTCTTATGATTGGAATAGATTGAAGAAGAGGCTCAAGTAAGGTGGTTTGTGCCTCAAGCACCAAGATTTCTGCTCGATAAGTCTTCAATGTGCAGCGTGCCCAATGAGTATGGTAGCTGATGCGATCATCGGTGCCAAGTCTTGTAGGAGACTTGGGAGAGCTATCTAATGTAGGGAAAGGGGAAGTCGGTGAAGAGTTCCACTGGCAGCAGATGTAACAAGGCGTGACGTGCTTGAGATGTTCTGGAAAGGCTGGTAATAGATTGCTCGGAGTTAATTTATATGGTAGGGACCTTGAAATGCAATGGGCGGCGGTGTTGAGCCACACATGTCTCCAATAAACTATGAAGGAAGCATTTCCAAGGTGAAAACAAAGATGGCGATGAAGAGTTGCTCTTAGTTTTCAAGTGGGAAATTGTTGGGTTTGTGGAGCTTTGAGTGCATCCCAATGAGGTACGCCAAGGTGGAGTGCACCAAACACAACAAGAGTGCACAAGCAAGCGAGAATCCAAGTTGATGGTGGAGCCTCGAGTGCATTGAAGTGACCTTGGAGAGGTCAACGATCAATGTAATGCTTCAGGTGAGTCACAGCCCGACCAGATGTGAGCTGGACACCAAATATGGTAAGATTGAGCTAGAAGTGCTAAGGAGCTTTAGGTGGGTTCCTAGGCTCGTTCAAGTGCCAAACTTGGAACTTAGGCAGCGCAAGCGCCGCATCAGCAACAGCCAAAGAAACAAACGAGGCTTGGTGCTTGGGCATGCCCATGCACCCTTGAAGTCAGCTGGAGCTGAGGCCTGAGTGCATGGATGACTGAATTTCTCTATTGAAGAACTAATAGGCTGATGCCTAGGTGCTTGGGCATGTCTATGTGCTAATAGAGGGGAACCGAGGTTTGGGCGCTAGTTGAAGAAAGCGTTAGGCAGAGGCATGAGTGCTCCCAGGCATTTTATTGTAAACCAGTTAGGCCAATAGTTCAATTCCTAGGTGCGCTTAGGCGCCAATCTGGGCTTGAACATGGACAGAATGAAGCATTAATTTGGGTCAATGGGGGTTGGCTTGGATTGCTTTTTTTTGAGCTATAAATGCATAAAAGATGTGTGTTTATGTGATGCATGTATGCTGTGAATGGCTGTGATGACTATGATGCTTGAGGAGAGTTGTGGTTATTGTGGAGAGAAGCTTGGCTGTGTGTGGGGATGAGAAGGAAAAGCTTTGAAAGCTCTAGGGAAGCTGAGGAAGAGAATGAATCTCTTATATTTTCATCTTTTTTTCTATTGCAGAAAATTCTTCCTATTGTGACTGTCATTTTTTCCCAAAGTGAGGTTATCCCTATGAAGTTTTGTGTTTTAGCGGTGTATTCATGTGTTTGTTTATTGTCTATTGTGCTTTTGTTTCGTGGGTTGTTATAGTAAAATAAAGTTGGAATCCTCATCGGTGTTTTCATTTTTTTTCCCGTTAGTCTGTTGAATAACTTTTTTAAGTAATATAATTGTATTGTTTTCATGATTAGTTTTTTCAACCAAGTTTAGTTGACTTCATTGTCTTATTTTTTCGCCTTTCTGTTCTTATAAATTGGTATATCAATACTCTATCTCTACTTATCTGATGTTTTTTAGTCTTTAAAATAATATTAAATATCTTGGTAAGCTAAGATATTTCTTCATCACCTAAACATTTTCATACATCGATAGAGATGTCATTTGATCCTACCGCTTTTTTGCATTCATTCTCTTTAAAGCATTCCAAATCTCAGCTTTGCTAACATGACGAATAAAAAAATAATTAAGACTATTATTATGATTATTAAACTCACTTACATTCTTCATTAAAAGTTTAATAAAATAATCAATTCATTTAAATTGAATATCTTCGTCCCTAAAACAAATGTTTTGATTATTGTCTTTGATGTATTTATTTGAGTCAAATTTTTTATTACTATTTTTTTTAAATTTGACTAGCTTATGAATGTATTTTTCTCCCCTGAGAATTTCTAATTTATTATATAAATTATTGAATATTGTTTAGCATCATGAATTTTTATTTTAGATTCATGACAACCTAGTTTATATTTTTTTTAATTATTCTCAACCTTACACTTAAACCATTCTTTATAGCACACCTTTTTATCAAAATGAGCAAATGCTGGAAAAAAAATTGGTTGACTTCTTCTGTAATATTTTTGGCAAGTCATGAGTGGGAATTTGTATATATGACAATGTATACATATGTATTTTCTTCTTTGTGGTCGACAAGCCTCATATGAAATTGATCAAGATGCTTTGTCACATTCAAACTCAACACAAGCAAGGGTGTATACAATCCTAGTTTCCTGTTGCCAGCATTGATGTGCTACATAGCATACAACCTTGGATGAATTTTATTACATTCTCCTTCATCTTTGTCCACAAGTGTATTTTTACCGGTTAAATATTACCTTGCTGACACTAACAATTGACTATTTTTGATGAGCGAGATTTTTGAAACTGCTAAACACGATTGGCTGCCTTCAGTATATAGAGCTAATGTTTTTTAACAACATACCTTCTTGACAAATGTATGCTTGGTCTGCTAGCCAAGTACTTTGGCAGTTCACTCGCATTTTTGTGTAGAATAAGTTTTTTAATATTATAGTTTTTCCAATAGAATTGTAGGGGATATTATATATGAATTTTAAGCATAGAGTTTTATAAAATTCATTAACGTTTCAAATATCATTTAAGCATTTTAGGTTGAATTACATTTTATATTATACCATTAATAATTTGAAAATTATATAAAAATAATGGTAGATATTTGTATATACCAAAAGTTTTAATTTTTTTAATGCCTATCTGTTTAATTCTTGTTCTGGCATTTTAAAATATCATAACTTATAAAGGAATGGTAGAACTAAACTTGCACTGAAGGGAATAGTTGCAGACTAATTGGACGCTTTAATTAGCTAGTGACTAAAATGCTCATTAGCCATTAGTTGGCAGATTATTTTGGCAGTTTTCTGTTATTGATTTATAGTATTACTCTTATATAGCAATATCGTTTAATTCTTCTCCAATGTGAGATTCAATTTATTTTTGCCACTTTTTTTTCTAAAATCAGGTGTCACTCCGGATGTGATTCTTTTATCCCTTTGAACACGTCTCACGCCCATTAAGTTGATTAGGATGAGCGACTGTCGTAAGCTTGAGTTGGAACTTGCTATTTTCTCATCCAATGTGAGATTCAATTTATTATTTTGCCTTTTTTTTTCAAAAATTGTGTAATTATCTAAGCTTGTCAGGTGTCACTCCGGATGTGAGACTTTTATCTCCTTTGAACACGTCACATACACATTGAGATGCCTTAGGATGAAGAACTTTGTAATCTTGAGTGTGAACATGCTATTTTCTCAATCAGGGAGGATTCTTGCGTTCTTTGATATTATTGCGCTATTGCCAACATCCTCATCCCACAATAGCTGGTCATTAGGGACCTTTGAAGTTAAAACTTCTTTAATTGATAATTTATTGGACAATGTCTTAAATGAGCCAAACTAATTGCCTTCTTTTTTGCATTGCAATTCCTGATAGTTTTCTCACTAAATGTCGTATAGTAGTTTTATTTTACTTTATGATTTAAAACCTTGATTTCAAGATTAAACACTTCAACAATTTTTCTAGAAGAAATTATTGAATAATCCTTCGACTATTTTAAGTTGACCAATTTTGTCCTCAATTATTTTATTTGAACTTAATTTAGTGCTTTAACTTTTCAATTTGATCCAATTAGATCCTTATTTCAAGTTATAAATTAGATCAAATTTATTAATTTAAGGACTAATTAAGTCATACATAATTTTTTATTAAATTTGGTTAATTTGAAGTAGGCAAGGAAACTATTTTGACAAATTTTCCATTTCCCAATTCTACTTTGTTTTGGCGGAGTGAAAAGAAAGTCAAAGGTACTTGTAAGTTTAATAAATGAAATTTTAAAGTCCTAAAATACCAATGTTGAATAACATTTTTATTCTGTGTAATGAACCTAGATGTTGATGTCAAGGTTGAATTAAACGGTATTTTTTAAGTATATGTGTTTTGGCTGAGCAAAACGAAAGGCAAAACAACTCAGGAAATATAATAATCATAGTTTAAAGTTCAGAAATAACTGACTTGTTGAACTTTTGGAGGAAATAATTTAGTGAGGCATATTTATGATCTTATTGAACACATTTAAGAGGAGGTGCTTCAGTTATGTTTCTTAAGTTAATATATTTCTTAATAATAATTTCTATGTTAAGCTAATAGCAATGCACGAGATTTGAAGAAATCATAATTTAAATGGTTTTATTTTAATTAATGTAAACAGAAGCAATTTAAAGTCATTGTTCAAATTAGTGATGTGATAAATAGGATCTAAGCAAGTTGGATGAAGTGGGGCACATCTAGAGTGTTTTGTGATCTAAAAATCCGGCTCAAACTTAAAATACAAACGAGTAGATATTTAGCATTGTTGGAATGAATCTTATTGAGTATAAGATTACATAACATTGTCTTTGATAATTTGGGCAGACCTATGGGTACTTTTCAAGTTATACGAAAGTTGGACGTTTTGCCTATGCTAAAACTTGGAAGACCAAAAAGGAACACTTAGCAAGAAACTGTTTAGAGTGAGCTAACATAGTTAGAGCTCAAAGAGTTTTTTTTTCATCTTACATCATGTGGTCCACCCTAAATAGTGAGACCAGTTAGTGGAATTATAAGGTTTGGTTGTTCTTATTTTTGTTGACTTTGTTATGGCTGTCAAAAAGGTTTGTTCACAAATAACTCGTGTTCGTCTTTTCACCCGAATTTTGATTATGGCTTGATTGATAAGAATTTTATTAAGAATCATGTTTGGCTCGTTAAGAATCTCGATTGTGGCTTGATAGTGGACTAGTTAGTGGAACTGTAAGGTTTGATTGTTCTTATTTTGGTTGACTTTGTTAGAGCTGTCAAAAACAGTTCATTGTTCACAATAACGCATGTTTGGCTCGTTAAGAAGTTCAATTGTGACATACTTAGAGCTCAAAGAGTTTTTTTTTCATCTAACATCATGTGGTCCACCCCAAATAGTGAGACCAGTTAGTGGACAATAAGGTTTAGTTATTCTTATTTTTGTTGCCTTTGTTAGGCACAAGCTCAAGTTTGGCTCATGAAGAATTTTGATTGTGGCTCGATCGATAAATAAACAAACCAAACTTGAACAAATTATATGACTTTGATTATTTTGCGAATTTGAACACAAACAAGGCTGTTTGTTCGAGTTTAGCTCGATTAAAAAAAACTATAAAGGCGCAGAAATAGTCATAATAACATTTGTCTAGATGTTTTATATCTTTATATATATGATTGAATAATATGCAAGGAATTTTACAAATATTAATCAATTACAAAAAATATTCCTGTGCGCACTCACATATTCATGTCGGCGTTGGCACTATAGTCCCACATGGTTGAAAATCTAACTATTGTTTGAGGTTGCTCTATAATGAACTTGAATTGACAATCTTAGTAGGATAGGATAGCAACTAGCTTGAGCCGAGCAAAAGAAAACAGCTCAAGCCGATTTTGAGCTGTGCTCATTTCAAGCATAATTTGAGCTTGAGCTGAACTTGAGCTGAACTCAACCTAAAATTTAACAGGCCCAACTTGAGTACTGGCTGGGCTTGCTCAAGGTCAGCTCATTTAACGCCTACACTTGCATGTTTTGTTATGTACTCAAACAGTTGGAATATCTTGAGTTCACCGGGGCTTTGAATGCGCATCATATATCGAGATTAATTTGGTCAAGTGGATTAACAAATGTATTTAGAGTTGATTGAGCATTGTTTGCTTGGTTAAACAAGCTAGGGTGGCTTTTTTATTTTTACTTTTTTCTATTTTAAACTTTTGATGGTAGCACCTAAACCTTAAATTACTTTTAAGGGTTAGAGTAAACATGCTTTTCCCTTTCTTACCAATGTGTTGGACATTGAAAATATTTAAGAAATGCCTTGCTGATGCAATTCGCAGGACCGTCGGCGTCGAAGGAACCGTGCTGGAAGAAGTGAGATAGACTCACAGGGAGAGAATTCCGACACCGACAAAAGTGATAACCCGGATTTTAAGCTGAATACAACAGGCAGCAAGCAGCAGGTCGAGCAAGTATGAATAGGGATGACTGCGGTCGAGGAGAGTAATTAAAAACTTATCATCTCTATAGTTTCAGTGATTCTTTATGCCGTGCTGACCAAGTTCAATTCATCATGAATTATACATGTCTTCAGGGCAGAAGATGTCATCAATTCTATTGTTTTTTGCAGTTTATTGTTCCTGTTTTTTATTGCTGTTTATATATATATATATATATATATATATATATATATGTATATAGATATATATATTGTGTAAAGATTTTATTTATAGTTCCCAACTCTTTGTACAGTGTGATGTTTGCAAGGGGATCCAGATTCCAGCGGTGCTTCTCAGGTGAGATTTGTGTTTGTCGGTGTGGGATCATGGAACCTAATCAAATTTTTAATACAAGAAAGTTAAAGAAGGTTTACTTTTTTAGATATTAATTGCGATTCCTACAAATCTTTATTTTTCAAATGCTTATTATGTTCTTCAATGATGTCGATTTGATTATCTATAAAGAAGTTTTTATCATATCTAGTGAATTGTTTTTGCGTATTTGTTGGTGGCATGTGACTAAATCATTGTTGGTCCCAAATTTCAATAGAGAAAGGAAGGTTGCACTGTTGAGGTTCACTGGAAGAAGCATCCTGCATTGCTTTAAAATCCTGCATTGCACTGCTTGATTTTGAAACACCAAACAACAAGAACAAAGTTGCCACTCCACATTCACTAGTTAAGAATCATTTGAATAATAAACAATAGGTAAGATGAGTAGTTATATGCTAACTCAGCCCAGCCCCCAAAGTACTCTTTAAAGGGAAAATTCTAGGATTAATTTAATTAATTGGCTTGCACCAAATGTTGTTCATGCTGTCTGGTACATGGGCGGGCTAAGTGTTGGCTTTATGGTCTTTTGCTTGATAGGTGCCTGTTGGTGGCATGTGACTAGAGGGCGTGCATAGGGCTTTGTCTTGTTGTTCTCTATAGGCTTTAGGATCACCTAGGTGTGTAACTCATTGATGCAAGTATCCAAATGATGTCTGAGTGGGCAAATAAGTGTGCCTTTCTTCCTTTGGCTGTAGCTAGCGTGCCTTATTGCTTGTGTGCGCCTGGGTGTTCAGTCAGTTGCCGCTTCAATTGAAGCTTGTTTTGCATTTTATGAGCTATTGGTTGATGCATGTCCATTCAATGTTCACTCAAGCCCACCATATAATAATCTCCTTTGGAGATTGCTTGGTTTTCTATCTTTATTCACTTCTTAGCACTGGTCCCTACATAGTGGCTTGGTGTGGCTCTAACTTGCCTTATCTTCATGTACCAAGTCAATTGAAATTATGCAAAGTTTTCTTTATGTAATAACTTGTGGTTGTTATTTAGATTAAGTGCTTAATTAAAACTTAATTTTTGCATTAGTAGGTTCTAAATTTTATTAAAAACAAATTTTGAAAACTTGGAGACATAATGATCATGCATATATTTTTAGATTATTTTAATGAAATTAAATGCCAAGAAAAATTACTAAAAATATTTTGATCTCAAATCTCGTATATGATTCTATTTTTGAATTTCACATTAAAATATTCTAATAAGTTTCATAATTTTTGGGAAGATTGTCAAAATATGCATAAAATATAATTTGTATTTTTGCTTAAATTGAAATTTTATGATTTTAATTGAATTAAACTTATGCTAAATCAGTTTTGTTAAAAATTCGATAAGATGGGAATTTGTATTGGTTTGAAGGATTGAAATGCACTAATATGCGATCTGTATTGTTCCGCCTTTCTGATCGGACGGGTTAGAATCCATCATAAATTTTGATTAAATTTTAGCGATTCTGGCTATATAAAATTGATTACTCTGATATTGTTAACACTGTTTGGAATGAGCCATGTAGTTCTTTTGGCCTCATTAGATTAGTTGAAAAATTCAAGAAACTCAAAAAAGCTATAAATATTTGAAATAAAAATGATGTGGGGAATATTTTTAATAATTTGGCCACACAAGAAAATTTGGTTTCTTGCTTAGAAACTATCTTTGAGTCTAACCCCTGGTGAAAATAGAGAGGCTGTTACAAATCTCAAGAGACTTCTTAAGAAGCTTGAATTAAACTCGTGCCGTAAATAAATTCCTCAAAACCCTCCTTTTTCATAAGTGATAAGGTTTTTTTCACCAAATGAATAACATAAAATGGATCATAAATTTCAATCAAGGTAAGTTTCCTTTCATATATTTGGGTATTTCTACTTTATAGGTCATAACAAAAATAATATCTACGAACAATTTTTAAATTTAACTTCATTAGAATTCATGGTTGGGAACATAAATATCTCTCCCAAGATAGTCGTTTGATTCTTCACAAGTATGCGTTGAATACAACCACCTCTATTGGTTGGAAGTAACCACTCACACTAATTTCATTATTTCAAAGATTAAAATTATGTTCAATAAATTTATGTGGTACCACAACCGTGATTCCAAAACCATTTGATGTTCCTAGGACAAATTAACTTTTCCTTTTAATGAAGGTGGTTTAAGCTTACATTGTCTTGACTATATTTATAAGGCCCTCTCTTTGAAACTATGGTGGAAATTCCGAATGTCTAATTCCATATGAGCTTAGCTCAGTCTCGCAAAATCTTGTGCCACTACTCACCTCTTTCATACTTCCCATAAATTACTATTTCTAAAGTCTGGGTCCCAATGATTGACCATAAAGAGATCATTGAAGAAATATTTATTTGGGATGAAATCAATACTTTTTTCTCCTTTTGGTTCGATATTTGGAACCAATTTGGTAGACTTGCAAATAGCATCCCCAACATCACCTTCACAAAGTTAAATCTAGGTGAAGTTTTTTCTGATATCGATGGTTGGAATGAGGATTTGCTTAATAACATCCTCTTAATGGATTGGTTTAATCAACTCACCCTTCTTAAGACATTTTTAGCTCATAAAAAGAAAGCAAACTCAGATTTTCGTACCGCAGGTAAAATAAAATAACTAAGCTTTGAAATGTCTGTAGAGTTTTGGCTCCTCCCACCTTCCCAATTTGGATTTGGCATAAGTGTCCCCTTAATTATCATTATCTTTGGAAAATTTTTAAAAATTACATTAGTGTGGAAGAAAATATAAAAAGCATGGGTTATTCCTTTGCATCTAAATGTCAATGTTGATACAACTCTTAAAGTGTTTAACATATTTTTTTAAAAAATAATTAAAGCTGTTTGGTTTGGAGTTTGATCACTGCTGGAACTGGTATAAAACATTAATAATCAATTGTTGAGATAATTCATGATAGCCCTGTGGGAAAATAAAAAAAGCTTCTTATTGGTAAATTGTTTATTGCTTTTACTCTTTGGCATATATATGGGATAGCAGAAATAAAGCTAAGCACTCAAACAAGCCCATTTTGGCAAATAATATAATTATTGCCATTTATTTTGATATCAATCTTATTTTGGCAGCTTTCGATGAAAACTATTTTATTTGGGGAAATAATAACATTTTGAACATCAAAAATAAAATAAAAATGTTTCAGATTTAACATCTACCGCTCATTTTTTATTTTAGACTTATTTTCTATATGTTGGGAGACTGGTTGGCTCTGGCTATTATATTTTGGTTAACGGTTTGGCTCTGTATTGTTTCTGATTTGGCTGATTGTCTTAGTATTTTAATTTGTTTTGGCTCTGGATTAGCTTTTCTATCGTCTCTTTCTGTGAGTATTGCTTGCAACTGGGAGGTTGGAAGCTGAATGTTGTTGGAAAGCTGGGTGGCTATTTTCTTGTTATCATGTCAGTTTCTTATTTGTTTTGTTTACAGCTCTCGTCTGTTGCTTGTTCTAGTTTGCTAGTTGGCTTCTCTTGGTTTGTCGTACTTAGCAGTTTAGACGGATGGTGTTTGGTCTCTTTAATTTGTTATTTTCTATTTTCTAGGAGGTTATCTAGTTCTATTGGGTGGTTGGGTGGCAGAGAGGCTACTAGATGGCTAGGAGGCTGCTTGTTATGGTTTACTTGGTAATGTTATTTTTGACTTTGCAGTTGGGAAGCAACTTTTTGGTTTGGATAGCCTTGTATGGGTTATTGATCTGTAGCTAGGAGGCTACTAGTTTGGTTTTGAGAGTTGCTCTGGAGGTTGTTGTTGTTGGTTTCAAGTGTTAAAATATTGGGGTTGTTGCTTTGTGGCGGCAAACATAGTTTTCTTCTTAGATATATTGTTTTGTTTTTGTATGTCCTATTTGGCTATAGGTGGGGCTTTGGCTTCACCTCAACCTCTACCCCTTATGCAGTTAGCTGGAGTTTGTTATATTCCTCACCTTTTTCAGGTCTCTAGAGGTTTGTGGTTTTGCTTCCTTCTCAAGCGACATCTTGGGCGATGTCTGATGTGTGTTTCAGCTAATGTGTTTTGGGGTGCTGGTTTGGTAGCTGGTGGGCAGCTGTTTTAGCAGTTGCGAGGTTGCTTTTTAGTTTTGAGAGGTTCTAATGTTTTCTGGCTACTGTTTCTGCTAGGTTTGAGATCTTTGCAACTGGTGGGCAATTGTTTAGCAGGAGAGAAGCAACTAGTTTATTTGGTTTTGCGAGGTTCTGCTATTTTTCTGGTTTGTTATTTTTGTTTGGAGTTTTGATGTCTTTGAAGGTTTGTTGGCTGCTTTTATCTTCAATTTTTGAGTTTTCTCTTTGTTGTGGTACAACTGTTTTCTTGCAGGTTTGATGTTTTGGTGAGGTTGCTGCCTCATTAGCTATTTTTTTTATTATGACATCTTTTAGTCGTGATGCTGTTGTTTTTCTATGTCTCTATTGTGATTTATTTTTACTTTTTGCTGGGATCTGATATACCCTAGGACCTAACTCTTGGGGCCATTATAAGGATTTTAAGATTTATAAGTTTTTGTAACCTCACAACCCCCTTCTGTTTCTTTTGATTTTTCTATTAAAATCTATGCCGAGATGGCTTTTATTAATATGTATATAATAAAATAAAATGACAATAATAAAACTGTAGTACTTAAGAAAAAAAAAAAAAAAAAAAAAAAAAAAAATATATATATATATATATATATATATATAAAGAAAATGACATAAATGAAAATTATAAAAATTAAGTAGAAAAAAAAAAAAAATATATATATATATATATATATATATATATATATATAGAAAAACAAAATGATAAAAATAAAAGTTGTATAAATTAGGAAATATATATATATATATATATATATATATATAAAGAAAATGACATAAATGAAAACTATAGAAATTAAAAAAATATATATATATATCTATATATATATATATATATAGAAAAAAACGAAAATGATAAAAATAAAAGTTGTATAAATTAGGAAATATATATATATATATAGAAAGAAAAATAATAGAAATAAAAGTAATAGAAATTAAAAAATATATTATCTATATATAAAGAAAATGATAGAATTTGAAATTGCTGAAATTAATATATATATATATATATATATATATATATATATATATAAGAAAAATGATATAAATAAAAGTTGCATAAATTATGAAATAATAATAATATTAATAATAGCTAGTAACATTATTATTATTAATAAAAGAAAAAAAATAGAAAAAAAATATAAAAGTTTTCATCTCTTTATCATTTATTACAATTGATAAGGCTTTACTAAAAGTTGACAGAGGAAACCGGTGACGGCCGAGGAAGAAGAGGAGAAAGTGGAGGGGAGGAAGAATAGTGAGTGAGGGGAGTGGGAGAGGATGGGAGAAAATGGGAGTGAGATAAGGGTATTTATAAGAAATATTTATTATTTATTAATTTTTTTCTTCTCATTCTCTCTCCTCCATTATTATAACATGAGAAAATTAACTTCTTTTCCTCTTAAATACTTTGAAATGCACAAATTCGCTTTCTTTCATCTTTTCTCTCCTCTTTCTCTCTTTTCTTTCTTTCTTCTCCAAATTTTCCCACTGATCCAGCGATGCGAATTTGACTTCTGTGCTTAGGGCAATTTTTAGTTTCTTGGGGGAGATTGCTCCCCAAGAAATTTTTGATCCTCATAGAATACCATGAAATTTGATTCCAATATATTTCTTATACTCAAAGTTTATTTATATATTTTTAGGCAACGTCCGTATTTCATGGAACTCAAAGAATTTGGTGCCATGCAAAGTAGGAAGGGGGAGCAAAGGAAGAAGAAATAAAGGATATGGATAAGGAAGATCCTCCTCCTTACCCTAAAGGGTTGGAGGCAGTGCTGCAGGTCGACCAGGGAGTGGCGGTGTAGCTGGGAATGGATCATTGATTGGTTAGCTGCGGATGTAGCTTCGCTGCTTCGTTGGAGGTTATCGGCGAGATCAAGAGTCGACTCGAGCTGCGCTCGGGTTCGGCAGGGATGGTGGACGTTTTGACTCGGCGATGGGTAGGAGACCTGTCAACAGCTCTCGGGCTTCTCACTAACTGAGAGCTCTACCTCGAAGGTGGATCTGCAGTTGAACCTAGTATAGCTCCTGGGTTGTCGTCAGGAGCAGAAGCTTCGAAGCAACCGGTTGCAGTTGCAGTTATGACGAAACTTGCTCCAGATCAACATGGGCGGTTCGCACCAAAGCATAATGCGACCTGCAGTGAAGGAGATGTTACTACCGATCGCCCCATGGAAATTATTGCGGTTACAACAGTGCCTTTTTCGCTAGCTTGTTTGTCAAGCAATCCAAGAGAAATTTGTGCAGCTGGAGACTTGCTGAAATGCATGGAGGAAACAGCCCTACTACATTCAGGTATAGCCTCTGCGTCTGATAAAGAGCTGCCTACCCAACCAAGCGAACCATTTTGCGGGAGCCCGGACTTGCTGCTACCCAACGCCAGTTCATGTTCAATTGGTTTCTGAAGGTACGATCAACCTTTGTATGAATGCTGAGAATGGCAATAGACTATAGAAGCTGCTCTACTTGGGAGCACTTTAGCTTTGCAGAAGGAGGCCATCTCTGAAAATACAGTTGCATGCCATCTAAAGGCAATTCCAGAAACTGCGAATAGAATTTCTGCTGCAATTGAAAAAATTACAAACAGCAGTTCCGCACGATTACAGCTGCAGCCGCAAACTGCAGCAATTCCAATATAGCAACAGAAACTACAAATATTAACACCGAACATTGCAGAGCTGAAGTCGCAACAAATAGCTTCTATCAAACTGTAGTAGCGAAACTTCAAAACCTACAGAAACTATAAAAGGAAAATCTGCACATATTTTGGTCGCAGAAATTAAAAAAATTGGCTGTGACCAAGCTTATTCCTTGTCCGGCAATTGGAGCGTTGGCTGATTTCACAAGTGAACAAGCAGAAGCTATTATGGACTTTCATGCAGAGAAAGAGAAAATAAACCAATTCAAGGGATCTCTTATTATTCGCATATTTGGCCGAAGCATTCCATATACGATTCTTGAGAGCCAATTAAAACTATGTTGGGAACAATTTGGCAAGTTCTCCACCCACCTCTTCCGGCTGGATTGCGTTCTTGTAAAATTTCAAAATGAAGATGCGAGGATGAAGATCATGTCAAGCGGGCCTTGGTTTATAGGTGGCCAAGCCCTTGGCCTTGCAGAATAGGTTCCAGGTTTCACACCAAATTTCAAGGTGAGCTTCACAACCCCATTATAGATTGGATTGCTGGAACTACCTATCAACTTATATCATTAAGTTAATCTCATAAGGATAGCGGCGATGGTTGGAACACCGCTCTACATTGATGGACCGACATCAAAATGTGAGCCCCTTGAATATACATGGGTTTGCATTCAGGTAGGCCTATCTTCCCCTCTTAACCATGCTGTGAGAATCCAAAACCTCTCAGGTATTTTCTCTCAATGTGTTTTGTATGAATGTATTTCCATCTTTTGTAATTCTTGCTCCATGGTGGGCCATAAAGCCGAAAACTGTCCAACCTCTTCGTCACCCTCTATCATCACCACCCATCTTATTCCCACTCCCACCTCCACCCTCATCACCACCCCCACACCCACCCTCATCACCACCCCCATCCTCACCCCTACCCCCTCCCCCACTCCCATTCCCACCCCCACCCCCACCCCCATCTCTACCACTACCTCCACCTTCGCCATCAACAAGGATAATGGCTAGATCCTTGTGCAGCACCGCAAGCCACCACCAATAAAGCCCCAAACCCAGGAAGGGAAGGGTTTGCCCACAGCCTCACAAGACCACCTTGTTTGACCGGCAATCCTGTTTGAATGTGGTGGGAATGATTTGTGATTAGGATCGCTTCCAACCAACCGCTAGCCCAGTGCCATGTTGGAAGGTTATCTTGGACCCTTTAGCCTCTCGGACAGCTACACGATCCCTCTGCCCTATTTAGTTGGTGAATCCCTCTCCACCGAAGTCACAGGTGGACTCTCGCTCTGCTAGAGTTCAATAAATGACATTCTTACTTAGAACAGTTGTGACATGTGGTAGCCGGTGACTCATCGTCATCTTTTGCTGCTTATCTCAAAGCGTAAGATGGGATTGATTGCTTTGTTGGAGACCCAGGTTGAGACCTTTACTCACCAGAATGCAGATCGCCTCTTTGGGAGGTATTGGAGCTTCATCGTGCAGCCTTTTGTGGGTCGCTCTCGAGGTATTATTTTTGCCTGACAGGTTAAATTTTTGCATTGTGAGCTCCAACATTCATGCAGCTAGTTGATCATTGCCACCTTCACACTATGATTGGGGACCTGCTTTCAGTTTGGCACCGCCTACGTATCGACTAACCTGCATACAAGGAGAAAAATGTGGTGGATGATCTTAGATATGTGGGTGGAAGTTTGCCCGGCCATACTTGGAGGAGACTTCAACTGTGGTCTCTCCCAACATGAGAAGCACTGTGAGATGCCGTTCAGAGTGACCGAGGCTCAAATGGACTTCCAGAAGGATCTGGAAGCTTGCCACCTTTACGACCCATACTTCTTGGTCAACCTTACACGAGGAACAACAACATGGAGGGAGTGGGGCACATTTGGGAGTGCTTGGACTAATTCCTTTTTATCACGGAGGTGATGAACATCCTACCGGGTGTAGCCATGCACCACATTCCCTGGATTGCCTCTGACCACTGCCTGATTTTATTGACTGATTCCTACCTTAGGTTCTAGAGTACCAATGCCCGGTACAAGTTTGAGAAAACATGGCTCTAGTACCCGGAGGCCTTCCCTATGGTGGAGAGGACCTGGGGGCGGCCGTTTTGCAGTACATTGTCCTCAATCTTCAACCACAAGTTAGCACACACTCTTAAGGCATTGTGGCAATGGGATGGGACATGCTCCTAGACTTGAGGAGGAGGGAGGATGAGTTCACATTGACCATCACGTAGATTTAGGCTAAGCACATGGAGATGAACATGGGCGGTGACCCAAAGCCTGTTCAGCAGCTCCAGGTCTCCATGCATGAGCTCTCTCATGTGGAGGCGAGGTTAATGAGCTAGTGGTATATTTTACCTCTCTCATATGTAAAGTCATGGACGTAGAAATCTGGACAACCCTAAGGAACCTTAGCCCCAATTGTTCTCTTGAGATTGATGGCATCACCCCCTCCATCTTTAATTGCTATTAGAGGATCACTCAAGTTGATACACTGGCAGCCGCTTACCATTTCTTTGATGGTGGGTGGATGCTGCAGCACTGGCGAGCACTCTAGTTTGATAGACTAGAGATCAGAGATCTGAGGCTCTGGAGGACTGTCTTAGCTGCCTGTCACACCTTTAGTTTTGACAATATATATAATCTCCTTTGGGTGAGAGCCATGAAGTTGCGCTACCATTGCCAGGTTTAGGATTTTATAGTCCAGCGGACCGGCTCAGTAGTTTGGAGGCTCTACGATACGGATGGCCTGTTATCTAGCATTACACTCAACTAGAGGAGGGGAGTCTGTAGTGGCAGGTCGAGGACTTTACTGAGAGTCGAGATAGCCAGTTTTACCAACAGAAGAGAGAAGCTCAGTCTTTGCAGTTTGCAGCCATGCGGGAGATGGCCTTTGGCCTTAGGAATGCTTATTTTATTTGTAGACTCCTCAGCATCACCATTCAAACAGGTTGTTAGTTATTCAGAAAAGGGCTCACGTAGTTTGCAGCTTGTGTCTTAGGCTATGATGCAGAGGGGGACAGGGAGTACTTTGCAATTCACTGTAGATATACTATAACCATCATGACGACTTTTGTGCTTTAGACGTTGCTTCTAACACTTTGAGCTCTTGGGACCAGTTTACAGTATTGTTCTAGGATTCTATAGTGCTCCGCAGTTGTTTCTTTAGTTGCCAAATTGTAGCTTATTCCATCTATGAGGCTTGGAGGAGTATGACTGAGATTTCTCATGGTCGATCGCATACCACTCCATCAGTCTATGTGGGCTTGTTCTCTCTACCTTAGTCAGTGCTAGTCTGCATAACGGGTGTAACTTCTAGGGTTTCATGGCCCACCAGGGCCCCTCCATCTTCTTTAGATGGTGCCCAACTATTACTTTAGCAGATTGTATCCTACTCCATCTATCAGGCTCGGAGGAGTATGATTGATATTTCTCATGGTAAACCGCATCCTACTCCGTCGGTCAGTGCGGGCTTGATTCTCTTTTCCTTAGTCAATGCTAGTCTGCATAACGGTTGTAACTTCTAAGGTTTCATGGCCCACCAGGGCCCCTCCACCTTCTTCAGATGGTGCCCCTCCCACCCGACCCGTTGGCTGAAGGACAACATTGATGTTGCCTAAATTTTTGGTGAGCCTGCTGCTTTTGGAGCTGCTGTGATCCGAGACTCGAATGAACAGTTTCTTGCTGTTGTGGAAGCTACTTTGCATGCACAATCTTCTCTTCAGATGGAGATGTAGGCGATTACTGATCTAAGAAAGACCCTTCCTGTTATGGAGGTAGATATGGATGGAGTCATCATTGAGTGTGACTGCCTAGGAGCTATTCGTAGATACAGACAACTTTGGGAGAGAACCCTCCATTTACGAGGCGGAGAGTGGCATGCTGACCACCTCACTTTTTTGTTAGATAATCATCGTGCTATCTTTGCCCTCCGGTCCAACGGTGCGAACCGGGTGACGAACTTTTGTGCGATGTATGCCCGCTATGCGATTTTTTTTTGTTAGGTGAGATGTGCTCCCCATGAAACTTTTGGATCTCCTTGCGTAAGATACCTTTGAGTTTGATCATAGTTGATTTTTGTACAATTTGTTATATATATATATGCATAGAATACGACCATCTTTTAGGAACCCAAAGACTTTAGTTTGGTTGAGGAAAAGAGGGAAAGGAAAAGTGGAAAAAGGAAGAACAAGAGCTCCTCATCCCCTAGGGGGGCTTGGCGGCGGTTCCATGTGCGAGGGCGTCAGCCTCCTCGATGCTCAGTCAGAGCAAGGATCGACGGGTGCACTCTGGGAGCCGCAGGGCTGTTTCGCAGTGGGAGATACGTCGGCGGCCACTGATGCCTCGGTCTTGGTGTTTGCCTCAGAGGCTTTTCCCAAGCGAGCGACCAACATCTGAGACCCTGCAAAATAAGCTGGGTTGGCGTCTCCGTTGTCTTCCCCGGCAAGCTCGTCGAGCAGCTCATCTCAGTTCGTGGTGGGAAAGGAGGAGATCTTTTGAAGTTCATGACTGCATCTTCTTTCATACAAGCTACAAAAAAATGCTGCAGAAAACAATTCTGCCCATAAGAAATTGCTGAGCCAAAATCCACAAAGTTTGCAGGTCATTTTTTCTGATTCTAATAATGATGATTATGTGTGTTGTATATCAAGATGTGTTTATGGATGGGTTGCTACTGGATAACATTTTACACCAACAAGCAACGGCCATGACAAGAATTCATGAAGAACTCCCACAAGGTGTTCAACATAATACTCCATCAGATCTGCAGCCGCAGATTTTGAAAAAAATATACCTGGGAGCAGGCTAAATTTATCACTTGCGATCCTATGGAATTGGTAGAGCGATCGTTAGGAAACATCAGTGAAATTATTATTGATGAAGCGGAAATTAAGTTAAACCAAGCCGAGCTTGAAGGCTCCATTATTGTGCAATTATTCGGGCACTGCATTTCGTATATGGTGGTTGTGAATGAATTAAAAATGAGGTGGGAAAAATTTAGAACATTAAAGGTTCATGCTATTGAGGTTGATTGCCTTCTTGTTCAGTTTGAGAATGTAACGTCTTACACTCAAATTCTCTCCGGAGGGTCGTGGTATATTGGCGGGCAACTTCTTGGCATCACCCAATGGGTGCCCAATTTTTCGTCTTGTATGGATGTTGGATGGTCCACCCCGGTGTGAATTTGGCTTTTGGGCATTTCGCTTGACTTGTGGACCATAAAAAATATAACCTGAATTGCTACTATGATTGGTAAGCAGATCGGAATTGATGCAAATAAGGCTAGTAGGGATCAATGTGCTTATGCCCAGATTTGAATTAAGGTTAATCTCCGAAACACCCTAGTCTCTTTCATTTCGATCAAGTGTACTGATACTACCATAAATAAGCAAGTTAACTATGAAGGTTTCTTTTTATTTTGCCACCACTGTGGAAGGGTTGGACATAAAGATTGTTCGCAAACTAAGGCCACCCCGGTAGTGGCCACCATAAGTAATGAAGCTCCCCAAGATTATCGAATAGAGACAGGGATGACATGAACAAGATTTTGGTTCAACAAAGGAGACAACTGACGTCACATCGGGAACCCTCTCGGGGTCGGTCTTCTTCTTGTAGAGCCCCCCACCAACGCTGACTCGCCCCCGGGCCGACCCGTCGGGACCGCCAGCCTTGTGACTAAGCCTTCCGCAACCCACAGGCTTGCCACTGCTTTTGTTTGTCCCGCTCATGCACTAGGGCCAGCCCAGCCCTCTTGCCCTCTGCCCACACGGGCCGTTGCCTCTGCCCGCTCGTAAACACAGGCCCATCCCCTTGCTCTTTAACAGGCTATGAGCCTGGCCCATCCAGCCGCAGCCTCCTTTGGCTTGGCTCTGGCTCTGCACCTGCCCACTGTTTCCAAACTGGCACAGCCCGCAGCTTCTTTGGTCCAAGCCCTCCAGTCGGCACCTTCTTCTATGAGCCCGACACAGCTACCTCGCCCAGCCGTAAGCCCAACACTGAACGCAGCCCCGCCTCTTCGCCCAGCCATATTACCCTCAGCCCATCGCCCGACCGTAGCCCCGACCTAGTTCGCTAGCCCGCCCCTACCCATGCAACCATCTACCAAGCAAAAGCCCACCATAGAAATCCCGCAGTCAAGAACCTTGAGATCAAGGAATAGGATGAATCCTCCAACTCCAGTTTGACTCCACATATGCGTCAACTGATCTACATACTAGGAGAGAGCTATGGCAGATGATCTTAGTTGTGCAGGTGGAGGGCTGTCGCTTGTACTTGGAAGAGACTTCAACTGTGTTCTCTCCTAGCAGGAGAATTGCGGCGGGAAGCTATTTAGAGTGATTGCTGCTCAAATAGATTTTCAGGAAGTTCTGAATGCTTGCTACCTTCACGACCTAGGTTTTGTAGGTTCACCTTACACATGGAACAACAATCAGGAGGGACCAAGGTACATTTGGAAGTGCTTAGACCGGGTTCCTTCTCAGCATAGAGATAATGGACCTCCTGCCGAATGCAGTCGTGCCCCACCTTCCCTGAGTAGCCTCTTACCACTGCCCATTTTTCTTGAATGATTCCTAACTCAGGTTCCAACGTACATGTGCCCGGTACAAGTTTGAGGACTTGTGGCTCCAGTACCTAGAGGCCTTTGACATACTATGAATTACACGTCTGCGCTTGCACGCATGTGTACGTGGTCTGAAATAATAAGTTGGAATGTGAGTTCTGAGATTTCTCGTCCTCAGGGAATTGGGTATTTTGTTACTAAGGTATATCTATGTTCAATAATGTTTAAACTATGTGTATTTTGTGTAAATAGTTCCTAAACAAGCACAATAAGTCTCAGTAGAATATAATTATGATAAAAAGATGATGAGAGTTGGGTCTCTCTCACAAGATATGTTAGAAGATTTATGTATGATGGTCCCTCTAGCAATTACTTTTCTCTTTACTTAATATTTAAATCAAGTGCACATTGTCCTCCTTAGAGTTTAACTCCAAGAGTTTACAAGTTCAAATCTCGTGTACAAATGAACACACTGTCAGTTCTATTTCTGCATAAAAACCCTTATAAGATTTTAGATTATTAGTTTTCCTCTCATTCCTAGATTATAAATATGAGAGTTGTTCTTTATTTAAGATCTTAAAGCATTGATTACACTAGAAGCATCACGCGCATCATGCGCAGCTCAGATGAGAGACTAATTTCATTTGGGCTCAATGACTATGTCATCTCGTTCATGAGCTCTCAAAGAATTCATTCCCTCACTTCACATATGCTGAGCAATGGAGCTTTTTTAGTGGGTCTTAGCTCACACGTTTCAACTTTCTCACAGAGTTCTAAGCTCTTATGCACTCATGATTATAACATTAAAACTAAGAGTAAGCTATGGAGCACAAGACTTTTTAGTCTTGAAGCTATTTAGTTCCTTTATCATTTCTTCCGCATTCAAGTTCATAATAGTCCTTTTAATTTCTTTAACAAGGCATTAGTTCACAAATTTTATTAAAGCTTGAGGAAATTTTTATACACAAAAGTCTCTTTCAATTCATGTAAGATTGCCCCAACTCTCCCCAAGGGAAGTTTAGCTCTTTATTACACTAGAGATAAAGAAGAATACATACATGAAAAAAGACCCTTTTATGATCGACTAAGAAAAAAATAAAAAGACAAGAGTTAGAGAGTACTAGGAACTTACTTGATGAAGTTCTCCGAATTTTCTCTTCTTCTTGTTCTTGGTTGCTTCTCCTAGGTCCGTAATGCTGCCTTTCTTCGTTCTTCTCTTTAGCAATAGGAATTCTTTCACCCTTGGAGAGTTCTCATTCTCTTCTATGCAGCCCTCTCCTTACTTAAGATGTTAGTGAGTTAAGTTGGGAACTCTTCTTAAGTCAAGAAGAGATGCATTTATAGAGGGGCTTCATTCCTCTCAATTTCTTTTAAATTCTGCATTTCCCTCTCAAAAATTTGCTATGATCATTTCAAATGCAACTTGAGAGGTGAAGTGACCTCTACTTTTCTATTCTTAAATCTTTACATCACTTCAAGATATCATTTCTCCATTAAAATTAAATTTGTTGTAGAAGGAATGATGGCTGGAAGACAAGGAGCAGGTTGGGGGTCATGTCCCAGCCACAATAAATGCCCTGTCCAGACAAAATTTTGGCGCCCCGCCGCAGCGCGATGTAGCGCACTATGGCGTGCTGTAGTGTGCTGTGGCGCGCTACAACGATCTATTTTTGTAAAGTGGTTCGCAACGACATGCTGTAGCGCCAAAGTTCCGCAAGTTCTTCCGCTGTGGTGCGCTGTAGCGCCAGAGTTAGCAAGTTCTCCCGCTGTGGTGCGCCGTAGCGTCAGACTCCGCAAGTTCTCCCGCTGTCGCGCGTTGTAGCGCTAGAGTCCGCAAGTTTTCCTGCTGTGGCACGCTGTAGTGCCAGAGTCCGCAAGTTCTCCAGCTGTCGCGCGTTGTAGCGACAGAGTCTGCAAGTTCTCTCGTTGTCGCGCACTGTAGAGACGGAGTCCGCAAGTTCTCCCGCTGTGGCGTGCTGTAGCGCCAGAGTCCGCAAGTTCTCCCGTTGTCGCGCACTGTAGCGACAAAGTTCCGCAAATCCTTCCGCTGTGGCGCGCTATAGCGCCTTAGTTTCACGAGTACACCCGCTGCAGCGCACCAAAGCGCGCTGCACCTGAGTTTCACAAATACACCCGTTGCAGCGCACCAGAGCGTGCTGCAGCACGCTATAGCGGGCTGCAGCGGTTTTCTTCTAGAAATTTTAGAAATTTCCCATAATTGTCCAGAATTTGCAGGAGAGGCATTTTTCCTAAAAAATAGACAGAATTTGATCAAAAAAGCAGTTTCATTATCAAAAATGAAAGATATTTTTCCTTTATTTAGGATATAAATTATGGATTCATCACACCCACACTTAAACTCTTGCTCGTCCTCGAATAAATTCAAAAGATATTTTTTTCTATTTCTAATGTATGAGAGTCAACAAGTGATATCAATAAGAGTTTGATTTGCAATTCAAAGCTCATGCTTAACTGAAATAACAAGAGCAATTGGTATCATTTTAAATTTCTCTAATATTGGTTATGAATCGAGGTTAATCGACTAATCTTCAATTATAAGTATTTATGCTTGGTGCTTGGTAATGGGGAGGGTTCTTTGGAATTGCTAAACTAGGATTGTAGTGAGTAATCAAGAGAGTTACTTGTGCCATACGTGCTCCTTCTTATGAATCATAAAGATATTTAAAATTTTAGGAAATATATTTTTCATCATTCTTTTTTATTTCTTTTCTTTGGAAGAGATATTTGTCTTCATCCCTTGTTTTTTTTTTTTTTTTTAATTTAGGAAGAAATATTTTTCTTCATTCTAATTTTTAATCTTTGTGATCATGAAGTTCTACGGGAGCTTAGCACACTCCTTAGTTTACTTACCTTATTCACTAGTTTTTATTCTAAAGCCTTCTCCTCACTTAATCCTTAGTATTTTAAATTTTTGGAGATTAGACTTCAACCTAAAATCATAAACTTGCTTAGATTATTTAATGGTGTCCCTGCATTTAGTCACATTTTGTTAAGCAAATAGTAGTTGATAATCAATCTCTATAATGACATTCTTGTAACTACTTACATAAACTTGAAAAAATTTAAAAAAATTTGTCAATTGCAATTTATAGAATGATTTTGGAACTATGATAATCCATAATTATTTTCTAAAAAAGATAAAACACATAAATAGAAAAGTACAAAAACTAGTAATACAAATAAGAAAATATACAACCTATCTATTCTTGATCTTCATCATCCTCCTCTTATTCTCCCATGTTGTAGGAGAATTCGCATGGATAGCGAGTGTCCGGAATGGGGGCACCGACAGGAGGTCGCGGCAGTACGGACGCATCCGGTCCTCCTTGCAAGCTCCAGTCCTCAAACATTAAACCTAGAGCTTCATGAAATTCGGACTGGAATTTGTGCTGTTGGGTGAGTTCCTTTTTGAAGAACCGCATGTTGGTTGCTATAGCATTGCCTAGATCTATTTATTGCTTGTAAATCTGAAGCAACAACTTAGCTGAGAGAGTATAGCCGGACGGAGCTGACATTTCCCCTTGAGCGCCCCTCCTTTTCTTGGCTTGCTTTCACTCACAAGAGCGGACGTTCAGATTTGAACGAGCAAGAGCGGCGTTGGGGGGAATAATGGAGTCGAATGAGAGGATTTTTACCCCTTGGGCCTCGCATATCCCAGACATCAAGGACCCGAAGGCTAATGCAGCACATGGTCCCTAGAGAGCTTTCTAGAGTTGCTCAAAAATGATGCTGGAGATATGTATCTCTCCCGGCTTAACCAATGAGCACATGAGGAGCGCTCTGGCATGAGTCACTTCACTTCAAAGAATTTTACTCTTATCTTAAGTATTGACTCTCGATACTACTCTTGGGTTCGAGTCAACAGCCTTTCAGTGTGGCTAGTTTTAGTAAGCCTATTCGGGAAGATGTTGTTTGTTTCATCCCAAGTAGCGCACCGCTCCTCCACCGATCTGTTATACCTTTTGCGCGTGGTGATGGGGCGGGGCACTACAGTTGGTATCAGAGAAGTATCATAAAGTGTCAGATTAGGAGTTTTGTTCCTATCTATTTTATGATTTGTTCTCTGTATCAGGTCAGTATCACAAGTTACTAAGTGCAGTAAAAAGCAAATATCCAAAAGTTTATCAAGTTATCTCAGAAATGAAAGGGCTGACTATGTCTAGAATGATGACTTCCTAGGAATTTAACACACATAATAATTTGATTGAAACTATGAATTTTTAATACCAAAAAGGACATCTTAGGACTTGAACAAACTTTGAAAGATAATGATAAAATATGAATGAAATACTTATAAGTTGAGTTATTTTAGGAATGAAAAACTCGCAGTGAGCATTTTGGTTCTACCTTAGGAGGTTTGACGACTACTGAGTAGATGACCTCCAAGATGGCCAGATCTACGGAAGGGTCGTCGATGGAGTGTCACCTCGAAGAGTTAAGGTGCTAGATAAAATCCTTATCAACTCATCCTTTGGAGGCACCAGTCTTTCAGCACTCGCCAAAGAATGGTTGGATCGCGTTACTACCACACTTCGGAGACAGCCTGTCCGGAGGAGTATCGTCTGGAGATCGTAGAGATCCTATAGAGGGGATCAGCGAGTCGTTGGTGGTATTGGGTTTATAGAAGATTAGCTCAAAGGAGCCACATAGTCACATATGATGACTTCTGCGCTGCCTTTTGGGTAGAGTATTGTAACTATGATTTCAGAGATCTTATTATGTCATTTTCTTTATCTCAGTTATATGTTTTGTGGATTCATGTATTTTCTCTTTTGAGAAAAAAATAAATGAATAAAAGTATAGTAAAATTTTATGTTTCTGAATCCATACTTGCATTTACAATCATGAATCCTGGATCTCTATCTGCTCCTACTCTGATCAAGAATACAGTCTTGTCGTCAGACAGACCCGAAGGATCAAACCCCATGGCTAGTCTTGTAAAAGCCTTAATAGAAAGCAATGCACAACAAGCGCAAGAAACATGCACTTTGATTCTCTCTATCAGACAACAACCTGCACCCCCATCAGAGTCCTCACACTTTACCAGCGATGGGATCCTTCACAGCTTCCTTCACCTCAGAACCCCCACATTCAATGGAGCCTTAAATCTAATGGACACAGTAAACTGGCTCAAGATTATCGAGAAGAACCTAGCCAGTGTCAAGTTCCTTAACTCTGATGCCATCTGTTTGGTTACTCACCTATTCTAAGAAGAAGCTGAATATTGGTGGGAGAATGAACGAAACAATAAGTTCACTGACTACGAAATAGAGGATATTCCATGGGATATATTTTTGGAAGCATTCTGTGAAGCGTTCATACCTGTATCATTTCAAGCAATCATGGAGGATGAGCTCCTCCATCTCACTCAAGGCAGCAATTCAGTGTTCGACTACAAACAAAAATTTCGGAGATTGTCACGCTTCGTTCCGGATCTAGTGAGGACAGAAGCGTCTAGATGCCATCATTTCTTAAGGGGTTAAGAGACTCTATTAAAGCCCACTTAGTCTCCCGTCAGATCAAGACACTGACTGAATTAATTGAAGCTGCCCATTTACAAGAAGGATTCCAAGGTCAACTAGACCAGAAGAGGAAGGCAATAGTTATGCAATTAAGGAAGGAGCATTTTGGTCATCATAAGATGGTAAAAGTATATAACATGGAGACTAAATGTAATAACCCAAGTTATTACCTTAGTCAATTAAGACTAATTTGAGTCTTAAATTTTAATCCTAAGTGCTAATTAAGTCATTAGGAGCCAACCTCTAGGACCCAGTCCAAATTTGGAGTCAAGCAAATCGAATCCTGATTCTTAAAAAATCCAGAAACCCTAGAATTTGACCTATCTAAATTGACTTTGCCATTGCGCTTATTGCCCCCAAATTAGCTAGGGGTGATGTTTTCGTGTCAATTGGAAGTTGTTAAAATTTTGATGAATATTTTAATAATATTTAAATACTCCGAAAATTGAGAAATTAAAATACTCGTCGGAATCAAAATCTAACTTCGCCGTTGCGTTCCTTACCCCTCAATTAGCTAGGGGTGATTTTCCGGGAATTTTTGGAACAACTTGAACTATGTAATTTTAATTGAGAAAATTTTAAATAATAAACTTAAGTTAATAAAATTAAAATCCTAATATAAATAATTCTTTTCCTAATCCCTCTCTAACCTAAATTGCACAACTCCAACCCTAAACCCTATCGGCATAACCCCCCTCCCCATTCGCTCGACCTCACCTCTCCTCCCCCTCGACACGCGTCTCCTCCACCTCGGAGTCTCCCTCGCCTCGCCTCCTTGCAACCTCCACCTCCGTACCTCCATAAAGCCCTCCTCTGCAAGCCGAGCCGGCGTCTCTTCTCCACTTGGCCGGCCACTCCCATCCTCTTCTACGCCATGGCCGAAGGCATTTCTTACTTCCTGTCGGCGCCATCGAGCTCTCCCTCACCGTCTCCACCGCGGCCGATCCTCCTCCAAGCACTCGCTGCGTCCTTCCTTTTGGCGCCGGTTCTCCCGGCCCAGCCATCGAGCAAGATACCTCCTTATCCTATCGTTTGAATGCTATGAAGATATGTATGATCAATCTTCATTCAAGTTCATTTTCTGAAATTCTCAAATTGTAATGTATTGCTTTACTAGATTAAAGAGTTAAAGCGTCATCCTAAAGTCTGTCTTAAACAAATGCTATCAGTTTTTTTTGATGATTTTGAGGTATTTTGCATCTATTTAAGGAGGCATAGTGGGTTTGAGTAATTGTTATAGCATTGCAAGTGTTTCATTATTCTCTCATTATGAACATACATTAAATTCTCTTGAAAGCATTGCTATAATCCAGTAGGGAATTCAATTGTATTTCTTGATTCAGGTTTTAGATGTAAGCTTGATGATGACATGTCAATTATTTATGAGAATTGGGTTATGATTAAATATTTCTTACTTATAAATTAATACATAATCACAAATCAGTAATAATATATTTCTTGTTGTTCGTGATTGACTCATAATCTTTGTTATATGATTAAGAACTAAGAATAACAGAATTTACATTCTTCACTCTTTAATAAAAATTATAACACTCCACATTTTAACACTTCAAAATCCTACCAATTTTGAGAACTGAACACAATACATTTATCAATTGAGATATTACTAGAGACATAGTTAAAGCGAATAATTGTACCTCCTCCAATCCTTAAATCGATGTATGCTTTGCATAAGACTTCCTAATTTCTCCAATTTATGTATGACTTCTTCTAAATGATATGTAATTTTGTCTTGTTTCCTGTACGACTGATAGATGTATTGACCAGAAATTTCCTTATCATTCTTCTTGCAACACTTCTAATATTTTCTCCTTTAGCAAGCTTCAAGCGTGTGGATTCATTGAGTTACACATCAGCATTATCAGTTGCTCTTGCTGTAGTTTTTGTTGTGATCACCGCTGGGATTGATGTTCTTAAACTTGTAAATGGAAGCATTTTGATGCCAAAATTGTTTCCTACAATACTGGATCTCGCATCCATCTTGAAATAGTTCACCGCTGTTCCAATCCTTGTGACAACATTTATCTGTCAGTACAATGTTCATAGCATAGACAATTAGCTTGAAGACTCCTCCCAGATAAAGCCTATTGTGTGGACATCTCTATTACTTTGCTCTACTGTTTACATAGCTACAAGTTTCTTTGGCTGTCTACTTTTTGGCAAATTGACCCTTCATGATGTTCTTGCCAACTTTGATGTAAACCTCGGCATTCAGTACAGTGTTGTTTTTAGTGATGTCGTCCGAGTCAGCTATGCTGTGCATCTCCTGCTTGTTTTCCCTATCATATTCTATGCTTTAAGGATCAATTTGGATGGTCTCATCTTTCCCAAAGCTAGACCTGTATCTACTATAATATCAGGTTTACCTTGATTTCGGTAGCTCTTCTTTCTCTTATATTCTTGTGTGCAAATTTTATTCAGAGCATATGGGATGCCTTCCAGTTTACCGGTGCTACTACTGCGGTTTGCATTGGATTCATCTTTACTGCTGCGATTACACTACGATGAGTTAAAAATTAAGGTATAATAATTGATAATGATAATGATACTTAAAACATATTAGATACTAATTAATTAATGTGAAATTTGAACTAATTAAAGGAGTATTTAAATACACATGTTAGATAATTGATTAAGTATAGCTGGAATAAATAATCAATTAGATTAATTACTTTGGGAGTTGAAACGTCAATAACTTAGTCAAACAAACTCAGAATTCAATGTTTTTGGACTCTATGGAATCCTTGAACAATAACCAACAGTAAATTGCATAAAAATTTAAGTTGCTGTAAAGTCAAAATTACCAAAATACCCCTATCCTTAATTAGGTCTTAACTTGACCGTTTCTCACCCAAATTGAGCGTACTTATTGTCTATCTTCAAGTTAGACAGTAAGGAATCATTTGAAATCAAGAAAATTCAATTTGGACCCTTAAATCAAATTTTTAGACCCTTAAGTAGGGGCAAAATAATTATTTTGCCTAAAATTTAGGATAAGTACCCTTAACCTTTAATTAGTCTTATAATTCACTAAAACCAATATTAGAATCATTTAAGTGAGTAAAATAAATATTTAGATCAATTCGTCAAATACTTAAAAATCCTTCTAAGTCATTTCTTAGGATCTTTACACGTCACATAAGGACTATTTTTAAGACTAGGATTAGATCATAGGTGAGAGTTCATTCATTGGGTAAATGAGTTACTCAATAAATAAAACCTTGTTTTTATTAGTTTCTAGAATTTTACAACTTATTTTGATTATTCTGCCTTCTAACTCTAGATTTAAGATATGAGATTCATCTTATTAAGTTCAATTTGCTTAATAGGATTTGCCTTAATTATTAGATCACTATTAGAATGAAACCTAGATCTTAGGTCTTATCCTTTAGATTATGTGATTAAGCCCAACCTCATGGTGTTTAATCTATAATCTCTAGTTTAATAGTTTTGATTAGACCTTAGTATAGAACATCTAAAATCATTAATTAGGTCATGAAGATTTATTATTTAACTCTTATAGTCGAGTTTGATTAAACATATTAGGATCTAGCTAGTCCTAATATTTTGTAACTCATAAGAATGAGTTTCTAAGTTACACTCGATAGTAGGAAAATAGAGATCTTGAACTTGTGTTACTTGGAATAGCTAGAATGGATAATTAGAAAACAAATGATATCACCATATTAGTAGAGTCCCTTGCTTATTTTTGATCTTTGTGCTACGCATTCCTTGTATATTTGATCTTACTTCCTTGGCCATATCATATAAGAGAACTTTGTGCATAAAATAAAAAACTTAGAATAATTAGGATAACAATTGCCTTTGGGTTTAGTTTCTGGGTGGATTCTGGTGCACATTTACCCTAATAGACTGGGGTAAGGAGTAATAATGAGGATTAACATTACTCATTGAGGAGTGTGTGTTAAGCTTGGAACCCGTATAGTCTTACAGACGTGCTTGACTCCTCAGCTATTTCTAGACGTGTCCAGAGAAACAAAGTAAAATAATTAAAAGATGTTGCATAGTATTGCTTGCCTCTTCAGTCACACAGTGTTAACTAGTTATGTTTATCCTAGCCTAGAAAGGTTATGGGGATAGATATGTTTGCCCTAGCCTAGAAAGGCTATGTGGATGGATATATATATATATATATATATATATATATATATTTGCCCTAGCCTAGAAAGGCTATGGGAATGGATAGATATATATGGGCCAGATGGCCAATTCTTTTGATATGGCAGTTAGTTCATAGAGATTTATGTACAATTTTGATTTTGGCTTACTTTATAGTATTTTATTTCAGTCAGTCATTCCTTTGTTCAGCTTATACATATATTAGGATGTTAGAATTTTGCTGCTATTATATGTATCATTACTGAGTTAAGTTATTTAATTTGCATATCTTTTTTGATCACCAGCATGTTTAGGATATAGTATTTTCTTTCATCACTTATGTAGTTATTTATATATGCCTATCCTGTTTAAGTTTATATTTGAGGCATACCTTAGCCTCCTTTTTGCTTAAGGTTATAAATGTTATTTATAGCTTTTTCCTTCTTATTGTATTGCTAGTTGCTCCTATTTTGACATAATTGTTGCTCAGAAATTGTAAAATAGTGATATTGTAAAACACATAAAACTTATCAGCCTAAAATGTACTTAGAGAACTATCTAACACTAGATTTTCTTTTTTTGGCTGGGGCCTTACATTGTGAAACTGACAATATCAGGTATAGAGCAGATTGAGGATCCAGTACCTGAGGAGGAGCCTTATTTAGAGGAGGTGCAGCAGCTCGGACTAGAAGACATTTAGCTGCTTAGTTCTTAAATTATGAGGATTAGTGTATTTTCTCTTTCATTACTTAAACTTTAAATTATTGTAATAATACATGTACTTATGACTGCGTGTTTGGATTATTAAATGCTTTTACTCTAAGTTATATTTTATACTTATTATCTTGTGATGCTTGGATGTTTCTCATTTATAATTCGCTTCCGCACTTTGTATGTTTTAGTAGATAGTGACTGAGTATTTGATTATGTGCTTACTCCTTCCTTTATTAGGTGTGGATTTCATCCTAGTTCAACGATAAGTGAAGGGTTAGCCAGAGTGACATGCCACCCCTTAGCTTAATCCTGTGGATTGAGGGGTGGGGCGCCTCAGAACCTAAAGTGCAAATGATTGCATCTGTATGGAAAATGCTACCACTTCGGTGGTGTATGTTTTACTTGTCATCGAAGCAGCCATCATTATTTTGACTGTGATACTAAGAACACAATCGACGTAGGGCTCATCAATCACTCCCGTCATAAGCAAGAATTCCGTGCACAACCAAGGAACACCTGAGAGCCTGCTCTTGCTATAATGCCATCTTCTACAGCAATCGTACCGGCACAAAAGCTGAACCAAGATTGTTAGGGTCAAAGGCATCAGAACAAGTGACCCGCAGCACCTGCAACGGTATATATGCTAAGTCCTGCCTTTGCTCTTGAGGACAATGATGTGGTGTCAGGTACGCCTTAAATTAATTCTTATTCAGTCATTTATATTTCGCTATTTGATATTTTCAATTTTAGTAATAAGGACCTTAACATAATCATTATAATAGGCACCTTAATGATAAAGGATAAATCTTGTAGCATCCTTTTCGATATAGGAGCGAGTCATTCATTCGTATCGGAAAATTGGGCTAAAATCTTAAGCTACCATCTTATAGCTTAGCAAACTCATTAAGCATCAGGTTATCTTTCGGAGTCCATATGCAATCTGAACAGTTTTGCAAGTTAAATATCCCTATTAGTGAACAAATATATGAAACCAAATTGATCATGTTACCAATTGCAAATTTTGATATAATCCTGGGCATGAACTGGCTAAGCCAGCATGGTGCTTCAATAAATTGCCAAAAGAAGAAGATCACCTTGGGCAGTGGAAATCTATCGTAAACTTTCATTGGCAAATTTAGTATGCAAGCGTCGCTGATGAATGCGTTGAAGGCAGAAATGTTAGTTAAAAAGGGCTGCGATACATATCTTGTAACAATGTTGGGAGAAAAGAAAGATGTCGTGCCCCTGTCAGAGAATCAAATCGTTCGTGAATTTCTCAACATTTTTCCAGAAGAACTACCCGGTCTTCCTCCTATTAGAGAAGTAGAGTTCGTAATCGAATTAATTCCCGGAACCCAACCGCTGTCAAAAGTTTTGTATCGCATGGCGCCTAAGGAACTCCAAGAATTGAACAAGCAACTTTAAGAACTATTGGAAAAAGGTCTTATTCGTCCAGTTCATCCCCTTGGGGAGCGCCAGTTTTATCTGTGAAGAAGAAAGATGGATCGATGAGGATGTGCATCGATTATAGGGAACTAAATAAGGTAACTATCAAGAACAAATACCCTTTACCTCGTATCGATGACCTATTCGATCAGTTATTTGGAGCTAAAGTTTTCTCAAAGATAGACTTGCGATCTGGATATCACCAATTGCGAGTTAAAGATCCAGATGTAGAGAAGACAGTGTTTAGGACCCGCTATGGACATTAAGAATTTTTAGTAATATCTTTTGGCTTACCAAATGTGCCATCCATTTTTATGGATTTAATGCAGCGTGTGTTGAAAGAGTATTTAGATAAATTTGTCATCGTCTTCATCGACGATATTCTGATTTATTCGAAGAGTAAAATAGATCACGAGAACCATCTACAATTAGTACTAGAAAAGTTTTGAAGCCATGAGCTATATGCTAAGTATTCCAAATGCAAATTTTGGCTTGACTCAGCACTTTTCTGGGTCATGTCGTCGACTCTCAAGGAATCAAAGTTGATCAATATAAAGTGAGCGCAGTCCAAGATTGGTCACAACCAAAATCCGTGACTGATATCAGAAGTTTCCTAGGAGAAGCAGGCTACTATAGAAAATTTTTCTTGGGCTTTTCACAAATTGCGTCTCCTCTCACGAAGTAAACACAGAAAGCAGTACCATTTGTCTGGAGTTCAGAGTATGAGAAAGCATTCCAATCATTAAATGATGCTCTTTCCTCTGCACCAGTTCTAGCCTTACCTAAAGAAGTCATCAACTACTAAGTCTATACCGATGTATCTGGCATAGGTTTGGGATGTGTACTGATGTAGGAAGGAAAAGTTATAGCCTATGTATCTCGTCAGTTAAAACCACATGAAAAGAACTACCCGGTCCATGATCTCGAATTAGCAGCCGTAGTCTTTGCTTTGAAAATATGGCATCATTATCTTTATGGCGTTCAATGTTCCATATTCACTGATCATCAGAGCTTAAAGTATATCTTCACCCAGCATGAGTTAAATAGCCGACAATGAAGATGGCTTGAGTTAATAAGTGATTATGATTTAAGCATCCAGTATCATCTAAGAAAAGAAAATATTGTAGTAGATGCACTCAGTCGTCATGCTACTCTATCTTCCATGATATTATCAAGTTTACTAGAAGAAGAAGTTCAAAAGCTCGAAATCAGGCCAGTACATGATGCTATGTTGAGCACACTGATATCCATGAGTTCAGTTGAACCCACATTCCATCGCGATGTCTCCATCTCCCAAACCAAGGATGAAGTTTATCTGAAGTTTAAAGTAGACATCGAAAGTGGCCATCATTTTGATCTTGAGCTTCGAGGTAATGTAATCTATCAAGGAGATCGCCTATGGATTCCTAAATCTATGCATCAAGAGATTCTAGTAGAAGGTCACAATTCTGGTTATCAAGTACATCTTGGCAGTACCAAGATATATCAAGACCTAAGGAAATCATTCTGGTGGCATGGAATGAAGAAAAGCATGGCTGAATTTGTAGCAAAGTGTTATACTTGCATCTTAGTTAAAGCCGATCACCAAAAGCCTGGAGGAATTCTTCATCCTCTAGTAATTTTAGAATGGAAGGGTTTGATATTTCTATGGATTTTGTTATGGGCTTACCTAAATCCAGATCCAGTGCCGATTCAATCTGGGTCATTGTCGATCGACTGACCAAATCAGCACATTTCATCCTTATGCATCAAACCAATTCTATGGAGAAATTAGCAAAGTTGTATATCAAGGAAATTATCAGGCTCCATGAAATTCCCAGATCTATCGTATCTGATCGAGATAGCTGTTTCACTTCCAAATTCTGGCAAGTAGTGCATCAAGACTTGGGAACTACTCTAGCTATGAGCACTGCTTTTCATCCTCAAACAGATGGTCAAATAGAAAGAGTTAATCAAGTCTTGGAAGATCTTCTTCATCTCTGTATTTTAGATTTTAGAGGCTTCTGGGAAGATCATATTCCAGGTGAGTATTGGTATGGCTCCATATGAAGCTCTGTATGGTAGGAAATGCAGTACTCCTTTAGCATGGTTTGAAATAGGTAGTGTTCAATTATATGGTTTAGAATTAGTTGAAGAAGCTAATCATAAGATTTAGCTAATCCAACAAAGAATCAAAGCAACTCAAGATTGCCAGAGCAAGTATCATGATGCTCATCATCGTACTCTGGAATTCAATGTTGGAAATTTTGCGTATCTTAAAGTCAGTCCAATGAAAGGCATATATCATTTTGGTGTAGCTGGGAAGCTAAGTCCCCGTTGCATCGGACCATTTAAAATCCTAGAGAAGATTGGTTCTGCAGCTTATCGATTGCAGCTTCCTGAAGATTTCTCTGCAGTCCATAATGTATTCCACATCTCCTCTCTGTAGTGATGTCTTCGCAACCCATCTCATCTAATTCAACTTCTAGTGGTGTCTCTCCAGCTGGATCTTTCTTATGCAGAGGAGCCAATTAAGATCTTAGCTCATGATCAAAAGCAGTTGAGAAATCGCTCAAACCCAAATGTAAGAGTTCAGTGGAGAAATCGCTCTTTAGAGGAATCTACTTGGGAGAAAGATGCAGATATGAGAAGAAAGTATCCTAGTCTCTTTGAAAATATAGGTATCCGTTAACTTTTGAATCATATTTCTATTTTTCAAATTTCTGTTTGTTGTCTTCTCTCTTGAGATGATGTCGAGGATTACATCGTTCTTAAGTGGGGGAGTCTGTAATAATTCGAAGTTGTTACTTTGCTAATCTATAGCCTAATGAACCATTAAATTCATTGTCATTACTTTTAGAATATCAAATTAAGTCTATCCTGAAAATTTGAAGTCAATTGGATTTCCCTAAGTCTAAATTTGCATTTTGATCACTCTAGATGCCCTTGATTAGACCTAAAATATTTTTATCTCAGAATTAAAATCTGATTGCATTTTTGAATTCCTCACCCCCAAATTAGCTAGGGGTGAAAGTTTGGTATAATTTGAAAATCATTTAGGCCATAATTCACATTTAATTAAAGTGGATTAATTGCATAAATGGGTTCCTAATTTCTCTAAATTGCAAATATACCATTAAACTAAATCAATAGCCAGGATCCGCTGTGCGGACCGTGGCGATCCGCTGTGTGGATCGTGGCGATCTGCTGCAAATCTAACCGTCGCATTTATCTAATGGAAGGCTAGGATTAGATCTAGCGGAACCACTGATATGCCATTGGATGCGTCCCGCAAATCCTACGGCGCAGATTCAATCGGATTCGGCCGTTAGGATCCAGAGGATCAGGATCGTCGCGCCTTTCTGATTGCTCAATCAGACGGCTTCGGACCCTCCTGCGACTGTGGAGCTTCATCCCCACTTGCTCGCACGCCCTACCGAGATGCTCCCTATACTGCCAGCTGCCCCCCTTGTCTCCCACTCACGCCTCTAGCTTAGCAAACTGTTGGGGATCCTCTCGTTAAGGCGAGGTGCCCCAATCGGGCCTCGTGGCTCGGTCGAGTTCAAATTGGAAATTCAAGAGCTCGGCCATGGCCCAACATTTCGGGTCCTCCCCAACTCGAGCCAACCCTCTGGAAGTTTCCCTGAACTTGTCTGAGGCTATAAATTGCCTTAGCAATCTTCCCTCTGCCCCTTTGCTGCTCAATTGCCCTCAATTCTCTGTTGTCTTATCTTCCACCATTACTATCTGTCGGAGCTTGCATAGGCAATTCAGGAGCTCTCGAACTGCTGATAGTAGGCTCTCCTGAAGTTCAGGATCCTTTACAGTGTCTGGAAGCTCAGCTAAGGCCAACTGAACCCTCAGTCGATCACCCCAAGCTCAGTAGACAAACCAAGTACCCCCACTTGTCAGTTTCAAGCCAATGAGGCTTGGATCTTCCTTCTTTTGATGGGTATCGCTAGGTATTGTCGATATGAACCCAAGGCTATCAAAATTGCACCTTGAGCTAACCTCGATCGATCGGATCGATCGATCAGATTGATCGATCGGGCTAAGTCCTTAAGGAACGCCTCGAGTGAGTAAGGTCCCGGCGTTCCAGCCCACCTCAGGTCCTCATACCAAGGGGCTTCGATCCGCCTCACCTCCCCGATGGTGTAGGGATCGAGCCCTGGGTTTGGTGTGGCCTCTGTGGGGAGAATTGTTTCCCCACAGTAGCTTTGAGGCGAAGCGTCTCAGGTGAGTAAGGTCCGGGCTACCCCAACCACCTCACAAGGGGCTAAGGGGTTCAATCGAAGTGTCTTGGCCAACTAATGGTGTGAGGATCAATTAGGGATCACAGCATGGTCAAAGCACTCGGAATTTTACCACGGAAGCCAACCCTAATTCCTTGGGTATCGGGGAAGGAGGGCTGGGGACGATGGCATTGTGCGGGCTGGGTCAACTCACGGCCCGCACTGCGTGACAGTGCCAGGTTCCTCGGGCCCCGATCGACCTGCACAGTTTGGCTAATGGGCTAAGCCCGTTTAAAAATAAATCCGATTAATTGGATTTATTTTCCTTAAGGAAAATAATCCAATTAATCCAATTATAGGAAAATATTTAAATAAAAATACAGAATGTATTAATTGTATAACTTTCAATCCACTGGTCCAAACTCTATAATATTATATATCAAATTGATCAAAAAATTCTAGGAATAAGAATATAAAATAATATTGAACATCTAATAGTTAGATTTTCCATTTTTGCCTAATTATTACAGATCTTGATTAGGGTTGATTAGCATGAATACTTATCCAACTTGCATGATTAGGGTGCCATTAGTTCTGTTATGTTGAATAAATGTGCTAAGTAATTTATTTTTCTGATTTCTATATTTTAACTTATGCCCTAATCTTATTAAACCATAATTAGTGAAAATTAGGGCTTGTAACTATTGAATCTTAGCAAACTCAATCTTTGATTAATTATATGATAAAATGGAACTTATATGACAAGTTGCATGAAATTCTGATGGTTAGATTTATAATTAGGTGCTAATCCTATTGTATTGGTTTAGAGTTTGATTAGCACTAATTATTTTCTATTTTTATGAATTTTTTTATTATTATGCTTCATGATAATAAGTTAGATGTATTGAAGCCTTGTATGCAAAATTGTAATGCATAATTTGAATAAACCTAAATTTGAAGATCTTAAACATCTTAATTAACCTTTAGAAGTCTTAAGACTTTGATCAAGCTATCAAAACTTGATCTAGGTCTAAGATTGCCACCAATATTACATACCTGATTCACTGATTTGGCATTTTATCTATAAATGATCCCTTGATCTTAATTGCACATGAGTAGGGGTTAAACTCTAACCCACTTAATTAAGATCCAAACTCTTAAACCTTAATTAAATAGACATGATTATAAGATAATGTAATTGACATTATTCCAATAATGCATCTGATTTGATATTTATCTTAAACATTTGAATTAGATATGTTAAGGTTAATAATAAATCTATGTGATTGCTTAATCTGAATTTAAACTTTAGATCTTTGATTTTTCTCTTAAATAAGACTATTAGAATGAAAAGATTTATAGAATTATATTCATTTCATAATTGATCTAGCTCTAATAACATCCTTGATTTAAATCCCATAATCTTATAATAAGTTATGATCAGATAACTTAATCATTTGATTTGATCACTCTAAACTTAAATGATAAGTAAAACTTAGATTATTAGCATTAGAATTAAGAGTGTGAGATCTTAAGTATCTCAACATAAGATTATCTCTGAAAAATTTTAAAGACCTATATTAAATATACATTAAGGTAGGAGAATTTGTATAACTCATTGAGATAGAAACTTAGATAATCTCTTAACCTTAGAAGTTGATCTTAACCCCTCGTGGTAGGAGTCACTTAAGATATTAGAATGATACCTCTCCTTATTGTAGAATCTATATTGAGTGATCCTTGATCACATTTTCTTGGAGCCATGTATAAGACTTACCTATTTAGCATAGGAATTAATAGTCTTGATAAAATTTTGATGATTAAATAAAGTTATCTAAATCTAGATTATTAGTTGGGTATAGTAGAGTATACCTATAGTACTGGATTATTTTAGTAGTATTCAGGAATGGTTGAGTCACTCTAAATAAGATTTATCTTTGGGATATCCTACGATTTTAGGCAGATACAACCTCGCTTTGAGTAAGTCAATCGATTCTAAGAGTGTATTAAATGGGGACTCATTCCTTATTTTGATTGAAATACAAATCGCCAATGGGCGATGCCTCCTAGCAAAGACCGCTTCAATAGGTGTGGCTCAAACAAACTAAGTAATTAGAATCACCTCCTTTAAGACACTAAGTGTGATTGAGAGTTGGGCATCTTAATAACTTAGCTTGAGATACAAATTATCAACGGGCGATGCCTCCTATCGAAGATCGCTTCGTTAGGGTGGCTTAATCAAACTAAGTGTTAAGAACTACCTTTCTTGCAAATGTGCTAAATACGTGTATAAAATCATCCCATCTAATGATTTTTAAGTAAATCTTCAACTATGACCAATTATCATTCAAGAAGCTAAGAGTTAGAATCCTTTTAGCAGGATTCTGCATAGTGGAGACCTTGAATTCATCATCGATATTCAAAGTGTTATGGATTTCTAGATTTTCCTCATATAGAATAGAAGCATGGGCATAAGCATGAGCATGAGCATGGTGAATGATTCAATGGTGACATATGAGTATTAGTGATGAACTATGGGTTACAGAATGTTACATACCTTGACTGGGGAATTTCAGGATGCATCAACATCACAGTAAACTGTATTCTCAACTGGATGTATGTATATATTGGACAGTACGACTCATGGCCTTTTAGTGATAGTTATATTGCATTTCTATGGCATACCGTGTTGTGGCATATTTGGGTGCATTATTCCAGTGGCATATAGTACACCATTGGACATTTTTATACTATTGTCTGAGTATTGGATGTTTTTAATTACCTTTCACTTACTTTCAGCTTTCAGTTCACTTTTACTTTGTTTAGTCTTTTACAATTTTAGTTTCCTAGTGCGTCTACTATATTTTCTACAGTTTTATTTACTTTACTGTCTACTTGTATTTACTTTAGTACCGCTTAGTTTAGTTGCGAACACGGGGTACTTTTGGGATCCGACAATTTGCTAGATCCCGAGCCGCTTGTTGAGGCAGGGCAGGAGGACCTACAGGAGATCTCAAAGGAGTATGTGGAACCCTAGTGGATCTATCTTCCACCTTTTACTTACTATTTTATTTTTTGTATTTCAGATAGACTTTATATTTGTAGTATTAAATCAGTTTGTAATAATTCTAGATGTATTTTATTTTTTTTTTCCTTTCTAAGATGAATGTTTATTACTACTCTGTGATGAATGTATTTTGGATGTTTTTCTTTAGCTTTCGCACTCTGTTATACTACTATACTTAGTATTATGATGTGATCAGCATACTGGAAATGCTGATATAGTGATAATATATATTGGATTCCTATTTAACCTTTTAAATCCAATGTACATATTAGTCTAATACTAAAGAAAAGAAATCTACTCTTATCTTAAGTATTGACCCTCGATCCTACTCTTGGGTTCGAGTCAGTAGCCTTTCATTATGGCTAGTTTTAGTAAGCCTATTTAGGAAGATGTTGTTGTTTGTTTCATCCCGAGTAGCGCACCGCTCCGCCACTGATCTGTTATACCTTTTGCGTGCAGCGGCGGGGCAGGGCCCGCAAATCATTCTGCTGTAGCGCGCTATAGCGCCCGAGTTTTGCGAGTACACCTGCTACAGTGCGCTATAATGAGCTGCAGCAGTTTTCTTCCAGAAATTTTAGAAACTTCCTAGAATTGTCCAGAGTTTGCAAGAGAGGCATTTTTCCTAAAAAATAGGCAGAATTTGATCATGGAAGCAGTTTCAATATAAAAAATGAAAGAGATTTTTCCTTTTTTTAGGATATAAATTATGGATTCATTAGCCTTCTCTGTGGTGGAGAGGACATGGGGGAGGCCATCTCGCAGGTTGCCATCCTAAGTCCTAAAACACAAGTTGGCATGCACTCTCAGGGCGCTATGGAGATGGGGATGAGACATGCTCCAAAACTTAAAGAGGAGGGAGGTTGAGCTCATATCAACCCTCACACAGCTTCAGGCTACAGACATAGAGATGAACTGGGGTGGTGACCCGGAGATTGTTCAGTAGCTCGAGGCCACCATGACGGAGCTCTCTCAGGTGGAGGCGAGGTTGGAGAGCAGGTGGCAGCATGGTGTCAAGGCACAGTGGCTCTCTTATTAGGACTGGTGCACTGCTGTGTTTCAGTGGCTCACGATATAGCGTTATAAGTTAAACACCGTTCCTGCACTATAGGAGGATTATGGGGAGTTATCCTCAGACCTGCTGTAAAGTTTTTAGGTATTTTTGAGTTTTTTTAGGGGAAGTGGGGCACCTCTTATCTCGTAATGGATTGCCCAGATGATCTGATTATGAATTATATACTTGGTGACCCAGATGAGATTACTGACATAAAAATTGGGGTAGCCCTGAGGGACCTTGGCCCCAACCACTCCCCAAAGATTAATGGCATCACCCCACCTTTCTTTACTAGCTACTAAAGGATTACACAAGCTGATACCTAGGTAGCTATTCACTATTTCTTTGATGGTGGGCAGATGCGACATGACTGGCATGATACTTTAGTAATCCACATTTCGAAGGAGGAGGGGGCCTCCACGTCGAGGTAGTTCCACCCCATTAGCTTGTGCAACACTATATATAAGGTGGTAGCCAAGATCTTGGTCTTGCTTCTTAAGACAGTGTTGCTTTCTTTGATCTCCCACAAGATCTTGGTCTTGCTCCTTAAGACAGTGTTGCTTTCTTTGATCTCCCGAGAATAATGTGTCTTTTTTCCTGGGAGTGATATTTGCAAGAACTACCACACAATCCATGGGATCCTCATGTGGCTTTCATACTCCACTTCGATGGTTGATCATTTGGCCATCAATATGGATATGGAGCAGGCTTACAAATGGATGGAGTTGGGGTGCCTTTGTTTGGTCCTGCAGAGATTTGGCATTCTGCAGTGTTGGACAAACTGGGTCATATAGTGCGTGAAGTCCCCAAGATTTTTTTTTTATTTTGGTGAGCATCGTCTTTTTTGGATAGTAGGGCAAAGTGACTTCAAACAGGGATGCCCCCTCTCCCCCTCTCTATTCATTTTGTGCTTGGAGCTCTTCTCCCTAATTATCAGGTGACAACAATAGTTTGGCTGTCCGATCAACATTCAATTGATAGAGGTGGTCCTACCTTCTCTCACCTCATGTATGCCGCTGACTTGATTTTTTTTGCATTGGCCTCAAAGGAAGCAGGTCACGAGGTCCAGTGGACTTTGGCACAGTACGGGAGTTAGACTGGGCATTCTGTGAATTTGTGAAAGTCACATATCATCTTCAAGTTGTAGACCCTAGCTTACTGGCAGCACAGAATAGCGATCTAGCTAGGTTTCCAGAGAGGAATGTCCTTTAGAAACCTTATGGTTACAGTTTATGGCGAACCCCTATGGAGGGTAGATTTTTTAGCTATTACAGAGCTGGTGCATGGTAGGTTAGGCTCATGGAGCAGTTGTCTTCTCTCTCTTACCAGCAAATTGTGCATGATCAGGTCAGTACTTGTAATGATCCCTAGCTACCAGATTCTAGTGGCACCAATTTCGGACTCATGCCTCTCCGACATTGATACTATCCTCCGTAAGTTTATTTGGGAAGTCGCGGAGGGAAGTGGTGTAACAACCCTATTATTGTCACTCATTTTTGGGAATCCCAATTAGCTCTTTTTTACTTCTAGTACTCTTATAATAGTATTATGAGCCTTCACCCCAATTTTAATGTGATTTGGAGATCATTTGCGTTCGACAAACATTCATGATTATTTTGATACTTTTGAAAATACCTATTTTATTTTGACATAAGAATCAAAATTTGAGTTTGCCATTAGACTCCTCACCCCAAATTAGATAGGGATAGTATTTTTGGAATGTTTGGAAGTGTAACAACCCAGGTTGTTATCCTAGTCATTTAGGACTAATCTCAGTCATAATCTTGATCCTAAGTGTTAATCAAGTCATAAGGAGTCATCCACTAAGACCCAATCCAAATCATAAGTCAAATGGATTGAATCGTGATTTTTGGAAAATCCAGAAACCCTAAAATTTGACCTATCTAAATTGACCTCAAATTGAAAAATGGACTTCACCATTACGCTCAATGCCCCCAAGGGGTGATGTTTTCGTATCAATCGGAAGTTGTCAAAATTTTGACAAATATTTTAATAATATTTAAATACTCCAAAAATTTGGAAATTAAAATACTCGTCAGATCAAAAATCTCACATCGCCGTTGCATTCCTCACTCTTCAATTAGTTAGGGGTGAATATTTGGAAATTTTCTAAAATTCAATTAAATTATTTAAATTAATTGATAAAAAAAAAAATAATATTAATATTTTAACATCAAACGGCGACGTCAAGTCCCTAACGTCGCCTCCGCCTTTACCGTTTGATCAAATGGTGAGGTGCGGCCATTCGATCAGCCGATCGAACGGCTACCGATCCGTCTTCCTCGGATCTTCCGCGGGTCATCTAGGTAACAAGCGTTGGGTGGCGGCCGCCGCGGTCGCCCGTCCACGGCTCAAGAGGACTTTGGCGAGTTTGCCCTCACCTGCATATCTCGCACTCGTGACCTAGGGGCCGAACCCCATCGTGTGCGTCCGTCGTCCTGCTAATCGTACCTCGACATCCGCAGCCCTAATCCAGCCGACCGTCAATTAATGTACACCCTGATCTTGTCCGATACTTCATCGCATGCTCGCATTCAATTTCGAAAGTCAATTTCACATCGTCGATTGACAATTAAGTGGCTCCAATAGGGGTTAGCTAGACCCGATCCTAGCAATTTTGACTCTATTCCACAGTGGACTACAGTGTCATCCTGCACCCGAGCCCTAAGACCTAGGATTTTTCCTTGTGTCCACCTGGGTGTGCCTCCCATCGCAGTCTAGCTACTATTGGGAAGGCGTCGGGGTGCTTTTCCCAAATTCGTGCGGGCCGAGGGCTATCATCGTCAAGTTAGCATCGGAATCGCGTGCCCTAACCACGAGCCCTTGGGTAGCACCGGGTAAGAAGGTGGGGTTCTTGGGTCGAGTCGAGTCGACCTAGGCCTGACCCGTGGCCCTCGATCGCGTGGCTGTGCTGTGGGGCCCACCTTCTCGACGCAATGCCTCCGAATTGGCCACGCGTTTCGGTGGGGCCCGTGCTGACGCGGCAGTCGCTGTTGACCCGACATACTGGGCATAATATTGTTTGCCCTAGCCCAGAAAGGATATGGGAATTTCTGTCTGCCGTAGCCCATAAAGGCTATGGGAACATACTGGGCCGGATTGGCCAATTCTTTGTGATATGACAGTTATACGTTCTTTTCAGTTTTCAACTTACTGTTTATTATGTTGATGATGCATGTTATTTCAATTAGACGTATTTTCCTATTTTACCTGCTTACTTGTGTAGATACATATATAGGATGCTAGACTTTACTACTTAATATATTTACCACTTTTAGATTTCTATTATAAATCAGCATATGTTATATGATCATCAGCATGTTTGGAAGTAGATTTTTCTTTCAGTATTTTTACTTACTATACTACATGTATGCCTTTCCTTGCTTAATTTACTTGAGGTATGCTTTTGCCTCAGTTCTTTGTTAATTATAAATAAGACATTTATAACTTATCCTGTCTTCCTTTTATGCTTACTTGCTCCCGTGCTAGATAGATGTTTTATTTTGTTTAGAGTACAATAGTGATATTGATAAATGCATAATAAATTTTCTATCTAAAATGTACTTAGATAATTTGTCTAATAAGATTTTCTTTTATTGGTTGAGGCCCTGGCAATGTGAAACCGGCAATGTCAAATCTTGACGAGTTTGAGGAGCCGGTGCCTGAGGAGGAGACTTATATAGAGGAGGCACAACAGCTTAGAGTATTTAGATGTTTTTTCTTATATTGTGAGAGTGAGAGTTGCCTTCTATTTCATTTCTAAACTATAATTAAGATGTTGTAATAATACAGGTATATATGACTATGTTTACTTTTCTGCATATTATTATTTGATGAGCTATATTACTATTTCTTACTTGACGTAGGGTGAATGGATGTAATGTTTACTTCTTATTGCTTCTGCACTCTGTATATATGTTAGATTTAGTGACTGATCATTATATTCATTCTGTGCACATCCTTCCTTTATTAGTGGATCGTGGATCTTACCTAATCCAATGATAAGTGAGGAATTTTCAAGAGTGGCACACCACCCATTGGGTCTAATCTTATTGATTAGGGGGCGGGGCACCACAGGAAGTCATCAAATGTTTCTTAAATATTTTAATAATATTTAATTTCCCAAGAAATTAGGATAATTAAATTGACCTTCAATCAAAAATTTAATTACCTTTTTGAGTTCCTCACCCCTCAATTTAATAAAGGTACATTTTGTTAGTTTTTAGAGTCCATTTGATTATTTAAATTTGAGTAATTAAATGTATTAAACTAATTAATTAATTAAAGTACATAATTTTAATTATTTATATTTTTTATTGTTAAATCCAATAGCTTTTTCGAATCTAAGAGGACCCGGTGTGGCGGCCGTGCGTGGAACAGCAGATCGCCGCATTCTGGGCTGTTGCACACTTTGAAGAGTAAATCGGACGGCCACGGTTTAATCAACCCAATTTGACTGTTGGATCCAGATCCAAATCGAATGGCTACTATCAGGACATTGAACGTCCCCATTATGAGCCGCAATCATTGCTGGTAGGCACAGGAGTTGTTCCTAGGAGCACCTCCCCATTGCCTTTAGGCCTCCGAGACTTTTTTTCGTTCACATTTTCTTCCTTTCTTTATTCCTCATCTATTGGGGAGCCATGGGAATCCTGAATTCGCCAGTTGGAGCCATGATCCAAGAAGAGGCATGAACTCTAATTTTCTTGTAGAAGCCAAGAGCCTGCAAGCTTCCAGGAACCTATATCCATTTTCTTTTAATCAATTGATCATCCTTAATGCTATTCTAAGAGCTTAATTGTAAGATCTAAACTCGTTTGGGCTCAATCGAGCCCAATCGAGCTTTGATTCGACATTTCATCCACAATAGCGCACATTCACTGCTTCTTCTTTGAATTCGTCCACCCTAGGTCACCTAGGGTTAGGTTTCGTCAGTGGTAGAAGCAACCCTGGTGACGGTGCGGGTGCCGTTCAAAAGGTCTTGTCGAGAACTTTCCAATGGCATGCAAGCTGGGCCGTGGAGTGACCAAAGTCATTTTGAAGGTCGTGCCCTTGTTCGGCCATCATCCCTGATGGCAAAGAACACTCGACTTTTAGTTGGGTAAGGGCCAACTCGAGCCCCTACTTTCGGGCCGCGCGTGCTCTTGTGAAGGATTTGCAAGTCACATGCACGGTCGACCTGTGAGTGGCCCACATGCTTCTTGCGTGCAGGCCAGCTACCACGCTCAGGTTTCAACATCTTGGCTTCATCGTTGACTGTCGCCGCTATTTTTCGAGCCATCAGGTTGCGCCGAGTTCTGTGATGTCCTGAAAATGGCGCTAGGCAACTGATCTGATTTATAATGATTGTATTAATGATTATTATGCAATTAATTAATGTTTAATTATACAAACTTTCATTTAGCCCTAACTTTAAATATGCACGTCCAAACTGTATGAAATCAGATGTCATTTTATTCAGAAAAATGAGACAAACATATTGGTATAATTCAATTTAGCATTTGAACCATAATTTTCTTAATCACATTAATCACAATTAGGAATCTCAAAAACCCTAATTTTTTCAATTAAGTCTAATTTGGACTTAATGCCATTTATCTCCTCTTGCTATGAGGGTTTCATATTTGCTATTATAATTGTGTTTAGATATCATTTGGACAACTTGGGTTTTTGGCTCCCAAATTTCTTTCATAAATGTAATTTTACTTAAGTTATAAAGCTTGCATGCTTAAGCATTTTATTCCTTGGACAGTAATCTTTTCTGTTTAATTGAATATTCATGTTACTTTATACTGTGAGAATTGGATTAGATTAGTGTAGTTAGATGCCATGCTTAGGTTATTAAACTTGTGGTTTAAGTCTCAACATTAGGAGAGATAATATAGGAGTGATTCCCTAGCCTCAAATTAATTATCATCCTAAGTGGTAGCTAACATTTCCAATAGGTATATATAGCATTTAGTGCACTTCTCCTTATAGGATGTGAACCTATTAGGATAAATTACTAACACTTAGAAGTGAACCTAGTGATCTTTCCCTTTAACTTTAAACCTCTATTTTAGCATTTCTTAACCCACTAGTATGATTTTTGATTTCATATAAGCTTTAGTTTACTACAATATTAAGTTATCATAAAACTTGTAGATTGTAAACTTTCTCTCTCCCATGCTCCTAGAACCCTCCTAATGATGTTCATAGTTAGTCTAGTGGTTGATAAAACTAGAACCCCTTAATTAGAAGTTACCTTAGATAAACATAGTAGTGAACCTATGACTTTCATCTCTAAAGTGTAATAGATCCTTAACCTTTGCTTTTCCCCATTACTTTCTTAAGCCTTGAATCTAGTGATCTATAATAATTATGTGGCTTAGGATTAGTGCAGGATTAGCTTCGTGTTGCATCATTATACATATAAATTATTTTGTCAGCTACATAAACTTAAATCAACTTAATATTTTCCAAACTTAGATCACTTACAGTATTATTCTTAATTGACTTAGAGATTAATATCTCTAAGCCAATTGGGAGTTTAATTAGCTCCAACCATTAAGTTAGATAATCTAAAACATAGACAATACGGGATATCACATAATTTACAATTACATGAATTTCTTGAAATGCTGCTTTGCTTTGAGACTACAAACTTGAACATTCATAAAATACATTGTGCATAAATAAAATATTTTCATAAATGCTGGGACATCAGGTGGCTCTTGATTGAATCCTTCAAATCTTTGAGAAAGCAGTTGCATTTAGTCATTTCAGTGCTAATAAGATCGAGGGCAAAATGAGACAATTTTGTAAACTTTATCTCATAGGAAAGGATTGTCCAATTTCCCAAACTGAGTTGCATAAACTCATTTTCTATTATTATTTATGTAGACGGAGTAGTGAATTCGTGACGGAAAACATCTATGTACTCTTCCCATGAGATATATTCGACACGAACTGCAGAGAAGCGAGACTTAAGTTCGCTATCCCATTTAGGTTCCTCTTGGAAAATGTGAGCGGTGAGATGGATCGATTCGCTCTTAGTGCACTTAATGCTTGCTAAGTCCTTCTCGATGATCCTTAGCCTGTTTCTAACTTCAATGGAAGAATCATAGTCATTGAACATTAGAGGGTTCAAACTTAAGAAGGTGGGAAGAAAGCTATCCACAACAGGTCCAGGTGCGGGTTGTGTAGCAATATGGATCACTTGAGGAGTAGGAGTCGCAGTCAGCAGAGGAGTAGGAGTATGCTAAGGTGAAGGACATAGCAAGGCCATAGTTCTCATAGCATGAGTCTGTGCTTCAATCATGACTTTCATCATCTCCATTTTAGTTCTTAGCTCATAAATAGTTGATGAGGTAGTAGAAGCAGCCTCCTTTGCCATGGAAGGGAGAGGGGTATCGAGTTCAGCATTCATGTCTAATAAAGAGAAAGATACACAAACTCAGAAACTAATGAAAGAAGTGATTCTTATTAATAGTAAAATATTTATGAATACATGATTGAAAATGATAAAAAGCAACAAAAGAGATGAAAGCTACTACAAAAGAAGCTAATACAATCATCTACAAAACTTGGCATAGAAGAGAATTTTTAAATACTGATAACTAGTCATCGAAGAGTTGATCCATCACGCTAAAAAAGATATGATTTGGACAGCCAATCACTTGGAAGGTCTCGGTCACTCTCGGTAGCCATTCTCTAGCCAGTTCGGGTATGCAATTGCCTCTAAACACCGATGACATGAGAGTTTTGTTGAGGAGGCTATACTCCAAAGTAGAGTCTTCCATACCTGAATCCATTTTGATAATCTCCATCCCAGTACTGAAAGAACAATCGAGTATAATATTTTAAATCAGACTCACAGTTCGCCATTTGTGAGTCAATTAATGCCTTAAGTTAAGTTATATTCATTATTGAAGTATTATGGTGTTTACTAACCTATGGTGATACTCTTTAATGCATTTATTCTATTCTCTTATGTTGTTTGATTAAGATAGATGGATATTTAATTAACTAATTTTCCTCAACCTTGGCTCTGATACCAACTATAACGATCCTAATATCGGACAAGAACTAATTCAATACTAGAGCGTTACCATAGCACTTAACACTGAATTGAGAACTAACCCAATACTAAGTGATATGTGGCCAAGAATCTTTGTGAGGTAAATACGTTTGTAATAAAATAAACAAATAGGAAATATGAAATAACTAGATGCATCCAATCCACTATCCAAACCAAGCAAGTAAAATGAAAATAAATCCATCATAGAAATAAAGTATAAATAACACAGAAATTAAGTTATTACAAATTGAATTAAAGTAAATAAACTAAATTTCACTCGTACTCACTAAAGCAATAGATAAATATGGAAGCAGAGTCTTCAAACTAAAAGTGGCCAGTACTAGTTCTAGCTTCATTATCCAGATGATTCTCCTGATCTAACATATTTTGTTTTTTTTTTTTTAATATGTTAGGGCATAGGTAACAATATAAGAATAAGTGATTAGACTTAAAAAGTCAAAGTACATTTTAAAGTTAAGCTAAGTTTTAATTAATTTTTAAGCAAATATCAAGTTTGCAATTTTATAATTAAATGAGAGTAAACGGATCATTAAGCATCAAAATAAAGTGTAAGAACTATGTAAAGATAGTAAGAAAAACAAAAGAGCAAGAACTCACAAGTAGGTTTTCTCTAGCCTACAATAACAAGTAAGGGAAAGTATGCATCCTATTAAAGCTAAAAAGCTATTAAAATGCTTATGAAAGCATAAAATAAATACATGAACATGTTCAATGAATATTATAATAAGTAAATATGATAATAGTTGTGAAGCATAAAATGAAGTAAAGTAACATACATTGAATAAAGTAAAGACTGTGATGTAAAGTAAACAATAGTAAAAAGTAAGAACTAAATAGTAAAGTAAAGTGAAATTTAATCATATAGACTGAGTAAATATAGTCAAAGAGTATAAAAAGTTAGCATAGCCAAAAGGCTATGAAAATTACTCATAATCAATAATATTGTGATAAAATAATGATAAGCTATTCAAGTTATTTAATGTTTCCATTCTCTGAGTATACATTACAGAATGAGTAAGGAGTTAAGTACATCTATCTAACTAAGTAGAAAAGCGAGGTCTCCAAAAAATTGACATTCCCCCATTAAGATATGTGAGGTATCCTCGTTACTCCGTAGCCTACCTGGCTTGACATCCAGCATCTGAAACCACTAAGTATTAAGTTTTAATATTTAATTTATGCACAAGTCCTTATGAAAGTTCAAGATTGTAGTCTCAAAGCAAAGCAACATTCAAGGAATTTAAGTTAATTACAAATTATGTGATATTTATTATTATCTAAGATTTAGTTATCTAATTTAATGATTGGAATTGATTTAGCTCCCAATTGACTTAGACACATCAATCTCTAAGTTAATTGAAAGTAATACTATAAGTAAATAAGTTTTTGGAAAATAATAGCTTAATTGATATTTAATTAAATGAAAAAATAATTTATATATATAAGCATGCAATATGAGACTAATCCTACACTATTCTTAAGCCACATAATCTACATAGGTTACTAGACATAAGGCTTAAGGTGCTATATAAAGTGATATAGGTTGTAGATTCACTATAAATAAGAGGTGTAAGTTTTAGGTTCACTACTATAATCCTACCAAGGCTACTTATATTTAATAGGATTAGCTCACTAAACAAGCTAAGCACTCTATTGGAAGGCTTTAAATGCATAACTTAGGAAAGGTTACTATCCATAAGATCTAGATTAACTTATGATAATGAGGATGTTAAGGCTTGATATATCCGAAATTTATAGCAACATTAATTGTTAAAAACATTCTAACATCATATAAATCAGTATACTTTGAGTAGAATTTATACAATTTCAAGAAAAATGAAGAAAATGGCAAGCCTGAGCTGAATTGAACAATTATGGATGAAAACTGCTGCAGTGCACTAAAGTGTGCCATAGCGCGCCATGCCGGTCCAACTAAATTCCCCCGCCTAGAAGTAAACCTAAAGGCATGGAAAGAAGACCGCTGTAGCGCATCCCAGTGTGCCACAACATCATTTCCCGGGAGAATTACTAAAATGTTATATGAAATAATTGAACAGTGCCAATTCGCTTCCCCGAAAGATTAACCGCTACCACGCACCGCAGCGCGCCACAGTGCGCCACAACGACATTTCTGATTAATTATGAAAACCTTGTATGAGTTACTTGAACAGTTAGTATTCTGCCTTCATGATAGTCTAATCGCTGTAGTGCACCTTCAGCGCCCCACAGCGATAAGCAGTGGCTTCAAGGTAAACGAGTGCAATATACAATAGAACAATATTTGAACTTCAGCTGCTGTAGCACGCCACGGTGGAACAATATTTGAATCAAGTCCACTACAGCGTGCCATAGTGCACTGTGGCGTGCCCACTACAGAAAAATCTAGAATTTGCATTGAATGCAACATGGGGTAGGCCACAAATTGAGACCTTTGGCTTTCCCCTGCCTCTTGATGCCTTAGTTAAACCAAAATTCTGAGTAGACCAAAGAAACTAAAGCAAAATAAAATAAATGTCTTTCATTAAAGTAGAAGAATATGAAGAGTCATTTGTGATTAATGCATGGGGGCTGCAAATTGCCCTATAAAAAGGCCAATTTCAGACTAAAGAAGGGTTCCAATTTTCAATATTCAAAAGACCAAAAGGAGAGGTTGCAGGAGGAAAAAGAGGAGAACTCTCCAAGGGGCAAGCAGTAGATTGTGAAGAGTGAAGAGAAGAAGACAGCAAGGGAAAGAAGGAGAAGTCAAGTGGAAGTGCGAAAGGAAGATCAAGAGTGCCCTAAAAAGCCTATGGGTGTTTCCTAGTACTCTCCCTAAACTTTACTTAACTATTTTCTATTGTAAACTGATGTCAAGGCTTACTTCTTTTTGCATGTATGCTTTTATTTACTTAGTAATGGAAAGTTAAATCCCCTTGGAGAGGGTTGGGATATAGTTGTAGGAAAATATAAGGCTGTATTGGTGTTGTAACGGATATCTTTGAATGAATTTAATTGATTTCTATTTTAATGTTTATTATTATTTTTTTGAATGAATGCCTGGATGAAAATTTATCAAATTACTTTGCTATAATGAAACTTAAATGAATTATCAATTAAGAAAAGAATTTGTGTTCCAAGCTCATCAATTGGGCAAGAGCAAGGGAAGTAGTGCAGGTCAAGCTGCGAATTATGTGACAAGATCTCAAGCTTACTTGCACCTTTCCTTTAGAGATTTACCAAGAGATTTGATGCTTGAGAACCAAGTTCCCATCAACTTTTCTCTATTTCTCAGCAAAGTAGAAGGGCTGAGAGGATGTTGGAATCCCAATGGATGATGTTACAAAGTCCATTGACCCAACACATCCTCTCATCTAGCTAAACCACGTGTGTAAGTGCATGACGCAATGTTGATGGAAATCATGTTGGTGAGATCTAATAATTAAAACAAAATATTTGGTAACTTAGATGTAAGAAATCAAAGATCAATTTAAACTACGATCTCTTAAAGGTTTAAGTGCTGAGGCAGAACCCCAAGGGGTGTTCTCCTTGTTGCACTAAATCTGAACCTGTTGTAATTGGAGGATTGCTCCAATTCTAATAGGGTTCACTTGATTTAATTAGGCATAAACAAATTGATTTATACATTTAAACAAAGAAGTGAAAACACCAAGTCCTTACAAATACTACAATGAAATCCCAAGTCTCTCCTTTTGAACAAATCATAACTTATCCTAAGATAAGTTGTATTGTTAATTTAGGAACCAACTCAAACCAAAAATAATTCTTCTAAACATTATTAAATAAGATATAGCTTAGTATCAAAACCATCATTCCCAGAGGATAATAAATCTCAGAACTAAACTTCCACTTATTACTTTAGACCATGTACACTTGTGTGTAAGCGCAGATGTATATTTTATGTCTATCAAGGCTTAAAGAGAATCTAGGTCACACTTAGAGAGCCAATAGGTGCTAAAATATGGAATATGGAGCTTAAGGTGAGGTTTGAACCTAAAATGGAAGTTCACTAAGCCTAATTCTAAGTGTTAGCAAATTTATTCCTAATAGGATCACATACTACTAGTTGAGGCATGTTAATAGCTAATTACTCATATTGTATAGGTTTTCTACACTTAGGACATCATTTAGATAAGGCTAAGGATTCTCATCCTACACTATCTCTTTTATTGTTGAGTCTTAAATCACAAGTTTGCTAAACTACTTAAGTCATCTAAATACACTAATCAAGACTTAATATCATAATTTAAAGTGACATGAAGGTTCAAATAATAAATGATGCTTGTTGTCCTACGGCATAAAGGTCTAGTTATACAAGTATTCTAGTTAATAAAATCACATTAAATGAGGATTAGAGAAGCCATATACCCAAGTTATCTGATCGTTGTCCAATCATAATAGTAATAACAAAAATGGAATCCTCACATTTCAAGAAGAAGAATGGCACAAAGTAGGTCAAAATCGGACAATATTGGAAAATTAGGGTTTTCAGGACTCCTAATTGAGATTAAAAAGTGATTAAAAAAACTAAGCTTCAAATACTAAATTTGATTTCACCATTATGTTCCTCTCATTTTTTTTTTGGAAAAATGACATATCATTTTGCATTATTTGGATGAGTATTTTTTAATTTATGATTAAATGAAATATGAATTAATGAATATTATTATTTTTATTATTATAATTAAATTAATCCATTAATTAGGGTTTTATCATTCGATGCTGAAACCCAGATGCTAAGCCGAATCACACGAGATCCCTCACATAGATCGGCAACGCAAAGGTGCGGTTCAGGAGGAAGTGAACGGACCCGGTCCAGCGCGGCCGGGCTCACTAGGCTCCGTCCTAGCAAATGTCCGCTGGCATTGAGCTAGGGCACAAAAATTTATGGGCTTCAAGTGGTCATCAGAGGTTGACCTGCATGTCATTGGAAAGGTCTCTGAGAGAACTTTCAATTGACACCAAAACCATCATTGAATGCTAACCCAATCGCAAATAAAGAGAAAGCCCTAGGTTCTACCCTACGGGCGGAGATGGGATGAAATCGACACACTGTGCTCCACTGTAGGCAATAGCATAAAAATAGAGTCGATTGAGTCTAATCGGCACAATCAGACCCAATCAATTGTTCTTAGATTGCTAGAAATGGGGTTTCAAAAATTGCAATTAGAAATTTACAGAGCTAAAGAAAGGATGTGTAGCGCCCCGCCCCGTCGCCGCACACAAAAAGAGATAACATAGTTAATCGGCGGCGGAGCGGTGCGCCACTCGGGAAGTGATATCCCATCTTCCCAGATGGCTAGAACTACAACACATCTGAAGGGCTGCTGACTCAACCCCAAAGGAGGTTCGAGAGCTAATTCTTAAAATAAGAGTAGTATCCTTATCATAAGTATTAGACAAATACATATATTGGATTTTATCAACAATATGAGGAATTCAATAAATATATAAGATATGAACATTTCCAGTATGCTGATCACATAATAATACTAAGTATAAGTAATATATAAATAGAGTGTGGAAGCTAAGCATACATCAAGAATATTCATTATAGAACTAAAGTAAACATTCATCGCAGAAAATAAAAGTAAAAGTGCATCTAGAATTATTATAAACTGTTTACTAAATAACACAGAAGTAAAGTCTAACTAATGAACTGAAATAAAAGCAGAAAGTAACAAGGCTGAAGGAGGGTCCACTAAGGCTCCACGTACTCCTCCTGGATCTCTTGAGAGTCATTCTGACTTGGCTCAACCAACTTATCTGGATCTAGCAAATTGCCAAATCCCAAAAGTACCCCGTGTTAGACAAGAAGTCTAACACATCGAAATTAAACTAAATAGTTCTAAGATATGAATAATATAATAGTAAAGTAAACAAAATATAAAAAAATTGTAAAAATAATTAAATAGTTGAAACTGCATAAAACTGAAATAATATAAGCTAAGTTGTTCACTGAAAGCTGAAAATGAATAAAGATAACGTATATCCTGCAACTGATGTAAGAATGTCTAAACTGTGCTATATGCCACTGGAATCATGCATCCGAATATGCCACAACACAGTATGTCACTAATATCAACTAAACTATCATTGAACTATTATGAGATGTACGGTCCAATATCTATATACATCCTATTGGAAAATCTTACCACGATGTCTCAACATTCTGAATTCCTCCAATAATATATGCAACATTCCGTAACTCATAATTCATCACTGATACTCATACATCATCACTGATATTCATGCCTTGCATTACTACTCATGCATCTCACTTATGCTTATGCTCATGCTTATGCCTCTATACTACATGAGTTAAATCAAAAGAAAAAAAATCTAGAATTACTTGAAATCAGATTTTGACTCAAATATCTCCATTATGCAGAATCAAGCTAAAATGATTCTAACTCCTAGATTCTAATTTCAATAATTAGTCTTACTTAAGATTTTACTTAAAATCATCAGTTAGAAGGATTGTATATACCTATTTGGTATGTTTCCAAGAAAGGTGGATTTAATACTTAGTTTGTTTAAAACTGCACTTATCAAAATGCACTAAGATAGGAGGTGGAACCCACTCGCAGTTTATATCTCAAAATAAGCTGTTAAATGCTCTAATTACAAACATACCTAGTGTTCTAAAGAGGGTAACTTAAATTACTTATTTTGTTTAAAACTGTACTTATCGAAGTGCACTAAGATATGAGGCAGAACCTGGTGGCAGTTTATATCTCAAACTAAAGATTTAAGTCCCTAATTATAACACTCTTAAGATTGATTAATTTACTCTAAGCAGGATTGATTTACCAATAGATCAAATGTCAAATCAGTGTATTATTGGTATATTATTGGCGGCAATCTCAAATTTTAGCCAAGTATAATTCACTTGATCAAAATCTTAAGATTTCTTAAGATTAATTAAGAAATTATGCTACTTTAATAAAATTGGTTAAATTAAATGTTGAAGATTCACATGATAGGCTCTTTATGATCATAGTACTGTTATAAAAACTAAATAATATAATTTTATAGAAAATAGAAGATAATTAGTGCTAATCAAACCTTAATTTAAAACAAATAGATTAGCACCTAATTACAAATTCAACCATTATAAATTCATGAAATTATATCCTATTTATTTACATGAAAAAATTAGAGATTGAGTTTTCTAAGTTTCACTAAGTAAGAACCCTAATTTTTACTAATCATGCATTTACAAGATTAAGGCATAACTAAGAGTACATAAATCAAAAAATTAGATTACCTAGCACATGTATTCTACAAGGCATAAGAAACACAATGGCACATAAATCCTACAATTTGGCTAAGTATACATGCTACTCAAACCTAATTAAGTTTTATAATAATTATGCAAATCTAAAAAATCCAACCATTAAAAGCTCAATTTTATTTTATATTCTGATTCCTTATGATTTTCTGATCAATTTATTATATATTATCATAGGGTTTGGACTAGTGGATCAAAAGTTATCACATTAATTTAATCTTCATTTTTCCAATTAAATGTTCCTATGATTAGATTAATTGGATTATTTTCCTTAAGAAAAATAAATCCAATTAATCAGATTTATTATAACGGGTCCAGCCCGATAACCAAATCGCGCGACTCGGTCAGGGCCCGAGAGACCCGAGACTATCGTGCCACGCGTGTCACGGGTCGGCCCGACCCGCACAGTGGCTTCATCTCCAACCCCTCATCCTGATAGATGCCCTATTAGGAAAACCATAATCAGCCAATTCCCATGCATCCAGACCATGGCATGACCGGCTGAAGGTCGCAACACCTTCACTATGCCCAGGCGCATCGGCAGAGAGCTGTAGCCCTAAGTGAGGTGGTCTGGATCGGTCAGACCTTACTCACCCGAGAGCTCTCACTACCGAGGTACTGTGGGGAGACAATTCTTCCCACAAAGACCATGACTGACCCAGGGCTTGATCCTTACATCATCAGGGAGGTGAGACGGATTGAAGCCCCATTGTCTGAGGGTCTGATGTGGGCTGGATAGTTGGGTCCTTACTCAGTCCCTCTTTCGGAACTTAGCCCAATCGATCGATTCGATCGATTGAGGCTAGCTCAAAGCATAATTACAATCACATTAAGTTTGAATTGACAATACGCATTTAAATGAATCAAAAGGAGAGGAGTCTAAGCCACAATTGGCTCAAACTAAGCAAACTAAGGTACCTGGTCCATCGAACGAGCTTGCAGATGACATAAAGGGAGATCTACTAGCAGCTGAGCTTCTAGAATGCACAAAGGGTCATGAACATCAGGAGAGCCTACTATCAGCAGTTCACAAGGCTCTGAATCTGTCTAGAGAATCTTGAAAAGATGATAATGGCGATTCAAGTAAGAGATGCAATTGATTTCAATTAAGCAGCAAAGGGGCAGAGGGAGGAATACTGAGGCTATTTATAGCCTTAGCCGAGATCAAGGAAGCTTCCAAAGGGTTGGCTCGGGCTAGGTATGTCCAAGAGTTTGGGCCATAGCCGAGCTCTCAAATTTCTAATTCAAGCTCGGCCAGGCCACGAGGCCCGATTGGGTCTCCAAACTAATCAGGGGGGCTTCCTAACGACCTGTTGAGGTGGATGCAGGAGTGGGAGACAGGACCGGTAGCTCACAATATGGGGAATATCTCCTGTCGGGCGCGAGCAAGAGGAAGACGAAGGTCCATAGTAGCGATACCTTTGGATGCCATCTGATTGATCGATCAGATGGCGGAACAGCTCAGATTGCTCAGATCCTAATGGCCGAAAATGGAAGCGATCTAAGCCGTTGGATTGGTTGGGCAGATCCAATGGCAGATCCATGGCTCCACAGATCATAGATCCCACCCGTAGGATCCACGGAAGGAACAACGGGATGAGACGGGACTCCGCTATTGTGCGACTCAGGCTCCACAGTGGATCACTCGTGGTTTGCACAGCAAATCCCAATGGGTAATTTAGATGAGGGTAGATTTGCAAAATCAAAATATTGGAAACCTTAGAATGCAATTAGACCAATTTAATTTAAATTAAATTTAAATGATCTTCAAATTTTACCAAACTTTCACCCTTATCTAATTTGGGGGTGATGAATTCAAAAATTCAATCAAATTTTATTTCTGAGATCAAATATTTTCAAGTCTTATTTAGGGCATCTAGACTAATCAAAATGCTAACTTGGACTTTAGAGAAGTCAAATTGACTTCAAATTTTTAGGATAAGCTTAACTTGATTCTAAATTTAATGGGATCAAAATTAATGTTTGATTAAATTGAGAATTAATAGGGTAACAACCTAGGGTTATTACAGGATGTGACTCATACCTGAACTTCATCTCCTCAATGCGCTTACGAATAAGGGTTTGGTCATTCGATGGCTCGTATCAGTTCTAGAACTTTATGAACTTGCAGCCAATCCAAAGAATGAAGAATGGGAATGGATGACGTCCAAATATGACTAAGGGAAAGGCTAGGGCTTGACAGAAGAATGAGCATACACTTTGCCTGCCACTGCAGGAAAATGTTTGCCATTTTTAGTTGGGACGTACAGGAAAAAATCTCGATCATCGAATCAGGCGAATGATCCCATGGCCCAATTGATACAGCGCAAGCCCGCCATTGGATCTTTTCTAAAACAAAAGCAATGGCTCAGATTAGATTGAACCGCTATCCCATGCACTGGAACTTTGCACAGGATCTCTGTGATAGGATGTTAATGATTGTTGGTTGCTTAATATATATATATATATATATATATATATATTCAATAAATAAATATTAATTGAGCCATTATATTTAATCAAAATTAGGTAACTAAATGTCATGTGCTACCACTAGCACACCAATGTTGCTTCCACCTGTGAGAGCTCTTGTGTGGTGGTCCGGAGCTATTGAACAAGCTCCGAGTCACCACCTCTATCTATCTCCATGTACAAAGCCTGAAGCTGCATCAAGGTCAATGTTTGCTTAACCTCCTACCTCCTCAAGTCCGAGAGCATGTACTGTCCCCATCTCCAAGGCTCCCAGAGAGTGCATGCCAAATTGTGGTTAAGAATGAGGATGATGAGCCATGAGATGGCCTCCCCAAGCCTCTCAACCACAGAGAAGATCCCCAGGTACTAGAACCATGTGTCCTCGAACTTGTACAGAGTATCGGTACTCCGAAACTTGTGACAAGAATCTGTTAAAAAAATAGGCAGTAGTCAGAGGCTGCATGGGGAAGGTGGTGCTCGACTGCACTCAGCATGAGGTTCATCCCCTCAGTGCTGAGAAGGATTCAGTCTAAGTGCTCCCAAATGAGCGATACTCCCTCCCTATTGTTGTTCCACTTGTAAGTTGGACCAACAAAGCCTGGGTAATAAAGGTGGCAAGAATCCAGAACTCTTAGAAGTTTGTTTAAGAAGCAATCACTATGAATGGCTTCCCACTGCCCTTATCCCGCTGGAAGAGAAGGCAGTTGAAGTTTTCACTGAGTACAAGTGGGCATCCTCCACCCATACAGCAAGGATCATCCTCCACAGCTCCCTATGTATATGCAGATCAGTGGACTTGTAGGTGGATAGAACTGAAAGCAAGTCCTAAAATTAAATGTGATGGTGGCAAGGATCAGCTGGAAGCAATAATAGTGGACCTCACAGTGCATGAAAAGATCTTGCTAAGTAAGTATAACACCTTTTGAGTAGCTGAAGGTAGGCTGAACTGTGAAGCACCAATGCCTCACAAAGAGATGGTTGGTGTCTCTGTGAGTAAATGTCTCAATATAAGCCTCTAGAAGTGCAATTAGACCTGGCTTATGCTCCAAGTTAAGTGGTAGAAGGTGGTGTCGTGTCACCGGCTTCTGCACACTGCAACAATTCCATGGGAGGATATCGTTCATTCGAAATTGGGGGAGCTCTCTACTTTTGAACCTTAAGCTTCTGGAATAGTTTTAACTGTGCGTTTTGGCCTAACAATAATTGCTTACAGGCATGTGGGCCGACCCAATGTTGTAACCGAGCTGACGGATTGAGGGAGAACACAGACTGACTAGTTTAGGGCCAGCGCTTGGCTAGCCAAGGGGGGTAGTGCAGGTTGAAGTGGCCTAGTTGGGTTTGTGACATGAGCTAGGGGTATCAGGTGGCTGCAGGATAGGCTTGGGCCTTTATAGGGGTGTAGGCCTAGCTAATGTACTGGGTTGGCCATTGGGTCTGTACTTGAAATTTGGTGTGATTTGGAGATTATTTGTTTTGGTTGTAATTCGAGACAAATTGAATATCCTAGAAATTACATATTTTATTTTAACCTCAGAATCAAAATTGGAGTTCACAATTGAACTTGTCACCCCCAAATTAGTTAGGGGTGACATTTTATGAGCTTTCAAAAGTCATTGATTTTTCTTTGAATGTTTTAGTATTATTTTAATGCTTAAAAATTAAGATAATTAAATTGATCTTCGATTTGAAATCTGACTTCATTTTTATGTTCTCACACTTGATTTAGCTAAGGGTGAATATTTGAAATTTTCCAGAGCTCATTTGGTTATCCAATTTTATATAATTAAATAGTTTTTAATTAGTTATATTATTAAATTTATTTTTTAGCCTAAGTCGTCAAACCAACCGTCTGATCAGATGGAGGATCAATCTCGCCCATTCCTTCAATAGTGGCACCTAATGGCTCGATCTGATGGCTTGAAAACTCTTTACTATACGTCTCTTGCATGCACGATCATACGCATAGGAGCTGCAGAGGACTGTACTTTGTTGTAGCTCACCCGCAGTCCCTTCTTTTTTCCTTTAGGCTAAAGGATCGTAGGTGTTTGAATGTTCTAGGAGAACTTTCAACCTAACCTTAAATTGGCGAACTGATGGATCGAAGGTACCTAAAATTCTGATATCTCCCCTTAGTTTCTCCATAATTGTATCTCATTTATCTATTTACCTACTAGAGGAGTTGTTGAAGAGGGTCAATAAAGCTCTAATAAGATTAATTTGACTTCTATCCAATCTGGCGCTACAGTATTATACAGTAGCAAAACTCTAGCCCGATCGGGTAGGGAGCTAGGGTTCCATATTGTGATGCTTAGGGTCACCCGCAAAAAGATATCCTATGCTCAACACATCAGTCGTGAAGTGGACTTCACGCTGACGTGCGAGCCGAGCCACGGAAAGCCCGGGTTTGTTTGGGCATCGATGCCCTAGCTCTGGCTTCCACCTCCCTCGTCGGCTACGGAACTCGACTTTGGGTCGAGCCCAACCAAAGGAACACTATCTCTTTGTTCATCGTATAATGGAGCCGTAATCCTAAATGCCTTAAAGAAATTAAGAGTATTAATTATTTAATAGTTATAAACTTAATTATCCAATTCAAGAAAAATTATATCCTTTTTTACTAAGAAAATGTAAGGAACAATAATATAATGTTAGATTCTTAGTTTGTTGCCTAATTTTGCTAATCACTATTTTAAATAGTTAATTAATTATTTAATAAAATCTTGCAATTGCCATAACCAATTCTCATCCAAATTGGAAGATCAAGTAGTTCATTTCAATCATAAAATTGTGTAGGATTGTAATATGATGTCAAATTTCCAATATGACAACTAATTTTACTAATGACCTTCTAAGTGTCACTAAGAGTCATTAAAATCTCAATTGACTATTTGATGTCTGATTTGACCTTACTTAGTGTTATTTTACTCATTATGCTATAAGAAAGTTATAGCCACTATGTTTATATAATTTGGACATCAAATGAAAAATGTGAGTTTTGACCCCTAATAAAATAATATTAAATTCTCAAATTTGGGGTTTTGCATGTTTAGGCCTCCTAAAGGCTAGGACACCTTAGAAAACATGTTTTATGGCATATAACAACATTATATGGCTTTTTGAGTATGAAAATTCCTAAAATATCACACTCCTAGCTTTGTGCTAGTGAACTAAACAAGAGCACCATCATAGAATTGAATGGATCTTCTAAGGTCCTAATGCTTATTTTAGTGCTTAAAGATGGTAGTAGCCCTAAACTCTAGGAAGAATTGGGCTATTTAGCTCCATATATTAGTATGAATCATTAGCTAACCTTCTAAATAACATATTGAGCTTAACTTAGTGTCTTACCTTCCTTAAGTTTAGACATACCTAGCTACCCTATTAAGTGGCTTAATACTATAGTAGTGAGCATATTCACTTAAGTAACCTTTAGGACACTTAATGCCTTGATATGAGATTAAAAAGCTAGTTATTTGAGAATATTCACTTTGGAACCTTCTTAAAATTTGCTTTTAATTGTAGTTAGCCATTTGGTTTGGTTGATGATTAAGATCATCCTACTCTAAGATTCTATAGTAAACTTAAAGCTAGGAAACTTTCATGTTAAACTTCTAGATAAGAATAATAGTACTAGTATATATATAGTAACCTAAAAGTGAATGCTAACTTATAAAATAGTGAATTATAAACTATACTTCAATCAGGTGAACTAGTTAGAACAATATTAAGTAGTCCTTAGTATAGCTCTTGCAACTAAAAGAGAACTTAGGAGATAACTAAAATAGAGACTTATTGGGAAGTCTAGTGCCTTTTACATAGACTTAAGAGTGACCCTATGTAACTAAGTGAAATGAACTTAGGATTATGTAAGTAGTCTTATCATGCTATGTGTAGCACTTAGAGAATGATCTAAGCATTTAAGAGAGACCTTCTTTATAAAGTGTAGTTAGTCATTCAAAGTGGGAAGCTGTAATGCCTCATCTTGTCATCATGCGCAACCAATGTATTCTTATCAGTATTAAGAATTGGTGCTAGAACGATGCATTACTCAGAAAGGACTGTTGAACCTCCCCGAATACTGCAGACTACTGAAACTTAACCCCAAAGGAGAGCTGAGGACTAATCCTTAAGTTAAGAGTAAAAAGCTTACCTTAAGTATTAGATATAGTACTCACATATATTATACTATGCGTGGTAGGTTTAGTAAGAATCCATAATAGATGAGTATTAGCATCTCTTATATGCTGATCACATCATAATACTAAGTATATGTAGTAACAATAATAGAGTGCAAAAGCTAAGACATTCATCCAGATCATTCATCATAGAAGTTAAGTAAAAAGCATCCATCTCAGAAAAAGAAATAGAAATACATCCAGAGTTAAGGTTATTACAAACCAATTGATTAATATAAAAGACAAAAATAATCTCTCACTCATGACAGAAAGTAAGCTAATGTAGTAAATAAACTAAGCTGGTTAGTGCTCCACAAACTCCTCCTGGATCTCCTGGAAAGCATCCTGAGCCTACTCCATAAACTGCTATGGATCTAGCAAATTGTCGGATTCCAAAAGTATCACATGTCAGATAATAATTCTAAGACATTTAAAGCTACTATATACATTTATAGTTATCTAAAGTTTAACATTCAAGTAAATAAAACAATATTGTAGAAAAGTACTAAAATAGCTAAAAAGTATAAAATTGTACAAAATTGAAAGTAAGGTAAAACAGTAGTTGAAAGACTAAATACTAAAAATAGAAAAAAGAAGCTACAACTGAATAAATGCTAAGATAAAACTATAATGTATGTTACGAAATATATGTATATATATATCTAAATATGCCACATAACTGTATGCCTCAAGTATGTATATCTTGATGTCACATGACATCCCACAGAATCCTAAGTGAGCAGACAATCTGCTAACAGAACCTATGTGAGCATAACGCTTTTCTATAGATTCTTAGGTGAGCACAATGATCCGCTAACAGATTCTAAGTGAGCCCAATGCTCCGTTAATGCAATGATATGACTTATACAATTCTTAATATGCTAAGGCTTTAATAACAGTAAGCTTTTAAAACATTAAAACTAAAAAATGATAAAAACTAAGCAAATAAATCCATTTATCTCAATTATTCAAACTATAACTAAATGGATTATATAATTTTATTCTGATTCCACTGAATTCAATATTAATTTCATAATAGTACTCTAAATTATCACATGGCGAGAGTATATATTCATGTTTAGCATGTCCTAGAAAAGGGTGACTTTAACTACTAGTTTGTTTAATTGCACTTATCGATGTGCATAGGAATCAGGGATTGAATCCTTTTATAGTTTATTCTCTCAAACTAAATTGTTAAACTCCCAATCTATAATATACTTTGGTCCTGTGATATTTATCTTGAACTGATCTAGTCAGTAGAAGATGGAATTGGTTGATTTATTTTGGATAGAACTGTAGAGTCTTGGTCTAGATCATATGATAAATTAGCAATGTTAATTAGAAAATAAATGCTAACATTTACAATTTATGAACTAAAGCAATTAGTACTTAATTAAATATTTAAAAATTTAGACTTTAAATCTAATTGAGCATATTTATTTCAAAGCATCTGAAAAACTTATCACAATGTTTCAAGCCTAATATTCCACATTTCAAGAACAAAATGAATTAGGTTCTTAGAAATAATAATACATTGATTTAATCAAAAGAAAATAGCTATAAGTGAAGTTTACCATACAAGCATATGTTCAAAAGGTCTAAGCATCATAAATATAGATTTTACATTTAAAAATCACCTCTATATTTATTCAATGCATGATTTCATAAGTATATATTTTGCATAATTTGGGTTATGGAATCATCAAAATATGAATAATATAACGTTGAGTAAAACAAGCCAGTTTTGCGTGCAACGACGCGTAGTAGTGTTCACTGGCCGAGAGCCAGGCACTACAGTGTGCAATGGCGGGCTGCTGCGCTATGGCGCGCCGCAGTGCTTTTAGGCACTCCGGTGCCTTACGACAGATTTATGCTCTACGGCGCACTGTGGCACCCTTCTGGTAGAGAGCCAGGCACTATGGCATGCTACGGTGCCAAATATCCTTAGGTGCGGGAGTAGCGACGCGCTAGAGCACTGCCTGGCCAAGAGCCAAGCACTATGGTGCACCATAGTGCCAAATTTCCAACGTCGCGGGTGGTGTGACGCGCTGCATTGCTTTCAGGTACTACGGTGCCAGATTTCATGAGATGCAGGTGCTGCGGTGTGTTTGTGCGCCTACTTGGCCAAGAGCCAGGCGCTACGGTGCGCTGTAGCTCAACGGTGATTTTACCTGGACAAAAAATAGGATGTCTCCCTTATTGCACTTAAATAATCTTGATTCAAGACACCTCAAGTGCGGTGCTATATATTAATAGAAAGGTCGTTCTGAGACCTTTCTATTTGTACCAAAATTGATACAAAAAGATTATTCTAATACTGCAAACATTGAAGCCCTATGTGCCTATGCAAGTTTCTCACTACACAACATAATTCATCGTCCCTTTAAACTAGAATTTGATGATACTCTATTGAGCTCGATTGCTCAAATGCAAGTTCTTGAGGAAGAAATTAACCATACACACTAAATAAAGTAGCCATTGGATCACCTAATGGGGGAAAGGGAGGGTACAAAAAAAGATACAAGGAGGGTACTTGAGCTAGCAAATGGAAGAATATAGTGTTCTTCAATAGTTTGGGAGGATTGAGGTTCTTCTTCAGCTGCTAGCAAGACAAAGAGAGCTGAGGGTTTTTTAGGAGCTTGGGAGGAAAAAGCTTCAGCTGTCAGCAAATGGAGGGGAGGAGGGCTGAGGCTCCAAACTTAAAGGAAAGGAGGGGATGGCTTTAGCGAGGGAAGCAGATGCATGGGCTAGGAGAGGAAGCAGGTCCTCTCCCTTCAGCATGATGAACGAGAAGGAGAGTTGAGCTCCTTCTATGAAGAGAGGGAGGATTGCGTACACAAGAAAATGGGGAAGGGAGAAGGTCAAGCGGGCCCCAAAAGCAAGAAAAATGGATTATTTGAAATTTAATTAATCATTTTCTTATTTTAATTAACAAATTTTCAAAATAAAAAAATTAGAGGAATAAACGGGCTCCAAAAAATTCTAAAAATTCACCCCTAGCTAATTTGGGGGTGAATAACTCAACAACGGAGTCGAATTTTAATTTGGAGATTAATTTAACTATCATAATTTTTGAGGTATTTAAATACATAAAAATATTCGAGAAAAATCCGATGACTTCTAAACAGTTCAAAACATCACCCCTAACTAATTTGGGGTGACGAGCGCAATAGCAAAGTCGGATTTTGATTTTAAGGTCAAATTAAATATCTCAATTTTCTAATTAATTAAATATTATTAAAATAATCGATTGAGCTCCGAATCGTACTAAATATTTAGGGTTTGGCTCATATGACCAGATGAACCCAATGAAATGATAATTATGATGTGTTACGCTAAAATTAGGTTAAGTAACAATCTAGGATTGCTATAAGAACTTAGAATCTCTTAAAAAAATAAATGAATATGTTAAGTTGATAGTAATATTAAAAAAGATTATAACCTTATGGCTTGGAGAAGCAAGTAAGGGTTAGAGTATATAATTCTTTTGGAGTTAACCAATATAGTAGTGTTAAGAGTAGATAATGCCTTATGTGAAAAAAGGCTTAGAAATACTTTAAGTGCTTAGTAATGGAATTAGACTTAGGATATAGTTATTATAATGCTATGGTTTGGAACCTTACGTTAGTAAAAAGAATCATAATGTTAGATTAGTAACTTAACAAAAGTCTAAATTAGAGAAAAATAGCTAAAGTAAGATCATTCCTTTAGGTCTTGCCTTATTATACTAGAAGCTTCATAAAACTATTAAGTCTAAGATTAGATTAGTAATATCCTACTAGTATCATATCTAAGTCTAAATCAATCTGAGAATTAGATGAGTGAACCTTCTTTGGCAAAGAGAGTATTAACTTGAGTGAGTAGATAGAGCAACCTTCATAATTATATAACCTTAAGATGCTAGTTAGTTATAAATATTAAAGAGAAAGTGTTAACTTAAGTGTCTGACTAGTATAAGTTAAGAGAGCCTTATATCTTAAGTGTAGTGTGACATTAAGCTTAGTAGCTATAGAGTTTTATAATTGAACCTTCAAGTGATCTAAGTTATAAGAATATAATAGCTTAAGTTGTGTAATAGTGAAATATTTAGCATCTGAGCTAGAGTATTCCTATAGAATAGAAATGCTAGTTGATAGTTAGATGTTTGTAGTCTTAAAAATAGAATAGGATGCTTATTGCTATCAAAACAACTATATCTATAAATAATTTTGTCACATTATTAAGACCTTAATCAAGCCATTACTTTCAAAACTCATTTAATTATATGTATTATTATGTATCAATTGAAGAAGACATTTAATAAATGCCAAGATCAATTGAGGAGCTTGATTTGCTACAACCATAGGGTAGATAATTAAAAATAGCTAACAATTGATATCACTTGGTTTATAATTAGCTTTGAACATTCTTGAATGCTGAAACACATTGAGACTATATCTTTGAATATAATTATAAAGTTACTGTGCATAAAAAAAACCTATAACATTTACTTGGGGTCAGGTGGCGGCCTATGCCAGGGAAAAAAATTAGTGTAATAAGGAGACCCCACATATTCTTGAGGGGGAAGGTGAGTGTCATGGAAGACCTTGCTTTATTTACTTTGTTATGTACACCTGCTTAACTCCTCACTTATTTTAGTGCCTATAGAACAAGACTTGCAAGATAAATAACTTAAATGTTATAGTCCTTCCAACTGCTCATACTTTTACCACATTCTTTGTGATTATATAGGTCAAAATCAGACAACGTTGGAAATTTGGGTTTACGGGACTCTAAATTAAGGTCAAAAAGTGATTATAAAGATTTGAGTTCAAATCCAAACTTAAATTATACCAATGTGTTCATCCCATTTTTCTAATTAAAATGATATATAATTTTATATAATTTGGCTAAATATTATGCAAGATATGGATACATGAAGTTTACATTAATTAATAATAATTAAATCAACTTCCATTTAATTTAATAAATCTATATAAAATAAATCCCATCATCAATGAATTTAAGACATAGAAATTTGGGAAACGCAGAAAATGTGGGCAACCATTGATACGAAAATCGACGCCAACGATTGGCTCAGAAGGCAAGGCGCTGATCGCTGGATTGTCGACACACGTCTCTGACCCAAGTAGAGCAACAACGCAGTTCGATAAAGCTGAACCGGCCCGGTCCAAAAAGATGCACCCAGATCAAAATGAACTGGGTCTGATTCGGTCATGCTTGGCCATACCTCCAAGAGGAAGAACTAGGGCTAACCTTTCCAGCCAAAATTGGGAACCTCGCGATGGGGCCCACAGGCTAGCCTCGAGTCCCATCCTAGGCCAACTTAACGATCTAAGAGCCATTGTTTATCATCGATGGGGCAACTGACAGGGTGTAGCCCTAGGTTCCATCGGATGGACCTGGGAGTTTTTCTATAGCACAATGTAAACAAAAGGGTGAATTGAAGGTCAATCAGGCTCGATCGAGCAAAATCAAATTTTGATCCTATAATTGGAGTTCTGGGATAGCTTTAGGAGAAACCAGGAGATTGTAAAGAGGCAAGGAGTGTTTTTGGTGTGTGCAAAAATGTGAGTCCGTCGATCCTAGGGTTAGGTTATGTGCTAGCCTCAGCTGCCTTACTGAGCTCCAATGTTCGCCTTCAGCAGTTGACAGAAGAATAGAAAAAATATACAAAGAATAGGAGGCTAGTCGTGGCTTGAAGGCTTCTACTGGCAAGATACTAGCACGGCCAGCAGACGCAGTATTGAATGCAGACGAAGACGTACAGTGCCTAGATCCTAGCCGTCGGATCCGGATATGGATCGGACGATCAGATCGGGTTGATTGAACCCATGCCCTCTCATCCTCCCAGATTAAAACATGACAACCTGGATCACAATGATCTGCTATTTCGTGCATGGATGCCCGCACTGGATTTCTGTGGATTCAAAGATAGTCGATGGAATAAAAATGTAGTATATATTAAATTAATTTAAATATATCATGTAATTATTTAATTTAACTAATTTAATTACTCAAAATTGAATAATCAAACAGACTCCAAAAAATTCCAAGGCTTCACCCTCACCTAGTTGAGGGGTGAGAAACTCAAAAATGTAATTAGATTTTTGATTGGAGGTCAATTTAGTTATCCTAATTTTCTAAGTATTTAAATTATATTAAAACATTCGGGGAAAACTCGATAACTTCCAAAGAATCCCAAATTACCACACCTATCAAATATGGGGGTGATGAGTTCAATAACGAACTCCAATTTTGATTTGAGGTCAAAATAAAATAGGAATTCTTAGAATTATCAAAAAATCAGGAATGTTTACTAATTGCAAATGATCTCCAAATTGTAGCAAACTTGAGGGGAAGGCTCCTTGTATTATTATAAGAGTACTAGAAGTGAATTGGAGTCGAATTGGATTCTAATTATTGGGTAACATCACTAGGGTTGTTACATTTTCAAAGATAACAATTTCACTAACAAGACTTATGCAAAAGGCAGTATCATTTATATGAAGTATAGAATGTGGAGAAGCGTTCAAATAATTAATAGATATGCTAACAACATCACCAATCATAACTGATGAATCCATAATTTATACCGTGAATAAAGAAAAATCTCTTTAAAATCCATAATAGAAACAACCTATTTTGATAAAATTCTGCTCATTTTTAAGAAAAAACAAGAGCACAACAATTTATAGGAGAATTTAAAACATTTCTGCAATTTTTGAGAGAAAACTACTACAGCGCGCTGCAGTGTGCCTCCGTGCGCTCCAGCTACTGGAAAGCAGAAATCACTAATATAAGGGGATTCTCGAATTCTGGAGCGATTTCGCCACAGTGCACCACAACGCGACATAGCATGCTACCGCGGAGGATGAATCCAACTTAATTCACTATAGCGCGCTACCACAGTTAAGTTTTCAAACTTAAATCACTGCAGTGCGCCACAGCGGAAGATACTTCAAAACGGAGCCGCTATAGCACACCACCGCGGGTAAGTTTTCAAACTTAACTTGCTGTAGCGCGCGATCGCGGATGAAACCTTAAGGGCTTAGCGGACTTGAACTTCAGAACCTAGCTGCTACAGCATGCCACAACGCGCTACAGTGAGTTAGTTCTTGAACTTAACTCACTACAGCGCGCCACAGCGCGTTGCAGCGCGCCACCACGGATTAAGCTCGAATGGTATAAACGATATAGTGAGCTACTATGAATGAAGTTATGAACTTAAAATGCTGGAGTGCGCCATATTTTCTATCTCCTTAGGGAATTAATTGTAGCTGGGACAAGACCTCCAGCCAGCAGCTTGTCTCCCAATTGACATATCCTCTGCCATTAGCTTATTCTAAGGGAAAAAGAAGTGTGTTTGAAATGATTACAAGATTTAAAAATGTAAAAGGAGAAATCATTTCATGCATCAAGTGGGGTAGCCACTCATTATAGCAGAAATGGTGGAGGGAAAAGAGCAAAATTTGAACACAAGGCAAAGGAGATTGACTCCTCTATAAATGCAACCTCTCTTGACATGAGAAGGGTTCCCATTTTCACTCAAAAAATTCAGATTCTTAGGGGCTGCATAGAAGAAGAAGGAGACCTCTCCAAGGGAGGTTGAAGAAACCATTGATAGAGGAGAAGGAAGTAAAAGCTGCATTAGGGAGGTAAAGGAAAGGAAGAGAGGAAGAAGAAGGATTATCCAAGGAATTCCATTCAGGGCTGTTCTTAGTAAACTCTTAATCTTTCTTTTAATTTCTTTATAGTGGTTCATGAAAGGGTCTTCATCCTTGTATGTTTTTCTTTTTGTCTCAGCAGTAATGGAAGGCTAGACCCCCTTGGGGAGGGTTGGGCTGAGCCCATTGTGAAATGTAAGAGACTTATTGAATGTTGGAGAACTTCCTCATGCAGTTAATAAAAAAATTTATATTTGAATGACTTAATGAAATCACTCAAGAATCATGCTATGGACAAAAAGAAAAATTATGTTAAGAAAGTATAATTATAAATATGAACATCAAAAATAAAAGTCTTGTGCTCCATAGATCACAACTTAGTTTGAGATCTGGATATGTGTGCTTTGGTGCTTAGAACTATGTGAGAAGTTCTTGAACCTAACTGCACCATGATCTAAGCTCAATCAAGAGGTTGAAGCGTGTGAGCTAAGACCCACTAATTGAGCTCCATTGCTCAGTATACGTGAAAGGAGGAAGAGGATTCGTTGAGAGCTCATGGATGAAGTGATAGAGTCCATGGAGCCCAATGAAATCACTTCCTTATATGAACTACGTGTGATACACAAGATTCTCATTAGTGGATTCAATGCTCGTGAGATCGCTTAATTAAAACTACTATCTTGAATACCTAGACGTAGGAAAACTAATATGCTCTAACTGTGATCTCATGAGATTCTTTGTGTTGAAATAAAATTAAGTGTGTTCATTTTATGCACAAGACTTGAACTTGTAGGAATTATAGGACAACTCTAAGGAATATAATGTGCACTTGATTATTTGGCATGACTATGAAAGAATGAAAGGTGCTTAAGAATGTAATTCAACCTGAGTCCCTATCGATTCACATGGAGGAAACCCAACTCTCCTCTTTAAATTAAATAGTTTATACAGTCTAAATTTTGCTTTGTCAACGGAACCACATCAAAAACTAAATTCATACCGTTTAAACATTATTGAATATAGATATACCTTAGTAACAAAATACACTGTTCCCTGAGGATGATAAATCTCGGAACTTACCTTCCAAATTATTACTTCAGGCCACGTACACTTATGTGCAAGAGCAGACATGTAATTACAGTCTATCAAGTTTTTGGCGCTGTTGCTAAGGAATGGTAACTATTTTGTAATAAGGATAATCTATTAGTAAATAGTGATTTAAACAAATCTCTTTGCATATAGTTTTATTTTCTTCTTATATTTATTTTTGCACTAATCTTTAGCTTTGACTGACTATTTTACTTTTCCTTCATTTGCTGAACTTTTTAAACATTATTGCTATACTTGTTCTTAATAGCTTAATTTTTGAATTGCATGAGTAGGATAAACTGTACTGAATATCTTTTTGATCCAGAAATTGAAAGAATCTATCTACACGCTAGAAGAGAACAAGCAATTTTAAATAATCAACAAGCTGTTATAGAAAACTTCGATGCGAATCCTAATGAGCCTTTAGAAGAACTATGGGGTGGAGCACTCAGAGACTATGCCATTTTTAGGACCAATATAGAAGCCAATAATTTTGAGATCAAACCTTCAACATTGAGCATGGTTCAGAATAATCAATTTGGTGGGTTAGCCACTGAGGACCCAAACTCACACATCTTAAATTTCCTTGAGATTTGTGATACCTTTAGGTTTAAAGGCATTTCTGAAGATGCCATCAAACTCAGACTTTTCCCATTTTCCCTAAGAGATAGAGTGAAAAGTTGGCTCAGCACTCTCCCGAGCAATTCTATCCGTACTTAGGATGATTTGGCTAGAAAATTCCTAGCCAAATATTTCCTTCTGGCAAAGACTGCTTGTCTGAGAATTGAGATCACCAACTTCAATCAGTTTGAGGGTGAGACACTGTATGATGGTTGGGATCAATTTAAGGAATGCTTAAGGTGATGCCCGCATCATGGGTTCCCTTTGTGGATGCAAGTTCAAACCTCTTACAATAGTTTGAATGCTCCAACAAGGACACTCATAGATGCGGTCTTCGGAGGCTCAATTAACAGTAAAACCCAAGAGGAGGCTTATGATCTCCTAGAAGATATGGCGAAAAATGCCTACCAATGGCCTATAAAATGAAGTGATTATATAGCTAAAAATGATTGTAACTTTCTAGAAAACTCGCTACAAATTTGTGAATTCCAGAATCAAATCACTCAACTTAATAAATAGTTAGAATGTGCACAATTAAAATCAAGTCAAGAGGGAGATTGTGAATTGAGAAATGTCAATGTAATTATGAACCATGGTAGAAGTAGAGAAAGGATGGAGTACTCCTTTAACAAATTCAAAACTTCAACAACTGAGTTTATGAATAAAACTGATGCTACGCTAAACCGACATGAACATCAAAAAGAGTCAGTAAAAATAATTAAATGAGATCATGTGAAAATTAGAGAAACTGGCTTTAGTAGGAGTCATTGGAGAGTGTGAGAATGAATCAGGAAACTCTATAACCTTAAGAAGAGGTAAAATAACAAAATTGGTTGTGCATAAGGAGACTGAAAAGACTATCACAACCAATAGAGAGGAACCACGGGAAGAAGTAGCAATGAGTAAGGGTGAGAAAAATGAAGTAAGGGATTCAGAAAAAGATAAACTAAGCGAACAATTTCAGATTGCCCCTAACATCCCTTACCCTCAGTGAATGGCTAGAGAGAAACTTGATGCCCATTTCACAAATTTCTAGAAACCTTTAAAACTCTTCACATAAGCATTCCATTTGATGAAGCATTAGAATAAATGCCAAGTTATGCCAAGTTTATGAAAGATATCCTATCAAAGAAATGAAGGATTAATGAGAAGGAGATTATGGATTAAACAGAAGAATGTAGTGCAATCCTTTAGAGAAAGATCTCCATTAAGAAAAAAGACCCAGGTAGCTTCACTATCCCCTGTACTATTGGGAACCACTAATTCCAAAAAGCTCTTCATGATCTGGGAGCATCCATAAATCTAATGCCATTCTACATATTCAAGAAATTAGGTTTAGATCATTTGAAGCCTACCTCTATTGTACTCCAACTAACTGACAAATTGATAAAAACTTCGTTAGGAATTGTCAAAAATGTACTTGTAAGGGTTGACAAATTCATCTTCCCAGCTTATTTCATAATCATAGACATAGAAGATGAAAACCAAGAAATCCCTATCATCTTGGGAAGACCATTTTTGGCTACCAGAAGGACAATGATCAATGTAGATAAAGGGGATTTGGGATTACATTATGGAGATGAGGAGGTGAAATTTCATATAAATGATGCCACGCGGCACCCATTTAAGCCTAATGAAGAATGCTGGGGAATCAGTTCAATTGAAGATGCATTGATATTGGGAGACTTGGAAGAAGAGGAGTTGCAGATGAGTGAGAAAGAAAAGGACCTTATGGATGAAGGAGTAGTGGAGGAGTTGATCAAAGAAAGAAAAATAATTCAACCATCCATAGATGTCCCTCCTGAATTAGAATTAAACCCTCTACCTTCTCACTTAAGATATACATATCTAGGGGAAGGGACATCTTTACCTATAATAATTTATGCCTTGTTGAATCAGCTTTAAGAGAAGCAATTATGTAAGGTTTTAAAAGACCATAAGAGAGTAATTAGATGGAGTGTAGCAGATCTAAAGGGGATTAGCCCAACTCTATGTATGCACCATATCCTTTTGGAGGACAACTCTAATTCATCAATTGAACCTCAATTGTATTTAAACCCAAATATAACAGAAGTATTTCATACAAAAATTATTAAACTCTTAGATGTTGGAATCATATTCCCCATCTTTGACAATCCTTAGGTGAGACCTATTCATGTGGTCCCAAAGAAGAGTGGGATAACTATCGTGCTCAATGATAACAATGAATTGATCCCCACTAGAACAGTGACCGGATGGAGAGTGTGCATTGACTACACGAGGCTAAATGAAGCAACTAGGAAGGATCATTACCCTCTCCCATTCATAGATCAAATGCTTGATAGGTTGGAAGGGAATCCTTATTTTCATTTTCTTGACAGATATTCAGGGTATAATCAAATCCTGATTGCACCTGAAGACCAAAAGAAAATAACTTTCACCTGCCCCTTTGGGACTTTTGCCTTTAGGAGGATGCCCTTTGGGTTATGTAATGCTCCAGCGACTTTCCAACGTTGTATGATGGCTATTTTCTTAGAAATGATAGGGAATTTTTAGAAATCTTTATGGATGACTTCTCTGATGTTGGAAGTTCTTTCGACCATTGCCTTGCCAACTAGAGGAAGGTTCCAAATAGGTGTGAAGAAACAAACTTGATCTTGAATTGGGAAAAATATCATTTTATGGTTGAAGAGGGTATTGCCCTTAGTCATTTGATCTCTAGGAAGGGAATAAAAGTTGGTAAGGCTAATGTTGATATATTTAAAAAACTCCCTCCTCCTATCAATGTAAAAGGAATTAGAAGTTTCCTTGGGCACGTAGGATTTTACAGAAGGTTCATCAAGGACTTTTCCAATATAAATTTGCCGCTGTGTAGACTGCTAGGAAAGGATGTCGAATTCAAATTTGATATAAAATGCTTAAAAGGCTTCAATGCTATTAAAACTGCCTTGATCTCTGCTCCCATAATTTCTACCCCAAATTGGGATTTCTCTTTTGAAATTATATGCGATGCGAGTGACTTTGCAGTTGGTGCAGTCCTTGGGCAGCGAAAGGAATGAACTTTCTATTCAATTTACTATGCTAGCAAGCTTCTGGATGATGCCCAAAGAAACTATGCCACCACGGATAAAGAGCTTCTGGCCATCATATTTGCTTTCACTAAATTCATGTCATATCTCATTAGGTCAAAAATGATTATCTACGCCGATCATGCGACCATTAAATATCTATTTAAAAAAAAAATGCAAAACCTCACTTGATACGCTGGGTGCTTGTCTTACAAGAATTTGATCTTGAAATTCGTATAAAAAGGTGAGTGAGAATGTGTTGGCTGACCACCTATCTATATTGACCCACAAGAGAAATAATGAATTAACTGATATTAGTGAGTCATTCCCCGATGAGAAGCAGTACGCTATTGCATCGACAAAACCTCCATGGTTTGCCGACTTTGTAAGAGAACCTAAACTTCCAACAAAGAAAATAATTCTTTGCCGATATAATAAATTACTACTTGTATGATCCCTTCCTCTATAAGTGTTGTAATGATCAACTCCTAAGGAGATGTGTGCCTGATTCGGAAATTAAGGACATTCTCTACCATTCTCACACATCCCCTTTTGGAGGGCACTATGGAATTGATCGAACTGCAGCTAAAGTGCTTCAATCTGGGTTCTTTTGGCCACATCTGTTCAAAAATACTGCTGAGTATGTTAAAAGTTGTGGTAAATGGGATCATTGAGGTGGAGTTATTTAACGTTTGGGGAATTGATTTCATGGGGCCTTTTCCTTTATCTCAAATGAACATATATATTCTTGTTGCTGTTGAGCATGTTTCTAAGTGGGTAGAAGCACTTGCTTATGTGAACAATGATGCTAAAACTATTATTAAATTTCTCAAGGAGCCTGTACTTGCTAGATTTGGTACTCCTAGATTCATCATAAGCGACAGGGGAAAGCATTTTTGTAATAAGAAGCTTGAGAGTTTGCTGAGAAGCTTATGGAGTCAAACATAAGGTGGGAACTGCTTACCACCCTCAGACTAGTGGATAGGTTGAAGTTTCAAATAAGGAACTGAAGCAGATCCTAGAGAAGATAATGAATCAGAACAGGAAAGATTGGACATCAAAACTTTAAAATGCACTATGGGCATTAAGAACTACTTTTAAAACTCCCTTAAGAATGTCCCCATACAAACTTTTATATGGAAAATCTTGCCATCTGCCCGTAGTGCTGGAACACCATGCCTTTTGGGCCATCAAGAAATTGAACTTAGACTTTCAACAAGCAAGAGTAAAGAGAATGCTGCATTTGAATGAGCTTGACGAATTCAAATTGAACGCTTACAAAAGTGACAAATTGTACAAAAAAAAAATAAAAAAATAGCATGATAAATTAATTAAACCAAAGCATTTTCAACCATGGATGAAAGTACTTTTTTTTAATTCAAGGTTGAAATTATTTCCAGGTAAATTGAAGTTAAGGTGGACGGGTCCCTTCACAGTGACAAAGGTCTACCCTCATGGAGCCATAGATGTCACTTCAAGTGAGGGAACCTTCAAGGTAAATGGGAATCAATTGAAATGATATTTGGAAGAAAGTAACCTGCTGGAGAAAGGAGGATGGACCTTACAAGACCTTCCTACGGAAGGAATCACATAGGAACATTTGCACACGTCAAACTGAGACGTTAAAACAAGCGCTTGGTGGGAGGCAACCCATGCAAAATAGGTTATTCTTTTTCTTATTTTCTTGTTTTCATTTTCCTTTTTGTGTTTTGATCTTTTTGAATTAATAAATTATGGATTCTCATATTTCCCAATTTTTCTACAATTTGCAAAGAATAATTTTTTCTGAACTTTTCAATACATGAATGTCAAGAAAATATCAATTAAAAGATTAAAATTCAACCAAAATATGCTTAATGCAGAGTGACACAACAAATTGACAACACTAAAGCATCAAAACAAAGGAATGGTTTCTAGTTGTATATAGTCCCCAAACATTTAATAAGAGCAATGCTAAGGTCTAAGTGTGGGGGAAAACTGTAAACCCAAAAACTAGTGATTATGTGTGCTAGGCTTCTGTAGGACTTCATAATCACAAAGAATTAGTAATAAAGGGATGAAAAAAAATGTTTCTCCCTAAAGCTGAAAAAGGAAAGAAAGAAAAATAGGGATGAAGAAAAGTATATCTTCTAAATAAAAAAATGAAATAGGATGATGATAAATATATCTCCTGAAAATTGTGTAACTTTGTGATTCATAAGAAGGAGCACATATGGCACAAAACTCTTGGTCACTCACTGCCTCACTAGTTTAGGGAATTCTAAAGAACATCTCCCATCATGAAGTATCAAGCATGATAGTTTTAAATTGGAGATAAGGCAAGCAAACAAGGATTATGACCGGAGTTAGGAACGTTTAGGTGCTGAACAATTTGCTAAGTCATTTCAGTTACACATGTTTGAATGACAATAATCATCCACGTGATAATAAAACATTGACTCTCATACTTAAAATAAAAAAAAAATCATTTTTTGAGCTTACTTGAGGACGAGCAAGAATCTAAGTATGGGGGTATAATGAATCCATAATTTATACCATAAATAAAGGCAAATCTCTTTCAAATCTATAATAGAAACATCCTACTTTGGTAAAATTCTTCTCATTTTTGAAAATAAATAAGAGCACAGCAATTTCTGGGAGAATCTGGAGCATTTCTGCAATTTGTGAGAGAAAAACACTACAGCGCGTAGCGCGCCACCGCACGCTCCAGCTACTGGCAAGTAGAAAGCACTAATCTAAAGGGATTCCTAAATTCTGGAGTGATTCTGTCACAGTGCGCCATAGCGCGCTACCTCGGAAGATGAATTGAACTTAATTCCCTATAGCGCGCTACCACAGTTAAGATTTCGAACTTAAACCAGTGCAGCGCGCCACAGTAGAAGAAACTTTGAAACTAAGCCGCTACAACGTGCTACCACGGTTAAGCTTTCAAATTGAAATCGCTACAGCGCGCCACAGTGGAAGATATTTCATAACGGAGCTGCTACAGCGCACTACTACGGGTATGTTTTTGAACTTAATGCGCTATAGTGCGCTACTGCGGGTAAGTTTTCAAACTCAATTCGTTACAGCGCGCCACAATGCACTGTAGCTAATTCCTTGTGGCAGCAACCTACATTGAGTGATCTTTTGATCATATCCTTGGAGCCTCGTGTAGGACTCTCCTAATTAGAATAAGAATTGATAGCTTTGATAAATCCTTGTTGATTAAATAGAATCTTCTGAACCTAGATTATTGGTTAGGTATAGTAGGGTATACCCATAGTACTAAATTATTTCAGTAGTATTCAAGATTGGTTGATTCACTCCAATGTGGACTTATGACCAAGTGCTATCCTAAGGGATTAGATGAATACAGTCCCATTAAAGTAAATCTTCCAAGATTAAGAGTGTTATAAATATGGACTCATTCCTTAGTTTGATTAAAATATAAATCGCCATCAGGCGATGCCTCCTAGCAAAGATCGCTTCAATATGTGTGGCTTAAACAAACTTAAACAAACTAAGTAATTCGAGTCACCTTCTTTAAGACACTAAGTGTGATTGTGAAATGGGCATCTTAATGACTTAGCTTGAGATATAAAACACTATTGGGTGATACCTCCTATTGAAGATTGCTTCATTAGGGTGGCTTAATCAAACTAAGTATTAAGGACCACCTTTCTTGCAAACATGCTAAATATATGTATACAAACATCCCATCTAATGATTTTTAAGTAAACTCTCATCCTTAACTAATTATCAAAACTAGAATTTAGGAGTCAGAATCCTTTATTTTAGCAGGATTCTGCATAATGGAGACCTTGAATTCATTATCAGATTTCAAAGTATTTTCTAGATTTTTGGATTTATCTCATGTAACTTAGAAGCATAAGCATGAACATAAGCATGATATTGAGTATCAGTAATGATGTATGAGTATTAGTGATGATTTAAGGGTTACAAAATGTTATATATATTGATTAGGGAATTTTAGGATATATCGGTATCATGGTTCCTAACTGGATGTATGTATACAATGGACTATACGAATCATAGCAGTTCAGTGATATTTGGGTTACATATCAGTAGCATATAGTATTGTGGCATATTTGGATGCACAGTTTTAGTGGTATACAACATAATTTTAAATGCTATTACTCAGTTTTGGATCTGTTATTATTTTTGGTTACTTTCAGTATTCAGTTTTTAGTACAACTTTACTTTACTTTGCTTCAATTTTGTACAGTTTTATACAGTTTTATACTTTCAGTTACTTTACAGCTTTTCTATAGATTTATTTACATTTTATAAATGTTAAATGAATAACTAGATCTGTTTAAATTAGTTTCGATGTGTTAGACTTATTGTCTAACACGGGATACTTTTGAGATCCAGCAATTTACTAAATCTTGAGTAGTATATTGAGCCAGGTCAGGAGGACACCCAGGAGATTCGGGAGGAGCCCGTGGTGCACTAATGGACTCTTCCCCAGCCTTACTTTTCTGCTTAGTCTATTTCAGTTCAATACTTAGCTTTTATATATGTATTTTATTAAACTGTTTGTAATAATTATGGATATATTTTCTTTTCTTTTTTGAGATAAATGTTTTAGACAGCTTTTATGATGAATGTTTTTAGATGTTTGCTTTAAGCTTCCACACTCTATTATAAACTACTTATACTTAGTATTGTGATGTGATCAGTATACTGGAAATGCTGATATCTTATACATATATTAGATTCCTCATGTGTATTACATCTAATATATGTAATAGTCTAATACTTAGGATAAGGATACTACTCTTATCTTAAGTATTAGCTCTCAACCCTCCTTGAGATTGAGTCAGCAGCCCTTCAGATGGGTTTGGTTTCAGCCGTTCAGGGAGACGGGATATTCCTCCCCGAGTGGCGCACTGCTCCGCCACCGATCTGTTTTACCTTTTGCGCACAATGACGGGGCAGGGCGCTACATAGGCTGTGTGGGATAACACATTTAAGTTATTATTGCAATACAAATAACCCTTTTGCACCTTCAAGAACAAAACTGGTTAATGACATTAAGTGTGATCACAGCTTGCAAAATTATTACACTCACTCTGATATGAACATTAATAACACAAATTGGATGAATCAATAATTATGATTAGAAGAATTGGTGAAAGAGTTTAGCGGGATTATGAACAATAATATGCACGAAACTAAACCAACCTTGATTAGGCACAAGTTTAACATGTAAGATCAAGAGCGTCTATGTAAGTCAATTGAGGCTAAGTTAGAATTTATATTGCAACAATTAGCTAACCTTGCCCAAGAAGTGATGATTTGTAGGAAATAAACTTTAACTCAAACTAAAAATGACAATGAGAAAGAGTTACAAAATCAATAAAAAATAGGCCATTCTGAAATACAAAAAGAAGTGCCAATATGTAGTAAAGAAGCTTTGACTCAAACAAATTATGAAAATGAGAAAGAGTTGAAGTATCAATTTAAATTAAATAAAATGAAAATGCAATCCGAAACTTATGTCCTTTACACACCAAAAGTGCATTTACCTCATTATTTAACAATAGGTGACTCATTATTTGAGAGCAATCAAGGTAAATTAATTCAAAGTAATGGCATCTCAAACTATTTGTGGCATCTCAAACATAAGCAAATCCCTTAGCAATCTTAATGATTATTGTGTGCAATTTGAATTTGTAGAGAAATGCTTTGATTATACTCCTAATAAAATTGAATTATATGCCTTTTTACAAAATGAAATTGAGAAAGATGTTAATGATGAGTTTGATGAGTTTGATGATAAACATAAGGTAAGAAATAAGAAGAATGAAAAGAAGAATAAAAGAATAGTTATTGTAAGTTAGTGGACATAGGTTGGGCGTGGCAGGAAAAAAATAGTGTAGGTGGCATTCATAATGATTACATTATTCAACAAGCTTGTACTCATCCCAAAGCCTAAATGAAAATCTAGAAAGAAATTTTAATAGGATATAAACTTTTTTTGGTCAGGCTGAGGACATTAAACTAAGTGCTGGTTTGGGGGCAACCTAATAAATAATTTATGTTTTTATTTGTTTTAGATTCTATGTGGTATCTGTGTGTGTCAATAAAGGAGCAGGAGAAATCTTAAGCATGATTGCAGTAATGATAATTTGTCATTATTTATATCAAGATGTTTCATTCCTTACTACTCCTAGTAAATTATTCTTAATTTGGTAACTAGTTTCATAGTTTTGCTTTTATTCTTTTATATTTAGTCTTCTTAATGTGGTCATTCATTGAAAGTGTTCATCTAAGAGTAAAGATCAAACATAGTAATTTGATAATTGAGTTGATTGCTTTGAGAATTTACTCTTCCAAAGATCAGAATTGAAAACAATTCTAATTTTGTGCATCAAAAGCTTTTGATTTATGATTGATGTCTAACTTAAACTTTTAACCAAATAAAGTAAGGATTGTCAGGTTAAAATTATAAAATAACCAACACATAGTCTTTACTTAATTAAAATGATGAAATAAACTAAGGGTGTGGGAGTAAAGATTGCAAAAAGAGAATTGGAACTAGTGGTTGAATTTGGAATGCACTAGGCTTCTGTAGGATTTCATGGATGTAATGCATATGCTAAATTCTGCACAGTATTAAGAAAAAAAAAATGATAATTATTATGGGATGAAGAAAAATGTCTCTCCATAAAACATAAAAGGGATGAAGAAAAATATCTCTCCCTATAAGAAAAGCATTACATCTTATAAGAAGAAGCACATATGGCATATAAAAGTCCTTAGAATAACCACTGATCCAATTTTCTTGAATTTTATACTGACTAGGGTTTTCTCTATTGCCTTGAACTAGTCAACAGCTTCGAAGTGAGAAAAAGAGCCATTGAATGTTAGAGGATTCAGTCAAAGAAAGATGAGGAGAAAGGCATCCAATACTAGGCTAGCAGTTGGCTGTGGAGCCAGAGGAGTTTAATGGGGAATTGGAAAAGAAACTTGGGGAGGAGTTGGAAACTATTGTGATGGGGTAGGAGAAGGTTGAGAAGGGGTATAGGATGAGGCCATCCTTTTGGTAGCACGAGTTTGAGCTTCAATCATAACCCATGTCATCTCCAAAAGATGTTGCACTTAATCGGTATGAGAATTTGTGGTAGAAGTGGGTTCTTCCACAATAGGAGGAATATAATTACTTGAATTGGGATTCATTCTAAAGAAAAGAAAATGAAACACAATTCAGAAGCTGAAAAAATGGGAAAAAGGATTCGCATTAAATTAAAAGATTTAAGAGATACAATTTTGAAGGAATGAAGAGAAGACATAAGTAAGATAGGAGATATTTACAAGAAGCTACTAATAAAAAAAAAACTAGTGCATAAAGAAACTAGCACTACAAGTTACAAAACATTGCATAAAATACAAACTCAAAGTCTTCATAGGTAGGAGCACGATGGAGGCGTCTACTTGCTTGAACTAACACTTCATGTGTGCGACACCACCAATTCATGGCATAATTGTCGAAGAGTTCATCCAAAATTTGAAGGCGTATGTGATTGGGGCAAGCTATGGTTTTAAAAGTCATAGAGATGCGTGGAAGCCATTCTTTAGCCAACTGCAGAATGTAATCACCTTGAAACATATAATACTTCAAAATTTTGTTCAACACTTCTCCTCTGGCTTGAGATACACCAAAGTACTCATGACCATAAGTTGTATCAAACCAATGATTATCCTCCCAATAAAGGAAGAATGATCTAGTTGGAGTTTAGTTCACTTTCATAGTTCGCCATCTAAAAATTTTGATTAAAGTTTAAGTTAAGATTTTTAAATCAATTACTGGATTAGTAATGCATTTACTATTCTAGGGTGTCATTTTAAATGTCTTTACCATTTTGTGTTGTTTACTTTTTGGATAAATGGATGTCTGTATTTTAATTTAAAGTTATGAACTTGGCTCTGATACCAACTGTGACGACCCCAATATTGAGTAGAAATTAAAACCAACATTAGAATGTCACCTTAGCATCTATTATCAAATTAGAAGGAAACTAACTAAATGCTAGATGTTAAGTTTGGCCAAGGATCTTGAAGAGGGTCTTAAGTTAAGCTGAGAAAGAATAAAAGAAGAAAAATGCAGTTAATGTGATTGATGTAATTACAATCACATGTATGAAAGTAATGTATGAAGTATGTGCAAAAGGGCAAGTAATAATATAACAAGAGAAGCAATTATAATTACTTATAAATGAAATGCAGTTGTGATTATAAGTGAAAGAAATGAGATATGTGAATGAAGGTGCTTACAAATAACATCAAGTAATTAAAAGTTATAATGACAATCAATAATAAGAATTTAAAGTGATTGCAAAACATAAATAAAAGTAGCATTTGCAAGCAGGAATAATAATAAATATTTACATATAGTATTGTAAGTTTAAAAATTGTGAAATGCATGAACAATTATGCTATATGTAGGGATGGATGCAATTAATCACATATGATAATTAGATTTATGAACGTGAAGTAATTATGCAAATCATTCAATTATCTATTTATCCAAACTAAGCAATTTAAATAAGAGATCTAATTCCAACACAAGATAAGTAAAGGAAAACAATTAAATTAAGTTATTATATGCTAATAAGTAAAGAACAAATAAATAGGAACTCTCTCTCAATTAATATAAAAGCAAGAATTAAACTTTTAGGCAGAAGCAATTATTTTAAGCTTAAGCACTTGGACTAGCTCCACTTACATTCTAATTCACCTGATCTATTATATTTTGGTATTTAAATATGATAGGGCAAAGACAATAAATAGAAAAATATAGTTAGACCAAATAGTCTAAGCACAAAATAAGATTGGCCAAATATTTTAATAATTTTGATTGGATATCACATGCTAGTTTATAATATGAAAGTAAGCAGTGGAGCAATTGAAAACATACAAATAGGGAAAAGAAAGTAAGGAAAATAGTAAGAAAGATAAATGAAAACAAAGCGAGTAAGAATACTCACAAGCTTAGACATTCTAGTCTGAAAATAAAGCAAGGGTAAATATATCTTGGACTATTAGTCTAGGATTTACATAGTCTAGTACTAGGAAAGGTAAATATATCTTGGAAGTTATAATGAGATCTTACTATCAATAAGACTGTGAAAGAACTCATATGCGATTTAATTGAAGTTAATTTATAAAAGTACTCATTTTGCGAGCAAATACAGAATAAAGCGAGAAGTTAAGCACGTTTGCCTAATAGGTAAAGGAAAGCGGGGTTCAAAATAAATAATACTCACATTCACCCTCTAAGAATGCGTGGTCTCCTTATTACACCTACTTAGCTTTCCCTTGGCTTATCCAATATAATTAACTCCTATAATTTTAATGTGAAAGTTTTATTTATGAATAATGTCTTTTATGAATGTGTCATATGAAATGGGCTTAAAACTAAGCAAGCATCCAAGAAAAAATTCAATAATTGCAAACTATGTGGTATCCAAAATTATCTAATTTTAATGATTTACTTACTGATTGAATTTAATTGAACTTCTAATTGACTTAGAGATATAGATCTCAAGTCAATTATAAATATTATAAGTAGTTGGGGTTTTGGAAAATAATGATTTGATTTCATTTTATGATATGGCAAGATAATCTATAAGTATAATAATACTAAATGAAACTAGCCCTATCCTTATTTTAAACCACTTGATTTAAAAAGGTTAACTAAATCAAGGCTTATAAAACTAGTTAGGAAAGGGTATGGTTATGGAATTTATCATATTGGAATAAGATGGAAGTTAAAATTCTAATCACTAAACTTCTCTAGTTAAGTTGTAGTTGGAAGTATCTATCAATTCAAATACTAATCTAGCTAAGTTAAGGTAAGAGGAGAGGTATAAAAGTAAAGGAGAGGAAGGATTATAAACTACAAGTTCTGTGTCTTCTATAGATTGAAAGTTAAATGAAATTTATAGGATTCCTAAGCTATACTAATAAATAAAGGACTCCTAATTCAATTTCTTAAAGGACTTAAATAAGGATTTAAGAGCTAAAGGTGAAGTGAGCAAGGATCCAATATAGTTACTTAGGGCTAGTCCTAATTCATTCATAATCTATAATTGCATAAGTATTAAGGCTAACTACACTTAATTGGGTATCTTACAACTCCTAAGATCATAAGTAAAATCACATTATAAATTCATTCCTAAAGTATCTTTTCTAAGATTGCAAGTTAAATAATTCAATTAGTTAAATATACATACATCTAATACATGAAAATTGAGTTCTAAACATGCAATTAAAATAACATGGGAGGTAAATAAATGTAATATGTTTGCTGTCTAAAGGCTTAAATACTTAAAACATGCAAATTATGAAACTATAAAAATTGCAATTTTACCTAATTTGAGGAGTCAAAAACTTAAAATCACCAATTGTTGTCCAATGGACATAATATACAAAATTATGAAATTCTTATAACATAAGGAGAAGAATGACACTAAGAAGGTTGAAATCAGACAACGTTGAGAGTTTAGGGTTTTCGGGACACCTAATTAGGGTTAAGAAGTGATTTCAAAATTGGGGTTCAAATTCTAAAATTAAATATGCCATATATTCATCTCATGTATTTGACTGAAATGATATATAATTTTATATTATTTGGCTACCTATTTTTAGATTTATAATTAAAGTAAAAATCTATAATCAAAATAAATTAATTTGTAATAAAATTAAAATTTAGGGCATAGAATTCTACGCGATACAAAAAAATGAATGGCGTCAGTCAGGTGCTGAAAACTGCAGCGCACCAAAATCAGTGCGTCAATGTGTCGTTCATGAGGGTCCGACACGCGTCTCCTACATGTTTTGGATAAACGGCATGGTTTGCGGCACCGAATTGGTCTGGTTCAGACAAGGATTTCGAACCGCTACACAAAGATAGCTCGAAACCTTAGTCTTTGAAATAACTCGAAACAAAAATATTAGAGTTCGACTATTATGATCGAAGCAGAGGGTTTCTATGCCTAATCAACATGACGGCACGAGCTCTCGACGAGCCTGTCTTATCAAGCTCGAAATCGAAATTTCACATCTCCGGGATCGCTGAGAAAAATCTGCCCTAACCCAAGGATAAGCGGCTAGGTTTCGGCCCGTAAAAATCCCAAGCCCTAAATCGGCCTGGGGTCAAATCGAGTTCAATTGAGCTCGATCGACCCCTCTAATAAGTTGCTTACATGGCATTAAGATAGAAAATTGGCCTTCATAATTAGAAGAAGAAGTTGGGATGAATACTTTGAGTTTTAGCTAGTCGACGAAAGAAAAGATTTAGAGCAGAAACTTCACAGAGCTCCTAGTGGTTCTCCTTCCCTCAAAGCTTCCTTCTCAAACCTTGAATGAGTGCAAACCTTGAGAGGAAGCTGAGAGAGGGAATAAAAGGCTCGGACAGGCCAGCTGGAGAGGTTGTAGTCCTCGCTTGCAACCCACGATCTCCAGGAAAGAAGGCGTACAGAAGGATGGTTCCAGCCATCCGTTTGATCGCTTGATCGAACGACCAGATCGAGCTCAGCAGATTAGGTTAACCCTAGATCGTTAGATCAAGTTTTAAGAACATGCGGCGGTTCAGATTAACCCATTCTGCTGTTCTAAGGATCACGACATACATGGGATCTCTGTGGTCCATAATATTGCCATTGGACTAAATTTAAATATATATAAATTATTTTATTTTAAATACTTTAATTAAATAATTAATTATATCCAATTTATCACTCAAAATTAAATAATCAAATGAACTCTTAGAAAAATCCTAAAATTTCACCCTTAATTATTTGAGTGGTGAGGAACTCAAAATTATAATAAGATTTTTGATCAGAGATCAATTTAATTATCCTATTTTTTTTGAGTAATTTAAATAATATTAAAATATTCGAAAAAAATTCTACAACTTTCAAACACTTCCAAATTATGACCCCTAGCTAATTTGGGGGTGGTGAGTCAGATGGTGAACTCCATTTTATATTCTAAGGTCTAAATAAATTAGGCATTTTCAGAATTATCAGAAAACTAAGAAATACAAAAAATTAACAAACGATCTCCAAATCGCACGAAACTTGAAATGAAGGCTCTTAATATTACTATAAGAGTAATGGAAGAAGATTAGAGTCAATTAGGTCACTAAGTGACTGGAAAAAACACTATGGTTATTACTACTAGTATAACTGCATTTAGCAAGAGAAAGATTACAAGTTGAAGATGAATATAATCTTGGTACTCTATAAAGTCTAATGCTGAGACTACTCTATTTAATCATTCTCTAGCTAGAATTGGGAAGTGAAGTCCACGAAAAGTTAGATATTGGAGAAGCTTATTGAGTTCTAATTTAATATTGGTTGATACTCCTTCCACAATCCTGCCACCACTTTGACCAAGCTCGTAGTCAAATTCCTAAATGGTTTCAAATCTTGCAGTGTAATAATCAAGTTCTGACATTCTAAATTCCATTATCTTATGAAAGATTCTTAGAATTCTTAAATTACTCAGGTTTCTTATGGAGCAATTTAAATATTTAATGTGAATATTTCCAATTCATACTTTTATTCTGAGTTATTGAGAATATGGCAACTATGGATGATATATTAAATGACTACTTTACAGAAGAATACTTCATTAGGAAGATAGATATACAAATTCTAATCTAACACCATATGTTGTTCTCTGATACCAACTGTGGAGCCCAAATCTTGTCGTGATCATGTTAACACTAATATTCACATGACTAGGGTAGAGAGGTCACCGTGTGATAGATTCATAATTATAGTCAAATTAGGTTTTTCTCTATCACACCAATAACTTCATAATTCATCACCTGTACCTGTAATTCATTCATCAAACATGCATATAAAAATAACAAAGTGTAGAAGCAAAGCATCAACATCCATATCCAAAGTGCATAAGCAAAATAACATACCTCAACTAAGTATAAAAGTGCAGAAAGGTAAAGATATTCATAATCTAATTTATTACAATATGGAATCAAAGTTCAAATGAATGGAAACTCTAGTCCTCACAAGCAAAAAATAATGACTATCTAAGCCTCATCAACAATAGGAAGGTCCTCCAGGCCTAGCTCCATACCTGAAGCTAGCTCAATAAATAACTTTAAATCTAACATGTTGGTTAATACATGCCAAGGCCCTAGCCACAAAAAAGAAAATCTTGCATTAGACAATTATATAAGTACATTTTAAGCTAATTTAATGAAATATACATTCTTAAGGTATCCTAATCAAAATGAACATTAATCGAGAATTTATGGTGCAACAAGCCACAAAAGAAATGGGAAGCTATAAATAATACATTTAAAACTTAATGAAGTATTTAAGAAAATATACCTCAAACTAGAAGTTATAAAAAGGTTATGCAATATATGTATAAATGACTGTAAAGAAATTATAACTACTGAATATCCTAACATGCATATGATCATTTGAAAGAATTCAAATTGAATAGAAAGTAAATCTGAACATATATGCATTAGTAAACTAAGATAAATAAGACTAGCAACCTATAATTATATGCATCAATAAGAGGCTATGTAAGAATTGAAATAGAAGAAAAAATGTGCAAAATAATAATGAGTAAGAATACCACAATAGTAGATTAGCTAATAAAGCCACTAAAATTGTACTGAAATTGAAAGTAACACTTAATAAGGCATGCACCTAGATTAGTTTTACCATAACAAAAGCTGGCCAAACATAGCCACCGAACAAAAAGTATCACATTTATCATCTTGAAAACTCATAGATGGATCTAAGCATGACTATAGAATCAGACATATAATATCCAAACATTCTCATGGTTGAATCTAAGTTGATTTTATTGCAAATAATAGAATTATAAAGGTAGATTAACTAAGCCACACTCTACTAAACTAATAACTAAAATTACTAAATATACTGAATAATTGATAATGTCTATGAATTTCAAAGCTTACATAGAATACTCATCAATGTTCCATATTCAACTAAATTTGCCAAAAATACAATGCTCAAATATAAGTACTGTAGAGCAGCAATGTCATAATAACCAAGACTCTACTAAAACACATGTGATATTTATTGTTATTTAATTATTTTATTCTATATATTTTGAGAAACTACAAGTTCAGGATCTTCGTTATCCTACTATCAAATAAAATCCAAGATTCATGCCTTTTTAAGTTTAAACAATAAAACTTAATAGTTCTAATTCAAAATCAGAAAATATTGCCTACATAAGTTAGTTAATAAATAATATGACTTAATTAATGTATTTTAAATTCCTATAACAAATATTGATCAATAAAGTTAAGATTTTGGGATTTAAAGTTTAACTCAAAAATTGAGGTTTAAACTTTAATTCCAAGGTGCTAACATCTAATGATCTAGGATTTCTCATAAAAAATATGTCACTCTAAAGATGGATAATTATAAGGATTGGTGGTCTCTAAAGATGGATAATTATAAGGATTGATGGTTCATTAAGATAAAAGAATTCAAAGTCTTAAAAAGGCTGAAAGTCTAATGTCAAAAGGCCAAAAGAATCAGACTTAACATATAAATATAAATAAGATTCCATCTATTGGGTAATTTAATTACTCAATAAAGTTGAATTCATTAATTGTTATAAAAGAGAATCTAATGAATTTAGCACTTAAGAGTTTCTAAGAATTTAAAATAGAATTTGATTCTTAATAGGCTCAAGATTATAAATTTTAAGAGGTCTCAATCTAATGAGAATTTTCATTACACAATAGAACTGTAACTACTAAAAGTTAGAACTAAAAGGTTAGGATTAAGCATTTAGGAAATTCATTAAGATTGGCTTAAGGATTTGCTCACAATATATACTTAGGTTAAAATGTAAGAATAGTTCAATAACTATATAAATTGATTAGTACTGATTTTATATGCATTAATTGGCATTTAGGGAAATGAAAATATGGATGCCAAGTGCACATCAAAAATCTTAAAATCTTACTTAACTATCTTAAGGAAATAAGGATTTTAAGCTATAAATTAAAATTCACAAGTTTTAATTAGTCAAATCTTGATTCTTAGATAATCCTTGAATGGAAGCGATGCCTCGCCTTAACGATGCCTTGCAGATGTGCTCAACAATGCCTAGTTAAATAAAAATCTTTGTGAGGAAAAAAGGGAAAGAAAAATAGGGTATGGAGGAAGAGGAGCCTCCCATCTCCAAGGGCGGCTCAACGAAAATTCGTGAGGGGGCGTAGGCTCCCTTGGTGCGCGGCATGCTAGCCAAGCAAGGATATTTGGCGGCATTGGCTGACGCGTGGTCCCCCCGGCCACTTCGTAGTGGCCATAAGCTCTTCACTCAGTGAGATTACTGTTGATGGATTGGCGGCATTGGCTGTCGGAGCTTTGGCCTTGGCTTCACCAGAGGTGACAGTGGAGATCAAGGGCTCGGCCTTAGTGAGCTCGGACATTGCCCGCTAGGGTCCTATCTTGTCTGCATCCTTGCTGGCACCTTCCTCAAAATGATCCTGACCCGTGGCTGGTCTACCTGCCATCACTCAAGGGGGAGATTCGTTGAAGTACTTTTAAAGCTGCAGAAAAAAAATTCAGCCCAAAAAAATTGCTGACCCTGTACTCCAATGGTTTGCATGTTATTCTTCCTGATTCTGATAATGGTTATATGTTGAATGCTATAGAAGAAAATGAGTCTTTGGATGGGTTGCTACCTAATATCTCCTTCCTTCAAAGAGAAACCATGGAAACTTTTTTCCTTAAAATCGTATGGACTCTGCCAAAAACCATTCCGTGCATCCAAATTGGTGCTACAGATAGCTTTAGAGGAGAGAATGGTGAAATTATAATGTATTTTGATGCTCTGGTTTAGTTGAGAACTAAGTTCACAAGCTCTTTAGTGGTGCGGCCATTTGGCTGGTGCATTTGCTATCATGTAATAGTAAATGAGTTAAAACTAAGGTGGAATAAATTCTGCAAATTCACGGTTTTCATGCGTGAGGCAGACTGCCTCCTGGTGCAGTTTGAGGATAAGCACGCAAATTATAAGGTGGTTGCGGGAGGACCTTGGTTCATTGGCGGCCAAGTTTTTGGTTTGACCCATTGGGTGTCAGGCTTTATGCCAAGCATGAACCTAGGGTGGACAATGCCGATTTGGGTGCGATTGCAAGGTTTGCTTCTTGATTTAAGGAGTAATATGAATCTCACCTGTATGTCGCTGCCATCTGCAAGCCAATTTTCTTGGATACGACCACCCTAATGGGGAAAAAATTGCATTCGTATGCATTTGTAATGAAGTTAATCTCCTAAATAAACTTATCCCTTCTGCTAAGATTCATGGAGTCGATGAGTTTTTCACGCAGTGCCTTTCTTATGAAGGTATTTCATTTTATCACAAAACTTGTGGAAAAGCAGGACACAAGGATTGCTCAGCCCACAATACACAATAAATACAAGTGAGATTCAACAAATGCAAACACCATTGGTCTCCACTCATCTGGAAATGGCTTCCAAGGAAGGTGATTGGGTTTTAGTTTAATGACGGAAGGGTTCTGCTTTGGGTCGTCATGACCCCTCGAGAGGTCGCTCGCGTGAAGACAGTCCCGACATGCAGGCCTAGCAATTACGACATCTACACCGACCTGACATTTGGCGTTGACCAGCCCTTGTGTCATACCAGCTCGTTCTTAGTAGTTGCACCCCTCCCGAACATCCTCCAAACCCAAATTAGGGCATCACACACTTGGTGTGGTCCACCAGCTCGCCCTACTAGGCATGGCTTGCAATCCAGCCAGTGGCCAAACTCCTCCAAGGCCTGGCTCAGCCCCACGATTGCCCGCCCCTTGTAGTGGGCCTACCCCAGCTGCCTGTTATAGGCTCGACCTACATTGCAGTGGCCCCTACTCTGTGTGCTGCTCTGTGCCTAGCCCAGCCCATGAGTCAGGTCCACCCCACCTCTGACCCAACCCAATAGCCTATACTCTCACCTCATGCTCAGCCCATTCCACATGCTCGGCCAACCCACTCCTTGGGTCTAGCATTGTTCGCCTAGCTGAAAGCCCACCATACGGATCTAGTGCCCCACTGCATGCTCCGATGCAAGCCATTCCTTCGGGAAGAACCATGGTGTAGGTAGCCCCGCCCCAAAACTTGCAGCTAGAAGTAGGGAATACTTGCCGACTCCCCAATGAATGGCATAATGACTTGGAATTATTGAGGTGTGTGGTGGTTGGTAACATGACACCACTTTCTGCCACTCATCTTGAAGTGCAAGCTAAGACTCTTGATTTGTTGGAAATGCGAGTGGAATCCTTCACTCACCATGATGCTGACTGCCATTTTGGGCAGCACTAGAGCTTCACTGGCCAGCCTTCTATAAGGTGCTCAGGAGGTATTTTCTTACTTGGTAGGCGGACTATTTATAGTGTGAGGTTCACTTCTCTCATAGCTAGGTGATCTTGAGCACCATCACCTTATGCTCAGGGACCTACTTCCAGTTTTGCACCGTCTACGTGTTTACTGATAAGTATATGAGGTGAGGGTTGCGGTAGATGATCCTTGTTTTGTGGGTGGAGGGGTGCCCCATTATACTTGGCAGAGACTTTTATCGTCTTCTCTCCCTGGAGGAGAAGCAAGGTGGGAAGCTATTCAGAGTTTCCACTACTTAAATTGACTTCCAAGAGATTCTAAATGCAGGCCACTTTCCTGATCTAGGGTTTGTAGGTCCACCTTACATATGGAACAGCAACAGGAGTAGAGACTGTCATATTTTAGAGAACTTGGATCAGTTCCTTCTCAGCACTGAGGTGTTGGGCCTTCTGCCAGGTGCAGTTATGCACCACCTCCCTAGGGTAGCTTCAGATCACTATCCAATTTTATTGACATATGCTTATCTTAGGTACCAGTGTACTGGTGCTTGGTAAAAGTTCAAGGACACATGGCTATAGTACTCAAAGGCCTTCTCTGTAGAGTAGATGACTTGGGGGCGGCCTTCTCATGGCTCGATGTCTTCAGTTCTCAAAAACAAGATGGCTTACACTTTTTGGGGGCTGTGGATATGAGGGCAGAACACTCTCCCGGACCTATGGAGGAGGGAGACGGAGCTCACATCAACTTTGACGCAGCTCAAGGTAAAGGAGATTATCATGGATAGGGGCGATGACCGAGCTTATTCAAATGCTTAGGGCCACCATGCATGATCTCTTCCAAGGGGGGGCGAGGTTGGCGAGCTGGTTGCAGCAGCGAGCCAAGGCATGGTGGCTCACTCGTGGTGAACAGTACATGATAATGTTTCTGTGGCTTGCACCATAGCGTTGTAAGTCAAACACCATGCTCATGCTACAAGAGGAGTTCGTGGAGTTCACTTTTGACTCGATGAATATTTATCAGGTATTTTTTGAGTTTTTTAGGGGAAGTGGGACACCACTTGTCTCGTAAGGGATTGCCCAGATGATTTGATTCCAGATCATACACTTGGTAATATAGACTATGCCGCTCTCTAATGTGTAGTCACAGATGCAGAAAAGTGGGCAGTCCTGAAGGACCTTGGCCCCAATAGTTCCCCTGAGATTGTTGGTATTACCCCCTCTTTCTTTGCAAGCTACTAGAGGATTATCCAGACTGATACTCTAGCAGCCACTCACTATTTATTTGATGGTGGCCGATTTCCATAGTTCTAAAGTGATACTATAGTATTCCTTATTCCGAAGGAGGAGAGGTCCTCCACTTGAGGCAGTTCTGCCTAATTAGTCTGTGCAGCACTATTTATAAGGTGGTGGCCATGATCTTGGTCATGCACCTTAAGATAGTGCTGCCTTCTTTAATCTCCTGAGAACATGGTGCATTTATTCCTGAGAGAGATATTAGTGAGAACTGTCTCACGATCCAAGAGATCCTTAATTATCTCTCATATTTCGCTTTGACGGCTAGTTATATGGCCATCAAGGTCGATATGGAGCCAGTTTATGATGGAATGGAGTGGGAGTGCTCACGTTGGGCTCTACAGAGATTTGTCTTTCCACAGCATTGGACAAATTTTGCCATGTAGTGCGTGGAGTCCCCCAGACTCTTAGCCTTGGTTGATATGCACCAACTTCCCTGGATAGTGGGGCAAAGGGGCTTTAGGCACAGATGCTCCTCTCCCCTTACCTTTTTATTTTGTGCTTGGAGCTCTTCGCCTCCTGGTCAGGCAACAACAGTTGATCGGCTGCCTGATTGGCATTCAGTTGGATAGAGTTGGGCCTACCTTCTCTTGCCTCATGTACATTGATAACTTGATTTTGTTTGCACATGCTTCAATGGCAGCAGATTGTGAGGTCCAGTGGATTCTGGCACAGTATGGGAGTTAGACCAGGTAGTTTGTGAACTCACATAAGTCATAGATCATTTTTTGCCGACAGACCCTAGTTTACAGGCAACGTATAATTGCAATCCAGCCGGGCTTCCACAGAAGAGTGTGCCGCAAATACCTTGGAGTTACAGTTATGGGTAGACCCCTGCGAAGAGCAGATTTTTCAGCTATCACAAAGCAGGTTCATAGCTGGTTGGGCTCTTGGAGTAGTCGTTACCTCTCTCTTATTAGCAAATTATGCTTGATTAGGTCAGTACTTGCTATGATTCCTAGCTACCAGATGCTGGTGGAACCAATACCAAACTCCTTCTTCTCCAATATTGAGGCTTTCTACCATAAGTTCCTTTGGGAAGGAGTGGGGGGTAGCAGTCTACTCTATGTGAGATGGCAAGAGGTCTGTCGATCGCTCAAGTCTGCTGGACTCGGGATCAAAGACCTACTACTTTGGAGGACTATCCTAATTGCTCACCACATTCAATTTTTTCTATAGAGTCGGCCTCCTTTGGGTGAGAGCAACAAAATTTCACTACTACCATAGAGGTGAGGACTTTCCAGTGCAGCGGGCTAACTCTGTAGTTTGTAGACTCTTGGGTTATGGTTGGCCAGTAATCTAGAGACACACTTAGCTATAGGAGGGAGTCTGGAGTGGCAAATTATGACTTTATTAAGAGTCATGCCAATTAGATCTACCATATAAAGAAATGAGATCAGTATTGGTAGTATATGGCCATATAGGAGATGGCCTTGGCCCCCAGGGAGGCCTATTTTGTATAGAGACTGCTCAGAGATGCTATCCAAACTAGCTATTCGTTACTCAAGAGAGGGCTTGCTCAGTCAGCAGCTTGTGTTTGGGGCTGTGACTTGGAGGAGGACTGAGAGCACTTGATGATCCAATGCAGATACATGAGGGACATCATGAAAACCTTTGTGCATCGTGGATTGCTTCTAGACACACTTACCTCCAAGGACAAGTTTAGTGCACTATTCTTGACTGCTTCTACATCTCGTCGCCATCTCTTCAGCTACCAAAATATTGCCTACTCACTCTACCAGTCTTGGAGGAGCAGGATTGAGCATTCTCACGGATGTCCGTACCCTACTCTGTGGGTCTGCGTGGGCTTGATTCTCTCTGCCATGGTCAGTGCTGGATTGCACGACAGGTCCGACTCTTGGATTTCCACGATCAGCATAGATACTTCCTATAACTATGGAAAGCCTACTAACATTATGGATGTTGTGATTCAAAATTCAAAATGACAATTACTAGTTGCCAGAGGAGCTAGCTTACAGGCCTTGTCTCCTCTTAAGACTGAGATTCAGGCAGTGACAATACTGCAACAAGCCCATATGGCTATAGAGTTGATACAGATGGAATTATCATCAAGGGTGACTGCTTGGGAGCAATTTGAAGACTTAGGATTCTTTGGGAGAGCAATCTCTGTTGACAAGGTGGGGAGCTGCATGCCAATCACCTTGCCTTTTTCCTTATTTTTCATCATGTTATCTTTTCCCACCTATCGTGCAATGCAAATTGAGTAGCAAACTTTTGTGCTCTGTATGCCCATCAGGGTGATTTTTCTTTTATTAGAGGAGATATTCTCCCTGGGAGGCTTTTGAACCCTCTTGCGCAGGATACCATCAAGTTTGATCCTGATTTAGTTTTTGTACTTTTGTTATTATTTATATATGCATAAACTATGGCCATATTTCTTGAAAATTGAGATTTATAGTTCTAGGGTTCCTATTTGAATCTACTCAAATTTAATAGTTTCATTACTATCTATTGAAATGATAGACACCTTAGTTACCTTATTTGGACTTAAGATAAGCCTACTGAGCATTAGTAAAGGTTTAGGTCATTAAAAGTGATTAACCAAATTAAACTTTGAAAGTGATTTAAGAACTTACTAATTTGTTATATATAGTTAATGAAGTCCATAGATACTAAGTTCACTAAAATCAAAGCTTAATTGAGCTAATTATTCACTAATCAAGATTTAAGGTAACTAAGAGGTGGTTAGTGAAATTAAACTTTAGAAAATATTTCCAATTACATAATTTAATTTTTCTCTAAGGAAAATTTAGAGTCCTAAATCATGCAATTTGGGAAAGGAATGAGTTTAATATTCACTAATTCTTGTAGTTTATTATTCATTGTATTTTTCTGATTTAAATGATAAATTGGATCATACCATTTCAATTTTAATTGAGAAAGTTATTTAAATAATACATTTGAAATGTTTTTAATTAGTAATCATATGATTTATTATTTCTAAGAGAATTAATTAAAGGAATTTAAATCAGACAAATCAGGTTATTTGAATAACCCAATCAGATGGCATGGGACCAGATTCAGCCCAGTCCGATGATAAATCCATAATAGAAATCCATAATTCTGGCGCTATAGCGCGCTGCAGCAGATCAACTTGTGAAACTATAGCGCTATAGTGCGCTGCAGCAGACCAACTTGTGAAACTCTGGTGCTATAGCGCGCTGCAGCGGGCAAGCTTGCGGGACTCTGGCGCAATAGTGCGCCACAGCGGGAGAACTTGCGGGACTTTGGCGCTACAGCGCACCACAGCGGGAGAACTTGTGGGACTCTGGCGCTACAGTGCGCCAAAGCGGGAGAACTTGCGAGACTCTGGCGCTACGGTGCACTACAGTGGCGCGCCAAATTTCTACCAGAACTAAGCATTTATTATGGCAGGAACAAGACCCCCAACCTGCTTCTTGTCTCTTAGCCATCATTCCTTCTGCAGCAGAATTATTTTTAAATGGAAAATTGACATTTTGAGGTGACGTGGAGATTAAAGAATGGAAAAGTAGAGGTCACTTTATCCCTCAAGTTGGATTTGCCATCATCATAGCAAAGTTTTAGAAGAGGAAAAAATAGATTTTGAATGAGAAGAAATAGAATATAGCCCCTCTATAAATATAACTCTTCTTGACTTAAAAAGGGTCCCAACTTGGCTCACTAATATCCCTAGTAAGAAGAGGGCTGCATAGAAGAGAAGGAGAACTCTCCAAGGGTGGAAGAACTCATATTGCTAAAGAGAAGAAGGAAGAAAGGCAGCACTACAGACTTAGGAGAAGCAACCAAGAATAAGAAGGAGAGAAAATTCAGAGAACTTCATCAAGGAACATTCCTAGTACTCTCTAACTCGTGTCTTTTTGTTTTTCTTAGTTGATCATGAAAGGGTCTTTATCCATGTATGCGTTCTTCTTTATCTCTAGTGTAATGGAGAGCTAAACTTCCCTTGGGGAGGGTTGAGGCAATCTTACATGAATTGAAAGAGACAATGATGTATGATAATTTCTTCAAGCTTTAATAAAATTTGTGAATTAAATGACTTGTTAAAGAAATTTAAGAGGACTATTGTGGACTTGAATGTGGACTAAATGACAAGGGACTAAATGATATCAAGACTTAGAAAGGTCTTGTGCTCCATAGCTCACCCTAAGTTTGGAGCTAGATCATGAGTGCATAAGAGCTTATAATAATGTGAGAATGTTCTTAAGCCTAGTGCACCTTGATCTATGCTCAAACTAAAGAGTTGAAGTGTGTGAGCTAAGACCCACTAAACACACTCCGTTGCTCAGTATACGTGAAGGGATGGAATGGATTCCTTGAGTGCTCATGAATGAGGAGATATAGTCATTGAGCCCAAATGAAATCACTCCATTATCTAAACTGTTCATGATGCCCGTGAAGCTCTTAGTGGAATCAATTATTGTAAGATATTAAATGAACAACCCTCATTTCTATAACAAGGAAAGAGGGGAAAACTAATGTCTAAAATCTTACAAGGGTCTTTGTGCTGAAATAGAACCGATTGTGTGTTCATTTCAAGCAAGAGATTTGAACTTATAAATCTTGGAGTTAAACTCTAAAGAGGACAATGTGCACTTGACTAAAAAGTAAAAAAAAAAAAAAATGAAATGCTTGAGGAATCATCATACATAAGTCATCTAACATATCATGTGAGAGAGACCCAACTATCATCTCCTTTTATCATAGTTATTTTCTACTAGAATTGTTATGCTTGTTTTAGGAACCAATTCAACAAAATACGTATAGTTTAAATACTTTTGAACGTAGATATACCTTAGTAACAAAACACCCAGCTCCCTAAGGACAATAAATCTCGAAACTCACATTCCAAATTATTACTTCAGACCACGTACACTTGCGTGCAAGCGCAGACATATTTACAGTCTGTCACCCGACACTATTCTAGATTGCTAGATTTGAGTTAGGCTTACAAGTAGAAATTCCCATCAGCCTAATAGCTTCAGGACCTAGATGATCTCCAACACAATCGCCTAGAGATGACCCATTGAAGGCCCAAGGAAGACCTAGGAGAGAGCTTCAGGACTAACGAGACCTTACTCCACCCATGCCCTAGTTAAGGGTTTACTATAAGAAAATCAATTTCTATGGAGCCTCATCTTTCTGATGGTCATTTTAACACTAATGTTAACTTGATTACGGTAGAGCGATCACCATGTGATAGATTACCAATTATAGTCGTATTAGGTTTCCACCCTAATCCACTGATAACTACAGAATAGGCCACATGTATCTGTAATTAATTCATTAAACATGCATATAAAGGAAAAAGAGTGCGGAAGCAAAACATATAATATCTATATCTATTGTACAGTAGTGAAAGAATAATAGCTCAACCAATATAAAAATGTAGAAAAGTATAAGCGTCCAGAATTTGAATTATTACAATACAGAATTAAAGTTCAAGAGAATAAAATACTCATCATCACAAGCAAAAAGTAAAGACTATCAAAGCCTCAACAGCAGCAGGAAGGTCATCCTTCTGGCTAAGCTCCTCTCTTGAACCTTTCTCCACGACCAACTCAAAATATGACATTGTCAGTTTCATAATATCAGTGACCTACCCAAGAAAAGAAAAATTTACACTAGATAATTGTCTAGGTATAATGTAGGCTTATTTAATGAAATACATATATTTTAAGATATCATAATTAATTGCATCCTACAAGCAGTAGTAAAAGGATATACTGAAGTTATAGTAAAAGTGTGCAAAATAGAAAATAATAAGTAAAAATGCCACAACTTAAAATATGGCTAAATAAGCCACTGAAATTATGTTAAAATTAAATGACATACAGAAATTAGACATGCTCCTAGATTAGTACTGTCATAATAAAAACAATCATAGCATAGCCACTGAATAAAAAATTCTAACATGTATCATCTAGACCACTCATGGCTAGATTCGAGTCAGACTATAGAATTAAACATGTATCATCCAAACCCTCTCAAGGCTGGATCTGAGTCAATTATATTGTAAAAGAACCGAACTGCATCGGATGCATTCTATTAAACTGATAATTAAGAGTATTAACTATACTGACTTTGACTGATAATGTTTCTGCATTTCAAAACTAACACAAAATACTTATTGAGAGTTTTATGTTCAACAAAATATGCCCAAGGTATAAGGCTCAAATACAAGCTATGCAAAGCAACAAAGTCAAAGTAAGCAAGACTCTTCTAAAATACATGTGATATCTATTATTATCTAATTTAATTGATTTATCAATTCAGAGAGAATACAAGCTTCGGATCTCCAATATCCTACTATCGAGTAAGGTTTTAGATTCATAGCCTTAAAAGTTAAGCATTATTGCTTAACAAGTTCCAATTTACATTAAGAAATGTCATCTACAAAAGTTAAACATTGAATCAATGACTTAATTGATGTATTTTCTTAATCCTTAACCAAACTTGATCAAGATAACTAAGATTTAGTGATTGAGAGTTAAACTCCAAGATTGTGGTTTATGCTCTAACCTAAGGTGCTAATATCTAAGTATATAGGATTACACACATCTCACCCTAAAGATGAAGAGTTATAAAAGCATAAGATTTATTAAGATGAAAGAATTCTAATCTTTGGAAAGCTGAAAGTCAAAATTAATAAGATATAATAATCGAACTTAACTTCAAAATCTAGGTTTAGATTCAATTTATTGAGTAATTTCATTACTCAATAGAATTGAATTCACTAATGCCTATAAAAAGAAAACCTATGGAATTTGGCACTTATGAGTTTCTAAAGATTTTAGGAATAGAATTTTATTTTTAATGAGATGAGAATTACAAATATTTTAAGAAAAGTCTCAATCTCTTGAGAACAATTCAATTCTCAATAAATTGAACTATTATGATCAAGGACTGAAATGACAAAGTTAAGCATTTTAGATATTATCTATGATTAGCTTAAGAACTCACTCAGGATGAATACTTTGGTTAAATTTCTAGAATAGTCTAATAATCTTCTAAATTGATTATTATTAATTTTAAGCATTAATTTAACTTTAAAGAGGTACAATGTGGTTCTTAAATCCTCAATAAGAATTTTAATAAGTCACTTAACTAGACTTTTAGGGAAAGCTAGGGGTTAGCTTCTAAATCTCATTTCTCAAATAATTAACTTACAGATTTTTAGCTTTTGGACATATTCCTAAGGCTTAGGAGCACTTAAACAAATACTTTGGCAAAATGACCAAAATACCCTTGCGTAAGTATCAAAATTCAGATTTGGGGTTCTAGGGTTCCAAATTAAGTCTACTTAATTTGAATATGCTTAGTACTACCTAATAAGAGGATAGACACCTTAAACTTCAAGTTTGAACTTAGGATAGGCCTAATGAGCCCTAATCTATTTTTGGAATATTAGGAGTTAGTGTCAAAATTAAGATTTGGGGTTCTAGGATTCCAAATTAAGACTACCTAATTTGAATATTTTTAATACTGCCTAATGAAAGGATAAGCACCTTAAACTTCAAGTTTGAACTTAGGATAAGCCTAATGAGCACTAATCCATTTTTAGGGATATTAGGAGTGATTTAACAAAATTAAGCTATGAAAGTGAGATCTAAACTCAATAATGGGTACTATATAGCTTATGGAGTTCAGGGATACAAAAATCTTAAAATTCAGAGCTTAAATGAGATGAACATCTCTTATGTGTTAGAAGGCTTAAAGTGGATGAAGTTTATAATTAGTTCATCTTAAAACCTCTTTTTGGGAGGTTACATATTTGGCTAGATTTTTCTAAGCTTTGTATGTAAGCTCATGAGTAAGATTAATAATTAACCTAATCCCATTATTACACTTGGTCTAATAGTGGTGCCTTAGTTAGATTATAAACCTATAGTTCATTTTGCCTATGTATTTAAAGAACCTTTGTTCTTTAATGCAAATTCCTTCTTTAAGCTCTAGAATTCTAATCTATTAGGTTTGAATTCATAGTTATCCTTTAGTTTGAATTCATATTTATCCTCATGATAATTAAAGTGTGGTTTAGCTTAGATTATCAAGGATAATAATCTAGGGTTATTACATACTCCCCCACTTAAAATGTTGTCATTCTCGACGTATTGGCCGAAATAATTTAAGATAAGATTGGAATGTACTAGATTTTTCAAAGAGATTTGGATACTTTTAATGCATTTCTGCCTCTTTTCCCAAGTAGATTCTTCAAGAGAGTTATTCTTCTGTTGAACCTCACTATGGGAACGGAATGATTTCTTAGCTGGCTTTGATCATGAGCTAAGATTTTAATTAACTCTTCTACATATGAAAGATCATGTTGAACATCTTTTGCTGGAAGTTGGACTGTGAGAATGATTTCTAAGATATATTCTCAGTGATAAATATGAAATAAATTATGGTTAGTAAAGAAATTTTTTGTGAGATTATGCCTGTAGGCTATTGATCCTACTATCGGTGATACTTTGTAAGGTCCAATGTAATAAGCACTCTGTTTCCCCGCTACACTAATCTGAAAATGCATTTCATTGAACTAATTTTTAAGTACGCAAAATTGCCAACATTGAATTCCAGAGGACAATGTTGAGCATCATTATACTTACTTTATCGATCCTGAGCTGTAAAAATACTCTGTTGAATGAGCTAAACATTTTGATAAATTCATAATTTATATCCTAAATAAAGGAAAAATCTCTTTCATTTTTCATATTGAAATAGCTTCCTATATCAAATTCTGCCTATTTTTCAGGAAAAAAGCAAGCCCAGCAATTTCTGGACAATTCTGGAAGGTTTCTGAAATTTATGGAAGAAATCCACTACGGCGCGCTGAAGTGCGTCACATCGGGCGAACTTGCGGGACTCAGGTGCTATAGTGCGCTGTAGCGGGAGAACTCGTGGGATTCAGGTGCAATAGCGTGCCACAGTGGAACTCAGGCGCTATAACGTGCCACAGCAGGAGAATTTGCAGGGCTCAAGCGCTATAGCACACTATAGCGAACAACCTTTTGGAACCTGTCCATGACAGCGCGCTGCAGCATATGCCTCCATGAACTTTGTCCGCTATAGCGTGCTACAGTGCGCTGTAGCAGATGAACCATCAGAGAAAAAGCCCAGAATGCCACAGCGTGTCACCGTGGACTACTTTATAAATTCAATTGCTGTAGTGTGCCACAGCGCGTCGCAATGCACTATAGTGGCACACCAAATTTTTATCTGAATAGGGCATTTATTGCAGTTGGACATGGCCCCGAACCTGCTCCATGTCTCCCAGCCATCATTCCTTTTGCAGTAGAATTGTTTTAAATGAAAAAATGACATTTTAAAGTGATGTGGAGATTAAAGAATGGCAAAGTAGAGGTCACTTCACCCCTCAAGTTGGATTTGTAATCATCCTAGCAAAATTTTGGATGAGGGAAAAGTAGATTTTGAAAGGGAAGAAGAGGAATGCAGCCCCTCTATAAATACAGCTCTTCTTCACTTAAGAAGGGTTCCCAACTTTGCTCAAGAAAAATCTTAAGTAAGGAGAGGGTTGCATAGAAGAGAAGGAGAACTCTCCAAGGGTGTAAGAACTCTTATTTCCAAGGAGAAGAAGGAAGAAGGGTAGCACTATGGACCTATGAGAAACAACCAAGAGAGAAAAGAGGAGAAATTCGGAGAACTTTATCAAAGGAACGTTCCTAGTACTCTCTAACTCTTGTCTTGTTTTTTTTTTAGTTGATCATGAAAGAGTCTTTATCCATGCATGTGTTCTTTTTTATCTCTAGTGTAATAGAGAGCTAAAATCCCCCTTGGGGAGGGTTGGGGAAATTTTACATGAATTGAAAGAGATTATTATGTATGAAAAATTTTCCCAAGCATTAATAAAAATCTGTGAAATAAATAACTTGTTAAAGAAATGACAAAGGCTATTATGGACTTGAATGTGGACCACATGATGAAGAACTGAATGACTTCAAGGACTAAAAAGTCTTGTGCTCCATAGCTCACCCTTAGTTTGGAGCTGGAATCATGAGTGCACAAAAGCTTAGAACTATATGAGAAACTTCTTGAGCTTAATGCACCTTGATCTATGTTCAACTAAAGTGTTAATGCATGTGAGCTAAGGCACACTAAATGAGCTCCGCTGCTCATCATACGTGAAGGGAGGGAATGGATTCATTGAGAGCTCATGAACGAGGTGACATAGTCATTGAGCCCAAATGAAATCATTCCTTCATCTAAACTACGCATCATGCACGTGATGCTCTTAGTGGAATTAATGCTTGTAAGATCTTAAATAAAGAAACAACTCTCATGTCTAAAACTAGGAATGAGAGGAAAACCAATAATTTAAAATCTTTTAAGGGTCATTGTGCTAAAATAGAATCGACTGTGTGTTCATTTTAAGCACGAGATTTGAATTTGTAAACCTTGGCTGTAAGACTCTAAGGAGGACAATGTGCACTTGATTAAGTTACATAAAAATTAAGTAAAAAAAAGACCAATGCTTGAGGAATCATCATACATGAGTCACCTAATATTTCATATGGGAGAGACCCAACTCTCCTCTCCTTTTATCATTGTTATTTTCTACTAAAATTTGTTGTGCTTGTTTAGGAACCAATTCAACAAAACATGCATAGTTTAAACATTATTGAATATAAAAATACCTTAATAACAAAACACCCATTTCCCTGAGGACGATAAATCTCGAAACTCACATTCCAAATTATTACTTCAGACCACGTACACTTGCATGCAAGCGCAGATGTGTAAATCACAGTTTGTCACCTTTCTATTGGTTTATTCAACTAATTCCAATTTGAAAAGCAGAACACTTTCTTTTCCTGACCATGCAAGAGGAATACCGCACTTTCTGCTGCACAGTGCTTCATATGCAGCCATTTTGAAAGTCACGTGAAAGCTATTATTATATGAAAAACTCTACAAGTGGGATACGATCTTCCTAGAAACTAGTAAAAACTAAAATATAGAGTGTGCGCAGATCTTCAAGAATTGGTGAGTCTGAAGAATGCTATAGAATCTAACCAAAATTCACACTCTGAGAACTTTGCATATGACTGATGAGCATCCAATGTTTTCAATACTGCCCTCATGTGATCTTCATGATCTTTCAGAGTCTTGGAATACATAAGAAAATTGTTGATGAAGATGACAAATTTGTCCAGATAAGGCTTTAGGACTATCTGCATCAAGTCCATGAAAATTAATGGCCCATTAGTGAAGGACATCACAAGGAATTCACAGTGACCATAGCGAGTGTGTATGGATGTCTTCTAGCCATTAGAATCTTTCATTCGTAACTAGTGATATTCAGATCTTAAAACGATCTTGGAAAATTTAGCACCCCCAAATAAATGATTGAATAAATTATTAAATCTTGGCAGGGGATAATTATTCTTAAAGATGACTTCATTTTCTCATAATATTCTATACACACGTATAGATCCATATTTCTTTTTAATAAATATAACTGGTGCTCCTCATGGAGACATAATAGGTCAAATGAAATCCTTAATTATGAGCTCCTGCAATCGCTCATTGAGCTCTTGATGTTCCTTAGGTGCCATTATGTATGGTGCCTTAGGAATTTGCTGTGCTCCAAAAATTAACTCAATATATATTCTACTTCTCTCACTGGAGGTAAACCAAGCAAGTCTTTAGGGAATACATCAATAAATTCACTCACTAGTTTACTTTCAATAAGAGGGATGTTATCCTTTGCTTAACCCATCATTGTGAAGAGATAGGAATCACAACCCTTACTAATTAGCTTTTCAGCTTTAATAAAATTGTTTAAAGATGCTTGCATACTAATATTTCCTATGAAAATCTCGGGCTTACTAAGAGAATGAAGTGTTCTTCTTTTGACAATTAATAATTGCATTATGCTTAATAAGCCAATTCATACCAAGTATGATATCAAAATTAGCTAAAGGTAAAATAATTTACTTGGATTTGAATGCTTAATCATTTAAAAGAATTTTACATCACAAAACTTATGAGCATTGAGTTGGGCTCCAGAAGGAAGTTCAACATTTAATGATTTTGAAATCTTATACAAATACAAGTTTAGGGTTTTTGTGAAATGTTCAAAGATAAAAGAATGACAATCCCCAGTGTTGAATACATTATTACAGTGTTCATCATTTAAGCACAATGTTCCTATTAATGATTAGTTTGATGCATTAACTACTAGCAACAATAAAATATGTAGGAATATAAATTCATTTGCAAAAGAAGATAGGTTCAGAAATTTGAACCTGAAATAATATTATTATCTTCTATTTCCATAAGAGGAGTTAAGGCGTACGCACAAGTAGGACTAGCAAAATGTTTGCTTACCTGCTTCCTAAAATTATTTTGGTTCTACATTCTTGGAGTTGTAGCTCTCTTCTTCATTGGTTCATAAAGTTTAGCTGGAAGTGGTGGCATTATTGCCACCCTCATATCACTCTTAATTATAGGTATGGCACAAAAAACTTGGTTCCCATGCGAATGGTTGAAGTAAACACCATCCACCGTCTCTTACTGAGTGCAATGATAGAATATGTGGCCCTAACAACCACAAGTGAAATGATAATGGCCAAAGTGATGGCACTTTCTATATAGATGGGGCCTATTACAACACATGATTGGTTCAGATGGAGAGGCAGCTTCATTCTAATAAAATTTAGCAGGATATGGATTGTTCTTCTTAAACATGTCATGGCAGTTAGGAAACATGCCTATTTTTTGGTTCAGATCCTTTTCTAATTGGTGGTACTCTACCACTCTTATTATTTTAACTAGCTAGGAAAGTTTAGTGAGACATAAAGGGACTATGTGATCCTTAATACAGTCTCATAAACCACATTGAAGTTGATGTCACCTTATGGCTTCTGATCTAATAAAGTCAGTTACAAAATGAGTAAGCCTCGTGAATTCCATCTCATATTCCAAGACATGGCGATCGGCTTGCTTCATTTTTAACAAGGTGTCTTTAATAATATTATACACTGATAGAGGGATAAACTCTTCTCTGAAAACATCCACAAATGTATCCCAAGAAATATCCTCAATGTCATAATTGGGGAAGTGAGTATTTTGATATGATTCCACTAGTACTCAGTTTTCTCTAGAATTAGGTGAGTCATGAGATGAATCACTTGAGAGTTAGAGCAATGCTAAATAATATCCACAATGTTATATGGTTATTTTCTACCATTTTGTGCCAACTGGATTTATCCAAGGGGATAGGAACCCACTGAAGTTGGAAGGCCTTAGCCTTACAAAATTGTGCAGGAATCCATTAGTTGATTGATGCAGAGTTTGTGGATCGTAAGGAGTACGAACCGTTGGTGCAGCATTTTAGTAGTCATAGAAGGATGAATTGCAGTCAACTTTTGGATTCCCATAACCTACTTAGTTTGATTCACTAGCATAGGAGCTACCATTCTTCTCAAGAAGTTGACCTCATCAGAGATGCTGCTAGAAGAAATAGTGATTTTGATGGGGGTAGTCATTGGATGCGATCTGAGGTTCATATTTCTTGATGAGTGACAAAACATTTAGTTAGATTGAGTAGAGAATCATGGTATAGTTTTAAAATTAAGGATTATCACATAAGTTCTTAACTCAATTTAACTTTGAGAATTACAAGGGAAATATAAATGACAATAATGAAACATATAACTACTATCACATGATAAGGAAGATACAATCACTCATGACAAGACTACTAGGATCATCACTAAGTTATCTTTCTTTCTTTTTAACAAATTGAACCAGGTCTAATGAAACCCTTACTTAGGAGCTCCTGTAATTTCTCATTGAGCTCTTGAAGTTACATAGGTATCATTTTGTACTATGATTTAAGGACCTACTATGTTCAGGAATTCACTCAATAGATATTTCCACTTCTCTCACTGGAGGTCAGCTCAGCATGTCTTCAGAAAACACATCAGAAGATTTGGTCACTACCTTACTTTTGGTAAGAGGGATGCTTTCGTTCTCTTCACCCATCACTGTGACAAGATATACATCATATCCCTTATTAATTTGTTTTTCAATTTTGATAGCATTGATTAAAGATGCATGCATACTAATCTTCTCTATGAAAATCTTTGGCTTACCAAGAGAATGAAGCGTGACTTTCTTCTTTAGAGAATTAATAATTGTATTATGCCTACTAAGCCAATTCATAACGAGTATGATATTAAAATTGGTTAAAGGTAGATTAATCAGTTTGGATATGGACACTTTATCATTTAAGAGAATTTTAATATCACAGAATTTGGGTGCACTTAGTTGGTCTCCAGAAAGAAGTCCAACAGCTAATAATTTTGTCCACTTATACGAAGGGAGGTTGTGGATTTTAGCAAAATGTCCAGAGATAAAATAATGTCTTCCCATGGTATCGAATAACACATTGCAGGATTTATTTATTAAGCACAGTGTTCCTATGTTTGATTAATTTGATACATTAATTACTTGTAGCAATAAACCTTGCAAAAACATAAATTCTTTTACAAAAGAGGATAGGTTAAGAAACGTGTACCTGATACCATATTATTATCTTCTATATCTTTTAGAGGAGTTAAGGTGTACACATGGGTAGAGCTAGCTAAATGATTGTTGACTAGTTTCTTGAAATTATTCTGATTTTGCATTCTTGGAGTTGTAGCTTTCTCCTTCACTAGCATAGAAACTTCAGACAAAGGAGGTGGCATTACTACCACCCTCTCAAATCTATATTATTTAGAAGTTTGACAAAAAAGACTTCTTTCTGTTGGGAATGGTTGATGAGAATACCATCCAACATCTCTTGTCGAGTGCAATGATAGAACATGGGGCCTTGATGACTTCAAGTGAAACAACACTGACCAAAGTGATGGCACTTCACAAAGGGATGGGGTCTATTGTAAACCTTAATTGGTTTAGATGGAGAAGCAGCTTCAATCTAGTAAAGTTTGGCATGATGCGGTCGGTGCTTCTTAAATGGGTCTTGGGTAGTTTGGCACCACTTGCATTTTCTGCTTTAGACCTTTTTCTGATTGGTTGTATTCAACCACTCTTGCTGTCTCAACTAGATGGGAAAGTCCATAAGACACAAAGGGACTGCATGGTCCTTGATAAAGTCTCGCTAACTAATCTGAAATTTATAGCACCTTCCGACTTCCAATCTGATCAAGTTAGAACTGAAACAAGTTAACTATTTGAATACCATTTCATATTTAGAGACATGGAGACCGCCTTGCTTTATTCTTAACAAGGTGTCTTCATTAATATTTTGCACTAACGGAGGGATAAACTCTGTTAGGAAGACAACCACAAATGTAACCCAAAGAATATCCTCAATGTCATAGTTGGTGAAGCCTGTATTCCTAATGTTGTCCCACCTGTACTTAGCTCCTCTTGAAATTGGTGAGTAGTGAGATGAATCACCTCGGAGTTTGGGCACTTGATACCTGTAAGGTTCTTTTCCACCATTTTGTGCCAACTGGCTATGTCTATGGGGGATAGGTTCCCAAGTTGGAAGGCCTTAGATTTAAGACTCTATGTAGCAATCTATCAGCCGACTAATGCAAAGTGTGAGGAACAGAAGGAGCAAAAGCCGTTGGTGCAATATTATTGGTAGCGGTTGAAGGATAGATTATTGTCAACCTTTGGATTGCCAAAGCTAGTTGAGTTTGATTCTATAGCATAACTATTACCATTCTTCTCAAGGAGGTGACCTCATCAAAGACACTACTAGACGCAATAGCAGTTTTGATGGGGGTAGTCATTGGAGGCAATCTTGGGTTCATACTACTTAATGATGGACAAAACATTCACTTAGATAGAGTAGAGAAGCATGATATATTATAAAAATCAAGGAATATCACATAAGTTCTTTACTCAATAAGCCTTTATGAATTTCAAGGGAAATAGAATTGACAAAAAAGATGAAACATATAACTGCTATGGCAAGATAAGGAAAATACAATCACTCATGACAATAGCAAGTGCGAAAGGATGTCTTCTCGACATCAGAAGCTTTCACTCGCAACTGGTGATATCTGATCTTAAATTGATCTTTGAAAATATAACAGCACTAGATAGCTGATCAAATAAATCATCCATTCTAGGTAGGGATATTTATTCTTAATGGTTACTTTGGTTAACTCCCGATAATCTATGCACATGAACATAGATCCATATTTCTTTTTAATAAACAGAACAAGCGCTCCTCAAGGAGACATACTAGGTCCCCTTTACATATGAGCTCATCTAATTGCTCATTGAGCTCTTGAAGTTCCTTAGGTGCCATTCTGTACAGTGTCTTAGATATTGGTTATGTTCCAAAAATTAAATCAATACAGAATTTTAGCTCTCTCACCGGGGGTAAGCCAGGAAAGTCTTTAGGGAACACATCGACAAATTCACTTTACCTTAGTTTTGGTAAGAGGGACACTTTTATTAGCTTCACCCATCATTGTGATGAGATATGCATCACATCCCTTAATAATAAACATTTCAGGTTAAATATTATTGATTATAGATGCTTGTATACTAATCTTTCATATGAAAGTCCTTGGGAGAATGAAGCATTAGTTTCTTCTTTTGACAATTATTTATTGTATTATGCCTACTAAACCAATTCATACCGAGTATGATATAAAAATTGGCTAAATGTAAGAAAATCAACATGGATTAGAATGCTTGATCATTTAAGAGAATTTTAATATCACATAATTTGTGAGCACTGAGTTGGGCTCTAGAAGGAAGTCCAACATTAAATAATTTTGCCAGCTTATATGAGGGCAGGTTGAGGGTCATAGCAAAACGCTTAGAGATAAAAAAAATTACTAGCCCCAGAGTCGAATAACACATTTCAAATTTTATCAATTAAACATAATGTTCCTATTGTTATGACCCCAATAATTGGATAGGAGATTTATGCAATTAGAATAATCCACCATTCATTTCAAGCAGTTACAAAATAGTAAACACAACATAGATATTTAAGAGTAGGTAAAAATAACTTAAGCAAATTCAAATAGTTTATAATTTAATTATTACAAATTTTTTAAAAGTAAGAGTAAAAGAAAGTAAGTAGGTCACTCACTCACTTGTAATAAAATGCAAGTAAACATTTTTAATTAAGCGAAAGCAAAGCTTTCTTTGTAAGCTCTTCAAGTGCTTGGACATGCACTACCTGAATCAAAGAGCTCTTGATCTATCATATTTTGGTATTTATATATGATAGGGTGAAGCCAATAAAGGAAAAAAATATAGTTAGACTAAATAGTCTAAGAACATTTTAAGATTGGCTACATTTTTAAGTTAATAAGATATCACAAACATAATTTACAATTTAAACTAAGTAGCGGAGCTATAAAGCTATCAAGTATGGAAAAAGAAATCAAGCATAATTGTAAAGGAGATAGTATGAAATAAGTTGAGTAAAATACTCACTTGTATATAAGTCCTAGCCTGCATCCTAAAATGGTAAGGAAAAGCATCCTAAGAGGCTAGAAACTAAAATGTGCATTTAAAGTAAAATGAAATGAAAGTAATACATGTTCAATGAAATTTATGCTAAGTAAGCAATGAAATACAATGAAGCATTAAATGAAATTAGGCAACATACACTATATTTTAATTGAATTGTAAGTAAGCTAAATACAATACTGTAAATAGAGAGTGTAAAGCATAGAAAATAAAGAAGTATCTTAGACTCTTGATCTAAGACAAACATAGCCTAGGACTATGAAAAGTAAGCATAATTGAATAGTTATGAAGATATCTTATAATCAATAAAATTGTAAAAGAACTCTTATATTATTAGTTGAAATTATATTTAGAAGCTATTTCATTCCTTAGGAGTATTCAACAGAATGGGATGAGGAGCTAAGCATCTCTGCCTAACAAGATACAGTGGGAGGGTCGAACATTCACATTTACCCTCTCTAAAATGTGAAGTCCTATTTTAAGCACTATTTTTCTTGTTCAAGTTTGCCATAAGGCATTCTTCATAAAGTTTTATGAAACTTTTTATTTATGCACAATGATCTTGAATGAAAGTTCAAGGAAAAAGGCTCAAAGCTAAGCAAGCATTCAATAAATTTTAATAATTGATATTGAATATTTGAATATAAGGAAGGAAGTAAATTATATCCTACAAGTAATAATTCATTTTTAGTTGTAGGAGTTTAGAAATCTATAACTTGTAAAAAGCATAAATGAGAATTGGTGTCCTCAATTTAGATCAACTAAGAACTAATGGAAAGATTTAAGACTATTGGGATATGTGCTAATTATCTAAGAGATTATTTGAGCACTAGCCTTATTATGGGTTCTTTTAAATAATTTTTACTTAGTAATAAAAAGAGTCAAGCTAAATTGAATATAAAAGAATTTAAGGGATTCTTAATTAAATCTTACATACAACTAAAGGGAAAGTAATATATGTAGAATATAAGAATGAAATTCCAATTCTAAAAATTTTGGCATGATCTCTATTGTATTTGCTCAATTAAATACATAAAACATTATTATGTAAGTCAATCCATTACATGAGATTACTTATTTCTAGTTCTAATAATTTCAACATTTGTAAAGAACATCAATCTATAAGTCAATCAATTACATGGGATTGACTATTTCTAGTTCTAATAACTTCTATGTGAGTAAAATCAAATGAAACAATTTGCTAACTTAGGATTCACACATCCTAAATCGAATATTTATGAAAAAATAATAACAGATGCAGTAATTAAATTAGCAATATAAAGGGGCAGCATCATTTGACTTAATATGCAAGAATTAATGGCATTTGGTTCAGCATTTCAATTAATATTTGATTATAACTTAACCTGCAAAGAATAGCAGTATTTAGTTTAGCATTTATATATAAAAAAATAATAATCATTTAAAATGAAATCTAGCACAGCATTTATTTCTTTCAATGCATTTAATGATAGTAGTTAATTTAATTCAAATAATATAAAGGGCAGTATTACATCCCATATGATCCATGGATCTCTCATTTATAGAAATGGCAACATATGATTCATTAAAAGATATGACAGCATTTAATCACATTAAAAATAAATGGCAGCAATGTAAAAGATAGAAATATTATACATAACTTATTTGTGATTATTTGTTATAAACCTATAACTTGATTTTATTCTTAATCTAATTAAGTTCAACTTACATAATATCATACAAAGTCAAGTTTGATGGGTTATTTGTGCTTAAAAACTTATTCATCAGTTCAAGTATTATTGAGCACTCATAATAAAAAGACGATTTGCATGTTAAAGCATTTACATTGCATGTTGAAAGAAATGACATAACATTTTTTTAGATCACATATTTCAAACAAGATTATAGATTGAGGCAAGTATAAAGTTGAAATGCCTTTAAAAATATCTAATTTATTGTGGGTAGCAAAATTTCATAATATTTTTAGATCCAAGTCAGCATAATACATCCTTAAAAACTAGTGGGGCTAACTCCATTACTACTAATTTTGCATTAATAAATGGGATCAAGATAATTGATGATCTATTTATTATAAGAAAAAAAGAGAGACATCATGTATTTTAAACTCATTTGAGATGAGTTAAATATCAAAAAGAAGTATTTTGAATTTAGATTCTAAAATTTATGTTAAGTAATTTGACAATAGACATGCATCCATATTTAATAAATGATTGATAGTTCAAGTCGTTACATATTCTAAAGATAATTAAAGTAACTATATATCATATATACATGGAGAGTAAAGGTATTAATGTAAATTCAACATTCAATCAGTAATTTATCTTTAGAACTAAGCATAACTTAAACTAATACGTACAATTGGTGATAAATGAGTTATACAAATATCTTAAGTGAACCCATAAAATCTAAACATTCGCAAGTGCATGCAATGCTCCAAAATTTTAAGAAACTTTGAGCTAACCAACAATATTGTATTAAAAATCGTATGAATATTGCATCTTCTGTTGCATCCCCCTCCTATTATAAAGCAATCAGTGATGACCAATGATAACTTAATTCATTATGAAAAATAATGAAAAATTACATAAAAATTAACTTAAATTCATTATGAAAAATAATGAAAAATTACATAAAAATTATCATGCAAATAATATTGTGTTATGTGCTTTACAACAGTCAATGACATAATCATATATAGATAAATCAGAATAAAAAGGTTTGTGCTTTAAAATTAATCATTTTATAAACTTTAAAATTGACCTCACAATAATGTCATTCTTCTTTTAACTATTCTTGGTGGCATTAAACAAGCAAGAACAACAACAAACATATCTATAACACTTGAATTCATCCAGTCAATAGGTTGAATTATTTTAATAGTAGTTTAAGGAAGCAGTCAAGCATGATCCCTAACTTGCAAGTTGAGTCAACTTAAGAACCTGGATCAAAAATTAATAAAGGAGGAAGAGGCTTGCTGAGCCGAAGATCACAAAATAAAGAGAGCTTGGATAAAATAGAAGATTTAATATGCTTGTTCAAGGTGAAGTTTTGCAGCACAACTAAGCCATCACAGAAAAAAAATTTGGAAGGTACTCACATAATCTTCAAGTATCATAAACACAAAAGCATAGCACCAAGAGTGATTAGAAACTTTTAACATGTTCCGCACATTAAATAACTTGAACAGAAAACACCAAGATGGTACAATGAATTGGATAAAAGCAAGAAAATTGCTTAAGAAATAAATTTCCTTACTTTAAATGTTGATAAATTAGCAGCTAATTGATCTACTTAAGGACATAAATTATGCTTTACTATAGAAAATGTATATACTTTTCATTGAATAATTGAAATTGAGAAGGACCTATGAATAAAATATGTTTTAACACTCCGTTTATATACTTTCACAAATTTTGAATTGATTGAATGCTGAATAACAACCTTTCAAGTTTATGAGATATTTTCTCACCATCTATTTAGCGTCATTGACGATGCACACTTGAAAAGATATCAAATCTTGTAAGATGCCAATAAATTGTTCCACTAAACTTAGCTAATACATAAGTTAAATACAACATAAATTAAGTATATAAAAGTATAGTATGATCACTTCATTATCTCATTGCATCTAGTACATTAATTTGAATCAGAACGAATGGTCTAATATTCAGCATTATGATCGATTAATCTAGAAAATATTATACTAAGGGATTATATTTTGCAGAAGATTCCAATACTCATTACGATCATACCAACATATGACAACTAATATAATTATTACTTGGAACATAAAATCAAAGAATGGTAGTAGAAGGAAACTAACAGAAATAAAATACTAATCAATTTTACTCATCACATTTCTAAGTAGTGATTATAACTTAACAGAGATCTTATTCACTTTATCCAGTTCGTATACACATAGAATTAACGGTATCAAATACTTCATAAGGAAATGAAGAGGAAAACAGAGAAAACCACCATAATAAAACTTGAAGAAAGGAAATTAATGAGAAATTAAGACTATCCTAGAAAGCACAGCTCACATAACAGCATTCATTAAGAACCATGTCATTTAGAATTGGAATATGGAGTACCTGGCTTTACTGATCTTTGAGACCAAAAATAAGGGCACGTAGTTAAGGTTCCAGCCGGCAGCAGAATTCTTCCGTTATCCTTTGCAATGCCTCAACTCTTTCGGATAGCTCCCAAAAAAAGTGTCTGAGAAGGCTCTCGAGGATAAGAGAGCTTGGATGGAGATAAACGACAAGGGAAAAAGGAGGCAGCTAACAACCTAAGCCCCGTACGCCATTCTTCTCCTTCACTGAGCGCAATCATGCGTAAGGCAAAATAGGCGTACAGTGGGAGTATGAGGGCTATTGGATCATAAGGTTAATCTAGCGTAAAGTACTAATCTGATTGCCCGTCGTCTGATCTCACTTAAAATAGGACGGATGGCTTGGATCAAGATGGTTGGCTATTTGGTGCTTTGCACATTATGGTGGATTTTCGCCTTTCCTTAGATCAACTGATGGATAATTATTTCATAACATTTATTATATAATTATATATACATATTAATTAATATCAAATGAATATTTAATTAATTAATGACTTAATTTATTTAATCAATTTTAAGTACTCAAACGCATTCCGAAAATTCTCAAATTTTCGCCTTTACCAAATCAAGAGGTGAGGAACTCAAAAATGCGATCGGATTTTTGATTGAAGGTATATTTAATTTACCTAACTTTTATAGGCATTTAAATATTATTAAAATATTGGCAAAATTTTTGATGACTTTCAAACAGTTTCATAATACCACCCCTAGCTAATTTGGGTGTGGTGAGTCTAATGACAGACTTCATTTTTTATTTTGAAGTCTAAATAAATTAGGTATTTTTAGAATTATAAAAAAACTAGGAAATTCTAGAAATTGATAAATGGTCTCCAAATTGCACAAAATTTGAGGTGGAGACTCTTAGCACTATTATAAGAGTAATGGAAAAGGTTTGGAATTAATTATATCACTAATTGATAGGTAACAATACTAGGGTTGTTACACCTATGATCAATAAATTTGATGCATTAACTACTTGTAACAATAAAATGTGCAGGAAAATAAATTCTCTTGCAAAAAATGATAGGTTCAGGAATGTGTACCAGAAACCACATTATTACCTTATGTAGCTTTAAGAGACGTTAAGGTGTACACACGGGCAGAACCATCAAGATGATTGTTGACCTGCTTCCTAAAATTATTCTATTTCTGCATTCTTGGAGCAGTAACTTGCTCCTTCACTAGTTTAGAAACTCTGTTTGAGGAGGTAGAAATATTGCAACCCTCAGATCTCTCTTATTTAGAGGTATGACATTAAAGACCTAGTTTTGATGGGAATGGTTACTACAAACTCCATCCACTTTCTCTTGTTGAGTGCAATGATAGAATAGGTGGCCCTAATGACCCCAATTGAGACAATAATTGCTAAAGTGATAGCACTTGCCATATGGATGGGTCCTATTGTAACCCTTGATTGGTTCTGATGGAGAGGCAACTTCAATCTGGTAAACTTTGACATGATGCGTCTTGCTCATCTTAAATGCATCATAGCAGTTAGGCACCACGTGCATATTTTTTATTCACATCCTTATCTTTTTGGTGGTGCTCCACCATTACTATTATCTCAACTAGTTCAGAAAAGTCAGTGCGATGCAAAGGGACAACATGGTCCTTAATAGTTTCTCACAGACCACTCTAAAATCAATGTCACCTTGCGGCTTCTAATCTAATCATGTTAGGAGCGGAACGAGTTAAGCTTCTAAATTTCATCTAGTATTTTGAGACAGTTCGATCGCCTTGCTTTATTCATAACAAGGTTTCTTCAATAATATTCTATATTGACGAAGGGATAAACTCATCTCTTAAGACATCCACAAATGTATCCCAAAGATATCCTGAATTTTATAGTCGGTGAAGTGTGCTTCATGAGATGAATCACCTTGGGGTTAGGGCACTTGATACATGTAGGGTTTTGTTCCACCATTTTGAGCCAACTAGTTGTGTCTATGGGGGATCGGTTCTCGCTGAAGTTGGAAGGCCTTAGCCTTAGAAAACTATGTAGCAATCCATTAGTGAACTGATGCAGAGTGTGAGGAACATAATGAAAAGGAATCATTGGAGTAGTATTCTTAGTAATGGTAGAAGGATTAATTGCAATCAACTTTTGAATTGTAATAGCATGTTTAGTTTGATTCTCTAGCATTGTGGCTACCATGCTTTCTCAAGGAGGTGACCTCATCATAGACACTTCTACAAGCAACAACATTTTTGATAGGGGTACTCATTGGAGGCAATCTTGGGTTTATACAGCTTTATAAAGGATAAGACATTAATTTAGATAGAGTAGAGAAACATGTTATAATTTAATAATCAAGGACTTTGACATAAGTTATTTACTCAATAAAACTTTGTGAATTACAAGGGAAATTGGAATGACAAAAAGATGAAATATAAAATTATAGTGGCATGATAAGTAAGATACAATCACTCATGATAATACTACTAGGATAATCACTAAATCATCCAATTAACATTGTAGTGAACGCAAGACTAAAATCAACATAGGTGACAGAATGACGCTCTCTTCTGCATTTTCTTTTGAACATCCAACAGATGGAAATCCACCAATCCTTGGCTGCATCTTTTAGGAGAAAGACTATAAGTTGAAGACAAATATGATCAGACACTTTATAAAGTCTAATGCTGAGTCTACTTAGTTCAACCATTCTTTAACTAGAATTGGGAAGTGAATTCCCTTAAAGTTCATATATCGGAGAAGGTTGTTGAGTATTAACATGCTATTGGATGATACTCCTTCCATGATCCTACCACCACATTGACCAAGCTGAATGTCAAATTCCCAAATGGCTTAGAATCTTGTCGTGTAATAACTAAGTTCTAACATTCCAAATTTGTTTATCCTAGGAACGATTATACAAATTCATAAGTCACTCAGGTTTTTATGAAGTGATTTAAGCATTTAATGTGGATATTTCCAATTCATACTTTTAATCTTAGTTATTAAGAATATGGCCACTATAGATATTATATTTAATGACTGCATTATAGAAGAACATTCCATTAGGTAGATAGGAATGAAAATTCCAATCTAACACTTTATTACGTATTATGAAAGCTACTGTGGAGTCCTAACCCTACCATGGTCATGTCAACACTAATATTAACATGATTATAGTAGAGCGGTCATCGTGTAGCATATTCATAATTATAATCAGATTAAGTTTTTTTCCTAATAAGCTAATAACTACATAATTTGCCACCTATATATGAAATTCGTTAATCAAAAATGCATTTAAAAATGACAGAGTTCATAAGAAAAGCATACAACAGCCATATCCTTAGTGCATAACTTATAGAACATAGCTCAACTCAGTGTAAAAGTGTTGAAAGGTAAAAGCATTCAAATTTTAATTTATTACAATAATGAATTAAAGTTCAAATAAAACAAAAATCTCATCTTTGCATGTAGAAAATAAAGACCAATGCATTGCCAACCAAAACATGTTAATGAATCTACTATCTTTAGTTGATATAATAGATTTGGGAATACCTTGTAGCTTGACAATTTACTTAATGTACAGCCTTGCAAGCTTTTTCATTGAGTTAGTCCGATGGATCAAAATAAAGTGGGAATATTTTATCAGACAATCAACAATGTCCATGATTGCATCATCACCAGATCTTGTGTGAGGCAATCCCATCACAAAGTTCATTGAGATGTCAAACCATTTACACTATGGAATCTCCAACATATGTAATAATCTTTCGATCCCTTGATGTCCAGCCTTAACTAGATTATATGCATGACACTTTGTATTGAATTCTTCCACACTCATTTTCATACCAGGCCCCACAAGTACTAGTTTAGGGCTTGGTACATTTATGTACTACCAAGGTAGATCCTATAGCCAGTATTATGGACATAGATGAAAATTTCTTAATGCATGGAATTAAGAATCCAAAGTTGATTGCACTGATAAATTACATTTCCACGCAGTTGCATTGAACTTAATGCATGGAATTAAGAAAATTTCTTAAAGTATGGAATTAAGAATCCAAAGTTGATTGCACCTATAACCAAAATTATGTGCTTGGTATATTCATCATGATGACCACTTTCTATTTTGAACTTGAACTTAAGATGCTTTTCATCCTTAGTCTAAGAGATGGAGTTATCTCTATGAAAGGTTGTCTCTATAAAACTTAGCTCTAATAGTTTAATTAGCATCTCAACTTTGATAGGCTCAATGCACATCTTACAAAATTCTTCAATGATAGGACTTTTAATGATCATGGCACAGAGTGTAGCCTGATGACTAAGAGCATCAACTACAACATTTGCTTTACCAGGATGATGCTAAATACTCATATTGTAATCGCTTATTAATTCTAACTGCCGTCTCTAACTACAATTCAGTTAACAATGAGTAAATAAATACTCTAGGTTCTAATGATCGATGAAAATGGCACACTAAATGCCATACAGATACTGGTGCCATATTCTTAAGGTAAAAATAAGGGCTGCAAGTTTGAGATCATGCATTGGGTGATTCTTCTTATGAGGCTTTATCTAACAAGAACCATATGTAATGATTTTTCCTTCTTGTATCCACATGCATCTAAAACCAACTCCAGGTGCATCAGTATAGACTTGGCTTCTTTTGGTAGAACAAGCATTAGGGCAGTTGAGAGTGTGCCTTTTAACCTTTGAAATGTTTCTTCACAGTCATAGCTCTAGACAAAAGGTACAACTTTCTAAATCAGTCTGGTTAAAGGAAAGGCAATTTGAGAGTGGCCTTTAACAAATTTTTTATAATAAACATCTAATCCCTAAAATCTTCAAATATCGGTTACTGACTTGGGCTGCACCTAATCCTGGATAGCGATATTTTTTTTTGATCTACACAAATTTCTTGGGAATCAACTACATGACCCATGAATACTATGGAATCAAACCAAAATTTACACTTTTACAACTTCACCTACAGCTGATGAGCACTCAATATTTCCAACTTTGTTTTCAAGTGATCTTTATGATCTTGTAGAAAAGATTAGAGTATCATCAAAGTAGAACGATGCGCTACTCGGAAAGGACTGTTGAACCTCCCTGAATATTTACCAATCTAAATGAACTGTTGCTGAGACTCAACCCCAAAGGAAAGAGAGCTGAGTACTAATACTTAAAATAAGTGTGAAATCCTTCTCTTAAGACTTAGTAAATATACATTAGATTATCGGTGGAATAAAGATTCAATATACATAAGTATTAGAATTTCACTTATGCTGACCATATTATAATACTAAGTATAAGTAGTAGTGAACACATAGTGTGGAAGCAAAAACATACATCCAAATCATTCATTACAGAAGCTTAGTAAATCACTCATCTTAGATGAGAAAAGAAAATACATCCATAATTAATACAAACAGTTTACTTTAAATGAAATAATAGAAAATAGTCTATCTACTGATCTGAAGTAAACTAACACGAGAAAGCTAAATGCTGATGCTGAGTCCACTAATGCTCCATGAACTCCTTTTAAATCTTTTGTAATGCTTACTAATCTTGCTCCCATAAGCTGCTTTGGTTCTGGCATATTGCAGGATCCCAAAAGTATCACATATTAGACAATAAGTCTAACACATAGAAAGCTATTCTAAATAGTTATAGTTATCTAAAGTTTAACATTTAAATAATCAAATAAAATTGTAGAATGTATTAAAGCAGTTACAAAATCTAAAATAGTACAAATCTAAAAGTAAAATAAAATTGAGTACTAAAATTAATTAAACAAGTAAAGAAGCTGACACCAAGTAAATAATGAATTAAAATTGTGTTTGTATGCCATTGAATTGATACATATGCATTTGAATATGCCATAAAATTGTATGCCTCAAGTATGCTGACTCGATGTCACTTGACATCCCACCGATCCTAAGTGAGCAAACCCTCGGCTAATAGAGTCCTTAGGTGAGCCAAGCACTCCGCTAATAAATTCCTTAAGTGAGCTAAGTGCTCTGCTGATGCTGACATGACTTATGCATTCATAATATGCTAAGGCCTTATTGATAATATGAGTTAAATCATCAAAATCCAGAAATTGATTAAAACTAAATAATGAATCTATTTGTCTCCGTTGTGCTGAATCCATCAAAGGGACTTATAACTTCTAATTTAATTCTATTGAATGTTAAGATCCATAACTATTTAATAATTTATTGAATATTAAGATCCAAGGATTTAATCACTATTTAATTGTCTCTATCTTTGTGGGACCCCGTACCCTCCGCGGCCATGCTAATATTACTATTAGCATAAACACAAGGAGTGCGGTGCTCAAACTGTGACAAACCCCAACACAAGTAGAGTCAGGTAAGACCTAACCCACCTTAAGCCAAGGGCTTATCACTTGGAACTGTGAGCATACATTAATTAGAGTAGCAGAAGCAGAAAACAATATAATATAACATTCACATCACGGCATAGTATAAAAGAGTAAAAAAAATAGTAACTCAGACCAAAGTGCAGAAAGTAAATACATCCAGAATTTAATTATTACAGATTGAATTAAAAGAAAGAAAAGGTCTCTCAATCTTACTGTAAAAAAAGAAAATCTAACTAAACGGCCGTAGGAAGATCCTCCTCCTGCACCGACTCCTCTCCTGCAAAACCTTCCATGAACAGCTTCAAATCTGACATTTGTTGGTATCACAAATGCCAGGGCCCCAGCCAACAAAAGAAAAAGGATATAGTTAGATAAATTGTCTAAGTACATTTTAAGTAATTTAAGTGAACTGAATATTTAAAGACATCACATTTAAATATTTTAAACATACGAGCATTATAAGGTGCTACAAGCTATTTGAAAAGGAATAGCTATAAGCTATTCATTTATAACTAATCAACAAGTATGTAAAGTAACATACAAAGCAACAACTAAACAAGGTAAGGCTAAAAGCGAAAGCAACTGCAACTACTGAAATAAATCTGATCCTAACATGCTTATGATCACATGGATACATGCTGAGTATATAAAGAACACAAGTGCTAAAATAAACATACAACTCTAGCATCCTTAACATGCAAATAGTTAATAACTAACCAATAAGAGCATATATACAAGCATGCACATTTATTATAAAAAAGGCCACTGAAGTATGTGGCAAAAGCATCTAAGTATATGAGCTAAAAGTAAAGCCATTGATATATATGGAAAAGCAAGCCAAGCACTAAAGTAAAGCCACTGAGACATGTACCAAAGAAAAACAAATACTGAAAATTGAACTGAAGTAGAGGTAAGCCTAAGACATAGTACTGCCATAATAGAAACTGGCCATACAGGGCCTCTGAATCAAAAGTTCAACATGTGTCCATCCAAGGCATCCGCTAAGCTAGGTCCGAGTTGAACTTATAAAATAAGACATATGTTCATCCTAGACATCCGCAGAGCTAGGTCTGAGTCTATTCTATAATAAAACTAGAATTGAAGAGGCAGACTAAGCTAACACATACTCTATTAACTAAAAGTACTGAAAGAACTGAATGAATGCTATACTTTTTAAATACTAACTTAGGATGTATCTTCCATATCCTAAGTTTACCTATTATGCTCAAGGAATGAGGCTCAATATTCAAGGTGTGGAAAGTAATCAAGTTAAGTAAGCTAGAGACTTAATCTAGACTTCTGTGATATCTATTGTTGTCTAATTTATCCAACTAACTATTCTGAGAAGATACAAGTTTAGGATCTCTAATATCCAGCTATAGAGTATAATCCTTGATTCACGACCTTAATGTTAATACTAGAACTTAACAAGTTCTAATTCATAATCATATGATGACTATAAAGGATTAAAGTAAGTATATTAATGACTTAATTATTATTATTATTTTCCTCTCTTAACCAAAATCTTGATTAAGTAAATCAAGATTAAGGATTATGGATCCAATCTCCACTTTGGAGTTCAAATCCTAAATCCAAAGTAGTATCCTACTAAGGATCTAGGGCTCACACCCAAACATAATCTGAATGTATAGAATCTTATAAGCTGAAAGATTTAGAAACTATAATCTTAATGAAAGGACATTCTAATATTATAAGATAAAATAATTACTTAAGAACTAACAATCTAATATCTATATCAATTCTTTAGGATAACACATAGACATTATAAATCTTCTAGCACTTTTGGTTTGACCATTAGCTTGGGGTGAAAAGTAATACTCATGACTACCTAAGGTAGTACCCAAATCTTGATGTACTTCTTGCAAAAATATGGAAGTAAGCCTACAATCATAATCTGAAACTACTGACTTCGGAATACCGTGCAGTATGACTATCTCTATTATAAAAAGCTTTGACCATTTTTCTACTGATTTGACTAATCAAAATAAAATAAGCCAATTTTTTAGACAATAGACTATCACTCAAATTGCGTCAACACCTAATTTAGCTCAAGGCAAACCCATTACAGAGTCCATAGAGATATCGAACCGTTTTCATTCAGGTATATTTAAATGATTCAAAAGATCACCCAATTTGTGGTGTTTTGCCTTCAACAAACTACAATCGTGACATCTTTCTACAAATTAAGCAACACTCTTTTCATTCTTGGCCACCAAAATTTCTACCTTAAATCCTGATACATCTAAGTACGACTAAGGTGCGCTACATAGCCATAATTGTAAGCTTCGACACATACTTCTTACATGGTCCTGGAAAACCAAACGTGATTCCTCTAATAAATATACATGTAATAGAGTTGCAAGTTGTTCTCATGACCCGTTTCTTTATCAGCCTTCAATATTGAATACTCTTTATCTTTTGTCTAAGATGTTTCAACATCTCTTTTAAATGTCTCTACTGTACTTAAATCAAGAGTTTCATATAGAAGATCGCCTATTGGGGTGAAATGCTTAGCTTTTTGAAATTTGCCCATCAACGGACTTAATGATATCATAAAACAAGGAGTAGAATGTTAGCTCAGAGCATCTGCTACTACATTAGCTTTGCCTGGATAATAGTGGATGCTTAGATCATAATTCCTAATTAATTATAACCAACTTCTTTGATGATTGATTAACTCTAGCTGAGTGAAGATGTGTTTCAAACTGGACATCATACAAATAGTGTCACCATATTTTCAACACAAACACAACTATGACAAGTTCTAAATTGAGGACTATATGATTCCTCTCATGTGGCTTCAACAGATGAGAGGCATATGCAATTAGCTTTTTATCTTGCATAAGCACGCATCTAATTCCTATCCCAAAAGCATCTGTGCGGACTAAATAGTATACACCTTTTTTGGGAAAAACTAGTATTAGTACTGATGTGATTGATTCTTTCAATTTTTGGAAAGCTTCTTCATATTCTTGATTTAAATATAAATACAAATTATATTTTGTGCCTATTTTAGTTAATACAAGTTCACAATCTATGAAACTTGCACCCCTTAACATAATTTGATATGATAAATTTAAATATTCCCCAGATTTGGGTTTTGAGGCCAAATAATTTATTCAATTTTTGGGGTATTTATATTAATTAAAATAATCAAGAAAATATTTATTGATCATCTTACCTCAAAATTATCAAAATTTAGTCCTAATGATGCTTATAACTTATTGATGAAAATTTAGGCATAAATTAAGGCTAATTAGATGGGGTAACAATCTTGGGTTGTTACATAGAGTTAATTCATAAAATTATATTTGATAATAATTTGATGGGAATTATCTTTTTAAGTTGAAGACTAGTTATGGAGTATTGATTCTCTTACTAAGTAGTTGAGAGAGGCCAATATTATTCTCACTTAGGATTAAATTTCGTATTTATATTGGAATAACCCTTCACTTCCAATACCACCATTAACATTGTAGAAATTAAAATTGTTAAGGAAACATTAAAAGAAAAAATGAGAGCAATAAATCCACTTAATAAATAAACTAAATCAAGGCATAAGATTAATAAGAAATCCATAACCTAAATTCTATTATTGAACACTCCTAAAAATTCCTCTTAAGGTTAGAAATGTTCCTGCATATCCATGATTGGCCTCATAATGCGAACTAAATCCTATTCTCATTGAAATGTATAAAATGACAAATTTTAGAAAGATGAGAGTAGCAATTTTAAACATGTAGTATCAACTATAATAATATATTGTATGGTGTTTAGAGTATGAGTTAACCTAATATTTATAATCCAGTATATTATAAATATCAAAGTTTCTTTGTTAAGCTTCAGATCAAAGATAATTAAAAAAAAATTCTTATTTTTAAGAAGAAATATGGAAGGTATCAATTAAAGTGTTATAAATTGACCTCACGAAAGTGATATTATCAGACTACTCATAATAAAGACCACCATTAATCTCTGATACTCAATGCTAGTTGCCCTATTTAAGATACTAGAGCTAATTCATTGTTCCAATATATAAATTTAATGACTCAACTTATGGAAAACCTGCTCTTATCCTCACTACAATTGTCTATAGAAAATATTCCTAATTGAATTTTGCAATCCTTTCTGAAACTTTAATCTCCTTTAATTGATGAGATAACTACACCACAAAATGCCAAGGAATGCTTAGAATAGATAAAAAGAAACTTTAGAGTTTGAATGTGTAGGATGTTTGAAATATCTAAATGTAACTTTAGCTTTATATATTTTTATTTTATATGTAGAAGAATAGAGAAATTAGTTCTAGCCACTATGTTCCATGGAAGAACTGAAGAAATATAATTTTGATAATGTTTCATTAAGTCATCCTCAATAACTTTGTTCTGTCATAGGCAAATTTTGCTAAATAAGTTTCTTAAACATAAGTAAGGTCATTATACTATTGCAAAACATGCAGAATATTATATTATTGTAGAATATGTAGAATATGAAGTATAATTCACTCGCATAGCCATGTTAATTACAGAATAGTAGCAACATATGATTTTTGTTGCCAATTTGTTCCTAAGCGGTTAGAAAATTACTTTTAGGAAATTTTGGCTGTGTTTCACCTTGCATTGTTCATTCATCTAGTTGAGTATCTTAACTTCTAGACAATTAGCTCAAGGCATCTGGAGCCAAATGATGGAAGATTATTTCTAATACAACTTAAGGAAATGAACACATCAAGGAAACTTTTTTAAGAAACAGTAGCAATGTTTCAGATGTGGTTGACATGGCCATAAATTAAAATATTATAGAGCGAAAATAATTATTATTGGACAATGACTAATAACAACTCATAAAAAGAACTCAAATGATGGGAGAATCTCTCTTTACTCGAAAACCTTGTAAAACCCTAACTCATCAATGTTTCCATAAGTGGATGTAATACTCATTTAATAAAATAAATATAATATCATAACCTTTGAGTTATAGTTATATATATATATATATATATATATATATATATATATATCTTCTTATATAGAAAGATATACTGCATATTGGTAATTTTTAATATTGAGTAGTAAACAAGTGTTTGCTTATGCTGAATGACTTTTAGACATGATTAATTTAATATTTTGAGCATTATTCATATGTAAATGGCTATTTATAACAAAAGTCACAACACTTCATTTTTATATGCTATAAAATCATTCAAATATTTTAGTGATACTGAAAATAAGTTATGAGCTTATATATTATATTTAATTTTATCTTAGGTGATTATTTCTTATAAATAAACTGTCAAAGTAATTTGAAATATAAATTAGAAGATAACTAAATTAATTTTCTTAGTAGCTCTTTCTAAATACTTAGGATACTTCTTAAATTTATTTTGGCATAATAATGCTTGAATGTGAATGGGAAACTATGATTGAATAAATCTTAATAAAAGGATACTTTATTAGATCAACAAACTTTGTGGAATGTGGTTTTATATATTTTGAAATATGTGGCATAATTTAATTTAGTTTGAAATAGTTAGAAAGCATCTAACAAGTTTCATTGGAAGTGAAAAACCTCTTAGACAACAAATCCTTTCAATACAGGCAAGTAATCTCAAACTTCTGACAAGAACTCTTATTTAGACTATAATTTTTATTTAATTGCTACAATAGCCACTAATATGTCAAGTATAGTATCATCTTTGTTCACCATACTCCTTGAGCAGTTTCCTTTGAATTTAGTATTAATTGCCCTTTTATCAGTTATACCTATTAATATTTTAAAAGTTTTAATAATCAAACAGTTGTAAGCTTATTGTCATATAGTACTCTAAAACCAACTACCAGTGTCTTTATGATTTAAATCAAAATGTTCGAGTACTAGATGTTTATTTTTTCATAATCCAAACTATAACATTTGATGATAATACTAAGACTGAACCCATAGATAAAAAAATGATTAAAGGCTTTAGAGGAATGCTTCCTTCTTTAATTTTGTCTCCATGTACTAAGAAAAATATTTTGGAGAGTAGTATTATGTTGCTAAAACTGTTATGCTAAGAGATCTTAAGTTTTAATAAAAAACTAACAGATAATTTTATCATTCATATTTTTCCCCAAAAATTTTTGAAGGAACGTATTGAATTATGGCAAAATGTGCAAGAGTTATAATATAATTAAGGCCCATAACTAGGTTATGATAGGGGTACTTTCCATTCCAAAAGGAAGTGATGATATTTCCTTGAATTTTAAGGTATGATGGTTTCCTCTATCCAATATATAGAACTATTTTATCTAATTATTGCTCATCTTACAAAATATGACATTTTTATCTTCTAATTGTTAGCAAGTTAAATTAAAAAAATTGGCAAAATTATACTTAACATAAATAATTCAATTACTTGTAGTGCCCAAGATATGAATATTAAGGGATTAATGTGCTATTCAAGCAAATTTTAGGAATCCAATCTATTCAAGTATGTTCTGTCTTCTCTATTTTGTAACAGCCGATATCAGATTAACAAATATAATTCCAATAACTATCGACCATAGGACCACATTAAGGAATTTAAGCAAAAGCAAACATCTGTAAGTATTATTGATGTTCACAGCCAGAGACATTAAATAAAGTATTACATTGATTTAAATAAAATATAAGCGGTAAATTCATAAAACCATAGAATGATTTAATAGCTAAATCATCTAAATCCTTTCCTTTCATTAGCTCCTTTAAAATCTATTATCAGATGGTGTAAGTCATTTTTAATGCTCCCAAGCCTAACACATGAAAGGTGTTAGAAAATTGAATTTGGTTAGACTGGTCAAAGTACTTCAAATTATATTCAAAATGCACTATTTAATATGTGAAGAAACAAAATGATGGATTTAATGAACTACATATATGGCATAAAAATGTGTGTGAGTTTTGAAGCTAGATTTAAGTGGCAAGTTTAGCATTCACATTTCTTTTAAAAGTTCTTGAGCCCACTTCCAAGTCATAGTTATGAATTATGAGCACTTAAGCTGGTCATAGTTTTATATTTCAAGCCATAGGATTATCGTAATTATGTATTTCAAGCATATAGGAAGTTCATATGTACTTCCAAGCTCATATGTTGGTCATTGGGTATTGTCAAGGCATAAAGGTTGATAATGAGTACTGCCATGCTTGTAGGCTGGTTATATAGAATTTTCTAAGACTCTTATGTAGCTATACAAGAATATCAATACAGGATTGCCTTTTCTATTTTAGCACTTGATGAAAGTGAGAATATATTTGCATACCAATTTTGCTTGCAAAGTAAAATAGTACAAAGAACCATAGATATATCTCATATACAAATTGATCATAATTTTGAAGTGTTGTTATTTGTATGCCAATATGGTATATCAATGTGGTATCCTAGATGCCCATTATGACATCTCGGATACCAACTATGATGTTCCACCCTAATCATCATCAGATTAACATTCATATTAATCTAATTAAAATTAGGTGGACATCTCTGATACTAACTAGAATACCCATTATCAGATGTAGTTGATTTAATACTAATCTGAGTTAATCTAAGGAAATTTCCACTATTAGTATCAATGAAAGTGCCTCAAATTATTATTCACCATCGAAAATGATAGCTCAGAGAACTAATTGAAATAATTAGTAAATACAAAGTGTAAAGTTGTTGTAGAGTGCAGAAGAAAATAAGACAACATCCATACATTACATCCAGACAATAGTTAAAAAAAGAAAATACGTTCATCTCATAAAAAAATGTGATATAAAGAAAATATACAAGTTTGAAATAATATTACAAGCTAAAATTTAAATAAAATAATGAGAATGAAATACTAATATTCACTTTCTTCTAATAAAAAATTCAACTAAAACTAAATAGCTGCAGTAGGTTCATCCTCATGCTCCTGTTCCTCACTTTAAGTAGGCTCCACGAAAAGCTATATATCTGGCATGCCAGATTTATATGCCAGGGCCCTAGCCAAGAAAATAAAAATCTTATGTTAGAAGATTGTCTATGTACATTTTTGGCTATATAATTTAATTACATAATTTAAGGATATCACATGGATAACTACACATTTTACAGGGTGCATCAAAAGAACATGAAAAACTACAAATACTTAAATATATAAATTAAACAGTCAAGGGGTAAGTAAAGGAATATATCTCAAATCTAATAGCTGGAATAAGGATTCATCAGTATTATATATATAACTTTTAGTAAAATTCAAAATTGAAAGAAAATCTTCAAGTTAAACCTTAGTTAACTTCTAAGCCTAATTAGCTAAACCTTAAATGTTATGAATATGGAGTGAGATCCATATTTCCCTCCTAATACCCTAAATTCATAATTCTAATATTTGTGAATCCTTTTAAGACTAAGTAAACTCAATGGGAAGCTTAAAAACTCAATAAAATTCCATTAAGATTCCATTAAGACTAATTAGTCTCAATAAAATTATCTTTAAGTTAAACCTTAGTTATCTTCTAAGCCTAATTAGCTAAACCTTAAATGCTATGAATATGGAGTGAGATCCATATTTCCCTCTTAATACCCTAAATCAGTAATTCTAATTTTTGAATCCTTTTAAGACTAAGTAAACTCAATGGGAATTAGTTTAGGATTAAACCTTAGTTTTAGATTCCATTAAGACTAATTAGACTCAATAAAATTATCTCCAAGTTAAACCTTAGTTAACTTCTAAGCCTAATTAGCTAGACCTTAAATGTTATGAATATGGAGTGAGATCCATATTTCCCTCCTAATACCCTAAATTAGTAATTATAATATTTGTGAATCCTTTTAAGACTAAGTAAACTCAATGGGAATTAGTTTAGGTCAAACCCTAATTAAGGCTAGATTGGAGTCATTTATACTCTGGAAGCTTAAAAAATCTAAGTTAAGAGAATTAAACTCTATGGCTAGCATTTAATTTCTTAACTCCTAATCTTGATCCAATATATCAAGATTAGTTTGTAGAAAAGGAAAATACAAATTTAGAGCGATTGATTTGATAATTGAACTTCAGTAAATAATGTTGTTTGATTTGAATTACAACTTCATTAGAGTTCTAAGGTTTTAATCTTAGGATCGTAAATCTGAAATTGTACTAGATAATAGGATATTGGAGATCCTGAGCTTGTATTTTTTCAAAATATTTAGAACATATAGATTAGAAAAATAATAATTATCACATATTTTGTATTAGAAATCTTGCTTATTCCTTGACTTTTGCTGCTTTGATCCTTGTATTTGAGTTGGTTTTTCCTTGAACATGCATACAAGATTAACTTTGTCATAAAATAAGAACTTAGTAAGACTAGGAAAACCTTTTACATTGGGTTCATATCAAGACTGGAGATTATGTATACACATTATAGCTAATGGACTAGATGCAAGGAGAATAAAGATACTGATATGTACTAATTTGGGAGAGTTGTATCTAGTTTGAGAACTCACTTTAATCTTGAAGACAAGTTTGACTCTTCAGCTACATCTATACATGCCCATTTGAAAAAGAGCTTTGATGTTTAGAGGTCGCGACACCATTGCTTTGATGTTTAGAGGTTCTTTGTTGAATTGTCTGATTGTGAAGAGATTTGAATCCTTCTACTTAACACTTTTTTATTTGTGTTTGCTCATTTAATTTGTAAAATAGTTTTTGGGATTGCAATGAAGAAATGATCATAATTATTTTGGATATTTTAAGGTGTTTCTTCCTTCATGAAGACTGCTATTAAATGCAAGTTGGTGTGTGCCAAAAGGTAAGGATCTCTAAGAGCTGCTGATGTGTGCTACAAGGCAAGGTTTGTTGCTAAAGACATTGCATAAGAAAAAGGGATAGGCTATGATGAAATATTTTCTCCTATTGTTAGGCATCCCACTATTCATGTTCTTTCAGCATTGGTTGTGCAATATTGATCTGATCGTAGAGCATCTTGTGATGAAAGGATTTTGACACAGGGAATTTGAAGAAGAGATCCATATGCGGCAACTTTTGGGAAGATCTTGACAGTATTGAGGTTCGTTGATTGCAAAATATTGGTGAACATGGATATGCTTTGGTCAAGGCTTCTCATTTGGATGAACTACACATGGCTATTTCCTTTAGGAGGAGGATATGTAAGCAATCGGTGCGAGTGGAGTCATTCTTTGTTTGACAACATTTGTTTATGAATTGAGAGCTTGATGAAGGCATCACTCATGTGATCCACATGATATATGAGGTGGTGTAATGCCCTGTCACATCACCGTGCACAACAGAAAGATAATGATAATAATAATAATAATAACACATAATTGGTGGCGGAATGATGCGTTACATGGAAAAGCTGAACTTCCCCTAATCTGACGTATTGTTGAACACCAATTCTTAAGATACGTAGAATGTTCTTATCTTAAGTATTAGTTAAAGTACTTACACACATTAGCTTTTATGAAAGATAATGAGGATACATGCAATGTATATGAGTATTATATATGAGTTTCATGTCAATCACATTACGATACTAAGTATAAGTAGAAATTTTAACAGAGTGCTCAAGGATTAACATTCATCCATAGAATTCATCACAAGAGCTAAGTAGAAATATTCATCTTAGGCAAGAAAAAGGAAAAAATACAGCCATAATTAATTATTACATTTAAATGAGTAGTAAGAGTTTCTCATCTCATAGCAAAAAGTAAGCTAATCAAATAAGTAAACGTTATGCTGTCTACTGCTCCTCTGATTCCTCTTGGATCTCTTGAGTTGCCTCCAAAGCTAGCTCTTCAACCTACTCAGGATTTGATATTGTTGGTTTCACAATGTCAGGGCCCCATCCAACAAAAGAATATACTTGTTAAACAATAATTCTAAGTACATTTTAGTCTACAAATTTTATTTTCTAATAATTAAAAGATTTTACATAACATTCAATAAATTGAAATAAAATAATAAAAAATTGAAGTAAACTAAAATTGTAAACCTAAACCTTGAAAATGTAAGCAGGAAAACTTGTAACTAAACAATAATACTAAAATTAAAATAACTAAAATGAAACATTAAATAGAAATAAACTGAAAGCAAGACTGTATTGAATGCCAATGCATATGCATATGAATATTCCACTAAATATGCTATAAATATAAACTATTTGCTACATTGCATCCAAAGAAATCCTAATATCTTGATGCATGCTGCATCACATAGTTCACAGATGATCTTGATGCTTATGCTTATGCAATTTATACTAAATGTTTTTAAATACTGAAAACTAAAACTAAAGTAAACATTCCTTCTTATTATATGACTATTTAACCTACTTTTTCTTATATGCACAATCACCTTAAGTGCCTTATAAATCAGGAGACTAAATCAAGTATGAATTTTATTAATTCAGATCTAACTCGGTTGAAATCAGTATTTATCCAAAACTATACTTTCATAGCATTCTAAATCACTACATGTTAAGAATATATATACATACTTATTATATCCTAGGAAAAGTAATTTGAAACACTTAGTTTATTAATCTATATTTATCCTGATGCATAAAGATAAGGGACATAATCATTTTTATAGTTTATTCTCTCAAACTAAGATGTTTAATCTCATACTTATAACATACTATTGAATTGGGATGTTTATCCTGAACAGTACTTATCTATTAACCTAAGATAAGATCAGAACTTTACAATTCTATTCAGGATGAATCAACCAATTCCATATCCAGCTGAATCAAGTTAGCTTTATGGACATGTTTTATCATCTCCATATGATAATATTAATATTATCATCACTTATAGTTCTAAATTGGCTAATTTAGAAATTAAGGAATTTCAAGTTATATAATCTATTCTCCATTGTGGTAAGTCCTAATCAAGTGGCTCCAAGTGGTGACATTTAAGTCAATCAAATTAGGTTAACTACCATAAATAGATAACTCAATCTAAGTCTCTTTAGGTTATCTCAGTACAAAACATAAGATCAATCATCTATGGTTGATAAAGTTCATCTAAGTTCCTACCTCAATATAAGATAAATAAGGCATTCTTACCTCAAAGTTCTCTTACTTAAGGTTGTATTTAATCATTTAGACATAATACTATCCTCTATCTCAAATAGGTCTAAAACTCTAAATACTTACTTTTACAGTCTATAATTACTAAGGTTTGATCTAAAATCAATGTAAATACCATTGCATGCAAGGTTATAAGATTAATCATTGATTAAAGGAAACAAATCAAATATGTAAATCCCTTAATTATCAATCTTTAAGATTTGCACATTCAAGTTATGAGATGAATCATTAGGAACTTAAGATTTGGTTGTTTAATAAATCAAGTTTGATTATTGAATAATTAAAGGTCAATTCATGCTAGTCCTCTTATTTAAAATAAAATCAAGAAGGTTTGAGATTAGGATTAAGATAGGAATCATATAAATTAATTTGAGTCTTAATAGTCTAACATGCCAAATAAAAAAAATGGCAATCAAGGTTAATAATTCAATGCTTATTATTAGATGAAGTTAAGATGAGTGAATAATCCTATTTTGATTAAACAAAAAATATTAACACTAGCTAATTAGGGTTTTAAGCTAATTAGGGATATTTAATAATTAATTCTGCTAAAGCAGAAATGTAAGCTCATAAATAGGTTTACTACTACTTGGAAATCACATAAATATTAAAATCATTAAATCAAATAGCTGAAATGTCTAATCTTGACTAATTAGGGTTTCAAGTGATTAGCAAATAGCTAGCAAAATAAATTGCGGAAATTAAATCTAACATTATAATTAAGTTCTAAATAACATATGAAGCAATAGAGGCTAAAATAATGCAAATTGGATAAGTAATGATCTTAATATGCCCTAATCAAATTTCCAAAGTAATTATATAATATTAAGAAAACTAATCACAAAAATTTATTTATTCTTACACTTATTATTCCTTATATTTTTTTGATCAAAATGGTATATTGGATCATATAATTTAGATCTAAATTGAGCAAGTTATTCAAATAATTCAATTGGAATGTTTTTAATTATTGAATCATAGGATTAATTATTTTCAACCAATTTTCCCTAAGGAAAATAATTCAATTTAATCAGTTAATTGAATAACCCATTCCCAAAACACACAGGTCGGGCCCAGCAAGTTATTCAAGTTGTTCATCTCCCTGCCATGATTTTGCCTGACAGACGACTCTAGGGGGCTAGGATAATAAAACAAATTCTTAGTCGCCTGTCCATCTTGTGCCTTAATTTGAATTGCAAAACACTCCAAGCATCGAAATGATTCAATTGCACAGCAAAGTCCTTTAAAAAGGCTCCAGGATTGTCAAAGTACAGCCTACCCAAAATCGACCTACTACGATTATTAGGGTTTACTGTGGGGAGTAAATTCTCCCCACAGAAACTACCAATGAGCTAGTTCTTGATCCCTACACGTTCACCGTATGGAGGAAGAAATAAACTATATAATGGATGGACTTGGGCGCAACAAGGTTGATGGGTCCTTACTCAATCCTATTATTGTTCAGTACTATGTCAACTTGAGTGGAGGATGACCGATTAATTGAGCCCCATTTAACCTAACCGTATAAAAAAATATGGATCGATATGATATAGGTTCTCCTAATAAGTGGCAATCCAATTGGGTGCCAATTCTTGTGTTGGGAGTGGGCACACCATCGCTAGATGACCTAGTTCATACAGTGCTCTGCAATGTCTAAGCACTTACCATCTCGCTGATGGCTTCGATCTATCATATACAATCCTAATTTGAAAGCATCTAGTCGTAGCATCAAAATGGAAATTAATGAGAAAGCAGTGAGTTCACACAGCTCATAGTAGGGAAGAGGAGTACTTGATGATGAGCATGTGAAGGCCTAATACTAGTGCGAACTGACTAGAGCTTGATTGCATTTCAATTGTGGGTATGAACTCTATACCATGCACACTCACTACTGAGAATGGAAGCAGGAGGCATCAGAATGTAGAGATGCGATTGGACACTTTGGGAGAATGCGGGGAACCTGATACTTCAATCAGGGATACACAATGAACAAAGAGCTCACTCTAAAAATGCTCAGGCTAATTATAGTCTCGAAAGATTACTAGAGGCTGGGCAATAGGCCGAGCTCATGTTAAGATGTATGCACCCAATTGCCAAGCATGGGCAGCTCGAGCCTGCTCGGCCCTATTGGGATTGCCTAACAGAAAGTGGGAGGAGTCTAATAGTCTGTTGATGTAGCTCAGGGAGTGGGAGGTAGCCTCTAGCACTATCATACGAGCGGATCTTTCTTGCTATATGCAAGCAACTTTGGGACGAAGAGCAGCAATAACAGGATGCATAGGAACCGTTTGATTAATAGAGATAATTGATGCAATGGTTTTGATCTCCCAAATCCTAACAGCAGAACACGAGAGGATTATCAGCCGCCGGATTGCGGGCGCGATCTGATTGCTGAAATCGGATCTGGCCTGATACAATCCACACCGTCGGATAGTAGTGAATGGATGGTTCGATGGTTCGGGATAGGCTGCTATGTGACCTGGGCTCCGCAGTAGAATGCCCACGGTCTACATAGCAAATCCCAACGCCGGCCGACCTTTGAGCCAGCGGGTTTGCAAATATTAAATGTTGCAAATCCTTATGTGCAATTTTGTCTATTTAAAATTAATTCAATTAATGCTTAAATGACCTATAAAAATTCTCAAAACTTGCACCCCTAACTAAATTATGAGTAAAGAATTCAAAAATGAAGCATAAATTAATTTAGAGATCAATTTTTTTTAGCCATTTACTAGGGCCCTAAAATTAGTAAAATTGCCAATTTAACCTATTGAAGTTTGATTGACCCCAAAACTTTAAGGTTAGGCTCTAATAACCTGTTGAAGCTAATGGAATGAAACTTAAATGTTGATTAATTTTAGATTATCTAAGGTAACAACCTAAAATTGTTACAGGTGGATAATTATTGATTTGGAGGAGTTTAGGAGCCAAGACGGGAGCCTCGACGTGTCTAAGGATCTGGCATTTAAAAAGGTGGGTGCCAGAGCGCACCTTGGCGCCCGTTGTTCGCAGGCAAGTGCTAGGGCACATTGCAGTGCCCAATGTTTCACAGAATTTAGTTTAAGGGCCTTATAAAAGCCTAAATAGCATGCTATGGAAAAATAAGGACTTGGAGTTTTCAACCCTCAACCCAAAATCTATTAGAGGGTTAAGGTTTTTTTAAGCCTGAGAGTGTTTGGGGGCTACAAGGGCTGAAGATAGTCTCCATTGTTGAAGCAAGAGAAGGGTTTTTAAAATCCTAACTTATAATCTTTCAACTTCTTATTAATGTTCTTCTCCTCTCTCCTCATGGACATAGGTGTTCGCACCAAACCACATAAATCTTATGTTGTGCTGCGATAAACTCTTTTTTTTTTGTTCTTGCATGTTGTGTTGTAATTAATGCTTGAGAATATTTTTGTTCGAATCATAGCATAGATCCCAAGAAGTGGTATTAGAGAGAAGGTTAGGGTTCTAATATTTAAAATCATTATTTTGTTATCCTTAAAGCATCTAATGACATGCAAGAAGTCATGGAAGAGAGAGTTTGAGGAGAAGCTCTAGAACTTCATTGTCGAAGGGTAGTGGAGCAACCTTTTCACCAAGTAGTGACACATCCGATGAGAATTAATATTGTAAAGTTTGATGGTAAGAAAAACTTCGCGATGTGTAGATGTGAAGTCATGGATGCACTTTTCACATTGAACATGGAGGATGTTCTTGAAGGCGATGAAAAATCAGAGGAGATGTTAGAAAGGGATTGGATCAAGATGAACCGCAGTGAATGCAGCTTGATCCAAAATTGTTTAACCCGAGATATAAAATATGTTATAATGATGGAAATGTCAGTATGAAAATTATGGAAATTCATTGAGGGCAAGCATTTAACAAAGAGCATGGAGAATCATCTCCACGTGAAGTGGCATTTCTGCAAATATCATATGCGACAAGGAATCATCATTTATGACACATAAATAAGCTCTCCAAGTTACTAGCATGTATTTTTAATTAGGATGAAAAGGTAAGGGATAAAGACAAGGTGATTCTTCTATTGAACTCGCTCCCAGATGAGTTTAAAAACATCATCATGATGCTCATTCATGGGAAAAGGGCTTTGAGATATGATGAAGTGACTATGACATAATTGAATAATGAACTTTGATGAAGAAATAAGGATTCTTTGAAGTCAGAGAAATCTGAAGCACTTATCCTCCAACTTAGAAGATCGTACAAGAAAAATGGTGGTGGTAGCCAAAAGAGGGATAAGTCAACTATGACATGAAATTGTAAGAAGAGAAGTTGTGTATAACTGTATATTTGAACCCTAACTTTCCCCAATTTTCCCAAATGATTACAAACATAGTTAATTTTGGATTTATAATTTTAGGAATAAAAAAATCAAAACACATCATTGCTTAAACATTATTGAAAGTGAGTAAACTTAAGTAACCAATCACACACTATTCTAAGAGGGTGATAAATCTCAGGATCTGACCATCTCTTATTACTTCGGACCCCGTACAGTTGTGTGCGAGCACAGACTACGTAAATTAGGTATGTTAGGTACATGATGGCACTACTAGAGAATTGAAGGATGTGTGACATGTTCCTGATATCTGCAAGAACTTACAAACAATTGGATCTCTTGAAATAGAAGGTATCAAAGTTGTTAGGGAGGCATAAGTTCTAAGAATTGACTAAAGAGCTATGATGTACATGAGAGGAGTTTGACAACATAACCAATGATCTCTTCAAGGAAGTATAGTAGAAGGTGAAGCCACTATTGTTGATGAACTAGTTGATTTGACTACTTTGTGCATATGAGGCTAGCACGTGTTGGGGAATCATCACTTAGAACCTTGAAGAAGTAAAGTTTGATTGAAGGAGTTGATTCCTATAAGCTCGTGTTTGGTAAGAATACAATATCTAGCAAGCTTTCTTCTGGCCCAATGGTCTAAAGGATATAGAAATTCACCAGAGCAGATAAATGAATCATATTACTTAAATATTGATCTAATCTTTGAAATAGGTGCTACACATTAATTAGTTGTAGTTTGGCTTGTATACTAGTATTCATAGAAAATGGAGCCCAAGTTTCAGCAGTAAATTAATTAAAAATAAGAACATTATCTATAATGTTAGTTTTAGTGCCATAATGGCATTCATATGTAAGGCTAAAACCCTTAAATTGCATGAGGGTATACACCAAAATGAGCACCGATATAAGCTTGTTATGAAGTTGCTAAATATAAATAGATAGAAAAACAAGTAAAATGTTATTCCAATACCAATAATTATTGGTGCATGGATTGTGAAGCTTGCATAGTTGGAGGATGAAGATAAGGTGCTTCTTCTTTTGAACTCGCTCCTGGATGAATATAAGAACTTCACCATGATGCTCATTCAGGGGAAGGAGTTCTTGAGGTATGATGAAGTAATAATGACATTGTTGAATAATGAACCTCAAGGAAGAGACATGGAGTCTTCAAAGTTAGAGATGTACATAGCACTTATCCTTCAATCAAAAGGTTATACAAGAAGAATGGTGGTGGTAGACATAGTAAGGACAAATTCAGGGGTCAAATTCTTAGGTGCAATCAATGTGCCTTTTGTTTGGAGAGCGGCCATTAGAAGAGGAATTGTCCTAAATAAAAGAGCAGGGGGAAGGATTCACCAGATGTAGTAGAAAATGTTACACAAGTTGACTCTAATGCTCATCACTCACATGTTTCTCTAATTGTGGTGTCTCGGTACTTGTACATAAAGGACTCATATTGGATTATGGACACAAGTGGTACCTATCATATTTGTTTATGACATAAATGGTTACATATTTATAGAGTGTTATAGAGAGGTGCTGTGATGATGGGTAATAATCATGCCTATCATATGTTGGGATAGAATAATAACCCAAGATTGTTATCTTAATCAATCGATACTAAACTAGGTTTTGATCTTTATTCTATTAGTCTTAATTAGTCATTAAGAGTAAATTTTAAGCTTTTGGTCTAAATCACAAGTCAATTGGACCAAATCTTAATTTTGGGGAATCTGTATAATTTGAAATATGAGATCATTAAATTGACCTCAAATCAAAAATTTGACTTTGTCATTGCGCTCAACACCCCCAAATTATCTAGAGTTGATGATTTGAAAGTGTTTAGAAGTCATCAGATTTTTTCCCGAATATTTTAATATATATAAATTACTCCAAAAAATAGAGTAATTAATTACTTGTCAAAATCAAAATCTGACATCATCGTTGCGTTCCTCACCCTTCAATTAGTTAGGTGTAAAATTTGGGAATTTTTCTGAGCCCGTTTAATAGTCCAAATTTAAATACGAATGAATATTTAATTTGATTAAATTATTTTTTAATTAATTCAGTGGGTGGGACCCACCATTTTCAAATGGGTCGGGCTAGGTTTGTTCCATTTTGAATGGCGCCTTCTGCGTCGTTCGATCAAACCGCCTGATCAGACCATCCGATCAAACGGTCCCTATTTTCTCTCCTCCGCAAGCCTGTGCATGTCGAGCACGCGGATGCGCGGCCCTTGCCAGCCTCACCAGATGGTGTCTGCCACTTCCAAAGCGTAGATTGGGTTCCATTCGAGCCCTATCCCTCAATCATCACCATTAAGAGCCATCTAGTGCTTAGACCAAGCCATGGTGTCATCCCGTAGACCTCCCCGAGACTTCGAAGCTTCACAGTAGTCGATCAGGTACTTCTGAGCCCCCTCGTTTACTCACAATCTTTTCAATCATAATTCAAAATTCAATTTCATATTCTGGATTATTGATTGGCCGTGTAAGATCGTGCTTGATTGGATGAATTCTACGGATGACATATAGTACACCACAGTAGTTCCCCTTCTCCCTGTCTTGTCCTGTCAACATGAATCTAGGGTTAGCATTTTCTGGTATCCCCAGCCACCAGCGATAATGACCCGCATGCCAATCAAAAGATCTCTCTGAGATCTTTCCAACGACATACGGGTCTGCCTATGACAACGGCATGCGGGCTGGCCTATGGTAATGACAGGAGGGCCACCATTTATAATGCTTAGCTTCTTGGCATCGTGTTTTTGTCAGAGAAGGTGACCCTGTCTTGGGTCGAGTCAGGTTGAACCTGACCTGCGGGTCGATGCATGTCGCACTGTAGAAATGTGGCCCTTGCCTTCGTTAGCTATTGAATTCGAAGAGTGGTCCTCATCATCTCCTCTTCTATCGTGCAGTACCATGAGGCCCGCGTCATCCAATACTGATCTAACTGTGGGTCCCGCCTCTACCAAAATCTGAAGAAGGAGCATTAGCTTAATAATTGGTTAATTGAATTACTTATTAAACATTTTATTTGTAAATTTTTAGTCACTCGTAACTTTAAATTCATAAATCCAAATATAGTCAAGTTATATCTCATTTTAGTAAGAAAAATATCAGGATTTATATGATAGTATTAGTTTTGTTGTTCAATGCTTAGTTTGCTTAATGACTTTTAGACCCCTAATCCTCCATCAAAACTCTAAAATTCACATTAGCCAATAACTTAGTCAATTTAGCTCTAAATTATGTAATTTAATATATTATTTTGATCAAGAGAATCCAAGGATCATTAATCTGTAATAAAATTTTAGTTTCCATAATTAGGTTGCTTAATTATCTCTAATCACCCTAAAATTAGATTAGTGAATATTGGACTCATTAATGATCCAATTTGCAAAATTTAAGTTTCTAATCACACACAATATAAAGTAGTACAGAGTACTGAAGTTAATTTATTATTTATATATTTAATTTTATTAATCACCACTAATTACCCTAAACCCTTATTAAGGCCTAACTTTCTTAATCACCCTTTAGGGTCAAAACTTGAATTGCTCATAACCTGGTCATTTGACATCATAATTTAAGAAACTAAGTTTCTATGGAATCTTTAGTTAGAGTAGAACCTATGTATAACAAAAATTTTACTTTTTCCCAAGTAAATTTGCTAATCAATCTTTAATGAGCTTAAACCCTAATTTAAACTCATTAGCCTTAGACCTTAGCCAAATTAGGTGTTCTTAGTATCTATCTTCATATTAGATAGTTAGAAACTATTTGATATTAATAAAATTTAATTTGGAGCCTTAAATTTAAAAGTTGTATTTTTGACCCTTAATTAAGGGCATTTTGGTCATTTTGCCTAAAATTTAGTTTGAATGCCCTCAAGCCTTAGAAAGCTGTTATATTCATTAGAAATAGTAAAGTAAATGATTAAGAATCAAGTTTAGATTGTTTAGGCTCATTAGATTTATTTTAAGGCAACCCTTAGTTTTCTTTAAAAAAATCTCCAAAGTAAAATTCATAAGCTTCATAATGTGGAATTAAACCCATAATATGCCTTCCCTAAATTTATCTTGTTATTAAATAATTGTAGTTAAGCCAATTTAACATCAATTCTTAGTTATTAGTTCTTATTTTAAAGTTATTTTCTAAGGAAGCTTTTTAAGTGTTCTTTCCCTCTTAAGCTTTTAGGAATCCCTCTTCCTTAGTTCTTAGTAGTAGACTTAGGCTAGATTTCATTCCTTAGATAAATGGGTTACTCAATGGAATAAAGCATTGGTTTTATATTTCAAGTTTTTTATCTTTTAATTCTGATTATTTTATCTTTTAACCTTAGCTTAAGATTAAAGATCCATCTTATTAGGTTTGATTACATTTAATAAGATTGCCTTAACATTTAGTCTGTGAGAGTTGTGAGAAATTTTAGACATTTAGTACCTTTGGATTAAGAGGTTTAAATCCCAATATTTAAAGTTTAACTCTTAATCCCATAAATATAAATTATCTTAATCAAGATTTAGTTTGGGTTAATTAATTCATGAATTAAGACGACTGATTTATTAGTTAACTTATATAGGCGACATGGATTAATTTAAATTAGAACTTGATTAGTTCTAATTGTTTGATTTTATAGAACCGTAGTTCTGAGTTTATATTGGATTGTAGGATAATGGAGATATTGAGCTTATTTAATCTCAGAATAGTTAGAATAATTAAATTAAAAAATAAATAATATCACAAATTTTTGTGTAGTATTGCTTATTATTCCTTGTTTTGTACGTACTGCTTTCTTGAATTGAGCCTTTACTATTGTGACATATTAGATAAGACATAGAATATTTGATGAATATTCTGTGTTAGTTTTGGAATTTACATAAGTTATGTTATTAAAAAATTAGTATAAATAAGTAAATCATATAATAGTTCAATGGAAATGTGCCCTAGTTAGTCTATTTCTACTGTTCTACTTTTAATATATTGTTTAGTTCAACTCAGGCCCAAGCATCAATGTCAAGATGATATATCTATTAATCTAGGCATTAGTATCATGGATGCATTTGTTTTTAATTCAGTTTAGCTAGTTTCTGTTATGATAGAACTAATCTTGGCACATGTTTAATTAAAAATGTTTTCAGTTCAATTTCAGTTATTTTTAGTTCAGTATTTTTAATATTTCAAGCATTTTTAGTATTTTATATTTTCAGCAATTTCTGGTTTTATGTGCAAGCATATTAGGATGCTAATTTTCAGTTCAATTTTATTTATATTACATTTTATTCAAAAAATTAGCGTATGTAATTTGATCATATTTATTTAAGATTTTCTATGTACTTAGTAGTTTATATATAAAATGTTTAACCCTTTTTGCAACTTTGGGTTGAGGTATATTTTCTTACCTCACATTTTTCTTAAATTATAAATGTATGATTTATAACTAGTGTCCTTTCAATTGAGGCTTTGTAGCTTCTATTTTCTTATGATGATTTGAGATATCAAAAATTACAAGAAAATATCATCTTAAAATTTTCTTAAACAATTGTTTGACTAGACTTTCTCTTTTTTGGCTAGGGCCTTAGCATTGTGAAAGAGACAATGTTAGGTTCTGAACTTTTTGTGGTGGTAACACCAGGAGTGGAGCCAGATCAGGAGAAGGATCGTCTTATTGCTGAGGACCCTTAGATAAGCTGTTCTTTTATATTTCTGCGAGACCCAGTGATTATTGCTTTCAGTAAACTTTAATTCAAATGTTGTAATAATAAATGTTTCATTTATTTTTTCTTTACTATATACTTTATTCTGAGTTAAATTATATTTCTTTCTATATTATGTTTAAATGAATGTCAGCTCTTACTTTCTTTCACACTCTATAATTTTTATATTTGCATTTAGCGAAATCTCAGCTCAACATGTGGCATATCCTTCACTTATTAGTGAATTTTGGTGAAGACCTAATCTAATAATAAGTGAGGGATCTATCGTGGCGACCAACTCACCTTAATTATGTTAACATGTGTGCTAACAGGACCACGGCGGGGGTGTGGCGCCACAGATAAGGTGTGTATTTTTGCTGCTACATGATGGCACTATTAGAGAATTGAAAGATGTGCGACATGTTTCTGATATCTGTAAGAAAATTCTAGAATTGGAGACTTAAAACTGAGGGTTTCAGAGTTGTTATGGAGGCAGAAGTTCTAAGAATCAGTCTGGGAGCTATGACGTACATGAGAGGAGTTTGGCAACATAACCTGTACTTTCTTCAGAGAAGTATAGTAGAAGGTGAAGCCACTTTTGTTGATGAACGAGTTGATGCTACTACTTTGTAGCATATGCGGCTAGCACATGCTGGGGAGTCATCACTTAGCACCTTAAAGAAGCAACGTTTGATTGAATGAGCTGATTCCTGCAAGCTCAAGTTATGTGAGCACTGTGTGTTTGGTAAGAAGCCATGTGTATCCTTTGGTACTTTAATCCACAAAACCAAAGGAATACTTAATTATGTCCACTAAAGGATTTGGGGATCGGCGAAGATGACATCATTTGGCAAACGATGATATTTTGTCACGTTGATGACTATTCCATATTTGTATGGGTGTACACCATAAAGTGCGAAGGTGATGTGCTGGAAAAGTTCATGATGTAGAAGAAGCGGGTAGAGAATTAAACTAGAAAGAAGGTGAAGAAAATCAAATCAAATAAGGGGAGTGAGTATTCTTCACATGAATTCTTACAAAAGTGTTAGAAATCTTAGATTGAGAACCACTTCACAGTGATAGAGACGCCACAATAGAATGGAGTGGCTGAGCAGATGAATCAAAGTTTGGTGAAGAAAGTTTGGTGTATGTTATTGAATGGTGGGATGGAGAGAGTTTTTTGGGTAGAGGCCCTTGATTATGCATGTCAAATTGTCAACCATTTGCCTTCTGTAGCTATTGGAAAGAAGACTCCTATAAGGGTATGGTCAAGTAAACTTGCTAGTGACTATCATTATTTGAAGCTCTTTGGATGTCCTGTTTATTATATTGTGAATAATGAAGCCAAAAGGGCTATATTTATTGGATATAGATGATGAATCAAAGGTTTCAAATTGTATGAAATTGGGGATAGAAAAGTTATGATAAGCAAGGATGTGGCCTTTGAGGAGGAGTTTCCTATGAGGCCTAGTAGCTCGGAGTAGGTGCAGTTTCTTATAGAAGTCATTTGAAAACTGCTGAAGGTGAAGCTTGAAACAGTTCTATTTGCTCCATTGTCTCCTAATTCCTTGGATCTTGTTACTGAACATGCTAACTTAAATGATGATATTGAGGAGGTGAGAGTAGGAGAAACTCAAGTGTGAGAGTTTATTGCTACCAGTAAAACTAGGAGGGTAAATATTCCAAAGCCTACATGGCTAAGGGATGACTTTAGATTTGCTTTGGGAGTCTCAAAAATTGATATTCCATGTCACTATAAGGAAGCTTTGGAGAGCCCTGAAAGTGAGCACTGGAAGACGGCGATGGATGAAGAGATAGAGTTTCTTTGTTATATTGCAACCTGGAGTTTGGTGAAGCTTCCTCCGGGAGGATTGCTGTTGGATGCAAATCGGTGTGTGCCAAAAGGAAAGGATCTCCAAGAGCTGCTGATGTGCACTACAAAGAAAGGTTTGTTGCTAAAAACCTTGCACAAGAAAGAGGGATAGGCTACGATGATGTCTTTTATCCTATCGTTGGGCATCCCACTATCCGTGTTCTCTCAACACTTTTAGTGCAATTGGATCTGATCGTGGAGCGGCTTGTGAAGAAAAGATTCCGACGCAGGGACTTCGAAGAAGAGATCCATATGTGACAACCATCTCGGAAGATCTTGACAGTATTGAGGTTTGCTGATTGCAAAAGATTGGTGAACACGGAGAAGCTTTGGTCAATGCTTCTCATTTGGATGAACTACGTGTGGCTTGATTCTTTTGGGAGGATGATATGTAGGCAACCAGTGCGGGTGCAATCGCTCTTTTTTTGACAACATTTGTTTATGAATTGAGAGCTTGATGAAGTCGGCTCTCATGTGACGCACATGAGATATGAGGTGGAGATTTGTTGATTTGGAGGAGTTTAGGAGCCAAGACGGGCGCCCCTGCACGTCTTAGCGCTTGGCGCTCGAAAAGGCGGGCGCCAGAGCGCACCTCCGTGCCCGCTGTGAACAGGTGGGCTCCAGGGCGCGCTGCAGCACCTGCTGTTTCACAGGATCCAGTTTAAGCGCCCTATAAGAACCTAAATAAAAGGTTATGGCAAAATAGGGACTTGAACTTTTCAACCGCCAACCAAAAATTTGAAAGAGGGTTAGGATTTTTTTAAGCCTGAGAGTGTTTGGCGATTGCAAGGGCTGAAGATAGATTCTATTGCTGAAGCTTGGGAAGGATTTGTGAAATACTAACTTGTAATACATCTCCTTTTTAGTAAAGGTCTTCTCCTCTCTCCCAGTGGACATATGTGTTTGCACTGACCACATAAATCTTGTATTGTGGTGTGGTTTGCTCTTGTTTGTGGTTTTTTTTTGTTTATGTATGTTTGTGTTGTGGTGAATGCTTGAGAATATTTTAGTTTGAATCATAACTCCAACAAATATCATTCATTTGACATTTGATATCATTCTGCTAAACCTGAAAAATTCATTATAAAGAAAGAGAAAGGTAAGAAAAGAGATGAAAATAAACCTTTACAAATGATCTCACACAATTAGAATTTAGGGTGAGGCTATTAGCTATAAGAGCAGGTTGCCAGCTCCATCTTGGTGGATTAAGGACAGTTTATATTGTTATTATTAATTGTAATTTGTGAAAATCTGCAAATGCTGGGTGCAAATGTTGTTATAAGTCAGATCAATCAAAGAGAACTTCTGGTTTCGCATTATGACATTAAAATCAATATGTTCAAATGTTGAAAAAGTTTGAATCCAAAATATTTTAATCCTCTGCAGTTCTGTTATGGTTGAACCGAACTTACTAAAAGAACAAAGCGATGGATACTGTTAATTTGGTTCTGCTTACATTCAATTAATCCTGTTTTTAATTAGCACGGTTTTGAAGGATGATTTTGTAATTTAGATTATTTAAGATGAGTTTGCCAGCAAAATGTAAATATAAACTAAATAAAAATTTTCTAAAGCTATACTGACTGATTTAGGCAATAGTGACACAACACGAGATTATTTTCCTTATATCTATTAGAGTTACAGACTTGCTGTTGCTCTTAATACATGCCAAGAGACACAACACTTGAACACAGATAAAGCTGAGAATTCGGTATCGGCAGCTTACAACCTCAGCTAATTTTTGGTGGCTGTCATAGATATGAGCTTCTCTAAGTACATATCATGGTGTTTGCGCTTGATATACTCATTAGCCACAATATCAATATCCTCTTCTTTGCTCCTCCTGTAGATTTTAAGCTCAGGGTGCTTATTGACATCTTCTGAACAATCGTCAATAAAACTAAGATGATGCTCCTTTTGTCTGAATAACTGAAGATTATGGATGCGGGGATCTTGATAGCTGATCTCTATATTTTCTGCTTTTGAAACAAGAGGCTGATGCACTATAGATTCCTCAGCGAACTTGACATGATGCCTTCGTTCTTTGTGGTTTCGGAAAAACATTTTTCTGGGTATGAATCCTTACCTTCTGATCTGATGCTGGCTTACAGAAAGAAGATGATGAAGTTTCTGAAGTTATTTTGAAGGATATTAGTTGCTTTCTTTTATACAAGTTTAATGCAGAACTTGATTCTTTTGAGATGACGAAGAAGCTTGTGTTGCCTTTTTTGTGAAGTTTAAGCGTCTTTGCTTTTCAAAGAATATTTTAAGTTATCCTTATAAGAAAGAATAAAGGATAACTTAAAATATCTAGTGCAATGCTATGTTATTTAAAACTGTTCTTAAGATAGGAGCTGTTTGGTTTGCTGTTATCTAATTAATGACATCTCAAAAATTACATAAATGCCATCATATAATGTTATTTGAATGAGCTTGCCGAGCTTGTCGAGCTTGCCGAGATCGCTTCCGCCGTCGCTGCCGTACGCGCTCGCCTTGCTTCGTCTGCCATCGCTGCCGCCATTGTTGCCGCCGTTGCTGCCAGACGCATGGATGATCAAAAGCCTAAGCCATGCCTATAACATCGCAGACAATATTTGCCACAGTACTTGCTTCCCTTCGATTCTAGCTCGCTCCGATTTTCGCTCGAGGACGAAGACGACGCTCCCGATTCTCGCTCTCGTGAAGGACGAAGGCGACGCTCCCGAATCTCGATTTAGCCAAGGCCGAAGGTGACGCAAGCGGTTTTCACCGCCAATCCGATCATCGCCAAAGCTGAGGCAGAGGATTCACCGCCATTTTGCGGCGGCTGCTCAAGGTAACCTGAGAGTATTCACCGTTTTTAAGAGATACCTGATCATGCGTATATATGAGAAAGATTTGAAAAGCTGTCTCCTATTTTTTCCCAATTTGTGTTTTTTGTAATATAACATGAGAAAAAGAAAATAAAAAGCCTAAACCTAGATCATTTTGTGGGGGTATTCTTACCTCATGTGTAATATAACATGAATGACACTGAACTAAACAGCATATATCTGAATAACACTGAATCAAACATCCCCTACTATCTGAATAACATTCTATATGAATAACATGCTATCTTAATAAGTTTTCAAATGTCGATGAACCAAACAGCCCCAAAGAGTTAATTGCCAGCCTAACTTCTAGGAAAAATTATTCGTTCCTATTAATGAACATGACTGCAAACTAGTCGCGGTGATTATCTGGTAGAAAGTAACAGGTTGCGTTTAAGAAACAATTAGCTATTGTGATATTCGAGAGATACACTTTAAAAACGGCAAGCATGATAAGGAAAAGTAATGAAAGTACTTTTTTGTTCATCATATTTGAATAGTTCTACAAAAATTTTCATTATTGAATTGACAAAATCTTGATGAACTTTAAAGATTAGTCGACATCTTGTGTATCTCTATGCTCCTTCTATTATATTAAATGAATTTAGTGACAGAACTGCATAGCTTAAGAAATTGATCAAATTGTGTTCTGGAAAACTTCTATAATAACAAAGAATTTCTTTGTTGACGATATCCCGCAATTACATCCATTACATTCGAGAAGATATTTTTGATGACAACTTGCTGTAACAGCAGTAATACCTTCTAGTGTGAAGGCTTTCAGCTCTTACTGAGATTTTTTTTTTTTTTTCTTAATTTCTTTTGATGTGCTGATTCTTTTTTTTATTAATTTATAATTTGAGGTCTTATACACCTTTCATATTATATATATATATATATATATAAATATATATAAACATTTGAAATAAAATGAAAGATACAGATCAAGTAAAAAAAGGAAAAATGATTATCATGCAAAATTACAGGCTTTTGACTCAATAAAATTAGATATTTGTCTCTTAGCATCAATCAATGCCTTCAGAAGTCACAACCATTCCAAATGGCAATCTATGGCTCTAACTAACTACCAAGGAACAACGTCCCTCCATTGGGGTTACATTCATTAGACATTAACAAAATTAAGCATTAATTCAGCAAACCTCCCATAAACTAAAATTGGTCCAATGTTGGCAGCAACATCGTAGTATAAAATTTTGAGAATATAAAAGATAGCTGGGCAGACAAAATTCAGAACAACAATTTCAAACCCAACCATAAAGTCCTCATTTTATCAAGAATCTTACTGAAACCAAATCTCAGAGACCTGCTATTAATTCATGTATGAAAAGCAGTAATCACAATTAGCACACAGAATTGTCAATCGCATCTAACAATCCAGATTAAACCAGAGAAACATCCCAACATTTTAAAATGATCAGTAAAACCAGTCTTGGGTTTCAAATTATTGCTTAGATAAAAAAGAATATTCATCAAATGCATAACAAGAAAAACAAAAATATTATTTTGTAAATAAAACTGCAACCATTACAATCCGGTGAAACCAAGAGCAGATGCACATTTAAGACTCACCATGCTTCTGATTACATGTGAATTTAGCTAAAGCACTATTAATATATCAATATAATCAAATTTAGCTAAAGCACAGTATTTAGTTATGGTTGGGCATCTATATTAGTATTCATAGAAAACACAGCCCAAGCTTCAGCAGTAAATTAATTAATAATAAACACATTATCTATGATTTTAGTTTTAGTGCAATAGTGGCATTCAGATGTAAGGCTAAAACCCTAAAGATTGCATGAAGGTATACACCAAAATGAACTTGTTATGAAGCTGCCAAATAAAAACAGATAGAAAAACTGGTACAGTATTATTCTAGTACCAATAATTATTGGTGCATGGATCGTGCAGCTTGCATAGATTCCACACAAATTTTGAGCTAAACTTACCATTGAGGGCATTTTAGATGAAGCTATTTCGGAATCTGTTAACTTAGGGATGGAGTGACCAACCATTAGACAATATATAGATTAAATTAATATAGATTAAATTAATATTAAATCTATAATGAAGTTTAAAATCTTAAGAATTTGATTAAGTAGTTAATACTTAATCCAAATCTGAAGTTTGCCATCAATAATACACCAATAATACATTAATTTTTTATTGACCTATAAAGTAATTATTATTCTTAAATTGGAAAGGCTCGAGATTAAACCCTAAATTTTATGATTAAGACCTAAACTCTTAATCACTTAATAAATCAATGCGTCTTGACTCTGTGAATGTGAAGTGATCAAGAAGAGGTGTTGACGTATTTTGGAACTCGAGAATTTGGCTCTATAAGTTTCCCTAGTCGGTCTGTCTGTGAAGGAGGTTCGGGGACAACGACACTAAAGCATCGAGTGGGGTCAGCCCAGACCTGCGCTATGCGATATTGCCGGCCCAACCGAGTCCAGTGCAACCTGTGCCATATGAAATTTGGGTTAGGGTATTAAATCTAATTTATGGATTTAAAATCCTTATATAAATTAAATGGAAAATCAAAACCTATAATTTAATTAATCTAAAACATTCAGATTAAACTAATGAAATAACTTTAGTTATACGGATTCAAATGGTATGATCCAATATGCCATTTTGATCAGAAAAGTGTAAGGAACAATAATCTATAATAAAATTCTACTTTTTATAAATCAGAATTTCTAATTTAGTCAATTTCTCTTATATCTTAATTAGTGAGTATTTAATTCATTTAATGGCAAAATTGCATAAAAAAGGTCTCTAATTATTCTCATGATAGAGGAGAACCTGTTTATGCCTTTAAGAAATATTTTAAGAGTTGTAAATTTATTAATCATCTCTTAATTATCCTAATTAGTGATTAGTGAATAATTAGTCCATTTGACCATTGATTTGTGAGATCTTGATACCTATCATCTCTATATTCTTATAGAGTTCACTACAAGCTTAAGCATCAATCTCTTAACTTTAATTATTAATCACCCTTAATGACTTTAAAATTTGATTAGCACTTATTTGGCCTATCCTAAGTGCTAATTTAATAATTAGGATGTTAGTTCTTTCATTAGATAGTAATGAACCTATTATAATTGATTAGAATCAATTAGGAAGCTTAAATCTTGAAATCCTAATTCTACTTATAAGGAAGGTCATTTTGGTCATTTTGACCAAATGTTGATTTAAGAGCCCTTAAACCCTAAAAATTACATTAGAATGCTTTAAATAAGTAATATAATAGCTTAGGATCATTTCATAAGCTTTTGCACTTGATTAATGAGTCCTAAACATTAAACCCTAATTTTCTCTTAAATTTTACTAAAGTGTTTATTAAGCACTTAAGATGATCTTAGACTATTCTTATAAAGTTATTAAATGATTATAATCCTTATGAAATCAATACTAATTAACTTAACCATCATCTAATTTAATCATAATATCCTTCCTAAGTATATATCTTAATAAGGATCTTAAGTTTAACCGTTACTAGGATCATAACTTATCAATCAAAAAACCTTTAGATCTTAAATTCTAATAGTTTATACCTTTTGTGTGATTAAGCTATTCAATTAAATGAAGTCTTATAAGAATTAAAATATTCATTCTTAAAATTCTTTAATCTCTTAAGTATCAAACCTTTGAATTCTCTTCTAAATAACTTAAGGGGTTTTGACCTATAAAATAATGAAATTATTTTATGGATTGAATTTAGTTCTTAGATTTAAAAGTTCTTACTTGATTATCTTATTTTATGATTTTAAATTAATCCTTTCTAATTAAGATCATTTATCTTCTTAATCTTTCAGTCCATAAGATCATTTATCTTTAGAGTAAGACTGGGTGTGAAACCTTAGATCCATAGATGTTAACACCAACAATTTAGTGCTTAAACCTCAAATTAGAGTTTAGCTTTAGACCCTTAAATCTTAATTTTCTTAATCAAGATTGGGTATGAGTTATAAAAATACAATAATTAAGTCGTTGATTAATTATTTAACTATTGTAGTCATCATTTCAGTTTACAAATTTGAACTTGTTAAGTTCTAATATTTAATTTTAAGTTCATGAAACTAGGATTATACTTGATAGTTGGATATTAGAGATTCTAAGCTTGTACTATTTCAGATTAGATAAAACAAATTAAAATTTGATAATAGCGGATATAACATATATTTAGCAGAATTTCTAGCTTACTTTAACTTTGCTGCTTCGCACACCTTGTGATTGAGACCTTTCCCCTTGGACATACTAGTTGGACATACAATATTAGATTAGTATCCTATGGTAGATTTGAAATGCATAAACATTGTTTAACTTTTAAATCAGTACATTCAGTTCTTCAGGTATCAGTTCAATAGAGTGTATTCTAGTTAGTGTGTCTCTTTAGTTCAATTCTTTTGTTATTAAATCGACTCAGATGCACCCATGATAGGGCTTGGATGATACATGTCTGATTCTATAGTCTAGCTCAGATCCACCCATGATAGAGATTGGATGATACATGTTGGACTTTATGTTCAGTGACCCTATTAGGTCCATTTTTGTTATGGCAGTAAAAATTTAGGCACATTTTTATGTTTAGATCAGTTTCAGTTTCGTGTCTTTGTTTAGCCAAGTTTCTATTATATATATATATATATGTATATATATGTTTTCTATTTTTTGCATGCTTTTACAGTTCATTTCTGTTCACTATTCTTAGCTCAATTTTACTTAGTTCTTGCATATACTAGGATGCTAGTTTTATTCGATGTTTATTTCGATTCATTTTCATACTTCAATTTAGTTTATTTTTTGTAAATTCACATGTATTTATATGATCATAAGCATGTTAGGGTGAGTCTACTCTTAGTTATTTATGTGTTTACTGCCTAACTTTATTGAAACTTTTGGTTGAGGTATGTTCATTACATAATTCCTATTATTTAGTTATATATATTTTATTTATAACTATTCCATTCTTTTGTTGCTTGTTGCACCTCTTTAAATGCTTGCATGTTTTATAAAATGTGATATCTTTAAACATGTAGTTTTTCATTAAATCAGCCTAAAATATACTTAGATAATAACCTAATGCAAGTTTTTCTTTTCTTGGCTGGGGCCCTTGTATTATAATACATACAATGTCAGATTCAAAGTTGTTTATGGAGACAGCTCTAGGTGATGAGTTTGGTAAGGAAGAGAACCTTCCTGCTATTACTGAGATTTAAATAGTTTCTTTTTCTTGCTTGTGAGGAGGAGTGTGCCTTTAATTTTAAATTTAAATTTAGCACTGTAATAATTAATGTTTTGGATGTATTTACTTTTCTGCACTTTCATGTTAAGTTGAGATCTTGTCTTTATTCTATGCGCTATGGAATGTATGTTATATTCTCTTTTTCTTCCACACTTTGATATTTGGTACATGTTGATGAATGGCTTACAACATTTTATAGGTGACAAGTCCTCCTGCAGAGACGGGTTGGGATGAGACCTGACTCGACTGTAATTGGGGATTTGCTACATATCGTGACCGTCTTCACCATAATCATATTATTATCTGTATTACCATGACCACAATAGGGATGGGGCACCATAGTTGATATCAAAGAATACCATAAGGTGTCAGATTTTAATTTGCATTCATATTTGCTTAATGGATCATTCTTTTGTAATATAGTCATCGAACAAAACATCCATAGCGCCATACTCTCAAGCAACTCAATATAATAGTGTGGATTAAAAATATACACATATAATAATGAACTTAATCCTAAAATAACTTATGGACTTTATAAATCATCCTAGTAGAGACAAATGGAGTGTGGAAGATCTAATTTGAGCTACTACTTAGCCAAATCTGAAACTATCTGGGATTATGATTACCAGCAAGGTCAAGAAGGTGGAAGAACTATATATGGAGTGTAAGCTAAAGGAGTTCTAGTATTGGACAAGACCTTTGCCAACCCATCTTTAGAGACTCAACTTCCCAATTTTTGCCAAAGAATGGTTGTATCGTGTAGAGGCAACCTTAGACCACATAGAGTGTCTAAATTCAATCCGCATCGATCTCATGACTTTCCTAATTCAATATGCAACCGTGATTGGAAGCTGGAAATGAAATGCAAGAGGAAGCACCAGGTTGTGACCTTTGCAAAGTTTCATTTTGCATTCTGCGCCAAATTCATCGTAGAGGACTAGTTCCCATCTTAGAGTTATTAAAATGATTGTAGTCCTATATCATTTTATTTTCTTGGTATCTATATAAGCTATCCTTTCATTTTAATACTTATGTAACCTCCATTCTTAGTAAAGAGGATTTTGTGATTCTGATTTGAATGTCCAATTATGTCTCATTTCTCTTCTCATTCTAAAATAATGATTCATCTTGCCATAATAGAATGAATCCAGGATCACCTCTGATGATTACTCTTATTCAGATTGCAGTAGCACCTAGTAGTACTTCTAATGAAGTTACTTCTCTACGAAGTATGATGGCAACAATGTTGGAGAACCAAACCTAGAAAGCTTTAGTGATTCATAGGTTAATTGCCATCCATCCTTTGCCTACTACCATTGTCCTTGCACCAACAACACTTGCACCTTATGCACCTCATATGTCACATCATTCTGTTGATGGACTCCTACATAGCTTTCTGAGGTTGAGACTCATAATCTTCAGTGGGAATCTGTCCTCTATAGACACAGCAAGTTGGCTAAAAATGGTAGAGAAAAATTTAATTAGCCTTAAATCTCCCAATTCTGAGGCAATTTGTCTCAAAACCCATCTATTCCATGAAGAAGCGGAGTATTAGCGGATAATGTCCGGAATACCCGCTTTGCCAACTATGACATCGAAAACATCCCTTGGGATGAATTTATCAAAAATATTTAAGTCATAGTTTATTCCCCCATCATCGCAAAATATAATCAAAGATACCATACTAAGGTTGAAGCAAGGTAGTCATCCTATCTCAAAATATGAGATGGAATTCAGAAGCCTAACTCGCTTTTCTCTAGACCTCATCAGATCAAAAAACTAAAATTGGTCCAATGTTGGTAGCAACATCGTAGTAAAAAATTTTGAGAATATAAGAGATAGCTGGGCAGACAAAATTTAGAACAACAATTTCAAACCCAACCATAAAGTCCTCAGTTTATCTATAATCTTATTGAAGCCAAATCTCAGAGACCAGCTATTAATTCATATATGAAAAATAGTAGTCACAATTAGCACACATAATTGTCAATCGCATCTAACAATCCAGATTAAACCAGAGAAACATCCCGGCATTTTAAAATGATCAGTAAAACCAGTCTTGGGTTTCAAATTATTGCTTAGATAAAAAAGAATATTCATCAAATGCATAACAAGAAAAACAAAAATATTATTTTGTAAATAAAACCGCAACCATTACAATCCGGTGAAACCAAGAGCAGATGCACATTTAAGACTCACCATGCTTCTGATTACATGTGAATTTAGCTAAAGCACTATTAATATATCAGTATAATCAAATTTAGCTAAAGCACAGTATTTAGTTATGGTTGGGCATCTATATTAGTATTCATAGAAAACACAGCCCAAGCTTCAGTAGTAAATTAATTAATAATAAACACATTATCTATGATTTTAGTTTTAATGCAATAGTGGCAGTCAGATGTAAGGCTAAAACTCTAAAGATTGCATGAGGGTATACACCCAAATGAACTTGTTATGAAGCTGCCAAATAAAAACAGATAGAAAAATTGGTACTGTGTTATTCGAGTACCAATAATTATTGGTGCATGGATTGTGCAGCTTGCATAGATTCCATACAAATTTTGAGCTAAACTTACCATTGAGGGCATTTTAGATGAAGCTATTTCAGAATCTGTTAACTTAGGGATGGAGTGACCAACCATTAGATAATATATAGATAAAATTAATATAGATTAAATTAATATTAAATCTATAATAAAATTTAAAATCTTAAGAACTTGATTAAGTAGCTAATACTTAATCCAAATTTGAGTTTGCCTTCAATAATACACCAATAATACATTAATTTTTCATTGACTTATACAGTAACTATTATTCTTAAATTGGAAAGGCTAGGGATTAAATCCTAAATTGCCTGATTAAGACCTAAACTCTTAATCACTTAATAAATCAATGCGTCTTAACTTTATGAATGTGAAGAGATCAAGAAGAGTTGTCGACGTAGTTTGGAACTCAAGAATTTGGCTTTGTAAGTTTCCCTAGTTGGTCTATCTATGAAGGAGGTTCAGGGACAACGACACTAGAGCATCGAGTGTAGTCAACCCAGACCCGTGCTGTGCGATAGTGCCGACTCAACCGAGTCCAGTGCAACCCGTGCCTTCTGAAATTTGGGTCTGGGTTTTAAATCTAATTTATGGACTTAAAATCCTTATATAAATTAAATAGAAAATCAAAACCTATAGTTTAATTAATCTAAAACATTCAAATTAAATTAATGAAATAACTTTAGTTATACGGATTCAAATAGTATGATCCAATATGCCATTTTGATCAGAAAAGTGTAATGAACAATAATCTATTATAAAATTCCACTTTTTGCAAATTAGAATTTCTAATTTAGTCAATTCTCTCTTAAATCTTAATTAGTGAGTATTTAGTTCATTTAATGGCCAAATTGCATAAAAAAGGTCTCTAAATGTTCTTATGATAGAGGAGAACTTATTTATGCCTTTAAGAAATTTTTTAAGAGTTGTAAATTTATTGATAGTTGAATATTAGATATTCTAAGCTTGTACTATTTTAGATTAGATAGAAAAAATTAAAATTTGATAATAGCGGATATAAAATATATTTAGCAGAGTTTCTAGCTTACTTTGACTTTGTTGCTTTGCACACCTTCTGATTGAGACCTTTTCCCCTTGGACGTACTAGTTGGACATAAAATATTTGATGAGTATCCTATGGTAGATTTGAAATGCATAAACATTGTTTAACTTTTAAATTAGTACATTTAGTTCTCCAGGTATCAGTTCAGTAGAGTGTATTTTAGTTAGTCTATCTCCTTAGTTCAATTCTTTTGATATTAAATCGACTCAGATCCACCCATTATAGGGCTTGGATGATACATGTCTGGTTCTATAGTCTAGCTCAGATCCTCTCATGATAGGGATTGGATGATACATGTTGGACTTTATGTTCAGTGACCCTGTTAGATCCATTTCTGTTATGGCAGTAACAATGTAGGCACATTTTTATATTTAGATCAGTTTTCAGTTCTGTGTCTTTATTTAGCCAAGTTTCTATTTTATATATATATATATATATATATATATATATATATATATATGTTTTCTATTTTCTGCATGCTTTTACAGTTCATTTCAATTCACTATTCTTAGCTCAGTTTTACTTAGTTCTTGCATATACCAGGATGCTAGTTTTATTCGATGTTTATTTCGGTTCATTTTCATACTTCAGTTTAGTTTATTTTTTGTAAATTAACCTATATTTATATGATTATAAGCATGTTATGGTGAGTCTACTCTTAGTTATTTATGTGTTTACTGCCTGACTTTATTGCATCTTTTGGTTGAGATATGTTTGTTATCCAATTGTTTAGTTTTAAATGTTTTATTTATAACTATTCCATTCTTTTGTTGCTTGTTGCACCTCTTTAAATGCTTGCATGTTTCATAAAATGTGATATATTTAAACATATAGTTTTTCATTAAATCAACCTAAAATGTACTTAGATAATAATCTAATGCAAGTTTTTTCTTTCTTGGCTGGGGCCCTAGCATTGTAATACATACAATGTCAAATTCAAAGTTATTTATGGAGACAGCTCTAGGTGATGAGTTTGGTAAGGAAGAGAACCTTCCTGCTATTACTGTGATTTAAATAGTTTCTTTTTCTTGCTTGTGAGGAGGAGTGTGCCTTTAATTTTAAATTTAAATTTAGCTCTGTAATAATTAATGTTTTGGATGTATTTACATTCCTACACTTTCATGCTGAGTTGAGATCTTGTCTTTCTTCTGTGCGCTATGGAATGTATGTTATATTCTCTTTTTCTACCACACTTTGATATTTTGTACATTTTGATGAATGGCTTACAACACTTATAGGTGATTAGTCCTCCTGTAGAGATGGGTTGGGATGAGACCTGACTCAACTGTAATTGGGGGATTTGCTACATATCATGACCGTCTTCACCGTAATCATATTCATATCTGTATTACCATGACCACAATAGGGATGAGGCACCATAATTGATATCAAAGAATACCATAAGGTGTCAGATTAGAATTTGCATTCCTATCTTCTTAATAGATTATTCTTCTATAATATAGTCATCGAATAGAACATCCATAGCACCATACTCTCAAGCAACTCAATATAAAATGTGGATTAAAAATATACACATACTATAATGAACTTAATCCTAAAATAACTTAAGAACTTTATAAATCATCTTAGTAGAGACAAATGGAGTGTGGAAGATCTAATTTGAGGTACTACTTAGCCAAATTTAAAGTTATCTGGAATTATGATTACCAGCAAGGTCAAGAAGGTGGAAGAACTATAGATGGAGTGTTAGCTAAAGGAGTTCCAGTATTGGACAAGACACTTTGCCAACCCATCTTTAGAGGACTCGACTTCCCAATTTTTTCCAAAGAATGGTTACATCATGTAGAGGTAACCTTAGACCACATAGAGTGTCTAAATTCAATCTGCATCGATCTCATGACTTTCCTAATTCAAGATGCAGCCGTGGATTGGTGAATCGTCACCAATTGGAAGCTGGAAATGAAATGCAAGAGGAAGCATCGGGTTGTGACCTTTGTGAACTTTCATTTTGCGTTCTGTGCCAAATACATCAGAGAGGACTAGTTCCCATCATAGAGTTGTTAAAATGATTGTAGTCCTATATCATTTTATTTTCTTGGTATCTATATAAGCTATCCTTTCATTTTAATACTTATGTAATAGAGAATTTTGTGATTCTGATTTGAATGTTCAATTCTGTCTCATTTTTCTTCTCATTTTGAAATAATGATTCATCTTGCCATAATAGGATGAATTTAGGATCACCTCTGATGATTACTCCTATTAAGACTGTAGTAGCATTTAGTAGTACTTCTAATGAAGTTACTTCTCTATGAAGTATGGTAGCAATAATGTTGGAGAACCAAACTTAGAAAGCTTTAGCGATTCATAGGTTAATCGCCATCCATCCAGGAAACTGTGGATGGCATTTGTATTACCCATTCACTACAAAACTTGGTTTTTTGTACCACACCATTGAATAAGTGAGATTCTATTATAACAATAATGACAACTCCTTCAGAAGAAGCTTCAGTACCGGCAAGGGAGCAAATCGCAGCTCCTAAGTTCTATAACCAAAATAACTTTAAGAAGCAGGCTATTAATCGTCTTGCTAATCTGGCACGTGTCTATGCCTTGACTGCACTTGAAACCACAGAAGATAATAATGTGGTTTTAGGTATGCATTCCTAAACCCTGTCTTTCTTTTGTAATTACTGCATTTTTAAATATTGCAATTATTTGATGTCTTTTGATTAAATAATTTTAGGAACACTATACTTTAATGACAAACCCTGCAATATGTTATTCGAAACTAGGGCTAGTCATTCTTTTATCTCTGATCATTTTGTCAAAACTCTTTACTTGCCATCGTACAAACTAGCAAAATCATTAAATATTGAACTTCCATCTGGAGCCCAACTCAGTGCCCACAAGTTCTGTAATATTAAGATTCCATTAAACAACCAAGCTTTTGATTCCAAGCTGATTGTTTTGCCTTTAGCCAATTTTGATCCTTGGAATGAATTGGCTTAGAAGTCACAGCGCGGTCATAAATTGCCAAAAGAAGAAAGTCACACTTCATTCCTTTGGCAAACCTGAAACCTTTATAGAAAAAATTAGTACTCAAGTATCTCTAATCCACGTTATTAAGGTCGAGAGATTAATTAGTAAGGGTTGCGATGCTTTTCTTGTCACCATGATGGGTGAAGTTAAAGAGGGCATTCCTCTCTCCGACTGGAAAGTAGTAAGAGATTTTGTCAATGTATTCCCAGAAGATCTGCTAGTACTACCTCTAGCTAGAGAAGTAGAATTCTCTATTAAACTAGTCCATAAAAATCAACCAATTTCTAAAGTGCCTTACAGAATTGCACCTAAGGAGCTGCAAGAGCTTAACAAACAAATACAAGAGCTCTTAAACAAAGGTTTTATCAGACCTTATGTGTATCTTTGGGGGGCGCCAGTTCCATTTGTAAAGAAGAAGATGGATCTATGCAAATGTGCATAGATTATTAGGAGTTTAATAAAGTAACCAACAAGAACAAATACCTATTGCCCAAAATCAATGATTTATTTGATTAGCTATCCAGTGCTATTATATTATGCATGATCAATTTAAGATCAAGATATCATCAGTTGCGAGTAAATGATATTGATGTCGAGAAGACAGCTTTTCGTACTTATTATGGCCATTATGAACTTTTTGTGATGTGTTTTGAACTCACTAATGTGCCATCAATATTCATGGACATGATGTAGCAAGTTCTTAAGCCATATATATACAAGTTCGTTATCATTTTTATTGATGATATTCTCATCTATTCTCAAACTCCAAAGGATCATGAAGATCATTTCTAAGCTATATTAGAAGTATTGCATGATCATTAGCTGTATGCCAAATTCTTCAAGTGTGAATTTTGGTTAAAATCCGTAGAGTTCTTGGGTTATGTAGTTGATGCCCAAGGAATTTGAGCAGATTAGAAGAAAGTAAGCGCAATCCAAGATTGGGTATAGCCCAAGTCAGTGACCAATATCAGAAGATTTTTGGGTTTAGCTGGATACTATAAAAAATTTATCAAAATATTCTCTCAGATCACCTCACTATTGACTAAATTGACTCAGAAAGTTGTAAGTTTCATTTGGAGTTCTGATTGCAAAGAAGCATTTCAAGACTTGAAAGATGCACCATCTACTGCTCCAATGCTTGTTCTATTTAAGGAAGGTTTTTACTATCAGGTATATACTAATGCATTTGGAATTGGTTTAGGATGCATATTAATGCATGAGTGTAAGAAAATTGCTTATGCCTCTCATTAGGTGAAACCCCATGAAAAAAACTATCCCGTTCATGATCTTGAACTTGCCGTAGTAATCTTTGACTTGAAAATCTGGCATAATTATTTATATGGAGTTCAATATATTATTTTCACTGATCATCAGACCCTGAAGAATATTTTTACTCTACGTGAATTAAGCTGCCGACAAAGAAGATGGTTGAAATTGATTAGTGATTATGATTTAAGCATTCAGTATCGTCCTGATAAAGCAAGTGTCATAACAGATACTCTTATCCGTCATGCCACGTTATCTATCGTGATTGCTGAAAGTTTGTTAGGAAAAGAATTTTGTAAGCTCGGTATCCTGCTTATTCACGATAATATGCTAAGTATGATGATAATCCAAAGAACTGTTGAACCCCCCTTTCAAACTAAGGGTGAAGACTATCTGAATTTTAAAGTTTCAATTGAAAGTGGCTGTTGCCCTAATCTGCAACTGTGTAACGGTGTTATCAATCAAAATGATCATTTTTGGATTCTTAAGTCCATTCATCGAGAAGTTATCTAAAGCCATCACTGTGGATATAATGTCCACCAAGTTGTGCAAAGATGTACCAAAACTTAAAGCAGTCCTTCTGATGGCCTGGTACGAAGAAGAGTATAGCCAATTTTATGGTAAAATGTCAAGCCTATAATCTAGTAAATGTTGAACACCAAAGGCTTGGAGGTTTTTTGCATCCATTGGAAATCCTCAAGGGGAAATGGTTTGATATTTCAATATATTTCATTATGGAATTGCCTCGCACTAGATCTGGTGCCGATGCAATTTTTGCTATCATTGATCATTTAACTAAATCTTCGTACTTCATTCCAATTTGTCTGACCGACTTAGTTGAGAAGCTAGCAAAGCCTTATATTAAAGAAATATTCAAACTGCATGGTATTCCTATATCAATTGTATCAGATAGAGATAGTAGGTTCACCTCTAAGTTTTGGTAGGTAGTATACTAAGATCATGGAACCACCCTAGCTATGACCACAGCTTTTCATCTCCAAACGGATGGTCAAACAGAAAGAGTGAACCAAATTCTTGAAGATCTGCTTAGACTCTGCATCTTAGATTTTATCGGTTCCTTGAAAATCTCATTTCGTTAGTGGAGTTTGCATATAACAACAACTTTTAGGCTAATATTAAAATAGCTCCTTATGAAGCCCTATATGGCAGAAAGTGCAGCACTCCTCAGGCATGGTCAAAAATTGGAAGCGTCCAACTTTATGAATCTGAATTAGTTGAAGAAACTAATAGGAAGGTTCAGTTAATTCAATAAGGAATTCATCCTGCTCAGGATCGTCTGAATGAATATCATATGCCTATCACTGTCCTTAAGAATTTAGCACTAAAGATTTTGCATATTTGAAGGTAAGCCCAATGAATGGGGTCTTAAGATTTGGTGTAGCAGAGAAACTCAGTCCCGCTGTGTCTTAAGATATTAGTAAGAGTAGGAACACAGCTTACAGGTTAAATCTTCCTGATAACTTCACAGCAGCTCATAATGTATCTCATGTATTATCTTTAAGAAAATGTCTCAAAGACCCTTCTCATTTGGTACAGCTTCCAATAGTAGAAATTCAACTTGATCTCTCTTATGCAAGAGAACCTATCAAAATCATAGCTCATGATCAGAAGCAGTAAAGAAATCGCTCCATTTCGTTGGTTAAGGTTCAATGGAAGAATCATTCCCTTTAAGAATCTACTTAGGAAAAAGAAGTGGATATGCATCATAAATATCCAAAGCTCTTTGAAAATCCTGGTACTTCTTATATTTATTTCTTTTCAGTTATAAATCTATATTTTGCATTCAATGTATTTCTTCACTTCAGTGTTGTCAAGGGCATCATCATTCTTAAGGGGGGAGTCTGCAACAACCCATGAATATTACCTTGGCTAAATAAAGCTAAACCAAGGGCTATAATTCTCATTCCATTAGTCTCAAATAGCTATTTAAACTTAACCCTAGAAATTTGGGATCAATCAGAGCTCATTTGAGTAATTTGACTATTTTTCTTATTTTAGGATCTTAAAAATTATCTAAATTAATTTGATCTCCAAATTAAAATCTAATTACATTTTTGAGTTCATCACGCCCAAATTAGCTAAGAGTGAAATTTTGGGAATCTTTGGAGATCATCTGGTCCTAAATAGGCTATAGAATTACATAAATTAATTATATTAATTTAAAAATATTTTTATTATTTTAATTTAATATTTATTAAATTTTATATATTTTGGATGTGCTGTCAGAACCATGGCAGACTCGCTACGGAGTCCCGACAGCAGCACATCTATTTCCACGGATCGATGCATTCGCACGAATCTTAGCACCGTAATCAAACAGCGACGAGAGGTCGCGCCTGGATTCATCGTCACAGGATCGCACCTGCGATCCAATGGCTTACATTAGCTCGTGGTTCTGTTATTATGGAATTGCATTAGGCCATCTATTTCCAACGACCTCATGATCAAATGGCTCACAGCTCACCTAGCCCTGTTCACCTTTATCTTTACTAAGCCACTCGCCCGATAAAGGATCTCTCTTGTACAGCTGTGGCCAGAGCCTGTTACCACTCCTTTCACCACATCTGCTTGAATGTTAGCGAGGTGATTCCTTGAACTTCTCATAAACTCCCTTGATTAATTTCTTGCCGTGAACTGATGGTGATGTTCACATTTCTTTGCTTGTATGTTCTTTCTTGCTTAGTAATGGAAGGCTAAAAATCTCTTAGAGAGGGTTGAGATGTAGTTGTAAAATTATTTAAGGGAATTATTGGTGTATGATGATATTGTTTAATTGTAATGAAAAACTAATTGTTGAATTGTTAATTTTAATTTTGAATAAATGCTTGGATGAATTGAATTCTTATTTATTATAATTAAAAGAGCTAGTGTTCCAATGCTCATCAATTGGGTAAGAGCAAGGAAGGCAGTGCGAGTAGAGCTGAGAATTATGTGACATAATTCTCAAGCTCACTTGCACCATCCCTTAGTAGCTCTCCCAAAAGATTAATGCCTGAGAACCAAGTTCTCCATTAACCTTGCTCTGCTGCTCAGTAAAGTAGAAGGGATGAGAGGACATTGGGAACTTCAATGGATGATGTGACATAATCCATTGACGCAATGCATCCTCCCATCTAGCTAAACTGCATGGAAGCGCATGATGCACGATAAATGGAATCTTGCTTGTGAGATCATTTTAATTAAAATATGTTTTTGGTAACCTAGACGTAGGAAGTCAAAATCAAATTAATGAAATTAGATCTCATAAGAGTTTATGTTCTAAAAAGGAACCCAAAAGGAATTCTCTTTGTGTACTAAACTTGAACCTAATTAATTGAAGGATACTTCAATTCCAATGGTGTTCACCTGATTTAATTAAGCAATTAAATTGAATGTATACATTCAAATAATAAAGTCATATAACCAACCCTTGCATATATTACAATAAAATCTCAACTCTCATCTTTTTAATCAAATCGTATCTTTATTCTAGTCTTGTGTATTGCTAATTAGGAACCAATAAAAAGCAACCAAAATTGCATCTAAACATTAGTGAAAGAAAATACAAGTTGGTAACAAAATAACCGTTCCCTGAGGTTCGATAAATCCCGGAAACTAAACTTTGCACTTATTACTTCAGTCCACGTACACTTGCGTGCAAACGCAGACGTGTATTTCCGCCTATCAAGTTTTTGGCGTCGTTGCCGGGGAGTGGTTTTCATTTTGTATCAAGTATAATTCTCTAGTAATTAGTGATTTAGAACTAACTAACTTGGGTATATTCTTATATAGCTATAATTAATTTCTTTATTTGCTTGCTTGAGAAAAATTAGAAAAATTTTCTAAAAAGAACTTGTGCTGAATTTAATTGTATATTATCTTATTGAAAATTCTGCTATCATTTATGGTGAATATTTATTACTGAATATTGATTGCTGAAACTCATTCTAGCAAGAGACACCTTAACTGCATGAGTAAGAGAAATCTTACAAAATTATTCTAAGATCCCGAAATAGATAGAACTTATTTGAGAGCTAGGAGAGAGCAAATTATTTTAAACCAACAAAATGCGCAAATGGAAGACTTAGATATGAACCCAGCAGAACCTATGGTAAATGCTAGAAGAAGATTGCTTAGAGAATATGCACTTCTCATGGTAGAAGGAGTTCAAAATGCTACTGTTAAACCTCCTATACAAGCAAATAATTTTGAGATAAAACCATCCACTTTGAACATGATCCAAAACAATCAATTTAGTGGGATGGCATCGGATGACCCGAATGCACATATTTCAACTTTTCTGGAAATATGTGACACCTTTCGATTCCACAGGGTATCGATGACGCTGTAAAATTGAGATTAATCCCATTCTCGCTAAGGGATCGAGATAAAATTTGGCTCAGTTCTCTATCCGGTGAGTCTATTAGGACATGGGATGACTTGGCAAGGAAATTCCTAGCTAAGTATTTTCCACCTGCCAAGACCGCCAGGCTGAGAACATTTTAAGGACTGCTTAAGGCGTTGCCCGCATCATAGATTTCCTTTGTGGATGCAAGTGCAGACTTTTTATAATGCATTAAATGCGCCCACAAGGACCCTCATAGATGCAGCCGCAGGAAGATCATTAAGTAGTAAAACCCTCTAGGAGGCCTTTGATCTCCTCGAGGAAATGGCTAACAATGCATACCAATGGCCGACTGAGTGGCTAAACTCTACCAAAAAGGAGGTGAACAATCTAAGCAAATCTAACCAATTGGCATCCTTGCAAAGGGAAGTAGAAAATAAAATTGAGACAATGAATGTTAGTGTTGTTCATGATAGTTGTGCGGGGGAAGCCGCAACAGTGAATACTAAAATTTAAATAATTTATTTGCCCCCTCATAAACAGAACAAGTAAATTTTATGAGAAATAACAACATGAACAACTCCCACAACAACCCCTACTCTAACTCTTACAATCCGGAATGGAGAAATCATCCCAACTTTTCTTGGAGTGAGGGGAATTCTCAAGAAAACTTCAATGCCCCATAACAAAACCAGCCAATGCATAATGGAAACAATTTGTATAAACAAAATCAAAATAATAAACATGATGGCAGTTTAAAAGAATCATTTTGGGCGTTTAAAAATGAGACGATGCAGTTTATGAAAAGGACTGAATTGACAATGAATCGCCATGAAACCTCCATTCAAGGAATTGAGGTATCACTAAGAAACATTGAAGTTCAATTAGGACAAATTTCTAAATTGCTGTCTACTAGACAACAAGGTATGCTCCCTAGCTCAACTGAATTAAATCCTAGAGAAACGGTGAGCATTATAAATGTAGACACTAAAAAGATAAATTGCATTGATCATAATAATGAGAAAAAGAAGGTGCCAATAAGGATTCCTAAGCTGAATGATAGAAGGGAGATTGTAGCAACAAAAAAGGTGACCCAGGTAGATTGAATATTCCATGTATAATTGAAGGCAAAGTCCTTTTAGATCCCTTGTGTGATCTAGGGGCTTCGGTGAATGTTATGCCATGGCACATCTACACCAAACTAGAAATAAAGGGGATATTGGAGACACCAATAATTCTAGAATTTGCTAATCTTGCATCGTAAACCCCTTTGGGAATTGTCAAGGATGTCCCGATTGGAATAGGAAGTTTTGTGATCCCCACAAATTTTGTAGTTTGCTAGTGGGATAGCTAGAGTGAAAACTCCACCGTATTATTTGGGAGACCATTCTTAGCTAGCTCCTGGGCTATCATAGATATTCAAAGGGGACTTATGATAGTCAAGGTCAAGGATCTAGAGGAAGTGATTAATCTAATGCTTTCATTATTTAAGGAAAGAAGTATAAAGGGAATATGGGAGAAAGTAAATAAGAAGCCTGAAGGAGAGAATGAGCAAGAAAGAGCTGTAGATTCTGCAAATCATATGACATAAGGGGGAAAAGAAAAAGAGAAAAACTAGGAGGGGGAAAAAGAAGAAAAAATGAACCCCCATAGTGAACAAGGAAGGTGAGCTAGAAAATAAGTCCAGCAGTGAACGAATAAGTTTGAGCCCAACCTCGATTGGTGCTCACTCATCTCCTTTAAAATTTTGGGCGAGATAACCTCCTAGGGAAGAAAATCCATGTTGACCTTGAATGTGTCGGGCTAACGACATTAAACAAAGCGCTTGTTGGTAGGCAACTCAACTTAGTTTTCTATTTTTACCTTAATTCTGTTTTAAGAGTAGAATAAATTTAATCACAACCAAAAATTATTTTTCCTGGAAGTCAATCTTAAATTTTTGAAAATTTTCTGCATGATAACCATCGCAGTGCACCACAGCAGAATTATCTGCTACAGCGCACCGCAGCGGATTTCATTGCTACAACGCACCATGGCGGATTTCGTTGCCACAGCGTGCTTTAGCGGACTAGCTTAGCACGATTGTTCCAAAAGCGCCATAGCGCGCCGCAGTGTGCCATAGCATGTTACAGCGGAAAAAGCCCAGCTAAAGCAAAATTGACTGCCTTGGATTCCCAAAGTAGCCAAGGATGCTACTACGCACCTTGGAACTCCCAAACTGCCAAATGCACTAGGAAAAGCTGAAAATTTTCATCTTCTTTGAGCAGAAATCAAGTCACACTTATGGCATGCATTGAATCCATCTTTGACCAAGTCTCAGTGTGCCATAAGTGTGCTTAACTAACCTTCCAGATTTTTTCTTTCAACCCTCTATAAAAGGGCCTAGAGGGGTGGGCAGAAGGTGCACTCCATTAGAAACATGAATTCTTCAGCTCTAAAACCCTCCAATTATCCTTAAAATTAAATTATCACAATCTACCCTTAGAATCATCTAGAGAATCATGTCGCCATGAAAGAAAATTGTCGCAAGTAAGGGAGCTTCTACTTCTACAGCTGGTAGAATGTTCAACAAAAAATGATTTTCTTCGATTGAAGCAGAACAATGCTTCAATCAAGTAGTTATCAAAAGGAAGCTGATTCCTGAGCGTGGATTTGAGCTCCATTACCCCGTAAACCCAAACCAAATTATGAACCGAGGATGGCCCATTTTGTGAGGCCCACATACTCCACATACCTCTCGATTGTGCAGGAAGTGTATGCCAATACAATCAATACAATGGGGGACAAAATCTTTGTGAAGGGAAAGGCCATGGAGTTTAGGCTCAAGGCCATGGAAGGTTTGTATATATTGGGTAAGGTGGAGAGCTGTATATATTTTGACATACTGACCTCACAATACGACCCAGCAGAAATAGCAAGCAAGAATACCTGCTCCGATTCTGGTTGGAGAGGGAACCTTGCCAACATTCCCCGATCACTCCTCACGAATTTGAGCAATGCTTGGCATGTGTTCATCTCTAGTTTTGTCATGCCATCTAGGCATCTTAGCAAGGTAACCCGATCACGGGTGCTTCTCCTTTGTGCACTACAATGGGAAGGAGATATCCTCATCTCCAGCGTTATAAAGGAGCAGCTCTGGAACGCCTTGACCAGGCCATGTGCTGCTATTGCTTTTGGGTCGTTAATTTCAGGTATCTGCGAAGCCCAAGGGGTAAAACTCCTCCCGACCGATGTGTCAGTACCACCTCGCGCCCCTCTAGAATTGACAAATTTGAGCACTCGCACCCAAGAGGAGGTGTGAGCTAAAAAAAAGGAGGGGAGAAGAATGCGAGGCTTCCACATCAGCTAGCCAAATATCAATCAACAGGATGCTGACACGCATGTATGCGCATCAGTGGGATCTAGGCGTCTTCTTGGCACGGGACATGTGCTTCATCAAGGGAGATGTGGCCTGGCAGCGTGAATTCCAAACGGAATTCCACGAAGCTCTCAGAACAATGTTCCAAGAGTGGAGCTTGCGTGGAGGACTGGATGGGTCAAGCTTGCCGCACCCTCCTGCAGGAGCACCATTTTCGGAAGATGATTGGCCAGCGGATTATTCATATCACTATGAGAGAGAGGAAGATGAAGACTGAGGATTAATAAGGTAGTGTTGTTTCCTATTTTTGTGTTTTAATTTTCTATTTTCTGTTGTAGTTTTAACTTCAATTAATAAAATAAATTCCATATTTCGCACATCCTAAATTTTTGCTAAAATTGAACTTGAAGGAGAATTTTCTGAATGTGATCAAGTTTTGGATTCAATGTCAAAAAAATTATGGTATATAATTAAGATGTGAGCATGTAAAAGATAAAGATGAAAATAAATTCAAGTGACACACCCCTTATTGAGTTCATAAGTCTACTAAGCTTGGTTTGTTTCCAAGACTTAAAATGAATTGTGCTTAAGTTTAAGTGTGGTGGGGGGAATCTGAAAATTAAACCAAGATGGCAATAGGTGAGTAATAATTTGAAGTGTTAGACTCCTGTAAAACTTCGTGATCACAAGAACTACATCAAGAGATAAATAAAAATGGCTCTCCCTTTAAGAAGGAATTTAAAAACAGTAAAAAAAAATCAATATACAAAGGGATGATAAAAAATATCTCTCCCAAGCTAAACAAGTGAACATTTATGATTAAGAAAAATATCTCTCCTAAAATATTAAATTATTCTTGTGAATCATAAGAAGGGGCACACATGGCACAACACTCAAAAAAACTCACCAATTGCATCATTAAGGTGAGAAATTCAGGATCAACTCCCCATATCAAAACATTAAGCACGACATTTTAAATTGAAACCAAAGGAAGCATAGAAACATGAACTCGATTCGAGGGGTAGTAAAAACTTGGAGACATGAAGTAATCTTGAATAGAGTATGCTTGACAATAAAATTTATGATACATTAGCTTAACGCATTGAATCCTTAGACAAAGACAATTCAGAAAATCACATTTATTGAGCTTACTCGAGAATAAGCAAGAGTTTAAGTGTGGGGGTGTGATATAGCTGAAATTTGTAGCAAAAATATAGTGTTTAAACATTCATATCATCATATATTTCCCTATACTTTGAGTAGAAAGTAATGTCTTTTTAGGAAAAGGAAGAAAACAGACTGCAAGGGCTGATTTACCAAATTCTGGATAAAAACTGCCACATTTCACCATGGCGTCCCCTTAAAAATGCCTTACCTGGAAGAGACTGTAGACCCGTAGAAAGACTGCTGCAGTGCGCCATGGCCAGCCATAGCATCATATCGATAAGGATAAATTAAACTATATAAACGAGTAATTGAATAGTAATACGCAAGTTTACACGTCGCAGCGTGCCACATCGTCATTTCTTGTGGATTTATTAAAACCTTATAAACAAGTAGTTGAACAGTGTCACACAACTTTCTCCACCACAGCGCGCTGCAACAAGTGAATTTTTATTTTATCAAATTGTATTTGATCTAATTGAACAGTGATCTTGCAAACATTTATTCGCTATAACGCACCGTAGCGCTCCACAGCGAGTAAATTTTTATTTTATCATACTATAGTTAAACTAATTGAACAGTGATCCCGAAACTTGTCCGCTAGAGTGCGCCACAGCGTGCACTACAGCGGTCGAACAAAAAAGGACTAACTTATATGCAGGAAAAGCATTTGGAGCACTGTTGCTACAGCGTGCCACAGTGGAACAGGATTTGAAACGCGGTTACCGTAGTGCGCCGTAGCGGAACAGTATATGAATTGCTGCTACCACAGTGCGTCACATCGTGCCACAGTGCGCTATAGTGCGCCACAGTGGACGGCCCAGAATTTCTAGAAATATCAATTAAGAAACATGGGGAAGGCCACAAAAATGTGACCTTTGGCCTCCCCCAGCCTCTTGAAAATTAATAAATTAGTTCCTTGCTGAATCCCAATAGGTTTAAATTGATGAAAACATTAAAGGGGATTGGAATTAAACCATGGAAGAGGAAAGGTCACATATTAAAGGCTTGAAGCGGAGTGTATCCCTATTTAAGGGGTAATCTCAGACCTTGAAGGGGTTCCAACTTTTGCTACTCAAAAGATCAAGAGAAAGATAGCAGGAAGAGAAAGAAGAAGAACTCTCCAAGAGGAAGAGAGGACCAAGAACATGAAGGAAGAAAAAAAAGTAAGGAATGAAGGGTGGGGCTTCAAGAGGACAGTGCAGGAAAAATAAAGAAGACCCCAGAAAACCTTCAGGTGATTCCTTAAACTTCTCCTAAACTCCCTTAATTAATTTCTTGCCGTGAACTGATGGTGATGTTCAATTTTCTTTACTTGTATGTTCTTTCTTGCTTAGTATTGGAAGGCCAAAAACCCCTTAAAGAGGGTTGAGATGTAGTTATAAAATTATATAAGGGAATTATTGGTGTATGAAGAGACTGTTTAATTGTAATGAAAAATTGTTTGTTGAATTATTAATTTTAATATTGAATGGATACTTGGATGAATTGAATTCTTATTTATTTTAACTAAAAGAGCTAGTGTTCCAATGCTCATCAATTGGGTAAGAGCAAGGAAGGTAGTGCGAGTAGAGCTAAGAATTACATGACAGAATTCTCAAGCTCACTTGCACCCTCTCTTAATAGCTCTCCCAAGAGATTGATGCGTGAGAACCAAGTTCTCCATTAACCTTGCTCTACTGCTCAGCAAAGTAAAATGCATGAGAGGACATTGGGAACTTCAATGGATGATGTGACATAATCCATTGATCCAATGCATCCTCCCATCTAGCTAAACTGCATGGAAGCGCATGATGCACGGTAAATGGAATCTTGCTTGTGAGATCATTTTAATTAAAATATGTTTTTGGTAACCTAGATGTAGGAAGTCAAAATCAAATTAATGAAACTAGATCTCATAAGAGTTTATGTGCTAAAAAGGAAGCTAAAAGGAATTCTCTTTATGCACTAAACTTAAACCCAATTAATTGAAGGATACTTCAATTCCAATGGTGTTCACCTAATTTAATTAAGCAATTAAATTGAATGTATACATTCAAACAATGAAGTCATATAACCAACCCTTGCATATATAATAACAAAATCTCAACTCTCTTTTTAATCAAATTGTATCTTTACTCAAGTCTTGTGTATTACTAATTAGGAACCAATAAAAATCAACTAAAATTATATCTAGACATTAGTGAAAGAAAATACAACTCAGTAACAAAACAATCATTCCCTAAGGTTCGATGAATCCCAAACTAAGCTTTCCACTTATTACTTCAGACCAAGTACACTTGCGTGCAAACACAGACATGTGTTTTCGTCTATCAAGAAGCTAACGGAGCTTTGATGAGCTTATGAGAGGTTTCATGGCAATTTAGAATAAGTTGGTAAAAGCTCAACTTCAACAGGCACCACAGCATGCCCTGGTTTACCTTAATGGCCATGGTGCTCAGCCCCTAAGAAGAAGGCATTGTAGCATGCCTAGCATCAGTCTACCTGAGATTGGAGCACTGTAGTGCTCTATAGTGCAGCGTAGAGTACCATAGCATGCATAGCACTAAGAACCCGAGACTGAGGTGCGGAATCGCAGCCTGGTGCCAGTCTGCCTGAGACTGAAGCACTGTAGCGTGTTGTGATGCAATGTAGCACGCCATGGTGCTAGTTATCCAAGAGCATTGCGTTGTAGCACGCCTTAGTGCCTAGCTGCCCATGGCCTGGGTGCTATGGTGCACTATAGCACCTGGTGGATTTCTGCCCAGGTTTAGGTTTTGTCCTAAGTAATTTTGGGAGTATTTTGAACCATTTGGTGTCTGAATATGAGCTAGGCTCTTGATAAACTTATGGAGGAGTTTCTAATGTAATTTCAAGGTTGGCTATGGCTTTGCATAATGTTGGAGAGAACACAAAGGAAGGCCGCTGCTACTCTCCTTCTTCTTCTTAGAGTAAGAGCTGGTGTTCCCTATTAGAGAAGAAATCAATCAGGAGGCTTTGTAAGAGGTAGATCTTTCTTTTTCTTATGAAAGTGAAGCTCTTTGTAACTCTGTAATCCTTCATCATACATAGTGGAGTTTCTATGTGGTGTGGCGCTATAGTTTTTCCCATCTTTGGGTTTTCATATAAAATCCTTATTATTTGGAAGCTTGTGTGTGGATGCATGTGTATGTGTTGCAATCTATATTTTGTGTGCTTGTGATTGCATCATTTGCTTAGCAAATGTCAATGCATCTCTGATCCTCATATGCAAATTGCTTCTATTGTGATGCTCATGTTGGTGTCTCGATCCTACAACATGTGGTATAAGAGCAAGGTTTCTCCATTTATTCTTGTTGCTTAAGGTTTTGTAGTTTGAGTTTGTGGAATGGCCAACAAATGAGACATAAGATTGAATAGTTAAATGGCATAAATTTCTCTTTCTAGAAAATGCAAATGGAGAATTTGCTTTATCAGAAAATATTGTATATACCACTAACTGATGAAGATAAGTCTTTTTAGGTTATCTTACCACAAGGAATATGATCAGTCATCTAAAGTTGATAAGGTTCATCTAAGATCCTACATTAATAAATCACAAATAAGGCTGTACTACCTCAAGGTTAACTTAGCCAAGGTTATATTATTCTTTTAATATAATACTTACCTTTGTAGCGCCCCGCCCCATTGCCGCACACAAAGGGTACAACTTAAATATCAGATCGGCAGCGGAGCGGTGCGCTACTCAGGGAGGGAGAAACTGACAACAGCATCTCCCCGAATAGGCTAAGAGACTGAGCCACACTGAAGGCTGCTGACTCGAACCTAAGAGTAGGATCGAGAGTCAATACTTAAGATAAGAGTAAAATCCTTATCTTAAGTATTAGACTAATACGTATATTGGATTTAAAGAGGTAAATATAAATCCACTATATATTATCAATATATTAGCATTTCCAATATGTTGATCACATCACAATATAACAGAGAACGGAAGCTAATGCAAAACATCCAGAACATATTCATCACAGAACATAGTAAACATTCATCTCAGAAAAGAAAAGTAAAATACATCCAGAATTATTACAAATTAATATAAAAGATGAAAAGTAAAGACTATCTGAAGTACTAAAAATAAAGCAGTAAGTAAAAGGTAAAAGATTGATCCACTAAGGCTCCACGTACTCCTCTTGAATCTCCTGTAGGTCCTCCTGCCCTATCTCCACAAGCTGCTCAGGATCTAACAAATTGTCAGATCCCAAAAGTATCCTGTATTAGACAAGAAGTCTAACACGTCGCAACTAACTAAGTAATTCTAAAGTGAATGCAATAGACAGTAAAGTAAACACAATTGTAGAACATAATAGTAAAGGCACTATATAGCTAAAACTGTAAAGACTAAACAAAGTAAAACTGTATCAAAACTAAATACTGAAAGTAAACGAAATTATCAAATGCTCAGAAATTAATGTGAAATGTCCAATGCTGTACTATATCTCACTGGAATGATGCACCCAAATTAACCACAACACGGTATGCCACGGTATGTAATAGAACTATAACTAAAAGGCTATGGGTCGTACGGTCCAATGTATACATACACTTAGTTGGAAAGATAATACGGTGATGCCGATGTACCTTGAAATTTGCCAGTCAATGTATGTAACATTCTGTAACCCATAATTCGTCATTAATGCTCATACATCACCACTGAATCATTCTTCATGCTCATGCCTATGTTTATGCCCATGCTTCTATTCTATATGAGGAAAATCCAAAAAATCCATAAAGCCTTAAATATAAATAATGAATTCAAGGTCTCCACTGTGTAGAATCCTGCTAAAAGGATTCTGACTCCTAGCTTCTAGAACAAAAATTGGTTAAAGTTGGATTTACATAAAGATCATTAGAAGGGATGATTGTATGCACATATTTAGCATGTTTGCAAGAACGGTGATTCTTATCACTTAGTTTTATTAAGCCACCCTAACGAAGCGGTCTTTGATAGGAGGCATCGCGATTTGTATCTCAAGCTAAGTTATTAAGATGCCTAACTCAAAATCACACTTAGTGTCTTAAAGAAGGTGATTCTAATTACTTAGTTTATTTGGGCCACACCTATTGAAGCGGTCTTCGCTAGGAGGCATCGCCCGTTGGTGATTTGTATTTCAATAAAACTATAGAATGAGTACTTGTTTAATACACTCTTAGTCTTGGAAGATTTACTATAACAGGACTGTATTCGTCTAATTTCTCGGGATAGCACCTGCTCATAAGTTCGTATTGGAGTGAATCAACCAATCCTGAATACTACTGAAGGAAAACCAGTACTCTGGGTATATCATACTACACCAACCAATGGCCTGGTTTCAAACAACTCTATTTAATCAACAAGGATTTATCAAGATAATTAATTCCTATGCTAAATAGGTAAGTCCTATACAAGGCTCCAAAAAGGGTGATCAAGGAGGTAAGATGGATCCCTGAGGATTTTCTAATCAATTTCATATATAATATCATAAGATTTGGACTAGTGTACTAAAAGTTATTTAATTAATATATTATATATTTTTATTTATATGATTTCATATGATTTGAATAATTGAATTATTTTCCTTAAGGAAAATAATTCCAATTATTCAAATATAAATAAAATGGGTTCGGCCCGTTCACCAAAACACGTGGGTCGGCCGGGGACCGAAGACCCTGGACTGTCGCACCCGCGGGTCCCGGGTCGGCCCGACCCGCACCGGGGCTTCATCCCTGAGCCTCCGTCCTGATGGAAGGACCCAATTATGAGAACCCTAATTGGCCAATTCCAGCACGTCCCAACCATGGCATGACCAACCATCGGTTACTACTCATTCACCATGGTCAGGCGCGTCGAAGGGGACCCGAAGCCCTCTGTGAGGTGGTCTGGATCGGCCAGACCCTACTCACCCGAGAGCTCTCGTAATGAGGTAACTGTGGGGAGACAATTCTCCCCACAGTGGCCATGACAGACCCAGGGTTCGATCCCTACACCTTCAAGGAGGTAAGACGGATCGAAGCCCTCTGGTCTGAGGGCCTGAGGTGGGCTGGAACCCCAGGACCATACTCACCCGAGACGTTCCTTAAGGGACATAGCCCGATCGATTGATTCGATCGGTCGAGGCTAGCTTAGCGCTCAATTATGATATCATTGAATTTGTTTTGACAATACGCATGTAATCAAATTAAAAGAAGGAAGGTCCTAGCCTTATTGGCTCAAAATCGGCAAAAGGGGGTACCTAGTTTTGACGGGGAACTTGCATACGTCGTGGGGTCAATGCCGAGCTACCCGAGCTTCCTGAGATTTCTCTAAGAGTTCCTGAACCCTAGGAGACTCTTCTATCAGCGGTACGCATGTCGAGAATGCCTGGGAGAGCTCGGCCAATCAACAATGGCGGTTTGAGAAGGAGACTCCAATTGATCAGCAAGTCTTACCCCAGGGATATTTTAGGCTATTTATAGCGTCAAAGGGAAGTGAGGAAGGTTCCAGATAAACTGGCCCTGGCTGGAGAGTCCCCAGAGACCGAGCCATAGCCAAGCTCACGAATTTCCAAAAGCTTGGCCGGGTCACGAGGCCCGATCGGGGGTCCTTGCCAAGAAGGGAAGGTTACAACAGTCTGTTGAGGTGGCTGCAGGAGTGGGGGGCAGGCTCGGCAGCTGGCAGTATGGGGATTTTTGCTGTCGGGCGTGCGAGCGAGAGGAATATGAATTTCCATAGTTGCGGGACCTTCGGATGCCATCTGATCGATCGATCAGACGGCAGAATGGCTCGGATCGCTCGGATCCTAATGGTTGATCACGGAAGCAATCCAGGCCGTAGGATCGGTTGGGCAGATCCAATGGCTGATCTGCGGTTTCGCACAACGAATCCCGACCGTTTTAACGGGTATAGGGTAAATTTGCAAAATTAGATTATTGGAAACCCTAACATGCAATTAGACCATTTTAATTAAATGTGAATTATGGCCTAACTGATTTCCAAATTGCACCAAACTTTCTCCCCAAGCTAATTTGGGGGTGAGGAATTAAAAAATGTGATCAGAATTAAATTATGAGATTAAAATATTTTTGATATAAACTAGGGCATCTAGACTGATCAAAATATCAATTTGGACTAGGGAAATCCAATGAACTTTAAATTTTCAGGATAAGCTCAATTTAATGTTCTATAAGTAATGGAATCAAAATTAATGATTACTTGGACTATAGATTAGCAGGGTAACAACTTAGAGTTGTTACAGACTCCCCCACTTAAGAACGATGTCGCCCTCGACATCATCTCAAGAGGGAAGACAAACATGCAGAAACTTTGAGGATAGAATAAAATTCAGAAAGTTAATGGGTATTGGATTTCTAAAGAGTCTGGGATACTTTCTTTTTATATATGCCGCTTTATCCCAAGTATATTCTTCTAAAGAGCAATTTCTCCACTGAACCTTTACCATTGGGATTGAGCAATTTCTTAGCTGCTTTTGATCATGAGCTAAGATCTTAATTGGCTCCTCCACATATAAAAGATCTAGCTAGAGAGACACTGCTGCAAGTTGAATTAGATGAGATGGTTTGCGAAGACATCTCCACAGAGAGGAGATGTGGAATACATTATGAACTGCAAAGAAGTCTTCAAGAAGATGTAATCGATAAACCGTAGAACCAATCTTCTCTAGGAATTCAAATGGTCCGACATAGCGGGGACTTAACTTCTCGGCTACACCAAAACGATTCACGCCTTTCATCGAACTGAATTTAAGATATGCAAAATTTCCAACATCAAATCTAGAGTACAATGATGAGCATCATGATACTTACTCAGGCGATCTTGAGCTTCTTTGATTTCTTCAATTAAATCAAAACCATATATCTGGACACTGCCTGTTTCAGACCATGCTAATGGAGTACTGCATTTGTTACCATACAGGGCTTCATATGGAGCCATGCCAATACTCGCCTAAAAACTGTTGTTGTATGCGAACTCTACGAGCGGAATATGATCTTCCTAGAAGCCTCCAAAATCCAGAATACAGAGATGAAGAAGGTCTTCCAAGACTAGATTTACTCTTTTCATTTGACCATCTATCTGAGGATGAAAAGCAGTGCTCATGGCTAGAGTAGTTCCCAAGTCTTGATGCACTGCTTGCTAGAATTTAGAAGTGAAACGGCTATCTCGATCAGATACGATAGATCTGGGAATTCAATGGAGTCTGATAATTTCTTTGATATACAACTTTGCTAATTTCTCCACAGAATCGGTTTGACGCATAAGAATAAAATGTGCCAATTTGGTTAGTTGATTGACAATGACCCAAATTGAATCAGTACCGGATCTTGATTTAGGTAAACCCATAACAAAATCTATAGAAATATCGAACCACTTCCATTCAAGAATTGCCAGAGGATGAAGAAGTCCTCCATGCTTTTGGTGTTCACCTTTAACTAAGTTACAAGCATGACATTTTGCTACAAATTTAGGCTCACTTTACTTCATTCCAGGCCACTAGAATGATTTCTTCAGATCTTGATACATCTTGGTACTGCCAGGATGTACTTGGTAACCAGAATTATGACCTTCTACTGGAATCTCTTGATGCATGGATTTGGGAATCCATAGGCGATCGCCTTGATAAATAACATTACCTCAAAGCTGAAGATCAAAGCGATGACCGCTTTCGATATCCACCTTAAACTTCAGATAGTCTTCATCCTTGGTTTGAGAGATAGAAACATCGCGATGAAATGTAGGTTCAACTAAACTCATGGATATCAGTGTGCTTAGCATAGCACCATGCACTGACCTGATTTTGAGCTTTCAAAATTCTTCTCCCAGAGAACTTAATAGTATTATAGAAGATAGAGTAGCATGAAGACTGAGTGCATCTTCTACGACATTCGCTTTTCCTAGATGATACTGGATGCTTAAATCATAATCACTTATTAACTCTAGCCATCTTCGTTGTCGGTAGTTTAGCTCACACTGGGTGAAGATGTACTTTAAGCTATGATGATCGGTGAATATGGAACACTGGATGCCATAAAAATAATGATGCCAAATTTTCAGAGCAAAAACTATGGCTGCTAATTCGAGATCATGAATAGGGTAGTTCTTTTCATGCTGTTTTAACTGACAAGATGTATAGGCTATAATTTTTCCTTCCTGCATCAGCACACATCCCAAACCTATGCCTGATGCATCGATATAGACTTGGTAGTAAAGACCTTCTTTAGGTAAAGCTAGAACTGGAGTAGAGGAAAGAGCATCTCTTAATGATTGAAACGCTTTCACATATTTTGGACTCCAGATAAATAGTACTACTTTCTGCATCAACCTTGTGAGAGGCGACGCAATTTGTGAGAAGCCCTTAACAAATTTTCTATAGTACCTGCTAGTCCTAAGAAACTCCTAATATCGGTCATGGATTTTGGTTGTGACCAATCTTGAATTGCGTTCACTTTATTTTGATCGACTCTGATTCCTTGAGAGTCGACGACATGACCCAAAATAGTGACTGAGTCAAGCCAAAATTTGCATTTGGAATACTTAACATAAAGCTCATGGCTTCTGAGCTCTTCTAGTACTAATCGCAGATGGTTCTCGTGATCCATTTTACTTTTTGAATAAATCAGAATATCGTCGATGAAGACGATGACAAATTTATCTAAATACGCTTTCAACACGCGCTGCATTAAATCCATAAAAATGGATGGCGCATTTGTTAAGCCAAAGGACATTACCAAAAATTCATAATATCCATAGCGAGTTCTAAATACTATTTTTCTACATATGGATCTTTAACTCGCAATTGATTATATCCCAATCGCAAGTCTATCTTTGAGAAAACCTTAGCTCCATATAACTAATCGAATAAGTCATCGATACGAGGTTGAGGATACTTATTCTACCCAAAAGGCAGCACGGAAGTCATCATATGTGACTATGTGGCTCCTCCGAGCTAATCTCCTATATACCCAATACCACCAACGACCCGCTGATCCCCTCAGTAGGATCTCTACGATCTCCAGACGATGCTATTCCGGACAGGCTGTCTCTCAAAGTGCAGTAGTAACGCGATCCAACCACTCTCTGGCGAGTGCTGAAATATTGGTGCCTCCAAAGGATGAATTGATAAGGATTTTATTTAGAACCTAAACTCCTCGAGGTGACACTCCATCGATGACCCTTCCATAGATTTGGCCATCTCGGAGGTCATCTATCCAGTAGTCGTCAAACCTCCTAAGGTAGAACCAAAATGCTGACTGCGAGTACTCCATTCCTAAAATAACTCCATTTATAAGTATTTCATTTTATCATTACCTTCAAGTTCGTTCAGATCCTAAGATGTCAATTTTGATATTAAAAGTAGGCATAGTTTTAATCAAGTTTTTATGTGTGTTAAAGTCCTAGAGTGTCACTATTCTAGATATAGTCAATCCTTTCCTTTCTGAGGTAACTTAATGAATGTTTGGATAGTTGCTTTTCATTACACTTAGTAACTTATGATCTTGACCTGATGCACAGAATATATTTTAGGGTAGATATGAACAAACTCCTTATTTGACACTTTATGATACTTCTATGATACAAACTGTAGTGCCCCGCCCCATCGCCGCACGCAAAGGGTACAACTTAAATATCAGATCGGCAGTGAAGTGGTGCGTTACTCGGGGAGGGAGCAACTAACAACAGCATCTCCCTGAATAGGCTAAGAGACTGAGCCACACTGAAGGCTGCTGACTTGAACCTAAGAGTAGGATCGAGAGTCAACACTTAAGATAAGAGTAGAATCGTTGGTTTAAGTATTAGACTAATACGTATAGTGGATTTAAAGAGGTAAATATGAATCCACTATACGCTATCAATATATCAGCATTTTCAGTATGCTGATCACATCACAATACTAAGTGTAGTAGTATAATATAGTGCAAAAGCTAAAGTAAAACATCCAGAACACATATGTCACATATCAGTAGTAAATATTTATCTCAGAAAAGAAGAGTAAAATACATTCATAATTATTATAAATTGATTTAAAAGATGAAAAGTAAAGTCTATCTGAAGTATTAAAAATAAAGCAGTAAGAAAAGGTGGAAGACTGATCCATTAAGGCTCCACGTACTCCTCCTAGATCTCCTGTTGATCTTCCTGCCCTGTCTCCACAAGCTGCTCGGGATCTAGCAAATTATTGGATCCCAAAAGTACCCTGTGTTAGACAAGAAGTCTAATACATCGCAACTAACTAAGCAATTCTAAAGTGAATGCAATAGATAGTAAAGTAAACATGATTGTATAACATAATAGTAAAGGCACTATGTAGCAGACTAAGCAAAGTAAAACTGCATTAAAACTGAATACTGAAAGTAAACAAAAATATCAAATGCTCAGAAATTAATGTGAAATGTCCAATACTGTACTATATGTCACTGGAATGATGCACCCAAATATGCCACAACACAGTATGCCACGGTATGTAACATAACTATCACTGAAAGTCTATGGGATGTACGGTCCAATGTATACATACACTTAGTTGGGAAGACAGTACGGTGATACCGATACATCCTGAAATTCCCCAGTCAATGTATGTAACATTTTGTAGCCCATAATTCGTCACTGATGCTCATATGTCACCACTGAATCATTCGTCATGCTCATGCCCATGTTTATACCCATGCTTCTATTCTATATGAGGAAAATCCAAAAAATCCATAAAGCCTTAAATACAAATAATGAATTCAAGATCTCCACTGTGAAGAATCCTACTAAAAGGATTCTAACTCCTAGCTTCTAGAACAAAAATTGATTAAAGTTAGAGATTTACTTAAAGATCATTAGAAGGGATGATTGTATACATATATTTAAAACATTTGCAAGAAAGGTGATTCTTATCACTTAGTTTGATTAAGCCACCCTAACAAAGAGGTCTTCAATAGGAGGCATCGCCCGTTGGTGATTTGTATCTCAAGCTAAGTTATTAAGATGCCTAACTTATACTCACACTAAGTGTCATAAAGAAAGTGATTCTAATTACTTAGTTTACTTGAGGCACACCTATTGAAGCGGTCTTCGCCAGGAGGCATCACCCGTTAGCGATTTGTATTTCAATCAAACAAAGGAATGAGTACCAGTTTAATACACTCTTAGTCTTAGGAGATTTACTCTAACGAGACTATATTATTTAATCCATTGGGATAGTACCTGCTCATAAGTCCATATTAGAGTGAATCAACCAATCCTAAATACTACTAAAGGAAAACTAGTACTATGGATATACCATACTACACCAACTAATGGCCTAGTTTCAAATAACTCTATTTAATCAACAAAGATTTTTAAAGACTATTAATTCCTATGTTAAATAGGTAAGTCCAATACGAGGCTCCAAAAAGGTGATCAAGGATCACTAAAAATAGATTCTACTACAAGGATATGTGTAACTCTAATCTCTTAAGTGATTCCTACCATAAGGGGTTAAGATCAACTTCTATGGTTAAGAGATCATCTTAGCTTCTACCTCAATGAATTATACAAATCCTCCTACTCAATGTATATTTAAATTTAGGTCTTTAATATATTTCAGAGGCAATCATATGCTGAGATACTTAAGATCTCATACCCGTAATTATAAAGCTAACATATTAGGTTCCATTTAATAGTTAGGCTTAGAGTGATCAGATTAGATGATTAAGTCATCTGATCATATTATATTCTAAGATTATGGGATTTAAACCAAGGATGTTATTAGAGTCAGATCAATTACTAAATCAATTTAGTTCTATTATCTTATTATGCTAATAGTCTTAGTTAGGAGAAAATCAACGATCTAAAGTTTTAATTTAGATTAATCAATCACATAAATTTATCAATAATCTTAACATGTCTAATTCAATTGCTTAAGATCAATACCAAATCAGATGCATTATTGGAAAAATGTCAATTTCCTTATCTTGCAATCAAGTCAATTTAATTAAGGAATTAAGAGTTTGGATCTTAATCAAATAGTTTAGGGTTTGACCCCTTACTCATGGCTAATTAAGATCAAATATTTATTTATAAATCAAATGTCAAATCAGTGAATTTGGGATGTATTATTGGTGGCAATCTTAGACCTAGATCAAGTCTTAATAGCTTGACCAAAATCTTAAGATTTCTTAAGTTAATTATGATGATTAAGTTCTCCATTTTTTTTTTTGCTTTATTCAATTTATACATTATGAATTAGCATACATTATTTCCATACATTTACCCTACTGTTCTGAAGCATATTAACAGAAACATTCATAAAAATAGAAAGTAATTAGTGCTAATCAAACCCTAAATCAATCCAAAAGGATTAGCACATAAATACAAATCCAACTATCAAAATTTCATGAAATTTAGCACATAAGTTCTAATTTACCATATAATTAATCAGAGACTAAGTTTGTTAGCATCCATTGGTTAAAAACCCTAATTTTCACTAATCCGGGTTTAACAATATTAGGGCATAAATTGAAGTACAGAGATCAGAAAAAAAAATCACTTAGTACATTTATTCTACTCTACATAAGGAAACTATTGGCACCCTAATCATGCAAATTGGATAAGTATTCATGCTAATCAACCCTAATCAAGATCTATAACAATTAGGCAAAATGGAAAATCTAACCATTAGATGTTCAATTTTATTTTATATTCAGATCCCTGAGGATTTTTTGATCGATTTCATATATAATATCACAGGGTTTGGACCAGTGGATTAAACATTATTTAATTAATACATTATGTATTTTTATTTAAATGATTTCATATGATTTGAATAATTGAATTAATTTCCTTAAGGAAAATAATTCCAATTATTCAAATATAAATTAGACGGGTTCGGCCCATTCACCAAAACACGCGGGTCGGCCGGGGCCCGAAGACCAGGATAGTGGCACCGTGCGGGTCCCGGGTCGGCCCAACCTGCACAGGAGCTTCGTCCCCGAGCCTCCGTCCCGACGGAAGGGCCTTATTAGGGGAACCATAATCGACCAATTCCGGCATGTCCTGACCATGGCATGACCAACCATCGGTCGCTACTTATTCACCATGGTCAGGCACGTCGAAGGGGACCTGAAGCCCTCTATGAGGTGGTCTGGATAGGCCAGACCCTACTCACCCGAGAGCTCCCGTAATAAGGCTACTGTGAGGAGATAATTCTCCCCGCAGAGGCCATGTCAGGCCCAGGGCTCGATCCCTACACTTTCAGGGAGGTAAGACGGATCGAAGCCCCCTAGTCTGAGGGCCTGAGGTGGTCTAGAACACCGAGACCTTACTCACCCGAGATGTTCCTTAGGGGACTTAGCCTGATCAATCGATTCAATCAGTCAAGGCTAGCTTAGGGCTCAATTATGATATCAGTGAGTTTGTTTTGACAATACGCATGTAATTGAATCAAAATAAGGAAGGTCTAAGCCTTATTAGCTTGAAACCGGTAAAGGGGGGTACCTAGTTTTGATGGGGAACTTGTAGATGTCATGGGGGTCAATGCTGAGCTATCCGAGCTTCCTGAGATTTCTCTAAAAGTTCTTGAATGCCAGGAGACTCTTCTATTAGTGTTACGCACGTCGGGAATGCCTGGAAGAGCTTAATCGATCAGTAATGGCGATTTGAGAAGGAGACTCCAATTGATCAGCAAGCTTTACCCCGAGGATATCTGAGGCTATTTATAGCCTCAGAGGGAAGTGAGGAAGGTTTTAGATGAACTGGCCCTGGCTAGAGAGGCCCGAGAGACCGTGTAACAACCCTAGGTTGTTACCCTGCTAATCTATAGTCTAAGAAATCATTAATTTTGATTCCATTATTTTTAAAACATCAAATAACTCCTATCCGGAAAAATTTGAAGTCTATTGGACTTCTCTAAGTCTGAAATGATATTTTGATCAATCTAGATGCCCTAGATTAGACCTAAAATATTTTGATCTCAAAATTAAATTCTGATTGCATTTTTGAATTCCTCACTCCCAAATTAGCTAGGGGTGAAAGTTTGGTGCAATTTAGAAATCATTTAAGCCATAATTCACATTTAATTAAAATGGTCTAATTGCATTTTAGGGTTTCCAACAATTCAAAATTGCATTTATACCTTTTAACTAATTAAACGGCTGGGATCCGCTGTGCGGACCGTGGGCGATCCACTGCGGAGCCTAGGTCGCACGACAGCAGTGCTCTCGTCGTATCTGCCACTCGCTCTATTAATCCAACTGACAGGATTAGATCTCACGGGATCGCAGATCCACCGTCAAATGCGCCCGTGGAATCCCACGATTCGAATTCAATCTTATCCAGCCATTAGGATCTAGAGGATCTGGACCATAGCGTGTTTCCTTCGATCCATCGGACAGCCTATGAAGGCTATGCCACTGTGGACCTTCATCCCGATCGCGCCCATCCCTGACAGATAAGATCCCCCATACTGCCAGCTGCCCTCCTTGTCTCCCACTCGCACGTCCAGCTCAGCAAGGTCATTATGACCTCCCCATCTTGACAAGGACCCCTGATTGGGCCTCGTGACTCGGCTGAGCTCAAATTGGAATTTCAAGAGATCAGCCATGGCACGATCTCTCGGGCCTCTTCCGCCCGGGCCAATGCATCTGGAACCTACCTCACTTCCCTTAGAAGCTATAAATAGCCTCAAATCTCCCAGGGGTAAAGCTTGCTGATCAATTGGAGTCTCCTTTCCCAAGTTGCCATTGCCACCTAACCGAGCTTGCCTAGGCAATCCCAAGAGTTCTCGACGTGCGTACTGCTGATAGAAGAGTCTCCTAGCATTCAGGAACTCTTAGAGAAATCTCAGGAAGCTCAGCAAGCTCAGCATTGACCCCTGCGTCGTCTGCAAGCTCCCCATCCAAAACTAGGTACGCTCGTTGCTCGGTCTGAGCCAATTGGGCTTAGACCCTCTTTCTTTTGATTCATAAACATGCGCATTGTCGAAACGAACCCAAGGCTATCGAACTTAAGCCCTAAGCTAGACCCGATCGATTGAATCGATCAATTGGGCTAAGTCACCTAAGGAACGCCTCTGGTGAGTAAGGTCCCAGCATCCCAGACCATCTCAGGCCCTCAGACCAGGGGCCTTCTATCCATCTCACCTCCCTGATGGTGTAGGGATCAAGCCCCGGGTCTAGCGTGGCCTTGGTTGGGAGAATTGTCTCCCCATGGTAGCTCCATTAAAGAAGCCCTCGGGTGAGTAAGGTCCAGCCGATCCGGACCATCTCAAAGTGGGCTTCGGGTCCCGTTCGGTGCGCCTGACCGCGGTGAGCGTGTATCGATCATTGGTTGGACGTCCCGTGGTCGAAATGTGCCAGAATTGGCCGATTAGGGTTCCCCTAATCGGATCCTTCCATCAGGATGAAGGCTTGGGGACAAAGCGCGGTGCGGGTCGGGCCGACCCGTGACCGCACGATGCGACAATTACAGGTCTTCGGGCCCCAGCCAATCCACACCTTCTGATAATGGGCCGAACCTGTTTTAATTTAAATCTGATTAACTGTATTTATTTTCCTTAAGGAAAATAATCCAATTAATCAAATCATAGGAAAATTTAATTTGAAAAATATATAATATATTAATTGAGTAACTTGTAATCCACTGGTCCAAACTAGAGATCAGAAAATCACCAGAGATCTGAATATAAAATAATATTGAACATCTAATTGTTAGATTTTCTATTATTGCCTAATTATTACAGATTTTAATTAGGGTGAATTAGCAATTATACATAACCAATTTACATGTTTAGGGTGCCATTAATCTCCTTATGAAAAGTAGAATGAATGTGATATGTGATCTATTTTTTTGATCTCTGTATTTCAATTTATGCCCTAATCTTGTTAAATCATAATTAGTGAAAATTAGGGTTTGTATGCATGGGATCTTAGCAAACTTAGTCTCTGATTATTTGTATTATTAAATAAAACTTATGTGCCAATTTGTATGGAATTTTGATGGCTAAATTTGTAATTAGGTGATAATCCTTTTGAATGGATTTAGGGTTTATTAGCTCTAATTACTTTCTATTTTTGTAAATTTTTCTATTAATATGCTTCATAATAGTAAGGTAAATATATGGAAACCATGTATACCAATCGATTCGTAAATTGTAACTTGAATAATCCTAAAAATTGGAGAACTTAATTATCTTAATTAACTTAAGAAGTCTTAAGACTTTGATCAAGCTATTAAGATTTGATCTAGGTCTAAAATTGCCACTAATAATACATACCTAATTCACTAATTTAACATTTGATCTATAAATAAACAATTGATCTTAATTGGACATGAGTAGGGGTTAAACCCTAACCTGCTTAATTAAGATCCAAACTCTTAAACCTTAATTAATTGGACATGATTATAAGATAATGTAATTGACATTATTCCAATAATACATCTGATTTGATATTGATCCTAAATATTTGGTTAGACATATTAAGGTTAATAATAAACCTATGAGATTGCTTAATCTGAATTTGAACCTTAGATCCTTGATTTTCTCCTAAATAAGACTATTAGCATAATAAGATTAATAGAACTATATTGATTGAACAAGTGATCTAACTCTATTGACATCCTTGATTTAAATCCCTTAATCTTAGAATAAGCTATGATCAGATGACTTAATCATCTGATCTGATCATCCTAAATCTAAATGATAAGTAAAATATAGAGTGTTAGCATCAGAGTTAAGAATGTAAGTTCTTAAGTATCTCAACACAAGATCCTTTCTGAAATATTTTAAGGACCTAAATTTGAATATACATTGAGGTCAGAGGACTTTGCATAACTCATTGAGGTAGAAGCTTAGATGATCCCTTAACTTTAGAAGTTGACCTTAACCCCTCATGATAGGAATCACTTAAGATGTTAGAATGACACCTTTCCTTATGGTAGAATCTATATTGAGTGATACTTGATCATATTTTCTTGGAGCCTTGTATAGGACTTACCTAGTTAGTATAAGAATTTATAGTCATGATAAATCCTTATTAATTAAATAGAGTTGTGTGAACCCAGATTATTAGTTGGTGTAATATGGTATACCCATAGTACTAGTTTTCTTCAGTAGTATTCAGGATTGGTTGAGTCACTCTAATGTGAACTTATGAACAGGTGTTATCCCGAGGGATTAGACGAATACAGTCCCGTTAGAGTAAATCTCCTAAGACTAAGAGTGCATTAAACAGGTACTCATTCCTTAGTTTGATTGAAATACAAATCTCCAACGGGTGATGTCTCCTAGCAAAGACCGCTTCAATAGGTGTGTCTCAAACAAACTAAGTGATTAGATTCACCTTCTTTAAGACACTAAGTGTGATTGTAAGTAGGGCATCTTAATAACTTATCTTGAGATACAAGTCGCCAACGGGCGATGCCTCCTATTGAAGATTTCTTCGTTAGGGTGGCTCAATCAAACTAAGTGATAAGAATCACCTTTCTTGCAAATGTGCTGAACATGTGTATACAATCATCCCATCTAATGATCTTTAAATAAATCTTCAAGTTTAATTAATTATCATTCTAGAAGCTAGGAGTCAGAATCCTTTTAGTAGGATTCTGTACAATGGAGACCTGGAGTTCATTATCAGTATTCAAAGTTTTGTGGATTTCTGAATTTTACTCATATAGAATAGATGCATGGGCATAAACATGAGCATGAGTTTGAGGAATAATCCCAGTAGTGATCTATGGGTATCAGTGATAAATTATGGGTTACGGAATATTGCATACACTGACTGGGGAATTTCAGGATGCATCGGCATCACCGTACTGTCTTCCCAACTGGGTGTATGTATTCATCGGACCGTACGACTCATAGCCTTTCAGTGATAGTTTCATTACACACCGTGGCATACTGTGTTGTGGTATATTTGGGTGCATCATTCTAGTGACATATAGTACAACATTGGACATTTTTCACATTGATTTCTGAGCTTTTGATAATTTTTTTTACTTTTAGTATTCAGTTTTGATGCAATTTTACTTTGCTTAGTCTTTACAGCTTCAGCTACATAGTGTTTTTACTATTATTTTCTACAGTCATCTTTACTTTACTATCTATTGCATTTACTTTTAAAGTGCTTAGTTAGTTGCGATGTGTTAGAATTCTTATCTAACACGGGATACTTTTGGGATCTTGCAAATTGCTAGATCCCAAGCAGCTTGTAGAGACAGGGCAAGAGGACCTACAGGAGATCCTGGAGGAGTACATGGAGCCTTAGTGTATCAACCTTCCACTTTTTGCTTACTACTTATTTCAATACTTTAGATAGACTTTTTATTTCATTTTTAAAAGCAGTTTGTAATAACTCTGGATATATTTTACTTTTCTTTTCTGAGACAAATGTTTATTATGGCTCTATGATAAATGAATTCTGGATATTTTGCTTTAGCTTCCTCACTCTATTATACTACTATACTTAGTATTGTGATTTGATCAGCATACTGGAAATGCTGATCTATTGATAACGTATATTGGATTTGATTATACTTATCTTTTGCGTACGGCGACGGGGCGGGGCGCTACAAACCGGGCCATGGCCGAGGTCTTGAATTTCTAATTCGAGCTCGGCCGGGTCACGAGGCCTGATCGAGGGTCCTTGCCAAGAAGGGAAGGTTGCAACAGTCTGCTGAGGTGGCTGCGGGAGCAGGGTACAGGCTCGGCAGCTAGCAGTACGGGGATTTTCTCTGTCGGGCGCGCGAGCGAGAGTAAGACGAAGGTCCACAGTTACGGGAGATGTTGTCTAATCGATCAATCCGATGGCAGAATGACTCGGATCGCTCGGATTCTAACGGCCGATCGTGGAAGCAATCCAGGTCGAAGGATCAGTCTGGCAGATCCAATGGCTGATCCGCGGTTCCGCGGGATCTAATTCTAGTTGTTGATTCCTTATGTGCGACAACTAGATTTGCGAGGCTCCGCTGTCGCATGACCCGGGCTCCGCAGCGGATCGCCCGTGGTCTGCACGGGGAATCCAGACCGTTTTAACGGTATAGGCTAAATTTGCAAAATCAGATTGTTAGAAACCCTAATATGCAATTAGACCATTTGAATTAAATATAAATTAAGGCCTAAATGATTTCTAAATTGCACCAAACTTTCACCCTTAGCTAATTTGGGGGTGAAGAATTCAAAAATGCAATTAAAATTAAATTCTGAGATTAAAATATTTTAGGTCTAAACTAGAGCATCTAGACTGATCAAAATATCAATTTAGACTTAGAGAAATCCAATGAACTTCAAATTTTCAGGATAGGCTCAATTTGATGTTCTATAAGTAATGGAATCAAAATTAATAATTACTTAGACTATAGATTAGTAGGGTAATAACTTAGGATTGTTACAAGCTTAGAAGAGGTCTGTAATTTTTACACTAGCATTTTACAGGCTATAATTACTAAGGTTAGATCTAGAATCAAGGGAGGAAATTATTTCATACAAGTTTATAAGATTAATCATTTATTATGCAAATCACTTAGACATAGCACTACCATTATCCTCATTAAAAGGTTTAATAACTCTTAACACTTACTTCTATAATCTAGAATTGATTCTACTAATTCAAAATTGTTAAATTATATGCAAATTCAAGGATCAATCATTTAGTTGAAATAAAGAAATCAAGTATACTAACCAAACTCCATCTCAAGCACTCAAGTTATGAAGCAAATCATCAAGAACTGAAGATGTGATTGACTGATAAATCAAATACCTTTATTTGTTGGTTAAGGATAAATTCATGCTAGTTCTCTTACCTAAGAGAAAAGCATAAAGATATAAGTTTGAGGTTAAGATGTAAATCACATTGATCCTTTTAAGGGTTTCATTATTCAATATGTCCATTTAAGATCTCATGACAAATAAGAGGTGTTAAATTAACCCTTACTATTTTAATAAATGCAAATCAATAATTGAAATCAAGCTTAATTGATTCATAAGATTAATAAATAATGAATTGGTTTTTAGTCTAGCTAAGCTCCAAATGAGATTTAAACATGTATAATTTGGGTTGTAATGATTTTATTAAGTTATTTATTGCTTTAAGAATCACATAGGTATTAAAATTATCAAACTAGAAAAGTACAAAGTATAAACTTTCCAAATTAAGGTTTCATGTGATTAACCATTAATTAACAAGATTAGATCATGGAAACTAAAACTAATATTGCAAGTGAGTTCAAAATTACAAAGCTAAGCAATGAAGACTAAGAACATGCAATCTGGATAAGAAGTTTTGCTAATTTTTGCTAATCATATAATTAAATAGTTCAGATAAAATGAGACAAATTAATCATGGAACTGATTCTAGTCACTGCAATTAGATCCTACATGATATAAAAAAGAATTAGAGACTGTAATCATGCAATTTGGATAAGTGAACACCATAATATATGCTAATCAAGCTAAAATTGTAATTAAGGCATAATTAAGAAAACAACTCGCAAAAATTAAAATTTTATTTCAGTTTATTAATCTACAATTTTTTCTAATCAAAATGGCATAATGGATAATACTATTTGGTTAAGATATGAAAAAAATAAATAAACCCTAATTCCATTAAATTTTTCTATGATTTGCACTATAGGATATGCATTAAATGGCTGAATAATGCGCATTTCTTTATTGGGCATTGTCGGGTCAGCTGAGACCCAATGGGCTAGTCCAGCGAAGGAATTGTGCTGGCCGACAGGGACCCGATGGCCAATTACTGCAAGATAGCTCGGGTCACGGGTCACGGGTCAGCCCAACCCACATTGTGTCTTCTTCCATGTGCCTTCTCTAATCATTCAATTCCCAAGGTCCAAACAATGCTGAAGCCTCCAAATGATCAGTGCACATTCCACTGGTTGGGATGCCATTGAAAGAACCTCTAAAGCCCTAACTAGGGTGGCTTAAATTGCTGTGGACCTATTAGCCCCAAAATCAACCCTACGAAATTTCTCGGGTTTACTATGGCGAGAAAATTCTCCACAGAGAGGCTGAGTTACAGCCAAAGTTTGATCTCGACAACATTAGAGTGTCATGGCAGATTGAAACCCAATTTGGTTCAATTTGAGGGTGGTTAAAATGCCGAGGGCTTACTCGAGCTCTAACACTGTTCAGTGTTGTTATAGCTAGGTCGATTGTATTGATCCATCAGGCTTAATCGAGCCCTAGGAGACCTATAGATTGATCTAGTGAGCTACGAAATGCAATTACAAATCCATTTGATCTAGATCGAGGCTTTAGGTTCCAGTAGAGCTACTTTGTCTCTACTGGAGACTGCTTTGTCCAGACAGTAAATCCTCATTGTCTAAACTGAGCCAATCTACCCATTCAAATGTTCAATTAAATTCAAAGTCCTAGAGCATGCTATAAGCACATCACAGAACTACCCTAGTGTGCAGTTGATTGACATTGAGCCCATATGGTTCAATGGAGATAGAGGCAGTACCTGGTTAGTAATGCTGGCAGACATAAAGCTAGGAAGATTCAGCAAATTATCATTGATCACTGACACTGGATGGGGGTCTAAACTCTAGATCTCACCCACTACTCACCAAGGTCAGTAACAGATGGTGCTGGGAAGCTGGGTTGCCTTATAGACACGAGTCTAAACTCTATATCTCACCCACTACTCACCAAGGTCAGTAACTAGGCGTTTGGGTGGATTTGACTGATCCTTAATGAGCCAAAAGGCCCACTTAGCTTTAGCCAAGCAATTTATAGCTTAATAGAGAGGCTGGCCAACTGGGCAGTGAGCCAAGATTGATTTGGGAGCTCAACACTCAAATGCCAAATGGAAAGGTCTTGGGCCCGCCAGGCCCGCTGGAGATGCCTAACTGAAATGAGGAATAAGCTAATGGCTTGTGGACATGGCGCTGGGAGGGGGGGATAGGTTCTATTCCAAGTGTACAAGAGTAATTTGGCTGTCGGGGGTGCGAGCAAAGACAGGATGAAGATCCATAGTGCTAGAGCACTGGTGTCCATCTGATGTATCGATAAAATGATGTAATAGCTCTGATCCCTTGAGCCTAACGACCAGTGGAGGAAACAATTTTAACCATTGGATCATGAGTGTCATTCAACTCCTATGAATACTTGTGGCTTGGATCTAATCTGGATCATTAGATCAAAGTAGATTGGTGGTTGGATGGCATGGGCTCTGCTATTGCTTGACTCAGGCTCCACAACATAATGCCCACGGTTCGCATTGCAGATCTTGAGCGGTTGGTGACCATTGGAGGTTAAATGTGCAAATTTAAATTGTTCAAATCTTGTATGTGCAATTTTCCTCTAATTAAATAAATTATATTATGGCCTAAATTACCTCCAAAACTTCCCAAACTTGCACACTTAGCTAATTTGGGGGTGAGGAATCTAAAATTGGCAAAATTGCCAATTCTTCCTATTGAGGTCTTATTGACCCTAAATTTTTTTGGTTTGGTTCTAATGACTTACTAAGGCTGATTAAATAAGCGGTAAGGGTTGGTTAAGCTTAGATTAGCTGGGGTAACAACCTAAAGCTATTACGTTACATCCCAGACAGACGCAATCGTGCGAGGCAAGACACAGGCGCCTGTACCCTGCAAATCTCTCTTTTGTGGCCTAAAGTCCCCAACGACTCAGAGATCCCTCCATTTGCTTCCTCTCCTCACCCTCATGGCATTTGGGAGCTCATCAAGGCATTGGATAACCTGCGACCACCGTTCAACTTAACCATAGCTCGCAGAAGATGGTAACTTTGTATTCCCCTATCCCTTATAATTTCTTAATGAATCTACATATTCTAATATTGTTTGATTCTGATATGGTGTGGTGATTATTCCTATGGGGTCAATCGAGCTTGATAGAGCTCAATAAAACCCTAGTTGTGCTGGTCATAAATAATGTTGCACAGTGCAACCCTAGCCTATTGGGCTAGGGAGCTAGGGCATCACCATTTAGCCATTAGGGATGCCACTATCAGTGGCCTTGGTCCCAAATAGTCGATTCCGATGTGGGATCCATGCTGACATGTAGACTGAGCTGTGGGGGGGCAAGGATTGCCGGCAAGGCACTGCCCTAGTTCTCGACATTTCGAGATTGGGGTGAATGAGTGGATTTGGGCGGGTTGGCCCGACCCGCCCACTCCAATAATGGGCTCAAGCTAGCATGACTACTTTTGCGGCTTGCATGCAGGCACGAGCCTACTTCTGCGCTTACCAAGTAGGTGTTGTTGCACATGTGTATGCCAAACATTGGAATTGTAATTATATTTAAATTAAAACTTTATTTAGTTAATTGCAATTTAAAATTTGAATAACTTTTTATTTACAACTCCAAATATAGCAAAATTATATATCATTTTTAATAGAAAAATGAGAGGAACAATAAATAAGAAATTAAATTTAGAATTGGATGGCTAATTTTACTAATCACTTTTTTAATTGCAATTAGGAGTCCAAAAAACCCTAATTTTGCCATTGATGTCCAAATTGAACATGTTCAAAGTCGTTTTACTCATAATGTGAGGATTCTATATTTGCTATTTTTTTTTCATTGGACATCATTTGGAGAAATTGGATTTTTGGCACCTCTAATCTTCATTAAATGAAATTTTCATGAACTTTAACTTGCATAATCTAGGTCTTTTACCTTAGGACAGAAAACATAGATTCCAAATTAGAAATTTAGGACATATTAGTAATGATCTTTAGCCTTGAAATTTATAATTAAATACTTTCTTGAAAGGTAGTTTAGTAAACTTAGATTTAAACCTCAACATTTATAGGATCTCCATGAAACCCTAGAGCTTGCTTTAGGTACATAATTGGTGTAGTGAACCTAAACCCTAAACTATATTGGCTAAGTACTTACCCTTTCTAGTAGGAAATAATCATATTAGGACCATTACGTATTACATGGAATTAGGCTTTGTGATACTTTCTCTTCAAGTGCAATCCCTGCCATAACCCTTCTTGCTCCTACCTTAGCACTTTTTAGCTCACTAAAAGTGATCTAGCCTCTTAGTAAGCCTTAGAATCCCCAATGTCATATGAAAACCTCAAAGCCACTAGATTGCAACCAAACCTTAAACTCTACATCTAGTACCCACTAAGTGATTATTTAGCTATTTTAATGAACCTTTGAGCTAGAACATCTTCAATCTATGTTACCTTTGTGAGTTTCAAGGAAGTGAGCCTACAATCCAATTTCCTAATTATAGAACCTTAGCTCTAGTCAAAGTCTAGAAAACCTATGAGGAATTGATTGGCTTAGGAATAAGATAGAACTAGTATCATTTTGCATCTACATATTTATAGATTATTTTGTCACATATGTAAATCTTAATAAAATTACTACTTTCTAAACCTCAACTATTTTAATATTATCTTTCAATTAACATAGAGATTTTTAATATCTAAGTCAATTGGGAGCTTAATCAGCTCCAATCATTAATATAGATAACTAAATTAAAAAATAATGGATATCATATAGTTTACAATTAAGATGAACATTTTAATGTTGCCTTACTTTGAGACTACAACCTTGAACATACATAAGGACATTGTGAACAAATAAAACTTTAAAACATTAAACATAGGGGTTTCATATGGTGGACTGTAGGCCAAGGAAGTCTGCAGAGTAATAAAGAGACTAAGCATTTCTTTGAGGGGGAGTGGGTGTGTTTTGGGATACCCCATTTTACTTAGTTATGTAGTTGTGCTTAACTCCTCATTTGTTATGTAATTTATGCTCACTGAACAAAGCTATTCATAAGATAAATAACTTAACATTACTTTTATCACAATCTTATTGATTGTGAGCTGCTTTTCATAGTCATTTGACTATTACTTATCATAGTCCTTTTCTATGTTTACTTAGTCCATGTGACTGAGCTTCACTCCTCATTTAAATATTATTTTCCTCACATTGCAATTTCTACTTTACTTGTAGTGTATGTTACTTTTACTTACATTTATGCTTGCACTGCTCTATTTTCTATGCTACTTAGCATAATTCTAATGAACATATTCATGTATCCCTTAATGCTTAAATTTACACTTTAGTAGTTTTAGCCCTTATAGGATGTATATTTCCCTTACATGTTTGATGCATTCTAAAGAAAACTACTAGTGAGTATTTACTATTTTTCCTTACTTTACTACTTTTACATACTTTCATAACCTCCCTTTGATGCTTAGTGCTCTGCTCACTCATATAAATCAAAATAGCTAATGTGATATCCGCTTAAAACTAAATAGAACTTAGTGTTGCCTTAAAATGTACTTTGACTTTTAAGTATAATCACTTATGTTTATTTTGTTGGTTGTGCCCTACCGTATTAAAAACCAAATATGGTAGATCAGGAGCATCAACTAGACCTTGGAGCTGGGACTAGCACCAACCGTCATTAGCTTGAAGATTTGCTTCCTTTTTTTGCTTTTTAGTGAGGATGAGCATGATTTTAATAACCTATAATTCTATTTGTAATAACTTAATTTCTATGATGTTTTTACTTTATTTATGTGATGGATGCACTTTCATTTGGGTATACATGCTTAGTTTAGATGATGGATTTGGATGCTCCTACATTCAAACTATTTACTTATCCATTTTTACTTCTAATTTCTTTGCCTCAAAAAGATTCTTGGCCTCATAGCACTTAATAGTGGGTTAGTTTCCTACTAATTCAATGTTAAGTGCTATGGTAATACTCTAATGTTAGATTAGGTTTTTGATTCAAATTTAGGATCATTACAGCTGGTATTAGAGCAAGGTTAAGGAAAAGAAATCAAGTAAATATTCATCTATCCAAATCAAATAACATAGAAAAGTAGAATAAAAGCATTAAAGATCTCACCATCAGATAGTAAACGTCTTATCATATCAATAATAAATCTAACTCAACTTAAATCACTAATAACTGTCAAATGGCAAATTATGAATCTGACTTAGCCTATTATACTAGGCTATTCTTCTAAAAATGGGATAAAGATCACCAAAATAGACTCAAGTACGGGAGGATGTACGTTGGAGTATCGCAAAAAGGAGAAGATGTTCTCAACAATATTCACTTCATGAGTTAACTAGAGAATGGATCTCTATGGTGACTGAGGCATTCCTTGTGATTGATTGTCCCGATATGATTCACTTCATAGTCTTAGATTAGCTTTTAGAAAATTATGCCGAGGGGTGGTGGATTCATACATACTTGAGGATAGTTCAAGATAATAAGAGATATTATCATGCACCTATCTATCAAGATTTTGAGATTCTTTTTTATTCCACTTTTGGAAGTGATTGTATGAGTTCTTTAGTAGTAGTTTTCATTTATCTTTTGCTTTTAGTATCTTCCAAATTTGTGCTCTAAAGCTTAGTATAAATGAGAATTATTTCCATTGTCTTGTTCCTGAACTGTCTCCTTTTATCTTCTCTAATATGAATCCTAAACCAGATACCCCCATTCCTTATATCACATAAAAAGTTTATTCCAGTTCATCATCTACTACAGATGAGCTCAAGACTCTTATAAAAATGATGAAAGATATGGTTGAATCTTAGATTAGGCTGTTGATAGGATTACAATACCTCCTCTCCCTCCTTAACATATTTGTGGAAGAAGCTGAGTCTAGTGGGACAATGGGCTCAAATCCCACTTTTCTAAAGTCAGCATTGAGGATATCTCTTGGGAGGATATCAAAGAAGCATTCTAGGAAGTGTTAATTTTGTGGTCCGCTCAGACTATCATCGAGGATGAGTTCATCCAGCTAAGCCAAGGGAACAAAACTGTCATGGCCTATGAAATGGAGTTCAGGAAGCTGTTCAGGCTTGCTCTAGACCTAGTGCGCACTGAGGCAGCTAGGTGCAATCATTTTTTAAAAGGATTGAACGGCTGTATTAAAGATCACCTGATGTCCCAACATAAAGATAACTGAGTATAGTATAAGTTCTTTGAAGGAGCGAGAATGATCGAGCATCACTAAGTTCAAAAGGAAATGAAGAAGAGACCTCGCCCATCAAATTCCAAATCTGAGTTGTTCAAGCGGAACCGTTCACAATGGTCCAAGGTATAACAATTGACCCAGCACTAGGGTGTTTGTTGCTAAAAGCTGCATCCTTATAGGAAATGATACCATTTTGGTAATATATGCCATACTTGTCGCAGAACTGGCCACAAGTATTGGGATTGTTCAGTAGTGTGGAATATTAATAAAGTGAGGATCAACTACCCTGACATAGTTCACAACCCCACTCTTGTCAACACTCAATTTCCAGCACTTGCTATAATGCCACCTCCAACTAGTGGAACTGCTCAGAACGAACAGGGAGCACCTCCACCCCCTTAGAAGCAAGCTCAAGCAAGAAGCAATGCTATGGGTAAAGTTGTCATTCAATATTCTGCCATGCCTTGTGCTTATGCTTTAACACCCGTTGTCACCCTTGAGGCAACGATGTTATCATTGGTATGTTCTAAGTTTTTCTTATATTTTGTCTTTCTTTTTGCATATTTACTTTCTTACTTTTTTGTTTTTCTACATTGTTGTGTAAGTAAGGTTTTATTTCCACCGTAGGAACTCTGCACATTAATAATCAATCTTGTGACACACTATTTGATATGGATTCTAGTCACTCCTTATATCTGAGAATTCTACCATCCCTCTCAACCTTCAACATTTCAAGTTAAGCAATGCATTACGTGTGCAAATTCCGTCAGGAGCTAAAATGCGTGCAAACAAGTTTTATTAAACATTCCTATTAGCAACCAACATTTTCAGGCGAAGTTTATTGTTATGATGATCACGAACTTTGACATAATTTTAGGCATGAATTGGTTGAGTAAATTCATTGTCATTTTAAGCTACTAAAAGAAGAAGATTACGCTATGAGTAAAAGAAAAACTTGAAATGTTCATTGGATAGCTTAGTTTAACTGCAACTCTAATTAATGCAGTAGAAGTCGAGCATCTCATTAGTAAAGGTTGTGATGCAAACTTAGTGACCATAATTGGTGAAGCCAAGGAAGATAGTTCCATGGAAGACACTAATGCCATTAAAGAGTTCCTAAATGTGTTCCTGGCTAATTTACCAAGAATATCTCCTATTAGAGAGGCAGAGTTTTCCATTGAACTAATTTTAGGGATGCAACCTAATTCTAAATCTCCATATAGGATGTCTCCCAAGGAGCTACAGTAGCTAAGAGAGCAACTGTAACAACCATAGTGTTGTTACCCATTATTAGGTAGCCTAATTAGCTCCACTTCATTTCTAGTGCCCTTATATTAGCATTAAGAGACTTCACTTCAAGTTTAGTGTGATTTGAAGATCATTTGCAATTGACAAATATTTTTTATTATTTTAATAATCCTGAAAATACCAATTTTATTTTGACCTCAGAATCAAAATTGGAGTTTGCCATTAGACTCCTCACCCCAAATTAGCTATAGTGGTATTTTGGGAATGTATGGAAGTCACCGAAGTTTTCTCGAATATTTTAATAATAATTAATTATATAGAAAATTAAGATAATTAAATTGACCTCCGATCAAAACTTCGATTGCATTTTTTAGTTCCTCGCCCCTCATTTGAATACGGGTGAATTTTTGAGATTTTTTGGAACCCGTTTGGCTATTTAATTTTGATTAATTAAAAGAATTAAAATAATTAAATAAATAAAGTATTTAAATTAAATTATAAATAAATTAATTATATATATATATATATATATTAAAAATTTAATCCAATGACATTTTAACTGACAACGGGTATCTATTGTGCGATCCCGCACATGGGACAGCGGCCCTGAGTGATCTGGGCTATTGCGCTATTTTCTTTTTGCAATCGAACAATGCTGGTGGGATTCACTCGATCTGACCATTGAATTGAGATATGGATGCAAAAGTTAGGATCCCTCCACTGTATGTCTGTACGCTGGATAGGTCGTGTGCCAGCATCGTTGGCATGCCGTGCTATGGTCGTAACTGGCCGCTCCTCGAGCCCTCCTTACAATACTTAAACAATCTCCCAAGCTCCCATTTTCCCTCTTCTTCTATTGTTTGAGTGCTCGACAAGGTCTGATAGCACTGGCTACCGATGGATCTCTGTTAAACCCTAGCCCTAACCCTACCCTAATCAACTGCGAATGAAGATGATAAGGTATGCTACTCCCATTTTTACACTTGTGCAATCACAAAATTAAATGCTCCTAAACCTATTCTGTGCACTCAATCAAGTTTTTAACACTCAATCAGGCTCGATCGAGCTTGACTGAGCTTTGAATTGAGGTTGGATCCACATTGGTGCACAATCTCTTCTTCCTCGCCGACATCCATCCACCCTAGGCCACCTAGGGTTAGAAATTGCTGGCAGTTAAAGCAACCTTTGGCCTTAGTTTAAGTACCGTTCAATAGGTCTCTCTGAAAGCTATTGAATGATGGGTAGGCCGGGCCATGGGGTGGTCAGGGGTGGTCATATTTTGGAATTATATGTGGCCCCACTCAGTTTCGCATCAAGATGAATCCCCGACCCGCGATTTTGGTCGAACTGGGTGATGTCCTCCAATGTGGATCCAACCTCAATTCAAAGCTCAGTCAAGCTCGATCGAGCCTGATTGAGTGTTAAAAACTTGATTGAGCGCAAAACTGAGTGGGGCCACATATGATTTCAAAATATGGCTCATTAGGTCCAATGAACTTACCCTTTTTGCTCCAAACCTCATCTTAAGCTTCCTAATCCCCATCTTAGTGTCCCTTAGCTTCCTAAGGATGTTTTAGCTCTCTTTAAATCATTAGCACCCTTATAGTCATAAAGATAACATAGAACTTATAGTTTGCAAGCCTTCCTTTACCCATGCACTTAGAACCTTCCAATGGAGTGCTTAGCTGATTTAGTTACCTAATGAGCCAAAAATCATCCAATCTAAGTTGCCACTCGTTAGATTGTAGTAGTGAACCTACAACTTACACTCTTAAAGTATAGTGAACCCACCTCCTATATCATTCCCCATTAGTACCTTAAGCATTGATTCTAGTAACCAATAAAGATTATATGGCTTAGGGATAGTGTAGGATTAGCCTCATGTCAGATAATTATACATATAAATTATTTTGTCATTTAATTAAATAGAAATCAAACTACTATTTTTCTAAACTCCCTTACTTATAATATTACCTTCAATTGATTTAGATAATATAAGTCTAAGTCAATTAGGAGCTTAATCATCTCCAATCATTAAGTTAGTTAACTAAAAATTTAGATAACACTGGATATCACATAATTTATAATTACTTGTATTCCTTAAATGCTGCTTCGCTTTGAGACTACAACCTTGAACATTTAGAAAGACATTGTGCACAAATAAAATATACAAAACATAAAACTTAGGGGTTTCAAATATAGATTGTCAAGCTAGGCAAGATTATAGAATAACAAGGAGACCTCGCATATCATAGGGGGGGAAAATGTGAGTGTTTTGGAGACCCTGCTTTTTTACTTAGTTAGGCAGACAAGCTTAACTCCTCACTCGTTCTGTAATTTATGCCTGTATAATAGAAAACTTAAAATAACTTGAACAATTAAATATTATTTATTACAATCTTATTGATTGTGACTACTTTTCATAGACTTTTGGCTAAGCCTACTTATCATAGTCTTTGACTATGTTTACTTAGTCCGTATGACTAAGTCTCACTTTATCACTTTAATATTTAGTTCTTACTCTTTACTTTACAATCTTTACTTTATGCAGTGTATGTTGTTTTGCATTCAATTTATGCTTCATCACTTTAGTCACTTTTTTACTTAGCATAATATTCATTGAACATATTCATGTATTCATTTTATACTTTCATATGCACTTTTGTAGTTTCTAAACATATTAGAATGCTTACTTTCCCTTACATGTTGTTCCAGGCTAGAGCAAACCTACTCTTGTAAGTTCTTACTCTTTTAATTTACTTACTATCTTTATATAGTTGTTACACCTTACTTTGATGCTTTGTGCACCACCTACTTTCTCTTAAATTATAAAATTACAAATATGATATCCAACTAAAGCTTAATGTAAGATATACTCTAACTATAAAATGTACTTAGAATTTTTAGTCTAATCACTTGTTTTGATTTTGTTGGTTGTGTCTTACGGTATTATAAACCAAATAAGGCAGATCAGGATAGTCATCTAGATAGTGAAGCTGGGACTGGTACTGGCCACTTGTAGATTTAAAAATTCTACTTCCACATTATTTTACTTCCTTAGTGAGGGTGATCGAATTTTTCTTTAATTGCATTTAATTCAGTTTGTATTAACTTAATTTAATTGCATTTAATTCAGTTTGTATTAACTTATTTTCAGGATATTTTTACATTATTTATGTAATGAATTCACTTTCATTTTAATTGCTTTGTTTGGATAGTTGATTGGATGCATCTAGTTGCTTCATACTCCTAGTTATTTATCATACTACTAACTCACCCACTTCACAAAAATTTTTGGCCACATGCAGTTAATGTTGGGTTAGTTTCATTTTTATTCATTGTTAAATACTATGATAACACCCTAGTATTCGATTGGGTTCTTGATTCAATAATAGGGGCATTACAGCAAATGCAAGAACTACTTGAGAAAGCCTTCATTGATCTGAGTATGTCGCATTGGGGAGCCCCTATTTTGTTTGTAAAGAAGAAAGATTGATCAATATGGATGTGCATAAACTATCACAGGCTGAATAAGGTGGCTATGAATAATAAGTATCCCTTACCAAGAATCAACCACCTATTGACCAACTTGTAGGAGCTAAAGTCTTTTCCAAAATAGACTTTAGATCAAGTTACTACCAAATCAAAGTTAAGGATGAAGACATTCCAAAGACTGCATTCAAGATGAGTTCTGTCAATTATGAGTTATTAGTCATACTCAATCCATTATCATGGACCTGATGCAGCATATCTTTAAGCCTTATCTCGATGATTTCGTCATATTATTCATTGATGATAATCTGATCTATTCAAAGTTAGAAGTTGATCACAAGAAGAAACTTTGTGTTATTCTAGAGCTACTTAGAAGCCATAAGCTCTTCATTAAGTTTTCCAACTGCAAGTTTTGGCTCAATTCAATGACATTTTTGGGCATGATTGATGCTGAAGGGATTCAGGTTGACTAAAAGATGATCCATGATGTTCAGCACATCCAAGTTTGTAACTGACATCCGTAGTTTCCTGGGACTTGTCAGGTACTATAGAAGGTTCATCTTAGAGTTTTCCTAAATTGCAGCATTGTTAACTCATTTAACTAGAAAGGAAGTGTCATTCGTTTAGAATTCAGACCGTGAAGAAGCTTTTCAAAAGCAAAAGCATTCGCTATCTTCTGTGCCAGTCCTTGTGCTACCTCAATAGGGAAAATATTTTCAGGTTTATACTGATACCTCTAAGGTGGGACTTGAATTTGTTATAATTCAATATGGAAGAGTAAAAATAGCCTTTGCCTCTATATAGTTAAGGCCCAATGAGAGAAACTACCCTATACATGATCTTGAACTTGCAGCTGTAGTTTTTGCTCTATAAAAATGGAGACACTACCTGTACTGTGTTAGGTATGAGATATTTATAGATCATCTGAGTTTTAAATATATTTCACACAGAAGGAGTTAATCTATAGATAGCAAAGATGGCTCGAATTGATTTGCAACTATGATATAGAAATCCAATTTCACTCTGGTAAAGCTAACATAGTAGCTGATGCCCTAAGTTATAAAGCGATGTTATCTGTTCTTTGTTGCAATGATTCCTTGATTGTAGAATTTGAAAGGCTGAATCTTGAGCCAATCTAATAAGTAGATTTGTGTATAATTATGTTACTTGTTAATTAGAATCCTTCTAAAGATCAAGTATTTTCAAAGCTCAAAAGAAAGATGAAGATTAATCCAATCATAAATCTGATATCGAGAAAGGAAAGAAATATGAGCTATGTCTTGATGCTGACAGTGTAATATTTCAGAAAGAAAGGTTATGAATTCCAAAGAGTCTGCAATTGGAAATTCTCTCTCAAGCCCATAACTTAGGTTACATCCTAGTAGCAGTATGATGTAGCATGATTTGAAATAGTCCCTCTGGTGGTCTGGCATTAAAAGAGATATTGATATTTTCATCTCTAAGTGCCATTCATGTTCATTGGTGAACTTCTTAAGACATTAGAGATCCTTGAATGGAAATGGAGTGATATTTCTATGGACTATATTATGGGATTGCTGAAGAGTAAGTCTGGTGTCAATGCGATTTGCATGATTCTCAATAGACTCACAAAGTCATCTCATTTCATTCCAATTCACCTGACTGATTTAGTAGAGAATTTAGTCAAGTTTTATATTAAGGAGATTGTTCATTTACACGGAATATCGAATTGTATTACTTCAGATAGAGATAGTAGGTTTACTTCTCAATTTTGGTCAGCTGTTCAGCAAGATTTAGAGACAGTATTATCTTTGAGAACTGCCTTTCATCCCCATACTGATGGTCAAACTATACATGTAAATCATATTTTAAGAGATATTCTACATCTCTGTATGTTAGATTTTGGTGGATCATGGAAATATCACCTTTCTTGGTGGAGTTTGCCTACCACAATACCTATCAGTCCAACATTGGTATGGCCCCTTATGAAATGCTTTTTGGAAAGAGATGCAATACTCCTGTAGCTTGGACTAAAGTGAGAGACACTCACCTTAATGGTTTTGAATTGGTCGAGGAGACTAATAGAATTGTTCTGTAGATTAAGTGAAATATGTTGGCAATACATGAAAAGACGAAAGAAATATCCCAACGCTCACCACAAACCCTTAGAGTTTCGTATTGAAAAGCGAGCTTATCTGAAGGTTAGTCCAAGCATTGTATTCAAAGGTTTGACGTGTCAGTAAAATGAAGTCCTATATATTTGGGACCTTCATGATGATTGGTAAAGTGGGAATGTCTGCATACACGTTGGACCTGTCCAAAGATTTTTTAGCTGTGCATAATGTTTTTCACATCTCATCACTTAGAAGGTGTTTGCTTAATTCTAATTAGCAAGTTCAGATTCTTGTAGTCAACTTGTAGTTCAATTTAATGTTTTCCATCAAACTTATTGAAATTTTAGAATGAGACCTCAAGCAATTGAGGAGTTGAAGTATCCCCATGGTTAAAGTCCACTGACAGAATCACTCAGTTGAAGAAGCCATGTGGGAAAAAGAAGAGGATATGTAGAACAAATTTCCAAAGTTCTTTCCTTAATCTGGAATTTGCAATTCCTTATTTTTAATATTGGATTTGTTAGGCCATCGAGAATGACACCTCTTTCAAGAGAGGGAATCCGTAACAACCATTGTGTTGTTACCCATTATTGGGTAGTCCACTTAGCCGAATTTTACTATCATTTCACTTATAATAGCATTAGAAACCTACACCTGAAGTTTGGCGTGCTTTAGAGATCGTTTGAGTTCGATGTATATTTTGAAAATTTTAATTAACCTAAAAAATACATAATTTAATTTGACCTCCAAATCAAAATCAGAGTTCACCATTGGACTCCTCAACCCCAAATTAACTAGGGGTAATATTTTAGGAATTTTTGGAAGTCACCAAATTTTCCTTAAATATTTTAATATATTTACGTGCTACAAAATGTAGGATAATTAAATTGACCTCCGATTAAAATTAGACTTTATTTTTGAGTTCCCACCTTTAATTTAACAAAGGGTGAATTTTTTGGATTTTTCAGTGCTCTATTGATTATTTAATTTTGATTAATTAAATCTGAATTAATTATTTAAATATTTTTATACTTTTAATTACTATTAATTAGGCATTTGGGACATTTGATTAAATCTGAATCAAAAGATGGACCATTTGATTAGGCATTTACTATGATCGGACAGTTGGCACAGTCCGCTGGGATCAGACCCGTTTAATCGATCGAATGGTGATTGCATGGGTATTGTATGTCCCTGACCTGCGTGATCGTGCACCATAGTTCGTAGATCCCTCCAATTGGTTCCTCTCCCCACCCTCAAGGCATTTGGGAGCTTAGTGAGGCATTGGAAAGCATGCGTCCACCGTTCAGCCAAGCCCTAGCTCACCGAAGATCGTAACTTTGTATGCCCCCATCCCTTGCAATTACTCAATGAATCTCTCCATTATAATTTATTTTGATTATTCTGTAGTGTGGTGATTCTTCCAATGGGGTCAATCGAGATTAATAAAGCACGATTAAACCTTAATTATGTCAGTAGTAAACAATGATTCACAGTGCAACCCTAGCACATCGGGCTAGGGAGCTAGGGCATCACCCTTTAGCCATTAGGGACGTCGACAATCAGTGGTCTTGGTCCAAATGAGTTGGTTACAACATGGGCTCAACGCCGACGTAAGGGCAGAGCCATGAGGGTGGGGGGGGCGAGATTGTCATTGGAGCATTGCCCTCGTTCCCAACCTGTTGGGATTAGGGCGGATGAGTGGATTTGGGTCAGGTGCCCTTCCCACAATGGGCTTAAGCTAGCAGGACTACTTCTGCGGCCTACGTGTAGGCCCAAACCCGCTTGTGTGTGTGCCAAGCAGGTCCCAATGCACGCAAGTGTGCTCAGTTGTGGAATTGTAATTATATTTAAATCAAAAGTTTATGTAATTAATTGTAATGTACTAATTTCAATAAATTTTTATTTAGAGCCCCAAATAAAGCAAAATTAAAAAATAAGAGAAATAATAATATGAAATCAATTTTAGGATTGGATAGCTAATTTTACTAATCACCTTTTCAATTACAATTAGGAGTCCAAAAATACTTAATTTTACCATTGATGTCCAAATTGAACCTACTTTGTGTCATTTTACTCCTTGTAATGTGAGGATTCTATATTTGCTAATTTTGTTTTAATTGGACATCATTTGGAGAAAGTGAATTTTTGGCACCTCTAGTCTTCATTAAATGAAATTTTCATGAGCTCTAGCTTACATAATCTAGATCTTTAGCTTCGGAGATTCCAAATTAAACTTTTAGGACACACTAGGAAGTGATCTTTAGCCTTGAAATTTGTAATTAAATGCTTGATGAGTGGTTTTGTAAACTTAAATTTAAACCTCAATAATGAATTTGTAGGATCTCCATGAAACCCTAGAGCTTGCATTATGTACTTAATTGGTGTAGTGAACCTAAGCTCTATACTATATTGGCTAAGTACTTACCCTTGATAGTAGAAAATAACCATATTAGGACCATTATGTATTACTTGAAATTAGGCTTAGTGATCCATTCTCTTCAAGTGCAAACCCTACCTTAACCCTTCTAGCTCCTATTTTAGCACTTTTTAGCTCTCTAAAAGTACTCTTACCTCTTAGTAAGCCTTAGAATCCCTAATATCATAGGCAAACCTATAAGCTACTAGATTATAACCAATCCTTTAACTCCACATCTAGTACCTCACTTGTAAGTATTTTGCTAACTTAGTGAACCTATGAGCTAGAACTTCTTCAATCTATGTTGCCTTAGCGAGTTTCAAGGTAGTGAACCTACAATCCCTTTTCCTAATTATAGAACCTTAGCTCTAGTTAAAGTACAAAAAATCAATGAGGAATTGATTGGCTTAGGAATAAGATAGAACTAGAATCATTGTGCATCTACATAATTATAGATTATTTTGTCACATAAGTATAGCTTAATCAAATTACTACTTTCCAAACCTCAACAATTTATAGTATTATCATTCAATTAACTTAGCGATTGCTAATGTCTAAGTTAATTGGGAGCTAAATTAGCTCCAATCATTAAGATAGATAACTAAATTTAACAATAATGAATATCACATGATTTACAATTAACTTGAATTCCTTGAATGCTGCTTTGCTTTGAAACTATAACCCTAAATATACATATAGCCATTCTGCATAAATAGAACTTATAAGATTAAACATAAGGGTTTCATATAGTGGACTACAAGCCAAGGAAAGCTACGGAGTAATAAAGAGACCACACATATCCTAGAGGGGGAGTGTATGTGTTTTAGGAGACCTGACTTTACTTAGTTAGGAATACGTGCTTAAATCCTCATTTATTTTATTATATATGCCCATAGAATAAAACCATTCATTAGATTAATAACTTTACTTTACTTTTATCACAATCTTATTGATTGTGAGCTACTTTTCATAGTCTTTTGACTATGCTTACTTATCATAGTCTTTGACTATATTTACTAAGTTCATGTGACTGAGCTAAACTTTACTTTACCATACAATACTACTTCTTAATGTTGTTCTCCTCACATTATAATCTTTAGTTTACTTATAGTGCATGTTTCTTTTACTTACATTTATCCTTACATTGCCCTCTTTTATTTGTTACTTAGCATAATTCTAATGGACATATTCATGTATCCCTTCATGCTTACATTTGCACTATAGTAGTTTTAGCCTTATAGGATGTATATTGCCCTTACTTGTTTGATGCAGGATAAAGCAATCTACTAGTGAGTACTTGCTATTTTACTTTACTTTACTGATTTTACAAACTTTTATATCCTCCCTTTGATGCTTAGTGCTTCACTCACCCTTATAAATTATAAATGGCTAATATGATATCCACTTAAAACTAATTAGAATTTAGTGTAGCCTTAAAAATATACTTAGATTTTTAAGTCTAATCACTTAATTTACTTTGTTGGCTGTGACCTACCATATTAAAAACTAATAATGGTAGATTAGGAACATCATCTAGAATTTGGAGCTAGGACTAGCATCGGCCATCATTAACTTGAAGATCTGCTTCCTTTTACTGCATTTTAGTAAGGCTCAACATATTTTTAATAACTTATAATCTTGTTTGTAATAATTTAATTTATGTGATATTTTTAATTTATTTCTATAATGGGTGCACTTTGATTTTTGTATACATGCATGTTTGAATGATGGAATTGGATGCTCTTACAGTCACATAGTTTACTTATTTATTTTTACTTTTAACTTTCTTGCCTCAAAAAGAATTTTGGCCACATAGCACTTAATTGTGGGTTAGTTTCCTACTACTTCAGTGTTAAGTGCTATGGTAATGCTCTAATGTTGGATTGAGTTCTTGATTCAATATTAGGGTCCTTACAGCATAGGCTAGCCTAGGTTATGTCATGATTAATATTTATAGATGGATTTTTGGTAGAGAATTAATTCTATTGACATAGTAATTGTCTAGCTCTAATTCAACAAACCTTAGCCTTACAACTTAAGAGAGAGAAATAATACAGGATGAGTTATCTAAACCTTAGATATAGATCATTATAAATCATATTTTAGAATTTAAATCATGTGGGAGAAATTCTTCAGTCTACTTAGGGCAACCATTTGGATAGGGATAGATTGAGGGAATTAGCCAAATTAAGTGTAGTACTTTCTTCCCATAGCCAAAAAAGGGGTCTAACTTAGCTTTAGTGAACTATGGAGTATGAGACAGTGATTGTAATGGAAAACATGAAAATCAAATTAAGTCAGCTAAAATTATAACCTTATACGTGCAATGTAGAATTTAAGGAAGACAAGTAATCTAGCCTGTTGAACCTTCCCTTTTTGGAGAAGAATCCTAGTATATGCTAGAGGGCTAAGTAATTTGACTTGAAGATCCTATTGGAGCTTACATAAATCCTATTAGATGTAAAATAGACTAAAATCCCTAGCAAACCTTTTTGGGATAGTAGTATTTGTACCAATTTAAATCTAGTAGCTTAGGAAGGGAAATCAAGCAGTTTAAGCTATTAGTAGAATAAGTTTATAAATGTAACTTCACAATTATATATCTTCCTCATAAAAACTATACATTCTATTATTAATTTAAATTATATATATATATATATATATAATTAACTTTGAAATTGTTAATGGCTAAGTCAATTAGGGGATTAATTAGCCTCAATTATGAAGGTAGATAATATAAGTAAACAACAATAGATATTACATGATTTATAATTAACCTTGAAAATTCTTGAATGCTGCATTACATTGACATTAAAACATTAAAAATTTATTAAGATATTATGTTTAGATAAAATATTAAAATACAATACATAGGGGTTTTATGTGGAGAATTATTGAACTAGGGCAGGCTATGAAGGGATCTATCCTAAAGGGGGAGTGTCTGTATTTTGGAAGACACCACTACTTTTGGTTAAGCAATGCGCTTAACTCCTCATTTGTTCTATAATGTACCCGCATAACAAAACTAAATAATAAAAATAATATTACATTGCATATTACACAATCATATAGGTTGTATATAATTTTTCACAGTCTTTTAAACTATGCCTTACTATTTTCTCAACCCATGACACTATATTAACCCTAGATTGTTACCATACTTAATCTAGACTTAATCAAGTCTTAATTTATTTTCCACTAGGTTCTAAATGCCATTAGGACCTAACCCAAAAAATATGGGATCCACTAGAACCCATTTGGATTAATAAGCTATTTAGTTAATTTATTAACATAAAAAATTAACTAAATTAAATTGACATCAAAATTAGAATATGGCTTCATTTTTGAATTTCTCATATTCAAATTAGTTAAGGGAAATTTTGGAAATTTTTAGAGATCATTTGAGCCTAATTAAAAATTATTTTGATTAAGGATTATGTATTTAAAGTAAAGTTAATTTAATTTATATTAAACATAACTCTAACAGTCATTTACCAAATTCTTAATCCATCACAGCCATCTCGTGATTTCACAGATCCAGATCAGATGACCCACATCTGATCTCTCCTAGGATCTGCCTTCAGATATCAAATCGGGCTCGTGATCCAATGACTACAATCTGACCTGCGATCAATCATTTCGATCCAGTGCATCAGAGTCATTTCACTATTTTAGATAATCAATTAGATGGCTGTCCCCACTCTTGGCATTGTTCATCATAGTTCCCACTTTGTTTTTCCTGACAATGAATATTTTTTAATACAACTATTGTTGGAACTATTCACACAGCCTCTAGCAGCCCGTAACCAATTGCCCGAAGTAGCCTGACCCTCCCAACAGGTCTCTTTGGTTTGGAAGCGCCCTAATTGCCAACTAGAAGGTAGACCCCTAGGGCTCAAGCCAGAGCCACAACCCAGCCTCATCCGACCTCTTTGGGCTATAAGTAGCCCCTAATAACTCTTAAAAGGTCCCTTTGTACCTTTTAAGCTCACTTAAATTCCAAATAGCTATAATTCTTCCTCATCTCACTTAATTTATTAGGCCCATTTTGAGTAAGGCTGTGAGACACATGTAAGCTCCAGGTGAAATCACCAGCAAGTTAGTGGGTTTTTCTCAGAGTTTAAGGCCCAATCAAAATCCAAGAGCTTAAGGAAGCTGTAGAGTTCATTCTTAGCCTCAGGGACTCAGTAAATCCCCAACAATTCCCCTCACAAGCACACTGTCCAAGTACCCCTTTTTCTTTGAACATGTTGAGTTTGATTCATCATCGACTCTTTGTGCATGGTTTGCAATTGGATGTATGAATGAGTTTGACATGTTATTAGTAAGCTCTAAGCATCAGGCCTGACTCAGCAGCTACCCTGATAGTAGGATTCTCTGTCATAATGGAGTTGCTAGGCTGTGAGGTCAATTGACTCTTTACCAGAAATTAACACCTCAATTGGGTGTCTAATTGTCAATGAATAAATTCTTGCTCGTCAGTAATTGAATGGTATTATATTGGACTCTCAAGCTAGCCAGAGAGACCATCAATCATCTCAGTCACAAAATTCAAGTACAATGTCAATGCTCGAGTAAGGTCCCATTGTTCCAGTGGATCCTAAGGCATGTTAATGGAGGTGTTCACTTCATCTGGTGGTGCTGAATGTGTAGGGACATAGAGCTTGCCATAACATCGCATCTGTGGAGAGAATTAGCTTCCCACAGTAAACCCTAGGATAAATCCTTAGCTGGAGTAAGTACCCATCGATCGGTGGCACCAACCATGGGGCTAAGGTTGTCAATCGATGTGTCTTGATCCATTAAATGTTTTGATATGCGAAACACCCCCTAGGATTCCCGAACTCGCCAGGAGTTGGCGGAGGATGTTCATTCCAATTCAAATGATTCCTGGAGATGAAAAATTAAAGCAGGTCAGGCCGACTCACGCCTTTCCAGAAGGCAGAATATGCCAGGAATATTTCAGGGCTGCTAGGTTCTGTTGTCCCGCATGTCAAACTAGTGAAATATTCCTCGAATATTTCATCAGTTTAAATGACACCAATTAGGTATTTAATTAAAAATTTAGAAAGTTAATTTAGAATGTATTTTGACATATTCCAATAAATTTAAATCCAAATATAACAAAATTTTATGCCATTGAAACTAAAAAAATGTATAGAATTATAATCTGCAATAATATTTAGGTTTCTATGATTTGTTTCTTTTATAATGCCCTAATTAGTCTAGATAAGGATATTACTAAACTGGTTTCTTAACCAAGTTCCATGATTTTTGTCTTGATCATTTCATTAGAGAGAGGTGAACTTAATTTTTGCATTTTAATGTATTTTTATGTGGTTAATTTTGTAAATCACTCCTTAATTAGGATAAACCATAATTTGTAAATATTAGATTTAATTCTTAACCAAATTTTGTGTACTTAGAGTCTATGTTCTCATTTAACAGTAAGGAATCCCTTAGAGTTGAGAAATTCTAGTTAAGAGTTTTAATTCATAAAACCAACTTTTGTACCCTTAGTTATGATTATTTATTTAGAAAGAGCTAAAAGCCCAACATAAGATCTCTAACCAATCTATATCTTTTAATATTAGCAATTAATATATTTAGAAATCTTAATCAACTCCATTTGGAAGTATTGAGAACCATAATAGTCTAAGACCTAAGCTTAGGAATGAATAATTAAAATGATTAAATGAATGTTTAAAGTGTGAATTTATAACCTTCATGTTTTTTAAAAACATAATGTGATAAAATGAATCAGTATATATATATATATATTTGTTATTCAGAACAATTCAATAGTTAATAATTGTTGAGTCAATGAACCCTTAAAAGTTTCCATCTTTTTTGAACCTTAACTCCTTAGATTATTTCCTTAACATTAAAGAGATTAGAATTATAGTAGAAATTCCATAAATAATTATAATGTGATTTGAGCTAATTCTAGAAGTCTTGAATTTAGACTACTATTTTAAGAGTCATAGTCAAATTAAACCTTAAGATAGTTTGACTTAATTGCAAGATTTTGAGGTAAGATCCTGTATCTATCATGCCTAGTAAAACTTAAGATTAAACTCACACATTGTGGTAGTTAAGCCTAATTAAAAGGTTAAGTGTTTCATACTTAGTGAACATAGAAAGATTATAAGGTAAAGTCTCTCTTTGCCTTCAAAATCCTTGGGTCCCAAAAACCTTTCTTAGAACCTAATATGTTGCTAATATTTAGGATTATTATATATGAGAGAAGTGCATACCTATAACCTTAAATTTGATTTCCTATTCAATCCTTGGAATTGGATGATTTTCCCTATAAAGAACTATAGAGGTCAATCTTATCATAGGTAATTAGATAAGTACAATTCATTTTAGGACAAAGATCCCAATTCCATTATATTTTATAAGTTAAGATTTGGACACCATAGTTTGTGAGAATAAAATGTGCAAGGATGTATGTCTCTTATCCATATGCATTGGGATAAGTACAATTATGCAATATGAGTGCCCAACTTCACCTTTATTGCAACATACTAGTTTGTATGTATGTACTCTTAACTTAAGATAAATTAGAAATCAGTTTAAGATCAAGAGATAGAGTAGATTGACCAATGGCAAGAACTACAATTGGCAAATTGGTGGTGTAAGACTTGGTTTAATCAGAGTCTTTTGAAAATTATAGGTGTTAAATGTTAAGTAAATTCAAAATTAGAAAGATTTATGAATTAAAAAGTATATGTGAAGCATTCAGATTTATGTAAAAAAGGGCTAAATATATATATTAGGAAATTTTTGGATAAATAGTTAGATAACAAAATAAATATCTATTTTGTTGACTTGAGATTTGATTGGTTTTGTTTATGTAATTCCCGCAAATTTGGGATAACATAAATAGCATGAACATGGCATTACATTAGCAGTGTGAATCGGTGCACACCTAGGATTTTAGCAGTGTGATTCTCAGCACACTTTAGGATCCATGAAGAAGCAATTCAGGCATCTAGGTTATTTATGCATGTGGCACATTCAATAGAATATTCAGTGGAATATTCAGCTAGCATTTGATTTTGTTCATTTATTCTAGTCTATTTTATATAGTATTTTAGTTATAATTTACTTTTATGTAGTTTCAAATTCTTCCAATTTTATGTAATCTTATTTCAATTCTGTATGCATCTTAATTTATGCCTCTTCTTGCTAATCAATATCCCATAAATGATAATGAAATTCTATTAGCCTAAAAAGTACTTAGGCTCATTGTCTAACACAAGATCTTCTAATTTTCTAGAATGGGGCCCTGTCATACGAAAACGATATGTCAAGATTGGAACCGTTCAAAGAGCCTTCCTTTGAGGAGATCTAAGAGTAGCAGCAGGAGGTAGGGGAGCCATAATTGCAGGATTGCTGATCTAGTCCTTAGTGTTACCTTTCTATTAGTGAGATGAGAGTTTACTTTATCATGCATTCTTAAAGTTTGGCTTATTTTAATTATATAAGTCTGGATATAATTTCTTCTATTTCTTTTTTGAAATGAATATTTACTTTCATCTTTTGTGTTGAATATTATGGATGAATGTTTAGCTTCTGAACTCTAGCTATATATATATATATATATATATATATATATATATATATATATATATATATATATATATATATATATATATATATACATATATATGTGTGTGTGTGTGTGTGTGTGTGTGTGTGATGTGACCTCATTATTATAAACCTTATCTCATATGCATTGGCCATTATCATAAATCAAATAAATTGGCAATGCATATGGATAAAAGTAACTAACACTTGAGATAATAATCATAATTATCTAAAGGGTCAATCCACATCCATAGATTTAAGATGAGACTAATCTAACAATTTAAATTAAAAATTGATTTGATGACTAATTATGATGGGTTATCTCTAGTTGATGTCCCGAGTCAGCCATCGATGGTCGGCCTGGGGCATCACAGACACTAAGCTTGTTTTACTTACTTTCATACTTCATGACTACACTTTGTAGCTTTACTTATAGCTTCTTTATAGTGTATGTTTACTTACCTTTCTCTTACATTTTCCTTACACTGCTTTTACTTTTATTGTTACTTAGCATACATTCTTGTTGGACATATTCATGTTATTCTCATTCCCTTTGCACGCTAGCATATATATATATATATATATATATATATATATATATTGTAGTTTGTTTCTGTATATATATACCTTACATATTTTATTTAGGCTAGAGCAGCCCACTGTGAGTAATCTTACTACTCCTTACTTGTTTTACCCAATCTCTTATAATTTTTTGTATTATTTCTTTTCATCACTTGTGCACTAATTTTTATATAATTGTAAATGGCTAATGTGATATCCATGAAACTTAAATAAATAAAACTAGTAAACCTAAGATGTACTTAAGCTTCTTAAGTCTAATCACTTATTTTTCTTCTATTGGCTATACCCTATTGTATTAAAAATTAAATATGGTAGATCAAGAGCTTAGACCTAAGTCAAATCCTAATCTACAAAAACACCTATGAGGACTTAGCAGCATTATCTTACATTTTTTCCATTAGAATGTGAGCCATTACGACATTAAAATTTTTTTTTTTAATAACTTTAACTCTGGAAACTTTTGCCTTTCTTTTCTATGATGAATGCCTTATCTTTCTCTTACTCTAGACGATTTAGATGATAGGCATAGTTGTATTCATTTCATTTTTACTATTTATTTTTCTTGTCTCAATAGATTCTTGGCCACATATTGCTTAATAGTGAGTTAGTTTTATACTGATTCAATTTTAAGTACTATGGTAACCCTTAGTGCTGAGTCAGTATACACCTAATTGAATACTAGAGTGTTATACAACCCTCCCATTTAAATAAAACTTATAGAACCCTTACCTAACATATTGACTTTTATACCAAACCCCAAACTATCCCCAAAGTGACATAAATAACTTAGGATACAGTACATCATGAACATGGATTTTTATGAGAGATTGCGTGTGCATAGGTGCATAACTTACAACTCTGGAGGAGTGCTTGGGATCCAGGCATGTTGTCTCTAAATCACTTGAGCATTTCTGTGCACCAAGAACTCTGCCTATTAGGAGCGTGGGCATTCATGGGTGCTTGTCTTGTTGTTGGCTACTGAAGATCTGTCTCGAAATCTATCAGAATACCATTTATAATTCTCTTGATGATTTATTGGTCTCCACACCATAATAATTTGCCACCTAGAGACCAAGTGCAATCATCTATCTTCAAAGTTTGATTTTTTCAACTTAACTTTCATCCTTAAAAAGGATGTGGCATGGCTCACCACTCCTTCTCTATATCCATTGCGGCCAATTGGAGTTAAGCATTCAGTTTTTCCATTTTCACTAGCTTCATGAGCTTGTTGGCTGAATTCTTTGATGTGTGACTCTTCTTTAATTCCAATTGATCATCTTCTAATAATAATCAAATGAATTGGTACAGTAATTGACTGTGCTTTGTCCTGGCATAAAATGCTGCATTCTTAACTAGATGGATATTACTCATACTGTTACTATGCAATCTTCCATCATCTTGCCCCTTGACAACTCAGCTAAAAAATGTTTCAACCAAATTATTTCCTTGCTCGCCCCAGTGATGCGACACACTCTACCTCTATTATAGATAGGGTAATTATCTTCTATAGCCTAGATATCCAGCACATCGCAGTAGTACCCAATGCAATCATGTATGTTATTATGCTCCTCATATTATTGATTTCTTTGAATAATTTAGAGTCTATAAATCTCTATAGCTCTATGTTGAACTTCCCAAAGCATAGTGCTTTATCCAAGTGCTCTTAGATATTTAAGTGCATACTTGTTCACTTCACAGCAAGGATTCTCGGGGTTGCTCATGAACTTACAGACCACTCCCACTTGATGGGCTAGGTCCGGTGCCATTCATATCATGCCATACATTAAGCTTCCAACTATTGAAGCAAAGGGAACTTTTTCTATATGTTCTCATTTTGCTTCAATATTTGGCATCTGTTATTTCAATAGACTAAAGTGACTTACGAAGGGGGTGCAAACTTGCTTTGCCTCATTCATGTCAAATTTTTAAGCATATTTCAATAATAAATACTTGAGATTGATTCAGTAACCATACATTGCTCTCCTTGCTAATTCTCATCTCTAGTATTTATTTTGTAACCACAAGTCCTTCATGTTCAACTCCATTAAGAATTGTTTCTACAATCTTTTTATCTCCTCCATGTATGATTCTACTATCAACATTTCATCTATATACAAAATAAGAATGATATAGTGTCAAATTTCTTTACATAAAACATAATGATTTGCCAGCCATCTCTTGTACCTTGTGTTTGACATATATTATCAAATCTTTTGTACCACTATCTAGGCACGTGCTTCAAACCACACATGCTTATCTTGAGATTACAAACTAGCTTATTCTTTCCTCAGGTTTCATAACTCTATGGTTGTTTCATGTATAACTCCTTATCCAAATCACTATAAGTAAATATAGTCTTGACATCCATTTTCTCCATATGCATATTCTAAACCCCCATAATGTGTAGTACTACTCTGATAGTTGTCATCTTCACCACTGGATTAAATATCTCATTGTAATCCTCATCATTTTTCTACTAGAATCCCTTTATTACAAGCTTTGCTTTGTAGTGTTTCCTTCCATCTAGTTTTTTCTTTACTCTATAAAATCATTTATTCTGAAGAGGCTTCTTTCCCTCTTGTAGTCTAGCCAACCCATGTATCATTTGATATGAGTGATTTCATCTCATCATCCATGGCTAACTTTCACTTGATTCAGTCATCAACTTATTGCTCCAGCTCAACAATTTCATTTATTTCAAATCTTTATGAGTTGTTCTAAACTCCATTCCTCTCATTGCACATCTCATTATCTTTGAATGTCTCACCCCAACTTCTGATAGTCCCAAAATTTGTAGCCAAACTCTCCTATTCCATAGCTTATAATCAAGCATGCCTTGGAACTTGGATCAATGTTCACATAAGATCAATAACCAAATACCTTTAAGTGATTTAATTTTACCTATTCCACACTCTAAGCCTACTCAAGTATTTTATCTTTCAAAGGAATTAAAGGACCTCAATTGATCAAATTTGTTGCTTTATTCACAGCTTCTACCTAAAACTATTTTGGCAACCAAGAATTTAGTCTCATGCTCTAAGCATGCTTTGTAAGAGTCCTATTTATGCACTCTACTACACCATTCTATTTAGGTGTTTCTAGAATAGTCAACTCCTGCCTGATCCCATTCAAAGAACCGATCACTCTAACCCTTTGTCACAGTATTCCTCGCAATTTTTTAATATGAGGCACTTAAGCCTTAAGCCTTTCTCATTTTGAACCAAGGCTAACCAATTCTTAAACACTCAAAACACATTAGATTCATATTTTAAGAAATATACTTATAACTTCCTAGTATGATCATTAGTGAAAGTAATGAAATATGTGTCTCCACCAATAGAGGATGTGGCAGCTAGTCCCCACACATCAATGTGCACTAGCTCCTACTTCTGGGACTTCAAGTCCCTCCTACTCCTTGAGAAACTGAAATTATTTATTTTTCATATGTGTAGTCTTCACAAAACACTAAGTCCATGTATTTTAGCCTTGGAATATTTTTCCTTAATTACATTGACTTCAAACTTTCTCTCTCATATGACAGAGCCTTTGGCGCCATAGATGTGCATCAATTTTTTTCTACTGCAGACACTTTATTGATAAGGTAAAATGTCCCTTTCCATACTGCTTTGAGATACTACTAGTGAACCTATGGTCACCTTCCAAGAAACACTTATAAAACTCATACAGTAGCCTTCGTGTGCTAACTGGCTGATAGAGATCAAATTCTTATTAGACAAGGAACATGTGTGGCGCCCCGCCCCTAATTCGTAAGATGAGACCGTAAGGGGAGGTGTACCACTCTAGCAGATCCCTCACTTATCATTAGATGAGATGTAAACCACAATCCACTAATATGGAAGAGGTATGCTCAAAATACATACAACATGAATCAATCACAAAGTAAACATAACTCAGAGTGCGGAAGCAAAGTAATGTAAATAGTACATCCAATTTACCACAATACATAAAGGAAATGTAGTATACAACTCAGAATAAATAGTACAGTGAAGAAAAACACAGTAAGAAGGTACATGTATTATTACAACATTTTAAATAAGTTTAATGAAATAAAGAGCAATCACTCATCCTCATAAGAGAGCAATAAATGAACTAGATGACTTCAGCACCACCCAACTGATCCTCAATTAAGAAAGGCTCCTCTTCCTCTGGTATAAGCTCCTCAAAATGATCCGATTCTAAAATTGTTGGTTTCACAATGCTAGGGCCCCAACCAAAAAAGAAAAATTTTATTAGATAATTATCTAAGTATATTGTAGGCTAAATATTTTTTTATGTATTACTAATGTCACCATTTTTACTTAACTATATAAATAAACTATATAGTATAGGATCAGCTAGCATACAAAAGAAGTGGTAAGATATAAATACATAAGCAATAATGAGGCAAAAGATATACCTCAAAATAAGCTAAAATAAGGCTTGGCATATATGTATAAATAAAGTAAATAAAAATTCTGAAAGGAAAGACTACACCTAAACATGCTGATGATTATATGACATATGCAGGTTTAAAAATAAACAATCTAGCTATGATACATATAATAAGCAGCAACAAAATTTAGCATCCTATAATATACGAGTAAGCAGGTAAGGTAAAGTAAAGCTGATTGAAGTAACAAGTATCAGTAAAATAGCAAACAAAAAATAGGTATGTACAAACTACCATATAAGAAAATTAGCCAATCAAGCCCAGTATATTCCCAAAGCCTTTATGGGCTTGGGCAGAACAAACATTTCCAAAGCCTTTCTAGGTTAGGGCAGAATAGAATAGTACAGTACTGAAGAGGAAGAAAATATAAGTGCAGTTAATTTTAGTTATTTTACTTTTGCTTCTGTGGACACGTCCAGAAGCAGCTAATGAGTCAAGCACATTTGCAAGACTATACAGGTTCCAAACATAACAATACACTCCTCAATGAGTAATGTTAAGTAATCCTTATTACTCCTTACCCCTGTCCATTGAGGTTAATGTGCACCAGAACCTACTTGAATATAATTGAACCCAATGCAAATGTTATCTTAATTATTCTAATTTTTTTATTTCATGCAACGATGTTATCTTTATGACATGTTCAAGGAAATGACACAAAATATAAATAATGCATATGCAATAAAGAATTCAAGTGAGCAAGAGACTGTACTACCCAAGGTGACATCATTTATTATTTAATTAACCATTCTAACTATTATAAGTTATATAACTTAGAAGTATGGCCTTATAAGGTTAAAAATTATTAGAACTAATCAGGTTCTAATTTAATTCAATCGAGATTCAACTACAAAGTAAACAATAAATAATCACATCCTAATCATTGAATTTAGATATTCTAAGCTAAGATCTGATCAGAATCAACTAAACTAGGGATTAAAGGACTAAGGTTTCCATTAATCTAAAATTAAAAGATAAAATAATTAAAATCAAGTTATAAAATCTAGAAACTAATAAAACCAAGGTTACATTCATTGAATAACCCACTTTATTCAATAAATAAAATCTAACTAAGTATCTATTCCTAATCTTAAAGGAAAACATCCTAGGGTGGAAGTGAACTTTCTAAGGAAGCTCTTACTAAAAGAATTAGACAACTTTTGGGGTATGGTAGTTACTATAATTTATCTTTATTTGTCGATTTAATTCACCTAAGGAAGTTAGGGATGTGAAATTGAAATTAGGTTAGAAACTCGTAGATTTTACTTAGGAAATTTTTAAGCCTTTAATGGGGTTTCCATCAAGTTAATCAATTATGAGGTTAAGGGCTCTAAATTGATTCCAAATTAGTTTTATTACTAATTTGAATGATTTAAATGTCATTTTGGAGGTTAAGGGCACTTAACCTAAATTTTAGGCAAAATGACTGTTTTTCCCCTATATAAGGGTCTAAAATGTTACTTTTTGGTTAAGGGCTCCGAATTGGATTTTGTTGATGTCAAATGATTTCTTGCTGTCTGACATAAAGATAAACAGTAAGTACATCAAATTTGGACAATTATTAAGTACTATAAGTCCAATTTAAGGATATTAACCTATAAAGGCATTTTGGTAATTTCACTTAATGAAGTCTAAAAATTTAATTAGTTTATTATTGTTTACTATCCAAGGATTCCATAGAGTCTAAGAATACTAAATTCAGATGTCTAATGATCAAGTTATGGTCATTTTAATGTTATAGTTCCATTTTCATGAAAGGGATCAAAACTTAATCTTTTTTCATATTCAAAAATCACATACAATTTTATACAATATTTAATTTTACTAAAACTAAGATTTATTTTGATATATTTTGGCCCCATTATGGTTCTAGGGTCATTAAAATGAGAAACATGGGAAGTTTTGGCCATTCCGAACAGTTCTGGGCACTTTCAGACAGTTCTGGGTGCTACGGCATGGTGGAGCGCCTTCTGGCCGAGAGCCAGGCGCTGCGGCATGCAGTGGCGCCTGCTGTTCTAAGGCTCATGTGCGACAGTGCACTACAGCGGATTTTGGCATAGTTGCGCACTGCAGCGTTATGGCACCAGAACTTCCCGAGGTCTAGGGGCTGCGGCGCGCTGCAGCGCTTTCAGGTGTTGCGACGCGCTGTGACAGATTTCAACACTAAGGCGCATTTAATTTAAATCATCAAATTCACCAGCTTCATCTTATTTAGTTACTTCATCAAATTTATTGGCCACATCAAATTAATATGCTGTTGAAGCACACTGTGGTGTACGAAGCCCAAGACTCAGGCCCCACGACGCGCTGTACCACCCTACAGTGATTTTGCCTGTGCAAAAACTGCAACGAGTCACCTTTCTCACTCAAATACTCTTAATCTAGAGCACCTCTTGTGCGGTGTCATATACCAATGGAAATTTATTTTTGATACCTTTCCATTGATACCAAAATTGGCACAAAATGATTATTCTAACTATGAAAATATTGGAGTTAAAGGTTAGGGTATATAGAAAGAAGGAAAAATAGAGCTGATTTTTCTTCCTAAAATTTTCTAGCTCAAGGAGCTCTAATGGATTCTATATCTCATTCATAGATTTCTAATTATGCAAGATAAGCATAAGAGCAAAATGAAGTAGCTGTTAATTCATTCAATGGGGGAAAAGAGGTACCTTGGCTTTCAAATCGAAGAACATGGAGGAGGAGAGCTCTATTTTCTGTAGGAACTTGGGAGCTTTCCTTCACCAACAAGCACAATAATATAGGAAGAAGAGAAGAGATTATGCTTGCCAAATGAAGGAAAAGTAAGGGCTAAGCTCCCTTTTATAGAAGAGGAGAGGGATGGCTCTTGGATGGGATGAGCTTGACTAATCCCATCACAAACATGGGGAGGAGATGTTGGCAAAGAAAAAAATGGAGAAAAGGAGAGGGAGCTCTACCTTTTGTGTGCGCATGCAGGGAAGGAGGTGCCAAATGGAGCAGGTGCAGGTCCCAGCCAGAGAAGAGGGAAGAAAGAAAAGAAGAAAAAGCATTTGATAAATTTTTAATTAAATAATTTATTAATGCTCAAAAATTCAATTTTTATAAACGGGCTCTGAAAAAAATTTACCCCTAGCTAATTTGAGGCTGACGAGCGCAATGACGACGTCGGAATTTGATTACGCGGTCAAATTAAATATCAAAATTTTCCATTAATTAAATATTATTAAAATATTCAATAAAATTTTGACGACTTTCGATTGACACCAAAACATCACCTTTAGCTAATTTGGGGGTAATGAGCGCAATGGTGAAGTTCGATTTTTAATATGAGGTTAAAATAATTAGGTTAAATTCCAGGGTTCCTATTTCCAAAATCAGGGTTTGATCCATTTGACCTCTGATTTGGATTAGGTCTTGTTGGTGAACTACTAATGACTTAAGTAGTGTACTAAGATCAAAATGAGGACTTGGATTAATCTTAATTAGCTAGGATAACAACTTGGGTTGTTATAACTTGTCTACTCCTTCGACTTTTAGGTTGATCCATATGTAAACTGGATATCCATAACTCTCTAACCAATAATGCTCCATGCCTTGTCATCTCCTAAGTAAACATTACTCAAATCACTTTTGGTGTAGTTCTTGAAAGCTTCATTGCTTGGAGTTGCAAGAAAGGAAGTACCCAAGTCCACAATCTAGGACTCAATGCTAACAAGCGACAATATTAACACATCTTGATATTTTTCTTTTGAAACATTCACAGAGGGGTTTTTGTCTTTACCTCCATTTCCTATCTTTTTAAGGCACAATTATGCTTTATGAAGTAGTGTCTAGACTTTCTATAGTTCCAATATTATACTTACCCTTTTTAGACTTTGATATTTCTTGCCTTGACATGGACATGTTTATATTATATCAATGATATAAACTGTAATGACCCCAATAATTGGATAAGAGATTAATCCAAACATCGGCATGTTAGTTTAGCACCCAATACTCTATTAGAAGAAAACAAATAAAGTATAAATACTAAGTGGCCAACTCACTTTATGAGTAGTTGTTAAGTTTAAATAAAGTTATACAACTGAATGCAATAGAAGATACATGATAAGGAGATACATGTAAATACAACACTGCAAGAATTTTCAAAACAAGCAATTAAAATAATCCACTCTTTCATCCTAAGTAGTTATAAAATACTAAACACAACACAGGTTATTTAAGAATAGGTAAAAGTAACTTAGGCAAACTCAAGCAGTTTATAATTTGATTATTATAAACCTCTTAAAAGTAAGAGTAAAGGATAGTAAGTTGGTCACTCTCTCACTTATAATAAAATACAAGTAAACAATTCTAAATTAAGCAAAAGCAAAAGTCTTTATATTCCCTTCAAGCACTTGGACTTGCATTACCTGAATCAAAGGGCTCTTGATCTATCATATTTTGGTATTTAAACATGATAAGGCAATGCTAACAAGAAAAAATGTAGTTATACTAAACTGTCTAAGCACATTTTAAGATTGCCTAAAATTTTAAATTAATAAGATATTATAAATAAAATTTATAATTTAAACTAAGTAGCGGAGCTATAAAAGCTGTCAAGTATAAAAAAAGGAATCAAGCATAACTGTAAAGGAGATAGTATGAAATAAGTTAAGTAAAAATACTCATTTATATACAAGTCCTAACCTACATCCTAAATTGGTAAGGGAAAGCATCATAAAAGGCAAGAAATTACTATGTGCATTAAAGTAAATGAAATGAAAGTAATACATGTTCAATGAAATTTATGCTAGGTAAGCAAATGAAATATAGTGGAGCATTAAATAAAATTAAGTAACATACATTATATTTTAAAAAAACTATAAGTGAGCAAAACACAATACTAAAAATAGAGAGTGTAAAGCATAGAAAACAAAGAAGTCTCTTAGACTCTTAATCTAAGACAAACATAGCCTAGGACTATGAAAAGTAAGCCTAACTAAATAGTTATGAAGAGATCTTACAATCAATAAGATTGTAAAAGAACTCTTATATTATTAGTTGAAGTTATATTTAAAAGCTATCTCATTCTGTGGGAGTACTCAACATAATGGTACGAGGAGTTAAGCACGGCTGCCAACTAGATACAGTGGGGGGTCGAACATTCACATTTACCCTCTATAAAATGTGAAGTCCTTTTATTAGTGCTATCTTTCTTATTGAAAATTGCATAATGCATTCCCCATAAAGCCTTATGAAACTTTTTATTTATACACAATGATCTTGAATGAATGTTCAAGGAAAGAGGCTCAAAGTTAAGCAAGCATTTAATAAATTTCAATAAGTGTAACCTGTTCAAGGAAAAAGGCTGAAAGTTAAGCAAGCATTCAATAAATTTCAATAAGTGTAAACTATGTGATATCCTTTTGTTATCTAAGATTTAATAATCTACATAATGATTGGAGCTAACGGAGCTTCAAATTGACTTATAGATATTGATATTTAAGTCAATTTTGATAAAAAGTAAAAGGAAGATAAGTTTGAAAAATAGTATTTCATGTAATTGAAGTTCATCTTATACTAGTCCTAAACTAATCAAATCAAATAGACTTATGATTAAAGTTTAAGGAAACTAGTAAGGAAGAATTCTATATATAGATTACTAAGTTAATAAAAGTATAAGCTAAAGGATATTCTATTAGCTTCACATATTTAACTTATAAACTAAGAAGTATCAACTCAATTCAATCATGGAGTTATCTAAGATTAATTGATATTGAATATTTAAAATTAAGAAAAGAGATAGATTGTATCCTACATGAAATAATTCATTTTAATATTATAGGGAATTAGAAATCTAAAAGCTTATCTAAAGCATAAAAGGAAACCATTACTCTCAATTTATTTGATTGAGAACTAATATAGGAGGTTAAAGACTATTAAGTTGTACACTACTCTTCTAGGTAATTGTTTAAATACTAGTTAGAACATAAGTTCTTTTAGTGATCTTAACTTAGAAGATTGATATGTTAAACTTGATAGGTTACAAAGGAAATTGAAAGGTTCTAATTTAACCTTACATGTAATTATTGGAAAAACATAACACTTATAGATTAAGAATTTCATTCCAATTCTAGAAAATTTTGGCATGGTCTCCTTTGTATTTGCTCAAAATAAACACATATAATATCAAATATATAAGTCAATCCATTACATGGAATTGACTATTTCCAGTTCTAATAATTTTAATAATTGTAAAGAACATCAATTTATAAGTCAATCCGTTATATGGGATTGGCTATTTCTAGTTCTAATAATTTCAATATTTGTAAAGAACATCAATTTATGATGGTCTCACAAGTACGACTTCCATTAACCATGCATCATGCGCTTCACACGCAGTTTAGCTAGATAAGAGCATGCATTGGGTCAATGGACTATGTCACATCATCTGTTAAAGTTCTAAATGTCCTCTCATCCATTCTACTTTACTGAGCAGTAGAGCAAGGTTAATGGAGACCTTGGTTCTCAAGCGTCAATATCTGGGGAGATCTATTAAGGAAGGGTGCAAGTGAGCATTAAGAATTTTGTCACATAATTCTCAGCTCTACTTGCACTACCTTCCTTGCTCTTACCTAATTTATGAGCATTGGAAAACAAGTTCTTTTAAGCAAAATAATTTAGATTTTAGTTCATCCAAGCATTCAATTCAATATTAAATTTAATGATAAAAATATTCTTTCATTATATTCAAATAATATCATCATACACCAATTATCCCTTGTATATTCTTACAACTATATCTCAACCCTCTCTAAGAGGTTTTTAGCCTTTTACTACTAAGTAAGAAAGAGCATACATACAAAGAAAAGTGAACATCGTCATTAGTTCACAGCAAAAAATAAATTAAGGGAGTTTATGAGAAATACAAGGAATTACCCAGAGGTTTTATTGTTACCCTAGCTAAATTCATATTAAGTAAGCCAAACTAATCGTTGATTTTGATTCCATTAGACTCAATGGATCATTTAAACTCAACCGTAGAAGTTTGGGATCAATCGGAGCTAAATTGAGAATGTTGGTATTTTTGCGTATTTTTTAACCCTAGAAAATACCTAAATTAAATTGATCTTCGAATTAAAATCTGATTTATTTCTGAGTTCCTCCTGCCTTAATTAGCTAAGGGTGAATTTTTAAGAATTTTTGGAGCTCATTTAAGCCTAAATTGGGTTTAGAATTTAATTAGATTAATTATATATTATTATATTGATTTTATTTATTAAATTTAATTATTAATTAAAATTTAAAAGGCGGGATTTGCTGTCGGGACCGCGGCAAATCCGTTGCGGGGTCCTGATGGCGGCACATAGGATTAAGCCATTCGATATTAGCATGCATCTCAGCGCGCTCCATCTAACGGCGGGATCTCCTCCGTGTTAGGATTAGATCCTAAGCATCAGATTTGTTCGAACGTATCCTACGGCTATGATCCATCCCGCTTAAGTAATGCATCAGAGCCATCTGAGACCAACGGTCGATCCATCAGACGGCAGACACAATCCCGAGCACTATGGATCGAAATCTCGCTTTAATCCCTTGAATCTTGTTATGGAGCTCATCCATGAAAGCTCAAACTGGGAGGTAAGCCTAACCAACATTCCTCATTCTGAATTGACAGACATGAGTAGTGCATGGCTGGTTTTTATTTCTAGCTTTGTAATGCCTTCGGGTGACTTGACTGAAGTGACCCACGCCAGAGCGCTCCTCTTATGCTCATTGATTAGGCTGGGAGAGATTCGTATCTCTAGCATCATTTTTGAGCAGCTCTAGAAATCTCTCCATAGACCCTGTGCTGCATTAGCCTACAGGTCATTGATATCTGGGATATACGTGGCCCAAGGGGTAAAAATTCTCTCCTCTGACTCTGTTATTCCCCCCAGCGCCACTCTTGCTCGGTCAAATCTTAACGTCCATTCTAGTGAGCGAAAGCAAGCTAAGAAAAAGAGGGGAGATCAAGGGGAAGCATCAGCTCTGTCTGGCCGTACTTTCTCAAATAAGTTGTTGTTGCGGATTTACAAGCAACAAATAGATCTAGGAAATTCTATGGCAACTGACATGCGGTTCTTCAAAAAGGAACCTGCCCAGCATCGCAAATTCCAGCCCGAATTTCATGAAGCTCTAGGATTAATGTTTGAGGATTGGAGCTTGTAAGGAGGACCGGATGCGTCCGTACTGCCGCGACCGCCTGTCGGTGCCCCCATTCCGGACACTCGCTATCCATGCGACTACTCCTATAATATGGAAGAAGAAGAGGAAGATGATGAAGACCAAGAATAAATAGGTTGTATCTTTTCTTATTTGTATTGTTAGTATTTCATTTTTTTCTTTTTATATGTTCTATTTTTATTTAAGGAAATAAATTATGGACTCTCATATTTTCAAAATCTTTCTATAAATTGCAAATGACAAATTTTTTCTGAATTTTTCAAGTTTATGAAAGTTACAAAAATGTCAATATAGAAATTGATTATCAACCAATGTTTGATTAATGAAAATTGACTAACTCATTAATGCCATTAAATAATCTAAGCAAGGTTATAATTTCAAATTGAGGTCTAATCTCTAAAAAAAAAAAAATTAAAATGATAAGGACTAAGCGTGGGGAAAGGCTTTCGAATAAAAATTATTGATTAAGGTGAGTAAAGTAAGAAGTGTGCTAGGCTCCCTAGGACTTCATGATCACAAAGATTAGAAATTTGGATGAAGAAAAATATCTCTCCCTAAGAATAAAAAAGAAAAATAAAAATAGAGATGAAAAAAAATATCTCTGCCAAAGGAAAGAAATGAAAAATATCTCTCCTAAAATTTGAAATATCTTTGTGATTCATAAGAAGAATCACATATGGCATGAACAACTCTTGATTACTCACTACAATCCTAGTTCAGTAATTACAAAGAACCTTCCCCATTACCTAGCACAAAGCATAAATTCTTAAAATTGAAGATTAGTCTATTAACCTCAGTTCATAACCAAGATTAGAAATAATTAAATGATGTCTAATTGCTCTTGTCATTTCAGTTAAGCACGAGCTTTAAATTGTAATCAAACTCTCATTAATATTACTTGTTGACTCTCATACATTTGAAATAGAAAAATATCTTTTTTTCTTAGCTTACTCGATGACGAGCAAGGGTCTAAGTATGGGGGTGTGATAAATCCATAATTTATATCCTAATTAAAGGTAAAATCTCTTTTATTTTTTATGTTCAACTGCTTCCTTGATCAGATTCTGCCTATTTTATTATGAAAAATGTCTACCTATCAATTTTTGGATAATTCTGGAAATTTCTACAATTTCTGGAAGAAATCTACTGTGAGGTGCTATAGCGCGCCACAACGGGAGAACTTGCGGGAGAACTTGCGGGACTCAGGTGCTAGAGCACGCCACAGCGGGAGAACTTACGGGACTCATACGCTACAGTGTGCCACAGTGGGAGAACTTGCAGGACTCAGGCGCTACAGCGCGCCACAGTGGGAGAACTTGCAGGACTCAGGCGCTACAGCGCGCCACAGTGGGAGAACTTGCGGGACTCATGCTCTACAGCGCGCCACAATGGGAGTACTTGCGGGACTCAGGTGCTACAGCGCGCCACAACAGGAGAACTTGCGAGACTCAAGCGCTACAGCATGCCACAATGGGAGAACTTGCGGGACTCAGGTGCTACAGCGCGCCACAATAGGACAACTTGCGAGACTCAGGTGCTACATTGTGCCACAACGGGAGAACTTGTGATAGGCGCTACAGCATGCCACAGCGGGAGAACTTCAGGATTCAGGCGCTATAGCGCACCACAGCGGGAGAACTTGTGGGACTCAGGCGCTACAGTGCGCCACACCGGGAGAACTTGCGGGACTCAGGCGCTACAGCATGCCACAGCGAGAGAACTTGCGAGACTCGGGCGCTCTAGCATGCCACAGTGTGAGAACTTGTGGGTCTCAAGCACTACAGCGCGCTATAGCGGACCATCAGAGGAAAAAAGCCCAGAATGCCACAGCGAGTTGCTACGGACAACTTTACAAAATTTGACCGCTGTAGCGCGCCACAGCGCGCCGTAGCGGTGCGCCAAATTTCTTTATAAACAGGGCATTTTTTGCAACTGAACAAGACCTCCCAACCAGCTCCTTGTCTTCTAACCATCATTCCTTCTACAGCAGAATTATTTTTAATTGGAAAAAATGACATTTTGAAGTGATGTGGAGATTAAAGAATAGAATAATAGAGGTCCACAAGTTGAATTTGTAATCATCATAGCAAAATTTTGGAAGAGGGAAAAGTAGATTTTGAATGGGAAGAAGTGGAATGCAGCCCCTCTATAAATATAGCTATTTTTCACTTAAGAAGGGTTCCCAATTTGGCTCACATAATTCCTAAGTAAGGAGAGAGCTGCGTAGATGAGAAGGAGAACTCTCTAAGGGTTGAGAACTCTTGTTGCTAAAGAGAAGAAGGTAGAACGGCAGCACTACGGACCTAGGAGAAGCAACCAAGAGTAAGAAGAGGAGATATCCGGAGAACTTCATCAAAGGAATGTTCCTAGTACTCTCTAACTCTTATCTTATATTTTTTTTAGTTGATCATAAAATGATCTTTATCCATGTATGTGTTCTTCTTTATCTCTAGTGTAATGTAAAGCTAAACCCCCCTTGGGGAGAGTTGGGGGCAATCCTACATAAATTGAAAGAGACTATTATGTATGAAAGGTTCCTCAAGCTTTAATGAAATTTTGTAAAATAAACAACTTGTTAAGAAAATAAAAAGGATTGTTATGGACTTGAATATGGACCAAATAATGAAGGACTAAATGATTTCAAAGACAAAAAATGGTCTTATGCTCCATAGCTCACCCTTAGTTTGGAGCTGGAATCATGAGTGCATAAAAGCTTAGAATTATATGAGAAAGTTGTTGAGCTTAGTGCACCCTGATATATATTCAACTAAAGTGTTGAAGTGTGTGAGCTATGGCCCATTAAATGAGCTCCGTTGCTTAGCATACGTGAAGGGAGGGAATAGATTCTTTGAGAGCTCATGAATGAGGTGACATAGTCATTGAGCCCAAACTAAATCACTCCCTCATCTGAACTATGCATGATGCACATGATGCTCTTAGTGAAATTAATGCTTGTAAGATCTTAAATAAATAAGTCTCATTTCTATAATCTAGGAATGAGAGAAAAGAAAAGCCAATAATCCAAAAATCTTCAAGGGTCTCTATGCTGAAATAAAGCCAACTAAGTGTTCATTTCATGCACAAGATTTGAACTTGTAAATCTTGGAGTTAAACTCTAAGGAGGACACTGTGCACTTAATTTAAAAATTAAGCAAAGAGAAATGGAAATGCTTAAGGAACCATCATAGATAAGTCATCTAACATATCATGTGGGAGAGACCCAACTCTCCTCTCCTTTTTATCATAGTTATCTTCTACTAAGACTTGCTGCACTTATTTAGGAACCATTTAAACAAAACACACATAATTTAAAAATTATTGAACGTAGATATATCTTAGTAATAAAACACCCAATTCCTTGAGGGCGATAAATCTCAGAACTCACATTCTAAATTATTACTTTATAACACGTACACTTGCGTGCAAGCGCAGACGTGTAATTTACAGTCTGTCAGAAGCCTTTAACAACCTTTCTGTAATATTCAGTTAATCATAAAAAGCTTCTGATATCTGTTACTGACTTGGGCAGTACCCAGTCTTGGATTGCACTTACTTTCTTTTGATCTACTTGAATACCTTATGCATCAACTACATGACCCAAGAAAGCTATAAAATTTAGCCAAAATTTGCATTTGGAGAATTTAGCATACAACTAGTGTTCATGCTAAGTTTATAATATAGCTTATAAATGATCTTCATGATCCTTCTAAGTTCGAGAATAGATAAGAATATCGTCAATAAAGATGATAACGAATTTGTCTAAATATGGCTTAAGAACTCGCTGCATTAAATCCATGAATATTGATGGTGCATTAGTGAGTCCAAAAGATATCATAAGAAATTCGTAGTGTTCATAAAGAGTACATAAAACTATTTTCTCAACATCAACATCCCTTACTCGCAATTTATGATACTCAGAGCTCAAATCAATTTTTGAAAATATGACAACACTAGATAGCTGATCAAATAAATCATCGATTTCAGGCAATGGATATTTCTTCTTGATAGTAACTTTATTTTATTCACGATAATCTATGCACATCCGCATAAATCCATGTATCTTATTTACAAATAAAACTGGCGCTCCCCAAGGTGACATGCTAGGCCTGATAAAGCTTTTGCTCAAGAGCTCTTGCAACTGTTCGTTAAGCTCTTGCAGCTCCTTAGGTGCCATTCTATAAGGAGCTTTAGATATTGCCTGAGTTTCGAGAACTAACTCAATATAGAATTCTACTTTTCTAGATGGCAGTATTCCTGGCAGATCATCAGGAAATACATCGATGAAATCTTTTGTTATCTTACAATAGGATAAAGGAATGCTCTCTCTAGCTTCACCCATCACGGTGACAAGAAAAGCGTCACATCCCCTACTGATTAATTTTTCAGCTTTAATAGTGTTTATTGATGACAGTTGAGTGCTAATCTTCCCTATGAAAGTTTTGGGCTTGCCATGAGAATAAAAAGTGACTTTCTTCTTTAGGCAATTTATCACTGCATTATGACTACTAAGCTAATTCATTCCAAGAATAATATCAAAACTGGACAGAGGCAAAACAATTAACTTGGAAATGAATGCTTTGTTATTTAATGGGAATTTAACATCGCAAAACTTAAGAGCACTGAATTGGGCTCCGGATAGAAGTTCAACATTTAGCAACTTAGCTAATTTGTAGGTGGGCAGATTAAGGATGTTGACAAAATGTTCAGAAATAAAAGAATGACTGGCCCTAGTGTTGAATAGCACATAGCAGTATTTGTCATAAAATAAAGTGTTCCTAAAGTTAAGTAAATATACTGTATTATTAATTACAATATTAACATGCAGGAAATATGAATTAAAGAAGGGGTTCATAATGTGTACCTGAAACCGCATTGTTATCTTCTACGGCTTCCAGAGGTGTTAAAGCTTATACTCATGCAAGACTGGTAGGATGATTATTAACTTGCTTCTAGAAGTTATTTTGGAAGTTTGGAGCGATAGCTTGCTCACTTGCAGGTTCATCTGCAGGAGCTGGCATTATTGTCATTCATAGATCTCTTTTATTCAAAGGTGTAGCTTAAAAGACCTGGTTCCGCTATAAATGGTGTATACGTACACTGTCCATAGTTTTTGAGTGCGTGCAGTTATAAAATATGTGGCCATGATGACTGCAAGTGAAGCATTTGTGCCTAAAGTGATAACACTTGCCATAAGGGTGAGGTCTATTACATCCTGGAATAGGTTTAGCAAATGGAGCAGCTTTACATTCATAGACTTTGGCAGATTGAGGCCTGTGCCTCTTGGAAGCCTCATGATAGCTTGGGGCTGCATGGATCTTTCACTTTAGCTCTTGTTCTAACTGGTGGTGCTCCACCACTCTTGCTATTTCCACAAGTTGAGAAAAATTTATGAGACGAAGTGGGATGACATGGTCTTTAATAAAGTCATGTAATCTACTCTGTAAACAGTGACATCTTGCAGCTTTAGATTGAATGAGCTCCGAGGCAAAGCACGTAAGCCACCTGAATTCCATCTCAAAATCTGAGATAGTATGGCTTCCTTTCTTCTGCCTCAAAATTATGTCTTCGATCATATTTTGTGCAAAAGGGGGAATGAATTCAGATTTAAATTTTTCTACAAATTCATCCCAGGGAATATCTTTAATCTTGTAATCAACAAAATGGGTGTTGTGAATGTTATCCCACCAGTACTCTGCTTCTTCGTTGAATAGATGGGCAGTGAAACAAATTGTTTCAGAGTTGGAGCATTTGATGCTGGTTAAGCTCTTTTCAACTATCTTCAGCCAACTAGCTGTATCCATGGGAGATAAATTTCTACTAAAAGTTGAGGGTCTTAACCTTAGAAAACTATGCAGAAGTTCATCAACAGATTGATGGGACACATGGGGTGCATATGGTGTAGGTACAGTCGATGCTAGACTATTAGTAGCTATAGGTGAAGGATGAATAGCAATTAGCCTTTGGAGTGCTAGGGTTTGCTGAGTTTAATTTTATAGCATTGCTGCTACCATACTCCATAGACGGGTCACCACATCAGTAGAACTACTAGAAGCTACAGCAGTCTTAATAGGTGTAGTTGTTGGGGATGATCCATAATTCATCCTATTTTAACAAGATGAATATTTTAGAATAAATTTTAAAGGATGAGACTTAAATTTATCATTAAATCTTAAAATAGCAAAATTTCCTTACTCAAAGAGTGAGGATTACATAAGTATTAAGGGAAAGAATACGCTTGTATAGATGCTAAGACATGGCAAGGGCTACAATCACTTTCACAACTCTATACTAAATACTAGTGTTCTTTAATGAACTTTGCATAGAATGCGAGACAAAAGTCCATTGAGGAAATAACATGGCGCTTTCTCTTACATTTCCTCTCAAACTTCCAGTTGGTAATGATTCACTAATCTTCTGCAGCATCTTGGAGTAGAAAGGTCATAAGATTGACACGAATGAAATCAGGACACTCTATATTATCCAAAATTGACTCCTCATGGTTCAACCGTTCCTTAGCTATAATTGGGAAGTTAAGACCTCTGAAGATGGGTTACTAAAAAAGCTTGTCCAGAGTTAGGATTTCCTTTGGCTGAAACTCCAACTACAGATCTTCTATTTTCTCGATCCCAATGGTAGTCGTAATCCTAGATAGCGTCAAATATGGTTAAGTAAGAGTTCAATTCAAATCTTCCACACTCCATTTGGTTCTATTAAAATAATTTATAAGTTCTCAAGTTACTTGAAAGTGATTTAATCATCTTTTGTTGATATTTTTAACTCACACTTTGATATAGAGTTACTTGAGAGTATTGTGTTATGGTTGTTATGATTTGATGATTGCATTCTAGAAGAATTATCCATTTGGTAGATAGAAATATAAATTCCAATCTGACACCTTATGGTGCTCTTAGATACCAAATGTGGAGTCTCATGCCCTCCGTGGTCATGCTAACACTAAGGTTAACATGATTATAGTAAGTAGAGTCACCGCGTGGCAACCCTCCCAGCTATAGTCGAGTCAGGTTTAAGCCTAACTCGCTTTAATTGGAAGACTTGTCACCTGAAGCTGAAAGTCATGCATCAAAATATTAAAGTAGTGAAAGCAAGTAAAAGTATAACATCCACATCCACAGCATAGAAGGAAAAGTAAAGATTATAACTTAGCTTAATATGAAAATGCAAAAAGTAAATACATCCCGAATATTTAATTATTATGGATAGCATTTAAATAAAAGGAAACTCTCATTCTCATAAGCAGAAAGAAAACTATTTAATTCTCAATAGCAACTGGAATGTCCTCATCTTGACTAAGCTCCTCTCCTGAAGCTACCTCCATGAAAAGCTCTGAATCTGACATTGTCGATATCACAATGTCAGGATCCCAGCTAGGAAAAGAAAAACTTACATTAAGATAATTTTCTAAGCATATTTAAAGTTGATTTAATAAACAGCATATTTTAAGATAGCACATTTTACTAGCATGCAAGTATTTAAAATGTGCAATACGCAATAAGGAACATGATAATTATAAATAGAGAATTTATAACTAATCAAAAGGAAGTATGCAAAATCACATACCTCAATCAGAAGCTGGAACAAGGTTAAGCAGTAAATATACAAATGATTGAAAGTACTAAAGGTACTGAAAGTACTAAAAGTACTGAAAGTACTAAAAGTACTGAAAGTACTGAAAATAAACTCATCCTAACATGCTTATGGTCATTTAAATATATGCTGATTTACAAAACAATCAAATTGCACTGAAAAGTAAAAGTAAACTGAAACAAAACTAGCATCTTAGTATATGTAAGTACTAAACTAAAAAGCATTGAACTAAAATAAATGTACTAAAATAAACTGAAATCGAGCAGAAAATAGTAAAACATGCACATAATTGATAATATATAACTTGGCTAAATGAGGCCACTGAACTGAAAAAGTCTAACATATATTACCCTAGCCAATCACAAAGCTAGGTCTAGTTAGACTAAAGATGTATAAAAGAGAGATGTGCCTAAATTAGTACTATCATCATAGAAACTAACTAAATGAAGCCATTGAACAGAAAAGTCTTACATATATTTCTCTAACAAACCATAGAGCTAGGTCTAGTTATGCTATAAAATCAAACATATATCATCCTAACTAACCACAGAGCTAGGTCTAGTCTATTCTATTGCATAAGAACTGAACTGAATAGGCAAACTAATTAGAACACGCTCTACTAAACCGAGCATTGAAGAATTAAGTGAACTTAATCAACTGATTTATAATTAAATGATGTTTATGCATTCAATTTTACATGGGATACTCATCAAATATCCAATGTTCGACTAATATGTTCTAGGTATAAAACTCAAATACAAGGTATGCAAAGCAATAATATTCAAAGTAAGCAAGTGACTTTATTAAATATATGTGATATCTGTTATTATCTAATGTAATATGTTCTATCTATTCTGAGATAGTACAAGCTTAGGATCTCTAATATCTAACTATCAAGCATAATCCCAAATTTATGACCTTAAAGATTAATACATTAGGACTTAATAAGTTCTAATTCAAAATAAAAAATGATGACTATCAAAATTAAGTAATTAATCAATGACTTAATTAATGTATTTTGATAACTCAAGCCTAAATCTTGATTTAAGCAAATCAAGATTTAAGGATTTAAGGTTTAAACTCCAAATTGGGGTTTCAACTATAAATCCAAGGTACTAATTGCTAAGGGTCTAAGGTTTACACCCAAAAATTATTCTAATAGATAGAGAATCTTAAGAGCTGAAAGATTAAGGAAAAATATGATCCTGTAAACATAAGAAAGCAATTTGGCACTAGGTTTGCCAACATCAAAGATTAATTTAAGTCATTAGGAATTAATCAAGATCTGGGTAATTAAAAGGAGATTAGTGAATTTAGAACTCTTAAAATCTTTATTAAGGTATGAATTGATTCTACCATATCTCATGAGCAATTAGAGACTTTAATCATAAAATTTGGCCATTAAATGAATTAACTATTCACTAATTATGTTTTGAGAAAGATTAGGTTATAATAGAAATTCAAATGATAGAAAGTGAAATTTAATTTTATATTATTATTCTTTGTATTTTTCTAATCAAAATGGTATATTGAATCATACCATTTGGATCAGTATAAATAAAGTTATTTAATTAATTTAGATTGAATGTTTTGGATTAATTAAACCATATATTATTTAATATATTCCAATTTCCATTTTATTTTTCAAAAGGAATTAAATTCTTAAATTGCTTTAATTACCTTGGCCCAATATCAGAAGACGCGGGTTAACACAGGACCCGGCTGGGCTGAGACTGCGCACTGCGCGGGCCTGGGATGGCCTTGCCAGAGGCGATAGTGTCGTCGTCCCCGCCTCTTCCTTGATAGGCCGAAGAGGGAAGAACTTGATGAGGCTAATTCTCAGCATCTAGGCCACACCAATGCCTCCTCTCGATCGTGACATGAGCATTGAGTCCAGATGCATTGATTCCACCATGAGGCCCTCTTTAGGAAGCACAAGATTGCCAGATGACTACTCCATGTAACTAGCCTAAGTGCAGACACTTTGGATTTACTATGAGGAGTTAATTCTCCTCATAAAGACCACTAAATGGATGGAGTTCGATCCCTACACCATCAGTGAAGTGAGATGAGTTGAACCCCCAAGGTTATGAGGCTTGGACTGCAGCTGATAGCAGGGTCCTTACCTTTTAATTAAAAGGTATGTAATAACTTAAGTTATTTGAAATATTTTTAGCTTAAATCTGTGCTAAGTTTACTTATTTTGAAATTATTTAGATTGAATGAGTGGATAAATATTGCTTATATTACCTATACTTGCATTATTTTCTATCATCTTATTTGCTTTTAATTGCAAACTATTTTTAACTTAACAATTTGCTCATAAAGTGATTGGCCACTTAGCATCTAGTGTTAGATTAGCTTTCTTCTAATCTAGTGTTAAATGCTAAGATAACACTCCAATATTGGGTTTAGTTCCTATCCAATATTGGGGCCGTTACAGTTATGCTCTTACTTGCTTCTGCTACTTTGATATTTTGATGCATGATCTTCAGTTTTAGGTGACAAATCTTCTAATTAAGGCGGGTCAGGTTTATACCTTACTTGACTTTAGTTGGGAGGTTTGCCACAATTGGAGACCGTATTCACCGTAATTATGTTAATCTCAGTATTATTATGACCACAAAGGGTACGGGGCCCCACATTATATGTGCTAACCTATGTATTATATAGTTACATGTATGTATATTTTTGATATTTTACATCAAAGATACTATGTTTGAGAATACATTTATTTTTGTATAAAAATATGATTATTGCATTAATGCATATCAGCCGCTATATGAATTGCAAATCATTATTATGACAACCCAAATCCTACTAAGACAGTTAGGACCAAAACCTAGCTCAATTAAGCAAAAATCAGGACCTCGAGCTTGTTCAAAATTAGGTCGAATCAAATATACAATTAGAAAGAGTATATTTCTATGATCATAATGCCCAAGTTTGTGAACAATCTGAATAACAAGTACTCATAAATTAATTTTTGGAATTTTAAATACAAAAAATTAGAAAAATACAAATATAAGTCCAAATTCAAAAAATTTAGTGTCATTGGGTTCCTTTGCCTGTAAAGCTCCTCCCCCCCCCCTCTTCCGTCACACCCACCTCTCCTCCTCTGGTCGACGACGCCCTCCTTTGCCTAGCCTCTAACCCTCCCGCATCCCAACGAACCTCTGTTGTCGCTTGAAGGATCCCTCATTCGAAGAAGTAGAAGAAGAAGACGAGGAAGAAAAAAACAAAACAAAAAATTATGAGGACAGTTTTTTTAAAAAATAATAATAATAATAATAAATAACCATTAATTTCTGACTCTTAACTTTATTAATCTCTAATTATTATACTATATATATATACATTATCATTAGCATTAATAATGATAATCATAATAATATTTTCTTTTTATTATTATTATAATAATATTATCTCTAAAAATAATAATACTTACAATAATGATAATAATGATAATAATGATAATAACAATAATATTATCCTCAACAACTATATTATATTATATTTATTATCATTTAATTTTAATAATAATAACAATATTATTATTATTATCATTTTTATTGATAATAATAATTTAATTATTATTACTATTATTATTTCCACCATCATTATTATCATATTTTTCTTCTGCACATAATAATAATAATTCATCATTATTATCATTATTAATAATAATAACTCATTATTATTATCATTATTAATATATTTTGATTATCATAATAAAAAAATAATACAATAATATCACTATTATTATTATTATTGCTTACATCATCATTTTTATTACAATATTCTTTACTCATAATAAGAATTATAATAAAATGATAATAACAATCCTATTATTAACATCCTCATTATTATTATTGTTATGATTATTGTGATAATTCTTCCTATATTATTATTATTCCTATTAAATAATATTTCACCTATTATATTATTATTATCATCTTCTTTATCATATTTTCTTGATATTATTATTAGCATCTCTCTTAATAATAATACTAATAATATTAATAATAACAATAATAATAATAATCATAATAAAACTTCATTATTATTATCTTCATAATAATAATATTATTATTCATATTAGTATTATTATTAAGTTTTTAATCTCTCTTCATTAAATAAGAAACATTTGTATCATCATTATTATTACTATTAATAATAATAACAATTCTTTTATAATAATACTTTCTCTACATAATAATAATATTATGATAAAAATAAATAATAATAATTAATTATTATATTATCTTCATCATCATTATTATTATAATATTCTTCTTCTTTATATAATAATAATAATAATAGTAATAATAATAATATTATTATTATTACTATTATTATTCTCAGTACTCTCTAATCATTATTATCATAATACTTTTCTCTTTAAGAAAATAATAATAATAATAATAATAATAACACTGTTATCATCTTCAATATTTTCCATTATATTAATGATAAATTATTATCATAATAATATCCCATTTTTTATTAATAGAGAAAGAAAGAAAGAGGAAAAAAAAAGAAATAATACTTAATATAATATTAGTATTAAATATTTAATTTATAAATGCAAAATTTATCATCACCATTTTAATAAGAATTTTATGCACACAGATTCGTAAGAGATCAACATAGACACAAAACATGTACCATGAAGTACATTTGTATATGTTGATTTGCTTATATACCTTTGCTCCGCTTTGTTCCTTACAAATTTCATATTTGAGAACATATTAATTTAAGTATACTGTCATTATTTGATATACTATTATAAATAAATAACATGCTTGAATGAATAAAATGAGGTTTCAATGTGGTTGTTTACAGTCTATACATAATGTAATTTTATGTTTATAACGGAACAACTTCGTTATCATTCTACTTTTGAAGATATGAAAATATTATGATTATGCCTATAATGAGGGCTAACATAAATGAAATGCTATATATATATATATTATTTATGAACTTAAAGTTATGATAATCAAGCAAACGTGCATTATTTCTCAATATTTGAGATTTTTCCCACTCTAATAAATTTTATTATTTTATTATTCACTTTCGAGATAGAATTATTCAATTTTTGAAGAAATATTAACTCATTTTGTGACAAGTTACTTTTATTATTATTATAATTATTATTCAAACTTTGTTTTGCATAGAAAATTATAAAAATCCTCAAGAGAGGAAAGATTGTCTTTTCGATTCTTATTAATTTATTTTTCATGTTTCTTACAAGTTTAATTTCATGCTTCTTACTTAAATATATAATGTAATTAATGATATTCAAAATAATTAGAGTATTTCTTTAACGGGAATTCAACCCGAGCATTTTCGTTATAAATGCCAGGTCATGACTTCGAGGAGGAGCTGGAATAACCCAGAAATAAATAATCATTGCACTTTCACTTTTATTATCATTCATGTATTTGAACAAAGAAAACCTACTCCTATAAAAAGGAGTAAACAAGAATTACAAAAAATATCAAATTTTTTACATTTCAAATTAAGATGAACAATTATCTGTGATATTTTATATTATTATGCCAAATCTTGACTATGATTCTCAGCAAACAACCCCAAATCCTGGGTCCTCGCTGGCCCGAGAATTCGGGGGCTTCACATTTATCATGACAGCTTGTGACATATGTTTATGGTGAAAATATCTGAAGAAAGTTTGAAATTGAACTATTAACAGGTGGAGTTTACTAGTAATCCAGTCCAAAATAAGGATGGATCTAGCCCACTAGAAAGTGATTATAGATCCAGATGAAAGACTCACAAATTCAAAGAGTATAGTATAATTATCAACAGGTAATTGATACATTCTTAGAATAGTCTATGATTTGAAAAATACAATGAAGGTTGAGGCTTTTAATGCCTAACAACAATAGAAAGACATAATCTTAGTGGGAGCGTCAGTTCGATTAAGAGCCCATCACACAAAGTTAGTGATATAAGATAAAATGTAAAATTTTATTTATGTTTATATTTCAGCATATTATGCAACATATTTTATTATTTTTATTTTCATTTGATGCAAATTTCATCGCATAATATTATCAATTATTTTATATACCTCATAGGAAATTAGCATGTATTTTTTACTGAACTTTTATGTACTCATATATGAATTGATAAGAATATTTTTAGGAATTAATAATGAGTAAGAGAAGGATAAATAGAAATAGTTATAAAATAATCAAAATAAAAAAAGGTAATTATCAAAAATAAATTAAATATAACATATTTAGTTCTCTAAATATTTTTGTATGTATACAACTCAAACACTAAATATATATATCTAATGTTCAAACTTTTCATATTTACAAAATAATTATGTCATTATCATTTATATAAAATAAAGTGTTTCATTGTTGAATTATATAAATACAGAAAGTTGTTATCATATTCATTTAGTAAGCCATATTTAACTCATAATAATTGAGATTCATTAATCAGAGAATTATAATTATAAACTCATTAAAATATAAATAAAAAAATTTATTGGTTATAATTTTCTTATTCTTTTTTATTCTTATATATAACCATCAAAGAAATATATATTAAAATAAAATAAAAAATGAACACAACTTACACTAATTTATATTTTACCTAATCTTTAGGTTTATAATAAAAGGTTTACTAAAAAAAATTTAAATTTAATTTTAAGCTAAAAAGGAATATAAAATTTAAAATAGAAAAATGCTAATCTTTAAAAAAAAAAAAAACTAATTTTATTTTTATTTTTATATGGAGAAACATAAAAAATATATATTATACCAATTATATATTTACATATAAAAATTTTAAAATATTATATGTCGTCATAAATTCTTGTATAATAATATTTCTTGATTTTTTATTTAAATATGCAATAAAGCTTTATAATAGAAATAAAAAACTATTATTAACATAAAAAATTATTATATTTATTAAAAATATTATTTATGATAGCATATTAAACTTGATCACAACTTTTGTTTGACGTTGTAGCTTTTTCATCAGCCTCTGTTCTTCCTTTTCCGCCGTCCCCTTTGTCTGTATAGTAACTGTTAATATATAGTCCTGTCTTGGTTTTGCTCGCGCTGTTTCAAGTTCGGACGAGCGAGAACGCAAGAGAATATGTTAATCTGGGGATCGGGGAATCAAATAATTTCATAAATTCATAATAAAAGAGGGAAGCAGGAGCAGGAAAGGGAGGCAAAGGTGAGAAGGTTGATTTCGATTCACTATCGATTAAAATTTTGGCATCTACACAGCCGCGGACAATCCTTCTGTATGTAAAACACTTTCCTTCTTTGTTATTAATTTTTTTTTTTTTTTTTTCGAGAACTTTGCGATTTCTCTACCGCGACATCTCTTCGTCTCCATGGGCTTTTCGAATTCTTTAGCTGCTAACTTCAAAACCGGGGATTTCAGGATTTGCGGAGTTTAGAATTTTTCTTAACATTTGCTGGATATGAAACCCTAAAGGAGGATTTCGATTCTTGAAATTCCCCGCTACTCTTATATGCCGTTTAGAGAATTTGAGGATGTACTCAAGCAAAACTTGCTTAAATCCTTAATCTAAGCATGCCCATGAGTTACTATTTTACGCCTCTTTCCCGTTCCCATCTCAACGAGCGCGCGTGCTCCCGGCTCGGACGCGTACGCAGTCTTTCTTACATCGCTGTGGACGACGAGCGCGTGCGCTTCCGGATCGGACGCGTTCTTCCTCTATAGCCGTTCTTCTTCGCACCTGCTTCCGGTATAGCCGAACGTGGTCCACAGCGATCGCGCGTGCTGCTTAAGAAAATAGAGTATAAAAGGACGACGTCGTTGTTGTTATTCTTTGCGCGTGCTCCTGGTATAGCCGTGATCTTTTTTTTTTTTTTTTTTTTGGGAGAAGGCTTATTTAATTAGGCAGGCTCCTCTATTTACTTTAACGAATATTTTCTTAAGAAGTTTTGGATGCGGGGATGTTGTATATAATTTGATTTATAGCTGTCTTGCTTTAGTTTTTCCTTCAAAAGGTTGATTCAATTCTATATGGAATTTTTATCCAAAATTTTCTTATTTGTGTTGTTAAAAAAAAAACTTCTCTGTTTGACATAGTAAGGATCCTATGGAGCTTCTTCTATATTTATCAAAGTGCAATGAGGTTTGTGACATTTGCAGATTTGTTGCAAGCCTTTACAATCACATCAAATAAAGTGTGCTGCTGAGTCCACATATTCTGAAATTTGGATGTTAATTGTTTGTTGACATTGTACTTCTATAAACAGGGGGATTGATTTGAAGGTATCCTACATATATGCTCAGTTGATGTTGAGAAAACCTTGAAAACCATTCACTATTGATGAGTGTTAAATTGAGCTTTTAACGGTTTTCCCTATGTTGGGACCAAGGAGAAGAGTGAGGTTTTGTTAATATGTTAAACCTGATAGCTTGGGAAATAAATCTACAAGGTATCCTAGGGGGTGTCTTGTTGAGGGTTGAACCATTGAAGTTGGGCACCTATTTAGGGGCACACATGATAGAGGCACACATGATAGAGTCATTTATTTATATACTTAAGAAAAAAAAAAGGAGTAGTTCATCAATGTTTGCATTCTTATGAGATGTGTTTTGAGTCTAGAGAACCTAGGAAGGATTTTTTGTGCTGAGGTGAGAAATTGAAGCACTTTCTAATAACAATCATTAGTTATCTTGAAATCTTCCGATCAATGCTTACCTTAATGGTTTGGAAAACTCAATAGGCTCAGAATGGCTGTAGATTAGGGCAAGGCATCGATTCATTTCAGCAAGGGGCTAATAAGAATGCTATGGTACAGATTAATGGACAACCATGCCTTTCAACTAGAAGCATTATAAAAGTAGCAGAAGAAAATGATCCAACGATTGCGGTTTTGTAGGATATTGGCGGTTTAAGTGAGGAGTGGAGGAAGTGGAATGAAAAGAAATGTTTGGAGTTTCCTTGTGTGTGGAGATTTCTGAAACACAACAAAGTGATGAAAAGGTTTGAATGGGTATTCAGAAGAAATTATCATTCGGGGGTGATGCATATGAGTAGGACAAAAACTGCATTTACTAAGCTTAAATTACTCGAGTGATACCGGGTTGCATTTAGAAACAAATAATTTAGGGAATTAACTAATTAGGAAATGTGCTTGACCCTATTTAAACAGAAAACTACTTGCAACAATTGAGTCCATCACTAATGGAGAGAATAATGCTAATTGCATATATCCAATATGATGAGCCCACAGAAGGCATGCTGTTGACACTTTGCAAATTTGGATTTATAGCTGTCAGCCGTAGGCTGAGTTGAGCCTCATGGGTGAACAAATCTCGAAGCTTTTCTTTCGTTTCTTTATAAGCTAATCAAAGAAGACTCATTTCTTGCGATATAGACAAACATTTTTCAGTCTTTTGTGTCATGCACGACATCATTTCTTGCTATATAGACAAAAGTGATTTAGATAGTGTGTTATGGGATAAGGAAGCAATATTGGTATTTTGAAGGACTTATTCTGTAGGGAAATTATGAGATAAGCGATGGTGCGCTTGAAATCAAGATGGTTCATAATGTTTATAGACTTTTTCCCATCAGAGAGAAAATATGTTTTGTTGATGATAATTATTGCTCGTAGCTATAAACATTGAGAATGTTAAATGACAAAATGATGATGGTGTTGGTGTGTTGAAACTCACCAAGAAGGCTCTGGTGTTCGTCCCTTTTATTGTGGTGTGGTAGCATTAATCAACTATGCTGTCTTGGGGCAGGGTTGTTCAAATGCCTTTTCCCTTTGAGAGTTGGGGGTGTTTGGTTGCTCTAGCATCTCTGTCAAATTCTCAGCATAGTTGTACTTTGTGGCTTGACTGTGAAGCTCCTCCATGTCTTTTGAGCTTTTCTTGACAGTAGAAAAGTAGAAGATAACTGAGCAAAAACTGTGGATTAGGCCAACATCTAGTTAGATGGATGCTTTCTTTTAAAGTTTTTTCCTTTTATTGTATTTTGTCTCTGGATGATTTTGTTATTTGCACGTGGACCTTTCTATGACCTATTTTCATTTGCTTAAATTTATTTGTTGCAGATTGTTGCATTTACAGTTATCCGCTTGTTGAAGAACTAGAAATTTTGAACTTATGGGATAATGCAGTGCAACTATTTGCTGCACAAAATTATTCTATTTACAAATTTAAAATTCAATGCTCATGGCAAAACTTGGAATTCTTGGACGCAGGTTTCTAAGCAGTACTCTCTTTAACTATTTATTTAGCTACTATGTAGCACATTATGTTTCTTTTACCAAAGATCACTTAAAATATATTTTGTTACTGAGTTGTTTCTTTACAATGGATCCATTAGGAAAACATATGATAATATGAAACTCATTATGACAACGTTTGTTGGATTTATTATTGGTTTTTTGATTGGAATATCATGCCCGTCTGCTAACATAACAAAGGTAAGGCTCTGTTTTTTTTTTTTTTTTTTTTGCTTTGGTGATGCTTTTATATAAAATGATTTGGTTTTCTTCATATTTTTTCTCAGCTTTACTTGCCGTCTAGCATTGTTTCTTACACTGAAGATAAGAATTCAGGCATCCAAGCGCAAACTTTGTTGAATCATGCGTGGACATCTACACTTAATGACAGTTCATTGTTTAATTCAACTAGCAACCCCAAGGTTCTTTTTAGTTACGATGATTTTTCCATGTATTTTGAAGGCATATACATGAGATGTACTTAAAAAATATCTAATCATACCAAGTTCTATCTTGATTTTTTTCTCTTTACACATTGTTAATAATTGGTGTGGCAAATTTAAGGGAAGTTTATTGCACTTGGGAATGGGCAAGTTAGCCTGGGTGCTTTTTTCTACTTCTTAGGAACTTGTTTAATTTTCTGCTTTCATATATTATTTCATGTAACAACATTTCTACAACAGTTGGTTTCTTGCATTCTTTTGTGATATTTATCATGTTTTTGGCTATTTGCTGACAATTAGTCGTATCAATGAAATGTTTGTTCTTTCACTTGAAATATTTTTATTGTAGTTCCTAGTGTAACTGTCAGCTGTTTATTTGGATTATCCGGCTTATGGTTTGCACAATTCCATGATATAATTATAAAGCCAAGCTATTGTTTATAATTGTGAAAGGAACTCTAGTAATAAGTCAATAATTTCATTGACAACATTGTCGTTCAGTTGTAAATGCAAAGAATTTCTATAAGAAAGTGATATCTCTTGCAAGTGGTATATAATGGTTTTTATTTTTCTTTAGAAAGTTATTTTGACCGGTTGAATTTTAAATAATGACAACCATTAAAAGTGATAAACATACGTTTCAAAATCTCAGTATAGAGGTCAAGTGACCATAGCAGTTTGCTTGATAATAATGATTAACCATATTGTTTAAATTGTTGTCTTTTTTTAAGCTCTTAATATTGTAATTGAAAGCCTCATTATTATTGTATACATTATTTTGAGGATGGATTAAACAATAGGGGTTTCATGGACTAGAACAATTTCTGAAAGTAAAATTTGTCTGAATGCATTAGATGACTGGTCATCTATTATTTGTGACCGATGCTCTATCAGTTATTGATAATGCAGTGCTTTTTAATCTACATATTTTACATGCTATTTTGTGGCTGTTCAAATTATTACTGTGTGTATGTACATGGGTGGCTTTTCATTTATATTCAGGATTCATAAGATTAACAAAACTCTTGGTTTGACTATGCAAATGTGTTTGAATTTTTATAGAAGACTAATTCTTATTTGCTTACCATATTATTTGAAAAAGTTGTTTTGGTAACTGAAATGTTTAAAAACAATTTTCTTGTGCAGATATTTGTATCTACAAATCCTAAAGGGGCAGAAAGACTAGCGCCAAAAATTGTTGCATCTGAGTCAGACCTTTATTTGCGCAGATTGTGGGGTAATCCAAGTGAGGTATTGATATTCAACATATTTAAATTCTGAAATAATTTTATACATAACTACCAAAATTTCATATTTTCATAATGATCATTTTTCACCTCTAATTTCTAAAAACAATTTTTATATTAAAAAATGCAATAAAATATCCACTATTAATTTTCTTATAAAATTCATAACATTTTGATTATAGAAGACAAAGGCACTAGCCATTCATTTTTTGGAAGGTGGTTGGTAAATATCAAAAATTTGTGTGATGTATTTTTAGATATTTCTAAAATTATTTGATCGTTTGTTTATTTATTTGTGGGATATATGGGATTTATAGGTGCATCTCTTCCCATGAAGACATTTTCCTACAAGATTTAATAATTAGGATGGTGGACCGACATTGAATCAGATCCTCTTCTTCTCAGAAACCAAACAAAGTTCCTTCTATTTGCCCTACACATGAGTGATCTATTTGCCCTACACAAGTGTAATATACCCTTTGGGCAAAGAAGTCTTATAAGGATTGAGTTTCTTTCTATTTCCTAGGTGTTGAATAACTTGAATAATTTTCTTATTCATCAAGTCTATTTTGTAGGGACTCATAAATAAATTAAAGTTCCTTATTCTCTTGATTCAATCTAAGAATTTTCTTCAACCTTATTTAATTTAGAGCTAGCATCATTTGAACCTATCATTTATCTATTCTTGAAGGAGATAAGCTTTCCCATAATAGTTGTATTTAATTATTTAGATTCTAATAATGCTTTCTTCAAATTTTTATGTTTCTTTTTTTAAAGTAACATAAGAAGTGTGAAGTTTCTTTAGACACAAATCTATCTTTCTTGAGAAATCACTATTTTTCTTCTTTCTTGCGGTAATCTTGGTATGCTTGGGTGTGTGATTGTTGAGTATATGGGCACTTTGCGTTTGCATGCAGATTGGCTCTGGGCTAGGGTGCATTGCATCTAGGCACATTGACTAGGGTGTTTGGGCATGTGCAAGCTAAGTCAAATTGCTTAATGTGATTAGCTAGTTTCTTAAGGCTTGCTCATTCTCAAATTTTAGTCAATTACATTATATAAACAAAATATAAAGTAATGCATCCAAATACAACTCAAAACACAAAATTAAAACTGAAAGTTTCAATTCTTGTGAGCAGGCTAGCTAACTTCAGCAATATGAGTTCACCTGAAATGAACACTAAGCAAAATAAAATTGTACTTTGCAATTAGCAAAAACCAAATTAAAAATTTAATTTGATTTAAAATAATAGAGTCAATTTTTTTTAGTCTTAAAGAAAAATAGTAGATAAAGGATGTGCATTAGAATCAAGCACTCAAAAATATCATTGTGATCAACCTATGTGGTCTGCCTTGAATTGAGGAGTTGATCAATCAACTCTATGTAGCCAAAATTATCACCAAGTTTGACTCAAAGTTGGGTTATAACTAGGTGATAATCCAAGATTTGAACACCTAGAAGATGGCCTTTAAAATCAAGCAAAGAATATACAAGTGGATGGTGATGCTATTCGGGCTATGTAACACTCCAATCGCATTCATGAGATTGATGAATAAATTGTTGAGACTTACCTTGATGACTTTGTATTAGGGTACTTAGATGACATTCTAGTATACAATGTCGGAGGAACATGAAGAACACTTGGAGAAAATAGCTACTTCTCAACCAAGAAGTGTGAGTTATGGAGGACTTTTTTATATTTATAATGTATAAGATTGGAGAAGGAAGCATCAAGATCATTCCTAGGAAAGCAAAAGCTATTACTTGGAAGGATCAAGATCATTCCAAGGAAAGCAAAAGCTATTACTCGGTGAAGGCAATCGAGTAATGTTACTGAGGTTAGAAGCTTATCGAAGCTTGTTAGTACGTTTGGAAGATTATTTGGGTTCTTTCAAGATAGCTTCCCTTCTGCACTGAACCTAGAGAAGGTATTCTCATATTCGAAGGAGAAAATTAGCGGAATAGTAATGCTTGCACTATTCTACCTATAAAATTGTTTGAGATAGAGGCTAATGCCGTAGGATTTGTAAGAACTACTGGCCCTTCATTAAGCTCTTATGATGCAAGACAATAGACATAATTCTTAGAGTAGTTGCTAACCTAATTCTACAGTTGTCGACTTAAATGGGCACAAGTGTCCTGAGAGGTTATTGACCTAATTAACTCTGTGCTTTAAGGGGGATGAACGCATTTAGTGTTTGAAAAATCTTACTTATGATTACCGACACTTTGGAGTAGGAGAGATTCTTTGAACCTCAGAGGTATGTGTATTGGCCTAAGATGAAAGAGTATGTGATGAAGGATATCTGGGGCTGTGCGTTGGCAGTGCTTCGAAGTTGTATAATTGGAAGAAGGTTTATATGCTCCTCTGACTATGTCGAGCCGAGTTTGGGAGTGTCTTAACGGACTTTATTGGTGGACTACCTATGACATGGTGAGACCATGATTGTGTCTACTTGATCAGATTGATTCACGAAGATGGTGATTCATATTTCATACATGAAGATATTGATTAATGAAAAGATGCAACCAAACTTTTTTTCCAGAATGACATTGCATTCTTACTTGGATGGCCATATTGATGTTGTAAATTGGATAGTTTGACTATTAATAGGTTTTCACTGTAAACCCTTGAAGATGTGGAACTAGAGTCTATCATACATTCAATTTATTTTAATTGAGCTATCCACAACTTGGCCAACAAAAGCCCATTTAAACCTATAAGCAAGTTTGAATGACTTGCAACAGCTAATTCATGGTTCAAAATATTGTTGATATCACTTGAGTGAGAAAATTTTGGAAGGATTCAATGTTACTTAAGAGAAGGTAATTAAATACATGAAAAAGACTCAATAGTAATACTGAGAGGCATGAAAAACATTGAGTAGAGAAAATTTATAAGTTGAATGACAATTTGTCTTGCGCCTCTAAAGAAAGGATGAAGGGAGAAGGCTAGAAGCTACAACCATTAAATATGTTTCATTCTGAGTAACTAAGGAAATTATTGACAATGTGTACCAATTGGAGCTACATGCATATATGTAGATGTATTTGGTAGTTGACGTGGACAACTTCAAATCCTTCAAACCCTTCATGCTGTATATGCTTAAGAAGTCCTACTGTGGATGGGTGACCTATACTTAGGCTGAGACAATCTTAGAGGAGGCTAAGCTACTGGAGTCATGACTCCAATTACTTGGAGTGGCATGGAAACGACGTACCGCTTCGCTAATCAAGTAGAGCCGACCAACTTAGCCAAGTGGTACATTGAGGAGAAAGTTAAGAGGATATATACTTATCTCCAATTTACTTATGGGAGTGACCAAAAACTTCAAGAAGAATGGGCTTCTGATTAGGAGATCAAAGCTTCATCCGACTAACAAACATAAGCTCTTAGCCGAGCCAAAGTTTTTAGTCAAGAGAAGAATCTATTAGGAAAACAATGATCACTGATTAGTTGGCATTCGAGGTGTTGGTCGAGCAGTAAAGATAGCTATAGGATAAGACATTGTTGAATTGTATACATGACTTGACCGAGTCGAGTAGTTAGTACTCATGAGTTACAACATTTTGATGAAGAAAGCAGGAAAAGGATAGACAAGATATTGAGCGCTATATTTTGCAGGGATTCTACAGAGTAAGTTTTTGGAAGAACACTTGGGATGGCTACACATTTAATTTTATATCTTTAAATTGTGTAGGAGGCCATGAATGTTTGTTGTTAAACAATTTATAGTAAATTTGTTGTTTAGAAATATATTTCTTGTGTTTTTGGACACAATTATTTTTTTTTTCTTTTTCTTTTTTCTTATGTGTGGCAGCTGGGATTTGAGCCTATGACCTGAGATAACAAATTATGAGCCTCAACTACTGGGCTACAACACTATTCACAACTATCTTAATTGATATTTTATGCTTTTTTTGGTGAGATTTTTACATGTATATCTTTCAAAAATTTATAGTTTACATATCTAGTATTCATTTTTCATAGTCACTACAAAGAATCAAAATATTGTTTTTTATATTAAAAGTAACAACTCACTTAGATTTTCTTATTACTAATTGGAATGAAACTCATGCATGGGTAAGATTGGCTGCTAGATTTATAAGTAATAGGAGATTAGGGGTAAATACTCTTTGACTGCTATAAATGTAAAAACTCTTTTTGTTTTTTGTATTTAAAATAGCTTTCCTAATCATGTATCTATTCGGTTTTCCAAAATAAACAAAGAATATGCTGCCTCTTTTTCATTCAAGCAGACACAGGTTACTTTGAGACTGCTTTTTCTACTGGCTACCACATAAGTGGCAAGAAAGTCGCTCTAAACAAAGGCTATATATGCCATTCTAAGATTCTAATGGGACCTCGCTTCAATAGTAACACTGTCTTTTGCACATTTTCCTAATTATTTCTCTTACATATGATTTGCAGAGTAACTACTATACTTAAATTTTTGTTGATTTGTATGGTTTCATGAAAGATAATCTATTGGCCAGCACGATGTTTTTTTTTTCTTTTATTAATCTAATACTTATCTTTTTGATTCAGGGTCTAGTTTTGAGCTGAAGCACATTGTAGCATTTACAGTATAACATTTCATTTACAACTTTAATGTTGCACAAATGATAAAATTGTTGCATGTGCGCATTTGCCTTTTTGTTTGAGAAGTCCTACTTTGATGTGATTTGCAAAGTATATTATGCTTATGTTCTTACTGATATTGTTTTCTTTAATGAATATTTATCGGTGTTGTTTTATTTTCATTTGTTATTCTAATATCTGTTTTAATCACTGTTACAGGATCTGCCTATTAAGCAGAGGTACCTTGTAACATTTACAGTTGGATATGAGCAGAAAAACAATATTGATGCAGCAGTGAAAAAGGTAAATAAATATGCATGATGATTTTTTACTTATATTATCATTAATGCTATCCACCTGCATAAACAAAATGTTCACTTGCTGTTTATGGATTTATTGTATGGAATTATTTGAAAACTTCATATGACTATACTATTACTTTGGTACCTATGGGCAACCCAAAAACAGGATTTTGGTCTAGTATCTTGAAGTAAAATATAGAATTGAGCACTTAGAGCACGTAGGTTTTTTTTTAATTGTATTACAGGGAATTTACTAATTTTGTAGTTGATCCTATGCATATTCATATTTTCTTATCAACTATTTGTTTATCTCACACTTGTGATTCTGATGCAGTTTTCTGGAAATTTCACAATCTTATTGTTTCATTATGATGGGCGGACCAGTGAATGGGATGAATTTGAATGGTCAAAACGTGCTATTCACGTGAGTGTAAAGAGGCAAACTAAATGGTGAGTTGTTATTTGATAGTAAGGTATCTACCCATGAAATTATTACAACAGTTCTAACTTTGCCATTTCTGTTTAGGTGGTATGCTAAACGTTTTTTGCACCCTGACATAGTTGCTCCTTTTGAATATATCTTTATTTGGGATGAAGATCTTGGAGTAGAGCATTTTAACGCTGAACAGTAAGTTCTGAATTTTGCCATATAATACAAATTTCATTAACCGTTTCTACAACCATACAACTTGTTTTTCAAGGTACATTAAATTGGTGAAAAAACATGATTTAGAGATCTCACAACCAGGTTTGGAGCCTAACAATGGTCTTACATGGCAAATGACTAAGAGAAGAGGGGATCGTGAAGTTCATAAGTGAGTATAACAACATACACTATAAAGTGATCTCTTATGTTTTTATAGAAATTCATAAAATATTATTTTCAAAAACTGATTATAATAATTGAAATACAACAGGGAAACGGAGGAAAGACCGGGATGGTGCTCTGCTGGCCCTCACCTTCCTCCATGTGCAGCGTTAGATCTATAAGCCCCTTTCCATGTAATAGAGCACATCATTTTTCCTTTATTAATGTCCATACTTGATTTCAGATTTGTTGAGATAATGGCACCCGTGTTCTCAAGAAATGCATGGAGATGTGTGTGGCATATGATCCAGGTGACATTGAATTGTGGTTTACATGGTAGCTTTGTTGCAATGTTAATTAAATGCTGCTTCTTTAATATTGTAGAATGACTTGGTTCATGGCTGGGGTCTTGATTTTGCACTAAGAAAATGTGTGGAGGTAACTAGTCTTTCCATGCATGATTGCTAAAGATTGGTTGCATCTCTTTTATTCATATCCAAATTGATTTTTTTTTGTCTAAAAATTCAGCCTGCCCATGAGAAAATTGGAGTTGTGGATTCTCAGTGGATTGTGCATCAAGTTATTCCTTCCCTCGGGAAGCAGGTTAGTTCCATTTATCAAGTAATCCAGAGGAAAAAATGTGAACAAGAATTGTTCATTGTTGCAAGCTGAGATCTTGAATAGTCTTTCTTTTGTTGACCAGGGCGAATCAGAAAATGGGAAAGCTCCATGGGAAGGGGTACGCTATTTGGAACCTTTATCACTCATTTTGCCTCTTATTATGTTTTTTCTTTCTTTTTTTGTAGTGTTTACTTCAAACCTCCAAATGCAAAAATATATCAAGGCTCTAGAAAACAATTTTTGCTTTGGGCAATTTCATTGTGTACATGATCTGTGTTCCAAATTTGAAAATTTATTTTTGAGCCAGTTTATTTAATACAGAGTGCTCAAAAAACTCTGCATACACAACTTGATGCAATCCACATGCCTTAATTTAGATCTAGAAACTCATTCTTTTAATTGTAAATCAATTTTAATTCCACTACACATCATTGTTTTTCTTATAAATACGGGATTGCAAGAATAAGTTCAAATTGTTAAATACAAATCTAATAAAATTCAATCCCAACAATTGTTAAAAAGTAAGGCTAGTATATATAAAAGTATCAAATGAAACAATTCAAATTTTAAAAACCAGAAATTCTGTAATAGATAGAAATATATCTAAATGTCTTGTGAATTTTCCATTTTTAGGTCTGCTAGCACCTTATTAAACTTATTGTAATGGTCCATGAATGCTTGAATTTTCTGAACTGATTTTCTTGTTTGAATGTATGTACTTGTCAACTCTCTTGTGGTGTGTAAAACTATCCCTTGGGAGATGTTAGGCCATTTTTGTTATCCCTGGGCTTAGGATCGGGCTTTTGTGTTTTTGCTATTTCAATCCAAATGTCTTAAAAGGAGGTTTCTCTGCCGCAAAACCTGAAATATGCTTTGAATTTTTCACTTGTGTAATTTCATCTAAAATAATACTCTTAACATTCTGAGTAGACAGGTAAAACTGGATTGATGGGATATCTGGAAGCGACTTTTCTAGTAGAAATCTTTATTATAAAAGATTTAACATTTATTGTCAAGGTTCTAACATTTCTTGATTAAGTAATATTCAAAATTTAAAATAGATATATGGTAAAACATACCAAGCAACAACTTTAAAATATAAGACTAATTTTTTAGTTTTTTTTGAAAGAGCCCCATGCCTATGAATTTAGTTTCTTGTACCTGTTTGCTTGAAGCATTCTTGACATACAAATGGTGACAACTCCTTCATTACAGTATAGCACAATTCATATGATGCTCATATCAGTATGCCTTTTATTCTCATCATGTAAATCATGCATATGTTTTGCCAATGCTGCAACATAGTTGGAATATATAGGCAGTGACAAAGGGATAGATCCATAGATTTTCTAGTGATTTGTTCTCAAAAAATTTAAATTGTATTTTACTCGAGTCTTACAGAGCAAGCAAATGTAGCTGTGCTAATATATTGAATCAAATTACATAAAAATACCCACTTTCAACCATTTAATAGATGTTCAATTTTCTTACCTTGTCTAGAACAGATTGATAAGACCACAAGGTTTGTGCAACAATTTTATGGTAATGCACTTTAAATCATTTATCTTGAGAAGGAATAGGATACGGTTTCGGTGTCAAGCCAATTTTAAGCATAGCTTTTTTTTGAAATAACATTAAAGAAATTTCCACAGACAGTGCGACTAATTTGCATATCCTATTATTCAATTTGCATACGTATTGAATATACTTGTGCAGTTCAACTCCTCATAAGCAACTAGGGGTGTGAAAATATATCTCACAACATTTATTTGCACTTGATTATTATTGAAATCCTTAGTACCCTTATCTGCCAGAGGCTTATCATCATTCACATTCACAAATAAGTTTTCAGAAATTCTTGAAATAATTCTAGTAGTTGGTGGAAGATTGTGTAATCTAGTTGATGCTCAGTTTATGCTAGCAAATTTTTTATCATGTCAGCATTTAACCTAGCTATGTTCATCATAATTTTGATTTGAGAGGTGACTCTTTACAATTATCAGTCCGACTAAGATCTTTATAAATTTATTGCTTTTGAATGGTGATCTACTCTATAAATTGACATGCAACCTGACATGGTATATCTAATTGATATGCAATAAGATATACTCAGCCAATTAATGGTTGATAATAAGGATAATTCAGCAATTTTTTTCACCATACTAAATAATCCATTGCTTTTACTGTGACAAAAAATATCTTTTGATTACCAGCTCACTAGCATGTAGTTTTAATGACATTAGGTGTGATAAGGTGCATTGTTATTGAGTTTTTGTTAGTATAGGTTAACTAATATGTTCGTCATAAATACTTTTATGATTTTTTCAATTCTTGTTGTATTCTCTGTGCCAGGTGTTGTATATTATAGATAAAGCAATATTCCAAGTCTCTCTTATAGCTCTTTCAGACTTTTTTGTATGATGATTTCCTAAAGGAACTTCCATGTAGATTTCTTCATTTAGATCACCATGATTAGCTGCTAGTGTTAATATTGCCCTCATACTGTACAATACTATAACATGGCATGTTTTCAAGATAATCAATATGATATATTTAAGTGCAATATTTGGCAATTAATCTTTCGTTGCACTTTCCAAGTAAGATATCTGAATTGTATTTCAATTTTAATTGCTCAATTGATATTTGCTTTCCAATAACCTCATTAAATTCTATGCTTTTTCTCTAAATCTTCCATCTTGGTTTTCATGATATTATTCCAAATTTTTTTCTTAGAGATATATATAAAGTTGATAATGCTATTAAGGGTGGTGAGAAATGCTTTATCATTGTGGCATATACAAAGGATGTTGAGTGCAAGTCCTAGTTCTTTTGCATTCTTTTGGTGAGAAAGGTGGGACTCAAAACAATTCTTTTTTTTAAATTATGTTATCTATAAGAGATTTTTTTTTTGTGAATGATGATTATGAAAATATAGTACTTCCATGAATATAATATTAGCATATCTAATATTTTTTAGGTGGGGGATGATAACATAGATTAGTAACTAATTAAGATACATTTTATGGTTTTGGGGTCAAGTTTACTTTTTTGTTGAAAATGAATATGTTGTGCACCAAAACTTTTGGGAACAATGTTGATAATTGATTTATTTTTATAGATTTGAGGGATTTTTATTTTATTGCAGAAAAATTAGATGAAAAGAAACAAGATAAATGAATAGTAAAATTGAAAAGGAAGCCTTACTCCATACTTTGACTACTTTTCGTTAGGGTTTAAGCAGGGTTTTATACTCTTCTTGCATACACAAGAAAACAATAATGAATAATTGAAATCTTACATGGCTTCTGACTATGCTAATTAATAACTACCTTATATGCACTGCCCAACCTTGCAGCTCTTAGTGCTCTAACAATTATGCTTATAGATTTTTTTATGCGCGCAACATCATTAGCCCATGAGGTAGCTGTTTTCCTTAGGTTCCTCTGTTGTTTGGGTTCTGGATTAGGATTTCTTATTTCTTATTTGGTTCTCGAGCGAGAGTCGCTTGACGTAGTTGAATCATGGATGAGTTGTAACTCGGGTTCCTGAGTTGATTATCACTCAGCTAGGTCTTTCATTTTCTGGCTAAACTGAAATGGCATTTTCCTTACCCGTATTTGTTGTTCTACTGCTAGTCAAGGCTCAATCTAGACTGGGGAAATGCCTTCCCAAGTGGAAATTAATTAAATTAAAATTCTTTGAGTCGAGTTGTAATTCTGCTATTGAAGTTCTAACTTCTTATTGAAGAAAGATAAGACGAAAATAAACATGAGAAATGAATAGGGAAATTGAAAAGGAAGCCATGCTCCATATGACAACTTTTCATTAGGGCTTAAGCAGGGTTTTATACTCTTTTGCAAACACAAGAAGACAATAATAAATAATTGAAATTTTACATGGCTTTTGACTTTGTTTTTAAATAACTACCTGATATGCATTTGCCCAGTCTTGCTGGTCTTAGTGCTCTAACAATTTTGTTTGTAGATTTCTTTATGTGCGCAGCATCATTAGCCCATGTGGTAGTCATTCTCTTTAGGACGTACTGTTGTTGGGGTAGTATTTTTCCGGATTAGGATTTCCAACTCTGATTTGGTTCTTGAGCAAGAGTCGCTCAGCGTAGTCGAATCATGGATGAGTTATATCTTGGGACCAAGTTGAATAACCCATATTTCTTGTTCTACTTCTAGTCAAGGCTCATGCTGATATTCATTGAGTCAAGAATTCCAACGGCTCACTGGTGTGATTCTGCTATTGCTTTGGTCAGTTGCTTGAGCATTGATCCCTTGACCGCAGTCCCCCTCTTTTGAAGCTCTTGATTAACTCTCATGAGTTGATTGGACTTAAGAAATACCTTCCTATCTTTGTTTTCAGTGTATCATTTAGTTCATCTTAAAGACTCTCCCTTCTTATCGATTGGATAGGTGATTTTGGTACCCTTTTAGGGTTCTAACTTCAAGCAGCTCATCATTTTCTAGAATGGTTCTTCACCAAAAAATAAATTGTCTATCAGTGGAAGCATTTCTTCTTCCTTGGCATCTAGCACGGATGGTTTGAAGGGCTTGAGGCACTCCACCTTAACCACAAAATACATCTGCATGTATACTGCAATTCTAGTTTATATGCAGCGGTATCATTTACTTTTCAACTGATACGGAATGGACCAACCTTAGGGACTACAATTTTTTTTTTCCTTTTTCTTCTTCGAGATGTATATCCAATCCAAATTGTTCGACTCTCAATATCTATTATGTTTTTGCTTTTATTTTTGTTGAGTCTTTTTAAGATATCTTAGAACCTTCTCTTGAGTGGTTTTAATTCATTTCATGAATTTTTCACTTAGTTGAGTAATAGCTTGGCAGTGTTAAGAAGCTTTAATGTCAACTGAAGATCAAATGAGGTTGAATGTAAATAACCATACAAACTTCAAATGCGGTTGAATTGGTCGAGCCATGTATAATAGCTTGATTGAGTGCAAACCACAAGTATGGCATTTTTGTCCCATGTCTTTGAGTGCTTTTTATGAAACTCTCTTAGCATTCAAATAATCTATCGATTAACCACCTTTGTTTGTCCATTTAAGTAGTGTACATGATGCTCCATAGATTTCTATAATTGAGTCAAATTTTTGAGTTTTCCTGAAATGTTTGAAGTCGGTAATCCATGGTGCACAAATATATGTTGGAAGATTAGCTTTGCTGCATCTTCACTCGTCTTAGTCTTGTAGTGCATGATGAGTTTTATTATTTTGGAAAATTTTTCTATAATCATGAAGACATAGTCTTTGCTTCTCTTGGTTGTGGATAGTTCTTCATCAACTAAATTCATAAAACATGCCTCGCAAGTTTGGTTTGACATTGTTAGAGGGGAATATAACCTTGCTTGAGGTTACTCAGTTTAAACGTAGTACATGGTACCCAACATTTGATCAACTTTATCTAACTTTAAATCTTGACTAAAACACATACCTTTGCAGGTTTAGAAGAATTCATTAACTCCAAAATGCTTGATTATTTTTTATGAACGAGTTTCTCTCATCCATTGCATTTTGTCAACTCCTTTAGGAGCGCAAATTTTTTTTTGCTTAGATATTGTATCCCGTCATAGCAGCTATTCCCATTTTAGTCGGGGGTATTTGGGTTGTGTCTGTGGCAGCGATCTCAGATTCCCTTGAATTTGTAATCCATTTGATATTTTTCTCATAATCTTTTGTTGGAGGCATCCTGACTCTAATTAGAATTGTTAGTCACATGTGGCCTTGATAGCTTGTCGACCATTTTATTCTAAGTTCCTTTTTTACATACAATCACCAAATTTAATATATTAAGGTATGGCATCCACTTCATATGTCAGGTTTGTTTGAATTTACACTTTTTTTGCAATTATTGTATAGACTGGTGGTATAAATGTACCATCAACTCCTTACATTAGTACATCTAATGTGTATATTAAGAAATTTACTTCAATTTTTAACAATTTTTGTTAGTCAGGTAGAATTAGCATATGATTAACAAATTCTGTCTTCTAGTTCAACATAAAATTTCCCTCGAGCAAGTCCCATTCGATTTTTGATTGACTTTGATTAGTTGGTTTAGAGAGGGGCAATTATTGTAGAAAAGTTCCAAAAAAATTGTAATCTCTTGGAAAGCTTCAGTAAAGCTTTTTACCTTGGCAACACTTGCTTACCGTGTCTAATCAGTGATTCTTGGTTGGATTATTTGCGATGCATCCTTCTTTGATTTTAAAATTTGAGCCTTCTTCTAAATTTTAACTTCTTGAGACTGATGTATAACTGATGTTCACGGTCATTTTTTTCTTAAAATCTTTTGGGGAATATCTTGGAGGTGAAGTTTCCAATACTTCTTGTATACATGTTCAGAGATCGTACAATGATTGCAAAGAGTGACTTTCTAAAGATAATCATACGGCTAGCTCCAAGTGATTGTGCCTTGCTCAATCTTAATTCAACCGGTCTTTCTTGACAGCGCTATTAATCAAGTATAATCTGTTATTAATAATTCTTTTTCGATTAAAGAATTCCTGAATCTCTAATTAAGTCTTCATTAACTAAATTCACGAGTGTTTTTTTTTTGCATTTGGCAAAATCCGTCTTAAGTTGGCTAGCTGAGCTTTGCTACGGATTTTACTATAACGTCTTCTTAGAGTATCTGTAAATTTTGTATTTCTCGGATTCACTAGGGTTAAAGTTTAATGAGAAATCAGATGTTAGTGTAGTTGCGTTGCTAGCATCATTTCGGTCATCTGCTTACCAAGTACAAGGTTCTTGGCCTTTGATCCTGTTGGCATTATCATCTTGGGCTTTCTCAGTTTTTCATCTTGAACCTTTTTTGAACAGAGATGGTTCATCGCCCGTGTTTTGTAGCTTTTCCGAGTTTGCACAATTTTTTATATTTTCTTTAGTTCTTCCATCTTCAGCAAACCAACGTTCTAATATCAAAAATGATACGCTTCATTTTGTTCTTAGGGCTTTGTTGAAGGAAGATAAGATGGTAAGAAATAATAGAAATGAATAGGAGAAATGTAACGGAATTCTTACTTCAAACTTCAACAACTTCATATTAAGGTTTATGCTGACTATTTATACACTTTTTGCATACACGAGAAAACAAAATAAAACGTATCAAAAATCCTATGCGACTTCTGACTCAGTCCACTATTAGCGTGTGACGTCTTGGCATCGTGCAGTCCAATCTAGTAGGTCTTAGGGCTCTGACAATTCTATTAGCAGAGTCCTTCACATGTGCACATCATTTGTCCGGGAATTGATTGAACCAGAAATTGATGAGGCACAATCTTAGGGCTCTTTCTGGCCGGGAATCAATTGAGCCAGGAATCCTAACGCTCACCAGTGTGACTTCGCTGCTGTCTTGATTTTGTTGGTTGTCTTGAGGGTGTTGATCCGTTGATCAATGATTGCTGAAATTGGGGTAGATTTGAAAAAGTGGAACTTGTATGTATGATTCAAGGCTCACAGCTGAGTGCATATAATTTGCTTTTACTTGGCATCTTTTTTATAATAAACAAGTTCAGCAACCACCGGGGTTATAATATTTTCAAAATATGCAGTGTTACATCTTCATTTTTAATGTGACACCTCGAGAATTCTAAGATATATAAACTTGATTTGCTAATGTTAAAGTTTTAGTGTTGAATAAGAAATTTATTATAAAGAATTGGGTGCTATTTATGTAAAGAAATTGCGTGTGATTTTTTTTTTTTTTGTAAAATCTGCCTCTACTTGAACAGGTGAGGGAACGATGCCGCAAGGAGTGGGGGATTTTTCAAACTCGGTTGGAGAATGCAGAGAAGGCTTATTATAAACAATTGGGGGTTGCTCCTCCAAACGGCACATTCGCTTGATCTTCAATATCAGTTTTCCACAGCATAGATTTCTTTTTTATATATTCATATACGAGTACAAGCCTCTTATGGGATATATATAAATATATATATATATATATATATATATATATATATATATCCCGTATGGGATTAATTCCTGTGCTATTGTTATTGTAGCAAAATCTTTTATTATTAATGTGTAAAGGGATCAAGAGTGGTTGCTAATTGCACAAGTGATCATGTCAATAGAGGTAGCAACAACAAGCATGGTTTTAATGCTAATTGCTAGAGTTGGGATTATAAGTCCATGCTTCTTGGCCAATCAAGCTTCTATGCTTGGTAGAAGATGCAAGTGTGGATTTTTCTCAGGAAGAGCTTTTGAGATGCACACTAACGTTTGAGAACAACTGCATTAGTTGATTCAATTGGGTGATGGCTAGAAAATTAATGCCCCCATTTAGTGAGGGTCTAAAAGCAAAGTGAATTCTATCCTCTACTTCCTTGTATCTCCCTACACAAAGGTGCAAGGGGGTAAGACTATATGTGTGAAGCTAGTAAACTTTCGAGATTGCATCCTCGAGGAATTTCCAAAGAAAACACCTCTATTGGGTTGACTGGGTTGATGTCAAGGCTCTAAATGCAACTAAATTACCAAGCATCCTTGTAAGTTTTCTTGGTAGACTATGTTAGTGATCTTAGAGGTAAGGTAAATTACCAAGCATCTTATAAGTTGGGCATGGTCTCAACTCTTATCCTCTATGAGTGACCAAATAAGGGTTTGTTCTATTGTGGAGACTTGAATGTCCAAGATCAGCACAGACGCTGCAGCGCACCTCAGCGCGCTATTGTGAAACCAAGCCCGAAGCTAAGGTGCTATGATGCGCCTTAGCGGTCAACAATTGAGAAGCTGGCGCTGCAACGCACCACAATGGAATCAAACGTGGGTGCTACAGCGCGTCGTAGGGCGCTGTAGCGGATGCAAAATTGAAAGTCGACTGCCACAACGCGTCGTAGCGCGCTATAGCGGCCAACGGAGTTCTGCTTCGTTTTAGGTCTCGATCTGAAGAAATTTGAGGGATATTTTGGACTTTTTGGGTCCGAAATGGAGCTAGCTACTTAAGCCAAAGTGGTGGAGGAAAACTTAAGGTTTTTGCAATTAGTTTGGAGGCTTTGGAGGTTGTGGAAAGGAAAATCCTAGAAGAAATTTTATGGAGCTGTTAAGCAAGAGAAGGCTTGTTGCTTATAGAAGAAATTTCAGGAGATAGTAGCTTCTTCCTTTCTCCATTCTAAGGGTAGAGATACAGCTGTGTATGCTGATGTGATATAACTCTTGTAACTCTGTAAGTCTTGAAGCTTTTTCATAGTGGATTTTCTTGTTGGTGCGGCTTTGTGGCTTTCCCAATCTTTGGATTTTTCACGTATATACTTGTGTTTGAATGATTTGTACGTGCTACAATTTTCTTGCTGTGATTTTGTGATTTCTAAGCTAGCTTGGTAACCATCAACGCACCCCGATCCTTGAAGTCTTTGGACTTTGGTTTGTTGTTTGTATTACAAGTGCCATTCCCCATTGCTTGTCTTGTGCTATATTTTAGCAACAAGTGGTATCAGAGCGTTACGTTCTTTGCCTTATTATTAAGGAGGGTTTGTTTGTTTGAGTGGGAGCTATGGTCGAAGAAATGAGACACAAGATTGAGAAGTTCAGCGGGACGAACTTTGTGTTTTGGAAAATGCAAATGGAGGATTTGCTTTATTAAAAGTTGTATTTTCCATTGAAAGGAGCCGACAAGAAACCTGGAACTATAACTGATGAAGAATGGGTGGATCTTGATAGAACTGCTTTCGGTTTGATTCGTTTATCACTATCTTCTTTTGTTGCTTTTAACATTGTTAATGAGAAAACTACTGTAGATCTCATGAATGCTCTGACGAGGATGTATGAGAAGCTTTCAGCTTCGAATAAGGTTTTCCTAATGAAGAGACTGTTTAATATGAAGATGATGGATGGGTATTCAGTGACTGAACACCTCAATGGGTTCAACACTGTGACGAGCCAGCTGAGCTCGGTTAGCATCAGTTTTGATGACGAGGTCCGAGCTCTGTTGTTCCTATCTTCGTTTCTAGACAGTTGGGATGGACTGGTTACAGCCATCAGCAATTCATCTGGAAATGCGTCGTTGAAGTTCGACGACATCGTTGGGCTAGTGCTGAATGAGGAGGTGCTGACGAGATCTCATGGAGAAGCATATACCTCAGCACTGAATGCTGAGAGCAGGGGAAGACATACTGAGAGGAGACATACCAGGAATAGGTCTATGTCTTGGCGAGGTAAATCAAGACCCGGAAAAGCAAAGCTGGATTGCTGGAATTGTGGGAAAGCAGGTCACTTCAAGAAGAGCTGCCCTACTCTAAAGAAGCCAAGTGGTGGTAGTAAGATGTTGAACCCCACTGTAAATATTTCAGCTGAGGAGGATCAGGATGCTTTGATCCTCTCACTTGTTAACATGGAGTCCTGGGTTGTGGACTCGGGCGCCTCTTTTCATGCTACTCTGTCGAGGAGTGCCTTCAAGAACTACACCAAGGGTGACTTGGGGAAAGTATATCTTGGAGATGATAAGGCATGTGATATCATCGACAAAGGTGGTGTGGATGTGAAGCTACCAAGCGGCGCTGTTTGGAAGCTTAAGGATGTTAGACATGTGCCATGTCTAAGAAGAAACTTGATCTCAGTGAGTCAATTAGCCAGAGAAGGCTACAACACTTGTTTCACAGGAGACTCATGGAAGGCCACTAAGGGTGCACTCATTATTGCACGGGGCATTATGGAAGGTACACTTTATTTGATCAATAAAGTGTATGATACTATTGCAGCTACAGAGGAGGTAGATGCAGAACTATGGCACCAGAGGCTTGGCCGTATGAGTGAGAGGGGGCTGAAATCTCTACAGTCAAAAGGGAAGCTCCAAAGGCTGAAGTCAGTTGACTTGGATTTCTGTGAAGATTGCGTGCTAGGAAAATTGAAGAAAGTTTCTTTCTCCAAAGTTGGAAGGGAGTTCAAAAGTAAGAAATTAGAGTTGGTACATATATAGGTATGAGGCCCAGCTCCTACATCTTCCATAAGTGGAGCAATATACTTTGTCACCTTCATTGGTGATCATAAGAAAGCTATGAGCTTAATTTCTAAAGCACAAATCTGATGTGTTTGATGTGTATGGAAAGTGGTTAGCTTTGGTGGAGAATGAGACCGGGTTAAAGCTGAAATGCTTAAGGTCTGATAATAGCGGCGAGTACTGTGATAAGGAGTTTAAGGAGTTCTGTGCCTTGAGAGGAATTAAGAGGGAGTTTACAGTCCCTAGAACGCCGCAGCAAAATGGTGTTGCAGAACGGATGAACCGTACAATCACAGAGAGAGCCAGGAGTATGAGATTGCATGTAGGTCTCCCAAGGCAGTTCTGGGCTGAAGCAGTCAATATGGCTGTATACTTAATCAATATGGGACTTTCCGTACCCTTAAATGAAGGGATCCCCAAAGAAGCTTGGAGCTGAAAGGAGGTGAAGTTGAACCACCTCAAGGTATTGACTGCTCATCCTATGTGCACATTGATCTAGGATCCAGGAGCAAACTTGATGCAAAGACGATCAAGTGCACATTTGTTGGATATATTGCGGGTGAGTTCGGATATAGATACTGGGACAATCAGAACCAGAAAGTCATCAGAAGCAGGGATGTCACTTTCAATGAAAGTGAGATATACAAGGATTGTATGGGAGTCAAGACTGACTCCAAGGATGCTTCAGATGGAGAACCCCGTCACATAGAGATTGATGACAGTGCTGAGCTAGATGTTGGAGAAGCTCATGAGGGTGTCAATGTTGAACCACAAACACCCATGTTAAGAAGATCCACTAGAGTGTCTAGACCGCCACAAATGTACTCTTATTCTTTGTTCTATTTGTTACTAACTGATAGTGGTGAACCAAAAAGTTTAGAAGAGGCACTTCAAGTTGAATATTCTAGCAAGTGGGAGCATGCCATAAATGATGAAATGACATCACTCATGTCAAATGGGACATGAGAGTTGGCACCCTTACCAGCTGGGAATAAAGCTCTTCAAAACAAGTGGGTTTACCGGATGAAGGAAGAGATGAATGGAAGCAAGCGCTACAAGGCGAGACTTGTAGTCAAAGGTTTCCAGCAAAGGCATAGGGTCGACTACAGTGAGATCTTCGTCCCAGTTGTGAAGATTTGCATATGGAGTAAATGAATGTTAAAACTGCATTCCTTCATTGATAATTGGAAGAAGAGCTTTATATGCAACAGCCTGAGGGGTACAAGGCTCAAGAGAAAGAGAAGTTTGAGCTAGTGTGCAAGCTCAAGAAAAGCCTCTATGGCTTGAAGCAGGCACCAAGGCTGTGGTACAGAAGGTTTGACAGGTTCATGTCAGAATCAGGGTACAAAAGATGCCAGGCGGATCACTGCTGTTACATAAAGCAGTGTAAATCTTCTTATATCATTTTTTTACTGTATGTAGATGATATGTTGATCGCAGGATCAAGCATGGAGGAGATAAAGATACTGAAAGAGCAGATGTCAAGGGAATTTGACATGAAGGACTTGGGGGCCGGCCAAACAGATTCTTGGAATGAGAATTCATAGGGAAAGAATTGCTGGAATTCTGTAGCTATCGCAGAAGGATTATGTTAAAAAAGTGCTGAAATGATTCAACATGAATAAAGAGAAGCCAGTGGGCACTCTCATAGCAAGTCACTTCAGCTTATCGAAGGAACATATGCTGAAATCTGAAGAGGAGAAGGAACATATGATGAAGGTTCCTTATGCTTCAGCAGTTGGGAGCTTGATGTTTGCGATGATCTGCACGAGATCAGACATTGCCCATGTAGTGGGAGTGGTCAGCAGATTCATGGGAAGCCCAGGAAAGAACCATTGGGACGCGGTCAAGTGGATCCTAAGGTATCTGAAAGGTACATCGGACAAAGCTTTATGCTTTGGAAGATCTTATCTCATTTTGAAGGGATATGTAGACTCAGATCTTGCAGGAGATGTTGATAGCAGGAGAAGTACTACAGGCTATATCTATACATTGGGTAGTGTAGCGGTGAGTTGGATCTTTAGGCTACAGAACATTGTATCACTATCTACAACAGAAGCAAAGTATGTTGCCATCATAGAGGCAAGCAAGGAGATAATTTGGTTGGAGGGTTTCATGGCTGAATTAGGCAAGGAGTAGAAGGATGTGAGGCTCTACATTGACAGTATGAGCACCATTCACCTAGCTAAGAATGCCGCTTTTCATGCCAGGACAATGCACATTCAACTCCGTTATCATTTCATCTGAACACTCTTAGAAGAGGGACATCTTGGATTGAACAAGATCCATACTTCTAAGAATCCAGCCGACATGCTTACCAAAGCAGTAACAGCGGAGAAACTGAAGCTATGTGCAGCTTCAGTTGGCCTCGGTACGTGAAGGGAGAGCGGTGGTGAGCCACACCATAATCTTTGATAGACACAGAAGAAGACAATGAAGGTTAAATGGAGGAAGCTAAGGAAGGTTGCCTAGAAGTTTCCAAGTGGGAGATTGTTGTGTTGTGGAGACTTCATTGACCAAGATCTGCACAGGCGCTGCAGTGCGCCACAACGCACTACCGTGGAACCAACCTGAAGTTGAGGCGCTACGGCGCGCCTCAGCGAGCTGCAATCGAGAAGTGGTGCTGTAGCACGCCACATCGGAATCAAACGCGGGTGCTACAGTGCGCCGCAGCGCGCTGTAGGGCGCTATAGCATATGCAAAATTGAAAGTCGACCGCTGCAGCGCGTCGTAGCGCGCTATAGCGGCTGACGGAGTTCTGCTTCGTTCCATGTCTCGATATGAAGAAATATGAGGGATATTTTGGACTTTTTGGGTCCGAAATGGAGCTAGCTACTTAAGCCAAAGTAGTGGAGGAAAACCTAAGGTTTTTGCAATCAGTTTGGAGGCTTTGGTGGCTGTGAAAAGGAGAACCCTAGAAGAAACCCTAGGGAGCTGCTGAGCAAGTGAAGGCTTGCTGCTTAAAGAAGAAACTTCAGGAGGTAGCAGCTTCTTCCTTTCTCCATTCTAAGATTAGAGCTACATCTGTGTATGCTGAGGTGATATAGCTCTTGTAACTCTGTAAACCTTGAAGCTTTTTTATTGTGAATTTTCTCGTTGGTGTGGCTCCCTTGTTTTTCCCAATCTTTGGGTTTTTCACGCATATGCTTGTGTTTGGATGATTTGTATGTGCTGCTATTTTCTTGCTATGATTTTGTGATTTCTAAGCTAGCTCGGTAACCGTCAACGCACCCCGATCCTAAAAGTCCTTGGACTTTGGTTTGTTATTTGCATCACAGGTGCCATTCAGCATTGCTTGTCTTGTGCTGTATTTTACCAACAGGGTTGTTCCTCCATGTCACTAAATTTGTCATAATGCATTAAATGTTACAATTCTCTGAGATCGCTCTAGTTGTTAAGTAGCACTGAGTTATTATGATAATCATCAGTCTTTTAGGGATTTATTATTCTATAGTTTTCAGCCTTTGCATAGAATTTTCCAGATTGGGGAATTGATGTGCTAATTTTAAAAATTCTTTCTTTCTTGATATTTATGCCCATGGCCTTTACCAAAAAACATTATAAAAATATAACTAAATGTTTGACGAGCCAAAAGAATAGTTCTCTAAAGTTAAAGGCTTCAATAACTAAGTCTTCCATCTGCAATATCTTAACCTACATGATATAATGAAGGTCCTTGCTTCCCATTCCCTCCAAAAAAGGTGTTTATAATCCCCTTAGTTCATAGGAAAAATGTGTCAGTAATGGGTTAGAACATTATAACATACACAAGAATGTAGATGACTAATCTGGTGAGACAAAGTCAGCTTGAATGGCAAACAAGAGAGCCATATGACCTTGAATACTAATTTGTATTCTATGAGTGGATTTATTGAGGCCTTGCCTATAATAATTATTCCCAAGTACCTCAATTTAAATTTGAGGAAAAATGAGGGAAGAGTTAAAATATAAAATTTTCATATTCAAATTCAATTGCACCGATACAACTTCAATTTCATTTCAATAACTTGCATCAAATTACATAGAGTCGTACTAACAACACAATGCTCCCTCCAACATATCAATTTATAACAAAATTTATCACATTATACCTTCGTGTGGTTTCCTCAAAACACATCCCCTCCAATTAAGTTATGTTAGGCATAATCAAATGTACATGCCATAATATATGATGGAAATAACTTAATAACATGTTACTAATAAACAATTGATCAATAAAGTGATACAATCGATACCCACCCCATGATTAATCAAAATTTCAAATAACTAGATAAATCTTCTCAATAATATTACTAAATAATAGAAATTATACCAATACCAATATTCAAATTAATTATTCAAATCCATGTAATGATATCATCTATAAATGTAAGTAGTTCTCTTATTTAAATTGCATAAATCAAATCCATTGTTGAAACTTACATTATCATCGGTGTGGCTTTTATAATAATTATATAATGAGTCTCATCATAACTTGGTCAGTGCCCCTTCCTGAGACTACATGACCCACCTTATCTCTCAAGTGTTGATAGCACCATCTGTACAAACACAAGGAGACCTGAATGCAATATAGGAACCACACTTTTGGATCAGATCATTGATTAGCTCATTTCTCATTTCTTTAATATGCCATATTAAGATATAAGATTGTAATTTAATAAGAATAATAATGCCATAAGGCATTTCCTAGGAAATGCAATAATCTTTTTGCATGTACTAGTAATTCACATACAAACAAACATTAATGAAGAAATAATGTGCATGCATTAACATTTCAATGTTAATTATTCCAACAAACTTAACATGCTAACAAGAGATAACTTTAAATGTAATAATTATTTTACACCATGTACAAGATGATTTGTTTGATTTACAATAAAAAGTGTTATTCTAAGCTTACTAAATCTTACAACAATCAAGATGCAATTGAGGTTTTCTAGTAATAAACATCACACTGCTAATATATACTAACATATACAAATAATATAATTTTAAATAGGATGTTTATATCTTACACATACATAAATGTGATGAATGTAAATACTTAATGCACATTCATGTTGAATTCCTTCTATTGTAAAGTTGCTTAGGAAGATCACATGAATGAATTGAATTATACATATATCTCATAATGTATTCTCATATTGTAAGTGCATATCATTAGCATCTTCATATTTATAAGTGTAATTACTTTAATCACATACATTTGAATGCATATTAATTATATGCATCTCATGCATTGTCCTTTCTTTATATTTTTTCTATCTTAACTTAAGACCCTCTTCTAAATCCTTGGCCAAACACGACATCTAATGATTTGGGTTAGTTTCCTTCTAATCTAGTATTAGGTGTTGTGGTGATGTATTAATGTTGAGTTTAGTTATTACTCAATATTGAGGACATCACAATTGGTATCAGATCCAAGTTGAGAACTTTAAGTTAAGATAAAGATATCCATTTATCCTAAAGCAAACAACACAGAATAGTAAAGACAATCAAATGACATCTTATGATAGTAAGCGCCTTATTAGTTCAATAACTAATTTAAATTTCTAACTTAAACTGTAATCAAAATTTCATATGGCAAATAATGAAAGTGAACTAAGATCCTTTTCTAGATCGTTCTTCCTTTATTGGGAGGATGACCATTGGTTTGGTTCAACCTACAATCATGAGCACTTTGGAGTATCTCAAGCTGGAGGTGAAGTTTTGGACAAAATTTTAAAGTACTGTGTTTTTCGACGCAATTGCATCCTACAGTTGACTAGAGAATGGATTTCTCGAATTTCTTCTACTTTGGAAGCCATAGCATGCCCCAATCACATACCCTTTAAAATTTTGGAGGAACTCTTCAACGATTGTGCCATGGATTGGTGGTGTCGTGTTCATGAAGTGCTAATTCGTGGGAGTAGACGTCTCCACCGTGCTCCTACCTATGAAGACTTTGAGTTTATTTTTATGCAAAAATTTGTAACTAGTAGTGCTAGTTTCTTTATGCTTTAGTTTCTTTTTCATTAGTAGCCTCTTATAAATAGCTTCTATTTTACTTATGTTATTTCCTCTTTCCTCCAAAGTTGTATCTCTTAAATATTTCAAGTTTAATGAGAATTTCTTTTCTTATCTCTTCAGTTTTTGAATTATGTTTTCTTTTCTTTCTTTAGAATGAATCCCGATTCAAACAATTCTGTTGAACCTGTAGTGGTAGAACTTACTTCCACCACAACTTCCCATACTGACCAAATGCAAGGTTTGTTAGAGATGATGAGGGTTACGTTAGAAGCTCAAACCCGTGCTGCTGAAAGTATGGCCTCATCCTGTACCCTTACCCAACCTTCTCATATTCCTTCTCAACCTTCTCCTACCCATATCAACATTGTCCAACTCCTCCTCAAACTTCTTCTCCAATTCCTCCTGAAATTCCTGTGGCTCCACAGCCATCTACTGGTCCTGTTATGGATGCCATTCTCCTCACCTTTCTTTATCTGAATCCTCCGACATTCAATGGCTCTATTTCTCACTTTAAAGTCATTGACATGTTAAAGGCAATAGAGAAAACCTTGGCCAACATTAAGTGTCCTGAAAGTCAATGTCTTCGTCTTGCCACTTGCCTATTTCATGGCGAAGCTGAGTATTGGTGGGATGTTGAGTTGAAGACTCTTTCTCAAGTATTTAGTTAGTGGATATTCTGTGGGATGAGTTTGATCAAATTTTTCTTGAAGAATTCATTCCCCCATCTGCTTAAACCATAATCAAGAATGACTTTATACAACTTACTCAAGGAAGCCATTCTGTTCATGATTATGAGATGGAATTCTGTAAGCTTTCCTATTTTGCTCCCAATCTAGTTCACACTGATGTGGCAAGATGTACTAGATTCCTTTCCAGTCTAAAGGATTCCATCAAGAGTCATCTGATGTCTCAACATCACGATGATTTTCCTAAGCTTATAGAAGGTGCCTACATGGTTGTGTACCACCAAGCATAGATGGAGTTGAAGAAGCATTCTCACCCCCAACCATTAAGATCTGAGCCATTTAAGAGGAATTGTCCTCATGGTCCTAAGGTCTTTTAACTCACTCCAAGTCAGAATCAGAAGTAGAATCAGCAAGGAATACCTAGTGCTCGATGTAATAGGCCGCATCCTTATGAAAAGTGTTATCACACTGGTTATAGGTGTTACATATATGGCATAACCAATCATTGTCATTGAGACTATCATGCCAATTAGACTATCGATAAGATGAAGATTAATCACCAACCTTCCATGCAAAACCCTACTCCTCTTAATTCCCAAGCGCCAGTACTTGCTTTAATGCCTCCTCATGCAAGTGGAAGTGCACAACATCAAAAAGGTGTACCTCCATCTCCTACTAAACAAGGTTAGTATAATAGAAAGGATAAGGGCAAATCTGTTGCTCAACCTCTTGATGTACTGCAGTCTATGCTCTTTCTCCTTCTATTGCTCATGATGACAACAACGTTGTTACCGGTACATTCTATGTTTAATTTTCTATTTTCTGTCTTACATTTCTTTTGTATTTTTTTTTTTTTTAGTATTTTCAGCATTAATTTTCATTAGTTATAATTAGAGTTTATTTTACATACTATAGGAACTCTAATTATAAAGAATCAATACTGTAACACACTTTTTGATACTCATGCTAATCACTCTTTTATGTCTGTGAGTTGTGCCTCTTCCTTTAACCTTCAACATTTCAGCCTAGGCAATCCCTTGGTAGTGTAAATGCCATCTAGTGCTGAAATGTGTGCTTGTGAGTTATGTTAGGTAGACATCCCAAACAGTAACCAATTCTTTCAATCCAAACTTATTGTTATGTAAATTACAAACTTTGACATAATTTTGGGTATGGATTGGTTAAGTAAGTTTAATGTCGTTATAGATTGCTTTAGAAAAAGATTTTTGCTTAAGGTTGGAAAGAAACCTGAAGTTTTCGTCAGAAAAATCAGCTTGACTACATCCCTAATTAATGCAATTGAAGCCAAGCGCCTCATTAATAAAGTTTGCTGTGCAATCTTAGTAACCTTAATCAGAAAGGAAAAGCAAGTTAAAAGTCCAAAAGAGACTAGCATCATTAAAGAGTTCCTGAAGGTGTTCCCTGAAGATTTGCCTAGACTACCTATTTTTCGAGAGGTATGGTTTTCTATTGAGCTTATTCCTAGGACTCAACCAAAATCTAAGGCTCCTTACATAATGGAACCAAGAGAATTGCAAGAGCTTAGAGTGCAGTTGCAAGAGTTGTTAGAGAAAAGATTTGTTCACCCTAATATGTCACCTTGTGGAGATCCTATCCTATTCGTCAAGAAGAAGGAAGGTTCGATGCGGATGTGTATAGACTACCGCAAGCTTAAAAAAGTGACTGTAAAGAATTAGTACATCTTCCTAGGATCGATGATTTGTTCGATCGGCTCGCCGGAGCGAAAGTCTTCTCCAAGATTGACTTAAGATCATGTTATTACCATATTTTAGTCAAGGACGAAGATGTTTCTAAAACTGCATTCAGGACCTGTTAATGACATTTTGAGTTTCTAGTCATGTCTTTCGATCTGACAAATGCTCCTTCCATTTTCATGGACCTGATGCAGCGTATCCTTAAGCTGTATCTTGATGTGTTCGTCATCATTTTCATCAACGATATCTTAATCTATTCAAAGTTAGCTACTGAGCATGAAGAGCATCCGTGTACTGTTCTTGAGTTATTAAGAGAGAATAAGTTATTTGCTAAGTTTTTTGAGTGCAAATTTTGGCTCAAGTCCGAGGCATTTCTAGGTCACGTGATTGATGCTGAAGGCATTAAAGTAGATCAAAAAATAATCCTAGCTATTCCATAGTGGGCCCAACCTAAATCTATAATGGAGATTTGCAATTTCTTAGGACTTGCTGGCTATTATAGAAGGTTTGTTCCTGGATTTTCTCTAATCACTTTGTCATTAACTCAGTTAACTAGAAAGGAAGTTCCATTCATCTAGTGCACAGCCTGTTAAGAATCTTTCAAAAGTTAAAATAGTTATTGACTTTTGCTCCTATTCTAGTACTACCTCATGAAGATAAAGATTTATAGGTCTATACAGATGCCTCTAAAGTAGGGCTTGGTTGTGTTCTGAAGCAAGACCACCGTGTAATAGTCTATACCTCTAGACAACTTAAGCCTAATGAGAAGAATTATCATGTGCATGATCTTGAACTTGCAGGGGTAGTTTTTGTTTTTAAAATCTAGAGACACTACCTGTTGTGTGAGATGTTTACTGATCACCAAAGTTTGAAGTACATCTTCACTCAGAAAAAACTTAACTGATGTCATCGTAGGTGGCTAGAGTTACTTTGCAACTACGACTTGGAAATACAATACCATTTGGGTAAAGCTAATATTGTAGCTGATGCCCTGAGTCATAAAGCGACTTTTTCTTTCCTTTATTGCAATGAATCTTTGATCGAAGATTTTATCAGATTGAATCTTGAGCCGATCAGTTCTGTTAATTTGGGCACTCTATTATTTGTTATTTAGTTAGATGATTCTCTAAGGTCTAAGATTGTCGAAGCTCAGAAGGAAGATGCGAGTTATTCTGTTCTAGTTTCTAATATCATTAGTGGAAAGAGATCCAAATTACATCCTGATGCTGAAGGTGTGATTTTTTAAAAGACAAGGTTAAGGATTCCTAAGAGCCTACAGTTGTAAATACTATTAGAAGCCCAAAACTCTGGTTATACTATTCATCCCAAAAGCAGTAATATATATCAAGATTTAAAGAAATTGTTCTGGTAGTCTGGCATAAAGAGAGATATTGCTATTTTCATTTCTAAGGGTCATTCCTGTTCGTTAGTTAAAGCAGAACATCAGAAGCCTGGTGGACTTCTCAAACCCTTAAATATTCCAGAATAGAAATGGTCCAATATTTCCATGGACTGAATTCATTATGGGACTGCCTAAGTGTAGGTTTGGTTTTGACTCGATTTGGGTGATAGTTGATAGACTCACAAAGTTAGCTCACTTTCTTCTGATTCGTCAGACAGATCCTGTGGAGAAGTTAGCTAAGCTTTATCTTAAGGAAATCATTTATTTGCACGGTATGCCAAATTGTATAGTTTTAGATAGAGATAGTAGATTTACTTCTAGATTATAGTTTATTGTTCAGCGAGACCTGGGGATGAATTTAGCTTTGAATGTTGCTTTTCATCCCTAGACTGATGGTCAAACTGAGAGGATTAATCAGATCTTAGAAGATATCCTTCATCTTTGTGCTCTTGATTTTGGCAAATCGTGGGAAGATCATCTTGCTTTAGTTGTGTTCGCCAACAACAACACTTTCTAGTCCAGCATTAGTATGGCTCCTTACAAAGCTCTTTATGGTAGGAGGTGTACAACTCCTGTTGCTTGGACTAAAGTAGGAGACTCTCAGCTTTATGGTTCTGAATTGATCGAGGAGACTACTAGAAAAGTTCTTCTGATTAAGCATAATATGATGACAACTCAGGATCGACAGAAAAAGTATCATGATGATCATCATCATTATTAGAATTTCAGGTTGGTGATCGTGCGTATTTAAAGTAAGTCCAATGCTAGGCATGCAAATATTCAGTGTTTCTGGTAAGCTGAGTCCAAGGTATTTGGGACCCTTTGAAGTAATTGAAAAAGTTGGAACCTCTATATATAGGTTGGAGTTACCTGATAACTTTTCAGCCGTACACAATGTGCTTCACGTTTCATCATTAAGAAGGTGTTTGTTAGATCATAATCAGCAAGTTCAAATTCCAACAATTGAGTTGCAGCCTAATCTGACTTTCGTCATTAAACATGTTGCAATTTTGGGGCAAGATCTGAAATAGTTAAGGAACCGCAACATTCCTATGATCAAAGTCCACTGGCAGAATCATCCAACTGGTGAAGCCACGTGGGAGAAAGAAGATGATATGCGAAAGAAGTTCCCATAGTTCTTTTCTTAATTAGGTAGTTTTAGTTCTTTTGTATTCGTTATTATTTCTATAGACTTCCTTCATGTATTTTCAATTTCTTATTTTTGTTCATTGTGTGTTGTGGGTGACACTCTTTTTAAGGAGGGGAGTCTGTAACAACCCTAGTATTATTACACATCAATTAGTGACCTACTTGAATCTTCATTAGTCTTATATTAGTGTTAAGAGCCTCCATTTCAATTTTCATGCAATTTGGAGATTGTTTGGCAATTTCTTGCATTTTCTAATTTTCTATTAATTCTGAGAATGCCTAATTTATTTAGACCTCAGAGTAAAAAATGGAGTCTACTATTGGACTCACCACGCCCAAATTAACTAGGGATAGTATTTTGGCAGTGTTTGGAAGTCATCCAAATTTTCTCAAATATTTTAATAATATTTAAATACTCAGAAAATTAAGATAACTAAATTGACCTCCGATCAAAAATTTGATTGCATTTTTGAGTTTCTCACCTCTCATTTAGATAAGGGTGAATTTTTGAGATTTTTCGAAGTGCATTTGGTTATTTAATTTTAAGTAATAAAATGTGTATAATTAATGATTTAAATAAAGTATTTAAATAAAAATATATAACATATTTAATAATTAATCCAACGGCAACTATTAGACAGTGCAGATCCCATGTGTGAGTTCAACGCATGGGACAGCCGCGCGGTGCCATCTGGCCTGTCGGATCGTTTCTAGCTCTGAATGGAAGGCTGGATCACGCTAATCAAATCAGACCTTCGGATCACACGATCGAACCGATGACCTGGATTGATCCACGGTATGTCTCCTCTTCCTTTCTACTAGAGGGAGTACCCTGTCATTGGGAGTGGTGGTACGAGCCTCCAACTGTCCCGTTTTTAGCCCATAACCATTCCTCCAATCCTCAATACCCTCCATTTGGCTCTATCACCTTCTGAAGCTACTTGAGGGAGACAGTAGGAGCGTATCGTGTATTTCCTGCAAACCCTAGCTAGCAGGTTGAACCTCTAGGTACTCATTTTGCCTCTACTTTACACTGATTCAATAGATTTAATATTTATTTCATGTTGGTAATCATTCAATCGAGCTCAGAGAGCTCGATCTTAGCCTATGTAAGATTATTGTGAACCCTAACTTAGGCCACTTCTCCCTTCTTTCTTCTTTCCAATAAGGCCGAGTTAAGGACCTTAAGCATAGGGCTTTAGGATTCTTCTTCTTCGGCTTGGCGGGGGTTTTATTTTGATTGGTCGCCCACCGTGGGAGATCGCTTGATTGAGAATTTAGGGCAAACCCTAATTCCATTCTTCCAGGTAAAATTGTGGGGAAGACGAAGCACAGTGCACAGTTCATCCTAACAGTGGCACTGTGTGGTTCACGTGGATGAACCGTGTATGAAGCAAGTAACTCGCTGTTTTGCTCCAAATTCCGTGCACAAATACGTGTCGACCTAGGGTTCACCCTGTCGTCATCCGTGGGGCCCGCACCTATCGGCGAGTCAGCGCCATCACCCATTTTCTTCACTGACCCGAAAAACCATGCCTGCATATTTATCCGTAACCCTATTTATCAGCATAGACTGGTAAGTAATTAGAAATTAATGATGATTAAATATTATTAATTAAATGCCTATTCTTATTTTAATCATAACTTTATTAATACTAATCCAAATAATGCAAAATAATATACCATTTTGATCGCAAAAATGTGTAGATTAATAAAATAAACATTAATTTCTGTTTTAATTAGTCATTATTTTAGATTAATTAATTAATTGTTATTTAACTCCAATATTGTATGTGACCAAATTTGATCATCTAATGTCCAAATTAAATGATCAAATTATTCATTTCACTCACAAAAATATGAGGATTAATAATATCAAATCAAATTTATCATTTGGACCCTAATTTTCTTAACCACTTCTTAACCTTAATTAGGAGCCTTGAAAATCCTAATTTTCTAATGTTGTCCGAAATTGACTTAGTGTCATTCTTCTCCTTATACTATAAGGATTTCAAATTTATGTATATCATGCTCATTGGACAACAATTGTTGATTTTAAGTTTTTGGCTCCTTAATAAGTATTATTATGATAACTTCTAGTTTCTTAAAATTCATGTCTTAAGTATATAAAACCTTAGGATAGTTAACTTCTCACATTATTTTCTTCCCATATCAATTTCAATTGCATGTTATGAGCTTAGTTTTTTTAAATTACTAACTTGAATAAATTGCAAAATGCTTGATTCACCTTTCAACCTTAAGATAGAAACTATAGCATTGATTTATAATTTGATTTGTAGATGATCCTTAGAGCTATTTATTACATCCATTAAGTGTAGTTAACCTTAATGTTTATGTAGTTGAAGATTATGAATCAATTAGAACTAGCTTTAAGTAACAAGATTAGAACTTAGTTTGCTTCACCTTAGTTCTTAATTCATCACTTAAGTCCTTTAAAGACTTATAATAGGAGTCCTAAATTCAGGTGGAATAGTTTATAAATTCTATTGATTTTCTTAACCTTCAACTTGTAGGAAACATAGAGTTTGTAAATTTTCAAATTCTTTTTTCCATTACTTTAAACCTTTCCTTTCGCCTTAACTTAGATAGATTTGTAATTGATTTGGATAGATCATTCTAACTACAACCTAGCTAAGAAACTTAATGATTTAAACCTTAACTTCCATTCTCTTTAATTATTGTAATTCCATAACCACATCCTTTCCTAACTAGTTTCATAAGCCTTGACTTTAGTTTTCATATTTAAATCTTATGGCTTAAGATTATAATAGAACTAATTTCTATTTGTATTATTATACTTATAAGTTAGTTTGTCATCTCATAGAATGAAATGAAACTACTATTTTCAAAACCTCAATTATTGCTATTACTTAAAATTAACTTGAGATCAATATCACAATGTTAATTAGGATCTCAATTAGCTCCAATTATTAAGGAGATCATTAAATATAGATAACTTTAGATATCACATAGTTGCAATTATTGAATTCTTCCTTGAATACTTGCTTAGATTTGAACCTTATTTAATAGAATCATTCATATAAGATATTGTGATAAAACTTTCACATTAAAAACTATAGGAGTTTACAGTGTTGGTTAAGCTAAGGGCAGGCTAACTAGGAGTAATAAGGAGATCTCACATTCTTAGAGGGTGAATGTTATGAATGTGAGTGTTATTTATTTTAACACCGCTTTCCTTTACTTGTTAAATAGACATGTTTAACTCTTTGCTTCATTCTGTATTTGCCCACAGAATGAATACATTTATAAAATAACTTCTATTAAATAAAATATGAGATCTTCTACAATCTTATTTATTTTTAAGACTCATCATAGCTTTTAGCTATGTTACTTTCCATAGTTCCAGACTATGTGAATCTTAGACTAATAGCCTAAGATCTTCTATCAGTTACCATTCTTTTTACTTTCCATGTCTTTAGTATTATACTTTACTTGCTTAAAGTTTATTTAGTTTGTAATGAATGGTGTTATAATTACATTTAAATGTTTCACTTTCTTCTTTTCATTACTTAACATAAGTTCATTAAATATATACATGCTTTATTTCATTTACTTTTATATGCACTTTAGCAATTTTCTAGCCTATCTAGGATGCTTTTACCCTTATTTTACTTGCAAGCAAGAATGCTTAATTTTGTGAGTATTCTTACTCATTTTACTTTTCCTTAGTCTTACTTACTTTTCCTTAATTTCTATTACATACTTATATTGTTTCATTTTTGCACCCGTGCATATGCTTAGATTGTAACTAGTTGTGATATCCTAAATGAATATTAAAATGTTTAGCTTAATCTTAAAATGTGCTTAGACTATTTATTCTAGCTACACTTTTATTTGTGTTGGATTTACCCTATCACATTTAAATGCTAAAATGTGATAGATCAGGTGTATTTGGAGGCTAGTGGAGCTGGACCAAGTGCTTAAGCTAATAACTGCTTCCGCTTTCTAAATATTAATTACTTGCTTTATTTTAAATATGAGAGAGAGATTCCCTTTCCTTACTTTCTTATTATTTAATTTGGCATGTAATAACTAAAGTTAATTGTTTTGTATTTACTATACTTATGTTGGAAATAAGATCTCTTACTTAAATACTTGGTTTGGATGAATGGATACTCATATAAAATTTAGTTGTATATTTAAATGGAATATTAGATGCATAGCCAACTAGAATTTAGTTACATACTTAATTTAAGAAAGATGTTAATTCCTTATTTTCAATTTATGTTTGATTTAGGATGGGTGAATCTTAGGATAGTAAATTGCTTCATATGATTTTATCCCTTAAATTTTTAAATAGAATGTTTAGATCTTACATATTCATAAATGTGATGAATGTAAATACTTAATGCTCATTCATGTTGAATTCCTTCTATTGTAAAGTTTCTTAGGAAAGATCACATGAATGAATTGAATTGTACATATATCTCATAATTTATGCTCATATTATAAGTGCACATCATTAGCATTTTCATATTTTTAATTGTAATTACTTTAATCACATACTTTGAATTTATATTCATTATATGTATCTCATGCATTGTCCTTTCTTTATATTTTCCCCATCTTAACTTAAGACCCTCTTCTAAATCCTTGGCCAAACACAACATCTAATGATTTGGGTTAGTTTCCTTCTAATCCAATATTAGGTGTTATGGTGACGTATAAATATTGAGTTTAGTTATTACTCAATAATGAGGTCATCACAGGGAAATCCTAACGACCTACTGAGGTGGATGCGCGACTGGGAGACAAGCCCGGTAGTTGGCAGTATGGGAGATCCCTTCTACGGGTGCGGGTGCTATTGGGGATGATGGTCCATAGTATCAGGACCTTCGGATTCCATCTGATCGTATGATCAGATGGCAAAATGGCTCGATTTGCTCGGATCCTAATGGCCGATCACAAGAGCAATATGGGTCGTCAGATCAATCGGGTAGATCCAATGGCAAATCCGTGACTCCGCGGTTCTAAATCCTAACTGTATGATTAACAGGATAGACGGCTAGATAGCACTGGACTTTGCTATCGCGCCACCCAGGCTCCACAGCGAATTGCCCGCATTTCGCACAGTGTATCCCGATGGGTAAATTAGCTTAGGATATATTTGCTATTTTGAATTATTGGGATCCCTTAAGTGCAATTATCCCAATTTAATTTAAATTGAATTGTGGTCCAAATGATCTCCAAATATTACTAAACTTTCATCCCTTGCTAATTTAGGAGTGAGGAATTCAAAAATGTAATCAAATTTTTATTCTAAGATCAAAATAATTTGTCTAAACTAAGGCATCTTTACTGATCAAAATACTAATTTGACTTAGAGGGCCCAATTGACCTCCAAATTTTTGGGGTTCCTTAAATTCGTATTCTAAATACAAAGGAACTAAAATTAATTTCTAATTAAATTGAATTTAAGCAGGGTAACAACCTAAGATTATTACAGAATAAAAACAACTTAGGGTATCAGGGTTGGACAGGACACCTTAGGAAATTATAGTCAAATTTACAAAATAGCTAAAATCATATCTTAGATGCAATGTTATCAGAGAAGTATCATAAAGTGTTAATTAAATTTACCCATTTGATCTAATCAAATCAACCCTTAAGGAAGCAAGAATAGTGAAATTAATGCAAAGAGTAGGACTTAGATTTTCCTTTAAGTTAAAAGTGCAAAATCATTATGATCTTGCCTTAGCATGAATAAATTAATAATTGTTAAGCCATAAATGATTGATCAATTAAGGTAGGAAGAGCTTATTATCTACATCTTGAGGTAGGAACTTAGATGCTCCTTATTAGCTTTAAAAGCTTGATCTTAGACCCTTGTGGTAGGATTACCTAAAGAGCTTAGTTTGAGTTTCTTCCATATGGTAGTAACTTAATTTTGAATGGCCTTTAGGTCACATCCTTGGACCCTTGTGTAGTACCATTTTAATGGAGTAAGGATTGGCTAGTATGATAATCCTTATTGTATAAATAGAATTATGGAAATCAATATATTATTAGTAGAATGTGAATGTGTATATCCATAGTACTAAATCATTTTAGTAAAACTTGGAATTGGATAAATCACTCTAAGTAAGATTGTAGAGTATCGATCTTATCCTATGTGATTGGATATGTACAGTATAGCTTAGAGTAAACTTTCCAAGCCTAAGTGTTTTATAATTGGGAAAATTTGAATACTTAGTTTGAGAGAATAAACTGTAACCTGGTCATGCCTCTTATTATCATGCACTTTGATTAGTGCAGTTAAACAAACTAAATATCTCAAGTTATCCTTTTAGAGCATAGTATATGGTTATGATTAAGGTATTTAATAACTTAGTTTGTGAGAATAACTATAACCGGGTCATGCCATTTATCATCATGGTCTTTGATAATTGCAGTTAAATAAACTAAGTGTTAAATTCTCTTTCTTGAAAACATACCAACTATGTTTATTCAATCCTTTCAGTCGATAGTTTATATGATCTTAATTTAAATAACTCAGGAGTGAGAATTCACTTAGGTGAATTCTGCACAATGGAGATAAATAGAATCAATACTTGATATTGAATTGATTTCAGGATTTATTGATGATTTAAAGCATACTGGTATTAAGACCTTGGCATAACATAAATGCATAAGTCATGTCAGTATTAGCGGAGCGATTTGGCTCACCTAAGGACTCTATTAGTGGAGCATTCGCTCACCTAGGAAATAAGTGGTGTGTCCATGAGACACCTAGTCAGCATATCAATGACATATAGTTATGTGAAATATTCAGATGCATAATTATGAATTTAGTAGCATACAACACAATTTTGCAGTATCATTTACTCAGATTCAGATTTCATATTATTTTATACATATTTCAGCAGTTAGTTATTGTTTCAGAATTTTTTATTATTTACTTTACATACAGTTTTAGTTACGATTTCAGTTTACCATTTTAGTCTACAGTTTTAAATTTTAGTTTCAGTTGCTTTACTTTAGATTAATACTATTTTAAACTTTCAACTATTTTACTATCTTTTTCTACAGTCTTATTTAACTATATAAATGTTAAATAGTAGATAATTCTAAGCTATTATAATAGCTTTCGTTGTGTTAGACTTCTTGTCTGACACATGGTACTTCTAGGATTCGATAATTTGCTAGATCTTGAGCAGTTCGTAGAGCCAGATCCGAAGGATAATCAGGAGATCCAGGAGCCATTTGAGAAGCATTAATGGACTCTTCTTAAGCATTCACTTTTATTCATTTTTTTCAGTTTAGTACTTAGGCATTATTTCAGTATTTGTTATAAAAGTGTTGTAATAACTCTGGACATTTCTCTTTTCTTTTTTTGAGATGAATGTTTTGTTCAGTTTCTGTAACGAATATTTATGGATGTATGCTTAGCTTCTGCAGTCTTTCTTTATATCACTTATACTTAGTATTATGATGTGATCTGGATATTTATAAAATGTTAGTATTCATGTAACTTGAATCATATTTTTATTCTTAATCTAATATACACATGTACCTTACCTAATGCTTAAGATAAGGACATTACACTTATCTTAAGAATTAGTGCTCAACCCTCTTCTCTTGAGGTTGAGTTTAACATGTCTTATGCTCAACTGTTGGTATTATTCATGGAGGTCTTGTTTCCTTCCTGAGTAACGCACTGTTTCGCCACCAATCTATTATCCCTTAAATTAATTACCCACGGCGACGGGACAGGGCGTTACATGAAGTGTCAGTGGTAGTGGAGACACTATAATTTGAACCAGGTCTAGAGAGAATGTTGAGGATAACCTACTGATCGGTGGGAGGCAATCCAAAAATGGCAAGACTATGAGATATGGTCTAAATATGATAAAGATAATAATATGACATGGGTTGCAAACCCATATTAATTGTGCACAATTAAATTCAAGTAATTGGAATTTGATTTAAGATGTGAATTGCAGAAAGGTTGTTCCACATTGCTAAGCTAGATTTGTAGTTTATTACTTATTCCATAATTGATTTCCAAAGAGATGTGATGATCCAGCTCCAGATGAGTTGATTTGTGGAGAACCATTGTTGATAGAAAGGATTAGGGTTACCATCAGATAGAAGTTGCGGTGGAGGTGGGAGGGTGCCATCGATGAACCCGGTTAAGTAGTGGGAACGAAAGAGAGGCATGGACTAGGATCTTTATAGAACGTAATTATTTTTACTGAGTTTTACAATCAAAATGTGATGGATGCTTGTGGGGGCCCCGTACTGACAACAAGGAAGTACGGTGCTCCAACTGTGGCAAATCCCCAACTTAATTAATGTTAGGTAAACCCAACCTGCCTTAAGCCAAGGACTTGTCACCAAGTAATATAACATTCATCAGTATACAAATATCAAAGTGGTGAAAGCAATAAACAGTAAGGTAACATCCACAAGCATACATAGTAGAAAGAGGGAAAAACAATATAGTAATTCATCACAATGCAAAAATGAAATACATCCAGAATTAAATATTACAGACTTAAATTTAATAGAAAAATATAAATGTCTCTCAATCTCACTAGAAAGGAAAAGAAGAATCTAACTAAGCGGCAGTTGCACTATCCTCCTCCGGAGTCTGCTCCTCTCCTGCGACTTCACCCATGAACAGGTCCGAATCTGACATTTGTCGGTATCAGAAATGCCAGGGCTCCAGCTAACAAAATAAAAAAGTTACAGTTAGACAATTCTCTAAGTACATTTTAGGCTATTTTAATGAACTTAAGATTTCACATTTCAATTTAACTAAACATGCAAGCAGTAATAGGTGCAACAAGCTATGAAGAGACGGGTAACTATAAATTATCCATTTATAGCCAGTAACTAGTATGAAAAGTCACATACAATACGAAATAAACAAGGTGAGGCTAAAAGCTAAAAGAAACAGCAAATACAATTATGAACCTAACATGCTTATGATCGTATTAACACATGCTGAGCATATAAAGAACACAAATGCCGAAAACAAATATACAATTCTAGCATCCTAAACATGCCAATATACATAAGTAAGCCATAAGAGTATACATACAACATGCTGATTTAGGAAAGAAAAAGTAAAGAAAGCCACTGAGACATGTGGCAAAAGCAAAGCTAAATCTAAGTAAAACCACTGAGACATGTGGCAAAAGCGAGCAAGTACTAAAAATAAGGCCACTGAAGCATGTGGAAAAACAAAAAAAGAAAATAATACTAAACAATCCAGGTAAAGTAGCAATAAGCCTAAGACATAGTACTGCCATACCAGTCAATGGGCCATACAGGGTCTCCATAATATCAGATCAATCAATCAATCCCCAACCTAGCCATCCAAATCTACTAGGTCTGAGTCCATTCTATATAATACTACTACTGAAGAAGCAGACTAAGCTAGGACATATTCTACCAACTGTAATTACTGTAATAACTGAATGGTATGCAATTCCAACACTAACTTAGGATATATCATCCTTATCCTAAGTTCTACTATTATGCTCAAGGAATAAGGCTCAATATCCAAGGTATGCCAAACAATCAAGTTAAAGTAAGCAATAGACTCAATCTAGACTTATGTGATATCCATGGTTATCTAATTACCTAATCTAACTATTCTGAGAATATACAAGTTTAGGATTTCCAATATCTAGCTATCGAGTAAAAACTCAAAGTTACGACCTTAAAGTTAATATTAGAACATAACAAGTTATAATCCAAAATCATGTGATGATTATAAGGTTTAAATAAATAAATCAATGACCTAATTTATTAATATTTTGCTATCTTACCCAAATCTTGACTAAATTAATCAAGATACAAGGGCTTTGGGTTTAAACTCCACCTTAGTGTTCAAATCCTAAACCCAAGGTCAAGTTCTACTAAGGATCTAGGGTTTACACTGAATACCCATTTGAAGGTGAGGAATCTGAGAAGCTAAAGAATCCAAGAACTAAGAACTTAGTAATGGGTTATTCTACTGATTATAAGATAAAACAATTAATTAAGAACTTGAAAAATCTAAGATCTATATTCAGTCTTTAAGATAATCTCATTATCTTATAGATTGAATCATCCTATACCCCATGGAATATTTCAAGGGATTAAACAATCAATCATTTAAGGAAATTCCAAAAGAGATGGTTTAATTCAAGTAGAAGATCTAAAGTCTAAGGTCTATGATCTAAGATCTGATTTTTGATCACTTTAGACTTAAACTAGGTTTTTAACTTGGACTTCACCAATTGCATTTCTTTTGGTATTTAAGTTCATAATTTAACTAAATTAAACTTATTAAAGTGATATTTAACAATTGAAATTATTAGAACTAAGCCTTAAACTCAAGTGACTTCCTTAGGGCTTAATTGAAGATTTCTTAAATTAAGGACCACATTAACATTATTATTAGTCTAAGAATTTAGAGAATATTTCTAATCTTTCTTAGGGTAGTTTACTAAAATTTCCAAGGTTTAAAGGGCATTTAAGCACATTTGGTCAAAATGACTAAAATGCCCCTCTTAATGCTAAACTTTGGGATTTTTGTGTTTAGTTATCCAAATTGGATCTAATCTATTTTAATGTGTTTCCTATTGATTAATGAAGTGGAAAACATACATATTTCAGGTTCTGATAACCTAATTAAGCTTAATTAGCACTAATTACTTAATTGAGCTAATTAGGGTGATTAGTGAGATTAAGGTACTTTAGGGCAATCCAACCTTACATTTAAGTTCTAATAGAGCTAATATGACATTAGGAACTAACTTACCCAAAATTAGAGGTTAATATAGGGTTTAATTCACTAATCCTTAATTAGGGTAATTAAGGGGTGATTAAGAAAATTAAATATCCAAAATTATTTTTAAGAGGCCACAATTATTCTTTAAGGTTTAATGAGCAATCAGAGCCCTTAATTAATTAATTTGGTTAATAATTGAATTTATTATGATTTAATTAAAAACACAAAAGGTTTAATCAATTATTTTAAATCCAACCATTAGATATGTGATTTTATTTTATATTTAGATTTCTTGCATTTTTCTGATTCATATGGTATATTGGATCATACCATTTAGATCAGTATAGCCAAAGTTATTTAAATAATTTATTTTGTATTTTTATTTAAATTAAAACTTTAAGATTTAATTAATTAAATGCATAACCATTAAAAATGTCTTCTGATAATTAATTAATAGACACGGCCCAAAATCAGAACCGCGCGGGTCGGGGATGGCTCGGCCCAAAATGGTCGTCTTCTTCCTCTCGACGGGCCCGTCCCAGGCAAGATTCAGCACTGAAATTCTCGGTGCTCCGACGACTGCGGCGGCTCAACTCGATCCCTACACGTTCCTGGGGTCGAGACACATCGACTGGACTAAGAACCCCCATCTGAATCCTCTGGATCGATGGGGTGCTACTCACCCGGGATGCCTTCGAGACGGGCGCTTCAGGCTTAATGTGAGGAGACAATTCTCCTCACAGAGGCCATTAGTAGGCCGGGGTTCGATACCTACACCATCAGGGAGGTGAGGTGAGTCTAATGCCTAAGGTTTCATAACCCGGGGCGCAGTCGATCGCTGGGTCCTTACTCGGACACAGCCATGGCTCGGCCGCTGGCTCAGTCGATCGATACAATTGATTCGAGCTAGGGTAGCCCCAGGCGACAATTACAACTGGTTTTCTAAGTGGCTATGGCTCCTTAGGCAACATCCAGAGGCTCAATGCAGAGACAGATGAGGAAATGGTTTGAAGGAATCCATGGGAGAAGGCTGTACCTTGGAGATGGTGTTGTAGGCTCGGCCAAGGGGACTTAGGTGCAGCTGGAGCTTCTTGAGGATCGCCACGAGCTAGCAGGGGGTCTGAACGCCAAACACGCACCCTCTATCAGCGGTACGCAGCTCCAGAACACGCCGGGAATGTGCTGAGAGAGAAGGGAGCTCCAGGAGAATTCAGTTGGGGAAATGAGGGTTCACAGTGAGCAAAGGGTCTCACTATGAATTTCAGGGGGGATTTATAGGTGGGAGGAGGCCCTAGGGTTGGTTTCCAAAGTTCAGGAAATGGGTGGAGGCTCGGGCGGAGGAGAAAAGCTCGGGCCAATGGCTATGGCCAATTTGGGGAAAAGACGACTGGCAAGACGGACACGCTGAGGGCAGGAGGGGAAATTCGGGGTCTTCCCGTACTGCCATGAGGGTTGGGAGGTTTCTGGCTGTCGGGGGGGACCAGACGTGGACGAGGCGAGGAAGGGGATGATCTACAGTGCTCGGAGTGCCCTGAGCCATCTGATTGATCATCCATCGAAGCGGGATGGCCCTGATCTCCTAACACTTAACGAATGACTACAGATAACGGATTAGCTGTTGGATCAACTCGGGTGATCGAACGGTTGATCGAGGGTACTTCAGCGGGTGGCTAGATGCCGTCGGATCAGGATCTCGAAACCCCGGAACGGTCGAGATGAGACAGGAATTGATTTAAAGCACGGCCGTTGGATCAGATCCGCGGGATGGACGGCCCGGATGATGCCCGCGGTTTGGGATTAGCCGACCGTTGGAAGAGGGTATAAATGCAATTAAGAATTATTTAAAACCCTAAATTGCAATTGAACCAATTTAAATTAAATCCAAAATATGCCTAAATGACCTCCAAAAATTCCCAAAATTTCACTTTTAGCTAATTTAGGGGTGGGGAATTCAAAAATGATATCAGATTTTGATTTAGAGATCAAATTAATTTAGGTATTTTCAAGGGTTAAAAAATAGCTAAAAATACCAAAATTTCAAATTTAGCTCCGATTGATTTCAAATTTCTAGGGTTAGGTTTAAATTTCCCATTGAGTCTAATGGAATCAAAATTAAAGCTTAGATTGGCCTAATTAATCTAAATTTAGCTAGGGTAATAACTAGGATTGTTACAATGCTAGTGAGTGAGAAAACATCACCGAATCTATTGGAGGGAAATATCCGAGGTCAGGAGGTATCGTTGGTGGCATCTGAGGTCTTCACTCGTGAAGCCATGAGTTCTTCTGAAGACAAGGAAAAGAAAGTGCAATGCGGAATTTACACAATTTTTGACAAAATTGCTTGCTCTGATACATGCTGAAATCCTCGGTGATTAAGAATCTTGAGGTTTCATGGTTGTCGCTAGGTTTTCCCAAGAAGCATTAAAATTTGGAATGCTTTTATATCTCTAGCTAAAAGGTGGATACACAGTATATATACACATAGCCCAAAACTGGAATCTAATAATGCGGTGAGGGTAGCATAGGAAAGGAGATGCCTTAATATATTTCAGTTTGTCTTATGTGGGTTTCCACTTTCCACTAAGGTTCTTACAGTTTCCAGTAGCGCATTGTTCTCTCTAGAAGAGCTGCTAGATGCAGCGGGAGTGGAGGATGACTATCCAAGATTCATTTTCACTAGATTTGAAAATAATACTTCTTAGAACTTGAGAATGAATTTAAAATACCATTAAATTTTATTAATCATAAAAAGTAGAATGTGACATTGTTATACAATTTGAAGCATGAAGGAAATAGCAGAAAATCTATCTTATATAATTTGTGGTAAAATCAAGGTGAAAGTCTTCAAAGGTGACTTATCAATGTTCTCTCCTTTACTTTTTGGTGTGTTCCCAAGAAGTGGTATTCCTCCAATTTTCTACTCCATCTTGAAGTAGGGTTATTAGTGAGATTTAGATGTCGTCTGGACACTACATTGCTTCTAGAATAAAGTCTACTCCTCTTAGCCACTCATTGGCTAAAATGGGAAAGTCAAGTCCTTTAAAGACTGGTGCTGAAGTAGTTTATTTAACTATAATGTCCCTCTTTCATAGACTCATTCTATGAATCTTCTATACCTTTGACCTATTTGGTAGTCATATTCACTACTTAAGGTTTGACATCCCAACTTTCTTTGATCCTATTGATTTAATAAAACTTCTTAAGTTACTTGAGCTATTATCATTCTTAACGTTGTCATTATTTGAGCTTTATACTTCAGTATTTTATGTTACTTATACAAGTTTTTCATTTTATACCTTTTATTATGAGCATATAATTATGGTAATATGAATGTATTTCATGTATTCATTAAGTGACTGTATTGCAGAAGAATAACTTATTAGGTATATAGGAATGAAATTCCAATCTGAAATCCTATGGTATTCTCTGATACTAACTGTGGCTCCCCAACCCCCTTACGGAGGGGCAGTCCTCACGTGCGGTCCCTCACTTATCATTATATTAGGTTTTCATCCCTAATCCACTAATAAGGAAAAGATGTACCATAAATAGAACTAAATTATTAACTAAATAATCTTACAAGAATATCAAAGTGCGAAAGTAAATATAAGTAACATCTATTTAATCATAATGCAGAAAAAATAACATCCCAACTCAGAATAAAATGTACATTAAAAGAAATTATAACTAAATACATGTATTGTTACAACATTTAATTAAAGTAAATGAAAATAAGAAAAATTACCCATCCTCACTGAAATAAAAGAGCACCCTAACTAAGGATCCTCAGCAACAAGGTGATCTTTCTTCTGACTCTACTCTCTTTCTAGTATTATCTCCCCAAATTGCTCAAAAGAAGGCATCATCAGTATAACAACCCTTGGTTGTTACCTTGTTAATTCTCAGTTTAGTCAAACATTAATTTTGATCCCCTTTGCATTTAGAATATCAAGATAAGCTTAACCTGAAAATTTGAAGTCAATTGGACTTTTCTAAGTCTAGTTAGTATTTTGATAAATCTAGAAGCCCAAATTAAGACCTAAAATATTTTGATCTCAGAACTAAAATTTGATTGTATTTTTGAATTCCTCACCCTCAAATTAATTAGGGGTTAAAGTTTAGTAAAATTTGGAGATCATTTAGACCATAATTCAATTTAAATTTAAATGGTCTAATTGCATTCTAGGGGTTTCCAACAGTACAATTTTGCAAATATACCTTTAACTAATTAAAATGGTCGGGATCCACTGTGTGGACAACGGGCGATCCGCTGTGCGGACAGTGGGCAATCCGCTGTGGAGCCCAGGTCGCGTGAGAGTGGTGCTTCAGCCATATCCACCATTCATTCTATTAATCTGACGACAAAGATTTAGATTCACGGAACTGTGGATCTACTGTTAGATGCATCCCGTGGATCCTACGATGTGGATTCAATTAGATCCAGAGGATCAGGATCATCGTGCCTTTCTGATCAAAAAATCAGATGACACCGAACCCTCCCGCAACTGTGGATCTTCATCTTCGCCTCGCCCACGCCCGACAGAAGAAATATTGCAGATTCTCGATAGCCTGGCATGTCCCCCACTACCCGCTCCACCTCAGCATGCCGTTAGGGATCTTCCCTCAATGGCATATCGGTCCCAATCAGGCCTCATGACCCAACCAAGTTCAATTTGGAAAATTAAGAGCTCGGCCATGGCCCGATATCTCGGGCCTCCCCAGCCCAAGCCAACTATCTGGAAGCTTCCCAATTTCCCTTTGAGGCTATAAATAGCCTTAGATTGACTTAGGTAAGTCTTGCTGATCAATTGGAGTTTTCTTCTTAATGGACATTGCCAGTCTACTTAAGCTCCTTACAGGCATTCCAGTTCTTACATACCACTGATAGTCGGTGCATCCTGGTGCTCAAGACATTCTGCTCTCTTTCGAAGCTCAGCTAAGTCTCAGGATTGTACCCCGTGTCATTTGTAATCTTCCCCGTCAAACTAGGTACCTCAGTTTGCTCGATATGAGCTAATGTGGCTCAGACTGCTCTCATTTTGACTCATATGATTGCGTATTGCTGAATCAAACTCATTGCACCTTAGGATAGTCCCAATCGATTGATTCAATCGATCAAGCTAAGTCCGTAAAATGGCATGGGTCCGAGTAAGGAACCAGCGGTCCAGCCCACCTCAGACCCTCAGCCTAGGGGACTTCGATCTGCCTCACTCCCTGAAGGTGTAGGGATCGATCCCTGGGAAAATCATGGCCTTTATGGAGAGAATTCTCTCCCCACAGTAGCTCCATTGAGGGAGCTCTCAGGTGAGTTAGGTCTGGCTGATCTAGACCACCTCACTTGGGGCTTTAGCTCTCTGCAGGTGCGTCTGGCCATGGTGAAGCTGCAATGTCCTTCAGCCGACCATGCTGGTCTAGATGTATAAGAATTTGCCAATTAGGGTTTCCCTAATCGAGCATACGTCAGGACAAGGGGTCAGGGACGAAGCCACTGTGTGGGTCAGGCTGACCCGTGATTCGCGCGGTGCGACAGTCTCGGGTCTCTTGGGCCCTGGCCGACCCGCACCTTTTGTTAATGGGCCGAGCACATTTTAATAAATCCAATTAATTGGATTTATTTTCCTTAAGGAAAATAATCTAATTAATCCAATCATAGGGAAATTTAATTGGAAAAATGTAATTTAAATTAATGTGATAACTTTTGATCCACTAGTCCAAACCCAATAATATTATATACCAAATTTATCAAAAAATCATAAGGAATCAGAATATAAAATAATATTGCACTTTTAATGGTTGGCTTTTTTGGATTAGCCTAATTTTTGTAGAACTTAATTAGGGTTGATTAGCATGTATACTTAGCCAAATTGCTTAATTTAGGTGCCATTATATTTTTTATGATTTGTGGAATGTATGTGCATGGTGATTTAAGTTTTTGATTTATGTACTCTTAGTTATGCCCTAGTCTTGCAAATGCATGATTAGTGAAAATTCAGGTTTGTGATTATCCAAATTTAGAAAATCAGTCTCTCAATGTTCACATGAATAAATAGAATGTAAATGCCAAGTTTCATGAATTTCTAAGGGTTAGATTTATAATTAGGTGCTAATCATGTATCTTGATTTAGGGTTTGACTAGCATTAATTACCCTCTAATTTCTATAAATGTCTATTATTATGCTTTTATAATAGTAGCATGAAAGTAAATACACTATCTTATGCAACTTCAATTCTTAATTTCATGAAATAATAATTAAACCCTTTCAATCTTAAGAAATCTTAAGATCTTTATCAAGTGCTTAGTACTTGATCTAGATCTTGGGTTGCCATCAATAATACACCTTCAATCTATTTGATTTTCCATTGATCTATAAGAAAATAATTAATCTTAATTGGGGTAAAATTAGAGGTCAAACCCCAATTAATTAGATTAAGATACAAATCTTTAATCACTTAATCAAATAACTTGATTGTAAGATAATCCAATTATCACTATTCCAATAATGCATCTGATTTAGTATTGATCTTAAATCATTAAATTAGAAGTGCTAAGATTAATAATGAAGTTATGTGATTGAATCATTTGGATCTAAGCTTTAGATCTTTGATTTTTTCTTATATAAGACTATTGGTATAAGATGGATAATAAAATTATAATGATTTATGAAATGACCTAATTTGAATAATACCTTTGATTTAATCCCATAATTGTAAAATAGAGTATGATTAGATGGATCTAGCCATCTAAATTAATCACTTTTACGTAAGATAATAAGCAAACCCCGAATCTTTAACTTAAGTGGTAGAAGAGTGAGATCATAAGGATCTTACTTTAGGAGTGCTTTAAAATATTTAAGAGCCTTAAAGAATATTACACCTTGAGATAGGAAAAATTTATTCTGACATATTGAGATGATCCTCCCTAACCTTAGATGTTGATCTTAAATATTGTGGTAGAACACACCTAAAATATTAGATTGAGATTTTTCCATGTGGTAGTAACCCATGTTGAGTGACCTCTTAGTCACATCTTTGGAGCCTTGTGTAGGACTCACCCAATTAGAGTAAGATTGATAGTGCTGGATAAATCATTAGTGATTAAATAGAATTGACTGAACCCAGAATATTAGTTGAGTACAGTAGTGTATATCCATAGTGTTGGATTACTCCTGTAGTATTCAAGAATTATTGAGTCACTCTAAGTAGGATTTATCTTTGTGCTTTTGTGTGGCATAGACAGATACAATCTCGCTTAGAGTAAATCAATCAATCTTAAGAGTATTATAATTTGGAACTTAAATCCTTAGTTTGAGATATAAACTGTGACTGGGTTCTGCCTCCTATCTTAGTGCACTTCGATAGGTGCAATTTTAAACAAACTAAGTAATTTAAGTTATCTTCTTTAGGACACTAGGTATGCCTGTAATTAGAGTATTTAATAACTTAATTTGAGATATAAACTGGGACCGGGTTCTGCCTCCTATCATAGTGCTCTTCGATAAGTGCAGTCTTAAACAAACTAAGTGGTATATCCACCTTTCTTGAAAACATACCCAATATGTACATATAATCCTTCTAACTGATAATTTTAAGTAAAATCATAAGTAAAATTAATTATTGAAATTAGATTCTAGGAGTCAGAATCCTTTTAGCATGATTCTACATAATGGAGACATTTGAGTCATAATCTAATTTCAAGCATATTTGGATTTCTAGATTTAAGTCATGTGGTATAAAGGCATGAGCATGAGCATGAGCATGAGCATGATCATGAGCATGAGCATGAGCATGATGTATGAGTATTAGTGATGAATTATGAGTTACGAAATCTTGCATACATCAGCAAGGAAAATTCAGGATGATGAGACATCGTGGTAACATTTCCCAATAGGATGTATGTAGGCATTGGACTGTATGGCTCATAGCAGTTCAGTGGTAGCTTAGTTGCATATCTGTGGCATACAGTATTGTGGCATATTTGGATGCATGAATTCAATGGCATATAGCACAGTTTGGATGTTTTTATTTCTTTTTTGTTATTTTCAGCATTCAATTTACTGTTCAGTTTTACTTTACTTAATTTTACATAGTTTCAGTTATTCGGTTACCTTTACAGTTTTTTTGTAATTTTATTTACTTTACTATTTTTTTGCACCTATTTTAGAACTGCTTAGTTTAGTTTTGATGTATTAAACTTCTTGTCTAATACGAGGTACTTTTGGGATTCTACAATTTGCTAGATCCTGAGTAGTTGGTTGAGCCAGACCAGAAGGACTCTTAGGAAATCTAGTAGGAGTATGTGGAGCCTTAGTGGACCCTTCTTCAGCCTTGTCACTTTTCTACTTTTATTTCAATTCATTAGCTAGACTTTACTTTTGTATTATTCAGTAAATAATTTGTAATAATTCTGGATGCACTCTTACATTTCTTTTCTGAGATGAATGCTTACTACTGTTCTGTGATGAATGTATTCTGGATATTTTGCTTTAGCTTTCGCACTTTATCATTCTATTACTATACTTAGTATTATGATGTGATTAACATATTGGAAATGTTGATATTTATGAACACATATTGGATTCCTTACTTGCCTTTATAATCCAAGATGGGTTATGCCTTCCCGAGTGGCACACTGCTTAGCCACCAATTTTAGTTTGTTTTGCACACGGTGACAGGGCGGGGCGCTACAGTTGGTATCAGAGAAGTATCATAAAGTGTCAGATAAGTAGCTTGTTCCTATTTACTTTATGATTAGTTCTTTGTATCAGGTCAGGATCACAAGTTACTAAGTGTAGGAAAAGAAACATCCAAAAGTTCATCAAGTTATCTAAGAAATGGAAATTTGAGTATGTCTGGAAAAAGGACATCATAGGAATTGAATGCACATAATAAATTGATAAAAATAGCAAATTATTAAATATAAATGGGACATCCTAGGATTTGAATAAACTTTAAAGAAAATAATAAAGATATGAAATAAATACTTATAATTTGAGTTACTTTTAGGAATGGAATACACACAGTGAGCATTCTGGTTCTACCTTAGGAGATTTGAAGACTACTAGATAGATGATCTTTGAGATGGCCAGATCTATGGTAGGATCATCGATGGAGTATCAACTTCTGATCGTGGCCAGATCTATGGTAGGATCATCGAGTAGTAGAAGTTTTGGACAAGATCCTTTCCCATCCATCCTTTGGAGGTACCAGTCTCCCAGCACTTGTTAAAGAGTGGTTGGTTCATACAACCACTATCCTTCGAGAGATGGCCTATCCCGATGAGCACCATCTTCTGATCGTGGAGATCTTACTTAGGGGATTAGTGAGTCATTAGTGGTTCTGGTTTTATAGGAGGTTAGCTCAGAGGGGTCATGTAGTCACTTATGATGATTTCTGTGCGGCCTTTTGGGTAGAAAACTATAACTAGAAGCTCTTGAGTCTTTCCTTTCAAGAGTAGTTTATGAATTTTGTGTATCTTTGTAACTTTTCTTTTGAGAAAGTAATGAATTAAACGATAATGAAATTTTATTATTCGCTGAGTTTATACTTGCACTTACAGCCATGGATCCCAGATCTCTTTCTGCTTCCACATCGATTAAGAATATAGTCTCGTCCTCGGGCGTACCCGAAGAAATGAATCGTATGGTGAATTTGATGAAGGTGCTGATCGAAATAATGCACAACAGATGCAAGAGACTCGTGTCCTTATACTAAGCGTTCGCCAGAAATCTCTTCCTTAAGTAGTAGCTCCATCTTCCTCTCACTTCTCAAGAGACGGGATTCTTCATAGTTTCCTGCGATTAAGGACACCTACCTTCAGTGGGGCTCTCAGCCCCATGGACACTATTACTTGGTTTAAAATGGCTGAGAAGATTTTGGCTAGCATAAATTGTCCAAACTTGGAAGATATTCGCTTAGTCACCCACCTATTTCAAGAGGAAGCAGAGTACTGGTGGGAAAATGAGTTGAACAATAAGTTTGTTGATTATAAGATAGAAGATATCTTGTGGGATATGTTCCTAGAAGCATTTCGTGAAACATTCATCCCTGCATCAGCTCAAGCCATTCTAAAAGATTAGCTTCTCCACCTTACGCAAGGGAATAGGTCTGTGTTTGATTACGAACAAAAGTTCCGAAGGCTAGCATAATTTGTTTCGTACTTAGTGAGAACGGAAGCAGCCAGATGCCATCGCTTCTTAAAGGGTTTGAGGGACTCCATAAAATCTCATTTGGTGTCCCCTCAAATCAAAAACTTCACAAAATTGATCGAGGCGGCTCGCCTCCAAGAAGGATTTCAAGAAAAAATGGATCATAAGTGTAAGGTTGCATTTGTGCAGCCAAGAAGCGAACATTTTGGTCATCGCAAGGTGGCTAAAGTCTTCAATCTGGAAGCAGAACAGTCCTAGTCTGAAACTCTCATGTGCAAACGTGCACATCTATACGGTAATTGCTATCACTTTGTCAATGTATGTTTCACCTGCGACCGAGATAGTCACCGCTATTACCAGTGTGACTCTAAAATAACTATTGACGGAGTTCTCATTGATCACTCTTGTCGCAATAAAGTGTTTCATCTGCAACCATTGAATAGTTAGGCTCTAGTCATAGCAGTAATGCCAGCTCCAGTGCCTGCAGCCAACAAGAACACATCTGCTCCTGTGCCAAAGCGGCCTATAATCGCCAAGGTCAGTGGCCTCAGGGCAAGCAACCATTAGCTCCTGCGAGAGTTTACATGCTAACTCCCGCCTCAGCTCCTAAAGATAATAATGCCATTTCAGGTATGTCTTAAATTTAATTTTCAGTTCTTGCTGTTTTAGTATTTAGCCATTTTTATTTCAATATTTTTGAATGTTTGAATATCAGTTCTCATTATAACTACTATAATCATAGGCACCTTAATGATAAACGATAAATCTTGCAATATAATTTTTGATACGGGAGCAAGTCATTCCTTTGTATCGAAAAGTTGAGTTAAAACTCTTAATCTACTAACCTATCGATTAGTAAATTCATTGAGCATCAGGTTACCTTCCGGAGCCATATGCAATACCAACAATTATGTAACATTGATATTACTATTGGAGAACAAAAAGATGGAGCCAAATTAATCTTGTTTCCAATTGCAAATTTCAATATAATTTTGGGTATGGATTGGCTAAGCAAACATGGTGCGTCCATAAATTGCCAAAAGAAATAAATCACTTTTGGCAGTCAGTCGCAATCCTTTATAGGTAGAATTAGTACTCAAGCATTGTTGATTAATGCGATGAAAGCAGAAAGATTAGCTAGGAAAGGCTGCGATGCATATCGTAACAATGTTAGGAGATAAGAAAGAAGTCGTTCATATTTCGAAGAATCAAATAGTTCATGAATATCTTTACATCTTTCCTAAAGATCAATATGGTATTCCTCCAGTTAGAGAAGTAGATTTTGCAATTGAGTTAATCCTTAGAACCCAGCCGCTATCAAATATTCCATACCATATGGCACCAAAGGAACTATAAGAGTTGAACAATAAACTTCAAGAGTTGTTGGAGAAGGGTCTTATCTGCCCAAGTTCATCTCCTTGGGGAGCGCCGATCTTATTTGTGAAAAAGAAGGATGGTTTGATGCGGATGTGCATCGATTATAGAGAACTGAATAAAGTAACCATCAAGAATAAGTATCCATTGCAGCGTATTGATGATCTGTTCGATCAATTATCTGTAGCTAAGTTTTCTCAAAAATCGACTTGCAATCAGGTTATCACCAGCTACGAGTTAAAGATTTAGATATTGAAAAAACTGCGTTTAGAACCCGCTATGGACACCAAGAATTTTTGGTAATGTCTTTCGACTTAACAAACGTGCCATCAATTTTTATGGATTTAATGCAGCACATATTGAAAACATATTTAGATAAATTTGTCATCGTCTTCATCAACGATACTCTAATTTATTTAAGAAGTGAAGCTGAATATGAAAATCATATGTGGTTAGTGTTAGAAGAGCTTCGAAGTCACGAATTATATGCTAAGTATTATAAGTGCAAATTTTGGCTTGACACATTCGCTTTCCTGGGTCACATTATAGACGTACAAGAAATCAAGGTTGATCAGAATAAAGTAAGCGTCGTTCAGGATTGGTCATAGCCAAAGTCCATGACTGATATCAGAAGTTTTCTGGATTTAGTTGGTTATTATAAAAAATATGTTAAAGACTTCTCACAAATTGCATCTCCTCTCACAAAGTTGACACAGAATGTAGTACCTTTTGTCTAGAGTCCAGAGTATGAGAAGGCATTTCAAACATTGAAAGATGCCCTTTCTTCTGCCCCAGTCCTGGCCTTACCTAAAGAAGGTCTCAACTACCAGGTTTATACCGATGCATCCAGGATAGGCTTAGGATTTATACTGATGTAGAAAGGAAAAGTTATTGCATATGTATCTCATTAGTTAAACCTACATGAACAGAATTATCCTGTCCATGATCTGGAATTAGCCGCTGTAGTTTTCTTCTAAAAAATTTGGCGTCATTATCTTTATGGTGTCCAGTGTTCTATATTCACCGATTATCAGAGCTTAAAGTATGTCTTCATGTAGCATGAGCTCAACTACTATCTGCGAAGATGGCTTAAATTGATAAGAGATTATGATTTAAGCATTCAATACCATCCCGATAAGGGGAACGTTGCAACCGATTCACTCAGTCGTCATGCTACACCTTCCTCCTTAATTACTTTAAGTCCTTTAGTGGAAGAATTCAGAAGGCTCAATAACAAGCCAATTCATGGTGCTATGCTAAACGAACTAATATCTATGAGTACCGTAAAACCAATATTTTATAGAGATGTCTCCATCTCCCAAACAAAAGATGAAGACTATTTAAAGTTCAAAATAGGAATCAAAAGTGGTCATCATTTTGATCTCCAACTGTGAGGTAATGTAGTCTATCAAGAAGATCGCTTATAGCTTATGGATTCCTAAATCCACATTGTAGAAATATTTAGTAGAAGGCCATAATTTGGGTTATCAAGTGCATCCTGGTAGCATTAAGATGTACCAAGAATTGAAGAAACCATTCTGGTGGCATGGAATGAAAAAAAGCGTGGCTGAATTCGTAGCAAAGTGTCATGCTTGCAGTCTAGTCAAAGCTGAACATTAGAAGTCTGGAGGGCTTCTCCATCCTTTAGCAATTCCTAAATGGAAGTGGTTTGATATTTCTATGGATTTTGTGATGGGTGTGCCAAAACCTAGATCTGGTACCGATTCAGTCTGGGTCATTATCGATCGATTGACTAAATCAGCACATTTTATTCCTATGTATCAAGCTAATTCTGTAGAGAAATTAGCATTGCTGTATATTAAGGAAATCATCAGGCTCCATAGAATTCCAAGGTCTATCGTAACTAATCGAGATAGCCGTTTCACTTTTAAATTTTGGTAGGCAGTGCATCAAGACTTGGGGACTAGCCTAGCCATGAGCACAGCTTTCCATCCTCAAATAAATAGTCAAATGGAATGAGTCAACCAAGTTCTTGAGGATCTCATTTGTCTCTGTATTTTGGATTTAGGAGATTTCTAAGAATATCAAATTCCGCTGGTAAAATTTGCATATAAAAATAGTTTCCAAACGAGTATCGGCATGGCTCCATATGAAGCCTTGTACGACATAAAGTGCAGTACTCCCCTGAGATGTCTAAAACTGGCAGTGTTCAGTTATACGGCTCAGAATTAGTTGAAGAAACTAATTATAAAGTTCAGCTAATCTAGCAATGAATTAAAGCAGCTAAAGATTGCTAGAGTATGTATCACGATGCTCATCATCATACTCTAGAATTTGATGTTGGAAATTTTGCGTATCTTAAAGTAAGCCCAATCAAAGGTGTATATTATTTCAGTTTTGCCGAGAACCTAAGTCCCCACTACGTCGGACCCTTTGAAATTCTAGAGAAGATTTGTTCTACAGCTTATAGATTGAAGCTTCCTGAATATTTTTCTGTAGTCCATAATGTGTTCCACGTCTCCTCTTTATGAAAATGTCTTCGCGATCCTTCTCATCTAATTCAACTTCTAACCGTATCTCTCCAACCGGATCTGTCTTATGCTGATAAGCCAATTAATATCTTAGCTCATGATCGAAAGCAACTAAGAAATCACTCAATTCTAATGGTAAAGGTTCAGTGGAGGAAATGCTCTCTAGAAGAATCTACTTGGGAAAAAGAGGCTGATATTCGAAGAAAGTATCCCAATATCTTTGAATATCCAGGTATCCGTTAAATTCTAAATTTGGAATTTTGTTCTTGAATCTATGTATGGTTGTTTCCTCTCTTGCGATGTTGTCGAGGACTACATCATTCTTAAGTGGGGGAGTATGTAACAACCCTAGGTTGTTATCCTGTTAATTTTTAGTTCAGTTAGACATTAATTATGATCACCTTTGTATTTAGAATATCAATATATGCTTATCCTGGGAATTAAAGTCAATTGAACTTCTCTAAGGTAAGTTAGCAATTTGATCAGCCTAGAAGCCCTGATTAAGACCTAAAATATTTTGATATCAGAATCAAAATCTAATAATATTTTTGAATTCTTCCCCCCCAAATTAGCTACGAGTAAAATTTTGGTAACATTTGGAGATCATTTAGACCATAATTTAATTTAAATTAAAATGGTCTAATTACATTATAGAGTTTCCAACATTTCAACATTGCAAATATACCTTTAACTACTTAAAGCGGTCGAGATCCACTGTGCGAACCGCTGTCAATTCGCTGTGGAGCTCGGGTCATGCGACAGCGGTGCTTCTGCCATATCTACCTTTCATCCTATTTATCCGATAGCTTGTATTCAGATCTGCAGAACTACGGATCTACCATTAGATGTGTCCAGTATATCCTACGACATGGATTCAATCGGATCCAGCCGTTAGGATCCGAAGGATCAGGACCATTGTGCCTTTCTAATCGATCAATCAGACTGCTTCAGACACTCCCGCGACTGTGGATCTTCATCTTTTCCTTGCCCGCACTCGACAGAAGAAATCCTGCGGATTCCTGACATGCTAGCCTGTCCCCCACTACCTCAGCATGTCGTTGGGGATCTTCCCTAAACGGCATATCGGTCCTGATCGGGCCTTGTGACCCAGTCGAGCTCAATTTGGAAAATTGAGAGCTCGGCCATGGCCTAGATTCTCTGGCCTACCCAGCCTGAGGCAGCTCTCTGGATGTGGTGACCCCAATATTGAGAATCACTAAACTCAACATTGATACGTCACCATAATATCTAATCTAGAATAGAAGGAAACTAATTCAAATCATTAGATTTTGTATTTGGCCAAGGATTTAGAAGAGGGTCTTAAGTTAAAATGAAAGAAATTTTATTAAGAAAAAACATTACTTGTATTACTTGTGAAAAATATGAATGTAAAGACATATGACATGAGTACTTGCAAGTTTAAATGTGAAGATACTAAAGATTAGCATATGAGATATGAGTGTACAATATGCAATATAAGTATAAGTCAATTAAATCTTAAAATTTTTGGCATGAATTCTACTGTATTTGGTTAAAAGTACACCTGCAATTTTAACATACAAGTCTTCCATTCCAATGACAGATTAAATTGAAAAGATAGCAACCTAAAACTAACATGAATTCAATCGATTACATAGGATTACTTGGTTCCAGTTCTAATATAAAGTCAATCCGTTACATGGGATTGCTTATTTCCAATTCTAGTATAAAGTCAATCAGTTACATGGGATTACTTATTTCCAATTCTAATAATTTGAAATGAGAAAGTACAAATGTAGCAATTATCTATCCTAGGATATGCACATTCCACATCACTTAATATATAGAAGAGGATGAGAAATTAACAATAATTCTCAATTTTAACATAACTACTTTTTAATTAATTGTACAAACTAGTATGCAAATACTGTCCAGGTTAATATGCAAAGAAAATATGCAACTAAACTGCAGTTTAATATGCAAGATAATTATGCAGCTAATGATTTATTTAATCACTCATTTACATACATCCATTCATCCAAAACCAAGCATTTAAGTATAAAAATATAAACTCCAACACAGGCATAATAAATACAAAAGTAAATGACATTAATTATTACAAGCCAACAGTAATTAAAGGAAGTAAAAAAAGTAAAAATCATTCTAGAAAAAAATAATAAGCTAAATTTTATAATGTTTTTAAGCTGAAGTAGTTAGCTTATGCACTTAGTTCAGATCCACTAGCCTCCAAATGCACTTGATCTATCTCATTTTGGTATTTGAATATGATAGGGCAAAGTCAAGAAATAAAAAATATTATTAGACTAAACAGTCTAAGTACAATTTAAGATTAGGCTAAGCATTTTATTATTTAATTGGATATCACTACTAGTTACAATCTAAGCATAAGCAAGAGTGCAAAATATAAGCATAAAAGTATTAAAAAAGGAAGTAAGTAAAAAGGTAAAGTCAGTAAGAATACTCACATAAATATATATCCTAGCCTACAAGTAAAACAAGGGTAAAAGCATCCTAGATTAAAACTAGGGTAAGAGCATCCTAAATAGGCTAGAAAAGAACTAAAGTGCATATGAAAGTAAATGAAGTAAAGCATGTATATGTTCAATGAACTTATGCTAAGTAAAGAAAAATTATAGTGAAGCATTTAAATGCAATTATAAAAACATTCACTGTGATCTAAGTAAACAAAAAACAAATAAAGTACAGTACTAAGATAAGAAAAATGCATAACATAGAAATTTAAGAAAGATCTTAGACTATTAGTCTAAGATTCACATAGTCTAGAACTATGAAAAGTAACATATAGCTAAAAGCTATGATGAGTATTAACAATCAATAAGATTGAAGAATATCTCATATTTTAAATGATTAAGGTTGTTTTAATAAAGTATTCATTATGCGGGCAAATATAGAATGAAGCGAGGTGCTAAACACGTCTGTTTAACAAGTAAAGGAAAGCGGTATCAAAACAAACAACACTCACATCCACCCTCTGAGAATGTGAGCTCTTTTTATTACTTCTTATTAGCTGCCCTTGGCTTAACCATCAATATAAACCCCTATAATTTTTAATGTGAAAGTTTTATTCATGCATAATGTCTTATATGAATGATTCAAATGAATAAGGCTAAGGCTAAGCAAGCATTCAAAAAAAATTCAATAATTGCAACTAAGTGATATCTAAAGTTATCTAATTTTAATGATCTACTTAATGATTGGAGCTAATTGAGCTCCCAATTAACTTTGAGATATTGATCTCAAGTTAATTGTAAAGAATAGTAGTAGTTAGGGTTTTGAAAATAATAGTTTCATTTTATTTTTATGAGATGACAAAATAGTATATATGAATAAAGATACAAATGGAAATTAGTTTTATTCTTGTCCTAAACTATAAAATTCAATTATGATAATCAAATCAAAGCTTAGGTGTCTAGTGGGGAAAGATTGAGGCTATGAACTTATCATATCTAACTGAAATGAAGGTTAAGGATCAATTCACTAAAGTTCCCTAGCTAGGTTGAAGCTTGAAGGATCTATCCAATCAAATACTAATCTAGCTAGGTTAAAATAAAATGAAAGGTTTAAAGTAAGAGAAATGAAAGGATTAAGAACTACAAGTTTTATGTTTTCTAATAGTTAAAGATTAAAGAAATCAATAGGATTCCTAAACAATCCTAAATGAATTTAGGACTCCTATTACTAGCTCTTAAAGAATTGAAGTGAAGAGTTTAAGGATTAGGATGAAAAACTAAGCTTTAGCCTAATCACAAAAGGCTAGTCCTAGTTAATTCTATAATTTAAAATTACAAGAGTATAAAGGCTAACTACTCTTAATGGATGTAACAAATAGATTTAGGGATCAACTATAAATTCATGTTTAAATTAATCCAAGGGTTTCTACCTCAGGATTGAAAAGTGAATCAAGCACTTTGTAATTGATTAGAGTATCTAGAATAATGAGAACTAAGCTCAAATTTAATTAATATAAATTGACATGGAGAATAATAAACGTGACATCTTAGCTATCCTAAGGTTTTAAAATACTTAAAACATGCACTTTAAGAAATTAAAATTCATCACAACAACACTTAATTAAGAGTCAACAATCTAAAATCACTAATTACTATCCAATTGAATTAATATGCATATAATTGAAATCCTTATAACATAAGGAGAAAAATGACACCAAGTAGGTAAAATTTAGACCACATTTGAAATTTAGGGTTTCTAGGACTCCTAATTAGAGTTAAAAAGTGATTAAAAAAATTAGGGTTCAAATGATGAATTTGATTTCATATTAATATTCCTCATATTTTTGTGAGTGAAATAGAATATTTGATCATTTAATTTGGACATTAAATGATCAAATTATTTCACATGAAATAATAAAATTAATTTATAATTAATTAATTAATCTTAAATATTGACTAATTAAAATATTTATCAAAATAGAATTTAAATTGAATATTATTAATTTACTATTTTTTGTGATCAAAATAGTATATAATTTTGCATATATTAGTCAAGTAAATTGAAAGTTATGATAGAAATTAAATTAAGTCTTGGATAATTTAATTAAATGAATTTTAATTTAACTAAGTTATCATAATTCCTTAATCCACAGTTTAATTTATAAAATGCTATGTGGCTTTTAGATATACGGCACAGTTCGACTATGTCAAACCATCCGGTCCAATAGCAAGGGTCGACGAACCGCGACGTCTTCTTCCTCGGGCGATCGAAGATTAGGGCAATACGATGCCACGAATCTAGAATCCTTACAATAATTCAAGAATCGCAAAAAGGGAAGGTCCTTCGAGCACCTCGGTTAAGGTCCTATTTTCATTATAGAATTTACTCTGGAGTATGAAATCTAGGATGCCCTAAACATTTTCTTTCCTTCGCATTATAGAGTAAGTTATGGTGAAGTTCAAATCGAATTCAATCCTTCAGATTGAATTCGATTTAACAGAAGATGTAATTCCTTTCAAAACGAAATGGAAACTAGCTTTATATTAGAAATATAAAGTGAATGCTAGGGTATAGAATAACATTCAGTAAGGAACTAAGACAAATTTTTTTAAACCCTTATATTTCATAGAACTAGTGAATCAGCAGCATTCATATTAAGAATGCAGTTAAGGTCTCATTGATCTAAACTAGAATCAAACTACTTATGCAATAAAATGAAATCACAAAATTGATAAGAAGAAATTTTGGAATATACTTTACATTAGTTCATGAGATTGAACAATTCTTAACAGAGTTCGATCATTCTCATTATAAACCCATAAATCAAATCAATAACTATTACTACTTAATCACTATGCATATTAAGTAAGAATAGTGGGAGGTAGTGTACCTTATTACACTTGATGAAAGAAAAAGGAAATAGTATTGCAAGTTCCCCGAGCTCCTCACAGATCTCCTTCCTCTAAGAGTTTGCCCTCGACTCAAATGAAAACTTTTTTCCCCCTAAACCCATGAGAGGAGACCTGACTGAGAGGATAAGGGACTCGGGCATACTAGCTGGCAAGAAATCGTACTCCCTTACCTCTGCTTCCAGTGATTGTGTAGAAAGAGGATGAAGGCACACAAGAGAACGACCATGATCGTTGGATCTGAATGACAATCCAATGGTCCAAATCTAGAATTAGTAATAGCCGTTGGATTTAAATAAGATGCATGGGACGGCCAGGATTTGATCATCCCACTATACCGTGTTTGGCCAACAACAGTGGATCCGCGCCTTAATAATATAATACGGATGAATATGATTTAATTATATAATATATACTAAATTAATTAAATATTAAATTATATTTAATAATTTACTCAATAAATTACCTAATTTTAAACGACTAAGCGCACTCCAAAAAATCCCAAAAATTCACCCTTACTGAGGTGTGGGGAACTCAAAAATGAAATCGGATTTTTAATCGAAGTTCAATTAACTATCTTAATTTTCTGACTATTTAAATATTATTAAGATAATTGGGGAAACTTTGACGACTTCCAAACACTTCCAAAACTCTATCCCTAGCTAAATTAGGTATGGTGAGTCTAATGGTGAACTCCATTTTTTATTATGAGGTCTAAATAAATTAGGCATCCTCAGAATTATCAGAAAGCTAAGAAATGTTTGAAAATGCCAAATGATCTCCAAATCGCATGAAAATTAAAATGGAGGCTCCTAATACTATTATAAGACTAATGGAAAAAGATTATAGTCAATTAGGTCACTAATTAATGGGTAACAACACTAAGGTTGTTACAGACTCTTCTTCTTAAAAATAGTGTCGCCCACAACACACAACAAATAAAAACAAGAAATTGAAAATGTAAAAGGAAATTTAAAGAAATGATAATGAAAATGAAAGAACTAAAACTACCTGATTAAGAAAAGAATTATGGGAACTTGTTGCACATATCCTCTTCTTTTTCCCATGTGGCTTCACCAGCTGGATGATTCTACCAGTGGACTTTAGTCATAGGAATGCTGTAATTTCTTAACTACTTAAGATCCCTCCCCAGAATCGCAACAGTTTTAACGATAGAAGTTAGATTAGGTTGCAATTTGACTACTAGAAACTGAACATGCTGATTAGGATCTAACAAGCACCTTCTTAATGATGAAATGTGAAACACATTATGCACGACTAAAAAGTCATCTAGCAACTCCAACCTATATGTAGAGGTTCCAACTCCTGCAATCACTTCAAGGGGTCCCAAATACCTTAGACTCAGCTTTCTAGAAACACCGAATCTTTGCACACCTTGCATCGAACTTACTTTCAGATAAGCATGATCTCTAACTTGAAATTCTAACGGATGATGACGAGCATCATGATACTTTTTATGTAGATCCTTAACTATCATCATATCACACTTAATAAGAAGAACCTTTCTAGAAGTCTCCTCGATCAAATCAGAACCATAAAGCTGAGAGTCTCATACTTTAGTCCAAGCAACTAGAGTTGTACACCTCCTACCTTATAGAGCTTCATAAGGAGCCATACCAATGTTGGACTGGAAACTGTTGTTGTAGGTGAACTCAACTAAGGCAAGATGATCTTCCCACAATCCGCCAAAATCTAGAGCACAAAGACAAAGAAGATCTTCTAAGATCTGATTAATCCTCTCAGTTTGACCATCAGTCTGGGGATGAAAACTGTACTTAAAGATAAATTCATCCCAAAGTCTCGCTAAATAGCAAACTAGAATCTAGAAGTGAATCTACTGTCTCTGTCAGAAACTATATAATTTGGTGTACCGTGCAAATGAACGATTTTCTTAAGGTAAAGCTTAGCTAACCACTCCACAGGATCTGTCTAACAAATTGGAAGGAAGTGAGCTTACTTTGTGAGTCTATCAACTATCACCCAAATTGAGTCAAAACCTGACCTACACTTAGGCAGTCCTATGATGAAATCTATGGAAATATCAGACCACTTCAATTTAGGAATATCTAAGGGTTTGAGAAGTTCACCAGGCTTCTGATATTCCGCTTTAACTAACAAATAGGAGTGGCACTTGGAAATAAAAATGGCAATATCTCTTTTCATGCTAAACCACCAGAATGATTTCTTAATATCCTGATACTTCTTACTGCTTCTAGGATGAATAGTGTAACCAGAGTTATAGGCTCTGATAGTATCTTCAACTGTATGTTATTAGGAATCCATAATCTAGTCCTCTTAAAAATCACACCTTCAGCCATCAAGATGTAACTCGGATCTCTTGCCACTAACAATTTCAGAAACTAAAGCAGAATAACTCGCATCTTCCTTCTGAGCTTCGGCAATCTTAGACCTTAGGGAATCATCTGATTGAATAGCAAATAGTATAGTGCTCAAATCAGCAGAACTAATTTTGTCAGATTCAATCTGACAAAATCTTCAATCAAAGATTCATTGCAATAAAGGGAAGATAAAGTCGCTTTATGACTCAGAGCATCACCTACAACATTAGCTTTACCCGGATGATATTGGATTTCCAAGTCATAGTTGCAACGTAACTCTAGCCACCTATACTGATGACAGTTAAGTTCCTTTTGAGTGAAGATGTACTTCAAACTTTGATGATCAGTAAACATCTCACACTTAACTCTATACAGGTAGTGTTGCCAGATTTTAAGAGCAAAAACTATCCCTACAAGTTCAAGATTATGCACATGATAATTCTTCACATTAGGATTAAGCTGTCTAAAGGCATAAGCTATTATACAACGATCTTGCATCAGAACAAAACCAATCGCTACCGTAGAGGCATCAGTATAAAGCTGAAAATCTTTACCCTCATGAGGTACTAGAACAAGAGCAGAAGTTAATGATTATTTCTCCTTCTGAAAGGATTCTTCACAGGCTGTGCTTCAAATGAACAAAACCTCTTTTCAAGTTAACTGAGTTAATGACAAAGAGATTAGAGAGAATCCAGGAACAAACTTCTGTAATAGCCAGCAAGTCTTAGGAAACTGCAAATTTCTGTTACAGATTTAGATTGGACCCACTACTGAACAGCTTAGATTTTCTTTTGATCTACTCTCATGCCTTGAGCATCAATCACGTGACCCAGAAATTCCACAAACTTGAGCCAAAACTTAGAAAACTTAGCAAAAAGTTTATTCTCTCTTAACAATTCTAAAATGGCAAGCAGATGTTCTTCATGCTCAGCAACTAACTTTGAATAGATTAGGATGTCATCGATGAAAATGATGACAAACTTGTCGAGATACAGCTTAAGGATACGCTACATCAGGTCCATAAAAATGGAAGTAACATTTGTCACTCCAAAATACATGACTAGAAACTCAAAATGCCCATAATGGGTCCTAAATACAGTATTGGAAACATCTTTATCCTTGACTCGAATCTAGTAGTAACTTGATCTTAAGTCAATCTTGGAGAAGATCTTTGTTCTGGCGGGCTGATCAAACAAATCATCGATCCTAGGGAGAGGATACTTATTCTTCACATTCACTTTGTTAAGCTCATGGTAGTCTATACACATCTGTATTGAACCATCCTTCTTCATGACAAATAGGATAGGAGCTCCCCAAGGTGGTATACTAGGGAAAATGAACCCTTTCTCTAGCAACACTTGCAACTACTCTTTAAGCTCTTGCAATTCTTTCAGAGCTATTCTATACGGAGCCTTAGATTTAGGTTGAGTCCTAGAGATAAATTCAATTGAAAACCCTACCTCACGCAAAGGAGGTAGTCCAGACAAGTCTTCAGGAAACACATCCAGAAACTCTCTAACGACGATAGTCTCTTCTGGACTACTAACTTACTTCTCTTCACCGATTAAAGTTACTAAGATTGCATAGCAATCTTTACTAATGGGTGCTTGGCTTCAATTGCATTGATTAAGGATGCATCAAGCCAAGTTTTTCTACAAACACTTTAGGTTTCTTTCCAACCTTAAGTGAAACTCACTTACGAAAGCAATCTATTACGGCATTAAACTTACTTAGCCAATCCATTCCTAAAATTATGTTGAAGTTTGTAATAGACATAACGATAAGTTTGGATTGAAAGAGTTGATTACTGATTGGGATGTCTACCAAATAGAACTCACTAGCACACATTTCAGTACCAAATGGCATTTGAACTACCAAGAGACTGCCTAGGCTGAAATGTTGAAGATTTAGGAAAGAGGCACAACTCGCAGACATAAAAGAGTGACTAGCACCAATGTCAAAGAGAGTGTTACAGAACTGATTCTTAATAACTATAGTTCCTATAGCAGGGAAAAATTAACTCTAATTATAACTAATGAAAATTAAAGCAGAAAATTCTAAAAATAAAAATGTGGAAGAAAATGAAAGATAGAAAAGTAGGAAATTAAACATAGAACGTACTGGTAATAATGTTGTTGTCATTAGGGGTAGTTGAAGAAGATAAAGCATAGACTCTTGGACCACAAGAAATTGAGCAACTAACTTGCCCTTATCCTTTCTGTTGTAGTGGCCTTGCTTGGAAGAAGAAAGAGGTACATCCTTTTGGTGTTGAGTATTTCCACTAGCCGGAGGAGGCATCAAGGCAAGTGCTGGTGCTTAAGAGTTGATAGGAACTGGGTTATGCACAGAAGACTGGCGATTGATCTTCATTTTGTCCACGGTCCAGTTGGCATGACAGTCCCAATGGCAATGATTGGTTCTGCCGCAAATGTAACACCTACCACCAGTGTGGTAGCATTACCCATAAGAATGGGATATGTTATATCTTTCTCCTAGTCTTCCTTACTGATTCTGGTTAGGATTTTGATTAAGATTTTTCCTAGAGATATGCTGGAAGGCTTTAGGACCATGGGAACGGTTCCTCTTGAAAGGTTCAGATCTGGAAGGTTGGGGATGGGAACGCTTCTTCAAATCCATTTGGGCTTGATGGTACTTAGACATGCGAGCACCTTTAGGAAGCTTGGGAAAATCATCATGATGTTGAGACATCAGATGACTTTTAACGGAATCTTTCAAACCAAAAATAAATCTAGTACACCTCGTCACTTTAGTGTGGACTAGATTAGGAGTAATGCAGGAAAGTTTGCATAATTCCATCTCATAATCATGCACAGAACGGCTTCCTTGCATGAGTTGCATGAAGTTGTTTTTGATTATGGTCTGGGTAGAAGGAAGAATGAATTCCTTACGAAACACTTGCTCAAATTCATCCCACGGAATGTCTTCCAATTAAACTTCAAAAAAATGGGTCTTCAACTGACTATCCCACCAATACTCAGCCTCTCCATGGAATAGATAAGTTGCAAGATGAAGGCACTCACTCTCAGGACACTTTATACTGGCTAAGGCCTTCTCTGTGGCTTTAACCAGTCAATGGCTTCAAAGTGAGAAATAGAATCATTGAATGTCAGAGGGTTCAGATGAAGAAAGGTTAGGAGATAGACATCTACCATAGGACTAGTATTTGGTTGTGGAGCCAAAGGGAGTTCATGAATAATTAGAGAAGAGGCCTGAGGAGGAGTTGGATAATGTTGGGATGGAGCAGGAGAAGGTTGGGAAAGGTTGCAGGATGAGGCCATCCTTTCAGCTGCATGGGTTTGTGCTTCAATCATTACTTTTATTAACTCTAGCAAATTCTGCATCTGATTGGTGTGGGAAGTTGTAGTGGAAGTAGGTCCCTCCACTATAGGCTCAACAGGGATATTGAAATTGGGATCCATTCTAAAAAAAGGGAAAGAAAACACAATTCAAAAACTAAAGAAGATAGGAAAAGAAAATTCTCATCAAAATTGAAACATTTATGAGATTACAACTTTGGAAGAAAGGGAAAAAGCATAAGTAAAGTAGAAAATATTTACAAAAGCTACTAAAAGAAAAAATAAGCTAGAGTAAGAGAAAACTAGTACTACTAGTTACAAAATTTTGCATGAAATATAAATACAAAATCTTCAATAAGTGGAGGCACGATGAAGATGCCTACACCCACGAATTAGTACTTTATGAGCAAGACACCACCAATCCATGGCGTAGTCGTCAAAGCATTTGTCCAAAATTTGGAGGCATAGGTGACCAGGGCATTCTATGACTTCAAATATCGTTGTGACATGGAAGAGCCATTCCCTAGTTAACTGAGGAAAATGGTCACCTTGAAACACACAAAACCTCAAAATTTTGTTCAAAACATCTCCTCCAGCAGTGGATACTCCATAGTAAACATGACCAAATGTTAAACCATACCAATGATCATACTCCCAATAATGGAAGAACAATCTAGTAAAATGTTTCAGTTTAGTCATAGAGTCTGCCATTTGAAAGTTTAATTAAGGTATAAGTTAGAAATTTTAATCATTTATTTAATTAGAAATGTATTTAATGTCCTAAGATGTCATTCACTTATTTTTACTATACTGTGTTGTTTGCTTTTGGATGAATGGATATATTTGTCTTGATTTAAAGTTCTTAACTTCGCTCTGATACCAATTGTGGCGACCCCAATATTGAGAATCACTAAACTCAACATTGATACATCACCACAATATTTAATACTAGATTAGAAAGAAACTAATCAAAATTATTAGATACTATGTTTGGCCAACGATTTAGTAGAGGGTCTTAATTTAAAATGGAAGGAATTATATGAAAAAAAAACATTACATGTAATACTTGTGAAAAATATGAATGCAAAGACATATAATATGAGTACTTGTATGTTTAGATGTGAAGATACTAAAGATTAGCATATGAGATATGAGTGTACAATATGCAATATAAGTATAAGTCAATTAAATCTTAAAAATTTTAGCATGACTTCTAACTGTATTTGGTTAAAAGTACACCTACATTTTTAATATATTAGTCTTCCATTCCAATGGAAGATTAATTTGAAAAGATAGCAACTTAAAATTAACATGAATTCAATCTATTACATAGGATTACTTGGTTCCAATTCTAATATAAAGTAAATCTGTTATATGGGATTGCTTGTTTCCAATTCTAGTATAAATTCAATCTGTTACATGGGATTACTTAATTCCAATTATAATAATTTGAAGTGAGAAAGTACATATGTAGCAATTATCTATCCTAGGATATGCACATTCCACATCTCTTAATACATACAAGAGGATGAGGAATTAACAATAATTCTCAACTTTAACATACAACTACTTTCCAATTCAATGTACAAACTATTTTGGAACTACTTTCTAGGTTAATATGCAAAGTAAATATGCAACTAAAATCTAATTTAATATGCAAGATAATTATGCAGCTAAAGATTTATTTAATTATTCTTTCACATACATCCATCATCCCAAGCCAAGTATTTAAGTATAAAAAAATAAACTCTAACACAAGCATGATAAATATAAAAGTAAATGACTTTAATTATTACAAGACAACAGTAATTAAAGAAAGTAAAGAAAGTAAAATCATACTTGAAGAAAATAATAAGCTAAATTTTATAATGTTTTTAAGCGGAAGAAGCTAGCTTATGCACTTGGTCCAGCCCCACTAGCCTCCAAATGCACCTGATCTATCATATTTTGGCATTTAAATGTGATAGGGCAAAGCCAAGAAATAGAAAATATGGTTAGCCTAAATGGTCTAAGTTCAATTTATGATTAAGCTAAGCATTTTATTATTTAATTGGATATCACTACTAGTTACCGCCTAAGCATAATCAAGGGTGCAAAATGTAAGCATAAAAGTATGGAAAAAGGAAGTAAGTAAAAAGGAAAAGTGAGTAAGAATACTCATATGAATATACATCCTAGCCTGCAAGTAAAACAAAGGTAAAAGCATCCTAGATAGGCTAGAAAAGAACTAAAGTGCATATGAAATTAAATGAAGTAAAGCATGTATATGTTAAATGAACTTATGCTAAGTAAAGAAAAGAGACAATGAAGTATTTAAATGCAATTATAACGACATTCACAGCGATCTAAGTAAACTATAAACAAGTAAAGTACAGTACTAAAATATGAAAAATGTATTGCATAGAAATTTAGGGAAGATCTTAGACTATTAGTCTAAGATTCACATAGTCTAGAACTATGAAAAGTAACATATAGCTAAAAGCTATGATGAGTATTAACAATCAATAAGATTGAAGAATATCTCATATTTTAAATGATTAAGGTTGTTTTAATAAAGTATTCATTATGCGGGCAAATATAGAATGAAGCGAGGTGCTAAACACGTCTGTTTAACAAGTAAAGGAAAGCGGTATCAAAACAAACAACACTCACATCCACCCTCTGAGAATGTGAGGTCTTTTTATTACTTCTTATTAGCCTGCCCTTGGCTTAACCATCAATATAAACCCCTATAATTTTTAATGTGAAAGTTTTATTCATGCATAATGTCTTATATGAATGATTCAAATGAATAAGGCTCAAAGCTAAGCAAGCATTCAAGAAAATTTTAATAATTACAACTAAGTGACATCCAAAGTTAAATAATCTTAATGATCTACTTAATAATTGGAGCTAATTGAGCTCCCAATTAACTGTGAGATATTGATCTCAAGTTAATTATAAATAATAGTTGTAGTTAGGGTTTTGAAAATAATAGTTTAATTTCATTCTTATGAGATGACGAAATAGTTTATTTGAATAACCATACAAATGGAAACTAGTTCTATTCTAGTCCTAAACTATAAGATTAAATTATGATAATTAAATCAAGGCTTAGGTGTCAAGTGGAGAAAGATTGAGGTTATGAACTTATCATACCTAAAGGAAATGAAGGTTAAGGATCAATTCACTAATGTTCTATAGTTAGGTTGAAGTTTGAAGGATCTATCCAAGTAAATACTAATCTAGCTAAGTTAAAATAAAATGAAAGGTTCAAAGTAAAAGAAATGAAAGGATTAAGAACTATAAGTTCTATGTTTTCTAATAGTTAAATCGAAATGAAATCAATATAATTCCTAAGCTACCCTAAATGAATTTATGACTCCCATTACTAACTCTTAAAGAATTCAAGTGAAGAGTTTAAGGATTAGGATGAATAAACTAAGCTTTAGCCTACTCACTAAAGACTAGTCCTAGGTTATTCCATAATTTAAAATTACAAAAGCATTAAGGCAAACTACTATTAATGGATGTAATAAATAGATCTAGGGATCAACTATAATTCATGTTTAAATCAATCATAGAGTTTCTACCTTAGGGTTGAAAAGTGAATCAAGCACATTGCAATTGATTCAAGTATCTAGAATAATTTATATGGGAACGATCGAGCACATTGAATTTATGTTTAAGCTCATAAATTGGCATGGTGAATAATAAATGTGATATGTTAGCTATCCTAAGGTTTTAAAATACTTAAAACATGCACTTTAAGAAATTAGAATTCATCACAATAACACTTAATTAAGAGTCAACAACCTAAAATCACTAATTGTTGTCCAATAGAATTAATATGCATATAATTGAAATTCTGATAACATAAGGAGAAAAATGACACCAAGTAGGTAAGATTTGGACAACATTTACAATTTAGAGTTTCCGGGACTCCAAATTAGGGTTAAACAATAGTTTAAGAAAATTAGGGTTCAAATGATGAATTTGATTTCATATTAATATTCCTCAAAATTTTGTGAGTGAAATGGACTATTTGATTATTTAATTTGGACATTAAATGATCAAATTAGATCACATGAAATAATGAAATTAATTTAGAATTAATTAATTAATCTCAAATATTAACAAATTAAAATATTTATCAAAATATAATTTAAATTGCATATTATTAATCTACTCATTTTTGTAATCAAAACGAAATATAATTTTGCATATATTAGTCAAGTAAATTGAATGTTATGAGAGAAATGAAATTAAGTCTTGGATAATTTAGTTAAATGAATTTTAATTTAACTAAGTTGCCATATTTCGTTAACGATTTAATTTATAAAATGATACGTGGCTCTCAGATATACGGCGCAGTTTGACTATGTCAAACTATCCGGTTCAATTGCAAGGGTCGACGAACTGCGGTTTCTTCTTCCTCGGGAGATCGAAGATTAGGGAAATACGAAGCAGCGAATCTAGAATCCTTACAATACTTCAAGAATCGCAAAAAGGAAAAGTCCTTCGAGGTCCTCAGTTAAGATACCATTTTCCTTCTAGAATTTACTCTGGAGTATGAAATTTAGGATGCCATAAAATTTTTCTTTCCTTCGCATTACAGTGTAAGTTATGGTGAAGTTCAAATCGAATTCAATCTTTTAGATTGAATTCGATTTAATAGAAGATGTAATTCCTTTCAAAACAAAATGGAAACCAATTTTATATTAGAGATATGAAGTGAATGGTACGGTATAGAATAACATTCAGTAGGGAATTAAGATAAAATTTTTAATCCTTTACATTTCATAGAACTACTGAATCAGCAGCATTCAGATTTAGATTGTAATTAAGGTCTTATTGATCTTAACTAGAATCAATCTACTTATGCAATAAAAATGAAATCATCGAACTGATAAGAAGAAATTTTGGAATGTACTTTACATTAGGTCATGAGATTGAATGATTCTTAACAGAGTTTGATTGTTCTCATTATAAACCCTTAAATCAAATCAGAAACTATTACTACTTAATCACTATGCATATTAAGTAAGAATAGTGGGATGTAGTGTACCTTATTACACTTGATGAAATAAAAAGGAGATAGTATTGCAAGTTCCCCGAGCTCCTCACAGATCTCCTTCCTCTACCACTTTTCCCTCGACTCAAATGAAAACTTATTTCCCTCTAAACCCATGAGAGGAGGCCTGACTGAGAGGATAAGGGACTCAGGCATACCAGCTGGCAAGAAATCGTAGTCCCTTACCTCTCTGCTCCCAGTGATCATGCAAAAAGAGGATGAAGGCGCACAAGAGAATTGCCATGACTGTTGAATCTGAATGACCATTCAACGATCCAAATCTAGATTCAGTAATAGCCGCTGGGTTTAAATAAGAGGCATGAGATGGCCAAGATTCGATCATCCCGCTGTCCCGTGTTTGGCCAACAACAGTGGATCCACGCCTTAATAATATAACATGGATGAATATGATTTAATTATATAATAGATACTAATTTAATTAAATATTAAAGTATATTTATTAATTTACTCACTTAATTACTTAATTTTAAATGACTAAGCACACTCCGAAAAATCCCAAATATTCACCCCTACTTATTTGAGTTGTGGGGAACTCAAAAATGAAATAAGATTTTTGATCGGAGGTCAATTTTATTATCTTAATTTTTTGAATATTTTAATATTATTAAAATATTCGGGGAAATTTTGACGACTTCCGAACACTTTCAAAACACCACCCCTAGCTAAATTGGGTGTGGTAAGTCCAATGGTGAACTCCGTTTTCAATTCCAAGTTCTAAATAAATTAGACATCCTCAGAATTATTAGAAAACAATGAAATATTAGAAATTGCCAAATGATCTTCAAATCGCATGAAAATTAAAATGGAGGCTCCTAATACTGGAAGCTTCCCAATTTCCCTCTATGGCTATAAAAAGCCTCAGGTTTGCCTTAGGTAAGGCTTGATGATCAATTGGAGCTTTTCCCTTAATCACTATTGCCGGTCTACTTAAGCTCTTTCCAAGCATTCCAGTGCTTATGTACCGCTGATAGTGGGTGCATCCTGGCATTAAGGACCCCTTACTCAATTCCAAAGCTTATTTAAGTCTCTAGATTGCTCCTCACATCATCTGTAAGCTTCCCCATCAAACTAGGTACTTAAGTTTGCTCAGTTTGAGCCAATGTGGCTCAAACTTCTCTCCTTTTGTCTTGTATGGTTACATATTACTGAATTGAACTCATTGCACCTATAATTGCACCTTAGGATAGTCCTGATCGATTAATTCAATTGATTGGGCTAAGTCTGTAAAATGGCCTGGTTCCGAGTAAGGACCCACTTATCCAGCCCACCTCAGACCCTCAAGCCAAGGGGCTTCGATCCGCCTCACCTCCTTGAAGGTGTAGGGATCAATCCCCAGGCAAATCATGGCATCTGTGGATAGAATTGTCTCCCCACAATAGTTCCATTGAGGGAGCTCTTGGGTGAGTAAGGTCCAGCTGATTCAGACCACCGCACTTGGGGCTTTAGGTCTCTGTCGGTGCATCTGGCCATAGTGAAGGTGTAGCGACCTTCAGTCGGGCATGCCATGGTCTGGATGCACGTGAATTGGCCAATTAGTGTTTCCCTAATCGAGCATCCATTAGGACTAAGGGTCAGGGACGAAGCCATTGTGCAGGTCCGGCTGACCCGTGACTCGCACGGTGCGATAGTCCTGGGTCTCTCGGGTCCCGGCCGACCCGCGCCTTTTGTTACTGGGCAGAGCCCGTTTTAATAAATCCAATTAATTGTACTAATTTTCCTTAAGTAAAATAATCCAATTAATCCAATCATAGGAATATTTAATTAAAAAAATGCAAATTAAATTAATGTGATAACTTTTGATCCCCTGGTCCAAACCCTATAATATTATATACCAAATTGATCAAAAAATCATAAGGAATTAGAATATAAAATAATATTACACTTTTAATAGTTGAATTTTCTGGATTATCCTAGGTATTGTAGAATTTAATAAGGTTGATTAGCATGTATACTTAGCTAAATTGTATGATTTATGTGGCATTGTATTTCTTATGCTTTGTAGAATGTATATGCTAGATGTTTTAATTTTTTGATTTATGTACTCTTAGTTATGCCCTAATCTTGTAAATGCATGATTAGTAAAAATTAGGGTTTTTGATTATCAAATTTAGAAAACTCAGTCTCTGATTATTCACATGAAAAAATAGAATGTAAATGCCAAGTTTTATGAATTTCTAAGAGTTGGATTTTTAATTAGGTGCTAATCCATGTATCTTGATTTAGAGTTTGATTAGCACTAATTACCCTCTAATTTTTGTAAATTTCTATTATTATGCTCTTATAACAGTAGCATGAAAGTAAATATACTCTCTTATGCAACTTTAATTCTTAATTTCTTAAAATAATAATTAAACCCTTTTAATCTTTAGAAATCTTAAGATCTTAATCAAGTGTTTAGTACTTGATCTAGATCTTGGGTTGCCATCAATAATACACCTCCAATCTATCTGATTTGCCATTGATCTATAAGGAAACACTTAATATTAATTCGAGTAAAAATTAGGGGTCAAACCCTAGTTAATCAAATTAAGATTCAAATCCTTAAACACTTAATCAAATGACTTAATTGTAAGATAATCCAATTAACATTATTCCAATAATACATCTGATTTAGTATTGATCTTAAATCATTAAATTAGAAGTATTAAGATTAATAATGAAGATATGTGATGGAATCATTTGGATCTAAGCTTTAGATCTTTGATTTTCTCTTATATAAGATTATTGACATATGGCATATAATAAAATTGTAATGATTTATGAAATAACTTAATTTGAATAATACCTTTGATTTCATCTCATAATTGTAAAATAGAGTGTGATTAGATGGATCTAGCCATTTGAATTAATCATTTTTATCTAAAATAATAAGTAAACCCCAAATCTTTAACTTAAGTGGTAGAAGAGTGAGATCTTTGATTTTCTCTTATATAAGACTATTGACATAAGACAGATAATAAAATTATAATGATTTATGAAATGACCTAATTTGAATAATACCTTTGATTTCATCCCATAATTATAAAATAAAGTGTGATTAAATGGATCTAGCCATTTGAATTAATCACTTTTATCTAAGATAATAAGTAAACCTCCAAATCTTTAGCTTAAGTGGTAGAAGAGTGAGATCATAAGGAACCTACTTTTAGAGTGCTTTAAAATGTTTAAAAGCCATAAGGAATGTTACACCTTGAGGTAGAAAAGACTTATTGTGATATATTGAGATAGGAACACAGATGATCCTCCTTAACTTTAGAAGCTGATCTTAAACCTTGTGGTAGAACACACCTAAGATATTAGATTGAGAATCTTCCACATAGTAGTAACGCATGTTGAGTGACCTCTAGGTCTCATCTTTGGAGGCTTGTGTGGGAATTACCCAATTAGAGTAAGGATTGATAGTGTTGGATAAATTATTGGTGATTAAATAGAATTGACTGAACCTAGATTATTGGTTGAGTATAGTAGTGTATATCCATAGTGTTGGATCAATCCAGCAGTATTATAATAACTTAAGTTGCTACCCTAGTAAATTAGGACTAATCTCAATCCTAATCTTGATCCTAAGTGTTAATCAAATCATTAAGAGTCATCCACTAAGACCTAGTCCAAATTAGGAGTCAAATTGATCAAATCCTAATTTCTTAGAAAATCTAGAAATCCTAAAATTTGACTTGTCTAAATTGATCTTAGATCAAAAACTGGACTTCGTCATTTCGCTAATTGCCCCCAAATTAGCTAGGGGTAAAGTTTTCATGCCAATTAGAAGTCGTTGAAATTTTAACAAATATTTTAATAATATTTAAATATTTCAAAAATTGGGAAATTAAAATACTCATCAGATCAAAAATCTAACCGCGTCGTTGCATTCCTCACCCCTCAATTAGCTATGGGCGATTTATTGTGAAATTTTGGGATGCATATAATTGTCCATTTTTATTTACTAAAAATCAAGATAAAATTGATTAAATAATAATTATTAATATTTAATTTAACGACTCCGTGAGATAAACTGCCAGCGCTGTCCGCTTTCGCTAAAAGCCGTTGGCTTCGCCATTAATCGCAAACCGGATCCATCGGACCGTCCGAACGGAGGGTCCGAATTTCGTCCCTACCGCTCGGGAACCCTGGAACAACGCATGGTGTGCCAGATTACCACGTGGCCAGCCCTGCTGCTCGATCAAGCCAGTCTGAAAGCTCCACGACCTCACTGACTCAGCCTAGATTTCCATTAAGCTCTAATTCGCAAGCCTGAAAACTTGTCGCGCGATCGGAGAACAAGTTGGAGATCACTCTTACGTAGTTACCTTTCACTTTCTAAATTTTGTCTCCTTAAGAATAATAAAAACACAACCTACCTTTAAGTATCATTAAGGCTAATAATATTTCCTTAAAGAGTTTAAAACTAGTTAAAATATTAGAGTCTTAGTAGATAGTGATCTAAAGTAGAAACACTAAACTGGAAGACCATTCATTGTATCAAGTCACCAAAACCCTTCACTAGCATCTATGACTTGTATTTCACTAATGCCTTTTCTTCCACAAGTCGAGGTGGGAACTCAACAGAATATATTATGAAATAAAGAACTTCGTAATAATACCTACAATATCTTTTGTCTCATTTTAACATATAGCTACCTCCCATACTTTTTTTGTTGACAGACTATAAATACACATCTATGCTTACACGCAAGTGTGTGTGGTCTAAAGTAATAAGTGGAAAGTGTTAACTTTTGAGAATTTATCGATCCTCAGAGAAATGGTTGATTTGGCATTAAGGTGTATCTATTCTTACTAATGTTTAAGCTACAATATAATGGATGATTTGGTTTTATATCAGCACAGTAATCACTAAGTAGAAATAGCAAGATAAGAGAAAGAGGCGAGTTGGGACCATCCCACATATCATGATATAATATTTATGCGTATTAGTTTCTCAAGCTTTATCTTTCATTTTAACTTAAAATCAAGTGCACATTGTTCTTCCTTGAGTTTTACTCAAGGTCTTACAAGTTCAAATCTCGTGCACAAAATGAGCTCACATTCGGTTCTATTTCAGCACAAAGACTCTTATAAGATTCTTTGGATTTTATTTTTTTTCATTTTATCCTCTTGATCAAGGAGAGTTTGATTATTAAATCTTAGGATCTTATAAGCATTGATTTCCACTACGAGCATCACTCGCATCTCACATAGTTGAGATGAGGGATTCATATGTTGGGCTCAATGACTATGTCACTTAGTTTATGAGCTCTCAACAGTTCCTTCCTCTACCTCAATTATGTTGAGCTAAGGAGCTCATTTAGTGGGTCTTAGCATCACTTGCATCAACTCTTTGGTTGAGCTTAGGTTGAGGTGTATTAAGCTCAAGAGCTTTGTCACATAGTTCCAAGCTTCATGCACTCATAACCTAGCATCCAACCTAAGGTGAGCTAAGGAGCACAAGATAATTTAGTTCTTGAGCCTTTTTAGTTCTTTTCTCTTAATCCACATTCAAGACTAAATTAAATAAAATATTTCTTAGCAAGGCATTAAGATCACAAATATAATATGCTTGAGAAAACAAAACTTCTTACATTAATATTACATCATGCACATGGGACTTCACCCCAACCCTCCTTAAGGGAGTTTAGCTACTCATCATAAAAGAAAAGAAGAAAAACACATACATGGATAAAGGCCCTTTGATGATCAACTAAAAAGAAATGCAAGAGTAGTGGTTAGAAGATACTAGGAACGCTCCTTAGAAGTTCTTCGGAATCCTTCTTCTCCTTTTCAAGGCTTCCTTGTTAGGTTGCTAGTGCTGCCTTCTTCCTTCACTTCCAATGCAAAAGCTTGCTTTGCCACCCTTGGGGAGTTCCTCTCTTCTTTGGCACTTCTCCTTACTTAGTGGATTTTTTGGCTAAAATTGTGAACCCCCCTCTAGTCAAGAGGAGGGGTATTTATAGGAGAGGGACTGCCTTCATCTTCCTTCATTTCAAAACCAGCAATGCCATTTAAAATTCTAAACTCATGATGGCAAAATCCTCCACTGATGGTGAGGTGACAAAAATCTTCATTTGTTTAACCAAAATATCACCTCAAAAATGTAGCAGCTACAGGGAATGATGGCTGGGGACAAATTGCAGGATAGAGGTCATGTCCCCAGCCACAATAAATGTTATCTGGAAAAATTTGGGGCGGGCCACTGCAGCGCGCTACGGTGTGCAATGGTCCTTAACTAATTCACTAAGTCCCCTGCTGCCGCGCGCTACCATGTTTGAGCTTTAGAAAATGCCCCCCTGCAGACCACTGCAGTGCGTGACAGCGTGCTGTAGTAGCTTGTTTTGCAAAACACTGTTCAATTAAGTGATTATTCTGTTTATATAGTCCGAAATATCTCCGCTGCAGACCGCTGCAGCGCGCAACCACGCACTGTAGCGGCTCATTTTGCAAAAAACACTGTTCAATTAATCGATTTTCCTCGTTTTATAAAGTCTGAAATATTTTTGCTGCAGACCGCTGTAGCGCGCGACCGCGCGCTATAGCGGCTCATTTTGCAAAAAATACTGTTCAATTAATCGATTTTCCCCGTTTTATAAAGTTGGAAATATTTTTGCTGCAGACCACTGCAGCATGTTGGAGCGGCTCATTTTGCAAAAAATACTTTTCAATTAGTGAGCATCCTATTTACAAAGTTTAAATAATTTCGTTGCAGCCCGCTGCGGAGCGCTGTAGCGGATTCCTTTCATAAATTTTAAAATTTTTGTAGATATGCCTCAGAACTCCTTTGGATGCCATTTCTCGGAAAAAGATAAAAAATATTGATTTAGGAGCAGCTTAAAAGATCTTAAGTGAATAAAATATCCCTTTATTTTAGATATAATTTATGGATTTATCACACCATCACACTTAAATTCTTGCTCGTCCTCGAGTGAGCTCAAAATGATATTTTTTTTTTCTGTTTTGTAGGAATGAAAATAATAATAATGTAATTAGAATATATATAAGTCAAGATGTGGGCATGACAAAAATGAAATGAACATTTTAGCAATATTAATATTTTTAATTGTGACACTAAGGTGGTTTTATCAATGAATCTCCAAATGTTTGAATTTTCAATGCTTGATATTTGGTGATGGGTACAATTCATTGTGAACTCTAGACTATAGAAGTGGTCAAAGATTCCAAGAGTTGTGCCATATGTGCTCTTTCTTATGAGTCACAAATTTGAAAAGTTTAAAGGAGAGATATTTTTCTTCATCCTTTCACATTTTGTTCATTTGAGAGAAATATTTTTTCTCATCCATTTTTTTCATAAATATTTTGTTCTTTTCATTTTTAGGGAGAAACATTTTTTTTCATCCCTAATATACTTCTTTGTGATCATGAAGTTAGCACACTCTTTTTAGAATATGTACCATATCTTTTAGTCTAAGTTCTATGCCTTCCCCCACACTTAGCTCAAGCATTTATTTAGATTTTTGGAGATTAGATTATCCTCCATTCATTCTTCAATTACAACATTTTATTGCTTATGATGCATTTAATCATTTTTATTAAGCATTCTCTTACTTATATCAAATTTAATCTTTATATTTTAATGATTTTCATTTCTTTTGAAAAATTTAGAAAAAATATGTCAATTAAGAATACCTTAAAAATGAGGGAATAAGAAAAATTCATGAATTAAAATCTCAAAATAGAAACATACTAAAATATACAAAAGAAAAAGAAATACAAAAAATGAAAAAGAACAAATACAACCTATTTATTTTTCCTCTTTTCCTTCATCGTCCTCCTCCTCTACATACGTCGTCTCAATAGGGTAGCGCGTCTCCGGAATGGGTGCACCAACAGGAGGCCTTAGCAACACAGAGGGATCTGTCCACCTTGCAAGCTCCAATCCTCGAACATCATCCCAAGGGCTTCATGGAAATCAGATTGGAACCTGCGCTGCTAGACGAGCTCTTATTTGAAGAATCCCATATCAGTTGCAAGACCCTTGCTAAGCTTCGCATTCTGATTGTGGAGGCGTACCAAAAGCTAGTTTGTGAGGTGCGGGTCGGACGGTGCAGGCACATCCCCCTGCGAGCCCCTTCTTTTCATGGGCAGCTTTCGTTCGCTTGCCCAGACGTTTAGATTTGAGGGATTGAGGGCACAGCTGGGGGGAACAATGGAGTCTGAGGAGAGGATCTTGACCCCTTAGGTCTCGCACAACCCCGATATCAAAGACCTGAAGGCCAATGCCTCGCAGGGGCCCTTGAGAGCTTTCCATGGTTGCTCAAAGATAATGCTCGAAATACAGATTTCGCCCACTCTAACCAGCGAGCATAAGAGGAGTGCTTGGGCACGGGTCACTTCCATTAAGTGACTCGTGGGCATGACAAAGCTCGAAATGAACACTAGCCAAGCACTACTCGTCTCCGTCAATTCGGAGCGAGGAATGTTGGCTAGCCCTCCTTCCCACTTAGTGTCATCGTTGATGATTTCCGCAACGAGACTACGGGGGTTAAAGCGAGATTCCAAGAGGTCTGAGTAAGAGCATGAGTGTACCTTCTTGAACCCATAGAATTGCTCAATTTGAGTAATCCTTAGGGTGACAATCTTACCCCGGCAGAAGAGCCGCTACCCGGACGCGTCGATTGCATTTGCATACACCTCCTGGACAATTGCCAGGTATGTAGGAGCTCTTTTGGTTACAAACTCCCTCCATCCCCGAGGGTTGACTTGCTCACTTGGAACGGGAAAGATGATGCTGAAGCTCCTCTGGGATCAACTCCTTTGAGAAGTGATGGAGACGAAGCGGTGCTCGGCCTCCACCGAGGAGAACCTTTTCTTATTGAAAGTTCCTTCGGACAAGGATGTTTCAACATCCTTTCTAGCAATCGCCTTCTTCCCGGATGACATGGCTAGGGATTAGGACTAGGAGGATCAAGAGCTTGTGAAAGAATAGGAGAATTGGAAAGGTGCAAGGATAACCCCCCCCCCCCCCCCCCCATTGCCTCCCTATTTATAGCCCAAAAAATTCAAGGCAAAGAGAAGATGATTAAATGGTCTTCCCCATGCCATAAGTATGGTGATCCATGTGAGGGGGGGGGGGGAAACTTTTTTTTCAGCAAATTTTTTGACTACCTTGGGTACCCAAAGGTCATGACTTTTTGACAGCATGTTCCCAAGACGGAAAATTTTCTGGAACTGGGGCAAACCGCTGTAGCACGCGGTAGCGGGTTTTACGCATCAGCGCGCTGGAGCGAAAAATGGCTTCCGTGTGTTGTTGCGATGCTCTACATGCGCGGTTTACTCGCTGCAGCGCGCTGTCGCGGAATTTTCGCTGCAGCGCGCTGTAGCGCCAGAAAAATATATATTTTTTTTTTGTGTGTTGGGTTGCCTCCCAATAAGCACTTTGTTTTACATCCTTAGCTAGATTCACTAATGATCAACAAGTAGGATCCGGTGGTTTCCTTTTCCATAAGCTAAAGATGTTCGAGTGAGCACAACCCTCATTGTGGCTCGAACTCTTTTCATCTTCAACTTTTAATAAAGGATCCATTTTTTCAGTTTCAAGATTGGGGGAAGTCTTTTTCTTTCTTTTCCCTCGTCATGTTTTTCTCTTTTTTACTCTTTGCTCCCCTTTTCAGAGGAAGGAGTAGAGTAACCATCAGAGGGTTTCTCTTCTATTGTGAGGTCTTTTAGAACATCATCGACCCATAACCTCTCTTCTCTAACCCATTTTCTCACTTCATCCTCCATCTCTTTCTTTTTAAAGATGGTTGGCTTAAGATCAATCAATTCCATTCTTCCTTTAACACTTATGCTCATTACACCGCGACTCACATCAATGATAGCCTTCACACTCATTAAAAAGAGTCTCCCAAAGATAATCGTGGAATTTTTGTTCCATTGGTCCCATTCGCACATGACAAAGTCAGTTGGAACGATGAAATTCCCTAAGTCAACTGTAACATTCTTTATCATTCCTAGAGGGGTAAGGGATTCTAGATCAGCAAACTTCAAAATCATTAAGGTGTATTCCATCCCTCATACCTTTAAATGTTCATAGATATGGTAGGGCATGACATTTACTGAAGCACCTAGATCACACAAAGGATCTACAAATACTTCATTTCTTATTATGCATGGGATGCTCAACCTCCCTGAATCTTCGCATTTAGGGGCCATTAGCTTTTCACAGTCATTCCCTTTCTTTCTTTCCACTTCCTCTAATTTAAAATTTGTTGCACTCTCTTTCTCAGTATCCACTCCTTCTAACATATTTTCCGAATGTATCACACTCACCAACTCCCTAGGGTTTATTTCAGTTAAACTGGGTAAAGCCCCTTGTTACCGAGAGGTCAGCTACTTGGAGATCTGCCCCAATTGTGTTTCTATATTCCTAAGGAAGGCTTCTATTCATTGAATGGAAGTCTAATGGCGTGTGATGATGGCTTCAGTGCGGCGCATGAATTGGGTTGTTTCGGCTTTAAATGAATTGAAGGCCCCTTCTAAATTGTGTTGATAATTATTATTATTATTCTCATAGTTCATGCCTTGCTGGTTGGATGAACTTCTTCCATATTGATTAGCATTATTATTATTATTACTCCAAGAGAAATTTGGGTGGTTTTTCCACCCTGGGTTATATGTGTTGGAGTAGGGGTTGTTTGTCTGGTTATTATTTCTGAGGTAATTTACCTGTTCAGTGTTAGTTTGCATGAAGGGGTTATTTAAATTACATTCATTCCACCCATCACTGTTATGCCTACCCCCGCACAACTCACAGTCTACCTCAGAAACCATATTGACATTCATTCTTTATATTCTCTCATTTAAGGTATGAATTTCTTGTTGAAGAGATGTTATTTGGTTAGGCTCATTTACTTTTACTGATTCCTTTTCCAGCCTTTTAGAAGGCCATTGGTATGCGTTATTAGCCATCTCCTCCAAGAGGTCGTAAGCTTCCTCTTGGGTTTTTCCACTAATCGAGCCACTGGCGGCTGCATCAATGAGTGTCCTCGTGGGAGCATTCAAACTATTGTAGAAGGTTTGCACTTGCATCTATAGAGGGAACCCATGATGTGGGCAATGCCTAAGGCACTCCTTAAAATGATCCCACCCATCATAGAGAGTCTCCCCTTCCAACTGAGTGAAGTTGGTGATCTCAATTCTCAACCGGGCGATTTTAGCCAGAGGGAAGTATTTGGCTAAGAATTTCTTAGCCAAATCGTCCCAAGTCCGGATAGAATCACTCGGTAGAGAACTAAGCCAACTCTTCGCTCTATCTCTCAGTGAGAAAGGAAAAAGCCGCAATTTAACTGCGTCTACGGAGACACCGTTAAATCTGAAGGTATCACATATTTCGAGGAAGGTTGAATTATGTGAGTTAGGATCTTCAGTGGCTAATCCTCCAAACTTACTATTTTGCACCATACTCAGTGTGGAAGGTTTTATTTCAAAATTGTGGGCTTCAATATTTGGCCTTACAATCGCATGGGAGATTCCCCTAACAGTGGGTAGTGCATAGTCTCTAAGTGCTCTTCCCCTAGGCTCTTCTAACTTTTCAGTGTAATTATCCATAACAGCTTGTTGATTTGATAGGTTTTGTTCTCGCCTAGCTTGTAAGTATGTTCTCTCGATTTCGGGATCAAAAAGATATTCAGTACAAACTCTTTTACTCATACAAGTAACAATATGGCTTATCGAGAATAAGTTGGCAATAAAGATCAAACAATTTTGCAGAAATAAAATAAACAAAAATATAAAATATTAGCTTTGATAATTACAAAAAAAATGTAAAACTACTAATATATGAAATTAAATGCTTAAATCGCTAGTTACTTATAGATTGTCCTTAATTCAAATCAAGTACCAATTCCTCGGTAATGGAGCCAAAAACTTGACAGACTGTAAATACACGTCTGCGCTCATATGCAAGTGTACGTGGTCAGAAGTAATAAGTGGAAAGTATTAATTTCCAGGAATTTAATGATCCTCGGAGAATTGGTTGATTTGGCATTAAGGTGTATCTATTCTTACTAATGTTTAAGCTACAATATAATGGATGAGTTGGTTTTAATTCAGCACAATAATCACTAAGTAGAAATAACAAGATAAGAGAAAGAGGAGAGTTGGGACCATCCCACATGTCATGATATAATATTTTATGTGTATTAGTTTCTCAAGCTTTATCTTTCATTTTAACTTAAAATCAAGTACACATTGTTCTTCCTTGAGTTTTACTCAAGGTCTTACAAGTTCAAATCTCGTGCACAAAATGAACTCACATTTAGTTCTATTTCGGCACAAAGAATCTTATAAGATTCTTTGGATTTTATTTTTTTTCATCTTATTCTCTTGATTAAGGAGAGTTTGATTATTAAATCTTAGGATCTTACAAGTATTGATTTCCACTACTAGCATCACTCGCATCTCCCATAGTTGAGATGAGGGATTCATATGTTGGGCTCAATGACTATGTCACTTAGTTTATGAGCTCTCAACACTTCCTTCCTCTACCTCAATTATGTTGAGCTAAGGAGCTCATTTAGTGGGTCTTAGCATCACTTGCATCAACTCTTTGGTTGAGCTTAGGTTGAGGTGCATTGAGCTCAAGAGCTTTGTCACATAGTTCCAAGCTTTATGCACTCATAACTTAGCATCCAACCTAAGATGAGCTAAGGAGCACAAGATAATTTAGTTCTTGAGCCTTTTTAGTTCTTTTCTCTTAATCCACATTCAGGACTAAATTAAATAAATTATTTCTTAGTAAGGCATTAAGATCACAAATATAATATGCTTGGGAAAACAAAACTTCATACATTAATATTACATCATGCACATGGGACTTCACCCTAACCCTCCCCAAGGGAGTTTAGCTACTTATCACAAAAGAAAAGAAGAAAAACACATACATGGATAAAGACCCTTTCATGATCAACTAAAAAGAAATGCAAGAGTAGACGTTAGAAGATACTAGGAACACTCCTTAGAAGTTCTCCGAAATCCTTCTTCTCCTTTTCAATGCTTCCTTCTTAGGTCGCTAGTGCTACCTTCTTCCTTCTCTTCCAATGCAAGAGCTTGCTTTGCCACCCTTGGGGAGTTCCTCTCTTCCTTGGCACTCCTCCTTACTTAGTGGATTTTTTGGCTAAAATTGTGAACCCCCATCTAGTCAAGAGGAGGGCTATGTATAGGAAAAGGGCTGCCTTCATCTTCCTTCATTTCAAAACCAGCAATGCCATTTAAAATACTAAATTCATGATGGAAAAATCTTCCATTGATGGTGAGGTGACAAAAATCTTCATTTGTTTAACCAAAATATCACCTCAAGAACATAGCAGCTACAGGGAATGATGGCTGGGGATAAATTACAGGATAGAGGTCATGTCCCCAACCGCAATAAATGCTGTCTGGAAAAATTTGCGGTAGGCCGCCGCGGTGTGCTGTGGCGCGCTACGGCGTACAATGGTCCTTAGCAAATTTGCCAAGTCCCCCGCTGCCCGCACGCTACCGTGTTTGAGCTTTGGAAAATGTCCCGCTGCAGACTGCTGCAGTGCGCGACCGCGCGCTGTAGTGGCTTGTTTTGCAAAACACTATTCAATTAAGTGATTTTTCTGTTTATATAGTCCGAAATATTTCTGCTGCAGCGCGCGACAGCGCGCTGTAGCGGCTCATTTTGCAATAAATACTGTTCAATTAATCGATTTTCCCCATTTTATGAAGCTGGAAATATTTCCGCTACAGTGTGCGACTGCGCGCTGTAGCAGCTCATTTTGCAAAAAACATTGTTCAATTATTGAGCATCCTATTTATAAAGTTTAAATAATTCCGCAGTAGCCCGCTGCGGCGCACTGTAGCGCGCGGCAGTGCGCTGTAGCGCGCGGGCAGTGCGCTGTAGCGGATTCCTTTAATAAATTTTAAAATTTTTGTAGATATGCCTCAGAACTCTTTTGGATGTTATTTCCCTGAAAAAAGATAAAAAATATTAATTTAGGAGCAGCTTAAAAGATCTTAAGTGAATGAAATATCCCTTTATTTTAGATATAATTTATGGATTCATCATTTGTCAAACACTTTATCTAGTATGATCCATAAAGTGAAATCGATCTTACTTAAATTCTTCTTGGATTCTGACATCATGTCACTTTTGCAACTCAGATTAAACTATGAATCCTGGATCATCACCCTCTTCTGCGGTATTCAACAGTTCCTCGACGGAGGCCGCCACACTACTGGAGGCAATAAGGGTCTTTGTCAACACTCAGGCCAAGCTATTCAAGGGAATGGAGAGAGTAATGATCGCACTCGCCAATCAGAACCCTCCTCTGTCTGTAGTAGCCCTACTTAATGATCCATATAACGGTTGTACAATGCCCATCCTGATGGAAGGTGCTACCATTGCATGGGATGCTGCTATACTTGTGGCCGATAGGGTCACTACTTCCAACATTGCACATACAATAAGACCATTAACGGTACTTGCATTGACCATTCCAAGCACCCTCAGACTGCAACATCAGGTCTAAAGAGGAAAGCCGCCAACACACCTCGACCCCTTTCGACTAGGCCTTCACAAAAATAGAAAGGAAGCAATATGCGTACAAGAGCCTACACCCTTGTTAGGGTGCCACATTGTTGATTTAACAATTACTGCTTCATAGCTTAAGTAATCAAACCTTGGATTCTAAGTCATACTTTTGTGACTTATAACAATAGTTCCTCTTCTGAGTTGTGACCTACCCAATTGGGTAAATAATATGACACTCCTTTAGTTAACTGAATAATTGAGTCTATTATTAGGCAAGTCATAATTATGACTTAAAGATGCTAGCTTAGCATTCCATTAGATCTCCAACACCCTATTTTGTTGGAGTGAGTACCTTCCATATCATTTTGAAATGGAAAGTCATCACCATAGAACCATAATTGATCAAGTCATAATTCATGACTCGATAGTAGCCTTATAAATTGCATTATATTACATCATCCTAATTGGATGAGAAACCCATCATCTTGATTCATTGTGAGTCAATTTTTTCTTTCAATATTGAGTCGTATTTTTGTGACTCGATGTATTGGACTTCCCACTCCCTTAAGGTAAATTATCCAAGCTGGATGATCACCATTTCTATCTTAATATTATTCCCAAGGCAAGGTTGAGCACCTTGCTAATGGTAGAAGCCTTATAATAAAATAACCCCAGGGTTAGTCCTCCCTAGTGTGGATATATCTTGGTTAGATTATTCTGACCGATGTTTATAAACTCATAAGTATAAGTTGTAGTAAAGCCTGCCTCATTAGACTTGGTCTAATGTTAGGGTATTAGCTAGTTTTAGTTATAGAATCCTTTCTAAGTCAGAGAATATTGTTCTTTGAAAATCTAACCTCCCTTTGAGTTGTTGAGCGCTTGAATTCTAATTTTGGGATTAGACTTCTGAGATACCCTTGGGAACCCTTCTTAATTGAGTCACTTGTGGTGACTTAATGAGATAGTCTAGTATCTTCCTTTACCCATCCTAATTGGATGGTGATTCTCACCTCTTTAGCATAACCTACCTTAAGTGATAAGTGTCGCTTAATTATAGTATTTGGGGTGCGAAAGATCTTATCCCCATTGGATAATAAATTCTCCCTCCCAAGCAACTTAAGTCCAACCCTCAATAAATGCCTAGGTCATGATGTGACTCAAGCATTTATTATTAATTCCCTTGGAATGAGCTCTCCTTCAAACTAGGTTAATTTTAACCTGTAAGTCCTTAATGACCTGAGACACATATGTTACAAATATTAGCATTTGTTCTATAGCCGTAAGCCTAAGTCATAGATTAGGACTTATGGATGAAACATAGATCTCTGCTAGGCTTCTTAGCACTTATCCTTATGGATGAGAAAGCTCCTTGCCTTAACCAAGCTATGGTTCATGACTTGCATTAATGGCCTTCTGATAAACTCTTGAATCTTTAATTTTAAGTCATCAGGTGTGACTTAAGGTCCTAAATTCTTCTTAACCTTGAGGCTAAGTATCCTAATTGGATATCGATCCTAATTGCCTTAGCAAAACCCTTAGCAAGAGGTGAATACCTCTTATTTAGTTTAAATCTAGTATGGGCTAATTCATATGATTAGTTCATCTCAACCCTATTTCCTAAGTAGGAGTTAATCCCTGGGCTTCCTTATTAGGCTTCACCTAATAAGTGGTCCTTTAGCCAGCTTCTAATTCTTAGGCTCCATTAAAGTAAGTAGTCAAAGAGCTCTAGCTCTTTGATGCTAAATCCATGGATTCTAATTTATTGAAATAGAATTCTAGCATTCCTTAATTCTGGGTAAATCTTGTAATAACTTAGCTACTTTTATCTAAGCTCTTAAGTGATGAATGTCACTTAAGTATAGAACCATAAGGATCCTTGATCCTTAAATTATCCTATGCTTAGTATGTGATATCACTTGCAAAATGATAGTCATATTCCGTAGTGCTGAGTCATATATTATGACTTAGTATTTAATCTGTAATCCCCAAAACTTACATTCAATATGGTTGGATGTTAACCTTTCGTTCCTTTCATTGCCATCTGTACTAAGTAATGATAGACGGAAATACACGTTTGCGTTTGCATGCAAGTGTACGTGGTCTAAAGTAATAAGTGGAAAGTTTAGTTTCCGGGATTTATCGAACCTCAGAGAACAGTTGTTTTGATACCAAGTTGTATTTTCTTTCACTAATGTCTAGATGCAATTTTGGTTGATTTTTGTAGGTTTTTAATTAGCAATACACAAGACTTGAGTAAAGATATAATTTGATTAAAAAGGAGAGAGTTGAGATTTTGTTATAATATATGAAAGGGTTAGTTATATGATTTCATTATTTGAATGTATACATTCAATTTAATTGCCTAAATAAATCAAGTGAACACCATTGGAATTGAAGTATCCTTCAATTACATTGGGTTCAAGTTTAGTGCACAAAGAGAACTCCTTTTGGGTTCCTTTTTAGCACATAAACTTTTATGAGATCTAGTTTCATTAATTTGATTTTGACTTCCTACATCTAGGTTACCAAAAACATCTTTTAATTAAAACGATCTCACAAGCAAGATTCCATTCATCGTGCGTCATGCGCTTCACACGCAGTTTAGATAGATGGGAGGATGCATTGGGTTAATGGATTATGTCACATCATCCATTAAAGTTCCCAATGTCCTCTCATCCCTTCTACTTTGCTGAGCATCAAAGCAAGGTTAATGAAGAACTTAGTTTTCAAGTGTCAATCTCTTGGGAGAGCTACTAAGGGAGGGTGCAAGTGAGCTTGAGAATTCTGTCACGTAACTCTCAGCTCTGCTCGCACTACCTCCTTTCTCTTCCCCAATTGATGAGCATTGGAACACAAGCTCTTTTAATTAAAATAAATAAAAATTCAATTCATCTAAGAATTCATTCAATATTAAAATTAACAATACAACAAATAGATTTTCATTATAATTAAACAATATCATCATACATCAATATTTCCCTTAATAAATTCTACAACTACATCTCAATCCTCTCCAAGGGGTTTTTAGCCTTCCATTACTAAGCAATAAAGAACATAGAAGCAAAGAAAAGTGAGCATCTCCATCAGTTCATGGCAAGAAATTAATCAAGGGAGTTTAGGAGAAATACAAGGAATCACTCGGAGATTTTCTAGGGTTCTCTTTACTTTTCCTGCACTATCCTCTCGAAGCTCCACCCTTCATACTTTGCTGTCTTTTTTTCCTTCTTGTTCTTGGTCCTCTCTTCCCCTTGGAGAATTCTCATTCTTTCTCTTCCTATAGCCTTTCTCTTAGAATTTTGAGTAGGAAAGGTTGGAACCCTTTCAAGGTCTGAGATTTCCACTTAAATAGGGATGCACTCAGCCTCAAAGCCTTTAATATGTAACCTTTCCTCTTCTTTGGCTTAATTTCAATCCCTTTTAATATTTTCATCTATTTAAACCTGCTGAGATTCAGCAGGGAATTAATTTATCAATTTTTAAGAGGCTGGGGGAGGCCAAAGGTCACATTTTTGTAGCCTTCCCCATGCTTCTTAATTGTTGTTTCAGGAAATTCTGGGCCATCCGCTGCAGCATGCCATGGCAGCAGCAATTCATATACTGTTCCTCTGCGGCGTGCTGCGGCAACCGCGTTTGAAATCCTGTTCCGTTGTGGCGCGCTGTAGTAGCAATGCTCCAAACGCTTTCATGCATATAAGTTAGTGCTTTTTTTGTTCGACCGCTGCAGCGTACGCTATGGCGCGCTGCGGTGCCCTATCGCGGACAAGTTTCGGGATTATTGTTCACTTAGTTTAACTATAATTTTATAAAATGAAAATTTACCCGCTATGGCGCGATGCGATGCGCTATAGTGGATAAATTTTGCTGGATCACTGTTCAATTAGTTCAACTATTGTATGATAAAAAAAATTCACTCGCTGTGGCGCGCTGTGGTGTGCTGCGGCGCTATAGTGGATAAATTTTGCAGGATCATTGTTCAATTAGATCAAATATAATCTTAATATGCTTTCGAGATATAACGCCATGGCGCACTACGGCGCGCTGGGGCGGTTTTCTCCCAAAATTGTATATTTAAGCCAAATTTTAATTTACTCATCTTTTATCTTGAAAAGCAGTGAATGTTATCAAAATACATAATTTTAATTAAAAAGTGCTTATTTCTTATTAACCTATTTTACAACAAATCCTGGAGTTATCAAGTAACGATAATGACTTAGTAGTTAGCATTCTCTAAACATAGTTGTGATGTAGGATTCCAAAGGTCCAATCTTAAATCTTAAGTTTTGAAATTCTAAATGGAGAATTCGAGCACTTCCTCAAATTTTGCATATCAAACTCACTCCTGCTATTCTTCCTACTGAAGTGATATCGAGGACGACATCATTTTTAAGTGGGGGAGCCTGTAACAACCAAAGTTGTTACCCTGATCAATTAGGACTAATCTCAATCCGAATCTTGATCCTAAGTATTTATCAAATTATTATGAGCCATCAACTAAGAACTAGTCCAAATCAGGAGTCAAATAAATCAAATCCTGATTTTTTGAAAATCTAGAAACCCTAAAATTTGATTTGTCTAAATTGACCTCAGATCAAAAAACGGACTTCGTCATTTCGCTCTTTGCCCCCAAATTAGCTAGGGGTAAAGTTTTCATGGCAATTAGAAGTCGTTGAAATTTCGAAGAATATTTTAATAATATTTAAATGCCTAAAAGATTGGGAAATTAAAATATTTGTCGGATCAAAAATCTGACCTCACCGACTACATGAACCCCACCTCTGGATCTGACCACCATCGTGAAGGCCGCGAGGAGCCCGTTCTAGTGGCATGTGGGCCCAGTAACGACATCACCGACGTAGCGCAGAATCTCGTGCCATAGACGAGGAGTCTCGGGTGCTGTCGAGCGAGGGTGTCGGCCCTCCGGGTCGGGTAGGGTCCGACCCGCACTAGCGCACGCGAGCCGCGTGCGGGCCCCGCATCTGGGATCGGCCCGCGTCAGTGGTGGGCCCCGCTCTACTGCTCGCGCTTACCTCGTGCCGACACGTAGCCGTGGTGGACCCCGCCGCATTAATTGCCTGCATAAGAATTAGAATAGAATAATTATATAATATATATACATATATATTATAAGGATATATAGATATATTAATATTTAGTTAGATAGTTACACAAAAAGCTTAATCATTATCTAGTAAATTAGTATAATTAATTTTCTAATATTAGTGATTAAGATAATTTAACAGTGGTAGTAATTAACTATTAGGGTTAATTAAATAGCTAACTTAATATATAAATGCATATATGAATTTGAACTTTAGAATATTATTCAATTAAATAATAATTATAATAACAAAATATGTAGATACATCTGTAAAATAATTATATATATAGATATAGGTATAGTTCAAAACATTAAGTATATAAATGTGCTAATTAAATTATTTCAGTAAAGTAAAATTAGTTGAATTTAATTATTATTTATAATAGTATGAATTGTCAAATTTTGTTAAATTGATTAGCTGTTATTAAATAAGTTAATATTTAATGAATTAAAATGAGATAATTAGATCAAACTTAATTCAATTAAAATAGTAAATAATATAGTATTATTATTTTTACTGTTGCCTTATAATTAGCATAATAATTAATCAATAATTAGTCAAGTTAATTAATTAGTGTCGCTTAATTTATTTAATCAAAATAGCAGTACTTAGTTAATAAATATAATTTAATTAATTTAATTATTAACTAGTGAATATAAAATTAAGAATATTTATTAATTATTTAGTTAACTAGTATTATTAATAAATTAAATTAATCAAGTAAATTAATTAATTATTTAGCATTAATTGCAAATTGTAGATAATTTAATTGAAACAGTAACCTCATTAATTAATTAAGTAAATAGAAAATCTTTAAATTGCATAGTAAATTCAAGTTGAATTGTATTTTTGGATAGTAAATTAGATTAAGTTAATTTAATTTAATTAAAACTTAAGAGTTTAATAACTTTAAAAATATTGATCCAAACATAGCAAATATAGGACTCATTTTACTTAGAAAAATAAAAGGAATTAAATGACGTAATTTAAAAATTCATTTTGGGGTACGTATAACATAGTGATATTTTAGGTCCTAAATAAACCCTCACAAATTTTTAAACTAGTTATCCAAATAAATTCAATATGGGTCTTAAAATATTCAGGAGAACAGCCTCATTATTATAGAAGTATTAGTTTCCATATTTGGAGCTTAGTTTGAAAAGTGACATTTAGGATCCTATCCTAAAAATGACCAAAATGCCCTAGTCTACAATTCAACATAACTTAGTCAATTCAATTTCAAATTCAAAAATTCAAAGTGCTAATTAGCATATAATCTTAGTGTCATCAAAAAACTGAAATAATATTTAGGATATGAACCATAAAAAGATAAAAATAACCAAAATACCCTTAACACTAGTTAGGTCATAACTTGACAATTTGAAGTCCAAATCGGGTCTACTTCATATTAAAGCACTCAGTACACTATAGGGAAGCTATAGAAACTGAGTTTGCTGAATTTATTATTCAAATGAAGATGTTCAGTTTTTGTCCCCATTGACCGACAAAATTACCAAATTGCCCTTAGAAATTGAAATAGCTATAACTTAGCCATTTGACCTCAGAATGTAATATTCTTGGACTCTATAGAATCCTTGAACAGCAACTAACAGTAAACTATATAAAAATTTAGATTATATTAGGAGTAAACTACTAAAATGCTCTTTAGGTCAAAATCCTTAGTTTGGACCTATAGGACCCGTTTCTTATCAAAATTGAGTGTACTTACTGTTTATCTTCATATTAGACAATAAGGAATCATTTGGCAGTAAAAAATTATAATTTAGAATCTTAATTCAAAAAGTAGCCTTTTGGACCCAAAAGTAGGGGAAAATAGTCATTTTGTCCAAAATTTAGGTTAAGCATCTTTAACTCATATATTATCTTATAAATCAGTAAAACTAATACTACAACTATAATGGAATCTTCTAAGTGATAAAAATTAGCTTTTCAATTAAATTTGATAAAATCCCTAAAATTTCTCTAAGTCTTTTTCTTTAGAAAATTCAACACCTACATTAGGATTATTCCAAAGATTAAGGCTAGATCAAAGGGTTGATTTTATTCATTAAATAACAGGGTTATTCAATGAATGAATCCTTAGTTTTATTAGCTTCTAGAATTTTTAATTTAATTTTGATTATTTTATCTTTTAACCTTAGATTTAGAATAAGAGATTTATCCTATTAAGTTTGACTTTGCTTAATGGGATTTGTCTTAATCAATAGATCACATTTAGATTGAAATTTAGATCTTAAGTCTTACCTTTAGAATTATGTGATTAAGCCGAAGTTTATGGTGTTTAAATCCATAGTCTCTAGCTTAGTAGAACATCTAAACTCATAAACTAGGTTATGATGGTTTCTTATAGTCGACATTGATTAAGCATATTAGGACCTAGCTAATCTTATTATCTTGCAACCTATAAGGACATACTTCTAAGTTATACTCGATAGTAGGAATTGGAGATCCTGATCTTATGTAACTTAGAAAAGTTAGAATGGGTTAACATAGATAATAAATGATATCACCATGTTTAGTAGAGTCCTTTACTTACTACATAATTTTGTGCTACGCATTGCTTGAACTTGTGCTTATTTTTCTTGAAAATGTTATTTAAGAAAAACATTGTGCATGAAAATGCAAACTTAGAATATTAGGAAAATATTGCATTTGGGTTCAGTTCATGGTGGATTATGGTGCACATTACTTTAGTGGACAGAGGTAAAGAGAGATCAGGATACTTAATAATACCCATTGAGGAGTGTGTGTTAAGCTTGGAACCCGCTCAATCTTGCAGACGTGCTTGACTCCTCAGCTATTTTTGAAATTATCCACAGAAACAAAAGTAAAATAATAAAAAGATATTTGCATAGTTTATTTACCTCTTCAGTATTTTTGTTCTATTCTGTATGCCCTTGCCCAGAAAGGCTATGGGAATTTCTGTCTGCCCTAACCCAGAAAGGCTACAGGAATATATTGGGCCAGATTGGCCAATTCTTTCTGATATGGCAGTTATACGTTCCTTTTAGTTTTTAGCTTACTCTTTATTATGTTGATGATGCATGTTATTTCAATTAAATGTATTTTCCTATTTTACCTGCTTACTTGGGTAGATTCATATATAGGATGTTAGACTTTACTACTTACTATACTACATACTAATTTTAGAATATTATTTTAAATCAGCATATGTCATATGATCATCAGTATATTTAGGTTCAGATTTTTCTTTCAGTACTTTTACTTACTGTATTACATATGTATGCCCTTCCCTAATTAGTTTACTTGAGGTGTGCTTTTGCCTCAATTTTTGCTTAGTTATAAATATTATATTTATAACTTATCCTATCTTCCTTTTTATGCTTACTTGCTCCCATGCTAGATAGATGTTTTATGTTATTTAGAGTAAAATGGTGATATTAATAAATGCTTAATAAATATTTTGCCTAAAATGTACTTAGACATTTTGTCTAATAAGATTTTTTTGTATTGGCTAGGGCCCTGGTATTGTGAAACCAATAATGTCAGATCTTGAGTAGTTTAAGGATACAGTGCTTGAGGAGGAGCCATATTTAGAGGAGGTGCAGCAGCCTGGTACAGAAGGCCTCTAGTTGCCTATTTCTTCATTGTGAGGACAAGTGATATTTTCATTTTCAGTCTTGTAAACTTTAACTAAAATATTGTAATAATACAGGTACTCGTGACTGTGTTTACTTTCTGAACTTTATTATTTGCTGAGCTATATTTTATTTCTTACTTGATGTATGGTGAATGGATGTAATGTTTACTTTTTATTGCTTCCGCACTCTGTATATATGTTGAACTTAGTGACTGATCTTCATATTCTTTCTGTGCACATCCTTCCCTTAATAGTGGATTTTAGATCTTACCTAATCTAATGATAAGTGAAGGATTTGCCAGAGTGGCACACCACCCCTGGGGTCTAATCTTGTTGATTAGGGGGTGGGGCGCCACAAGTATTTAGAAATTATTGAGTCACTCTAAGTAAGATTTGTCTTTGTGCTATCCTGTGGGCTTAGGCAGATACAATCTCACTTATATTAAATCAATCAATCTTAAGAGTGTTATAATTAAGGACTTAAGTCTTTAGTTTGAGATATAAACTGCAAACGGGTTCTACCTCTTATCTTAGTGCGCTTCAATAGGTGAAATTTTAAATAAACTAAGTAATTTAAGTTACCCTATTTAGAACACTAGGTATGCTTATAATTAGAATATTTAACAGCTTAGTTTGAGATATAAACTGTGGCCAGGTTCTGCCTCCTATCTTAGTGTGCTTTGATAAGTGCAGTTTTAAACAAACTAAGTATTAAATCCACCATTCTTAGAAACATACTCAATATGTATATACAATCTTTCCAACTACGATCTTAAGTAAAATCTTAAGTAAAACTAATTATTGAATTTAGAATCTAAGAATCAGAATTTTTTGCAGGATTCTGCACAATGGAGCCATTTAAGCCATAATCTAATTTCAAACATTTCTTTTTTTCTGTATTGAAGTCACATGGTATTGAGGCATGAGCATGAGCACAACGTATGAGTATCAATAATGAATTTTGGTTTACGATATATTGCATACATCAACAAGGAAAATTTAGGATGTTCAGACATCATGGAAAAACTTCCCAATAGGATGTATGTAGACATTGGACCGTATGGCTCATAGCAGTTCAGTGGTAGTTCAGTTGCATATTAGTGGCATATAGTATTGTGGCATATTCGGATGCATGAATTCAGTGGCATATAGCATAGTTTTACAGTTCAATTTTACTTTACTATGTTTTACATAGTTTTAGTTATTAAGTTACCTTTATAGTTTTTCTACAGTTTTATTTAATTTACTATTTCATTGCACCCATTTTATAACTGCTTAGTTTAATTTTGATGTGTTAGACTTCTTGTCTAACATAGGGTACTTTTGGGATCCTGTAATTTGCTAGATTCTGAGCAGTTGGTTGAGCCAGGATAGGAGGACTCTCAAGAGATCTCGAAGGAGTACGTGGAGACTTAGTGGACCCTCCTTCAGCCTTATCACTTTTCTGCTTTTATTTTAGTTCATTAGCTAGACTTTACTTTTGTATTATTCAGAAAATAGTTTATAATAAATTTGGATGCACTTTTACTTTTCTTTTATAAGATAAATGCTTACTACTATTTTGTGATGAATGTATTCTAAATGTTTTGCTTTAGCTTCTGCAATGTATTATTCTATTACTATACTTAATATTGTGATATGATCAGCATATTGGATATGCTATTATTTGACAATATATATTGGATTCCTTACTTGCCTTTATATTCTAATTATGTATTAGTCTAATACTTAGGATAAGTATTTTACTCTAATCTTAAGTATTGACTCTCGACCCTCCTCTTGGGTTGAGTTAGTAGCCTTTAGTGTGGCTAGTTTATTTAGTTAGCATATTCGAGAAGATGGGTTATGCCTTCCCGAGTGGCGCACCGCTTCGCCACTGAATTTAGTTTGTTTTGCGCACGGTGATGGGGAGGGGCGCTACAGTCAGTTTCACCCTCATCCAAACAAAAGAGAAAAACTAGTTAGATACTTATTTAAGTACATGTTAGGCTGATAATTTTCTTGTATTTTATGATATCACAAACCATCATAAGCAATTTATGAGCAACAAAGCATTGATAGAAAGGAATAAAGCTATAAACCATATATTTATAACTTAAGCGAAATGTGAGGTAAAAAGACCTACCTCATCCCAAAGTTGCAAAGAGAGGTTAAACATTTTATATAAACTACTAAGAGCAAGTAGGATCCTAATCAATTATAGTCAAATTACTTATACTGATTTTACAAACAAAATGCAATACAAATGGAATAAAATAATTTTATAATCCTAACATGCTTGTATATAAAATCAGAAACTGCTGAAAATATATAAATGCTGGAAATATTGTAAATACAAAAAAAATTGGATAAATACTAAAAAGTAATGAACTGAAGGTATATAAGAAAAATATTATCTTTTAAATGAGCACATGCTTAATTTGTCCTGCCACAACAGAAAATGGTGGCTCAACTAACCATTAAGTAAATCTTCTGAAGCATCTTGGACACTAATGTATAAATTAACAGGTCCTTTAAAAAATATATCATAATCTCATACATATATCTTTTAGGACTCTAATGCCTTAGAACTGAATTGCACTGAATCTCAATTTATGCATCAATACTATAGAGGCTGACTAATTAGGACACATCCAAAAAAAAATGTTATAAAATTTATTGATTCATCTTTTATTCATTTCATCTTATTTACATATGATCATGCCTTATGTAATTTTAAAAATTAACATAGAATATTCATCAAATGTTCTATGTCTCATATAATATGCTAGAATTATAAAGGCTCAAAATAAGAAGCAAAGAGTACAAAACAAAGTGCAAATAGCACTACATAAACATCTGTGCTATAACTCATTTTCTAATTTAATCATTCTAACTAATCTGAAATTATACAAGCTCAGGATCTCCAGCATCCTATAATCTAGTATAAACTTAGAGCTACGATCCTATAAGGTTTAAAACAATTAGAACTAATCAAGTTCTAATATAATTTAATCAATGGCACTTACATAAGTTAAATAATAAATCAATATCTTAATTAATATTTTTAATTAGCTCAAACCAACCATGATTTAGATAAATCAGTAATGATGGATTATGAGTTAAACTCCAAAATATTTGGGTTATAAGGGCTAAGGGCTTAAGATTAATCCCAACTCTCACTAACTGCATGGTAAGGCTATCTTATTAAGTATAATCAAACTTAATAAGATGAATCTCTACTTAAACTAAGGCTTAAAAAGAAAATAATCATAATAAAGGATGAAATCTAGAAACTAATAAAACCAAGGTTTCATCCCATTAAGTAACTCATTTACCTAAGAAATGAATTATGACCTAAGTCTACTACTAAAGCTTAAGGAAGATTCCTAATGGTATAAGAAAGAAGTTACTAAAGGAAATTTACTTAAGGAAGGACTTAATGAATGATTCAATTATTATGTATTAGAGTTATTAAGTTCTTAACTATACTTACATACTAATTTGAGAACTTTGGGATGACATAATGTGGTCTTATTTTTACATTATGAACTTATAAATTTATCGATAATTTCTTAAAGAAAAATTAGGACTTTTCTAAAAATTCAATTTAATGAGTCAAATTGATCTACAATTAATTTCTAATCACTTCCTTTACTGATTTTGCTAAATAATTCAGAGTTCAAGGGATTTAGCAACACTTAAACCAGATTTTTGGGCAAGATTTTCAAAATGCCCCTACTTAAGGGTTAAAAATGCAGCTTTTAGAATTAGAGCTCTAAATTGAATTTTACTGATTTCAAATAGTTTCTTACTATCTAATATGAAGAAAGACACTATAGACACCCAATTTGTCCAAGGTTTAGAGCTAATGAGCTTAAATTAGGGCTTAAGCTCATTAAAGATTGATTAATAATTTTACTTAGGAAAAATTGAAAATTTCACTATACTTATGTTGTTCACTTCTTAAGGATTACAGAAAATCTAAAATTACTAAATATGTGGTCATTTGATTAAGTTCTGGTCAAAACAAGTTTTGGGTCGAAATGTGTAATTAAGGAAATTTAAGATTAGGTCAAAAAACCTAACTTTTCCATTTGGTGTCTAAAATGAGAAAAGTCATTAGCTATAGTTTTCATATAGCACACTGATCACAATGAAGCTGAGTTCACTCAATTTAGACCCCATTTGATTAAAATAGGCCCTAATTAGGATTTAGAGTGATTAGTGGATGATTAGTGAAATTAATTGCAGAATTATAAAGTTAACTTTATCACTATGTTCTATACTGCACAAGGAGCTAACAGTAACTTGAAATTCTAAATTTATGTAATTAGTGAAGCTAATTTACACATTCTCTTGATCAAAGTAGTATATTGGATTGCATAATTTAGAGCTTAATTGGCTAAGTTATGGCTTAATAAAGTTTCTAAGTTTAATGGGGTAATTAAATGGTGTTCCAAATGTTATTAAGCAAAATACAAGCCAACAACAGATTAGACACTACCATAATATTCTTCATAATTTTCTAGTTAAAATGAAATAAAACATTAATATATTTGCATTATTTGATTACAAGATATGAATGAATGTTTAAAGTTCTTGAATTATTTATTGAAATTAAACTTGCTTAATCTATATAATTAATTATTAATCCTAACTTTCAGGTCAGATTGGCAGCAAAACCCTCCGACTGACCCGACAGCAGACGGCGCAGCAGGAGACGAGACGGTGAGCCCAGCATTGACCTCAGCATTCTGATGAAGCGGGGCCCACGTGTGGAACCCCGTATTTTTCTACGGTGGCACTAATACTGATATTAGCAAAATCGCGGGGAGTATGGTGCTCCACTCCGTGGCAGATCCCCAACTTAAGTAAAGTCAATTAGGACCCAACCTGCCTTAAGCCAAGGACTTGTCACCTGTAACTGTGAACATACATCAATACGAATCAAAGTAGCGGAAGCAAGAAACAGTATAATATAACTTCCTAGCATAACATAGTATATGAGAGTAAAAGAAACAGTAACATAGATCAAATGCACAAAAGTAAATACATCCAGAGTTTTATTATTACAAATTGAATTAAATGAAAGAAAATATCTCTCAATCTCACTGCAGACCAATGAAAATCTATCTAAGCATCAATAGGAAGATCCTCCTCATGTATCGGCTCCTCTCCTGCAGCACTGCCAATGAACAACTCTAAATTTAACATTTGTCGGTATCACAAATGCCAGGGCCCCAGCCAACAAAAGAAAAAGGTTACGGTTAGACAATTGTCTAAGTACAATTTAGGCTATTAACTGAACTGAATGTTTAAGATATCACATTTAAATATTTTAAATATACTAGCCTTATAAGGTGCTACAAGCTACAAAGAATGGTATAGCTATAAGCTAATCATTTATAGCTAATTAATAAATATGTAAAAATAACATACAAAGCATCAATTAAACAAGGTGAGGCTAAAAGCAAAATAACTGCATCTACTGAATAAATCTGTTCCTAACTTGCTTATGATCACATGGATACATGCTGAGTATATAAAGAATACAAGTGCTGAAATAACATATAATTCTAGCATCCTAAACAAGTAATATTTAATACTAATCAATAAGAACATATATACAAACATGTAAATTAAGAATGTAAATAGGCCACTGAGACATGTAGCAACAGTAAGGTAAGCATATGAATGAACAGAAAATAAAGCCACTGAGAAATGTGGCAAAGCAAGCCAAGCACTAACTAAGGCCACTGAGATATGTGGCAAAGCAAAACAAATACTAAAAACTGAATAGAAGAGAAGTAAGCCTAGGACATAGTACTGCCATAATAGAAGCAGACCATACTGGACCTCTGAACTTAAAGTTCAACATGTATCCATCCTAGGCATCAGCAGAGCTAGGTCTAAGTTGAAATTATAGAATAAAACATGTATCCATCTTAGACATCCGCAGAGCTAGGTCGGAGTCTATTCTATAGCAAAACTAGAACTGAAGTGGCAGACTAATTTAGCACATACTCTACTAACTAAAAGCACCGAAGAACTGAATGAATACTATGCTTTTCAGATGCTAACTTAGGATGTATCTTCTATATCTTAAGTGTACCTACTATTCTCGAGGAACGAGACGCAATATTCATGGTATGCAAAGCAATCAAAGTCAAAGTAAGTAAGAGACTCATTCTAAACTTATGTGATATCCATTATTGTCTAATTTATCCAACTAATAATTCCAAGAAGATACAAGTTTAGGATCTTCAATATCCAGCTATCGAGTATAATCCCAGATTCATGACCTTAATGTTAACATTTGAACTTAACAAGTTCTAATTCATAATCATATGATGACTATAAAGATTCAAGGCAAATAAGTTAATGATTTAATTGTTATTATTTTCCTCTCTTAACTTAAATCTTGATTTAAGTAAATTAAGATTCAAGGATGCTGAATTTAAACTCCACTTTGGTGCTCAAATCCTGAATCAAAGGTAATATCCTAGTAAGGATCTAGGGTTCTCACTCGAACCCAAATATAAATGGACAATACCCTATAAGTTCAAGGATTTAGGAACTATGATTATAATGAAAAGTTGTACCAATGTTATAAATAATCATTAAAAATTATGAATCTAAGATTTATATTCCATCTTTAGAATAATTACATTATCCTATAGATTGAATCAATCCTGCACTCACATGGAAGGTTTCAAAAAAATTAAACAATAAATAACTTAAGGAATCCCAAATGAAGGTAGTTTAGTTCAATTAGATGATCTAAAGCCTAAGATCTAAGATCTAAGATCTAATGCTTGATCACTTTATACTTAATTTAAGATTTAGACTTAGAACTTTACAAGAGTATTTCTTTTAGGATTCAAGCTTATGGATCAATTTAATTAAGCTATTAACTAAGGATCTAGTACTTTGGTATAGTTAGACTTAATTCTTAAGACAAGGTGATTCTTTTAAGAACACTTAAGGTCTTAAGATCTTACTAAGAGTTAATTTAAGGTTCCTCACTTAATATGAATATTATTAACATAAGGTTTCAGAAAGGTACTAAACATATCAACTAGAGATATTTTATTGAAATTTCAAGGCTTAAGGGGTACTTAACCATATTTTAATCACAATGACCAAAATACCCCTCTTAAGGCTAAAAATGGGATTTTAGGATTTACTGATCTAAATTGATTCAAATCTATTTTAATGAGTTCCATATTGGTTAGTGGAGTGGGATACACACTTATCTTAGGTTTTGGTAGCCTAATTAGCCTAATTAACATTAATCACCATTTAAAGCCAATTAAGTTGATTAAGGAAGTTAGGGCATACTAGGGTGATCCAATCTCATTCATAGACTAATACACTTAAGAAGGCATTAGGAACTTAGTTCACCACAATCAAAAAATTAATCATGGTTTAATTTATTAAACCCCAAATTAGGGTAATTAAGAGTTGATTAATAAATTAAGGTTCTTAATTTGCTTTTAATGGTCTATATAGGTTCTCTATGATCTCATGAACAATCAGAGACCTTAATCAACACTTTTGGATAATTAATAAATTTTGTATGGTTTAAATAAAAGCAAAAAAGGATTAGGCAATAATTTAAAATCTATCCATTAGATCTTTGATTTTATCTTATATTAATATTCCTTATATTTTTCTGATTAAAATGGTATATTGGATCATACCATTTGGATAAGTACAGCTAAAGTAATTTGAATAATTTAATCTGTATTTTTATTTAAATAAAAATATAGGCTTGATTTTTTGAATTAATTTCCATAAGGAAATTAATTCAGAAATTCCTTTTATTCTAGTCGGCCCAAAATCAAAAGGCACGGGTCGGGGCCGGCCCGACCCAATATTCGTCGTCTTCCTCGCAGGGATGCCCGACGCCCGAACCTTAGGGCAACCTTCCATCACCAAATTCTCCGTGCTTCGACCATGCCACGCCAAGAACTCGACGGCTACACTTTCAGGGATTGGAGACACGTTGAATGGAATAAGAAGCCCTGTCTGGGAGGTGCCAAATCACTGGGGTGCTACTCTGCCAAGGCGTCTCCTAAGGCGCACATGTGAGGAGTGAATTCTCCTCATAGCAACCATGCCACAGGCCAACGTCTATCCCTACGTGTTTCGGGATCAGAGGAGAACCGATTGGGTTAGTTGTGAGGTTTTGGGGAGGTCTGGATCCCTGGGGTGCAAGTCATGGTGGAACGCAGATGGGTGCTTGCCATGGGTCAATCGATTCCTAGTCAAAATGATCGACCTGATCGAACCCAACCTTCGATACGGCTCTACAATCATTGACGAGAACTTCTAGCAATAATTGGCTTGCTAAACGCACGAAGGAAATGCAGAATTCAGGGAGCCAGAGGCAAACTAGCAGTGCACACTTAGATGAAAAATTTGCCATCTGGTCCACTGCCAGGCCTTCCCAAAGGACTAGACACCTGCTAGGGAGCTAAGGTGAGGACCTAATGCAACATCTAGGGCTCAATTAGAAGCGAGTCGAGCTGGAACTAGCTCGACAGAAGAGATGGGGTCGGAGGCTATACCTGAGGATGATAGAGATGATTGAGACAATGCAGGCAGCTCAGATCACTCCAGATAGTTGCAGGAGCTCGACAAGGGGGTCTGAACTCCATACCTCACCCTCGATTAGCGGTGTTCAGCAGGTTCAGGCGCTGGGGTCATTGGGAGCTTCAGGGTAATGCAGTAGGGAATGAGGGGATCTGAGTGAGCAATGGGACTCACTATGATTCCCGTGAGGTATTTATAGGCTTTAGGAAAAATGGGGGAGGATGCTAAGGCTCGGGCACCAGCGTGAGGTTCGGCCCGAGGGACAGGATGGGTTTAACCGTCTGAGGGCAGAATTGGGAGAGCATTGCTGATAGACCATTGCACTAGAGGGTAACAGAGGAAGAATGGGACATTCCTCGTACTGCCATGGGGTTGGGGAGGATCTGGCTGTCAGGGGACTAGCGCCCATGGGAGAGATCAGGAGGTGGACAAAGAGCTACAGTGTATGGGAACTCTAGAGTCGTCTGATCGCTGAGCCATTGGTCTTGGGCGGTTCTGATGCACTGCTTAAACAATTCACCATAGATTTGATGGCAATCGTTAGAAGTGCTTGGTCGATCCAACATTTAGGATTTTATTACAGTGCGGGATAGATCGCGCTGTTGGATTAAGGGCGCTAAGATGCGTGCTGGACGATCCATACAATGGGTATGGTGCCCTGCTGTCGGGAGCCCGCAGCGGATCTACCGCGGTCTCGACAGCAAATCTCAAGAATTTAAATAATATAAATAATTTAATTTAATTAATTGTAATTCATCAAATTAATTATTTAATTTCTATTAAATTATCAATTCCAATTTAAGACTAGATGAGCTCCAAAAATTACCAAAAAATCACCTTTAGCTAATTAAGGTATGAGGAATTCAAAAATTAAATCACATTTTAATTTAAAAATCTAACGGTTGATCGAACATATTTACGGCGGATCGCTTAGATGCCGTCGGATCGGGATCTTGAAACCGCGGAACGGCGGAGATTAGATGGATTCATCGAACGGTGCGTGCCGTTGGATCAAGACCGCAGAACGGACAGCCCAGATGGCGCCCGCGGTTTGGGAAGGAGCTGACCGTTGGGGAAGGGTAGATTTACAATTTGGAATTGTCTAAAATCCTAATTTGCAATTAAACCAATTTAAATTAAATCCAAAATGTGACTAAATGACCTCCAAAAATTCTCAAAATTTCACCCTTAGCTAATTTGGGAGTGGGGAACCCAAAAATGAAATTAGATTTCAATTTGGAGATCAAAATAATTTAGGTATTTTTTAGGGCTTAAAAATAGCCAAAAATACCAAATTCTCCAATTTAGCTCCAATTGATTTCAAACTTCTAGGTTTAGATTTAAACGACCCATTGAATCTAATGGAAATCAAAATCAAATCTTGGTTTAGCTTAATTAATCTAGTTTTAGCTAGGGTAACAACCTAGGGTTGTTACAGACTCCCCCACATAAGAAAGATGTCGTCCCCGACATCACCTAAGTGAAGAAATATTCTGCTGTGACAATACGAGTTTAGATGCAATTGAAAAAAAGAAATGAATAGTACCTGGATTTGCAAAGAGATGGGGATATTTATTACGCATATCCACCTCTTTCTCCCAAGTAAATTCTTCCAACGATCGATTCTTCCACTGAATTTTGACCATATGAATGGAACGATTTCTCAGCTGTTTTTGATCAGGAGCTAAAATTCTGAAAGGTTCTTTGGCATAAGAAAGATCTGGCTGGATCTCTACTGTTGGAAGTTGAACGAGGTGAGAAGGGTCTCGAAGACATCTTCTCAATGAGGACACGTGAAATACGTTGTGAACAGCTGCAAAGCCATTAGGTAGGCCTAGCTGATAAGCAGATGACCCTACCTTGGCCAATACTTTAAAAGGTCCAGCATAGCGGGAACTGAGTTTCCTAGCTACACCAAATCTGAAAAGACCCTTCATTGGGCTGACCTTCAGATAAGTAGAATATCCCACGTTGAATTCTAAGAGACGGTGGTGAGAGTCATGATACTTACTCTAATGATCTTGAGCTTAACAAATTCTCTGCTGCTGGTTTCTTCTACCAACTCTAAACCAAATAGTTAAACACTTCCTGTTTCAGACCAGGCTAGTGGAGTACTACATTTTCTACCATACAATGCTTCATACGGAGCCATCTTAATACTGGCCTGAAAGCTGTTGTTATAGGCAAATTCCACTAACGGGATGTGATATTCCCAGGAACCAGCAAAATCAAGAATATAGAGTCTAAGCAAATCTTCAAGAACTTAATTTACTCTTTTAGTTTGACCATCCGTCTGAGGATGAAAAGCTGTACTCATGGCTAGAGTCGTTCCTAGATCTTGATGCACAGCTTGCCAAAATTTGGAAGTAAATCTGTTGTCTCAATTGGATATGATTGACTTTGGAATTCCATACAGTCTGACAATCTCCTTGATGTAGAGCTTTGCCAACTTCTCTACTGAATCAGTTTGATGAATAGGAAGGAAATGCGCTGATTTAGTTAATCGATCAATAATAACCCAGATTGCATTGGCACCAGATTTGGCACGAGGCAATCCCATGACAAAGTCCATGAATATATCAAACCATTTCCATTCAGGAATATCTAGCGGATGCAGAAGACCACCAGGTCTTTGGTGTTTGGCCTTTACTAGATTATAGGCATGACATTTGGCCACAAAATCAGCTACATCTTTCTTCATACCTGGCCATCCAAATGATTGCTTCAAATCTTGATACATCTTAGTACTGCCTGGGTGAATATGATACCTAGAATTATGGCCTTCGACTAAAACCTCTTGATGCATAGACTTAGGGATCCACAATCGATTGCCCTGATAAACTACACCATTCTGCAACTGCAAATCCTGACGACGACCACCTTCGATATCTGCTTTAAATTTCAAATACTCATCATCTTTGGTTTGCGAGATGGAGACATCTAGGTGGAAAGTGGGTTCCACATTAATATTTGCTAATAGTGAACTCAGCATATCGCCATTAATTGGAGAAATCTTGAGCTTACAAAATTCAGGTTCTAAGAAACTGGAGGCAATCATAGAGGTTAGAGTAGCACGACGACTAAGAGCATCGGCCAATACATTAGCCTTCCCCGGATGATATTGAATGCTGAGGTCATAATCGCTAATGAGTTCCAACCATCTTCTCTGACGGCAATTCAATTCTCTCTGGGTGAAAATGTACTTCAAACTTTGATGATCAGTGAAAATTGAACATTATACTCCATACAAATAGTGATGCTATATTTTCAAGGCAAATATTATGGCTGCAAGTTCAAGGTCATGAACTGGATAATTTCTCTCGTGGGGTTTTAGTTGACGAGAGGCGTAAGCAATTACCTTACCCTCTTGCATCAAAACACAACCTAAACTGATTCTAGAGGCATCGGTATACACTTGATAGTTCAAGCCTTCCTTTGGTAGAACAAGAACTGGAGTGGTGGATAGAGCATCCTTAAGGGTTTGAAACGCTTCCTCGTATTCTGGGCTCCAAATGAATGGGACAGCCTTTTGGGTTAGTTTAGTTAACGACAAAGCAATCTAAGAAAAACCCTTAATGAACTTCCTGTACTATCCTGCTAATCCCAGAAAACTCTTAATGTCGGTGACGGACTTAGGTTGAGCCCAATCCAGAATAGCTTTTACTTTGCTCTGGTCTACTCGAATTCCCTGAGGATCGACTACGTGCCCCAAAAATGCAATGGAGTTAAGCTAGAACTCGCACTTGGAGAACTTGGCATAAAGTTGATGCTCACGCAAGGTTTCCAACACTACCCTCAGATGTTCTTCATGGTCTTTCAGGGTTTTGGAGTAAATGAGGATATCGTCAATAAAGATGATCATGAACTTATCCAGATACGATTTTAGCACGCGCTGCATTAAATCCATAAAGATTGATGGTGCATTGGTGAGTCCGAACGACATCACCAAAAACTCAAAGTGTCCATAACGAGTACAGAACGCAGTCTTCCCTACGTCGTCTTCTTTTACTCGCAACTGATGGTATCCAGGCCTTAGATCGATTTTAAAAGATATCACGGCTCCAGATAATTGATCGAACAGATCATCAATTCTAGGTAGTGGGTATTTATTCTTTATGGTGACCTTGTTCAGTTCATGATAGTCTATACACATACGCATAGATCCATCCTTCTTTTTCACAAATAAAACTGGCGCTCCCCAAGGAGACATGCTTGGCCTAATAAAACCTTTATTCAGGAGCTCTTGCAACTGCTCGTTGAGTTCCTGAAGCTCCTTAGGTGCCATCCTATAAGGTGCTTTGGATATTGGATGTGTACTAGGAATCAATTCAATGGAGAATTCCACTTCTCTGGAAGGAGGTACACCAGGCAAATCTTCTGGGAATCATCGGCAAATTCTTTGACTACCTTACAATCAGCAAGGGAGATATTTTCTTTTGTTTCATCCATCGTGGTGACTAAGTAGGCGCTACAACCTTTGACAATCAACTATTCTGCTTTAATGGAATTTATTAAAGATAACTGCGTGCTAGTTTTTCCTACAAATGTTTCAGGCTTACCCTGAGAATGGAGAGTGACTCTCTTTTTATGGCAGTTAATCACAGCATTATTGTCACTGAGCCAATTCATCCCGAGGATGATGTCAAAGTTAGCTATCGGTAGGATGATTAGCTTAGCATGAAATTCTTGATCGTTAATCGGGACTTTGATATTGCAAAATTTATGAGCACTTAATTGGATTCATGATGGAAGTCCAACACTCAATTTTTGTGCTAGGTTGCATGTGTGAAGTTTAAGATTATTAGCAAATTGTTCTGAGATGAATGAGTGACTGGCATCCGTATCGAACAATACGTTACAAGGCTGGTTATTGAAATAAAGTGTGCCTAAATTACACAGTTTTGCATTAACAACTTGAAAAGATTAATCATACAGAAAGGCAATGTAACAAGAGCGGTTTAAAAGCGTGTACCTGAAACCACGTTGTTATCTTCCGCGGCTTCCATAGGATTTAAAGCATATACTCAGGCAGGTCCAGTAGGACGATTGTTATTTTGCCGTCGCTGGAAATTCTGAGAATTGGGTGCTGGTGGCTGTGTGTGAGCCACTTCATGAGCAGGGGCTAGCATTATAGCCAGATTTAGTTCTCTCCAATTCAGCGGAGTTGCTCGGAACACCTGCTTCTTGTGATACGACTTCATTTGAACTCCATCTATTATTTCCGTGTGGTCGCACTGATAGAACCGATGGCCTGTGCGCCGACAATTAAAACATCTTTGGCCAAAGCGATAACACTTGCCATACGGGTGTGGTTTGGCGCAGTTCTGAATTTGTTCAACTGTAGGTGCAGCTTCCAGCTGATATACTTTCGCGGGGTTGAATCCGTGTCTCTTGAAATTTCCTTGTTGGTTCAGAGTGGTTTGCGCCATCCGTTTATGATCTTCTTCGGAGTGGTGATGCTCAATCAACTTAGCCGTTTCCACTAGTTTGAAGAAACTAGTTAAACAGAGTGGCACTATTTGATTCTTTAACGAACTTCTGAGTCCACAAAGGAAGCGATGACACTTTGTTGACTCAGAATGGGTGACTTTTGGTGCAAAATAGATTAATCTACAAAACTCTCTTTCGTATTCCGCCACTGAGCGACTTCCTTGCGTCAACCTCATGATCGTATCTGTAATCATGTTTTGTGCGGATGAGGGAATAAACACAGTCTTGAAGGCTTCAACAAATGCATCCCAAGGAATGTCGTCTAATTCATAATCGACGAACTGAGTGTTCCTAACTTCTTCCCACCAATATTCTGCCTCGGCGGGGAACAGATGGGTGGTGAGACAGACGGCTTCTGAGTTTGGAATCTTCAGACTAATTAAATCCTTCTCTACGGCCTTCAGCCAATCGGCTGTATCCATCAGGGACAAGTTCCCACCAAAGGTTGGAGGCCTTAACCTCCAGAAATTATGGAGGAGATTATCTGCTGTATGGTGTGAAGACGAAGGAACTTGTGGAGCATGGACTTTTGGAGTAGCGACAGTTGCTGGAGTTACGTGATCATTCAATAACTTCTGCATGACCAGTGCCTGTTGAGCTTGGTTTTCTAAGAGAGTTGCCACCATAGCTCGTAGATGAGCCACCTCATTGTTAGAACTACTGGAGGCCACAGTATTCTTGATAAGAGTAACAGTGGGTGGTGATCCAGAATCCATTCTAATTTAATTAAGAACAGAATAGATTCAGAATTTACTCTAAGGAAGGGAAATCAAAATTTCTCATTAATCATAAAATTTAGAAATTACAATGCCAAACTGTAAATCAAATGAAGTTGCCTGAAATTGAAATAACATTTAACCTAACTATCGTTTAAACTTTATCAATATACTCTGCCCTAAAGGCTACACAAAAATCCTCAAAGGTGACTTCTCGACGCTTCCTATTACGCTTCTTCTCGAGCTTTGCCATAGTCTCGTACCACCATACTCCAGCGTAGTCCACCATCAGGTCAGTCACAATATCTATGTAAAGTGACTCGGGACACTCTATGTGCTCCAAAAGAGACTCTACTCGGCTCAGCCATTCTTGCGCATATACGGGAAAGTTGAGCCCTTGATATACAGTTTGTCGTAGCAGCTTTTCCAGGACCAAAATTCCTCTTGATGAAACTCCTTCGATTTGCCAGTTGCTTTCCTGCCTCCATTTGAAGCTACTGTTCCAAGCACTCCTGAAGATACGCTGATAGTAGTCTATATCAGACTCTTCAGATCCCATCTGACTCTGGGGGCAGAATTTTACTATATTTGTGTTAGACCCTAAATGAATAAGTTTATTAGGTTGGGAGTATTCTCCTCTTTCATTGTGCATAGAGTTACTGCACTACTATGTTATGGATGTCACTTATATTGATGCGTGTATTTCAGAAGAATGATCCATTAGGTAGAAAGGAATCATAGATCCCATTCTGACACCTTATGGTGTTCTCTGATACTAACTGTGGGGCCCCCGTACTGACAATAAGGAAATATGGTGCTCCAACTGTGGCAAATCCCCAACTTAAGTAAAGTTAGGCGAACCCAATTTGCCTTAAGGCAAGGAATTGTCACCAAGTGCTATAACATTCATCAATATAAATATCAAAGTGGCAGAAGCAATATAAAATAGAGTAACATCCATAAGCATACATAGTAGGAAAAGAAAATGCAATATAGTAACTCATCACAATGCAAAAAGTAAAGTACATCCAGAAAGTTAATTATTACAAACTGAAATGAATAACTGAAAATGAAAGACTCTCGTCCTCACTGAAATCAACAAGACAAAATTAGCTACACAGCAGCTGGAAGGTCCTCCTCCTGAACTGGCTCCTCCTCAGCGACACTGCCACTAACACGTCTGAATCTGACATTTGTCGGTATCACAAATACCAGGGCCCCAGCCAACAAAATAAATAGGTTACAGTTAGACAATTGTCTAAGTACATTTTAGGCTATTTAAATGAACTGAATATTAAAAGATATCACATTTAATTTTACTACACATGCAAGCAGTAAAGGGTGCAACAAGCTATGAAAGAACTGGAATACTATAAACTATCTATTTATAGTATGCAACATGTATGTGAAGTAACATACGAAACACTAAATAAGCAAGGTAAGGCTAAAAGCAAAAATAACTGCAACTGCTGAATAAACATGATCCTAACATGATTATGATCGAAGTAAAACATGCTGAGTATAAAAGAACACAAGTACTGAATATGATAAAATTCTAGCATCCTAAACATGCCATTCATACATATATCTAAGCCATGAAAGTATATATACAACATGCTGATTAAGATGAAAAGGAAGGCCACTGAGACATGTGGCAAAAGCAAAGCAATATATGAAATATAAAACTACTGAGACATGTGGCAAAGCGAGCAAATACTGAAAATAAGGCCACTAAAGCATGTGGCAAAGCAAATCAGAAACAAACAATTCAGCTAAAGTAGTAATAAGCTTAAGTCCTAGTACTGCCATACTAGCCAATAAGCCATACAGGGTCTCCAATATCAATCAATCAATCCCCAACCTAGCCATCCAAATATGCTAGGTCTGAGTCCAATTTATACAATACTACTATTGAAGAGGCAGACTAAGTTAGGACATATTCTACCAATTGTAAACAAAATAAAACTGAATGATATGCAATTTCAATACTAGCTTAGGATGTATCATTCATATCCTAAGTTTTTCCTATTATGCTCAAGAAATAAAGCTCAAATACAAGGTGTGCAAGGCAATCTAGTCAAAGTAAGCAAGAGAATCAATCTAGACTTATGTGATATCTGTTGTTGTCTAATTATCAAATCTAACTACTCTGAGAAGGTACAAGCTTAGGATCTCCAATATCCAGCTATCGAGTAGATTCTCAGATTTACGTCCTTAAAGTCAAATATTAGAACTTAACGAGTTCTAATCCAAAATCATGCGATGACTATATAGTTTAAGTAAGCAAATCAATGACCTAATTTTTATGAATATTTTACTCTCTTACCCAAATCTTGATTAAATAATTCAAGATTTAAGAATTTAGAACTTAAACCCTATGTTGAGTTCAAATCCCAAATCCCAGGTGATATTCTAACTAGGATCTAGGTTTCTCACTTAATACCCTAATCTGAAGGTAAAGAATCCTACAAGTTGAAAGATTCAGAAAACTAAGATCTTTAGTGAAGGGCCATTCTACTGATTATAAGATAAAATAATCAATTAAGAACTTGGGAATCTAAGATCTATATTCAATCCTTAAATTAACTTCATTATCTTATTAATTAAATCATCCTATACCCATATGGAAGGTTTCAAGGGATTAAACAATCAATCATTGAAGAGTTTCAATTGGAGGTGGTTTAATTCAAATGGAAGATCTAAGCCTAAGATCTAAGATCTAAAGATATGAAGTTTGATCACTTTAGACTTCTAATTAGAGTTTTGACTTAAGAGTTCCCATTTGTGATTTTCTTTAGAACCTAATTTCATAATTAACTATAAGGAGCTTATTAAGGTTATAATTGACAATTTCAAGTATTAAATTAACATTAAACCCATTTTGACCTTCTTAAGTTACTTAAGATCTAAGGGTCTGAGTTTTGATCACTTTAGATCTTAAGCTAAGATTTTACTTAGACTCTTTCTAATTACTTTTCCTTTAACACTTAATTCTTAAATTATGCTTACTGAACTTATTAATAAGATAGCTGACCATTTTTATTATTAAATTAAATAGGTTTAAGGTCAAATGATCTTTATAAGGAATGCTTAAGATTGAAGTATCTCTATTAGGGACAAAATGAAAATTTCATGGATTAATGATCACATTATCACTATCCTTGTCCTAGGACTTCAGAGGACATTTCCAATCCATTTTATAGTGGTTCACTGAAATTTTCAGTTCTTAAGGAACATTAAATCACACTTTGGTCAAAATGACCAAAATACCCCTCTTACGGCTAAAATTGGGATTTTAGTGTTTTATTGTCCAAATTTGTCTAATCTATTTTAAAGTGTTTCATATGAATAACTGAAGTGGGAAACACCCTTATCTTAGGTTTTGATGACCTAAATGATCTTGATTAGCACTAATCACCTAATTAAGGCACTTAGGGTGATTAGTGAATTTAAGACACTTTAGGGCAATCCAGTCTTGCACTTAGGTTCTAATGGACTAATGTGAGGTTAGGAACAATCCTCACCAAAAATGGAGGCTTAATTAGGGTTTAACTCACTAATCTTTGATTAGGGTGATTAAGGAGTGATTAAGAAAATTAATTATCCAAAGTTAATTTTAAGGGTCTGGAATTATCCCTTAGGGTACAAGGAGCAATCAGAGCCCTTAAACTCACAATTTGGATATTTAGCTGATTTTATAAGATTTATTTAAGAACAGAGAAGGTTTGGCAAATAATTTTTAATCCAACCATTGGATCTGGGATTTTATTTTATATTTAGATTCCTTGAATTTTTCTGATTCAAATGTTATATTGGATCATACCATTTGGATCTGTATAACTAAAGTTATTTAATTAATTTATTCTGAATGTTTATTTAAATTAAAACTATATGGTTTAATTAATTAATTTTGCAATCGCAAAAAATGCTATTCAATAATTATTAATTAGGCGCGGCCCAAAATCAGAACCGCGCGGGTCCCGGGTCGGCCCGGCCCAGAACTCGCGACTTCGTCTCTTACCTCTCGACGGGTCCCGAGCCCGTTGAATTTCAAAGCAGAAATTCTCGGCGCTCCGGCGTCGGCAGGGGCTCAAATAAATCCCTACACGTTCCTTGAGTCGAGACGCATCGATTGAACCAAGAACCCCATCTGGATCCCTCTAGATCGATGGGGTCTAGCTCACCCGAGACGTCCTTCTGCGAGACGTCTCAGGTCGCCTGTGAGGGGGAAATTCTCCTCACAGGGACCTCGATTCGACTTGATTTTGATCCCTACACGTTCAGGGAGACTAGACGCGTCGAAACCCCAACCTATCTTAACCCGAGGCGCAGCCAATCGCTGGGTCCTTACTCGGACTCAGCCATTGGCTCGATGGCTAGCTCAGTCGATCGATACGATCGACTCGAGCTAGCTTATCCCTAGGCGACAATCATAGGAGTTTCCTAGGTGGCTAAGGCTGTTTAGATGACATTCAGAGCTCATTCCAGAAGACAACAATGAAAGGAGCTTCAGAAAATTTTAATGGAGGAAGCTGTACCTGACTTCGGGTTTACTAGCCTAACTGAGGAGAATTAGAGTGTCCTTGAGCTTTCTGGTCAGTAGACGAAGCTCCACAGGGGGTCTGAACACCAGACGGACCCTCTATCAGTGGTTCTAGCCTTCAGAAATCACCGGAAATTCACCGAGGAAGGTGAGAGCTCGACGGGGTTCTAGCCACCAATTGGGGGATCACAGTGAGCAAAGAGGCTCACTGTGATTCACTCAGGGTATTTATAGGCCTAGGGGCCATGGGGAGTGGCTCCGAGAGCCTGGGTTGGGAGGAATGGCTCGGCCCGAGGGGGTCCTTCATTTTTCCCAAATTGGGGGTGGACCAGGCTTCGGGCTTGGCTGGGACTGCTCGGGAAGCAAGGGCAAGGCCGCAACGGTCTTTCTGACATGGCGCGGGAGTGGCAGACCGGCTGGAGGACATGGCAGTACGGGAGGATTCGGTTGTCGGGAGTGGGCTGAGGGAAGGAGAAGATCCACAGTAGCGGGAGCTGCCGGAGCCGTCTGATGGATCGTTGGTTGACGCAGAATGGTCCAGATCTTCCGACATCTAATGAATGATCGAGGATAAAAGATCAGCCATTGGATCCAATCGGGGAATCTAACGGTTGATCGAAGGTATTTACAGCGGATCGCTTAGATGCCGTCGGATCGGGATCTTGAAACCGCGGAACGGCGAAGATTAGATGGATTCATCCAACGGTGCGGGCCGTTGGATCAAGACTGCGGAACGGACGGCCCAGATGGCGCCCGCGGTTTGGGAAGGAGCCGACCGTTGGGGAAGGGTAGATTTGTAATTTGGAATTGTCTAAAACCCTATTTTGCAATTAAACCAATTTAAATTAAATCCAAAATGTGACTAAATGACCTCCAAAAATTCTCAAAATTTCACCCTTAGCTAATTTGGGGGTGGGGAACCCAAAAATGAAATCAGATTTCAATTTGGAGATCAAAATAATTTAGGTATTTTTCAGGGCTTAAAAATAGCCAAAAATACCAAATTTTCCAATTTAGCTCCAATTGATTTCAAACTTCTAGGTTTAGATTTAAATGACCCATTGAATCCAATGGAAATTAAAATCAAACCTTGGTTTAGCTTAATTAATCTAGTTTTAGCTAGGGTAACAACCTAGGGTTGTTACAATCGTGCCGTTAGATTAAGCGCGCTAAGATGCGTGCTGGAGCATCCATACGATGGGTATAATGCCCTGCTATCGGGACACCACAGCGGATCTACCGCGGTCCCGACAACAAATCCCGGGAATTTAAATAATATAAATAATTTAATTTAATTAATTATAATTCATTTAATTAATTATTTAATTTCTATTAAATTATCAATTCCAATTTAAGACTAGATAAGCTCCAAAAATTTCCAAAAGTTCACCTTTAGCTAATTAGGGCATAAGGAATTTAAAAATAAAATTAGATTTTAATTTGGAGATCAAATAAATTTAGATATTTTCTAGGGCTCAAAAATAGGTAAAAATACCAAAATTCTCAATTTAGCTCTGATTGATATCAAACTTCTAGGGTTAAGTTTAAATGACTCATTGAGTCTAATGGAATCAAAATTAGATCTTGGTTTAGATTAATTAATCTAGATTTAGCTAAGGTAACAACTAGGGTTATTACAGACTGTCCCACTTAAGAATGATGTCATCCTTGACATCACTTAGTGAAGAAAGTACTACAAGGACTAAAAAATTAAATGGAATAGAAAGGGAAGAGAAGCACAGTACCTGGATTTGTAAAAAGCAATGGATATTTATTATACATATCCACCTCTTTCTCCCAAGTAGATTCTTCTAAAGATCGATTCTTCCACTAGACTTTGACCATAGGAATTGAACGATTCCTTAGATGCTTTTGATCATGAGCTAAGACTTTGACTGGTTCTTCGGCATAAGAAAGATCAGGTTGAATTTCTACTCACGGAAGTTGAACGAGATGAGAAGGGTCTCTGAGACATCTTCTTAATGACGATATGTGAAATACATTGTGAACGCTGCAAAGCCATCAAGAAGATTCAACCTGTAGGCAGATGATCCTACTTTGGCAAAAATCTCAAAAGGTCCAACATAGTGGGGATAGAGTTTCCCTGCTACACCGAATCTATAAATACCCTTCATTGGACTGACCTTCAGATAAGTAGAGTCTCTCACATTGAATGCTAGGAGACGATGATGAGCATCATGGTACTTGCTCTAACGAGCTTGAGCTGAACAAATTCTCTGCTGAATTAACTGAATCTTCTTATTAGTTTCTTCGACTAACTCTGAACCAAAAAGTTGAACACTTTCTATTTCTGACCAAGCTAGCGGAGTACTGCATTTTCTATCATACAATGCCTCATAAGGAGCCATTTTGATACTGGCTTGAAAACTGTCATTGTAGGCAAACTCCACTAATGGAATATGATCTTCTGAGGAACCGACAAAATCAAGAACACAAAGCCTAAGCAAATCTTTGAGAACTTGATTCACTCTTTCAATCTTACCATACGTTTGAGGATGAAATGCTATACTCATAGCTAGAGTAGTACCCAGATCTTGGTGCACAGCTTGCCAAGACTTAGAAGTAAATATATTATCTCTATCGGATATAATTGATTTGGAATTCCATGCAGCCTCACAATTTCTTTAATATAGAGCTTTGCCAGATTTTCCACAGAATCAGTCTAACAGATAGGAAGGAAGTGCGATGATTTAGTTAAGCAGTCTACTATAACTCAGATTGCATCGGCATCAGATTTAGCACGAGGCAATCCCATGATGAAATCCATAGTTACATCAAACCATTTTTATTCAGGAATTTCTAATGGATGTAGAAGACTTAGCACTGCCTGGGTGAATGTGATACCAGGAATTATGACCTTCAATCAACACTTCATGGTGCATGGATTTAGGAATCCACAAGCGATTACTTAAATTATGCCATTGCACATTTGCAAATCCTGATGACGACCACCTTCAATATCTGCTCTAGATTTTAGATAATCATTGTCCTTGGTCTGTGAGATAGAGACATCTCTAAGAAAAGTAGGTTCTATGTTGATATTTGCTAAGAGCGAACTTAGCATATCGCCACTGATTAAAAAAATCTCTAGCTTACAAAAATCTTGTTCTAAGGAACTGGAGGCAATCATGGAAGATAAAGTAGCACAACGACTAAGAGCATCGGCCACTACTTTTGCCTTTCCTGGATGATATTGGATACTAAGATCATAATCATTGATGAGTTTTAACCATCTCCTCTGATGACAATTTAGTTCTCTTTGAGTGAAGATATACTTCAAGCTTTGATGATCAGTGAAAATCAAACATTGTACTCCATATAAATAATGACGCCAAATCTTTAAGGCAAATATCACAGCTGCAAGTTCAAGATCATGAACTGGACAATTTTTCTCATGGGGTTTTAACTATCGAGAGGCGTAAGTGATTACCTTACCCTCTTGCATTAAAACACAACCTAGTCCAATTCCAGAGGCATCGGGGTATACCTGGTAGTTCAAGCCTTCCTTGGGCAGGATAAGTACTGGAGCAGTAGAGAGTGTGTCCTTCAAGGTTTGAAATGCTTCCTCGCATTCCGGGCTCCAAATAAATGGAATGGTTTTCTGGGTTAACTTAGTTAAAGGCGAAGCGATTTGGGAAAAGCCCTTAACAAACTTCCTGTAATATCTGACTAATCCCAAGAAACTTCTAATATCAGTGATTGTCTTAGGTTGAATCCAGTCCTGAATAGCGCTTACTTTATTTTGATCCACACGAATACCCTGAACATCGACAACATGACCCAAGAATGCAATGGACTTAAGCCAAAACTCACACTTGGAGAACTTGGCATACTGTTGATGTTCACATAGAGCTTCTAGTACTACCCTCAGATGTTGTTCGTGATCTTTAAAGGTTCGAGAATAAATGAGAATATCGTCAATAAAGACTGATTAATCCATAATTTATATCCTAATTAAAGGAAAATTTCAATCATTTCTCATATTAAAACTGCTTCCTTAAATCGATTTTTGTCAATTTTTTTGGAAAATGCCTATCCATCAAAATCTGAACAAATCTGGATGAATTTTCCAAGTTCTGCAAAAAAATCCGCTGCTGCGCGCTGCATCGGGCCAAATTGCGAATCGCTGGCGCTATAGCGTGCTGCAGCGGGCCATTTTGCATGGCGCTAGCGCTATAGCACACTACAGCGGAGCATTCGCAAAATGCTGGTGCTCCAGCGCACTACAACAGAGCAATTTGTGAATTATTGGCGCTACAGTGCGCTGCATCGGATCATTTTATGAAACCACTGGCGTGATAGCGCAATGCAACAGAGCAATTTGCGAATTGCTGGTGCTACAGTGTGCTGCAGCGAATTATTTGCGAAACCACTAGCACGATAGCGCACTGCAACAGATCATTTGCAAAACTGCTAGCGTGATAGCGCACTGCAGTGGATCATTTGTGAAACCGCTAGCACAATAGCGCACGGCAGTGCGCTACAGCGCGCTATAGTGACCCTTCACTGAACGAACCAAATCGCACCAGCATGCCACAGCGGCCCAGTTTGCGAAAACTTCCTGCTCTAGCGTGCTCCAGCGCACTGCAGCAGCCTGCCAAAATTCTTTCTGAGCAGAGCATTAAATGTGACTGGGACAAGACCCCCAACCAGCCCCTTGTCTCCAGCAATCATTCCTTCTGCAATAGATCAGTTTTTAAAGGGAAAATGGTCAATTTTGAGGTGATGTGAAGGCAAAACAATGGAAAAGAAATGGTCACCTCATCCCTCAAGTGGAACTAGCCATCATTGCACCATAATTTTTAAAGGCAAATGTAGGTTTTGTAATGTGAGGATGGTGAAGTAGCCCACCTCTATAAATACCACCCCTCTTAACTCAAGAAGGGTTCCTAACTTGGCTCACTACAATCTAAGTAATGAGAGGGCTGCATAAAGGAGAAGGAGAACTCTCCAAGGGTGGAAGAGCTAGTCTTGCTAAGAAAAAGGAGAAGAAAGGCAGCACTAGGGACCTAAGAGAAGCAACTTCAAGCAAGAAGAAGAGTCCGGAAAACTTCCCAAAGGAATGTTCCTAGTATTTTCTACACTCTTGCTTTGTGTTTTTCTTAGTTGATCATGAAAGGGTCTTTATCCATGTATGTATTCTTTTTCATCTCTTTTGTAATGGAGAGCTAAACCTTCCTTGCGGAGGGTTGGAGCAATCCCACATGTATTGATAGATATTATAATTATATGAAGTTTTTCTCAAGTTTTAATAAGAATTATGAACTTAATGCCTTATTAAAGAAATTTAAAAGACTATTGTAGACTAGAATATGGACCAAAGGATGAAGGACTAATTGAACTCAAGGACTAAAATGTCTTGGGCTCCATAGCTCACCTTAGTTTTGAGGCTATATTCATGAGTGCATGAGAGCTTAGAACTATATGAGAAAGTTCTTGAGCTTAGTGCACCTTAATCTATACTCAACTAAAGAGTTGAAACATGTGACACTAAGACCCACTAATTGAGCTCCATTGCTCAGCATACTTGAGAGAGGGAATGGATTCATTGAGTGCTCATGAATGAGGTGACATAGTCATTGAGCCCAATGAAATTACTCCCTCATCTAAACTATGCTTGAGGGAGTGTGACGCTCTTGGTGTAATCAAGGCTTGTAAGATCTTAACTAAATAATCCTCATCTCATTGATCAAGAGATGAGATGAAAACTACAAATCTAAAATCTTATAAGTGTCTTTATGCTGAAATAGAACCGACTGTATGTTTATTTCATGTATGAGATTTGAACTTGTTAATTTTTGAATTAAGACTCTAAGAAGAACAATGTGCACTTGATTAAAGAACAAAGTAAAGAAAAAATGAACGCTTGAGGAATCATCATATATAATTTATCTATCATATCATGTGGGAGAAACCCAACTCTCCTCTTCTTTTTATCAAAAGTATTTTCTACTTAGAGTTATCGTGCTTGTTCAGGAACCAACACCAATCAATACACATATAGCTTAAATATTAGTGATCATAGATATACCTTAGTTACAAAACATCCAATTCTCTGTGATTCGATAAGTCCTGGAAATTCAAACTTTCCACTTATTACTTCAGACCACGTACACTTGCGTGTAAGTGCAGACGTATTTTAGGTCTGTCAAGTTTTTGGCACTGTTGCCGGGGAATTGGGATTTGTTTTGTATTAAGGAGAATCTATTTGTAATTAGTGATTTAAGCAAATCCTTGCATAGAATATTAATTTTTGATTTTTGTAATTATAGGTACTAATAATTTGCTTTTCTATTTTTTTTTATTATTGTTGAATCCTTGAACATCATTGCTATATTTGTTCTTTATAGCTTAATTATTATCGTGTATGAGTAGGATAGTTTGCTCAGATTATCTTCTTGACCCTGAAATTGAGAGAACCTACTTGTAGGCCAGAAGAGAACAAAACATTTTGCTAAGCTAACAAGATGTTATGGAAAATTATAATGAATATCGTGGAGAGCCATTAGGAGAGCCTAGGGGAATAACACTAAGAGACTATGCACTACCCACTATTAGGGGAATTCTCCATGCTATTGTAAGGCCTAATATAGAAGCTAATAACTTTGAGATTAAACCTTCCACTCTGAGTATGGTTCAAAATGACCAATTTGGAGGATTGGCCACTGAAGACCCTAATTCACACATTTCAACTTTCCTTGAAATTTGTGACACCTTCAAATTTAATGGCATCTCTGAGGATGTAGTTAAATTAAGGCTTTTCCCATTCTCTTTAAGAGATATAGCCAAAAGTTAGCTCAGCTCTATTCCAAGCGATTCAATCCAGACTTGGGACAATTTGGCTAAGAGATTCTTAGCCAAGTATTTCCCTCCGGTGAAAACTGCTCGGCTGAGGATTGAGATAACCAACTTCACTCAGTTGGAAGGTGAGACATTGTATGACGGATGGGATCGACTTAAGGAGTGCCTCAGGTGATGCCCACATCATGGGTTTCCCTTGTGGATGCAAGTTCAAACCTTTTACAATGGATTAAATGCTCCTACAAGGACTCTCATTGATGCGGCCGCCAGAGGCTCTATTAGTAGCAAAACCAAAGAAGAGGCTTATGACCACTTAGAAGAAATGGCAAATAATGTATACCAATGGCCTTCTGAAAGGCTTAAAAAAGAATCTATGAAGGTGAATGAATCAAACCAAATAACGGCACTGCAGTAAGAAATCCAAGCCCTGAATGAGAAAATTGAGAGAATGAATGTTAACATTATTCTTGAGATACAATGTGAGTTGTGCGGAGGGAGACATAATTGTGAGAGCTGTAATTCGAATAACCCCTTCATATAAATGAACACCGAACAAGTTAATTATTTAATAAATAACAACACCATGAACAACCCTTACTCTAATACCTACAATATAGGGAGGAAAAATCACCCTAATTTCTCGTGGAGTAATAATAATAACCATAGAAATTAATATGGGAGGAGTTCGTCAAATCAGCAGGGCGTTAATAATGGAAATAATCATAATAATCACCATCCAAATTTAGAAGGAGCTTTCAACTCCTTTAAGGCTGAAACCATCCAATTCATGCGTCGTATTGAAGCCACAATCACATGCCACGATGCCTCTATCTAAGGAATCAAAGCATCCCTTAGGAACATAGAGACCCAACTGGGGCAGATCTCTAAGCAATTGACAATTCGATAGCAAGGAGCTTTACCCAGCTCCACTGAAGTCAATCCAAGGGAGCTGGTTAGTTTGATTCATTCGGAAGGGGCGTATGGGGGAAATACTACTGATAAGTTGAGTGCTATAGAAGAAGAGCTAGAGGCTCAGGAAGGAGTGAGGGGATTGGAATGTGAGAAACTCACTGCTTTAAAATGTGATGACCTCGAGAGGATGTGTATTCCTTGCATAATTTGAAATAAAGTACTTTTAAATCCCTTGTGTGATCTTGGTGCTTCTATCAATGTTATGCCCTACCATATTTATGAACATTTGAAGGTAGGAGGAATGGAGTACACCTCCATGATTCTAGAATTTGCAAATATAAAATCCCTTACCCCTCTAAGAATTGTAAGGAATGTTGTTGTTGGATTGGGGAGCTTCATTATTCCAATTGATTTTGTGGTATGCGAATTGGACAGATGGAACAAGAACTCTACAATTATTTTTGGGCAACCTTTTCTTATGAGCACAACAGCTATTATTGATATAGGCCACGGGGTGATAAGTATAAAAATCAAAGGGAAATTTGAGCTAATTGATCTTAAACCCACCTTCTTTAAATAAAGAGAGTTGGAAGAAGAGGTGAAAAAAAAAATTATGAAAGAAAGAATTAGGATGGATAATGTTTTTGAGAATCTAAAGTTGGGATAAAAGAATTCAGATAATAGCTCAACTTCTTTCTCGAAGAAGGGGAGTAAGGAAGGAGTGAGAAGAAGGAAAATGAGAAGTGGTAAAAAAAAAAGAAGATTCCCCTTGATGTAGAACTTGGGAGAGATTATCCCATAAGGGAGAGTAGAAAGGACGAAGGTTCGAGCACACTTGAGGGTTGTGCTCACCCTAGTACCTTAAGGTTGTGGAAAGAGAAACCCCTGGATCCCAATATCTGATCATGATCGCGTCTAGCTAAGAATGTTAAACGAAGCGCTTCTTGGGAGGCAACCCAAGATTAAAAAATAATAATAATAATAATAATAATAATATTTTTGCGCTACCACGCGTTGCAACGATTAACCCGTTATAGTGCACTACAACAATAGAGTTTTGAAAGCTCAACCGCTACAGCGTGCTGCAGCAGTCTGTTCCAGTTGTAGCAGTTTTAACTGCCTAGGATTCCATGAACTCAAAAAGTTAATATTTTTGGGTTTCCCATGCAGTCAAAAAGGTGTGTGCTGAAAAACCTGCCCCCCCTCCTTCACTTGGATTGTTATATTTGTGGCATGAGGAAGACCATTTGACCATAAAATTTCTTGCCTTTGAATTCTTAGTCTATTTAAGTAGAGGCAAGGGGGGGTGATCCTTTGCACCTTTTGAATTTTCTTGCTCCAAACATCATTTTTGCTTTCCTCTCAATTCTCCATTATGTCTTCTGGTTAAAAGTCAATTCCAAGGAGGGAGACCGAAGCATCCTCATCCGGGGGAACCTTCAACAAGAAAAGGTTCTCTTCTACTGAAGCTGAACACCAGTTCTTCTCCACGACCTCTCAGCAAAAGTTAATTCCGGAGAAGAGCTTTAGCCATTACTATCTCGTGCTGGTGGAGCAAGTCGACCCTCAGGGATGGAGGGTGATTGTAACAAAAAAAATACCCCACCTACCCGACCATCATCCAAGAGGTGTATGCCAATTCAATTAATGCGGCCGAACAGATGATCTTTTATAGAGGTAAGGGAGTCACCTTTGGGATTGCTCAAATCGAGCAATTCTATGGGCTAGAGAAGGTAAGTTCTTGCTCTTACCTTGAACTCTTGAAGTCTTGCTATGACCCCCTTGATCTCATTGCAAAACTCATCCATAAGAACACAGACTGGGAGGGAGGCCTAGCCAACATTCATCATTTTGAATTGACGGATACGAGTAGGGCATGGCTAGTTTTCATTTCTAGCTATGTCATGCCCTTGGGTCACTTGACAGAAGTGACCCACGCCAGAGCATTCCTCATGTGCTCATTGGTTAATCTGGAAGAGATCCGCATCTCGAGTATTATTTTTGAGCTGCTCTGGAAGGCTCTCAAGGGACACTGTGCTGTATTGGCCTTCAGGTCTTTGATCTCAGAAATATGCGAGGCCCAAGGGGTAAAAATTCTCTCCTCTGACTTCGTCGTTTCCCCCAGCACCACCCTTGCACATTCAAATCTGAACGCCTGGGCTAGCGAGTGGAGGCTGCCCAAGAAAAGGAGGGGCGTGCAAGGGGAAACGTCCACTCCATCCGACCATACTCTCACCAATAAGTTGTTGCTACGACTCTACATGCAACAAGCTGATATTAGCAAGTCCTTGGCCACCGACATGCGGTTCTTCAAAAAAGAACTCGCCCAGCAGTGCAAATTCCTGTCTGAATTTCATGAATCCCTTGGACTAATGTTCGATGACTGGAGCTTGCAAGGAGGACCGGACACCTCCGTGTTGCCGCGACCACCTGTCGGTGCCCCAATTCCGGACATGTGCTACCCATGCCACTTCGCCTATGACATGGGAGAAGATGAGGAGGTTGAAACCCAAGAATAAATAGGTTGTGTCTTTCTTTTCTTTTTAGCATTATTTGTTTTTTGTATTTTTCTTTTTGTGTGTTTTATTTTGAGGACTTAATTTATGGATTCTCATATTCTCAAAATCTTTTTAGCATTTGAAAATGACAAATGTTTCTGAATTTTTCAATAAATGAAAGTTACAAAAATATCAACAAATAAAATGATATAAAATAAAATGGTGCTTAACAAAAAGTGATCAATATATTGACAGCATTAAAACTTTTAACTAAGGAATGAATTAAGGTTAATCTAATCTCCAAAAATTTAAATCAATGATAAGGACTAAGTGTGGGGGAAAGTATTGGACAAAAAAACTAGTGATTATGGTAAGTAATCTAAAACGGTGTGCTAGGCTCCCGTGGGACTACATGATCACAAAAATTTGAATTGGGGATGAAGAAAAATATCTCTCCCTAAGAAAAAAAGAGAAAAACATAACAATAGGGATGATAAAAAATATCTCTCCCAAATGAAAGAAATGAAAAAGGATGATGAAAAATATCTCTCCTTTAATCTAATCATCTTTATGATTCATAAAAAGGTGCACATATGGCACAAAACTCTTGATTATTCACTACCTCTCTAGTTTAGTATTACAAGGAACCTCCCCCATTACCTAATAACAAGTATAAATACAAATACTTGGAGATTAATTTATTAACCTTGGTTCATATTCAAAATTAAAAAATTTAATTAAATGTCAAATGATTTTGGTCATTTTAGTTAAGCACATGCCTTGAATTACACATAATAATCTAATTGATATCTTTTGTTGACTTTCATACCTAAGAAATAAAAAAATACTATTTTAAGCTTACTCGAGGACGAGCAAGAATTTAAGTGTGGGGGTATGATGAATTCATAATTTATATCCTAATTAAAGAAAAATTTCATTTATTTCTGATATTAAAATTGCTTATTTAAATCAGATTTTGTCTATTTTTCAGGAAAAATGCCTATCCATCAAAATCTGAACAAATTTGGATGAATTTTCCAAGTTCTGCAAAAAAATCCACTGTCGCGTGCTGCAGCGCACTATAGCACACTATAGCGGGCCAAATTGTGAATCGCTGGCGCTATAGCGCACTGCAACGAACCATTTTGCAAGGCACTGGCGCTATAGCGCGCTGCAGCGATGAATTTGCAAATTGCTAGCACTACAGTGCACTGCAGCGGATCATTTTGTGAAACTGCTGGCGCAACAGCATGTTGCAGCGGAACAATTTGCGAACTGTTGGCGCTACAGTGTGCGGCAGCGGAGCAATTTGCGAATTGCTGGCACTATAGCGCACTGCAGCAGATCATTTGCGAAACCGCTGGCGTGATAGCGCGCTACAGCGGCCCTTCACTGAATAAACTAAATTGCCCTAGCGCACCACAGCAGCCTAGTTTGAGAAAACTTCCTGCTATAGCACGTGGCAGCGGCCCGCCGAAATTCCTTCTAAGCAGAGCATTAAATACGGCTGGGACAAGACCCCCAACTAGCCCCTTGTCTCCAGCCATCATTTCTTCTACAGCAGATCGGTTTTGAAAGGGAAAATGGTCAATTTTGTGGTGATGTGAAGGATAAACAATGGAAAATAAATGGTCACCTCATCCCTCAAGTAGAAATAGCCATCATTACACTAGAACTTTTAAAGGCAAATGCAGGTTTTGTAATCTGAGGATGGTGAAATAGCCTACCTCTATAAATACTACCCCTCTTGACTTAAGAAGGGTTCCGAACTTGGCTCACTACAATCTAAGTAAAGAGAGGGCTACATAGAGGAGAAGGACAACTCTCCAAGGGTGGAACAGCTCATCTTGCTAAGGAGAAGGAGAAGAAATGCCGCACTAGGGACCTAAGAGAAGCAACTTCAAGAAAGAAGAAGAGGAGTCTGGAGAACTTCCTAAAAGAACGTTCATAATATTTTCTAAACTCTTACTTTGTGTTTTTCTTAATTGATCATAAAAAGGTCTTTATCCATGTATGAATTCTTTTTCATCTCTTTTGTAATGGAGAGCTAAATCTCCCTTGGGGAGGGTTGGGGTAATCCCACATATATTGATAGATACTATAGTTGCATGAAGTTTTCCTCAAGTTTTAATAAGAATTATGAATACAATGCATTGTTAAAGAAATTTATGGGACTATTGTGGACTTGAATGTGGACCAAAGGACAAAGGACTAATTGAACTCAAGGACTAAAATGTCTTGGGCTCCATAGCTCACCTTAGTTTTGAGGCTAGATTTATGAGTGCATGAGAGCTTAGAACTATGTGAGAAAGTTCTTGAGCTTAGTGCACTTTGATCTATGCTCAACTAAAGAGTTAAATTGTGTGATGCTAAGACCCACTAATTGAGCTTTGTTGCTCAGCATACTTGAGAGAGGGAATGGATTCATTTAGTGCTCATGAACGAGGTGACATATTTATTGAGCCCAATGAAATCACTCCTTCATCTAAACTATGCTTGACGTGTGTGACACTCTTAGTGGAATCAAGGATTGTAAGATCTTAACCAAATTACTCTTATCTCCATGATTAAGAGATGAGAGGAAAACTTCAAATCTGAAATCTTATAAGGGTATTTGTGCTGAAATAGAACTGACTTTTTGCTCATTTATTGCATGAGATTTGAACTTGTTAATCTTTGAATTAAAACTCTAAGAGGAACAATGTGCACTTGATTAAAGAACCAAGTAAAGAAAATGAATTCTTTAGGAATCATCATATATAAGTTATCTGTCATATCATGTGGGAGAAACCTAACTCTCCTCTTCCTTTTATCAGAAGTGTTTTCTACTAAGAGTTGTCGTGCTTATTCAGGAACCAACACCAATCAATACACATATAGCTTAAACATTAGCTATCATAGATATACCTTAGTAACAAAACATTCAATTCTCTGTGGTTCGATAAATCCTAGAAATTCAAACTTTCCACTTATTACTTTAGACTACGTACACTTGCGTGTAAGCGTAGATGTATTTTAGGTCTGTCAAAGATGCTGACACATTTGTCTAAAATAGGGCTTCAGAACTCGCTACATCAAATCCATAAAGATTGATGATGCATTGGTGAGTCCAAAAGACATCACTAAGAATTCAAAATGACCATAGGGGGTTTGGAAAGCAGTCTATCCTACATCATCTTCTTTTACTCGTAATTGATGATATCCAGATCTTAAGTTAATCTTAGAGAATATGACAGCTCCAAGCAATTGGTTGAACAAATCATCAATTCTAAGCAATAGGTATTTATTCTTTATGATGACTACATTTAGTTTGCGATAATCTATGCACATACGCATAGATCCATTTTCTTCTTTAAAAATAAAATAGGCGCTCCCAAGAAGACGTACTTGGCCTAATAAAGCCTTTATTCAAGAGCTTCTATAACTATTCGTTGAGTTCTTGCAATTCCTTAGGCGCCATTTTGTATGGTGCTTTAGATATAAGCTGGGTACCAGGAATTAATTCAATAGAGAACTCCACTTCTCTGGAAGGAGGTACACCAGGCAAATCTTCTGGGAATAAGTTGGTGAATTCCTTAACTACTTTACAATCAGAGAGAGGTATACTTTCTTTTGCTTCACCCATCATAGTGACTAGAAAAGCATCACAACCCTTATTGATCAATTGTTTAGCTTTAATAATATTTATTAATGATAAGTGTGTACTGGTTTTTCCTATAAAGGTTTCAGACTTTCCCTGGGAATGGATAGTGACCTTCTTTTTCAGATAGTTTATCACGGCATTATTGTCACTGAGCCAGTTCATCCCAAGGATAATATCAAAGTTTGTTAATGGAGAGATGATTAATTCGGAGTTAAACTCCTGACCATTTAATAGAATTTTGATGTTACAAAACTTATGGGCACTTAGTTGGGCTCCAGATGGAAGTCCAGCACTCAAAAGTTTTGCTAAATTGTATGAGTGTGGTTTAAGTACATTGGCAAAATGTTCAGAAATAAATGAATGACTAGCACCGATGTCAAATAACACATTGTAGGACTGGTCATAAAAGTAAAGTGTGCCTAATTTATTCATACAAATTGTATTAACAAATTGCAATAATTATAGTACAGGAATGCAATTAATAAAGGAGAAATTCAGAAATGTGTACCTGGAACCACATTATTGTCTTCTGCAGCTTCCAGAGGTGTTAAAGAGTAAACTCGCGCAGGGCCAGCAGGATGATTGCTTACCTGCTTCCTAGGATAGTTCTGGGATTTAGGAGCTGAGGGCTGTTCCAGAGCAACTTCGAGTGCAGGTGCTAGCATTATTGCCAAATTTGGTTCTCTCTTATTCATAGGAGTTGCTCTAAACACTTGGTTCTTCTGGGGTGGCTTCATTAGGACTCCATCCACTATCTTTGTGTGGGTACAGTGATAGAACATGTGGCCTGGTCACCCAGAATTATAGCACTTATGGCCGAAGTGGTAGCACTTGCCATATGGGTGAGGTCTATTATAGCCTTGAATGGATTCTGCAGGAGGTGCAGCTTCCAGTTGGTAAACCTTTGCAGAGTTAGGTCTATACCTCTTGAAGCTTAATGCTGGTTAGGAGTTGAATGTGCCTTTTGCTTGAGATCTCGTTCTAAGTGATGATGCTTAATCACTTTAGCTATCTCTACTAGTTCAAAGAAGCTAATCAGGCAGAGTGGAATGATCTGATCTTTTAGTGAATCTCAGAGTCCACTGAGAAGGCGATGGCACTTAGCCAATTCAGAATGGGTAATCTATAGAGCAAACCGAATTAACCTACAAAATTCCCTTTTGTAGTCAGCAACAGAACAAATCACTTGAGTCAACCTTATAATTGGGTCTGCAATGATGTTTTGTGCAGACAGTGGAATGAATTCAGTTTTGAATGCCTCCATGAACTCATCCCAAAGAATATATTCTAATTCATAGTCAACAATCTTTGTATTCCAGACCTCTTCCCACCAGTATTCTGCTTCAGCATGAAACAAGTGTGTAGTGAGACAGACGGCTTCTGAGTTTGGGATCTTCAGACTAATAAGATCCTTTTCTATTGCTTTCAGCCAGTCGGCTGTATCCATTAGCTAAAAGTTTCCACCAAAGGTGGAAGGCCTTAGTCTTAAAAAGTTATGGAGTAAACTATCAATAGAGTGATCGGAAGGAAAAGTATGTTGCGGAGCAGGAACAGCAGGAATAGTAGCAATGGCTGGTACTTGACGACCAGACATCATCTTCTGCATCACCAGTGCTTGTTGAGTCTGATTTTCCAACAAGGTTGCCACCATTGCTCGCAGATGAGCTATTTCATCTAAAGAACTACTTGAAGCGATTATATTCTTGATTGGGGTAGCAGCAGGGGGTGATCCAGAATTCATTCTAATTAAGCAGCGTAAATTTGAATTTCAAAATCATTCTAAGGAAGATAGAGATTTAAAATTTCTAATAGATGCCAAAATTTTTCATTAATTTTGAAATGAAGGATTACATAAGGTCTAGAAAATGCCAACAATCACAGCACTACTAAAATCAAGAAATGACAATTACTCTAACTAGTATTTAGATTTCCTTAATGTACTCGGTCCTAAATGCAACACAAAAGTCTTCAAAGGTTACTTTTCGATGCTTTCTCTTGCATTTTTGTTCGAGCTTTTTGATGGTTTTGTACCACCAGACTCCCGCGTAGTCTAGCATCAGATCTATCGCTATATCAAGCTAGAGGGACTCTGGACACTCTATGTGCCTCAGAACTGACTCTACTCAATCCAACCACTCCTGTGTGTAGATGGGAAAGTCAAGCCCTCGGTATGCCGTCTGATGTTGAAGTTTGTCCAAGACTAGGGTTCTTTTTGTTGAAACTCCTTTGATTTGCCTTTTGCTCTCCTATCTCCATGTGAAACTATAACTCCAAGCCAACTCAAAGTCATGCAGATAATAGTCCAAGTCAGACTCTTTATGATTCATTTGATCCTAATGGTAGAATGTATTGGTCTTTGTTAGCTATAGAAGACTAGATATTTAGGATATGAGTATTTCATTCTACATTCTTCAGAGAGTTACTGATATTACTATGTTGTGGATGTTGTGTCTTGATGTTTGCACTTCAAAAGAATGGTCCATTAGGTAGAAAGGAATCAAAGATCCCATTCTGACACCTTATGGCATTCTCTGATACCAACTGTGGGGCCCCGTATTTTCTCGTGGCAGCACTAATATTGATATTAGCGAAATTGCGGGGAGTACGGTGGTCCACTCCATGGCAGATCCCCAACTTATGTATAGTTAGTAGGACCCAACCTGCCTTAAGCTAAGGACTTGCCACCTGTAATTGTGAACATACATCAATACAAATCAAAGTAGTGGAAGCAAGAAATAGTATAATATAACATCCTAGCATAACATAGTATACGAGAGTAAAAGAAACAGTAACTAAGATTAAATGCAAAAAAGTAAATATATCTAGAGTTTAATTATTACAAACTGAATTAAATAAACAAAAAGATCTCTCAATTTCATTGCAGATAAATGAAAATCTATCTAAGTAGCAGTAGGAAGATCCTCCTCCTGTACCAGCTCCGCTCTTGCAGCACTGCCAATGAACAACTCTGAATCTGACATTTGTTGAAATCGCAAATGCCAGGGCCCCAGCCAACAAAAGAAAAAGGTTATAGTTAGACAATTGTCTAAGTAGAATTTAGGCTATTAAGTGAACTGAATATTTAAGATATCGCATTTAAAAGTTGTAACCATGCTAGCCTTATAAGGTGCTACAAGCTACAAAGAAAGAGATAGCTATAAACTAATCATTTATAGCTAATCAACAAGTATGTAAGAATTACATACAAAGCAGCAATTAAACAAGGTGAGGCTAAAAGCAAAATAACTGCAACTACTGAAATAAATTTGATCCTAACTTGCTTATGATCACATGGATATATGCTAAGTATATAAAGAACACAAGTGCTGAAATAACATACAATTCTAGCATCCTAAATATGTTATATTTATTACTAATAAATAAGAACATATATACAAATATGCAAATTAAGAATGTAAATAGGCCACTAAGACATGTAGCAACAGTAAGCTAAATATATGAATGAATAGAAAATAAAGCCACTGAGATATGTGGGAAAGTAAGCTAAGCATTAACTAAGGCCACTAAGGCATGTGGCAAAGCAAAACAAATACTAAAAAAAAAATAAAGTAGACGTAAGGCTAGGACATAGTACTGCCATAGCCGAAACAGGGCATACTGGACTTCTGAACTGAAATTTCAACATGTATCCATCCTAGGCATCTGCAAAGCTAGGTCCAAGTTGAACTTATAGAATAAGACATGTATCCATCCTAGACATCCACAGATCTAGGTTCGAGTCTATTCTATAATAGAACTAGAATTGAAGAGGCAGACTAAGCTAGGACATACTCTACTAACTGTAAGCACTGAAGAATTGAATAAATGCTATACTTTTTGAATGCTAACTTAGGATGTATCTTCTATATCCTAAGTATACCTACTATGCTCAAGAAATAAGGCTCAATATTCAAGGTATGCAAAGCAATCAAAGTCAAAGTATGCAAGGGACTCAATCTAGACTTATGTGATATCTGTTATTATCTAATATATCCAACTAACTATTCTGAGAATATACAAGTTTAGGATCTCCAATATCCAACTATCGAGTATAATCCCAGATTCATGACCTTAATATTAACATTAGAACTTAACAAGTTCTAACTCATAATCATATGATGACTATAAATATTTAAGGTAAATAAGTCAATGATTGAATAATTATTATTTTGCTCTCTTAACTGAAATCTTGATTTAAGTAAATCAAGATTTAAGGATTCTGAATTTAAACTCCACTTTGGTATTCAAATCCTGAATCCAAGGTATAATCCTAGTAAAGATCTAGGGTTCTCACTCGAACCTAAATATAAATGGACAATACCCTATAAGCTGAAGGATTTAGGAACTATAATCCTAATGAAAAGCTGTACTAATGTTATAAGATAAAATAATCATTAAAAATTAAGAATCTAAGATATTTATTCCATCTTAAGGATAATTACATTATCTTATAGATCGAATCAATCCTGCACCCACATGGAAGGTTTCAAAAGAATTAGACAATAAATCACTTAAGGAATCCCAAATGAAGGTAGTTTAGTTCAATTAGATGATCTAAAGGCTAAGATCTAAGATCTAAGATCTAATGTTTGATCACTTTATACTTAATTTAAGATTTAGTCTTAGAACTTTACAAGAGTATTTCTTTTAGGGTTCAAGCTTATGGATCAACTTAATTAAGCTATTAACTAAGGATCTAGTACTTTGGTATAGTTAGACTTAATTCTTAAGACAAGGTGATTCTTTTAAGAACACTTAAGGTCTTAAGATCTTACTAAGAGTTAATTTAAGATTCCTCACTTAATATGAATATTATTAACATAAGGTTTCAGAAAGGTACTAAGCATATCAACTAGAGATATTTTATTAAAATTTCAAGGCCTAAGGGGTACTTAACCATATTTTGATCACAATGACCAAAATACCCCTCTTAAGGCTAAAAATGGGATTTTAGGATTTACTAATCTAAATTGATTCAAATCTATTTTAATGAGTTCCATATTGGTTAGTGGAGTGGGATACACACTTATCTTAGGTTTTGGTAGCCTAATTAGCCTAATTAACATTAATCACCATTTAAGGCCAATTAAGTTGATTAAGGAAGTTATGGCATACTAGGGTGATCCAATCTCATTCATAGACTAATACACTTAAGAAGGCATTAGGAACTTAGTTCACCACAAAAAAAAAACTAATCATGGTTTAATTTATTAAACCCCAAATTAGGGTAATTAAGAGTTGATTAATAAATTAAGGTTCTTAATTTGCTTTTAATGGTCTATATAGGTTCTCTATGATCTCATGAACAATCAGAAACCTTAATCAACACTTTTGGATAATTAATAAATTTAGTATGGTTTAAATAAAAGCAAAAAAGGATTAGGCAATAATTTAAAATCTATCCATTAGATCTTTGATTTTATCTTATATTAATATTCCTTACATTTTTCTGATTAAAATGGTATATTGGATCATATCATTTGGATAAGTATAGCTAAAGTTATTTGAATAATTTAATCTATATTTTTATTTAAATAAAAATATAGGCTTGATTTTTTGAATTAATTTCCATAAGGAAATTAATTCAGAAATTCCTTTTATTCTAGTCAGCCCAAAATCAAAAGGCACGGGTCGGGGCCGGCCTGACCCAATATTCGTCATCTTCCTCGCAGGGATGCCTGACGCCCGAACCTTAGGGCAACCTTCCATCACCAAATTCTCCGTGCTTCGACCATGCCACGCCAAGAACTCGACGGCTACACTTTCAGGGATTGGAGACACGTCGAATGGAATAAGAAGCCCTATCTGGGAGGTGCCAAATCACTGGGGTGCTACTCTACCAAGGCGTCTCCTAAGGCGCACATGTGAGGAGTGAATTCTCCTCACAGCAACCATGCCACATGCCAACATCTATCCCTACGTGTTCCGGGATCAGAGGAGAACTGATTGGGTTAGTCGTGAGGTTTTGGGGAGGTCTGGATCCCTGGGGTGCAACTCATGGTGGAACGCAGATGGGTGCTTGCCATGGGTCGATCGATTCCTAGTCGAAACAATCGACCTGATCCAACCCAACCTTCGATACGGCTCTACAATCATTGATGAGAACTTCTAGCACTAATTGGCTTGCTAAACGCACGAAGGAAATGCAGAATTCAGGGAGCTAGAGGCCAACTGGTAGTGCACACTTAGATGAAAAATTCGCCATCTGGTCCACTGCCAGGCCTTCCTAGAGGACTAGACACCTGCTAGGGAGCTAAGGTGAGGACCTAATGCAACATCTAGGGCTCAATTAGAAGCGGGTCGAACTGGAACCAGCTCGACAGAAGAGATGGGGTTGGAGGTTGTACCTGAGGATGATAGAGATGATTGAGACAATGCAGGCAGCTCAGATTACTCCAGACAGTTGCAGGAGCTCGGCAAGGGGGTCTGAACTCCATACCTCACCCTCGATTAGCGGTGTTCAGCAGGTTCAGGCGCTGGAGTTGTTGGGAGCTTCAGGGTAATGTAGTAGGGAATGAGGGGATCTGAGTGAGCAATGGGACTCACTATGATTCCCGGGAGGTATTTATAGGCTTTAGGAAAAATGGGGGAGGATGCTGAGGCTCGGGCACCAGCGTGAGGTTCGGCCCGAGGGACAGGATGGGTCTAACCGTCTGAGGGTAGAATTGGGAGAGCATTATTGATAGACCATTGCACTAGAGAGTAACAGAGGAAGAACGGGACATTCCTCATACTGCCATGGGGTTGGGGAGGATCTGGCTGTCAGGGGACTAGCGCCCGTGGGAGAGATCAGGAGGTGGACAAAGAGCTACACTGTATGGGAACTCTAGAGCCGTCCGATCGCTGAGCCATTGGTCTCGGGAGGTTCTGATGCACTACTTAAATAGTTCACCGTAGATTTGATGGCAATCGTTAGAAGAGGTTGGTCGATCCGACATCTAGGATTTTATTACAGTGCGGGATAGATCGCGCTGTTGGATTAAGCGCGCTAAGATGCGTGCTGGACGATCCATACAATGGGTATGGTGCCCCGTTGTCGGGAGCCCGCAGCGGATCTGCCGCGGTCTCGACAGCAAATCTCAAGAATTTAAATAGTATAAACAATTTAATTTAATTAATTGTAATTCATTAAATTAATTATTTAATTTCTATTAAATTATCAATTCTAATTTAAGACTAGATGAGCTCCAAAAATTACCAAAAAATCACCTTTAGCTAATTAAGGCATGAGGAATTCAAAAATTAAATCAGATTTTAATTTAAAAATCAAATTAATTTAGGTATTTTCTAGGGCTCAAAAATAGGCAAAAATATCAAAATTCTCAATTTAGCTCTTATTGATTTCAAACATCTAGGGTTAGGTTTAAATGAATTATTGAGTATAATGGAATTAAAATTAATGCTTGGTTTAGCTTAATTAATCTAGATTTAGCTAAAGTAACAACTAGGATTGGTACACTGCGACTCTGCAGACAACTCGCATCGGCATCGGCATAGGGACACGCGGGTCGGTCTCAGGTTGACCCAGGCTTCTGCCTTCTCCGATACAAACCCACTACAATAGAGATAAAGGTGGAGATTTTGGCAGCTTTTCGGTGATGACTACTAACAGAGAATGGCAAGGACTAGCCAATGCCAGTTGAATTATAGAAGGAGGTGGCATGAGGCGATGTGAGCTTGAACCCTTGTCGTAACTTATGAAATGAAATCGGACCGAGACTATTTGTGATTGTGGATCTTGATCAAAATTCATTCAATCGGTTCGATCGAGCACAATTAATCTTTAATCTAGATTATGAAATAGCATTTAAAATTGAACGATTAACATTTACTATGAAGGATGGAGGGATCAAAGTACCATTACTGCAACGGTTCTGAGGGAAGGAGGACTTCAGGACGATGTTGTCAAGCACTATGCAGCTTAATAGAGATATAGATAGTCTGGCCCAAAGCTTTAGACTCCAATGAAGTTTAATTGGAGTGTAGAGGGAGGTCGAGGTAGTGGGGAGATGCTCGTACATGGAATTGCATGCCGTGTGCGAGGTCCTGGCGGCACGTGTCGAGCATACTTGAACGGGCAAGGGAGACAACACTAAAGCCGTCTGATCTAACTCTAAGATCAGATCGGGCGGCTCAGAGGAGGCACCGTTCAGTTAAACGGTAAGGGCATGGCGTATAAGAAGTCGTTAATGTAGTTTAATAAATACTAATTAAATTATAATATTCTAATTTTTTTTAATTAAGATTTAATTATGAAATGTCTTTTGAAAAATTTTAATAAATCACCCCTAGCTAATTGAAGGGTGAGGAATGCAATGACGAAGTTGAAGTTTGATTTTGATGAGTATTTATTTATTTTATTTTTTGGGGTATTTTAAATATATTAAAATAAATGGGGGAAATCCAATGACTTCTAAACACTTCCAAAACATCATCTCTAGCTCATTTGGGGTGATAAGCATAATGACAAAGTCAGATTTTTGATTTAAGGTCAATTTAGTTAGGTCATTTTGTAGATTATTAGGATTTCCCAGAATTAGGGTTTGGTTCAAAAGGCTTTTAATTTAAACTAAAACTTCAATGTATGCTCTTAATGGCATATTAAGACTGCTAGAATCAAGATCATGACTTGATTAAGTCTAGATTGATTAGGGCAATAACCTTGAGCTGTTACATAACTACAAATACTTATGATATTGAGAACTTAAGGATAACATAATTGGACTTAATTTCACATTATGAAACTTATTTATCTTACTTATGAATTTCATAAAGGGAAATTTAGAGTTTGCTCTAAATTCAACTTAATGAGTCTAAATGATCTAAACTTGAATCCTAATCGCTTAGTTCACTGATTTTAAGGAATATTTCAAGTTTCTAGGGCTTAAGAATACTTTGTAACAACCCTAGTTGTTACCCTAGCTAATTATGACTAATCAAAGTCCTAATTTTAATCTTAATGCACTAATTAAGTCATTAGTAATTCACCATCATGGCCTAGTCTAAATTAGAGGTTAAATGGGTCAAACCCTGGCTTTGGAAATTTCAGGAGTCTAGGAAATTAACCTAATTATTTTGACCTCAGATCAAAAATCGGACTTCACCATTGCACTCATTGCCCCCAAAATAGCTAGGGGTGATATTTTGGTTGCAATCTGAAGTTGTCAAAAATCCATCAAATATTTTAATAATATTTAATTAATTAGAAAATTGGGATAATTATTTTGACCTTGAAATCAAAATCTGACATCGCCATTGCGCTCATCACCCCAAATGAGCTAGGGGTGATATTTTGGATACATTTGGAAGTCGTAAGATTTTATCGAATATTTTAGTGTAATTAAATACCCCGAAAAATAGGAAAAATAAATACTCGTCGGAATCGAAATCTGACTTTTCTATTGTGTTCCTCACCCCCAAATTAGCTAGGGGCGAATTTTTGGGATTTTTCGGAGCACGTTTATAAAATCTAATTTTTAAGGCATTAATTAATTAAATAGATTTAATTAGAATCTTTAAATATCCATTTTTATTAATTTTGCTTCATTTCTTTTCCCTGGCTAGCCCAACCCCCTGCTTCCATTCGGTGCTCCCTCACCTCCTTGGTGCATGTAAAAAGGGGCAGAGCCCACTCTTCTTCTCTTTCGCCCATGTTCTCCTCCATGCTTTGGATGGGGTAACTCCTTCCCATCCCATCCAAAGCCATCCTCCTCTTCTCCTATAAATTGGAGCTCAGCCTCTCCTCTTCCTCCCTTTGCTCTCAAAATGAAATCTTCTCATCCTCCCAAGCTTCTCCTCCTTCCTCCATTACTATGCTCAAGTTGCTGAAGGAAACCTCTCAAGATCTCAAGCCCGAAGCTTCCTTAGAGAAATCTCTCTTCTCCAAGCCAAGGTACATCCCTTCCTCCATTGAATGGATTCAATGGCTACGTCATTTTGCTCATATGCTTAGTTTGCATCCTTAGAAATCTGTGATTGAGTATGGAAGCTATTAAAGTTCATTAAGGTATTAAATTTCATTATAAATGAAATGCTCTATTTTTCCTCCTATCTGCATACCTGAACCTTTAACTCCATTATTTGTATTGTTAGAATAGTTGTTTTGAGCTTATTTTGGTATCGATAGAAAGGTCTCAGAAATACATTTCCATTGGTATATGGCACCGCACATGAAGTGCTCTATGTTAAGAGTATTCAAGCTCGAGAGAAGACTCGTTACAATTTTCGCATATGCAAAATCACCACCGGACACTAAGCGCGTCGTAGCGCCCGAGTCTCGGGCTGAATCCACCGTAGCGTGCCATAGCGTGCCATGGCGCGCTACAGTGGCATATTATGTTGATGTGGCAAATAACTTTGATGAAACATAAAACTTTGATGAAGCTTATATTTTGATAAGGAATATAAATTTGATAAAATAAAATTAAATGTGCTCCAGTACTCAAATCCACCGCAGCGCGCCGCAGCACCCAGATCTCAGAAAATTCTGTCGTTGTAGCGCACCGTAGCGCTGGCGCCTAAAAGCGATACTGCACGCCACCGCACAGAAATCTGATACAGTGCGCCATAGTACGAGTGCTCGAAAGCGCTGCTGCGCGCCGCAGAGGCTGCACCAAGAAAAAGCAGGCGACCCAGTGCGCAGTAGTGCCTGGCTCTTGGCTAGAAGGCGCTACCACGTTTTGTAGCACCCAGAACTATTTGAAAGTGCCCAGAACTGTCCGGAATGGTCGAAACTTCATATTTTTTTGCATTTTAATGACCTTAGGACCCTAATGGGGCCAGAATATATCAAATTTGAACTTAGTTTTAGTAAAATTAAGCATTGTATAAAATTATAGGTGATTTTTTAATATGTAAAAATTAGGTTTTGACCCCTTTGAAAAAAATAGAACCTTGACATTTAAATGACCATAACTTACTCATTAGACATCAAAATTTAGAGTTCTTAGATTCTATGGAATCCTTGGATAGCAAATAACAATAAACTTATTGAATATTTAGACTTCATTAAGTGAAATTACCAAAATTCCCTTATAGGTTAAAATCCTTAAATTAAACTTATAGGATTTAATAATTATCCAAATTTAAAGTACTTAGTGTCTATCTTCATGTTAAACAGTAAGCAATCATTTGGCATTAACAAAACTTAATTTGGATCCCATAATCAAAAAGTAGCATTTTAGACCCTTAAGTAGGGGCAAAATGATCATTTTACCCAAACTTTAGGTTAAGTGCCCTTAACCTCTAAAATTCCATTTAAATTATTAAAATCAGTAATAAAACTAATTTGGAATGAAATTAGATTCTTAAATCCATAAATTAAATGAATTGTTGAAAATTCAATTTAAGGCTTGAAAAATTCCTAAGTAAAATCCATTATCCCTCAACTTAGTTAAAACTCATCCTTAACTCCTTTAAATAAACAGAAATAGCAAATGGTGGTAAATTCTAATAAATTCCATCAAATTCTAAAATTCCTTAAATCATTTCATTAGGAGCCTATTAAGAATCTACACTCTACCTTATGATCTTTTTCTTAAAATTAGGAATAGATACTAGGTTATATTTCATTTATTGAATAAAATGGGTTATTCAATAAATGAAACCTTAGTTTTATTAGTTTCTAGACTTCCATACTTGATTATTTTGTATTTCAACATTATATTAATATTAGGAGAATCATTTTATTAAGCTTGATTGTGCTTAATAGAATTTTTCTTGATTATTAGTTCACATTTAGACTCAAATCTTAGTCCTTAAGACTTACCCTTTGGATTATGTGATTAAATTCAATTCATGGTACTTAATGCATAATTCCTAGCTCTAATAGATCTTGATTATATCTTAGTTTAGAACATCTAAATTCTACAAATAGGATGTGTTGATTTATTTAATTTGTAGTCGATTCTAATTTAATTAAATTAGAACATGATCAGTTCTAATTATTTTTAACTCATAAAGCTGTGGATCTAAGTTAGTTGATAGTATAAATTTAAGATACTGAACTTGTGTAACTTAGAATAGTTAGAATTATTTAATAGATAATAATTACTGTAACATTGTGTAGTAGAGTGCCTTCCTCACTACTGTTTTACCCTTGCTTCTGCATTCATTATATTATGTGCCTTATTACTTAAATATATTATACAAGATATCATTATTGCATGAAATGAAAACTTAGAATAATTAGGATAACATTTGCATAGGGTTCAGTTACTTATTGATCTTGCACATTTTACCCTTCTGGATAGGGGTAAGGAGAAATAAAGATTACTTAATATTATTCATTGAAGAGTGCTATGTTAAGTTGGAACCCGAACAGTCTTGCAGACGTGCTTGACTCCTTAGATACTTCTGGATATGTCCACAGAAGTAAAGTAACTACATTTATGATTACTGCTTCTTCAGTTCAATTTCTGTTCTGTGATTTCGGCCTTGCCTCAAATGACGCTAGGAATATACATATACTTGTTGCAGTATGCTAGATTAGCCATCTTCTGATATGGTAGTCATTACATACATATTTACTATTTACTATTCAGTGTCTACTATTTATCATTTACTGTTATATTTTACTTTAGTCAGCTTTACTTTACCACTTACTTACCTATAGGATGCTAGATTTCTTACTATTTACTTATACTTATCACAGATTGATTACTTTCTTTTAGACCTGCATATTTCATATGACCATCAGTATATTTAGAATGAGTCTTTTTTCTTTGAAGTACTTTTCTTACTTTATATATATATATATATATATATATATCTAACCTTATCACAGCTTATATTGAGGTATGTTCCTTTTGCCTCATGTGTTGCTTGGTTATAAATGTTATATTTATAACTTTCCATATATCCCTTTGTATGCTTGTTGCACCTTTACGCTTTTTTTGTTTTATAATCTAAGTAAAATGGTGATACTATAAAATTCAGGATATATGACAGCCTAAAATGTATTTAGATAATATATCTAACCAAATTTTCTTTTCTTTGGCTGGGGCTCTATCATTTGTGATACGACAATAATAGATTCCAAGTTATTTAAGGTAATTGAGCCTTCTAAAGATCAGATTCAGGAGGAGAAGTGTGCTACCGCTGGAGATCCTTAGCTTAGCTTCTCTTTTATTTTTGTGAGAATGAGAGCTTTGACAATTTCATTAAGACTTATTTAATGTTTGTAGTAATTCAGATATTTATGTACGTTCCTTTACTGTGCTATTTTATTTTGAGCTGCATGTTCACTTCTGACTTGTATTGTGGTAGATTGGGTGTAGCATATTTTATTGTCTTAGCTTCCGCACTCTGATAAATGTATATACATAGTTAATGATTCCGCTGCATTATCCAGGGCACATCCTTCCCTTATTAGTAGATTGAGGGATTACACCTTCATATAATGATAAGTGAGGGATTTGCGAAAGTGGCACACCTCTCCTTAGCCTTGATTGTTGGTGACTAAGGGCGGGGCGCCACATACTTAAGCCTAATTTTGGAAAAAATGACCAAAATGCCCCTACTTAAAGTTCAAAAAAGTAACATTTAAAATTTAGGCTCCAAATTGGATTTTTAGTAATGCCAATTAGTTTCTCACTTTATAATATGAAGATAAATACTAAGAACACCCAAATTGGCTAAAGATTAAGGCTAATGAGCCTAAATTAGAGTTTAAGCTTATTACGGGTTGATAAGAAATTATACTTAGGAAAAGTCAAAAATTTTGCTATACTTATGTTTTTCTCTTATTAAGGATTCCATAGAATCTAAAATTACTAAATTCTGAGATCAATTGACCAAGTTATTATCAAAACAACCTTTAGTTCAAAAAGGGTAATTAAGGGGTTTAAGAAAAGGTCCTAAAACCTAACTTCTCTATTTTGTGTCCAATTTGAGTAAAGTCAGTGGCAATGGTTTTCCTATAGCACACTGATCATAATGAAACTATGTTTACACACTTTGGACCTCAATTAACTAATTTAGGCCCTAATTAGAGTTTAGGATGATTATAGGGTGATTAGTAAAATTAATTGCAAAATTTTAAAATTAGCTTTACCACTGTATTCTATACTATACTAGGAGCTACCAAAACCTTGAATTTATAAATTTGGATGATTAATTAAGCTAATCTTAATTAATTCATTTTTAGAGAGATTAGGCTAACTAAGCATCCTAATTATTAAAACTAAAATATTATTACAATTTACTGTTCTTTGGATTCTCCTAATAAAAGTGGTATATTGGTTTGTAAAATTTGGAGCTAAATTGGTCAAGATATGGACTAATAAATTTTTTAGGATTTAAGGGAGCAATTAAGAGAGGTCCTAGATGTCATTAGTCAAAATACTTATCCAACAATAAATTGAACACTACCATAATAATCTTGATATTTTTCTGGCTAAAATGAGATATAACTTCAATATATTTGGAATTTGAATTTTAAGTTATGAATGATTAAAGTTTAAGCAATTAATTGATTTAATTAATTTAAATCAAATCAATTAAACTAACTAATTCGTAGACTAACATTTAATCAGCACAGTGGGTCCCACAGGCTAGCCTGACAGATGACGGCTCAGACAGGCGGGGCCCTCCCGTGGTTTGACCGACGAGGGCGCGGTCCCCAATGGTGACTCAGCAGAGCAACAAAGAGTTGTCATCTGTTGCTCTGCCGAGTCACCCATGGGGCCCACATGGGACGGGCCAACTCCGACACGGCCCGACTTGTAGTGTAATATACGTTTATTTCAAATATAACTAATTAAATATAATTAATAAATATATTTTGAATTATCTACTTATTAGGATTTCATATTATGATTATAGTAATGTTAGAAATAAATTTAAAGAATATTTGACATATTTTGAAAATTAATTTACTCTAGAATATTTCATGGTTATTTTAATAAAATTTTAAATTAAAATAATTATTTAAAAATATTTATGTGTCAGAATTGAAAATTTTTGACATTTTTGAATTCAAGACGTCGAAGTAAGCTAATGAGAAAAATTTCATAATTTTGAAACTATTTTGAAAAATAGTCCAGAAATTTTTTTTTGTAAATTTTCGGGGCTAATTGCTGCTTAACTATTCGTCCAAATTTGACACTTTTGGTGTCGTTGGAATCGTATTCATCTAAAAATAGTCAAGACCTTAAAATTTATTTTTTGTTAACTTGATTTTTAAAGATTTAAATTTTTATTTTTTTTCATCTTTATTTAAATTGAGCTAATTTGTAATTTTTTTATTATTTTAAAATTTATCTTTGCAAATATATCCTTTATGAATATTCTTATCCTATTTTCATTCCAAATAAAGATAAAATCCAACTCTTAATCTAAACCATCCATTCTTATTTTAATTTCCTTATGCCATTTGATTTAATTTTTCTCTTATCCAATATATTTATGTACATTTAAAGGCTATAGATGAGAGAAAAATTCAGCATTTGCAACTCAATTTACCCTTCTCCTCTCTTAGCAAATACCTCTCCTTTATCTCCTTTCAGCACCTCTAAATTCTTCTTCTTCTCAAACACTTCTCTTTCTATTTTCAAGAATTTCTCAACATCTTTTTTTTTTTCCTAAATCTCTCTCCTACTCTCAAGGCTATCATAGAGATCTAAAAAGTTATCTAAGATATTCAAATTATCTTAGAGAAGAGATCCAAAGAAGAACTCCTCTCCATCAAACTTTCCAAATTTCTCATAAAGGTAATTATTATATTCTTATCTCATTTCATTTATAAGATCAAAGCACAAATCTCTTAATTTGATTTAGATCACATCATGATAAACAAAAGTTTAAAACATGTTTATTTCATTTTGATAAAATTTTTAAAATTCTAATTTCTCTTAAAATTTTATCATACTTTAGAAAAAAAATGATTTTTTTTTATAACATTGCCTAGCCATTATAATGACCCAATATCGTTACTTTTCAAATTAGGTCAAACTCAAACATCAAGACACTGGGCAATTTCAAATTAGGGCAAACAAAATTTTCATTATATAGAAATAATTTTAAGATCAAAGTACCAAAATTTGGGAGAAATCCGAATAACGGAGGCTCCCGCTTTATTTTCTAAATTATTTAATTTCTAACAATCAAGAACATTGAAATATATGTCGGAATTCAATGATTTTAGTTTTGTTATATTAAGTATCTTATTTAAGGGCTGCTCAAAAAGTCTCATCAAATTCTGAGCGCCATTTGGGTCATAGTTGATAGATTAACAAAGTCAGCCCACTTTATCTCAATATAGCAAACAGACTCAGTGGAGAAACTGGCAAGATTATATATTAGAGCGATTGTCAAACTGCATGGAATTCTTAAAACTATAAATTCAGATAGAGATGGCAGGTTTACTTCTCGATTTTGGCAAGTAGTACACCAAGATTTGGGAACCATCTTAGCCATAAGAACGGCCTTCCACCCTCAAATAGATGGACAACTGAGAGAGTCAACTAAGTACTCGAGGATCTCTTATGTTTATGCTTGTTAGAATTTGGTGGAAATTGGGAGAAACACCCCCCACTTGTAGAATTTACTTATAATAATAGCCACCAGTCAAGCATTAGGATGGCCCTTTATGAAGCCTTATATAGGAGAAAGTGTTGTACTCCTCTAGCCTAGACACAAGTTGGAGATGTACAAATTTATGGATTTGAGTTAATTGAAGAAACAAACAAAAATATAAGGCTAATCAAGAGCAGAATTGTGGTAGCCCAGGACCGATAAAAGAAATACTTCGACACAAGAAACCGTAGGCAAGAATTTAACATTGGTGATCGAGCTTATCTAAGAGTTAGCCCTATGAAAGGAATTCATTACTTTGGAGTGAATAGAAAGTTAAGTCCCAGATATGTAGGATTCTTCGAAGTGACTGCAAAAATTGAAAGCTCGGCTTATTGATTTAAACTTCCTAAAAGATTTACATCCATGCACAACGTATTTCATGTTTCAATACTCCGCAAATGCCTCCAGGAATCCACTCAGCAATTTTTTGGCTCGATAGTTGAAATTTAGCCTTATTTGACTTATATTGAAAAACCTTTTAAAATTATTGAGAAAGAGCACCAAAAATTAAGAAGCAGAATGATCCCGATGATCAAAATTCAATGGCATAACCATACTGTGAAATAAGCCACGTGGGAAAGAGAAGGCGATATGCGAAGAAAGTAGCCATAAATAATTCTGAATTAAGGAACCCCAGGACTCCCTTTTAGCCATTATTTTTATTCTTGATGTCAAGGACGACATCATTTTTATGTAGGAGAGTTGTAACGATCCAATGTCGTTATTTTTCAAATTAGGTCAAAACCCACTTTAAATATTTGGATCCTAGGGAATTTCAAATTAGGGCAAACAAAATTTCCATTTGATAGAAAAAATTTTAAGATCAAGGTGCCTTAGTTTGGGAGAAATCCAAATAATGGAAGCTCCTGCTTTATTTTTTGAATTATTTAATTTCTAAAATCAAGAATATTGAAACACGTGTCAAAATTCATCGATTTCAGTGTCGTTGTGTTAAGTATATTATTTAGAGACTGCACGAAAAGTTTCATCAAATTCTGAGCGCCGATTTGATCATGGTAAACTTTTGAAGTTTTAAACTTCAAAATTAATTAAAAATAAAATATTTGCCCGAATCAAAAATTATTGGCGCGAGTGTTTGTTATGTTGTAACACGCCTCAGTATCAAGTTTTATTATTTTTGGACTTTAAACGGCGTAAAAATACAAAAATTTAACTTCAAGTAATTTTATTAAATTTTTCCTTTATTTTCTTCCTTCTTCCCTCCCCCCTGCTTTCCCCGATCGTAGACCCCTCCCTGTCGCGCCTTTTAAACAAACATAATTTCCATTAGATAGAAATAATTTTAATATCAAAGTGCCATAGTTTGGGAGAATTCCGAATAACGGAGGCTCGCACTTTATTTTCTAAATTATTTAATTTCTAAAAATCAAGAATATTGAAATATATGTCGGAATTCAATAATTTTAGCGTCGTTATGTTAAGTATATTATTTAAGGGCTACTCAAAAAGTCTCATCAAATTCTAAGCACCATTTGGGTCATAGTATATAGATTAACAAAGTTAGCCTACTTTATCTCAATATAGCAAACATACTCAGTGGAGAAACTGGCAAGATTATATATTAGGGCGATTGTCAAATTGCATGGAATTCCTAAAACTATAAATTCAGATAGAGATGGCAGGTTTACTTCTCAATTTTGGCAAGCAGTACACAAAGATTTGGGAACCATCTTAGCCATGAGCACGGCCTTCCACCCTCAAATAGATGGACAACTAAGAGAGTCAACCAAGTACTCGAGGATCTCTTACATTTATGCTTGTTAGACTTTGATGGAAATTGGGAGAAACACCTCCCACTTGTAGAATTTGCTTATAATAATAGCCACCAATCAAGCATTGGGATGGCCCTTTATGAAGCCTTATATGGGAGAAAGTGCTGTACTCCTCTAGCCTAGACACAAGTTGGAGATGTACAAATTTATGGATTTGACTTAATTGAAGAAACAAACAAAAAGATAAGGCTAATCAAGAGCAAAATTGTGGTAGCTCAGGACCAATAAAAGAAATACTTCGACGCAAGACACCGAAGGCAAGAATTTCACATTGGTGATTGGGCTTATCTAAAGGTTAGCCCTATGAAAGAAATTCATTACTTTGAAGTGACTGGAAAGTTGAGTCCCAGATATGTAGGACCCTTCGTATTAACTATAAAAATTAGAAGCTCGGCTTATAGACTTATACTTCCTAAGAGATTTATAGTCGTGCACAACGTATTCCACATTTCAACACTCCATAGATGCCTCTAGGAATCCACTCAGCAAATTTCAGACTCAATAGTTAAAATTCAGCCTTATTTGACTTATATTGAAAAACCTCTTAAAATTATTGAGAAAGAGCGCCAAAAATTAAGAAGCAGAATGATCCCGATGATCAAAATTCAATGGAATAACCATAATGTGAAAGAAGCCACATGAGAAAGAGAAGACGATATGCGAAGAAAGTATCCATAACTATTTCTGAATTAAGATTTCCCCCAGGACTCTTGTAGCGCCTCGCCCCGTCGTCGCGCGCAAACGGTACAACAGATCGGTGGCGGAATGGTGCGCTACTCGGGGAGGAACAAACAACATCTTCTCTAATATGCTAAGATTGAGTCACAATGAAGGCTGCTGACTTGAACCCAAAAGTAGGATCGAGAGTCAATACTTAAGATAAGAGTAGAATATTTATCTTAAGTATTAGACTAATATGTATATTTGATTTATGAGTTAAATATGAATCCAATTTACACTATCAATATATCAGTATTTCTAGTATGCTAATCACATCACAATACTAAGTATAATGGTAGAATAATAGAGTGCGGAAGCTAAAGCAAAATATACAGATATATTCATCACAGAATAGTAGTAAGCATTTATCTAAGAAAAGAAAAGTAAAATATATCCAGAATTATTACAAACTAATTTAAATGATGCAAAAGTAAAGTCTATCTAAAGTACTAAAGGCATAAATGGTAAAGTGAAATGTAGAAGCAGATCCATTAAGGCTTCACGTACTCCTCCTGGATCTCCTGCAAGTCCTCCTGCCCTGTCTCAATAAGCTGCTCAGGATCTAGCAAATTACCGGATCCCAAAAGTACCCCATGTTAGACTAGAAGTCTAATACATCGCAACTAAACTAAGTAGTACTAAAGTAAATACAAACAGACAGTAAAGTAAACAAAACTGTAGAAAAGCAGTAAGACACTGAATCACTAAAAAATTTAAAGGCTAAACAAGGTAAAAATGAACTGAAAGCTAGATGCTGAAAGTAAGTTAAAACATCAAATGCTTCGAAATCAAGGTAAAAATGCCCAATGCTGTACTAAATGTCACTAGAATAATGCATATAAATATACCACAACACGGTATGCCACAAATATGTAACAGAACTATCACTAAAAGGTTATGAGTCATATGGTCCAATGTGTACATACATCCAGTTGGGAACACAGTTTACTGTGATGCTAATATATCATAAAATTCCCCAGTCAATATATGCAACATTCCATAACTTATAAATCATCACTAATATTCATACATCACCACTGAAATTATTCATCATGATCATGCTCATGCCCATGTTCATGCTTCTATTCTACATGAGTTTAATTCAAAATCCATAAGTGCTTGAATACTGATAATGAATTCAAAGTCTCCATTGTGCATAATCCTGCTAAAAGGATTCCGACTCCTAGCTTCTAGAGCGCAAATTGGTTAAAGTTAATATTTTAGTTATAGATCATCAGATGGAGAGATGGTATATACATATAAAGTAAGTTTACAATAAGGCAAGTCTTTTAACTCTTAGTTTGATTAAGCCACCCTAACAAAGCAATCTTCGATAAGAGGCGTCACCCGATGGCGACTTGTATCTCAAGCTAAGCTATTAAAGTACCCGAATCACAAGCACACTTAGTGTTCCAAAGAAGGTGATTAGGATCACATAGTTTGCTTATAGTACACCTATGGGAGTGATCCCCAATAGTAGGCATCACCTGTTGGTAATTTTTATTCAAACAAGCTAATAATCTAATTTCCCAAATCATAACACCCTTAGGATTGAATCATTTAGTCTAAGTGAGACTATGTCTGACTAAACTCGCAGGATAGAACACAGACATAATCTATACAAAGATGAACCAATAAATCCTAAATACTACTGGATAACCCAATACTATGTATATGTCCTACTATACCATCCAATAATTAAGGTTCAGCAATTAAATTTATTCAATAAGGATTTATCAATGCTATCAATCCTTATGCTAAATGGGTGGATCTACACAAGGCTCCCAAGGTGTGATTAAAGATCACTCAAAATAGACTCTGCCACAAGGTAAATGATTCACTTTAAGTGGCTTAGGTGAGTTATACCACAAGGTAGTAAGATTAACTTCAAAGGTAAATAGATCATCTAAGATTCTACCTCAACAAGTTCACAAAGGTCCTTCCTACCTTAAGGTATCATCAATTAAGTTCTTTTAAACTATTTTAGATACAAGCTAAATAAGGAGATACTTGGGATCTCACACTCTTATTACTAATGCTACATTATAGGTTTTATTCAATTTTTAGATTTAGAGTGATCAGACCAGATGATCAAGACATCTGATTATCTCTTATTCTAAGATTATGAGATTTAAATGAAGGATATTATTAGAGTTAGATCAATTATTAAATAAATATAATTCTATTAATCTTTTCATGGTAATAGTCTTATTTTAGGAGAAAATCAAGGATCCAAAGCTTAGATTAAGATTATTCAAGCACATGGCTTGATCTTTTTCCTTAACATGTCTAATTCAATAATTTAAGATCAATACCAAATTAGATGCATTATTGGAATAATAATAATTGCATTATCTTATAATCAAGTCATTCAATTTAAGGATTAAGAGTTTGGACCATAATTAAATAAATTAGAATTTAACCCCTACTCATATCTAATTAGGATCAAGTGTTTATTTATCGATCCAATGTCAAATCAGTGAATTAAGGATGTATTATTGGTGGTAATCTCAGACCTAAATCAAGTCTTAATAGCTTGATCAAAGTCTTAAGACTTCTTAAGCTTAATGAGAATGATTAAGTTCTCTATTTTAGGTTTATTCAATTTATACATCATAAATTTGCATACATGGTTTCAAAAAATCTACTTCACTATTATGAAGCATATTAACAAAGAAATTCATAAGAACAGAAAGTTATTAGTGCTAATCAAACTCTAAACCAATTTAAAAGGATTAGCACCTAATTACAAATCTAACTATCAGAATTTCATATAACTTGGCACATAACTTCTATTTAATCATACAATTAATCAGAGACTAAGTTTGCTAAGATCCAATGATCACAAACTTTAATTTTTACTAATCATTATTTGACAAGATTAGGGATCAAGTTGAAATACAAAAATCAAAAAAATAAACTACTTAGCACATTCATTCTACTAATCATAAGGAAACTAATGGCATCCTAATCATGCAATTTGGATAAGTATTTATGCTAATCAATCATAATAAAGATCTGTAATAATTAGGCAAAAATGGACAATCTAACCATTAGATATTCAATGTTATTTTATATTTAGATCCTTGATAAGTTATTGATTAATTTGATATATAATATCATAGGGTTTGGACCAGTGGATTGAAAGTTATTTCATTAATACATTCTGTATTTTTATTTAAATAATTTCCTATGATTGGGTTAATTGGATTATTTTTCTTAAGGAACATAATTCCAATTAATCGAATATTAATTTAAAATGTGTTCGGCCCATTCACCAAAACACGCGAGCCCATTACCGTCAAACCGTGCGGGTCACGGGTCAACCCGACCCGCACAGTTCGTCTTCCTCCCCTCGCCAGCCCTGACACCTCACTGATTAGGGTAACCCTAATTGGCAAAATCTGTGGCCTATGGACCATGCCATGGTCTTGGGTTGATCGAGAATCGATCCCCTAGCCAACGCACATCGACTGAGACCAGGAGCCCCCTGTGATAGGGTCTGGATCGGCCAGACCTTACTCACCCAAGAGCTCCCTCAATGGAGCTACTGTGGGGAGAAAATTATCCCCATAGAGGACATGCCAGAACCAGGGCTCGATCCCCACATGATCAGGGAGGTGAGATGGATCGAAGCCCCTCGGTCTGAGGGCCTGAGGTGGGATGGAACATCGGGACCTTACTCAATCCCGAGACTTCTTTACGGACTTTGACCAATTGATCTATTTGATCGATCGAGGCTAGCTCATGGCACAATTACAATAGCATTAGGTTTGATTTGACAATATGCAGCAATACGAGTCAAATGGAGATGAGCCCGAGCCTCATTGGCTCAAGACTTGCAAACGGGGGTACCTGGTTTTTGACGGGGGACTTATAGACGATCCAGGGGTCCATGCCGGGCCTGCTGAGCTTCTTGAGAGCTCTTTAAGAATTCCTGAATGCTAGGAGACTCTTCTATCAGTGGTACGCACGTCGGGAATGCCTATGAGAACCCTGCAGATCAACAATGGCGATTTGGGGGCAGAGGAGAAACTTGACTCAATTAAGTAGTAAAGGGAATCAAGGAAGAGTTCTAAGGCTATCTATAGCCTTAGGTGAGAGCGAGGAAGCTTCTAGAGAGCTTATGCTTGGGTTGGAGGGACCCGAGATGTTGGGTTATGGCTGAGCTCTCAATTTTCTAATTAAGCTCGACCGGGTCACGAGGCCCGATTAAGACCAATATGCCGTTGACGGAAGGTACCTAATGGCCTGCTGAGGTGGAATGAGTAGTGGGGGATAGGACAGGCTGTCGAGAATCTGCAGGATTTCTTCAGTCGGACACGGGCGAGGCGAAGACGATGATCCACAGTGCGGGTGCACTGTGGGCCATCTAATGGGTCGTTCATTGAAGCGGGATAGTCCTGATCATCAGACTGCTAACGGCCGATCGTGGAGAAGAGAAGTCCATTAGATTTGATCTGTGGATCTGACAAACGATCAGGGCTACTTACGGAGAGTGGTTAGATACCGTCCGATTCCATCTATGAACCGCAGCAGTCAGGATGGATCAGATCTCAATCTAAGGCGTTGACCACTAGATCTGATTCAAGAAATGGATGGCTAAAATGGCACCCGCTGTTTTGAAGGCGGCTTACTGGGTTTAGGATATATTTGCAATTAAAGATTTTCAGGAACCCCCAAATGCAATTAACCCATTTTAGTTAAATGTGAATTATGGCCCAAATGATTTCCAAATTGCACCAAACTTTCACCCGTAACTAATTTGGGACTGAGGAATTCAAAAATGTAGTCAGATTTTAATTCTGAGATCAAAATATTTTAGGTCTAATCTAGGGCATCTAGACAGATCAAAATTGTAATCTTGACTAAGGAGAATCCAATTGACTTCAATTTTTTAGGATAGGCTCAATTTGATGTTCAAAAAGTAATGGGATCAAAATGAGTGCTCAATTATGCTATAACTTAACAGTGTAACAACCTAGGGTTGTTACAACTCTCTTTAAGCCATTATTTTTATTCTTATTATCGAGGATGACATTATTTTTAAGTTGGGAAGTTTGTAATGACCCAATGTATTAGGTTAAAACCTGGTCAAACATCAGGACCCTAAGGAATTTCAAATTAGGACAAACAAAATTTTCATATTTTAAGATCAAAGTGCCCTAGTTTGGGAAAAATCCAAATAACAGAAGCTCCCGCTTTATTTTTTGAATTATTTAATTTCTAAAATCAAGAACATTGAAATACATGTCAGAATTCATCGATTTCAGTATCGTTGTGTTAAGTATATTATTTAAGGATTGCTCGGAAAGTCTTATCAAATTTTGAGCGTCAGTTTGATCGTGGTTAATTTTTGAAGTTTTAAACTTCAAAAATTAATTAAGAAAAAAATATTTGCCCGAATCAAAAATTATTAGCGCGAGGGTGTTCGTTACGTTGTAACACACCTCGGTATCAAGTTTCATTATTTTTGGACTTCAAACGGCAGAAAAATGCGACAAATTTAACTTTAAGTAACTTTATTAAAATTTTCTTTTATTTTCTTCCTTCTTCCCACACCCTGCTTTCCCTGATCGCAGACCCCTCCTTGTCATCCCTTTTAGGCGCAAAAGTTGTCGCACTGTGCCAGAGAGCTTCCTGCGCCGTTTGGCGAAGGAATGGTAGGCCAAATTGGCCGACCAAATCCCTCTCCCTCTTCACTTAGCCAATTCCTCTACTCCCCACAAGCCCTACTCCTCTTTCTTACAACCCTACTCCTCTTCCCTGCTAGCAGCCTACCCTCTCCTTCCAGCCAGCTTCCATAGCCAGCAGCAGCCCAACCCTCTCCCACAACCAACAAGCAAGCAAGTCGGCCACCCAGTAGCCCCCGGCTAGCCCTCGTACGACAACCGGCCACCCAATAGCCCTCTCCTGCCGCTACCAACTTGCCACAGCCACCCCGGCGAGTCGTCCGGCCACCCATTCTGACCTCCCTCCGCTTTTTGGCAATCCTAATTCTAAGGTAAGAAGAAAAGTATAAGACCAAGAAAAATGGAAAAGAAAAGAAGAGATATCATTTTGCTATTTCTTCATTCTTTTATTTTATACATACTTATTAATCATTATTGTAAAGATATTAATGTTAAAATATTGTCATTCATAATTATTTCAATTCAAGCATTTTATTCTGTTATTTCCCTTTTTACTATTATTATTATTATGTTCTGTTATTTATTTAGCCGTTTCCATTCTGTCTTTTCTTTCGTACATTATTATTATCATTATTATTGTTAAAATGATAATAATAATGCTATTATAAATATTATTGCCACATCAATAATTTAAAAATACTGACTTCTATCAAGTTGAGAAAATAAAAGGAAAACAGAATATAAACGAAGATAATAATATTTGCTAAAAAGGCTAATTTAAAATATCAAAAACCTAAATGCGGATTGAGCAAACTGTCACTCATCTGAATTATTGAACTTCTTAAACTTAAAGAACAAGGCACCAGATATCTTTTATTACTCCTATTTAAATATGTTTTTTGCTCGACATCGCACAAATTTGATAAAAGTGCTTTTTAAAGTCACATAAAAAGATGTGTGAACAAGTTTGGTTAAGTGAAAAGCAAGGGTTTCATGTTAATTTAAACTTTTTGTCTGATCAGACAATCACTAGGATGGGGCTGTCCGACAACAGGAGTCATAAGGAGCCTATATTGATAAGCTTTTGAGGGGACAGGTATAGAGGGAAGTTGAGATATGTAACACAAAAATGAACCCCCTTTTTCTCAATTTTATTTTTGCCCAACAAAATCATATTTTGCCTCAGATATCAAATGTTAAAATTCTATATTTATTTTTGTGATTGCAATTATTTTTATGTAAAGTTTCAAGTGCAATTGAAATATGTTTGCAGGGATAAGTTTATTCAAATTTATTTCCTGTCAAATATTGATTATTTTGCTTATTATTTAACATTTGTAAAGATGACATCTATCAGTACTTAGTTTCACAACTAACTAGTATTCGAATGCCAGCACTTTTGAAACTTGCCCAGATCAGGAGTTCATCTTCGAGGAAAGGTGCTAAGAACTGAGCTGTGATGATACTGCTACCTACTGATCCACCGCTTTCTTTTTGACTCTATCTATTTTTAAAATTTTGTAATATTTCTTTTATCTTGATCTTTTGTATCCAAGAGTTATAAATTAATGAATAAATGAGTTATGTTTAATGTCTATATATTTGTCTCTTAAATCACTTAATTTGATCCTACACTAGAGGACTTGTTGTTGTTGCTATTACTATCCCACAAGCAACTGTCACTGGATTAGATCCTGCTGACTCGGCACCGGGTCCTCACAATCATAGTTCTTAGATCCATCATATTTAAGACTTGAAATCTTTTTTCATATGTTCTCTTATATATTGGTTGCATGTTATTAGAAGAAACTATTTAATGATTTTGATTCTATGTTAATTTAAATTAATCTTGAAGTATAATGAAATTTCTGAAATCTTACTTAAAGTGTTTAAAGTACAATAAAAATCTTAAGAAATTTCAAATTTAAAGGAGTTTTTTCTTAAATTTCTTTGATGTTAGCTTAGTATAATTTTTATTCAAAGCACAGTTAGATGTTGATCTTTGGCAAGCATAATATTTGTTATATTGTGAGCAATTTCTCTGTTAATCACTTGAGTTGAATATGTCATTAAGGAGGTCATTTAAGTGCTCATAGTTTGCTAAAATAAATAAAAATCTCAAATTTGAACTTAGGTAAAATTTTTGGAATTTCAAAAAAATTTTCAATGTTTGAAATAATATAATTTTCAAAATACATAGAATCCAAATGTAATTTTTAGCATGCATATTCTCTGATATATAGAAAAGAATTGTTGCTTTGATATCAACAGAAAATAAACACTCTAAGTACACATTTTGGATGACACAAAATCAGCTAAAAATTTAAATTTTTTACTTGAAATTTACATTTCAAAGATATATAATTGCTCTAAGAACATAAATTTTAATATTTATGAAGAATTTAAGTAATAAATTTTATTTTCTTGGAATATATATATGTATAATTTCTCATAATAATAATAATATTATGATTTTTGTATAATTTATTAAATAAATAATTTAAAGTGAGTTAAGATAGTTAATTAACAAAATTAGATGCTAATTTAATAGATTGAAATCATCAAATTTAAGAGAATTATTCTTCAAGTTAAATACAAAATAACTCTTAAGTTTTATTTTAAGTATCTTAATTTTGAGCTTATTTCCATTTGAATATTGCTTATTCATTTTATCATGCAAACCGCTTTATTAAATTATAATATTTTCATATAAAAGTGTGTGACAAAAAGTAATGAAATTTATTTTCCAGTATTTACATTTGAAGGAAGAAATGAAAATATAACATGTACAGGTAGAGCTTACTAGTCGCTAACAATGAAATAAGGAGGGATCTAGCCCTTATGGAAGTGGGCAGAAGATCCAGAGAAAAGATACACCATTTTATATTTATAAGATGAGGCACTACCGATGGGTGGTGATAATCTTCCATGGTCAAAAGATTTTACCTGTTGGATGATGAGTCACAGGACTCAGCTCTGTGTCACAATTTACTTTTAATTGAAAAATTTTTGCTTGATGCTTTTAAAATGTTTTTTTTCATATCTAATATGCAGGGTAAGCTTGGTAAATTTTGTAGCATTTACTTTATTGCACTTCAATATAAAAATTAAATTTCCTTGCCATTTCATTTGATTTACACCTATTTTAGGATGGTATAAAATAATTCTTAATGGATAGTTTTTGTACTCCTGCCTAGCTGGCTTGTTGATAATTATTTCAGATTTTGAAAACTAAATCTTACAAAGATACTCACTTATGAAGAGCTTATAAGAAGAAATCAGATTGGAGTGAATATATTTTATTTTGTTATATGTTGTAATAATAATTGAATTTATATAATTTTATAAGATTTGCTCTAGGATGAATAAATAACTTATAATTTTATCATCATATTCTCTATATTTCAAATGATGAGTCTATTATTTAGAAACTCTCAAACTTGATCCATCGGTCCTCACATGTAGAGAGTCATCTTCTTCGTCAAACGTTAGGGCACCAGGGCATCACATAAAGCAGCGTACACAGTTCTTCTAGGGTCAATTTGCAAGGTAAAATAGAGCCCATGTATTGTCCCTTAGATCAAGTATAGAAACCCTAACTTAGACATCCATGTACACGAAAAATCAGGATGCCCTAAAATTCTAGGGCACTGCTACTATTGAGTACTATGAACAAAATTGATAGTTAAATTTAATCGAGAATTAATCGAGCCCAAATTCAATTTGATATGGATTAAGAGCTTATGAAATAAAGATTGAAAGATAATTTAAGAGAAAAGGAGGTGATCAAAGGGGTACCTCACGATTCGTTGGCAAGAATATTTCTGTACGAACTGGATGAAGGTTGCGCTTCTTTGTCTCAAGAGGTTTCCAACTTTGCACAAAAGTGAATTTGATAGCATTTAGATAATATACGAGCTAGCAATTGAGCTTAATCGGCGATCGAAGCCCAACTCAACGTGTGTCGAGACTTGCGACTAACATCGCTCCTTTGCGAGGAATATGGTAATGCGACTGTTGGATCATGCTAATGTTCGATCGAACGGCACACCATTCGATCAAACGGCGGGTTAGACAAATATGGATGGAGGTTTAGAATAATTAATTAATAATTAATGGCTTTAACTTCAAATTAAAACCTAGCTCCGAAAAATTAAAGAAATTCACCCTAAGCTAATTCGATGGTGGGGAACGCAACGGCAAATTTGGATTTTGGTTTCGATGAGTATTTAATTATTCTATTTCTTAGGATATTTTAAATATATTAAAATAAACGGAGGAAATCTAACGACTTCCAAACACTTCCAAAACATCACCCATAGCTAATTTATGGGTGATGAGCGCAATGGCAAAATCAAATTTTTAATTTGAGGCCAATTTAATTAAGTAATTTTCCAAATTATATAAGTTTTCCAGAATTAGAGTTTCGTCTGATTGACTTTTGATTTGGACCAAAGTTTGAGAATAAAATGTCATGCACTGCCTGCCAAAACTTTGATGTAAACATGTTGTCTTTGTCAGATATAATTGACTTGGGGATATCATGCAGTATGACTATTTATTTGATATAAAGCTTGGCGAGCTTTCGATAGAATCAGTTTGATGGATCAGAATGAAGTGTGCCAATTTGGTAAAACAATCTACGATGACCCAAACTGCATATGTAATAGATTTTGTGCTAGGCATTCCCATCATTAAGTTCATCGAGTGTCAAACCATTTCCATTCTAGAATCTCCAACAGGTGCATAAGTCCACCAAGCCTTAAGTGTTCGGCATTGACCATATTACTGGCATGGCATTTTGCAACAAATTCGGCTATGCTCTTTTTCATGCCAGGCCACCAGAAAGATTTCCTTAAATCTTGGTACATCTTAGAACTTACTAGGTGAATCTAAGGCCCAAAATTATGACCCTCAATGAGAATCTCCTGCTACATATATTTGGGAATCCATATACGATTTCCTTGATATATGATGTTATTATGTAACTACAGATCAAAGTGATGACAACTTTCAATTTCAGACTTAAGCTTCAAATAATCTTCATCTTTTGTTTGAGAGATGGAGACATCTATGTGAAAAGTGGGTTTCACTATAATCTGAGTTAAAATTGTACTCTACATATGTCCATGCATGGGGATGATGCCTAACTTATGAAATTCCTCTTCAATTGGGCTCTTAGAGATCATGGCACTGAGGGTAGCACGATGGCTATGGCATCCGCTACAATATTGGCTTTACCTAGATGGTACTGAGTATCTAGATCATAATCACTTATCAGTGCCGGCCATTTTCTCTGTCGATAGTTTAACTTACGCATAGTAAATATATACTTTAAGCTTTGATAGTGGCGCCAAATTGTTAGAGCAAAAACAACTGCAACAAGCTCCTGATCATGCACTGAATAGTTCTTTTCATGTGACTTAAGATGATAGGAAGCATAAGAAACAACTCAGTCTTCTTGCATCAAAATACATATCAATCCAGCTACAAATGTATCCATGAATACTTGATAGTTTACACTTTCTTTTGGTAGAACGAGTATGGCGGCATATGAGGGTGCATCTCTTTGTGCTTGAAACAAATCTTTGCACTCAGAACTCCAAAGAAAAGGCAGAGCCTTCTGAGTTAGTTTGGTCAATGGAGAAGCAATTTGAGAAAAGCCTTTAACAAATCTCCTGTAGTAATCGGCTAGTCCTAAAAAGCTCCGAATATTGGTAACTTTTTTTGGTTGTGAATCTTGAATGTCACTGTCTTTCTATTGATCAACCCAAATGCCTTGAACATCAACAACATGACCTAGAAATGCTACTGAGTCAGGCCAGAACTCACACTTAGAGTACTTGGCATAGAGTTGATGACTGCGCAATTCCTATAACACAGCACTTAGGTGGTGTTCATGCTCTACATCAGCTTTTCAAATAAATCAAAATATCATCGATGAAGATGGTGATCAATTTTTCCAACAAGGACTTGAGCACATGCTGCATCAAATCCATAAATATCAATGGTGCATTTATAAGACCAAAATACATCATGAGGAACTCATAATGTTCATATGAGTTCAGAATGCAGTCTTCTCGATATCTTCATCTTTGACTCGCAACTGATGGTGGCTGGACCACAGATCAATTTTGAAGAACACCTTGGATTTAGCTAGTTGATCAAAAAAGTCATCAATTGGAGGTAATAGATATTTGTTCTTAATTGTCACCTTATTGAGTTCCCAATAGTCTATGCACATGCTCATAGAACCATCCTTCTTTTCAACATAAAGAACATGCGCTCCCCACGGAGATGAACTTGGTCTAATGAGACCTTTCTCCAGCAGTTCTTGAAGTTGCTTGTTCAGCTCCTGCAACTCCTTAGGTGCCATATGTTACAGGACCTTTGATATGGGTTGTGTTCCCAGAATAAGCTCGATTGCGGATTCCACTTTTTTTATTGGTGGAAAACTAGGTAAGTCTTCAAGAAAACATTAGGAAATTCACAAACAATACAGTTCTTGCATATGGGAACATCCTCCTTCTTCTCACCCTACATCATCAAAAGGTAAGCATTGCAACCTTTCTTGACTAACCTTTTAGCCTCCAAAGAATTGATCGACGAGGCATGGGTGCTAAACGTGTCGATGAATGACTTGGCTTGACCACTATTGTCAAGAGGATTTTCTTCTTTTGTCAATTGATTGTGGCATTGTGCTGAATTAGCCAATTCTTTCCGAGAATGATGTCAAAGTTCGGAATCGGAAGAATGATAAGTTTGGCTTCAAAATTCTGCTCGCTGATGGGAATGGCTACACAATAGAACTGACAAGCTGGCATATGGGCTCCGAATGGTAACCCAACGCTTAAATAACTAGCTAGATGATAAAAGGAAAAATGGCATAGCCTGTTATTCAGACACAAGGTTCCTACCATGGGGGTTCCCAAACGAATGAAACAATGTAGCAGTTCATCAGTGGACTAATAATGCGATTGAGAGGGATAGTATGGCATAGGAGTCACATATGCTGGTGAGGGGTTATGGTTGCTTTGAATAATGATCAACCTCTTAATTTATCCAGCCTGCCTTAAGTGGGTATCTATTAGAGTTCTAATAGTTTCCAAGAGCACACTGATTTCTCTATAGGAGATGGTGGATGCAGCAGAGTAAAGGACAATTATAACAACTCTAGGCTGTTACTAGCTTAAACTTAAGCTTAATCACACCTTAATATTAATCCCATTGCTTTCATTTGGTCATTAGAACCTAACCATGGAAGTTTAGTGTCAATTGGACATCATTGGATTAAATTGATAATTTCATCAAATTAGGAATCCTAATTAATAGCTAAAATATTTTGATCTCCAAACTAAAATTTGATTGCTTTTTTTATTTCCTCACCCTAAGATTTAGGAATTTTTAAGGGTCATTTAGGCCATAGTTAAATTAATTAAATTGGGGAAATTACATAAAAGGGTTACTAACAATTCATATTTGCATTTTTAACCTTAATGGCTTTAACCGTCTAGGATCCGTTGTGCGTACCGCGAGTGTTCTGCCGTGGCACCTAGGTCCCGCGATAGCGGATATAAAGAGCATCCTCTCCTCACTCTATCGCATCCTACGGCTTAAATCTAATTGCACACAAGCGTCGATTGAGCGTCAGATCCACCTCACTGATCCCACGGCCCAAATAATTTTGGTTCGAGCCGTTAGGATCTGGAAGATCAGATCCCTTCCACTGTTATGATCAATCGATCAAAAGGCTATCACAAGCCCCGCTACTGCTCACCTTTGTCCCCACTCTCTAGGTCTCCCGATAGGGAAAATCCCCATACGCAGGTGCCAGAAGCTATCTCCCACTCCCCTTGTCCATCTCAGCAAGGTCGTTCGCTCCCTCCCACTTGCGGTTAGGCACACACCAGTGGGCCGAGCAGGCCTGAGCCCCCTCAAAGCGGCAATTGTGCATTGAGTGCCTGACCTAGGCTTAGCCCATTGCCCAGCTTCCTAGTCCCTTGCAAAGCTATAATAGAATAGCATTTCCTCAGTGCTTTTATTTGCATACTCGGATGACTTAAATTTTTTTCAAGCTCTATCCTGCTCATATCCCTGCATCTCCCAGCTTCCTAGTATCTTCCCGACTCCACTCCCAGCAATCTCAGGACAAGACTTAACGTTCAATTCCCCTAGTTCTTCTTGTTGGTCCCCAGAAGCTCGAGTGACTCAGCCTCAACCTTCCAGCAGTCTAGGTAGCCTCCTTCTCCTTCATAGCTCTCAAATCAGGTAACCACTTTGTTTATCTTTAATGATGTGAGCTCAAACTCTCCCAATATTCTTTAGATTGTCAATTATTATTTCATCGAGTCCCCAATTGTTATCCATAATCATTCAGGTTTATTTAGGCCTGATTGATGGGTGGCTGACTTGGGTCTGCACAGAGAAGTGCAATACTAAGCCCGAGTATCCTCTCAGGGTCTCAGCCACACCCAGTCCGTGCCAGTGTAAGGCTTAGGTGCATTTAATCTTCCTGAAGGTATATCCAATGAGCTCTTGGCCTAGCATAGCTTCTGTAGGGAGTATTGACTCCCCACAGTAAACCCTAGAGTCCCCACAGTCAGTCGTTTAGGGGTAGTAGCACTCCAGTTACCCAACCATTGTGGCTTAGGGCTTTCAAGGGGAATCTATGTACCTCTACCCATGGATGGTGTAGGGATTAATTGGAGGTTCCGACGTTCTCTAGAGCTCAACAATTTAGCAATTAGGGTTAAGCCTAGATTGCCAGAGTCGAGGAAGGCGCTACTGTAGGGATACACAAAGGCGGGTCGGGTCGGAGCCCGACCCGTGCAGTTCTAATTTTGGGCCACTGCGTTATAAATAATAAAAGAGTTTATGGATTTATTTTCCTAAAATAAAATAAATCAAAAATTCAAATCTTAATTAAAAAAATACAAATGAATTTCTTAAATAACTTCTTAATTACTTATCCAAATCATATAAAGATTTATACAATTTTGTTTAGAAAAATGTAAGGAATAAGCATATACAAAAATATTTTAGTTTCTATGGATATAAATTTTAATTTTGCCCAATCTTGTGAATTATGTTTCATGTGATTACTTTGCCTTGTAGAATGCATATGCTAAGTAGGCTAATTTTCAAATTTATATTTTATCAATTATATCCTAATCCTTATATTGCATAATTAGGGAGGATTAAGGTTTGTAATTAGTTAAACTTTCATCTTATAGTCTCTTATTGCTCATATGATTAATTAGAACTTATATTCCATGTGGCATAAATTTTAGATTATTAATCTTGTAGTTATGTGCTAATATCCTTTTTGGGCTTTATTAGTGATTAATTAGCATTTAATGTTCTCTGATTTGGCTAATTAGGTTTGTATGAGCTTCTTATATAGTAGTATGCATGTTAGAAAATAAAATTTTTGATTTGGACACTTGAATTTCTTAATTAGCCTTAATTAAGAATAAAACCCTAATTAACTTAATTAAGTGCTTAAAGTAATATATTTTCTTATAATAAAACCCTTATTAACTTTACTGGTGATTTAAAATTCTTACTGCATATATTTTCTTATTATTTGTGATTATATTGCAAATAGTTTTTTTTTTCTTTTTGTATTTTTAGCTTTATTTCTTTTCTTTAAATTTCTGTTATTGCTTGTATCAATTGTTGTTAACTATTACTGTCCATTAGTTAAAATCTAGGTTGCATGCGAAGAAGAGATTGTTCAAACTTTCTCTTCGATCTTGAAATTGATAGAACCTATTTAAGAGCAAGAAGAGAATAACTAATAACAAATCAAATTCAATTAGAAATCAAAATTTTAGGTGGAAATCCGAGGGAAGTACTAGAAAACAATAGAGGTAAGGCCCTTGGATATTATGCTACCAACTGCTAAGGGAGTCCCCCATGTTATTTTTAGACCCTCTGTTGAAGCTAATAATTTCAAAATCAAACCGTCAACCTTACAAATGGTTTAGAATAACCAATTTAGCGGGTTAGCTGTCAAAGATCCTAATTCGCATATTTCCAACTTTTTGGAAATATGTGATACCTTCAGATTTAATGGTGTCTCTGATGATGCCGTTAAGACTTTTTGCCTTCTCAACGAGAGATAGAGCCAAAAATTGGCACAACTCTCTGCCTGGCAATTCAATTCGCACATGGGACGACTTGGCTAAGAAATTCTTAGCCAAGTATTTCCTACCTACGAAGACCACCAAGTTGAGAAATGAGATCTATAATTTCTATCAGCAGAATGGCAAAAGTCTTTATGACGGTTCTGAGTGCTTTAAGGAATGCATAAGGTGATGTCCTCAATAAGGGTTTCTGTAGTGGATGCAAGTGCAAACATTTTACAATGGACTGAATGCACCCACTAGGACACTTATTGATGCAGCTGCCGGTGGATTTTTAAGTAGCAAAACCCAAGAAGAGGCTTTTGACCTGCTAGAGGAAATGGAAAATAATGCATATCGATGGCCGACTGAGTGGCTCAACTTTAATAGGAAAGATATCAATAACTTGAATGAACCAAACCAAATTTCTGCACTTCAAAGGGAGTTTGACTTGTTAAATCAAAAAATTGAAAACATGAGCGTGAATGCAGTTTAGGAATTCCCCTGTGAGCTATGTTGAGGGCCTTATAATAGTTTGTGTTGTAACTTAAATAATCCATTTGACCCTCCAACACGGAACAAGTGAATTTTCTAAGAAATAATAATAATAATAGCAGTAATTCTCAAAACAACCCCTACTCTAACACGTATAATCAAGGGTGGAGCAATCATCCTAATTTTTCTTGGAGTAATGGGAATTCTCAAGGGAATTATAGTAATGGAAATCAATTACAAAATAGGCAAGCTAAACACTTCAATGATAATTATTAGCCTAATCAACAAAGAACCCAAGAGCCAAGATTAGAAGGAGCCTTTAATTCTTTCAAGGTAGAAACTATACAGTTCATGAAGAGAACGAAGCAAACCATAAGCCATCATGATAACTTCAATTCAAGGAATTGAAGTCTCTCTTAGAAATATTGAGGTCCAAGTAGGGCAAATCTCTCAATAATTGTCTACACGCACAAAAGGGATGTTGCCTAGCTCAACCGAAGTAAATCTTACAGAGACGGTGAGTGTAATAACCTCCGATAAATATGCTGAAGAAGTTATTACGCGTATTTAGGGTGAGAGAAGCAAGAAGGAAGAGCCTGAAAATGAGAATCCTAAAAATGAAAATATAATAGCTATCAAAATACTGGACCCTGAAAGACTAAATATTACATATGTCAATGAAGAAAAAATCCTTATAGATCCCCTGTGTGATCTTGGGGCCTCCATCAATTTCATGCCTTGCATATTTATGCCTGGCTAGGGGTAAGGAGGATGGAAGAAACCCCAAACATTTTGGAGTTTACTAACTTAGACTCTATGACCCCAATAGGAATAGTAAAGAATACCCTGGTGGGGCTAGGAAGCTTTATAATTCCCACTGATTTTATTATATGTGAGTGAGACAGATGGAATGAAAATTCTAGTGTCATTTTTGGAAGACCCTTCCTAGCTAGCACTAAAGTTATTACTGATGTAGAAAGGGGGGTAATGATTGTATGGGTAAATGGTGAGGTATAAGAGATAGACCTAATGTCCACCAATCACAAACAAAAAAAATATAAAATCTAAGTAGCAAAAGAAATATTGAGTAAGACTTCTGACCCAAAACTTGAGACTCAATGTGACAAATTAATTGACGCTGATTCTGAAGGGATAGACTGCACCTAGGCTGGAAGTGGTAGTGCTAAAGAAGAAAAGCTTAAGAAAAAAATACTTCTCAAAAAATGAAAAAAGAAATTAATAACTGCAAATGCGTTTTCAGAAATTAATTTTGAGTGCCTTAGTTTGAGCACAACAGCTGAAAACCTTGTTTGTGCTCACCCAGGACCTCCAAAAATTTGGAGAGATATTTCTCTAGGAGATGCAAATTTAAAATGCTTAAATTGGTCCGGCTGACGACATTAAACTAAGCACTTCTGGGAGGCAACCCAGGCCCCTTTTGAGTACTTATTTTTTCTACTGTATTTAGTTTAGCAAAAAAGTTTTGGTAAAAAAAAAAAAAGAATGGCACCTTGGTATTAGAAATAGACAAATTGTAAGAAAAATTTCATTTAGCATGTGCTACAGCACGCCATAGCGCATCATAGTGCTAAAGAGCACCGGATGCTATAGCGCGCTACGGCAGAGTTTGACGTTGTGGTGCATTGCAATAGAATTCTAAGCTATAGCACGTCGTAGTGTCCTTGAGTTCGAATGTAAGGCGCTATCGCACTCCGTGGCGCGCTTCAGCGCGCTGCAGCGCGTGACTCAAATTTTTACAGCTGGAAATTTTATTGACTGGGAGGAAATTCCAAAGAAGTCAAAATTGTTACAGTGCGCCTATTGTGCTGAAATATGAAAAAAATACTGAAAAGAATCTCATTTTTATCTTTCCAAGGACTCATCTCAAGTCACATTGATGGCATGCATTTAAGAACATTTGGCCAGCCATTATAGTGAGTTTGAATATGCATTTAGGAGAAAAGCTTAATGAATTCTAGGTGTATAAATTGAGTGGGGTGGAGTGGATTATCACACACAACTTCCTTAGCCATTTTCTACCTCTAAACCTTAAGCCCCCAAATTCTTTCCATCTCAAATAGCTTCTCAAAAGAAAAACATGGCTAACAATGGTGCTGCTGCCTCAACCTCTGGAGGCAGCTTCAATAGCAAGCGCTTCTCCTCAGTTGAAGCGGAGCAAAGGTATGTCCAAGTAACCTCTAAGCGTAAACTCATCCCGGTAAGGCAAATTTCCCTCCCTTATACTATGAGCCACCTTGGCGTAGCACACCGGGGTTGGGATATCTTAATCAGCATGCAGACCAATTCCTACCTGGCCATCATACATGAAAATTTTTATACGAGGGAAGGTGAAGAATTTCGGGCTTAAGCAGATCGAGCAATTTTATAAACTTAGGGTGGTATAAAACTGTGCCTACCAAGCCTGCGTAAAAGCTAAATTTGACCCGTTAGCTGTCGCTAGCGCTCTCACTTCTTATGATGCTAAATGGAAGGAAAATCTCGCCAACATTCCACGAGCCCTCCATAAGGGCTCGTGCAATGCATGACATGTTCTTATCTTTAGTAAAATAAAGCTATCTGGGCATTTAAGTAAGGTGACCCGGTCAAGGGCAATGTTAAGTTATGCAATAGAATGACTCCGAGATATCCATATCTCTGGGGTTATTCTTGAACACTTATGGCACGCCTTGACCAGGCCTTGCGTAAGATTATCTTTTGGATCGTTAATTTTTGAGATTTGCCTTGACCAAGGAATCAAGGTAGTCTCTAGTAACTCATTGATACCTCCCCGTGTTCCTCTTACCCGTTACAACTTACACTCACGTTATCAAGAAGTAAAGAAGAGCAAGAGAAGAAAACAAGGGGAGGAAGGAGAAGCATCTTTTTCTTCTTCAAACACAATGTCAAAATTGAAAAATTTACAAAAAGAAATGTCCGAAATGATGGACTATCAAAAACAAATGGGGAAATGTATGGAGGTAGACATGTGGTACTGCAAAGCGACCTTGTCTCATCAACACCGGATCCAAAATGACTTTCACTGAGCTCTTAGAATTATGCTTTCAAATTGGAGCCTGCATGGTGGACCAGGAGAATCTATCCTCCCACAACCCCTAACTTTTGAACTCCTTCCAAAATCACAATGGCCTAAAGAGGATGAAGATGATGATGAAAAAGAAGAAGAAGAAGAAGAAGAAGAAGAAGAAGAAGAGGACAATGATGATGATGAATGAATAGATTGCCATTTTCATTTTGTTATTTTCTTAATTTTATTTGTATTTTTGTTTTCCTTTTGATAAATCTTAGTGAAAATCATTTTCCCATTGTCTTGTGCTACTGCAATTTTGATTTTATTATTCTAATTTTCTAAAAAAAATTTTATTACACAAAAATTTGTCTGCAATGGTATGTGCGAAAGCTTTCCAAAATTTTGAATTACTTAACAAAATGTAAATTTTAAAATATATTAATTCTAAAGTATTTATGTTCATGTAAGATTGCTCTCTAATCACTATAGTACTCTTAACTCAAAATTTTGTGTTACTGAAATCTAAGTGTGGGGCTGGAAAATTGAGGAGTTTTATTGAGAGGAGCAAGAAATTGTGAAATCAAGAATGTGCTAGGTTTTTTTAAGACTCGTTGAACACAATGAATAATTAAAAGTGAGATGAAAAAAAATATCTCTCCTTTAGAATAAAAGCAAAAAGAAAATGCAGGGATGAAGTATAATATCTCTCCCAAAAAAATAAAAAAATTGAGAAATGCGAGATGAAGAAAAATATATCTCGTGAAAATTTATATTGATTGCAATTCACAAGAAGAAACACATATAGCACAAAAAAATTTCTAAGAACATGAATCTTATTTCTTCCCAACCAAAGAAAGCCTAGAAATTCCCCCATAAATATATAAGTCTAGCATCACACGTCAAGTGGGAGGGAAAACAAAATAGTGAAAAGAGTGAAAAATACTGGGCTAAGTACGATTAAGAAATCATATTTCACAAATCACTATGTTAAGTAAGACTATAAAATAAGAAAAATTTTACTACCATCCTTAAAATTGTGCAACTAATGAATTCAGAAAATTTATTTTAATGCTTACTCGAGGACGAGTAAGAAGCTAAGTGTGGGGGTGTGAAAAGTTTAAGATTAATACTAATTTTAAGTTAATAAAAATAACACTTTTCATTAGGATTTGTATGATTTGATATGCTTTTATTGGTTTTCAGGACAAAGAAGAGCTGAATTCAATTATGCAGTGAAAATAATAAAATATGGAAGAATCACCCTACGACGCACCACTGCGCTGTGTGGCAGAAATCAATTCGAAAGTGCCACGCTTTCAAGCGCCATAGCGGACCCAAGACCGAAATTGCTGACAGACTGAAATACATGTCTGCGCTCACACACAAGTGCACGTGGTCTGAAGTAATAAGGGATTGTGAAGTCTCGAGATTTATTGCCACTAAGAACAGTGTGTTTCATTACTAAAGTGTATTTGATTTGACAAATGTTTGAACATTGCTTTAGTTGTTGATGTTGGTTCTAATTTTAATAATCATGATTTGTTTAATTAGAAACTACTTATGAGAAAGTAAGGAGAGTTGGGTTTAATGTGCAATTCGTTAAAGGTTTTGTGTAAGTACTCCTTTTTATCAACTTTTATTCGCAAACTACTTATATATTTTAATTATAATCAAGAAATATAGTATTTTCTAGGGTGTCACCCAAATTGGACTAAATTTTGCCTAATGCTTAGAGATAAACACAAAAGGTTGAATCTCGGCTCATGGATCCTCGTGTGACTGTTATTAATTCCATTTGATAATTACGTCTAAGTTAATAAATCCATAGTTTTAGTTAGGCGCCACATAAGCTTGATTCCACCATTGGCTCACATGTAACAATTCTAAGTTTAACTAAGGAAGAGAGTCATTGGGCTAAGTGGGTTATGTCACATCACCCACAAGCACACAATGCATCATATTCCTTATATAAGACTAGAACAAGCCATGGAGCTCAATCAGTGGGTCTTGGCACACACGCATCTTCTCAGTTTAGCTAAAGGAACAATGTTACGATGCTCATAGAGCTTATCACAAGGCTCTCGGCAATTGTGCACATTTTCTAAGTGTAAGCTAATTGTGAGCAGGGGTGCTCAAATATTATATATTGTTCCATCACTCTGTTCATCTTTTCAACCTAAGGACTTACATCGATCATCCTCATGCATCGAATGTTGTCACAGGCATTCGCAATAAGGATGCTCAATATGCATACCCTTAGTTTTAAAAGATAAATTTGCTTGTTGGTTTTCAGAGTTTTAAACATTCACATTAAAATATAATCATGACACATTATTCATCCAAGCATTCTTCACATCAATAATCAAAAGAAATGACTAAAGAGAAGTTTTATTAATAATTTTGAAGTACAAACACAATCAATCCCTTAATTAATTACATGCATGTGCCCAACCCTCCCCAAGAAAGATTTAAGCTTTCATTAGAAAAGAAATATAAGGACAATACATAAGAACTATGAGCCTTTGCATGGCTCTTATAAAAAAAAAATTGATAGAGATGGAAAAATAATACTAGGAACTACTGTCATGTTCGCCGAATTTTCTCTCAATCTCAAACCTCCTTCTCTCTTCTACTTCATGTGCTTGATCCTTATCCTTCAATGCAAGCCTTCTCCTTCCTTGGGCAGAGGGGACTCTCCTTCCTTATTCTTAGCATTCTTAAATATTCTGAATCCTTGAATATAAAAATGTTGAACCCTCTTTCAATCTTAAATCTGTGTTTTTGTAGACTTCTTCAATTAATTCTCAGCATTTAATCTACCACCCCTTTCCATTCTTGAGATTTGAATTACCATTAATAATTATTCTAATCTGCTCTTGGAAAGGGGAGTTTTAATTAATTACAATTAATCCTTGCAGTGGAAAGATGATGAATTATGACTTTTGGATTTCCCTATGCTGTTTTGATTGCTCTTACTGGGAAAAGTTTACGGCGGGTGCTACGGCGTACAGTAGCGCCAGAGTCTCAACTTTGAGGGCGCTGCGATGCACTGTAGTGCCAGAGTCCCAATTTTAAGGGAGCTACAGCGCGTAGTAGCACCAAAGTTTTAGTCTTAGAACCGCTGCAGCACACAGCAGAGCCATCATTTCAGCTTTGGGACCGCGGTAGAGCCAACGCTTCGATCTTTGGACCGCTACAACGCGCGACAGCATGGATGTCATGCAGTAGAATTACAGTCTCAGTTTGATTTCTGCCACAGTGCGCTATGGTGCGTCGACAAGAAATTCTTCCAGTTTTTTAGATTTTCATTCCAAATTTCAATTTAACTATTCTTTGTCTTAAAAACAACAAAAATACATCAAAGCATACAAGTTTTAATAAAAAGTGTTTTTTTTTATTGACTTAAATTACTATAAATATTAAATTTATCACACCTCCACATTTAGATTCTTGCTCATCCTCAAGTAAGCATAAAAATTGACTATTCTAAAAATTTTATTTGCACAAGTTTAAGAATGGTAATGGAATTTCTCTTCTTCTAGGATGTTACTTAACTTTGTGATAAGTGAAATATGATTTCTAGATGTTCTTAGCCCCAGTATTTTCCCCTATTTTCACCTTTATGTTATCACTCCCTCTTGATGAATGGTGCTAGAGTCAAATGTTCATGGGGGGATTTTTAGGTCTTCTTTGATCGAGAGGAAACAAGATTCAATGATTTTAAAATTTGGTTGGTGTTATATGTATTTCTTCTTATGAATTACAATAAATATTGATAAGTCCAAGATTTATCACATAATAAAGAAGAAAACATACAAATCTATCATTAGAACAGCATGCTTTGATATGATTTCCAACATTTTTAAGGAAAAAAGGAGAAAAAGGCAATTCTAGAGCAACAAGCAAAATTCTGGATAAAAATCGTTACAGCGGACCATAGCGGAAGAAGGAAAACTGAAATCTGGAAGCACATCTGCAAGCCTGGAAGAAAATATGCTATAGCGCGCTACAGCGAGCGACAATGTCATTTCCTGGAATTTGTTTTTAACACTATGAGAACTAATTGAACAGTAATTTCCATGATTTTGAAACTTGAATTGCCACAGCGCGCCTGGGTACAATGAACAAAACTGCAGAACTAGAAGGAATACGCTATTTCATAAATTTCGCTTTCGCAACGGCCGGCCACAATGTCATTCCATCAAAACTATATTCAACATGGAGAAAAATTAATTGAACAGTGTATTTCAAGACTTAGGTCGCTACAGCGCGCCGTAGCGAAAGCAAAATTTATGAAATTAAACCGACTCACTACAGTGCCCTACGGCAGATCAAGAGTTTCGGATGGAGTTGCTACAACACGCTACGGTGGATACCTACTTGAGAGAATTTATGAAGCCTTCCAGCAGAGCCTAGAGGATAAAAAATGCAACAGTTACCGCACGCCACAGCCCACTGCAGCGCCGCTGCAATTTTTCCAATGTCAGAGCATTTATGACAGCATAGGGAGCCTTCCCCAGCTGCTTAGAAATTGAAATTACATTAAGTTCTACTGTATCACAAGGGAATAAGAGAATATAATTTAATAGCTTGCCATTAATTCAAGGAATTAGAAGAGATGGCAGAATTTATGCACAAAGTGCTGAGAGTTTCTCTATATATACTACCATTTGAAACTAAGGCAGAGTTCCCAATTTTGACTCTCTCAGATCTAAACTAAAGGACCGCTGTAAGAAAAAGAAGAAGAACTCTCCAAATAAGGAAGTAGAGTGTCGTTGCTTGAGGAAGAAGAAGGACATTGCCAAGGAGCTTGAAGGGAAGAAGACAAAGGAGAAAGGAAAAATAAGAGAAACCTAAACAAAGGGCTATTCCTAGTATTCTCCTCAACCTTATTCTTGATTTCTTTTAAGTTGAACCATAAAAGGGTTCTTATCTTTATATGTTTCTATTTTATTTCTGTTGTAATGGAAGGATAAACTCCCTTGGGGAGGATTGGGCTATAGGCATGTGAATGCAAGGGATAAATGGTGTTGCATGTACTTTCTTACACTGAAATAAAAATCATGTTCATTTAGATCGTTCTTGTAATTGCATGCTATGAATGAATGAAAATCTGTGTATTTAAAATGCTTGTAATTGAAATAATGCTATGTAAACCAATGCTTCAAGCCTAGAGGGAATGCACATAAAGGTCCTCACCACGAACAATGTTTGCCAAGTGAGGATTCTCAATGTAAAACACCTCAGGATTGAAGCCTATAGTTTATTTAGTAACTTAGTTATCTTATGCTCCATGGCTCATCAATTGGCATAAAGCTAGGTATATGTACGTTAGTGCTTAGAACTATGTGACAAGTTATTGAGCCTAACTGTATCGTACCTTGAGCTCAATCGAGAGGTCGACGCATGTGATCCAAGATCCACTAATGTAGCTCTGCATCTTAGCAGACGTGAAAGGAGGAAGAGGACTCATTGAGTGCTCATGAATGATGTGACATAGTCAATGAAGCCTAATAAATCCACTTCCTTATCTGAACTGCACATGTAGCGCGTGATACTAATTAGTAGAAATCAATGCTTTTGTGATCGCCTAATTAAAAAATTATTTTGATAACCTAGGCATAGGAATTCTAATTTGTTTAAATGCAATCTCATAAGAATCTATGTGCTGAGATAGAACCCTAGTGTATTCATCTCGTGCACTAGATTTGAACTTGTCGAAATTAGAGGACCAATCTAAGGAACACAATGTTCACTTGATTATTTGGCATGATAACAAGAACATTATAAGTTGTAAGAATTAAATATGACACCAGTCCTTAACAGCTCACATGATGAAAACCCAACTTTTCCTTCTTAATCAAATAGTATCTTAAGTCATTCTCTTTGCATTGTTTAATTAGGAACCACCAAACTGAAAACATATTTTCTAAGCATTATTAAAAGTATATATAACTTAGTATCAAAACCATATGTTTCCTGAGAAAGAAAAAAATCTGGAACTTACTATTCCATTATTACTTTGGACCACGTATGCGTGCAAGCGCAGACACGTATTTGGGGTCTGTCAAATATCATTTTTCCAAGAGAAATATTTTTCTTCATCCTGCGTTTCATAGTTTTCTTTTAGGTGAGATGCTTTTCTTCATCCCTTCATTTTCTTTTTGCTTTTATTCCCAAGGGAGCGACATTTTTTCTTCATCCCTTTACTCATTATTCATTGCATTCAGCATGTCCCACAGAAACCTAGCACATTCTTGGTGTCACCACTTCTTGCTACTCTCAATAAAGCCCCCTCAATTTCTCACCCCCTCACTTAAATTTTAACAACACAGATTTTGAGTTGAGAGTACCAAAGTGACTAGAGGATACTCTTACGTTAGCATAAACACCTTAGAATCAATAATTTCAGAATTCATAATTTGTTAAATACTTCAAATTTTGGAAATTTTCAACATACCATAGCAATTTAATATTTGTGCCATAAGAATTTTCTAGAAAATTAGAGCAATATAATCAAAATTGTAGCAGCACAAGCAAATGGGGAATGAATTTCACTAAGGCTTATCACAAGCAAAACAAAAGTATAAGGAAAAATTAAGAAAATAACAAAAAGGAAAATTGGCAGCCTATTTATTCATCATCATCGTCTTCTCTTCTTCTTCTTCTTCTTCTTCTTCTTCTTCTTCTTCTTCTTCTTCTTCATCATCTTCATCTTCATCCTCTTCGGGCCATTGTGATTTGGAGGGAGTTTAAACTCTGGGATTTGTCGAAGAATAGATTCTCCCGGTCTACCATGTAGACTCCAGTTTGAAAACATTGTTCCAAGAGCTGAGTGGAAGTCATGTTGGAACTGGTGTCTTTTAGACAAGGTGGCTTTGTAGTACCCCCTATCTTCCTCCAGACACGTCCCCATTTGTGTTTGATATGATCTCATTTTAGACATTCCTTTTTGCAAAATTTTCAATCTTGATATTATCCTTGAGGAAGATGAAGATGCTTCTCCTTCCTCCCCTTATCTTCTTCTCTTGCTCTTCTTCCCTTCTTGGTAACACGAATGTAATTTGTAACGGGTAAGAGGAACACGAGAAGGAATTACTGGGTCACTAAAGATGACCTTGACCCCTTGGCCAAGGCAAATCCCAAAAATTAAAGATCCAAGAGCTAAGGCTACACAAGGCCTGGTCAAGGCATGCCTTAGGGGTTCAAGAATAACCCCGGATATATGGATATCTTCGGATCGTTCGATTGCATAGATCAGCATTTCCATGACCGGGTCACCTCATTTAAATGCCCAAATAGCTTTATTTTGTTAGATATAAGAACGTGCCATGCATTGCATGATCCCTTAAGGAGGGCTCATGGAATGTTGGCAAGGTTCCCTCTCCAGTTAGCATCATACGAGGTGAGGGCGCTTGCAATAGCTGATGGTTCGAATTTAACATTCAAGCAGGCTTGGTAGGCACATTCTTCTACCACCCTGAGTCCGTAAAATTGCTCGATCTGCTAGAGCCCAAAACTTACTGCCTTCCCTCATACATAAAACTTCCTGTACAATGGTTGGGTAAGAGTCGGTCTGTAAGATGACCAAGCTTTCCCACCCCCGGTGTGCCACATCATTATGGCTCACAAGATAAGGGAGAGTGAACCCCCTCTCCGAGATGAGCTTTCGCTTTGAAGTTATCTGGACAAATATTTGTTCTGCCTCGACTGAGGAGAACCTCTTGTTATTGAAACTACCTCACGATGTTGAGGCAGCTGCACCCTTGCTGGCAATGTTCATCTTTTGGGAAGCCATTAAAGAAAGAAAGGTTTTGGGTTCAAGAGACTTAGAGGTAGGAAAAATTCTAAAGTATTGAATGTGAAGAACCACTTCCCACCTCTCAATTTATACATCCTAGGATTTTACAGCAACCCTCATTAAATCTGAATTCAACTCACTCTAATTGTTGGTCAAATAACCATTAAAGCATGTCATAAGTGTGAGCTGAAATTAGTACTTGGAAAAATAAAAATGAGATTCTTTTTAGCACCTTTTCCGATTCCAGCATTTAAAGGCATGCACTAGCAATTTTGACTGCTTGGAATTCCCTCATAGTCAAAAAGGCTCCAACTATAAGAATTTATGTTACACGCTGCAGCACGCTACGGCACACGACAACGCCTAACTATCGTGATCAGGAACACTACAACACATTATAGCTTCAAATTCCGCTGCAGCGCGCTACAACATCGAATTTTGCTGCCGTGCGCTACAGTTTCAGGTGCGCTATAGCGCTGGAATGCTCTACGGCGCACTGTAACGCTTGCTAAAAAGAATTTTATGAAGTTTATAAATTTTACAATACTTCTATTTTTTTTTTACTAAACAGGATGCCAGTTTATTTTGAACTAAACAAATTACTACACTAAATACAACAAAAACAATACTCATAAGGGATTGGGTTGCCTCCCAAAAGTGCTTGGTTTAGCGTCGTTAGCCCGATAGATTTAAGCGTTCTTCAAATTGCATCTCTTGGAGGAATTTCTTCTAGATTTTTGGAGTTCCTGGGTGAGCACTAACGGCATTTTCAGCTGTTGTGCTCAAACTCAAGCACTCAGAATTATTTTTAGGAATTGCAATTTCAATTATGATCTTTTTCTTACATTTTCAGCTATTGTGCTCAAACGACATTTTCTTTTTCATTTTTTGCTCCTTAACACTATCACCTCCAGTCGAAGTGTAGTCAGTCTTTTCAAAATCCCCATCACTTAAATTTTTACAATGAATTTTAGGTTTTGGATCAGGAATTTTAATTACATTCTTCTTATGCCATTCAGCCTTTATTATTTTTTGTTTGAATATGGTGGGCTTCAATATCTATTTTCATTCCATTTGTCCCATTTATAAATGATAAAATTAGTAGAAATTATGAAACTTCCTAACCCCACTAAGACATTCCTTACCCACCAAAAGGGGTCATGGAGTTTAAATTTTTAAATTCTAGGATGATTAAGGTTTCCTCCATTCCCTGTACCCCAAGCCTAGAATATATAGGAAAAGGCATAACATTCGTGGAAGCCCCAAAATCACACAAGAGATTTAAAAGGGCTTCACCTCCAATGACACATGAAATATTCATTCTTCCTGGGTCTATTTTCTTATTGTTATTTTGTTGTCTTCTATATTCCCAGCATTAGTTGCTTCAATTTCCCTTTTTACAGTTTCTTCTGGTAAGTTATCTCCTAGGAAATTCATGTTTATTTTATCAGAATTAATTACACTTATCATTTCCCTTGAGTTCACTTTAGTAGAGCTAGGAAGCCTTCCCTACTGATGAGTTGACAGCTATTGGGAAATTTGTCCTAGCGGGAATTCAATGTTCCTAAGGGACACCTCAATCTCTTAGATTGAGGCATCATGCTGATTTATTGTCAATTCAGTTCTTTTCATAAATTGTAAGGTTTCTGCCTTGAAAGCATTAAATGCTCCTTTTAGTCCTATTTATTAAGTGTGATGGTTGTTGGGCTGATGATTGTTATTGTAATTATGCCCCTGCCTAGGCTGTGAACTGTTCTCGTTGAAATTTCCATTAGTGTTATTGTTACTTTAGGAGAAATTTGGATGATTTATCCATCCAGGCTTGTAGCTATTGGAGTAGGGGTTGTTTTGCCCATGGTTTTGATTTACATTATTATATCTGAGGTAGTTATTTGCTCCATGATAGAATGTGCAAAGGGATTATTCATGTTGCAATTATCACGACTATGTTTTCCCCACATAAATTGCAGTAAATTTCCTGGGCGTTGTTCATATTCATGCTCCCAATTTTTTGGTTTAAGGTATTTATTTCATGTTGGTGAGCCAAAATTTGATTAGTCTCATTTATATTATTAATCACTTTTTTATTGAAATTAAGCCTTTCAGTAGGCTATTGGTATGTGTTGTTTGCCATTTCCTCAAAGAGTTCATATGCCTCCTCCTGAGTTTTGCTGCTCATAGAACCTCCAACGACTGCATCATTTAGGGTCCTAGTGGGTGCACTCAATCTGTTATAGAATGTTTGTAATTGCATCCACTGAGGGAACCCATGATGAGGGTAGTGCCTGAGGCACTCCTTGAAGTGCTCCCAGCTATAACATAAAGTATCTCCTTCTTGTTGGCAATAATTAGTTATCTCAATTCTCAACCTGACAGTCTTTGCAGGTGGGAAATACTTAGCTAAGAATTTTCTAGCCAAATCATTCCAAGTGAGAATAGAATCGCCAGGTAGGGAACTAAACCAACTCTTAGCTTGGTCTCATAGTGAAAAAGATAATAAACTTAGTCTAATAGCATCATTGACGCCACTGAACCAAAACATATCACAAATATCCAAAAAAATTGGAGATGTGTGAGTTGGGATCCTTTGTGGCTAACCTGCTAAATTGGTTATTTTGCACCATATATAAAGTTAATAGTTTGATTTTAAAATTATTTGCCTCTACATTGGGTCTAACTATGGTGTGTGGGATTTCCCTTACTGTCGGCAATGTATAATCTCTTAAGGCTCTACCCCTTTGTTCTCATAACCCTTCCACAGGATTTCCATCTAAATTATCCATCTCTAGTTTTTCTTGATTTATTATTATTTGTTCTCTCCTAGCTCTTAAGTAGGTTCTATCTATTTTAGGATCGAAGAGAATGTTTGAACAAACTCTTCTTCTCAAGCAACCTACATTTCTACTTAATAGAGAGCAGTTCACAGTAACCAACACAAATAATAATAGAAATTTAAAAAGAAAATAAATAAAATTAAAAATACACAAAAATTATTTGCAATGTAATTACAAAAAATAAGAAAATATACGCAGTAAGAAATATTTTAAATCACCAATTACTAACAAATTCTCTTTAATGCAAAACAATTCACCGCTCCCTGACAATGGCGCCAAAAACTTGACAAACTGAAAATAATGGATTGTGAAGTCTCGAGGTTTATCGTCCACTAAGAACGGGGTGTTTCGTTATTAAAGTGTATTTGATTTGACTGATGTTTGAACAATGCATTAGTTGTTGATATTGATTCTAATTTTAATAATCAGGGTTTCTTTGATTAAAAATTACTTATCATAAAGTAGGGAGAGTTGGGTTTAGCATACAATTCGTTAAGGGTTTTGTGTAAGTACTCTTTTTTATCAACTTTTAGAGGCAAATTTATTAGATGTTTTAATTATAATCAAGATACATATGCTTCTCTAGGGTGTCCCTTAAATTGCACTAAATTTTGCCTAATGCTCAGATATGAACACAAAAATGTTCAATCTCAGCACATTCACCCTCGTGTGACTGTTAATAATTGAATTTGATACTTACGTCTAAGTTAATAAATCCATTGTTCTAGTTAGGCGTCGCATAAGCTTGATTCCATTGATGGCTCATATGCATCAGTTCTAAGTTTAGCTAAGGAAGAGAGTATTAGGCTAAGTGGGTTATGTCACATCACCCACAAGCACACAATGCATCATATTCCTCACATAAGCTTTGAGCGAGCTATGAAGTTCAATCGGTGGCTCTTGGCCAACATACATCAGCTTCTCAGCTTAGCTAAAGGAACAATGCTACGATGTTCATAGAGCTTGTCACGATGCTCTCGGCAAACGTGCATATGTTCCTAGCGTAAGCAAATGGTGAGCAGTGGAGCTCAAAGATCATGTATTGTTCCATTGCTCTGTTCTTCTTTTCAACCTAAGGACTTGCATCGATCATCCTCGTGCAGCGAATGTTGTCACAGGCATTCGCGGCGAGGATGCTCAATATGCATACTCTTAGTTTTAAGAGATAAATTAGCTTGATGGTTTTCAGAGTTTTAAACATTCACATAAAAATATAATTATGACACAATATTCATCTAAGCGAGAATATCCATTATTAATTTTGGAGTACAAACACAATCCATCCCTGAATTCATTACATGCATGTGCCCAACTCTCCCGAATGAGGGTTTAAGCTTACATTAGAAAAGAAATACAATAACAACACATAAGAACTATGAGCCTTTTCATGGCTCTTACAAAAAAGAAATTGATAGAGATGGAGATACAATACTAGAAACTGTTGTCGCGTTCATCGGATCTTCTCTATATCTCAGACCTACTTCTCTCTTATACTTCATGTGCTTGATCTTCTTCAATAAAAGTCATCTCCTTCCATGGTTAGGGGGCTCTCTTTCCTTTTGCTTAGTAGCCTCAAGTATTCTGAATCCTTGAATATCAAAATGTGGAACCCTCTTTATCTTAAATTCGTGTTTTTATAGACTTTTTTAATTAATTCTCAACATTTAATTTGCCAACCCTTTCCATTCTTGAGAGTTGAAATCCCATTAATAATTATTCTGATCTGCTCTTGGAAAAGGGAGTTTTAATTACAATTATAATTAATCCTTGTAATGGGAGAGAAGGAATTATGACTTTTGGCTTTTCATATGATGTTTGAATGCTCTTGCTGGGCAAAGCTTATGGCAGGAACTACAACGTGTGGTAGTGCCAGAGTCTTCATTTCAAGGGCACTGTGGCACGTGGTAGCGCCAGAGTCTCGGTTTAAAGGGCACTGCACCGAGCGGTATCGCCAGAGTTTCAGTATTTGGATCGCTACAGTGCGCGATAGCATGAGAATTTCTATTTTTAATTATAATATGAAGCATCGAATGATATTTTAATTTCACTGTGGCGCGCGACAACGCCAACGTTTCGGCTTTGGGACCACTGTAGCATGCGGTAGCATAAGCGTTTCGGCTTTGGGAACACTGCAAGCGCGCGGTAGTGCCAGCGTTCCGGTCTTGTGGCCGCTGCGGCGCACGATAGTGTGCAAGTCTCTGTCCCAAGTCCGCTATGGTGCACGGTAGCACTACACTCTCGGTTTAATTTTTGCCACTGCGTGCTATGGCGGGCCATGGAAAAAATTTTCCTGTTTTTTAGATTTTTATTCTAGATTTGACTTTAGCTCTTCCTTGTCCTTAAAACATCAAAAACACATCAAAGCATACGATTTCTAATAAAAAGTGTCTATTTCTATTGACTTAAATTACTATAAATCTTAGATTTATCAACTGTAGCACACTACTGCGCTTTATAGCAGACCTATGACCGAGAATCAGACGCCACCATGCACTGTAGCGGTTACCAATTCGAAGGTCTGGAAATATCACGTGCCACAACGGATATAAGATGTTAATAAGCGTTGTGGCAGAAATTAATTTGAAAGTGCTATGCTACCACGGGCCATAGCGGCCCTGAGATCGAGACTACCGTGCTACTGCACTACAACGGTATTAAAATTGAAAGTCTGGCGTTACCGCGTGCTGCATCAGGTACATAATTCGAAAGTCTAGCGTTACCGTGCGCTGCAGAGATCTTAAGACCGAAACTCTGGCACTACCGTGCACCGCAGTGCTACATAATTTGAAACTCTCGCACTACCATGCACTGTAGCACCCTCAAAACTGAAACTCTAGCATTACCGCACGCCGTAGCACCCGCCGTAAATTATGCATTCAAAACAGCATAGGGAAAGCTAAATATTATAACTCCTCTTCCCACAGCAAGGAATTATTGCAAATACATTAAAGTCCCTCATTTCCAAGAGCATAATAGAATAAAAACTTAATGAAATTCAAATCTCAAGGAATGGGAAAGGGTAGTTGATTAAATGCTGAAGGATTATTTGGAGGGCTATAAAAGCATAGCTTTAAGACTAAAGAAGTGTCCCAATTTTTGATAATCAAGTCCATTCGAGATTAAAAATGTTGAGCATTAGAAAGGAGAGTCCCCCCTGCCACAAGGAAGGAGAATGTTTTGCACTGAAGGAGAAAGGACCAAGCACAGGAAACAGAAGGGAGAACAAGCTATGAAATAGAGAGAAGGTCCGGCAAATGTGACAGCAGTTCCTAGTATTATATCTCAATCTCACTCAGTTTCTATTATGTAAGAACCATGCAAGGGCTATCAATTATTAATAGCTATTCTTGTATTCATTTTTAATAGAAGCCTAAATTCTCAATGGGGAGGGTTGGGCATATGCATGTAATGAGTTAAGAAATAAAAAGTGTTTGCACTCTAAAATTATTAATGAATATCTTTTTTCATCATTTCTTTTGATTAAATAATGTGGAGAATGTTTTTGGATGAATTGTATGTCAAGAATATATTTTAAGCATATGAACATTTTAAACTAGGAAAACCATCAAGCTAGTTGATATATTGAAAGTACGAGTATGCATTTCTTTTGATTAAATAATGTATGTGACAACATTCGTTATGCGAAGATGACTAATGCAAATCCTTAGGTTTAATATGATGAATAGAGCGATAGAATAATAAATAATTGTTGAGCTCCACTGCTCACCATTAGCTTATGCGAGGAATTTGTGCATGATTTCCTAGAGTCTTGTGATAAGTTCTATGAGCATCATAGCATGGTTCCTTTAGCTAAGTTGAGAAGTTGATGCGTGTGAGCCAAGAGACACCGTTTGAGCTCCATAACTTGTGCTAAGTATATGCAAGGATTACAACGCATTGTGTTCTTGTGGGTGATGTGATATAACCCACATAGCCCAATGGCTTTCTTCCTTAGCCAAACCTAGATCTGATGCATGTGAGCTATTGGTGGAATCAAGCTCATATGATGCATAACTAAATCTATAGATTTCATAACTGAGACGTAAGGATTGAGTTCAACTAAATTGATCACATGAGGGCTGATGTGCCAAAATTGAACCTTCTTGTGCTCATCTCCGAGCACTAGGCAAAACTTAGTACATTTGGGGGACAACCTAGAGAAGACTATATTTCTTGATTATAAATTAAAACATCCAACTCATTTGACACTAAAAGTTAATAAAAAATAGTACTTACACGAACCGTTAATGGATTGCATGCTGAACCCAGCTCTCCCTACTTTTTCAACAAGTAGTTTCTAATCCAAAAAACTTTGATTTGTTAAAATTAGAGCCAACATCAACACTAAATCACCATTGAAATATCATTAAACTCAAATATACTTTAGTAACGAAACAACACCATTCTTAGTGGACAATAAATATCAGGATCTCACCATCCCAAATATTACTTCAAACCACATGCACTTACGTGTAAGTGCAGACGTACAAATTCAGTTTGTCTGCAGTCACATGTGACAAATTCCCAATTATAGTCAAGTTAAGTTTTCAGCCAAACCCATCTTAATTGCAGAATATGCCACCTGTTATTGTAATTCATTCATCAACATATAAGAAAGATCAAAGTGCAAAAGAAAAAATAAATATAACATCTATTTCCATTGCACAAAAATGAAATAAAAAAGAACAAAAACTCAACTCAGTATAAAAGTGCAGAAAAGTAAAAGCATCCAGAACATTAATTATTATATATTGAATTGAATTTAATAAAAAGGCATACTCATCCTCACAAACAGAAAGTAAATCAAACTAAGCTCTAGAAATAGCAGGAAGGTCCTCCTCCTAGCTAAGCTCCTCACCTGATGCTATATCCACAAACAACTCTGAGTTTGATATTGTCAGTATCATAATGCCAGGGCCTCAGCCAAGAATAGAAAAACTTGCATTAGACAATTGTCTAAGTAAATTTTAAGCTGATTTAATAAAAACTATATATTTTAAGATATCACATTTGTTAATCATTTGAGCATTTAAAGAGGTGCAACAAGCAACAAAAGAGCAGTATAATTATAAATAAAATATTTATAACTAAATAAAATGAAGTATTTAAAGAATGTACCTCAACTAGAAGCTACAATAAGGTTTGGCAATAATAATATATACAAATAAAATTCATCATAACATGCTTATGATCAGATTAATACATGCTAAAAACTGAACTGAAGCATATAAATAAATTGAAACAACATCTAATGTAACTAGCATCCTAACATATAAATACAAGGTACTGAGTAAAGCTGAACTAAACTGTAAAACTGTTCAGAAAACAAAAAGCAGATATATTAAATGCTGTAATAGAAATTGACTAAATGAACCCGCTGAAACTGAACTAAAAATGAAATTAGAGATGTGCCTAAGCTAGTACTGCCATAACAGAAAATTGGCTAAACGAAACCACTGAACAAAAAGTCTACATGATACTCTAGCTGACATCACCATTTCTTTGTTGGTGGTTGGATGTCACAGCGCTAGCATGATACTCTAGTAGTCCTCATTCCGAAGGAGGAGGGTGTAACAACCCAAGTTATTACTCAGGATTAATTAAGACTAATCTTAGTCTTAACTGGGGTTCTAGTACACTAAATAAGTTATTTAGAACTCATCTCTAGGATCTAGGTTAAATCTGGAATCAATTGAATAAAATATGAAATTCTAGAAAATTCCAAAACCCTAGAAATTAACTTTTTATTTTGACCTCAGATTCAAAATCTGATTTCTCCATTGCGTTCACCACTCCCAAATTAGCTAGGGGTGAAATTTTGGATGCATTTGGAAGTCATTGGATTTTCGGCAAATATTTTAATATTATTTAAATATCCTAAAAATTCAAGTAATTAAATACTCGTCAGATCAAAAATCCGAGTGCATCGTTGCGTTCCTCACTCCTCATTTAGCTAGGGGTGATTTATTGGGAATTTTTGGAATATTCCTAATAAATTAGGCTAAATTAATTAAATGTATAAAATTTTATTAGATATTAATATTAATTAATTTAAACTAACGGCCGCCGTCTTCTTTTAATCACGCCGTCCCCTTTTTCCGCTAAACCACGTTTGATGGGCATCGACTCTTCTACGCCGTCCGATCGAATCAGTTGATCTGATCAAACGGTCCGTGGGCAATCTCTCCAGCTGGGTTGCTAGCGTGCGACGTGTGTTACGCGGGCCTGCACGCGGCCAGCTGAGTCGCAGACGCGCGTCTGCAGCCGCTTAAGGGTTAGCTCAAAAACCCAGCATGCCTTCTAGCCTCTCGGGAAGCCTCGAGGAGATCAAAGAGAAGGTTTTGCAGACAACAGCAGGTCTCAAATACCCTAAAGCCATCAATTGAAAACGATCAGGTACCTAATGGATAGTTCTTCTGCCTTACAATCACTAAATGAATACTACAGTAACATCCATATTACCATCTACTCAGAATGAAAGGCATGGAATGGAAAAGTACTTTTATGATTAGTAAAAGTTAAGGACCAAATTAGGGAGTGAACAATAACTTTATAACTTAGAAAAATGGTTATAAGATATTTAGGAATAGATAAATTAAATGGTTAAACTTTAGTCTTTATATTAAAAGATATTAGAAATTCTAATATCAATACATTAAGGAGATAGAAATTAAGAATTTATAGTGTACAAACTCTTCAACATACCACCTTATTTTTAGAGAATTAGATTCTTATCATTTAAATTAAGATATGACTTAAAACACATAGAATATATCTTAGAGAAAATTAAGTATTTTGATCATATCCTTATCACACTTGTAACTTTTCTCTTACAAAATAAGATAAGAAACTAATGAAATTATATTCTTATAGACTTCCCTAGATTGGTAGAAATAAACTATGAATAATCATCTTTTACTCCCAGTGCATTTTATAACTCTTGCTAGAGAAATCAAAAACTCTGGTTAAACTCTTATAGCATGAGTAAATATTCAACTAAAGTAAGTAGAATAATAGAAAGATCATTTATTATTTAATGGTAAAAAAAATATTATTATCCATCACAAATGCCTACAACTTCATGCCTTATTATTTCCCCAAATCTTATTACTAGTTTATTGATAAATTCTGCACAACTGTAAGGATTCCAATTTAGAACACAGACTATTCTTATAATAAATTGAAGATATCAATTCTCTTATGGATTTGGTTAGAGTTTGGCTTTAAAATATCAGACACAGCAATTTCAGAAGAACTTATTAGATCTCAATTTTCAATAATATTCATGATTCTATAAAAGTCTTAAAACTATAATTAATACGTAACCTTTAAATTTAGAACCATGCAATTCAAACATAGTTCCATGTTTTAAAGATCATTTGATCCTGTAAATTAAAGTAAGGCTAATTTCTATAGTTTAGTCTTTGATTCCTAACCATTTATAAGCTTTGATGTTAGGTCAATTTAACTTAACTTAAATAGTATAGATAATTCTACCCTATCTTGGTAGGATAAATCCCTAACTTTGGATACACTGAATATGTTGTTAATAAGCTTGATCTAGTAATTAATTTAATAAATACCCGATTCCTTAATTTAATCAATTTCATACTTTTGTAACTTCTAGAAATAATTCTTTTCTAAGAAGTGACTTACCCAATTAGGTGAATAACTTCTCATTCCTTAGCTTGGATTGACTTAGATCCTTAAATTTATGGTTGAATAAGTTACAATTATAACTTGAAAATTATCTGCCTATATTATTCCTTAAATTCCAAGCATCTCATTTTCTTAGAATGAGTATTCTCATTTCCTTTGGAATGAGAAATTATAACTATAGAACCTTATATAGTTAAAACTCTTAGAATCTTATCCTAAATAATAAGAAATTCATTATTTGATTTATTACAATTTAAAATATCAAGTCATCTTATGTGACTGATGCAATAGACTTCTCTCTCATATGAGGTTAAAGTATCCAAGTTGGATAATCACCCTCTTTAATTAAAACATCATCCCTAACCAAGGATGATTACTTGGTTAATAATATAAGCTTAAAGTAAATTAATTTTATGATTAGTTCACCCTGTATTCTTTAATGTGAGATTTTATAATGATTATATTATATTAACTTATGTATGTTCACTCATCAATTAAGCTATAGTGAACTTTGCTTCATTCTTAGTATTAGTCTTATAATAATGATCCTATCTAGTCTGAATTAAAGAACCTTTATTCTTTGAAAATTTAAATCCCTTAGATTGCAAAACATTTCTGAATTCTAATCTTTAGATTAAAATATATAGTTGATTCCTTATAAACTCTTTTTAGTTAAAGCTCTTTATGGTAACTTATTGAGTTGATCTTGTAATTTCCCTTATCTACCTTGATTGAATAAGAATTCTATTTCCTTTATTATAATTAAGTGATGAATGTCGCTTAAAGTGGATAGATTAATTGAGAAAAATCTTAATCTTATTGAATAAGAAAATCTCCTTTTCTAAAGAATTTAAATTCAACCTTTGAATATGTGCCTAAGTCGTGATATGACTAAAGCATTTATTGATTCTTCCTTTAAAATGAATTCTCATTCAAGATGAATAAAATATAAGTATTAGATTCCTAAGCCACATACTGTGACTTGGATTTTAACAACCAGATCTAGAAATTTTGACATAAGTTATAGAATGTGATATATGATCATAGCCTTAGTTCTTATTAAATCTCCTAACACTTATCTAGATGGATAAGAGAATTCCTTGCCATTACCAAGATAAAGATTATGACTTGTGTCAATAATAATTTCTCTGAATCTTGGATGTTAAGTCATCATGTGTGACTAAAACAACCTAAGTCCTCCCTTAAAACCTTAAAGAATATGTATCCTAAGTGGATATTGACCCTTTTTGCTTAGTCAAAACCTTTTAATAAGAAATGAATATCTATTTAGTAGTTCAAACCTAGTATGGACTAATTTATATAGTTAGTCCATCCTCATCTTGTTCTAGGTAAAACAAAAAAACAAAAAAAAAAAAAAATATAAGCCAAATTATTTAAATTCATTATTAGATTTAGACTTAATAATGGAACTTTGTCCAAACCCTAAAATTCTAATAAAATAAACAATCAAAGAACGTTAATTCTTTGATGCCAAGTCCTTGGATTCCAATTCTTTAAATTGGAATTTGTGTTATCCTTTAATCTTCATTAATTCTTAAACTAATTTATCTAAATTTTCTTAAGTGGAAAAATTCACTTAAGTATAAAACCTTTAAGATCTTTGATCCTTATAATATCCTATACTTAGTGTGTGATGTCACCTGCTAAGTATAAATCTTATATTATAATAAAAAACCTTAAGTTATGAATTTAGAATTAATTATCATACCTTTGAAGTTATATTCAGTTTGGGTGAATATTAACTTCTCTTTCTTTATTGCTACCCGTATTAAGAGATGATTATCACTTAGTTTGGATAGTTTCTTTAAAAATATTAAAGTTTTGGGATTAAAATTCTAAAATAGAAAGATCCTTAAATGTCCTAAAATGATTCAGTTTGTTAAAGAAATCTATTGTTGCATTGTGGCAAGGTGCCATAAGTGCAGTTTAATTATTGCAGGACTTTATGTGCTTGAAATCTCCATCTTCTCTAGTAAGAATTCAACCAAAACTATCAATTGATATAATAATTTTGAAAAACAATCCTGAATAATGATCAAAATTGATTATTTGATCTGAGTTCTAAGATCTGATTATGAGCCTTGACGTGTCTTCCACCTTTACCAGACTATTCTACATTCATTTAAACTCTTGAAATCGTATTATTCAAGTCTAAGTAATTCCAAATTTTAATATTCTACTCTATTTATTTTCCACTTGAGTGATGTCGAGGACGAGATCGTTCTTAAGTGGGGGAGTCTGTAACAACCCAAGTTGTTACTCAGGATTAATTAAGACTAATCTTAGTCTTAACTGGGGTTCTAGTACACTAAATAAGTTATTTAGAACTCATCTCTAGGATCTAGTTTAAATTTGTAATCAATTGAATCAAATCTAAAATTCTGGAAAATTCCAAAATCCTAAAAATTGACTTTTTATTTTCATCTCAGATTCAAAATCTGACTTCGCCATTGCATTCAGCACCCTCAAATTAGCTAGAGGTGAAATCTTGGATGCAATTGGAAGTCATTGGATTTTTGGCAAATATTTTAATATTATTTAAATATCCTAAAAATTCAAGTAATTAAATACTCATCGGATTAAAAATCCGAGTGCGTCGTTGCGTTCCTCACTCCTCATTTAGCTAGGGGTGATTTATTGGGAATTTTTGGATTATTCCTAATAAATTAGGCTAAATTAATTAAATGTATAAAATTTTATTAGATATTAATATTAATTAATTTAAACTAACGGCCATCGTCTTCTTTTAATCACGCCGTCCCCTTCTTTCGCTAAACCCCGTTTGATGGGCATCGACTCTTCTGCGTCGTCCGATCGGATCAGTTGATCCAATCAAACGGTCCGTGGGCTGTCTCTCCCGCTGGGTTGCTAGTGTGCGATGCGTGTTACGCGGGCCTGCACGCGGCCAGTTGAGTTGCAGACGCGCATCTGCAGCCGCTTAAGGGTTAGCTCAAAAACCCAGCATGCCTTCTAGCCTCTCGGGAAACCTCGAGGAGATCAAAGAGAAGGTTTTGCAGACAGCAGCAGATCTCAAATACTCTAAAGCCATCAATTGAAAACGATCAGGTACCATCCAAACTTTAGATTTTTTATCGTTTGATCGACGCATTCATAGTTCGTATGCCTTATTATGCTGATTTTCGTAACCTCTTATTGCATCTATAAAAGATCAGAGTTCGATCGAGCCCTAAGAAGCTCGATTGAAGTTACGAGAAAAATAAAACCTAACCCTAGATTCTGGCTCACCGAAATGACGAAGGAGGCGAAGGGTCATCTTCGGACCAGGTTGAATCATGCCAGTCCAATCTTGAACCCTGGTAAATCGGGTCGGGTTCTTTTGGTATAGCACCCCATGTAACAACCCAAGGTTGTTACCCAACTTAAATCTAGCTTAATCACATCATAATTATCATTCCATCACGTTCATCTAGTCATTAAAACCAAACCCTGAAGGTTGAAATAGTTCGGAGACCAATCGATTAATTTGAAATATTTTAATATTTAATTAATTAGAAAATTGAGGTATTTATTTTGACCTTGAAATTGAAATTCAATTTCGCCGTTGCGATCGTCACCCCCAAATTAGCTAGGGGTGATGTTTTGGACGCGTTTGGAAGTCGTCGGATTTTCGTGAATATTTTAATATAATTAAATGCGTCGAAAAATAGGATAATTAAATAATCGTTGGAATTGAAATCTGACTTCATCATAGCGCACTGCATCAGGTCACGGCAGGTCACAGCGGATTGTAGCGGACTGCATCAAGTCACAGCGCAATGGCGCTACCGCGCGGGAAGCGCTACAGCGCGTTCCAGCACGCTGCAGCGCGCTGCAGCACCCAGATTTGCAAATTGCCCAGAAATTCCAGAAAGCTGCCCAGATTTTTGTAAACTGCCCAGTGTTGGCTAAAATAGCCAAAACTTCACTGTTTAGGTATTTTAAGACCCCTAGGACTCTAGTGGGGCTAAGTTATATCAAAAGTGAACACTACATAAAATTTTATATGAAAGTTAAATTTGAAAACCTTGCTATTATTAATAAGTGATCAAAACCTACCTTGTACCAAAAAGGCATTGTGCAAATTGTTGGATACCTTAGAATTTCAGTGCCAACAATAATCTAAAGTAATATTTAGGTTTTGAACCCTATAAAATTAGAAAATTACCAATTTACCCTTATAAATTCAAATGACTATAAATAATTCATTAGACCTCGGAATTCAGTGTTCTTGGACTCTATGGAATTCTTGCACAGTAACCTACCATAAACTGCATAAAAATTTAAGTTTTAGTATAGCAAAAATTATTGAAATACCCTTAGGTCAAAAATCTTAAATTGGACCTACAGGATCTGTTTCTCGTCCAAATTGGGCGTACTTATTGTCTATTTTCAAATTAGACAGTAAGGAATCATTTGGAATCAAGAAACTCTAATTTGGACTCCTAAATCAAAAATTGACTTTTAAACCTTTAAAGTAGGGGCAAAATAATCATTTTGTCCTAATATTTGATTAAACACCCATAACCTCTAATTAACATTCCAAAACACTAAAACCAATATTATAACTGTATTAGTGACACTTAAGCAAGCAAAATCAACTATTAGGTTAGATTCCAGGATTTCCTTAAGTCTTTAACACTACACCCTAAGGACCCTTCCTGAGATTAGGACTAGTTCTTAGGTTAGAGTTCATTTATTGGGTAAATTGGGTTACCTAATGGGTGAAACCTTAGTTTTATTAGTTTCTAGAATTTTCTTTTATTTTACAACTTGTTTTGATTATTTTGTCTTTTAATTTTAGATTTAAGATAGGAGATTTATTCTATTAAGTTTGATTACTTAATAGGATTGGCCTTAATTAGTAGATCACTTATAGAATGAAACCTATAACTTAGGTCTTATCCTTTTTGGGTTATGTGATTAAAACCTAAATCGCATAGTATTTAATCCATAATCTATAGGCTTAGAGGATCTTGATCAGATCTTAGATAGAACGTCTAAATTCACCAAAATTAGGACGTATGATTTATTGATTCAACTTCTAGTCGTCATTTGGTTGAACTAGATTAGAACCTGATCAGTTCTAATCCTTTTAACTTATAAGGACGAATTTCTAAGTTACACTCGATAGTAGGAAAACGGTGATCCTGAACTGGTGTAACTTGGAATAATTAGAATGGATAATATAAAACAAATGATATCTCCATATTAGTAAAGTCCATTGCTTACTTTTGATATTTTGTGCTATGCATTCCTTGTGTATTTTTGTGCCTTAACTCCTTGAGCATATCATACAATATTTTGATGAATAAATAAAATGTTAAGAAAATATGAGGACTCCTTAGATTCCTTGCGAATATATTAAAGTGATTGATTAAAGATATTAATTGTATGTGTTAGAGCTGCCTCTCAGTTATGTCTTCTTTGCCTAGTCTCCTTGTTGACACTAGGAGAAGACCTAGTTTATATCTTCTTTGCTTAGTCTCCTTGTTGACACTAAGAGAAGATTTGTTGTATTTTATTTGCCTAGTCTCCTTGTTGACACTAGGAGAAAACCCTATATATCTGCCTAGTCTCCTTGCATGACACGGGTTATATAGTTTGCGCCTAGTCTCCTTGATGACACTAGGATCCTTTTGATATTCAGTGGGTTGGATTAGCTCTTTCTGTATGGCAGTTAGTACACAGATGTTTATATATATGCAGTTTGATGTTTTGGTTACTTTTCAGCATTTTTATTCAGTCAGCTATTCCTTTGTCCTGCTTATATATATATATATATATATATTTTAGGATATTAGAACTTTGCTGCTATTATATGTATTATTGCTGAGTTATGTTATTTAATTTGCATATTTCCTTTGATCACCAGCATGTTTAGGATGTAGTAATTTCTTTCAGCACTTGTTTAGTTATTTATATATGCCTTGCCCTATTTAGTTTGCATGTGAGACATGTCTTAGCCTCTCTTTTTGCTTAAGTTATAAATGATTATTTATAGCTTTTTCCTTCTCTATCGCATTGCTAATTGCTCCTATATTTGTATAGTTAGTGCTTAGAAATGGTAAAATGGTGATATTACAAAACACATATAAAACTTATCAGCTTAAAATGTACTTAGACAATTGTCTAACATAAGATTTTCTCCTTTTTGGCTGGGGCCCTACATTGTGAAACCGACAATGGCAGTCATAGAGCAGATAGAGGATCCAGTACCTGAGGAGGAGCTATACTTAGAAGAGGAGCAGCAGCTCAGGCCAGAGCATATCTAGTCTTTAGATTTATATATGAGGATGAGTGCATTTGCATTTCTTTTTTCATTTAAACTTTAATTGTTGTAATAATACAGGTACCCTTGACCGTGTATTTGGATTTACATGCTTATATTCTGAGCCATATTTTGCACTTATATTATATTATGATGTTTGGATGTCATTTACTGCTTCCGCACTTTGTACATTTACTTATATAGTGACTGTTAATTGATTCTGTGTTAATCCTTCCCTAATCAGATGAATTGTGGATATTATCCTAATCCAATGGTGAGTGAGGGGTTAGCCAGAGTGACACTCCACCCTTAGCTTAATCCTTTGGTGGATTAAGGGTGCGGGTCGCCACACCCCACGTCTCGATGCCAAATAATGCCACGTGGCATATCGAACGGTGACTGCAGCGGGTCAGTCTTCTGATCACGTGCGGGTCTCGCCGTCTCATTCAAACAAGTCGTATATCGACATGTGTCGCTCGTAATCCGCGTGTGCTTCTACGGGTCCCACCTGCAGCAAAAAAAAAAACAAAAATTATATTAATTTATATATTTATAATCAGATAAATTAATTTCAATTTATTAAATGAATAAATTGAATAAGGTATTTAATTAATTCATTTAAACCTTAACTTCAGGTAACCATATCTCCTAAAATACTTGACCAAATTATGCAAAATTATATATCATTAGATTTAGAAATTTATAAGGAATTTATTGGCATTATCAGAATTTTATTTGGAGATGTATATAACATAGTAATATTAAGGACTCCTAATTAAGCCCTAAATATCCCAAAACTTCAATCAACCATAATTTGTAAACCATTAATACAAACATATCCAATATGGGTCTTAAAATACTCATAAAACCCTAAGAAACATTCTAGTAGTATTAAGTTTGTTATTTGGATTAGCATTTGACTAATGACATTTAGGACCTAACCCTAATTAGCTTAATTAACCCTAGAACTTTAATTGACCATGAGTTGGTCAATTGAGCTCCAAATTAGATGATCCAAACATCAATTTAGATCAGCAAAACCTAAATTATAGTAATCTACATAAATATTTAGGATCCAACGGTTAGATTTGCTAATCACCCCTAATCACCCTAAAAACTTGATTAGTGAATATTAGCAAATCTAATAATCCAAATTGGACAATTCAAATTTTAGAGAACTCCTAGAACCTATTAGAACCTAACTGTAGGGTTGGATTAGTGATTAGTTGATTAATTTTACTAATCACTCACTAATCACCCAAACCCTAATTAGGGCAAAACTTAGCCAAATTGAACCTACCACTAGTCATTAATACTTAACCAAATTTAATAAAATTACTGTCTAAACTCATATTAGATAGTAATTAATCATTCCACATCATTAAAATCTAGAATTAAGCCCTAATTCTTAAAGGTGAAATTTAGACCCTTAAGTAGGGGCAAAATGGTCATTTTGCCCAAATTTAGGGTTTAATGTTTTGAAATCCTAATTTTATCTCTAAATTATAACAAACAGTAATTAAAGTGATTTAGACCTAGATTTAAATGATTCTAAGTCTCACATTAGAAAAATTGAACAAAAACCCTAAGTTAAGTTTTAAGTAAAACTTAAGTGAATTATGAGAGATCTTTCATTTCCTTTGAACATTCTTAGATCATCCTTTAGGTCTTATAACTTTAGTTAGGATGTGTGTCTAAGTGATATTCTTAGATTTTAGAGCTTTAAATTCCTAAGATTAGGAATAGATCTTAAGTTAAAATTCATCTAATAGGTGAAATAGGTTACTCATTAAGGTAAAACCTTGATCTTACTAGTTTATTAGATTTTTCATAGTTTATTAATTGATTATTTGATCTTGTAACATTAGAATGAGGATTATAAATCTATCCTATTGAACTTGACTTAATTCAATAGGGTTTGCCTTAAGACTTAATCAGTAAGATGGGATTAAAACCTAGTCCTTTAGGATAGCCTTGTGATTAAGAATTAAACTTCATTCTTTGAGTTTGATTCTTAATCCTTTAAATCTTGATTTGGGCTAATCAAGATTTATGTGGGATTTATAAAATCATAACTTAGGACGATTAATTTGCTTACTTAACCTTGTAGGCGACTTGGATTTATTTATAATTAGGATGTGGCCAATCCTAATTATGTTTAACTTATAAGTTCGTGATTCTAAGTAACAAACAGTGTAGGAATTGTTGATTCTGAATCTTATGTAACATAGAGTAGTTAGAACATTTAAATTAGAAAACAAGTGATATCACAAAGTTTATGTAGTGCTAAATTATTACTTTGAATTTGAAATGCTATGCTTTTCTTGTCATTTGAGCCTTTTTCACCTTTGGACATACTTAAGTACTTGATACTTATTTTATATTATACTTTGAATTTCATTCACATATGTCATATGCATAATTTTAAAAGGAACATTAATAAACAACTTTATACTTGTGGTTTATGGTTTACTTAGCCAGCCACTTAGTATAACTTTACTTTAGGACTGCTTTTGCCTAGGAAATTTCTCCTATGGTACTTTATTTTGGCATTGGGATGTTTCTCCTATATGCCCTTTAGATACTCTGTGAATTTACTTTAAGATCTGGGATGTTTCTCCTAGATGCCTCTTTGGTGGAACTTACTTTAATCTGGGATGTTTCTCCTAGATTACCAGATGGACTTTACTTTTTGGCAGACTAAGTAAGAATATCTCACACGTAGAGCACTTTATTCTACATTACTTACATTTACTTTTCAGTCTCGTTACAGTTACTTTACATATTTTCTTTATACTTCAGACTTACTTTACTTTACCGTTTCAACACACTTTTTTTTCTATTTATATTTATCATTTTCTGTAGTTCATTTACATTTCAAAACTTTTTGTATGTCAGCCGTTTTACTCACTTGAGCACATGTTAGGATGTTAGTCTTTATATTTTCAGTACAGTACTTTTACTTATACTATAACTGGCATGTTAGTTTGATCATATTCCTTAAGACTTTTCTCTGTACTTAGTAGATTTACCCTTGTACTCTGATACTCATTAAGTGATTGTTAATCGTTACATTATTATGAAAAGTACACATTTTCCTTAAGATTGGATTGGAGTCTTAAATTCCAACCTAATGTTAAGTATAAGATGTGCTTAGTGACAACCACTCCTTAAGCCTTATGATTAGAAGGGGCGGCCGCCACAAAAGGGGCCTCAACTCCAAATAAGTTCTGCCATATTAGTTTGTGCAATACTATCTATAAGGTGGTGGACAAGATCTTAGTCATGTGCCTTAAGACAGTGATGCTTCCTTTGATCTCCCGAGAATAGGGTGCCTTTGTTCCCTAAAAAAGAAGTGCTGCTTCCTTTGATCATCGATCCTTGGTAACAGATAGTTATACTTAATTGTTAACTTGTTGATCTCTCTATAGTCGATACACATCCACATCAAACCATCCTTCTTTTTAATGAATAGCACTGGCGCACCCCTAGGGGAGGAACTAGGTCGAATAAGACCCTTCTCGAGCAATTCTTGAAGTTGACTGTTCAGCTCCTGCAACTCTTTTGGTGCCATGCGGTAAGGGACTTTAGATATGGGTATAGTACCTAGATTAACTTCTATTGCGAATTTCACCTCCCATATTGGTGGAAGACCTAGTAGGTCTTCAAGGAAAATATCAAGTAACTCACAAACAATTCTATTCTTAGTTATGGGTACAATTTCTTTCTTTTCACTTAGTATCGTCACTAGGTAGGCATCACAACCTTTCATTACCAATCTTTCTACTACTAAGGCATTGATTAATGATGCATGAGTGCTAAACTTTCCAATGAACAACTTGGCTTGATTACCACAGCCCAACATGATCTTCTTCTTTTGATAGATGATAGTAGCACCATGTTGGCTCAACCTGTTCATTCATAGAATCACATCTAGATTGGCTATAGGAAGTACCATTAACTTGGCTTCAAATTCCTTATCACCTATAGGGATTGGTGCTTTATAAAACTGATGAGCTGGCATATGGGCTCCAAATGGTAACCCAACGTTTAAAGGCATAGCTAGGCGGTATAGTGGCAGATTAAGGAATTTGGTCCAGCCATCTGACGCAAAGGAGTGATTAGCTCCAGTGTTGAATAACACATTGCAAGGCTTATTGTTCACATTTAGCAAGCCTAGTTATATATGCATAAAGTTAACTAATTACAAGAGAAAATATTGATAGTAAGAATAGATCAATTCAGGATTGTGTACTTAAAACAACATTGTTATCTTCAGTAGCCTCTAGAGGTGTGAGGGTGTAGACTCTTGACAACCCAAATTGTTACCCTAGTCAATTAGGACTAATTTAAGTGTTGATTCTGATCTTAGTGCACTAATGTAGTCATTAGAAATTCACCACCAAGACCTAGTCCAAATTAGGAGTCAAATGGATCAAATCTGAATTTTGGGAAATCCGAAAACCTTAAAATTTGAACTATCTAAATTGACCTCACATTCAAAATCGAACTTCGCCATTATGCTCGTTGCCCCTAAATTAGCTAGGGGTGACATTTTGATGGCAATTAGAAGTCTTCAAAATTTCATCAAATATTTTAACAATATTTAGAATACTTCGGAAATTAGGAAATTAAAATACTCGTCAAATCAAAAATTTGAACTCATCGTTGCATTCCTCACCTCTCAATTAGTTAGGGGCGAATATTTGGAATTTTTTTTAATCCAATTCAAATAATTGAATTTAAATAAATTAACTAGATTTTTAAATATATTAAAAATCAAATTAATTTATCATCTAACGGCGCCGCTCCCACGCCGCTCCCATCTTCAGCTCTCCATTAGCCTTACCGTCTGATCTGACGGGAAGCGCTAGCTGTTCGATCAATTGATCGAATGACACTGGGGCTTCATTCCCTCGCACTCACCGCGTGGCTTATAGAGAGTGGCTGCCACCGCGGTCTTCCACCCATTGCTCGGGTAGCTCCCTCATTGGATCCGCTGCACCTGGTTAATCCTCCATCTCATGGGCTTGAGCGGGGTGCGACCTGAAGACCCGGAATCCCAAGAGAAGCCATTGAACCTCCTGCCTCAGCAAATCGTTAGCTCAGGTACCCCCTGATCCATCTTAATCCATTAAGCAATTGTTGATTTTTACTTTTGCAAGCTTATTTCACATTGTTGATCGATGATCGATCAGTCTGATCGAATTCTGGTAAGCTCAATCGAGCAATTTTTCTGATCTTGCTACAGTGGAAACCGTTAGCGTTTGGCCCGTCACTCCTCATTCCAATACCCCCATACCTAGGGATGACCCTCGACGTTCCCCTGGATCACCTTCGATGATGCTTCGTATGCCAAATGAAAGCTCTATCCAAGACCTTCCCAAAGACGTGCGGGTCGACCCTTGGTGGCTACGGGAGGACGGTGAATTTTTGTTCCCTAGTGGGTACCGTCGCAGTTTGCTGCAGAGTTGGCTGAGGTCTGGGTCGAGCCGGGTCCATCGGGCCCACCCCGTAAATTGTGGGTCGCTTCGGCGTTGCCTCCGCAGCAATAGATGTGAGACCCGCTGGTAGCTTTGCGCCCACTCCAAAGGCACCGCGTGTCCACGGTGGGACCCTGCGTACTCTCAGCTGCCAGCCCGTGGACCCCACCATCTCATCTAGCGAATCAAGGCGCGCCACACGTCTTGCGGGCCCTGACTCTATCAGCAGTGTTGGCTCTTGGTGGGACCCACCATTTAAATCTGTTAAATCAGTTATAATTACTTAAGCGATAAGGTTAATTTAATTTAGATGGAATGATATTAAATGCAGAAACTTTAATCATTCATAACTTTCAATTTATAACTCCAAATATATTAAATATATATCTCATTTTGCTCAAAAAAATGAGAGGAATTTAATGGTAATATCAAATTTTCTATAGGATGAGTATTTAACATAGTGACAGTTTAGGATATCCACTCTCTTGTGCCAAGACTTCAAATGCTCATAACTTTGTGCCTAGTGACCCAAACTTAGCCAATATGGGTTTTAAACTAATCAGAAAAACCTCTAGGACAATTTGATAGTATTAGTTTTGCCATTAGGTAATTAGTTTGGCTAGTAACTTTTGGGTACCCTCTCTAATCACCCCTAAAACCCTAGAAATTGATTAGGCCATATCTTAGTCATTTAAAATTCAAATCAGGAAATTTAAAGTGCTATATAGCTTAGCAATTTAGTGTTAACAGTAAACCAAAATAAAATTTAAGTTTTGAACCTTAGAAAGCATAAGTTGACCAAAATACCCCTAACCTTTGTTATATCATAACTTAGCCAAATGAGGTCTAATTTGGGTTTACTCTTAGTTAAAGTACTCAATATGATATAGGGAAGCTATAGACACTGAGTTTGATGAATTTAGATCTCAAAAGGAAAAGTTAGGTTTTTGACCCCTCCTAACCTTAGAAAATTTCACATTTACCCTTAATCTTGGAACACTCATAGCTTAACCAATAGGCCTCAAAATTTAGTGTTCTTGGACTCTATGGAATCCTTGAACAGCAAGCAATAATAAACTGCACAAATTTTTAGATTTCATTAGGAGAAAATTTCTAGATTGCCACCTTAGGTCATAAGCCTTAGTTTGGACCTATAGGACCCATTTCTTATCCAAATTGAATGTACTTACTATCTATCTTCATGTTAGATGGTAAGTAATCATTTAGTAGTATGAAAATTTAATTTGGAGCCCTAATTTAAAAAGTAACTTTTAGGGCCCTTAAGTAGAGGCAACAGTCATTTTGCCCTAGATTTAGGTTGTCCTAGAATCTTAAAATATCTTTTAAAACATTAAAATTAGTAATAAAACTATTTTAAGCTCAATTTAAGTCTTAAATTCTCATAATTTGATAAAAGTCCTAGTATAAGTCTTGAAAATCCATAAGTAAGGAGAATGTTCCTTACTTAGCTAAAATGCACCCTTAACCTTCCCAAATAAGTAAAATAGCAAAGAAAATTAAATTCCATATTTTCCTAAAATTTCCCTAAGTCATCTCTTTAGGAACCTACATGACAGACTATAAAATACACGTTTGTGCTTGCACACAAGTGTACATGGTCAGAAGTAATAATTTGGAAGGTAAGTTCTGAGATTTATTGTCCTCAGGGAATGGTGTATTTTGTTATTAAGGTATATCTAAATTCAATAATATTTAAATAGTATGATTTTACCTTGATTTGGTTTTGTTAACAAAGCTATAATTCAAAGTTAAGAAACTATTTAAATTAGAGAAGAGAGTTGGGCTTCTTCAATGTAAAATAATAGGGACCTCATGTTGTATTACTTCTCAAGCACTTTTCATTCTTTATCGTTATGCCAATTAATCATGTGCACATTGTAATCCTTAGAGTTGTCCTCTAATTCCTTCAAGTGCAAATTTTGTGCAATAGATGAACACATTAGGGTTCAAATTCTGCACAAAAATTCCCATGAGATCGCAACTAAAGCATCTTAGTTTTCCTACGTCTAGGTTACCAAAATAACAGTTTTAATAAGGCGGTCTTAAGAGCATTGATTCGACTAATGAGCATCATGCGCAGTTCATATAATGAAGTGATTTCATTGGGCTCTATGAACTATGTCAAAGAATCCACTTCCTCCTTTCACGTATGCTGAGCAACGGAGCTCCATTAGTGGGTCTTAGCTCACATGCTTTGACTCCTTAGTTGAGTGTAAAACATGGTGCCGTTAGGCTCAAGAACTTCTCACTTAATTCTAAGCACCCCATGCACACATATCCTGCTCTTAACTAAGCAATGAGCTATGGAGCACAAGAAATTTTTTTATTATTGTTCGTATTTATAATTATATTTTCTTAACATGAGTTTTCATTTAGTCCACAACTTGATCTTAAGATGATTTCATTGAACCATTCAAAAATAGATTTTTATTTCAATGCTTGAGGAAGTTCTACATCATTCATTAAGTCCTTTACATTTCATAATAGGCTCAGCCCAACCCTCCCCAAGGGGTTTTGCCTTCCATTACAGTTGAGAAAAGAAAAAATATATATAAGGATGAAGACTATTTGATGATCCACTAAAAGAAATCAAAAGTAAGATTAAGAGTTTACTAGGAACAACCCTTGATGGGGTTCTCTAGATCTCTCATATTCTTCCTCTTCTCCTTTCCCTTAGCTCCATAGTGCAGCCTTTGGTTCTTTCTCCTCTAGCAATGGTCCTTTCCACCTCCCTTGGAAAGGTTTCCTTCTTCTTTTATGCAGCCCCTAAACACTGAATTTTTGGATGAAAATTGGGAACTCTTCTTTTGTGAAGAAGAGCTACATATATAGAGGAGTAAATCTCCTTCTTATCTTTTAAATTCTGGCTTTTTCCCTCCAAATTTCTGTGGTAATGAGTGCTTAGCCCACTTGAGGCATGACAAGACATCCCCTTTTCCATTCTTTAATCACCAAATCACTTAAAAAATATTCATTTTTCCCTAAAAAAATATTTTGCTGCAGAAGATATGGTGGCTGGGAGACAACGAGTAGGCTAGGGGGGTCTTGTCTCAGCCGCAAATAATGCCCTGTGAAGACAGGAATTCTGCGAGCCACTATAGTGTGTTGTAGCGATTGAGTTTTTAAACTTTTTCGCTGCAGCGCGCTGTAGCAGTTTTAAGTTTGAAAACTTGCCCGCTGCAACACGTAGTAGCGATTGAGTCTCAAAAACTCATCTGCTACAGTGCGCTGTAACGATCGAGCTTCAAAAAACTCTCGTGCTGTAGCAATTGAGTTTAAAAACTCACTCGCTACGACGCGCTGGAGCGATTGAGTTACGAAAACTGTCTCACTGTAGTGCGCTATGGTGCACCGTAGAGGAATTGCTCCAGATTTTAGGAATACACTTAGATTAGTGCCTTCTGCATTCCAATACCCAGAGTGCGCTGCACGCTGCAGCGTGCCGCAACAGTTTTCTCCCAAAAATTGTAGAAATACTCCAGAATTGCCCAAAAATTGCTGAGCTCACTTTTAACCTGAAAATAAGCAAAATTTGATCAAGGTGGGCTGTTTCTAATAAGGATTTATATGATTTTTTTCTATATTTATGCTATAAATTATGGATTCATCACTACACCTCACATTAAGACACTTTTTCCTAAGTTTAGGAATAGATCCTAGGTTAGACTTCATTTATTTGATAAAGTGGGTTATCCAATAAATGAAACATTGGTTTTATATTTTTCTAAATTTTATAATTTACTTCTAATTATTTTATCTTTCAATTTTAGATTAAGAGTAGGAGAATCATCCTATTAAGCTTGATATTTGCTTAATAAGGATTTGCCCTAATCTCTAGCTCATAGTTAGATTTAAACCTTAGATCTTATGTTAGACTGTTGGATTATGTGCTTAACTCTAACTAAAGGTATTAAAATGATAGTCCCTAGTTAAGTAGATCTTGATCAGTTCTTAGTTTAGAATGTCTAAATTTATCAATTAAGGACATGATGATTTGTTTTTTAACTTATAGTCGATTCTGATTTAGCTAAATTAGAACCTCATCAGTTCTAATTACTTTTAACTTATATGGTCGTGCTTCTAAGTTACACTCAATAGTAAGAAATTGAGATCCCGAACTTGTGTAACTTGGAATAATTAGAATAATTTAATAGATAATAGTTGATGTCACCATGTGTAGTAGAGTCCCTTACTTGTTATTGATTTAGTTGTGCTTTCACTTTCCTTATAATTTGTGTCATTTCCTTGGACATGCCATTCAAGATAACATTGTTGCATGAAATGAAAACTTAGAATAATCAAGATAACATTTGCATTAGGATTAATTATATTTTGGTAGGTTCTGGTGCATATTACCCCAATGGATATGGGTTAGGAGTAATAAGGATACTTAACATTACTCATTGAGGAGTGTGTGTTAAGTTTGGAACCCGTATAGTCTTGCAGATATGCTTGACTCCTCAGCTGCTTTTGAACGTGTCCACAAAAGCAAAAGTAAAATAAATAAATTCACTACATTTGTATCTACTGCCTCTTCAGTCCTGCAGTACCATTCTATTCTTCCCTAACCCGAAAAGGCTTTGGAAATTCTGTTCTGTCCTAGCCTAGAAAGGCTGTGGGAATATTACTATGGCCCAATTGGCTAATTTTTGATATTGCAATTTGTACATACTATTTATGTTTTACGGCTTACTAGAATAATGATGCATGTTATTTTAGTCAGCTTTTCTTTACATGTTTACTTGTATTTTATAGGATGCTAGATTTTGCTGTTGCTTATTATGTATGTATCACAATCAAATTATTTACTTTAATCAGCATATGTCGCTTAATCATCAGCATGTTTAAGTTTAGTCTTTTTCTTTCAGTACTTTTACATACTGTATTTATACATATATGTCTGGCCTTGTATTAGATTATTTGAGGTATGCTTTTTGCTTCATTCTTGCTTAGTTATAAATGCAGTATTTATAAATTACCATTCCGTTTGTATGCTTATTTCTCCTATGCTAGATAGTTTATTTCGTGTTGTTAAGTAAAATGGTGACATTAATAATTCATGAAAATACTTAGCCTAAAATGTACTTATACAATTATCTAATAAGATCTTTCTTTTATTGGCTGGGGCCCTAGCATTGTAAAACCGACAATGTCAGATCCAGATCATTTTGAGGAGCTCGTGCCAGAGTAGGAGCCTTATCTTGAGGAGGAGTAGCCGGGAAAACCTGAAGCTATTTAGTTCTCTTTTTCTACTTTATTTGTGAGAATGAGAGATTTTCTTTTTCCTTTCATTTAAACTTATTTAAAATGCTGTAATAATACTGGTACTATTTGACTGTGTATTTTTGGCTATACTATTTATTTTGTGCTGCTTGATGTACTTTCTTTACTTATATGCATTGTGGTAAAATTAGATGTATTCTTACCTTACTTTGCTTCCGCACTCTGATTCTGTATTTGCTTAGTGATGGATTATATAACATGTATGTATTCTGAGCATATCTCTTCTTTATTAGTGGATTATGGATTATATCTAATCTAATAATGAGTGAGGGATTTTCCAGAGTGGCACACCTCTCCTTGACCTAATCCCGTGGATTGAGGTGCGGGGCGCCACACCTGCAGGCCTATTATATGCCTGCTGTGGTGGAGGCCTCATAGCATTTGGGTGAGGGGCAATAGCTGCCTCTCGCCTTTGGATCTGTGCTGGGAATAAAGAAGGTTGGGTGGTTGCTACCGCCTGGGGTTTCTTGAGATACAAGTCAAAAACTAATCGACACTTTGGGGGATCAATTTGATCACCATCAATAGTTTCCTTCATGTTGCAGTGGGTGTAGCTGTGACCAGGCCTTCTATAGATAAAGTAGGCATGCTTACCATGGTAGCATTTACCATAAACATGTGGTTTAGTGCAGCCATCAAAAGAGTCAGCAAGTGGCCCTTCAGCTTCAAGTTGATACACTCTAGCCCACTTTGGGTTATCCTGATGGTATGAAGTTGATCCCAAACTCCTCTTTGGTTACTCGACCTAGTGTTATTCTATGACCTTGGTCATTTCCAGTAGCTTGGTGTAGTTGGTCAGGCGGAAGGGCGCCACTTATCCCTTGATAGAAGAGCGCAGACCGCTTTGAAATCTATGACAATGATCTTCTTCTGTAGGGATTAATTTGGTGGCGAATCTGGCGAGACGTTGGAACTCGGCATTGTAAGCTGCAACGGTGCGATTCCCCTGTTGCAATTTTAGGAATGCATCCACCATGTTGCGTGGGGCAAATAAGGGAATGTATTTTGCTCTAAATACCTCCTCAAACTCTTCCCAGGACATTTCCTCGAGGCGTACTGATGAATCCATAAAATATATCTAAAATAAAGGAAAATTTCATTCATTTCTAATCTTTAAACTGCTCCTAAATAAAATTTTATCTATCTTTTCAGGAAAATAGGTTCTCCAATGAAGTTCTGAGACATTTTACAAAAATCCAAGATTTTTCAAAGGAAACCGCTACAAGCGTTGCAGCGCGCTGCAGTGGGTCTTTTTGCAAATTAGGGCGCAGTAGCGCGCTGCAGCGGGTCCTGTTTTGAACAGTAGGCGCGGGAGCGCGCTGCAGCGGGCCCTGTTTCGAACCGCGGGCGTGGTAGCGTGCTACAGCAGGTTCATTTGCTACTATTGGCGCGGTAGCGCGCTGCAGCGGAGCATTTTTGCGATATGCTCCCGCCACAGCGTTCTGCAGTGGTACAATTTGCAAATGGAACCGCTACCGAGCGCTGCAGTGGGTAATTTTGCAAAGCGGGGATGCGGTAGCGCTTGGCAGTGGGAGACTTATCTGATTTTGCTTGCACCTTTGCGCGCTACAGGGCGCCGCTGTAGCGCGCTACAGCAACCGTCACAATTTTTGCCAATCAGGAGCATTTATTGCGGCTAGGATAAGACCCCCAACCTGCATCTTGTCCCCGGCCATCATTCTCTGTAGTAGCTCCAATTTTTAATGGAAAGTAGCCTCTTGATGTAATGAGAAGGATAAACAAAGAAGGCTATTGGTCACTTCACCCTTAATTTGGGATTTGCCATCATGACTTCAAATTTTTTTTGTCAAATGCTGGTTATGGAGAGGATGAAGGAGGATGCAGCCCCTCTCCTATAAATACACCTTCTCTTGACTAGAGGAGGGTTCACAATTTTGCTCAATTCATTAAGTAAGAAGGAGGGGTACATAAGTGGAAGTGAGGAACTCCCCAAGGGTGGCAAAGCAAGTTCTTGCTAAGGAAGAGAAGAAAGATGGCAGACTAACGACTTAAGAGAAGAGCTTGAAGAAGGAGAAGAAGATATCCGGAGAACTTCCAAGGAACGTTCCTAGTATCTTCTAAACTTTACTTTTGTAGTTTTTTTCTTAGTTGATCATGAAAGGGTCTTTATCCATGTATGTGTTTTTCTTCATTTCCTTTATAATGAGTAGCTAAATCTCCCTTGGGGAGGGTTGGGAAAACCCTTATGTGTATGAGTTAAATTTAATGTATGAAGTTTGTTTTCTCAAGTACAAAAAAAATGTGAGAACTCTATGCCTTGTTAAGAAATGCCTTTTATTATTTAGTCTTAAATGTGGATGAAAGGAAATTGAACTCATAATCTCAAGAACTAACTTGTCTTGTGCTCCATAGCTCACCTTAGGTTGGATGCTAGGTTTATGAGTGCATGAAACCTTAGAACTATGTGATAAAGTTCTTGAGCTTAATACACCTTAATCTAAGTTCAACCAAAGTGTTGATGCATGTGATGCTAAGACCCACTAAATGAGCTCCTTAGCTCAACATAATTGAGGTAGAGGAAGAAATAGTTGAGTGCTTATGAACTAAGTGACATAGTCATTGAGCCCAACATATTAATCCCTCATCTCAACTATGTATGATGTGAGTGATGCTCGTGGTGGAATCAATGCTTATAAGATTTAAAAGACTTAAAAATCGATTGTCTCCTTGATCAAGAGATAAGATAAAAATACTAAACCTAAAATCTTATAGAAATCTTTGTGCCAAAATAGAACCGAATGTGTGTTCATTTGGAGCACAAGATTTGAACTTGTGAAACCTTGAGATAAAACTCAAGGAAGCACAATGTGCACTTGATTAAATCAAAAAAATAAAAGAAAAAGCTTGAGAATTCAACATGCATTAATGAACTTCTTATCACATCGGGATGAACCCAACTCTCCTCTCTATTTTATCTAACTTATCTTCACATAGTGATTATTGTGCTAAATCTAGGGCCAACTCAACCAAAAAATTATAGCTTAAACATTAGTTAGAATAGATAGACCTTAGTGTCAAAACAACCAATTCTCCGTGGTTCGATAAATCCCGAAAATTAACACTTTCCACTTATTACTTCAGACCACGTACACTTGCATGTGAGCGCAGATGTGTATTTACAGTCTGTCACTTACCTTCGAAAAGCCTGGGCACGTGATCCCACCAATACTCTATCTCATCTTGCAGCAGGTGAGTAATAAGCTTGGTTACCTCTGAGTCTAGGCATTTTATGCTGGTTAGGCTCTTCTCAACATTCTTCAACTAGCTAGTTATGTCAGTGGTATATAATCTCCCATTTAATGTGGGAGTTCTCAGCTTGAGAAAGCTGTGGAGGAGTTTATCCGTGAACTGTCCATGATGTTGGAAGAAGTAATATCATTCAAGGGATACATCTTATGAATATGCGAGATTCTGTTATATCTGAGCAATCATAAACCTTTCCATTCTTTTGGCCTATTTGTTCTGGGAATCATTCATCATTCGCATGGTTTCAAGCAAACCATTTATCTCAACTGACGAGCTTCTCGATGCAGTGGGAGAAGGGGACTGTGTGGGCTTCATAATGCTTTCTGAATTTAGAAAATAACATTACTTTAAGAATTTAGGAAACAAAACACATGGGTTCTTGCACTTACTCATTTAAATTGGGGACACATTAAATAGAAAGGTACAGAAGAAAGCATGAAGGAAAACACTAAGACATCTATCTAATGTTTCAGCTGTAAATGCAAGGTAGAAGTCTTTGAAGGTGGCTTCACGCCGCATTCCCTCTTGCCTATGAATGAGTGCCCAGTGGGTAACTACCCACCTATCTTCCGCCTGGTTCTGGAGGAGGAGAGACACTATATAAACCCCAATGTCGTCAGGATATTCTATCGCTTCCATACCGAAGGTCACGCACTTCAGCCACTCTTTGGCTAAAGCAAGAAGGTCAAATCCCCGGAAGATGGCATGCCGAAGCATTCGATCTAGCACTCAAACTCCTTGCTCTGATACGCCTTTAACATACCTCCCATACCTCTGGCCAAACTGGAAGTCATACCCCCATATAGCCTCGAATCTTTTGTAGTACCACCAGAATGACATCTTCAAGTGTCTAATGATTCCACAGATTAAATCAAAGTCTATTAGTCCTATTGAGTAATTGTATATATATATTTTTATTAGGTTTTCTATATATATATATATATATATATATATATATATATATATATATATATATGTATATTATATGTGAGCATTTCATTCTACTTATATATGCATTTTTATTTTACACCTACTATTCTAAGCACATGATTATGGTGCTTTGGATGTAACTCAAGTATACATTTAATAATTGATTGGTTGAAGAATCATCCATTAGGTAGAGAGGAATGAAAATTCCAATCTCAGGCCTTATAGAGCTCTCTGATACCAACTGTGGCGCCTTACCCCCAGGGGGCGATGTGCCACTCTAGAAGATCACTCACTTATCATTGGATTAGGTATAATCCATAATTCACTAACAAGGGAAGGAGGTTCAGAGAATATATTCAAGAGATCAATCATTAGATAAAATACCATTACAGAGTGAATAAGCGAATAAAGTATAACATTACATCCAATTTGTCATAATTCAAGTAAGAAAGTCAATAAGATAGCTCAGAAATAATAGCCTAGCAAAGAAAATACAATCAAAAGTACCTGTATTATTATAACATTTTAAATGTGTTTTAAAAACAAGAAGTAAACCACTCAGCCTCACATAAAGCAAAAAATAAAGATCTAGATAACTTCAGCTCCATGATGCTACTCCTCCTCGAGATAAGGCTCTTCCTCAGGCACCCAGTCCTCAAACTTCTCAAATTCTAATATTATCGGTTTCACAATGCCAGGGCCCCAGCCAAGAAAGAAAAATCTTATTAGACAAATTATCTAAATATATTTTAGGCTAATAAATTTCATTAGTTCATTAATATCACCATTTACCTAAACTTAACAAAAGTAAACTACCATGGGAGCAACAAGCATACAAATGGAATGGTAATTTATAAATAATAGCATGTATAATTAATAAAAAGTGAGGCAAAAGACATACCTAAAAAATAAGCTAATATAAGGCTAGGCATACTGACAAACGAAAAATACACGTCTGCATTTGCACGCAAGTGTATAATCTAAAGTAATAAGTAGAAGTTTTAATTGTGAGATTTATCATCCTCTGGGAATGGTGGTTCTGATACCAAGTTATATTTTCTATCAATAATGTTTAGATGTCAATTTTTGGAATTATTTTTGGCTCCTAATTTAGCAATACAAATTACCTTAAGTTAAGATACAATTTAATTAAAAGGAAAGAGTTGAGTTTTATTATAATAATTGCAAGGGCTTGGAGATATAACTTCATTGTTAAAGATATACTTTAGATCTTCATGCTTAATTCAATCAAGTGAATATTATTGGAATTGGAGTTACCTTCTTATTACAATAAGTTCAAGTTTAGTGCACAAAGAGAACTCTCATTTGGGTTCTTCCTTAGCACATAAACTTTCATGAGATCATGATTTGTTAATTAGACTCGATTCCTTATGACTAGGTTACCAAATGATATTTTTTGTTCCTATTGATCTCACGAACTAGATTTCCATTAACCATGCATCATGCGCTTCACACGCGGTTTAGCTAGATGGGAAGATGCGTTGGGTCAATGGACTATGTCACATCATCCATTAAGTATTTCAATGTTCTCTCATCCCTTTTACTTTGCTGAACATCAGAGCAAAGTTAATGGAGAACCTAGTTCATAAGCATCAAATCTGCTGTGGCGCACTGTAGCAAATGCGTTCCATTAGAATTCAGCAAAGTTAATGTGCACTTCAGTTTTCAAGAGGCTGGGGAAGTCCAAAAGTTGCATTTTGTGTCCTTCCCTATGCTGCATTTATAGTTGTTCTGGAGAATTTTGGCATGACCACTACAGCGCACTGTGAAGCACTGTAGCAGTTGCGTTCCAAACACTATTCTGCTGTGGCGCACTATAGCAAATGCATTCCAAACACTGTTCCATTGTGGTACGCTGTAGCAGCTGAGGTACAAACTTTGTTCCTACTGTATAAGTTAGTATTTTACCTTAGGATACTACTGTGCCCGCTGAGGCGCGCTACGGTGCTCTACGGCGGTTTCATCTTCAAACAGGCGGAATAATAATTGTTTCATTAAATCATATATAGATTGTATGAATAATCAAAAATGCTGCTGTTGTGCGCTGTGGCGATTAAAAGTTAGAAAACGTGGAATATTGATTGTTCCATTCGTTCACATAAAGTTTGCAAAAATAATCAGAAATGCTGTCCCGAAGTGCTGTGGCGCGCTGCGTCAATTTGAAAGTTCGTGAACGCAGAATAATCATTGATTAGAAGGATTCAAATTCTAAGAAGTCTCATACTAGTGTTTTCTTTTATTTTGATTATTTAAATTTCCAATTTCTAAATGTATGATACTTAACTCATGATTCCTGGGGGGGTTTCTAGGATTGCCTACTCAGAAAAGTTAGATTCAGAGTGTAAGAATCTCGTTCCATTTGTGCTTCTTCTTCTAAATCACAATGAATATTTCTTTTCAGGAGAGATATTTTTCTTCAATATATAAGTCAGAATCTGACCATACAGCCGATGGAGAGTCTAATTCTAATCTTTCCCTTCTTGGCTCTCACCGGTAGACCACCCCGCCCTATCACATGCAAGCTCTTAGAACCGCTCACTCTTACGCTCAAGGCCAGTCCATTCATGGAGGTCACCTTCGGTCAGTAAGCCAGCTTGCGAGCAGATTCTGACAATCTGAGAAGGCTGCGAAGCAGATCGATCTTGTTTTTCTCAATTTCTTACTTTGAGAGAGATATTTCTCTATCCCTAGATTTTCTTTTGCTTTTAGTTCAAAGGAGAGACATTTTTCTTCATCCCCATCTATTTTCATTGCATTCAATAAGTCTTACAAAAGCCTAGCACATTCTTATTTCACTGTTTCTCACTTCTCTACATTAAGTTCCTTGACCCCACCCCCACACTTAGATTTAGAGCATCATACATTTCTGATGTTAGAGACTTATAGTAAAATGAATGTAAAATGATTTAGCATGAAAAATATTAGAACTGTATGTTTTGCTTGATCAACTCTTGTTAAGGGATTTAAAATAAAGAAAATCTTCATATGCTCATTATAATTGAATTCAGCCCATTGAACTTCTCAGCAAAGTTGCCTAGTTAATGACATTCAATTAGCACAAAATTTGGGGGATAGTAATTCACTAAGATTTATTTAAATAAAAATGAAAAGTACAAAATTGAAAGCAAAATGAACATACGTTACTAGGAGTATGAAGGAATGAAATAACCTGATATAAATAATGACAAATTGTCATTGCTGCAATCATGCTCGAGAATCCTCCTGCTCCTTTATTGCCACCAAAACATTACCCATAGCTAATTTGGAAGTAATTAGCATAATGGAGAAGTCCGATTTTCAATTTGAGATCAAAATAAGTAGGTCATTTTCCAAGATCTTAGTATTTTAATTTTGATTCTATTAGACTCAATAGATCATTTAAACCTAGCCCTAGAAGTTTGAAATCAATCGGAGCTCAATTGAACATTTTAGTATTTTCCCTATTTTTGGATCTTGAAAAAATAGCTAAATTAATTTGATCTCCAAATTAAAATTTGAGTTCATTTTTGAATTCCTCACCCTAAATTAGCTAATAGTGAATTTTTGGGAATTTTTGGAGGTCATTTAGGCCTATTTTGGTTTTAATTTAAATTGGTTCAATTGCATATTAGGGTTTAGAATAATTCATGATTCCAAATCTATCCTTCTCCAATGGTCGACTCCCACCATACTGCGGGCGCCCTCCGGACCGTTGATCCTGTAGATCTGACCCAACGGCCCACACCTTCCTCGAATACGTCTCATCTCGACCATTTCGTGGTTCTGAGATTTGATCTGATGGCATCTAGCTATCCATCTTAAGTAAACTCCGATCACTATAGGATCTCTTGATCTAATCCAACAGCTGATCTAGTATCCTCACTCGAATGTTAGAAGTTGGGAGATCAAAGCCGTTCTACGTCAACTGATGATCAATCAGATGGCTCTAGAGTCCCCCATGACTGTGGATCATCTTCTTCTTTCGCTTGCGCTCGACAGCCACATCCTAACGTATTGCCACATCCCCAGGTTGGTCTGTCACTCTTGCGCCACGTCAGGAAGGCCGTTGCAACCTTGCCCTCGCCTCTCTAGCACTCCCAACCAAGATTGAGGCCCTGTCCACTCCAATTATGGAAACTGAGGGAGCACCCTTTGCTCACTGTGATCCCCGAATTGTCCAGCTGAAGTCCTTAGAGTTCTTAGCATTCCTGGTGATTCCTGCTACTGTGAACTGCTGATAGAGGGTGTGGTATGGAGTTCAGACCCCGTTGCTAAGCTTCTGCAATTGCCTAGATGTTTTTGAGCTCCTTATTGTACGTCTGTTACCTCTGCCATTTTCAATTTTAGGTATAGCCTCTTCCCACTGAACTATGTGAGTTCAATTCTTCAATTAAGCTTTTGAATTGAGCCTCTGGATGTTGTCTAGTTGTCTTAGCCCCTTAGGAGCTTATCCTGATTGTTCCCAAGGTTTGAGATAGCTCTGATCGATCATATCAATTGATTGAGCTAGCGGCCAAGCCATGGCTGAGTCTAATTAAGAACCCAGCGATCGACTGCACCCCAGGTTGTGAAACATTGGAGATTCGACTCGCCTTACCTCACTGATGGTGTAGAGATCGAGCCCCATCCATTTAGTGGCTTCTGTGAGGGGAATTATCTAATTCACCTCACAGTGAACCCTAATCATCTGAAATCAGACGTTTTGGTGGAATAGCCATCTAGCGCTCTAGCTCATCCTAGTTATGCTTTCTAGGTTCAATCGACACACTTTGACCTCATAAAAGTATGGAAATTGAATGCTAGTCGTAGCGTGGAGTATCAGTGGTGAATTTGGCGGTCCAAAGTACCCTCTCGTGGTTGTTTGTAAAGGGGGTATCAGGGACAAAAACACTGGTGCATTGGGCTAGGTCAGCCAAGGCCCGCGCAGAGTGACAGTGCCAGCCCATTCGGGTCCCGCTCTGACCTGCGCGGTTTGGTAATCAGGCCGGGTTAATTAATTTATTTGGGAATTAAATTCCTTCTGTTAAATAATTGATAAATGGAATTTATTAGATATCTTATGCTATGATTAATGAAAAACATTTAGATTAAATTAATGAAATAACTTAATTAATTCTTATCCAAATGGTATGATCTAATATACTATTTTAATAAAAAAAATACAATGAATAATAATATGAAATAAAATTTAAGATCTAATGGTTAGATTTTATAAAATCACTTAATCTATCTCTGAACCTATTTAATTCATAATTAATTCAATTAATGTTCAAAAATTGTAATTAATGTCTCTGATTGCTCATGAGACTGTGGAGAACCTATTTAAGCCATTAGAAAAATTAAGGAGCCCTTAATTTGCTAATCACCTCTTAATTACCTTAAAGCTTAATTAGTAAATTATACCTTAATTAACCCTTAGATTTTGGTGATTTATGTCTCAATCATCTTCTTAAGTACATTAAAGCTTATAAATATGCTTGGATCATCTTAATGTGCCCTAATTTTCTTAATCACCTTATTTGGTATTTAAATATGATTAGTGCTAATTTGGCTAATTTATGATATCCAATCTTAAGCTAAGTGTTTCATTTTTGACCAAAATATTATTTAACACCCTTAAACCCTAAAATATTCAGTAAAGTGTTTTTAATTAGTAATGTAAGGTATTAGTATCATTTCCTTAACTTTTGAGCCGAATTAATCCAATTGAGTTATGTTTAATTTTCCTTTTTCTTAATTGATCAAACCTTAGATCTTAGATCTTAGATCTTAGACTTTTAATCATTTTGATCTAATTATGTCATCATCTTGGAAATCCTTTATTGATTTGTTATCTTAATCCCTTTGAAACCTCTTTATGGGTGTAGGATTGATTCAATCGTTAAGATAATATGAGTCTTCTAATGATTGAATGTAGATCTTAGATTCATTTGTGCTTAATTAATTATTTTTCCTTTTAATAATAGAATAACCTTTCATTAAGATCTTAGCTTCTATATCTTTCAGTTCCTAAGATCCTTTATTTTTAGACTAAGGGTGGATGTGAACCTTAGATCCTTGATAGAGTAGCACCTTGGATTCAAGATTTGAACCCCAATTTTGGAGTCAAGTCAGAATCCTTAATCTTGATTTGTATAATCAAGATTTGGGTTGAGTGAGCAAAATATATTAATTAAGTCACTGATTTATTTTCTTTAATCTTTTATAGTCATTATTTGATTGTGAATTAGAATTTGTTAAGTTCTAATGTTAACATTAAGGTCATGAATTTAGGATTATACTCGCTAGCTAGATATTGGAGATCATAATCTTATATTTTCCTCAGAATAGTTAGACTAAATTAAATTAGATAATAACAAATATCACATAAGTCTAGTTGAGTCTCTTGCTTACTTTGACTATTGTTGCTCTGCACACCTTATATATTAAGCCTTTTTCCTTGGACATAATATGTGAACTCAAGATATTAATGATGTATCCTAAGTTAGTGATTGCAAAGCATAAACATTCATTCAGTTCTTTTAGAACATTCAGTTCAATTCCTTTAGAACATTCAGTTCAGTGAAGTGTGTCTTAGCTTAGTCTGCCTCCTCAGTTCTAGTTTTGTTATAAAATAGACTCAGACCTAGATCTGTGCTTGGCTAGGATGGATATATGTCTTATTCTATAAGTTCAACTCGGACCTAGCTCTAATGATGTCTAGGATGGATACATGTTGAACTTTCTATTCAGAGGTCCGATATGGCCTATTTCTATTATGGCAGTACTATGTTTAGGCATGCTTTTACTTCAGTTCAGTTATAGTAATTTGGCTTGTTTTGCCACATACTTCAGTCGCTTTACTTTTATTTTATTTCAGTGCTTTGGCTTGCTTTGCCATATGCTTCTTAACTATTAGTTCTGCATATTTGCCTATTTATTCCAGTTCAGTAATTATTATGTATTGGAATGTTTAGGATGCTAGTTTTGTATACTTAGTTCAGCACATTTCAGTACAGCTTTCTTTTATAAAATTAGCATATATTCATGTGATTATAAGCATGCTAGGATGAGTTTTACTTTCAGTACCTTACAGTTATTTATACATTTTAGCCTTACCATGTTTAGCTTTATGATTAGTATGTATTTTGCATACTTTTTTGTTTAGTTATAAATATGTTATTTATAATTATTATGTTCCGTGTAGCTTGTTGCACCTTAAACTACTTGCATGTTTAAGGTAATAATGTGAATCTTTAAATGTACATTTAACTTAATCAGCCTAAAATATACTTAGATAAATTATCTAATTGTAATATTTTTCTCTTGTTGGTTGGGGCCTTGGTATTTGTGATGCCGATAAATGTCAGATTTGGACCTGTTCGTTGGTGGTTCTGTTGGAGAGGAGCTTGGATAGGAGGAGGATCTTCCTGTTGCTGCTCAGTTAGATTTCATTTTCTACTATGAGGATAAGAGTTCTTTCCTTTCATTTAAATATTCAGTCTATAATAATTCTTAATATGGATGAATTTACTTTCTGCACTTTGAGCTGAGTTACTGTTGCATTTACCTTTTTACACTATGCTGTGATGTGGATGTTATGTTATACTATTTTCTACTTCTACTACTTTGATATGTTGATGTATATTCTCAGTTTTAGGTGACAAGTTTTCTACTTAAGGTGGGTTGGGTTATACCTAACTCTACTTAGGTTAGGGATTTGCCAAAGTTGGAGCACCGTACTCCTCGTGATTTTGTTAATATCAGTATTAGCTTGGCCACGAAGGTTACGGGGCCCCACACCCATAATCAGGGTTTAATCCATTTGACTCCTGATTTGGACTAGATCTTGGTGGAGAACTCCTAATGTCTTAATTAATACACTAAGATCAGAATCAAGATTTAAATTAGTCATAATTGACTAGGATAACAACTTGGGTTGTTACACCAATTCTGTAAAAAAATGGTGAAGCTGTACATCAAGAAAATTATCATGTTTCATGGGATTCCAATGTCCCGTGATAGAAGATTCACTTCTAAATTTTGGTAAGATGAGCATCAAGACTTGGGTACTACCCTAGCCATGAGCACCATATTTCACCCACAAATGGATGGTGAAACTGAAAGAGTCAACCAAGTTCTAGAAAATCTCATGCATCTCTGTATTTTGGAAAGCTCAGTCCTCGCTCTGTCTGACCATTTAAAATATTAGAGAAGATAGGCTCTACAGCCTATAGGTTGAAACTTCCTGAGAATTTCTCTGCAGTCCACAATGTATTTTACATTTCATTAATGCGAAGATGTCTTCATAACCCATCTCATTTAATTCAGCTCATAGAGGTATCTCTCCAGTCAAATCTTTCTTATGCGGAGGAGCTCATTAAAATCTTAACTTGTGATCAAATGCAGCTGAGAAATCACTCCATCCCTAAGGCGAAGGTTCAGTGGAGGAATCGCTCTCTTGAAGAATCTACTTGGGAAAAAGAGGCCGATATACAAAAGAGATATCCAATTCTCTTTGCAAATTCAAGTACCCCTTTAATTTTGAATCATGTTCTTAAATTCTGCGCTTTCTTTCCCTTCTTAGGATGATGTCGAGGACGACATTATTCTTAAGTAAGGGAGTCTGTAATAACCCTAGGTTGTTACCTAGCTTAATGTAAGCTTATATCTTAATTAAAGTTTTATTGTAGTCAAACACCATTTTAAGCTAACCCTGAAAGTTTGAGGTTAATTAGATCTCTCTAGGGTAATTTTGTCATTTGATCTATCTAGATGCCCCTATTTAGACCAAAAATCTTTTGATCTCAGAATTAAAGTTTGATTATATTTTTCAATTCCTCACCCTCAAATTAATATTTGCAACTTTACAAAAGAGATGAAAGTTTGGAATTTTTGGAGGTCATTTGAACTATAATTTAATTTAAATTAAATTGGGATAATTGCACATAAGGGATCCCAATAATTAATATTTGCAACTTTACCTTAAACTGTTTTACCCGTCTGGGATCTGATGTGCGGACCACGGGCGATCCGCTGCAGAGCGCGAGTCACTCAATAGCAGAGCCTCACTCCATCCCACCATTCCTCCTGTGGATCCGACGGCTATGATCCAAATCCGCAGAGCCGCAGATTTGTCATTGGATATGCCTGTGGATCCTACAGCCCAGATCGCTCCTGCGAGTAGCCATTAGCACTTGAATTTATTCTACTGAATTTTAAATTATAATTTAAATATCCACTACTAAATTTGTAAATGTAAAAAAAAATATAATCTAGAAAAAAAGCAGATAATTATTTTAGAAGAATTATAATTGCTTACTTTAGGATGGTTGAGCGGCTGAAACTGGATTGGTTCATTGAACGCTGCCTCCTAACAAAATTTAACTTGGCTGGAAGGATTAGGACTTAATCTAGGGTGGTTTATTTGATTATCTAAAATAAAAAGAAATAAAAAACACTTTAGGGCCAATGGATCGAGCAGGGATGATGTCAATCATGCTTAATGTAGATTGTAATCTAAATAATTTTAAAGTTAGAGGTCGGCTCTTTTTAAAGTGTGGCACCTGTTTGGACAATTGATCTGGCTTGGACTCATTAAACCATCTCCCTTATATTATAATGGTCTGAACGGGCAATTGAGAGGGTCAAATTACTGTAGGGGAACAAAAGTTTCAACTGGACAATATGAAGTCGTTCTTTTTATGATCTTGTAATTTAGTGTAACTAGCACTCCATAGCAAGGATTAGGAAAGATGAAACTTCAAAAGCAGTGTTATTCCTTAACCAAGTTAGGCTTATGTGGTGCCCCACTTCCTAAGTCTGCAATCATTAGGCTAAGGAGTGGAGTGTCACTCTGGAAAATCTCTCACTTATCATTGGATTAGGTAAGGTCCATAATCCAATAATAGGGGAAGGATGTGCACAGAATATTTATAAAAATCAATCACTAAATCTATATATTCATACAAAGTGCAGAAGCAATAAGAAGTAAGGATTACATCCATTCACCATACATCAACTATGAAATAAAATGAAATAACTCAAAAAATAATAATATGCAGAAAGTAAACACAGTCACGAATACCTGTATTATTACATCATTTAATTAAAGTTTAAGAGATTAAAAATGATAATATCACTTGTCCTCATAATAAAGAAAAATGCAACTAGAGGTCTTCTGCACCAGGCTGTTGTACCTCCTCTAAATAAGGCTCCTCCTCAGGCACTGGCTCCTCAAATTGAACAAGATTTGATATTCTCGGTTTCACAATACTAGGGCCCCAGCCAATAAAAGAAAAATCTTATTAGATAAATTGTCTAAGTAAATTTTAGGCATGTAATTTAATAAGCATTCATTAATATCATCATTTTACTCTAAACCAAATGAAACATCTATCTAGTATGGGAGCAAATAAGCATACAATTGGATGAGGATAAGTTATAAATATAATATTTATAACTAAGCAAGAATTGAGGCAAAAGTACACCTCAACTAAACTAAACAAGGTAGGGCATACATATGTAATACAGTAAGTAAAAATACTGAAAAGAAAAGTATAACCTAAATATGTTGATGATCATATGACATTTGCTAATTTAAAACATTAATCTGAAAGTGCTATATATAATAAGCAGTAAAGTCTAGCATTCTATATATGCATCTACCCAAGTAAGAGGGTAACCTAGGAAATATTTGGCAAATCAAAATAAAATGCATCAACAACATAATAAATAGTAAGCTGAAAAACTGTAAAGAATGTACAAACTGTCATATCAGAAAGAATTGGCCAATCCGGCCCAATATATTCTTGTAGCTTTATGGGCTAGGGCGAACATAATATCACAATATAGTACAATATGCCTGAAGAGGCAGATAATACTATGCAAATATCTCTTAGTTATTTTACTTTTGTTTTTGTGAACAATTTCAGAAATATTTGAGGAGTCAAACACGTCTGCAAGACTGAATGGGTACCAAGCTTAACACACTTCCCTCAATGAGTGATGTTAAGCATCCTGATCTCTCCTTACCCTTGTCCATTGGAGTAATGTGCACCATAATCCACCATGTACTGAACCCAAATGTAAATATTTTCTGAATATTCTAAGTTTTTCATTTTTCATACAATAATGTTTTTCTTATATGACATGTTTAAAAAAAAATAAGCACAAAGTCCAAGGAATATGTAGCACAAAATCACATAATAAGTAAGGGACTCTACTAAACATGGTGATATCATTTATTATCTAATTTAAATGTTTTAACTATTCCAAGTTACACAAGTTCAGGATCTCCAATTCCTACTATCGAGTGTCACTTAGTAGTATGTCCTTATAGGTTACAAGATATTAGGACTAGCTAGGTCCTAATATGATTAAATCAATGCTAACTATAACAATTCATCACGACCTAGTTTATGAGTTTAGACGTTCTAAACTAAAAGCTTGTCCAAAATCTACCAAGCTAGAGATTATGGATTAAACACCATGAGATTGGGCTTAATCATATAATCCCAAGGGTAAGACTTAAGATCTAGTTTAAATCTAAATGTGAACTATGATTGAGGTAAATCCTATTAAGCAAATTAGACTTAATAGGATGAATCTCCTATCCTAAATCTAATATTAAAAGACAAAATTATCCAATTAAGTTGTAAAATGTAGAAACTAATTAAACTAAGGATTCATTCATTGAATAACCCTGTTATTTAATGAATGAAATCTAAACTAATATTTAATCTTATGCTTAAGGAACAAATCCTAAGGTGAAATGAGGATTCTTAATGATAAGACTAGGAAAATTTCTAAAAATTGATTGAATTTCTTCACACTTGCTAATTTTATTTAATTAGGGAGGTTAGAGATCAATTTTAGCTAAGGCATATTAACCTCTTAGGGATTTTCAAACTTAAAATTGAGATATTTTAGAAATAATTCTAATTGAGGGATTTATGACTTAAATTAATCTTAAATCAGTTCTATTACTGATTTTAATGATTTCAAAGGGTATTTTAAGGGTTAAGGATATCTAAAATCCTACTTAAGGGTCCAAAAAGCTACTTTTTGATTAAGGGCTCCAAATTGGGATTTTTTATTATCAAATGATTCCTTACTATCTAACATAAATATAGACAGTAAGTGCACCAAATTAGGATAAAAAATGAGTTATATGGGTCAAAACTAAGGTTTTTGACCTAAGGGGCATTTTAATAAATTACACCTAATAAAATCTAAATTTTTATACAGTTTACTATTGCTAACTATTCAAGGTTTTTATAGAGTCCAAGAACACTAAATTTTGAGGTCTAATGAATTAGTTATAGCCATTACAATTCCAAGGGCAATTTGGTAATTTTTTAAGCTAAGGGGGTCAAAAAGCTAACTTTTTTATTTGATGTCAAAATTTAGCAAATTTGGTGGCTATAACTTCCCTATATCACCTTGAGTACTTTAATTGAGAATAGATCCAAATTGGACTTCAATTTGTCCAGTTATGACCTAATTAAGATTAGGGGTATTTTGGTCATTTTCTAATTTTTTTAGAGTTCAGAACCTAAATATTATTTTAGATTATTGTTGGCACTAAAATTCTAAGCTATCTAGCACTTTAAATTTTGGATTTGAATTTTAAATGACTAAGATATGGTCAAATAAATTTTCTGGACGCAACGACGTGCTGTGGCGCCCGACGATGATTTCGCCTATGTGAAAACCATGAAGGATCACAGTTCGAGCTCAAATACTCTCAATCCAAAGCATTCCATGAGAAGTGCCATATATAAATGGAAATGTTTTTCTGATACCTTTCCATTGACACCAAAATCGGTACAAACGGATCATCCTAGCTATATGAACAATGGTGATAAAGGCAGGGGTGTGCAGAATGGACGAAAAACAGAGCATGAGGTATATTACTTTGAAGAACTATAATGGCTTCCATACTTAATCATGGATGTCTAAAGATGTGAATGAGCATAATAGAGGAATGAAATGACCAAGGAAGGAGAACAAATTGGTACATTAGCCTTTAGAAGAGGAAGAACGAACCTTGGAAAACTTGGATGAGGAACTTCTTCTTCTTCTTCTTTTATTGCACTAAGCTCAATAATGAGGGGAAGGGTGGAAGCTTGGGAGCTTTATCTTGACATCCAAAAATGGAGAGTAAGAGCTGAGCTTCTATTTATAGGAGGAGAAGGAAGGGGGAAAGCAATCATGAGCTAGGAGGGAGGGAAGGAAAAGGGATGGCCAAAGCCATCAAACTTTGCCATTAAGGAGGGGGGAAGGAAGAGGGACAAGGAGATGGGTAAGCCGAAAGTAGAGGTAAGAGCCAGCCAAATGGAATAGCCAACTAGGAGAGAGAAAGATAGAAAAGGAAAAAATGTTATTAGAAATAAATAACTATTTATTCCTTTAATGAATTAAAAATTCTGGTTTTAGAAACGCGCTCCGAAAATTCTCAAAAATTCACCCCAAGCTAATTTGGGGGTGATGATCGCAACGACAAAATCAGATTTCGATTCCGACGATTATTTAATTATTCTATTTTCCGAGGTATTTAATTATATTAAAATATTCGCAAAAATTCGACGACTTCCAAATGCGTCCAAAACATCACCCCTAACTAATTTAGTGGTGATGATCGCAACGGCGAAGTCGGATTTTGATATTGAGATCTAAATAAATACCTCAATTTTCTAATTAATTTAATATATTAAAATATTTAAGAAAATTCAACTACTTTTGAAAAATCCTAAAATTTCACCCTTAGCTAATCCGAGGGTGAGGTCGCAACGAGAAAATTGTATTTTGATTCTAACGAGTATTTAATTTTCCAATTTTTGAGGTATTAAATATTATTAGAATATTCATCGAAATTTTGACGACTTCCGATTGACTCAAAAATATCACCCCTAGTTAATTTGGGGGCAATGAGCGCAATGGCGAAGTGCGATTTTTGATCTGAGGTCAATTTATATAAGTCATATTGCAGAGTTAATGGATTTCCCAAAAATTAGGACTTGATCTATTTGACTCCTAATTTGGACTAGGTCTTAGTAGATGACTCCTAATGACTTGATCAACACTTTAGGATCAAGATTAGGATGGAAATTAGTCTTAATTGACAAGGGTAACAACTTGGGTTGTTACAGACTCCCCCACTTAAGAATAATGTTATCCTCGACATCACTCAAGTGGAAAGAAAAGGCAAGAATATAAACATGAATTGAATTTGAAGTTTAAAATGATAAGAAGAAATACCAGGATTATCGAAGAGTCTAGGATATTTGACTCGCATATCTGCTTCCTTCTCCCAAGTGGCTTCATTCTAAGAATGATTCCTCCACTGCACTTTGATCATTTCGATAGTACGACTTCTAAGCTGTTTAAGATTGTAGGCCAAAATTCGAATTGGTTCCTCGATATATGACAGATTGGGTTGGATCTGAATTTCTGGGAGTTGCACGAGGTGAGATGGATCTCTGAGACAATTTTTTAGTGATGATACATGGAATACATTGTGGATTGCTGCGAAGTCGCCTGGAAGATTTAGTATATAGGCAGAAGAACCTATTTTGGCTGCTACCTCGAACAGACCCACATAGCGGGGACTGAGTTTCTCAGCTATGCCGAATCTAAAGACTCCTTTCATTAGACTGATTTTTAGGTACATGAAGTCTCTAACTTTAAATTCTAGCTGAAGATGGTGCTTATTATGGTATTTACTCTGGCGGTCTTGGGCTGCACGAATTCATTGTTGAATTAACTGAACTTTCTTGTTTGTCTCTTATACTAACTCAGATCCGTATAGCTAAACACTGCCTATTTCTGACTGATGAATCCATAAATTATATATAAAATAAAAGGAAATTTCATTCATTTCTGATCTTTAAACAGCTCCTAAATGAAATTTTATCTACCTTTTCAGGAAAATGGCTATCCAAGGAGTATTGAGACATTTTTATGCAAAATTTCAATTTTTTTCAAAGGAAACCGCTGCCGCGCACTGCAGCGCTACAATGGGTCTATTTGCGAATTCAGGGCGCTATCTGCAGCGAATGCATTTACGAACCGCGGGCGTGATAGCGCGCTGCAGCATGTTCATTTGCAAACCGCAAGCGCGGTAGCGCGCTACAGTGGGTCCATTTGCAAACTGCGGGAGCGGTAGCGCTGCAGCGGATCATGTTTCAAACCGCGGGCGCGGTAATGCGCTGCAGCGGTACAATTTGCAAATGGAACCGCTCCCACGCGCTGCAGCGGGTAATTTTGCAAAACATAGGCGATGTAGCGCACGACAGCAGGAGACTTAGCTGATTTTGCTCACACCATTGCACGCCACCGCGCGCTACCGCAGTCTGCCGCATTTTTGCCAGACTGGAGCATTTATTGCGGTTGGGACAAGACCCACAACCTGCATCTTATCCCCAGCCATCATTTTCCTTGCAGCTGCTCTGAATTTAAATGAAAAGTAGCCTCTTGAGGTGATAAGAAGAATAAATAAAGAAGGATATTGGTCACCTCACCCTTAATTTGTGATTTGTCATCATGACTTCAGATTTTTATTTGACAAATGTTAGTTATGGAGATGATGAAGGAGGATGCAGCCCCTCTCCTATACATACCACTCCTCTTGACTAAAGGAGGGTTCACAATTTTGCAAAAATCACTAAGTAAGGAGGAGGGGTGCACAAGTGGAAGTGAGGAACTCCCCAAGGGTGGCAAAGCAAGTTCTTGCTAAGGAAGAGCAGAAGGAAGGCAGCACTAGCCACCTAAGAGAGAAGCTTGAAGAAGAAGAAGAAGCAATCTGGAGAACTTCTAAGGAATATTTTTAGTATCTTCTAAACTTTACTTTTGTAGTTTCTTTTCTTAGTTGATCATGAAAGGGTCTTTATCTATGTATGTGTTTTTCTTCATTTCCTTTGTAATGAGTAGCTAAATCTCCCTTGGGGAGGGTTGGGAAACCCTCATGTGTATGAGATAATTTTAATGTATGAAGTTTTTTTCTCAAGCACAAATAAAATGTAAGAACTCTATGCCTTGTTAAGAAATGCCTTTTATTATTTAGTCTTGAATGTGGATGAAAGGAAAATAAACTTATAATCTCAAGAACTAACTTATCTTGTGCCCATAGCTCACCTTAGGTTGGATGCTAGGTTTATGTGTGCATGAATGCTTAGAACTATATGATAAAGTTCTTGAGGTTAATGCACCTTCATCTAAGCTCAACCAGGGTGTTGATGCATGTGAGTCTAAGACCCACTAAATGAGCTCCTTAGCTCAACATAATTGAAGTAGAGGAAGAAATAGTTGAGTGCTCAAGAACTAAGTGACATAGTCATTGAGCCCAACATATCAATCCCTCATCTCAACTATGTGTGATGCGAGTGATGCTCGTAGTGAAATCAATGCTTATAAGATTTAAAAGACTTAAAAATTGAATGTATCCATGATCAAGAGATAAGATAAAAACTCTAAACCTAAAATCTTATAGGAATCTTTATGCCAAAATAGAACCGAATGTGTATTCATTTTGAGCACAAGATTTGAACTTGTGAAACCTTAAGGTAAAACTCAAGGAACAACAATATGCACTTGCTTAAATCTAAAAGAATAAAAGACAAAGCTTGAGAATTCAACATGCATTAATAAACTTCTCATCACATGCGGGATGAACCCAACTCTACTCTCTTTTATCTAACTTATCTTCACATAGTGATTATTGTGCTAAATCTAAGGCCAACTCAACCAATAAATTGTAGCTTAAACATTAGTGAGAATAAATAGAAATTAGTGTCAAAACAACCAATTCTTTGAGGTTCGATAAATCCTGGAAATTAACACTTTTTACTTATTTCTTCAGACCACGTACACTTGCGTGTGAGCGCAGACATGTATTTACAGTATGTCAAGTTTTTGGTGTCGTTGCTGGGTAATTGGTACTTGTTTTGTATTAAGGATAATCTATAAGTAGCTAGTGATTTAAGTATTTCATTGCATATATTTTTAGTTTTTAATTTCTATAATTATAGAAACTAACAATTTACCTTTCTGTTTCTTTATTTTTGCTAACTTTTTGAACACTATTGCTAAAATTATTCTTGATAGCCTCATTGTTAATTGTATGAGTAAAAGAGTTTACACTGAATATCTTTTTGATCATAAAATTGAGAGAACTTACTTACAGGCTAGTAGAGAACAAAACCTTTCAAATTAACAAACCATTATGGAACAAACCATTATGGGCAACTATAATGTAAATGAAGGAGAGCTAGTAGGAGAGCCTAGGAGAAGAGCACTAAGAGACTATGCACTACTCACTGTTAGGGGAATCCCCCATGCAATAGTAAGGCCAAATATTGAAGCCCATAATTTTGAAATCAAACCTTCCACACAGAGCATGGTTCAGAATAATCAATTTGGGGGAATAGCTACTGAAGATCCAAACTCACATATTTCAACTTTCCTTGAGATATGTGACACCTTCAGGTTTAACGACGTCTCTGAAGACGCAGTTAAATTGTGGATTTTCCCATTCTTTTTAAGAGATAGAGCCAAGAGTTGGCTCAGCTCTCTACCTAGCGATTCTATCTGGACATGGGATGATTTGGCTAAGAAATTCTTAGCCAAATATTTCCCTCCGGTGAAAACTGACAAATTGAGGATTGAGATCACCAACTTCACTCAGTTGGAAGGAGTGACTCTTTATGATGGGTGGGACCGATTTAAGGAAGGCATCAAGCATTGCCCACATCATGGGTTCCCTCTATGGATGCAAGTGCAAACCTTTTACAATGGTTTGAATGCTCCTACGAGGACACTCATTGATGTAGCCGCTGGCAGCTCTATTAGAGGAAAAACCCAAGAGGATGACCTATTGGAGGAAATGGCCAATAATGCATATCAATGGCCTTCCGAAAGGTTAAAAAAGGAAGCTATAAAGGTAAACAAGTCCAACCAAATAACAACATTACAGCAAGAGATACATGCCATGAACGAAAGAATAGAAAGAATGAATATTAATGTTGTTTTAGAAGTACATTATCATTTGTGTGGGGGTAGGCATAATAGTGAAAATTACAACTTAAAAAACCCCTTTGTACAAACTAACACTGAACAAGTTAATTACCTAAGAAACAACAACTCGATGAATAACCCTTATTTCAACACCTACAACTCAGGGTGGAAAAACCACCACAATTTTTCTTGGAGTAACAATAATGTAATTCAATATGGGGGAAATTCATCCAACCAACAAGGCATTAATAATAAAAACAACAATAGCAACCAACATCAAAATTTAGAAGGGGCCTTCAACTCATTTAAGGCTGAAACAATCCAATTTATGCATCGCACCAAAACCACTATCACTCGCCATGATGCTTCTATCCAAGGAATAGAAGCTTCCCTGAGAAATATAGAGACCCAATTGGGGTAGATCTCTAAGCAGCTGACCTCTCGACAGCAAGGGGCCTTACCTAGTTTGACCGAAATAAACCTTAGGGAGTTGGTTAGTGTGATACATTCTGAAGTTGTGTTAGGAGGAATTAATACTGAAAGTATGAGTGCAACAGATTATAAGCTAGAGGAAAGAAAAAAAAAAGGGGAATGAGAGTGAGAAGCTAACAACTCCTAAATTTGAAGACCCAGGGAGGTTGAGCATCCCTTGCATAATCAGAAACGAAGTACTTGTAGATCTTGCGTGTGATCTTGGTGCTTCGGTGAACATTATGCCCTACCATATTTATGAACATCTAAAGGCAGGAGGGATGGATATACCTCAATGATTTTGGAGTTTGCCAATTTAGAACCCCTTACCCCTCTTGGAATGATAAAAAATATTGCAGTCGAAATGGGAAATTTTATAGTTCCAACTGATTTTGTGGTTTATGAATAGGATCAATGGAATAAGAATTCCATGATTATCTTTGGGAGACCCTTTCTAATGAGTGTGAAAGCTGTTATTGATATAGGTCGCGGGGTTATGAGCGTAAGTGTAAAAGGAAAAATTGAATTAATTGACCTTAAACCCACTTTATTCAAGCAAAGAGAGATAGAAAATGAGGTGAAGAGAAGGGTGTGGACCCCCCCGTACTAACAGCAACGAAGTACGGTGCTCCAACTATGGAAAATCACTGACTCAAGTAAAGTTAGGTACACCCAATCTGCCTTAAGCCAAGGACTTGTCACCAAGTGCTATAACATCATCAATATACAAATATCAAAGTGGTGAATGCAATGAACAATAGAGTAACATCCACAAGCATACATAGTAGAAAAAAAAATGCAATATATTAACTTATCACAATGCAAAAATAAAATACATCCAGAATTAATTATTACAAACTGAAGTTTAAAGAGAATGAAAATATCTCTCAATCTCACTGAAATAAAATGCAATATCTAACTAAGCAGCAGTAGCACGATCCTCCTCCTGAACCTGCTCCTCTTCTGCGACACTACCCACAAACATGTCTGAATCTGACATTTGTCAGTATCACAAATGCCAGGGCCCCAGCCAACAAAATAAAAAGGTTACAGTTAGACAGTTGTCTAGGTATATTTTAGGCTATTTTAATGAACTGAATATTTTAAAGATATCACATTTTAATTTAACTAAACATACAAGCAGTAAAGGTGCAACAAGCTATGAAAGAAATGGGTAACTATAAACTATCCATTTATAGCCAGCATACAATGCAAAATAAACAAGGGGAAGCTAAAAGCTAAAAGAAATAGTAACTACAATATAATGTTAAACCTAACATGCTTATGATCATTTTAACATATGCTGAATATATAAAAGAAATACAAGTACTGAAAACGTGCAATTATAGCATCCTAAACATGCCAATATACATAAGTTAGTCATATGAGTATACATACAACATGCTAGTTAAGAATAAGGAAATAAAAGAAAAGCCACTGAGACATGTGACAAAAGCAAAGCAATCTATGAAATATAAAGCCACTGAGACATGTGGCAAAATGAGCATATACTGAAAATAAGGCCACTGAAGCATGTGGCAAGGCAAATCAGAAAATAATACAATCCAGCTAAAGTAGCAATAAGCCTAAGACATAGTACTGCCATACCAGCTAATAGGCCATACAGGGCCTCCAATATCAATCAATCAATCCCCAACCTAGCCATCCAAATATGCTAGGTCTGAGTCCATTCTATACAATGCTACTACTGAAGAGGCAGACTAAGCTAGGACCTATTCTACCAACTGTAAATAAGGCAAAACTGAATGATATGCAATTTCAAATACTAACTTAAGATGTATCATCCATATCCTAAGTTTTCCTATTATGCTCAAAGAATAAGGCTCAATATCCAAGGTATGACAAGCAATCTAGTCAAAGTAAGCAAAAGACACAATCTAGACTTATGTGATATTTGGTGTTATCTAATTACCCAATCTAACTATTCTGAGAAGGTACAAGTTAGGATCTCCAATATCTAGCTATCGAGTAGAATCTCAGATTTACGTCCTTAAAGTTAACATTAGAACTTAACAAGTTCTAATCCAAAATTATATGACGACTATATGGTTTAAGTAAGTAAATTAATGACCTAATTAATTTATATTTTACTCTCTTACCCAAATCTTGATTAAGTAGATCAAGATTTAAGGATTTAGAACTTAAACCCTATGTTGAGTTCAAATCCTAAATCCAAGGTAATGTCCTAACTAGGATCTAGGGTTCACATTTACCACCCAAATTTAACGTATAGAATCCTATAAGCTGAAGGATCTAAGAACTAAGAACTTACTGAAAGGTTATTCTACTGATTATAAGATAAAATAATCAATTAAGAACTTGAGAATCTAAGATCTATATTCAATCTTTAAGATAATTTCATTATCTCTTAGATTGAATCATCCTATACCCATATGGAAGGTTTCAAAAGATTAAATAATCAATCATTAAAGAATTTCAATTGGAGATGGTTTAATTTCAAATTGAAGATCTAAGTCTAAGATCTAAGATCTAAAGATCTGAGGTTTGATCACTTTAGATCTCTAAATTAGAGTTTTATCTTAAGAGCTTCTGTTTGTGATTCTTTTTAGAATCTAAGCTCATGGTTAAACTATATGGAGCTTATTAAGGTTGAAATTGACAATTTTGAGCATTAGATTAATATTAAACTCATATTGACCTTTTTAGGGCTACTTAAGATCTAAGGATCTGAGGTTTGATCACTTTAGACCTTAAGCTAAATTTTAACTTAGGATGTTCCATTATTGTTTCTGTTAGCATTTAAGCTTATAATTTAACTAGTTTGAACTTACCAAGTGACTTTTGAAATGGTTACATGTAAGGGTTAAACCTAAGTGACTTCTTTAAGGTCACTCAAGATCTAAATGTCTTAATTAAGGCTTAATTGAAGATTCAGAAATTCCGCGATAGCGCGCTGCAGTGGGTAAACCGCACCTGTGGAAAACCTGCAACGGCGCGCGGTAGCGAATTTTCCACTACAATGCGCTGCAGCAAAAATTCCGCGATAGCGCACTATAGCGAAAATTTTGCTACCGAGCGCTGCAGCAGTTTTCTCCAGTTGCAGAAATTTTTCCTGTCTTGGGAACCATGCAATCAAAAAGTCATGAAATTTGGGTTCCCAAGCAGTCAAAAGGTGTGGTTGAAAAAGTTGCCCCCCCACTTCACATGGATCACCACATTTTTGGTATGGGAAAGACCCATTGACCACACTCTCTTGCCTTGGATTTCCTTGGCTATAAATGGGTGGCATGGGGGGGTGGGGTTATCCTTGCACCATTCTTAACTCTCCTTCTTTCTCATACTCTTGATCTCTCTAGCTCTCATTTCTCACCATGTCTTCCGGAAAAAAAGCCATTCCAAGAAGGGAGGTCGAAGCCTCTTTCTCCGGGGGAACCTTTAATAAGAAAAGGTTCTCTTCCGCAGAGGCCGAGTAGCATTTATATTCAACCACTTCTCAGCAGAAGTTAATTTTGGAGAGAAGTTTTAGCCCCAGCTTACCCATTCTGGTGGGTCTGTTTGCGATTTAAGGGCGCTATAGCGGGTCTGTTTGCGATTTAAGGGCGCTGCAGTGGGTCTGTTTGCGATTTAAGGGTGCTATAGCGTGCTGCAGCAGATGCATTTATGAACCGCAGACGTCGTAGCGCATTGCTGCGAATCCTGTTTCAAACCGCGAGCACAGTAGTGCGCTGCAGCAGTACAATTTGCAAATGGAACCGCTACTGCGCGCTGCATCGAGTAATTTTGCAAAACATGGATGCGGTGGCGCGCGTCAATAGGAGACTTAGTTGATTTTGCTCGCACCATTGCACGCCACAGCGCGCCGCAGCGTGATGCAGCGTGCTGCAGTGGTCCGCCACATTTTTGCCAGACAGGAGCATTTATTGCGGCTGGGACAAGACCCCCAACCTGCATCTTGTCCCAAGCCATCATTTTCTCTGCAGCTACTCCGAATTTAAATGAAAATTACCCTCTTCATGTGATAAGAATGATAAACAAAGAAGGATATTGGTCACTTCACTCTTAATTTGGGATTTGCCATCATGACTTCAGATTTTTATTTGACAAATGCTGGTTATGGAGATGATGAAGGAGGATGCAGCCCCTCTCCTATAAATACCACTCCTCTTGACTAGAGGAGGGTTCACAATTTTGCTCAAATCACTAATTAAGGAGGAGGGGTGCACAAGTGGAAGTGAGGAACTCCCTAAGGGTGGCGAAGCAAGTTCTTGCTGAGGAAGAGAAGAAGGAAGGCAACACTAGCGACCTAAGAGAGGAGCTTGAAGAAAGAGAAGAAGCAATCCAGAGAACTTCTAAGGAATATTCCTAGTATCTTCTAAACTTTACTTTTGTAGTTTCTTTTCTTAGTTGATCATGAAAGGGTCTTTATCCATGTATGTATTTTTCTTCATTTTCTTTGTAATGAGTAGCTAAATCTCCCTTGGGGAGGGTTGGGAAACCCTCATGTGTATGAGTTAATTTTAATGTATGAAGTTTTTTCTCAAGCACAAATAAAATGTAAGAACTCTATGCCTTGTGAAGAAATGCCTTTTATTATTTAGTCTTAAATGTTGATGAAAAGAAAATGAACTCATAATCTCAAGAACTAACTTGTCTTGTGCTCCATAGCTCACCTTAGGTTGGATGCTAGGTTTATGAGTGCATGAAAGCTTAGAACTAGTGACAAAGTTTTTGAGCTTAATGCACCTTAATCTAAGCTCAACCAGGGTGTTGATGCATGTGAGGCTAAGACCCACTAAATGAGCTCCTTAGCTCAACATTATTGAGGTAGAGGAAGAAATAGTTGAGTGCTCATGAATTAAGTGACATAGTCATTGAGCCCAACATATTAATCCCTCATCTCAACTATGTGTGATGCGAGTGATGCTCGTAGTGGAATCAATGCTTATAAGATTTAAAAGACTTAAAAATCGAAAGTCTCCTTGATCAAGAGATAAGATAAAAATTCTAAACCTAAGATCTTATAGGAATCTTTTTGCCAAAATAGAACCAAATGTGTGTTCGTTTTGTGCACATGATTTGAACTTGTGAAACCTTGAGGTAAAACTCAAGGAAGAATAATGTGTACTTGATTAAATCTAAAAGAACAAAAGACAAAGCTTGAGAATTAAACATGCATTAATAAACTTCTCATCACATGCGAGATGAACCCAACTCTTCTCTCTCTTTTATCTAACTTATCTTCACATAGTGATTATTGTGCTAAATCTAGGGCCAACTCAACCAATCAATTGTAGCTTAAACATTAGTGAGAATAAATAGACATTAGTGTTAAAACAACCAATTCTCTGAGGTTTGATAAATCCTGAAAATTAATACTTTCCACTTATTACTTCAGACCACGTACACTTGCGTGTGAGCGCAGACGTGTGTTTATAGTCTGTCACTGACCATGCCAACGGAGTACTACACTTCCTATCGTACAAGGCTTCATATGAAGTCATCTTTATACTGGCTTGAAAACTATTGTTGTAAGCGAACTCCACTTGTGGGAGGTGATCCTCCCAAGATCCAGCAAAATCAAGGATACATAGTCTAAGAAGATCTTTGAGAACTTGATTTACTCATTCTATCTGACCATCCATTTGTAGATGAAAGGCTATACTCAATGCTAGGGTTGTGCCTAGATCTTGATGCACGGTGTGCCAGAATTTAGAAGTGAATCGGCTATTTCTATCAGATACAATGGATTTGGGAATTCCATGCAACCTGATTATCTCTTTGATATACAGCTTGACGAGTTTCTCATCAGAGCCTGATTGCCAAATGGGAATGAAATGAGCACATTTAGTTAATTAGTCTACTATAACCCAAATTACATCTGCTCCAGACCTTGCACGAGGCAATCCCATCACGAAATACATAAATATATCTATCCATTTCTATTTATGGATCTTCAGTGGATGAAGTAGACCACCAGGTATTTGGTGTTCTGCCTTAACCAGACTACAAGCTTGGCACTTTGTAATGAATTCAGCCACACTTTTCTTTATTCTTGGCCACCAGAAGGATTGCTTCAAGTCTTTATACATCTTTGATCTTCCAGAATGGATCTGGTATCTTTGATCAGCACCTCCTGATGCATGGACTTAGGGATCCATAAGCGATCTCCTTAATAGATAGCACCTTTATGGAATCAAATGTCAGTGCAATGACCACTTTCGATGGCTTGTTTAGAATTTAGGTACTCATCATCTTTTGTCTGAGTAATAGATAAGTCTCTGTGGAATGTGGGTTCCACATTAATTATTGAGAGCATTGTACTTACCTGGTCATTACATGCTGACTTGATATCCATTTTACATAATTATTCTTCAAGAGGACTCTTAGAGATAAGAGCATTGAGAGTCGCATGATGGCTAAGTGCATTAGCTACAACATTCACCTTTCCTGGATGGTACTGGATGTCCAGGTCGTAGTCACTAATAATTTCTAACCACCTTCGTTGTCGGCAGTTCAACTCCCTTTGAGTGAATATATACTTCAAACTCTGATGATCAGTGAAAATCGAGCACTGAATTCCATATAGATAGTGACACCAGATCTTTAAAGAGAACACTGTAGCAGCTAGTTTGAGATCATGAATGACATCATTTCTTTCGTGAGTCTTCAGCTGATGGGAAGCATATGCTATGACCTTCCCTTCTTGCATTAGTAAAGCACCTAAGACTATACCAGATGTGTCTGTATAAACTTGATAGTTCACTTCTTCCTTAGGAAGTGCTAGAACGAGGGCAGTGGTATGCGCATCTTTTAGTGCTTGGAATGCTATTTCACGAGCTGGCGACCATTCAAAGGGTACAGTGTGGGGCCCCGTACTTTTCTGCTGCCATGCTAGTACTAATATTAGCATTATCATGGGGAGTGCAGTTGCTCCACTCCATGGCAAAACCCTAACTCAAGTAGAGTCAAGTAGGACCCAACTCACCTAAAGTCAAGGACTTGTCACCTAGCTGAACTATAAACATTCATCAATACATATCAAAGTAGCGAAAGCAGAAAATATAATGTAACATCCATAGGCACAACATAGTATATAAGAAGAAAAGAAAGCAGTAACTCAGCTCAAGTGCAGAAAGTAAATATATCTAGAGTTTAATTATTATAACTAAATTAAATGAAAGTAAAGATCTCTCAATCTCACTATAAAAAGAGAAAATCTATCTAAGTAGCAGTAGGAAGATCCTCCTCCTACACCGGCTCCACTCCTGCAACACTGCCAACGAACAACTCTGAATCTGACATTTGTTGGTATCTCAAATGCCAGGGCCCCAGCCAACAAAAGAAAAATGTTACAGTGTCACAATCGTCTAAGTACATTTTAGGCTATTTAAGTGAACCGAAGATTTAAGATATCACATTTAACGGTTTTAAACATACAAGCATTATAAGGTGCAACAAGCTATAAAGGATGGGATATCTATAAACTAATCACCTATAGCTAATCATCAAGTATGTAAAAATAACATACAAAAATAACAACTAAATATGGTGATGCTAAAAGCAAAAGTAACTGCAACTACTTAAATAAATTTAATCCTAACATGCTTATGATCACATGGAGACATGCTGAGTGTATAAAGAACACAAGTGCTGGAATAGACATACAACTCTAGCATCCTAAACATGCCAATATTTAATACTAATCAATAAGAGCATATATACAAGCATGCGGATTGACAAGTAAAAGGCCACTGAGATATGTGGCAAAAGTAAACTAAGTACATGCATGCGCAAAAATAAAGCCACTGAGACATGTGGCAAAGCAAGTCGAGCACAAAAAGGAAGGCCACTGAAGCATGTGGCAAAGCAAAATAAAAACTGAACTAAAGTAGAAATAAGCCTAAGATATAGTACTGCCATAACAGAAATTGGATATACAAGACCTTTGAACTAAAAGTTCAACATGTATCCATCCTAGGCATCCACAGAGCTAGGTCCGAGTTGAACTTATAGAATAAGACATATATCCATCCTAGACATCTATAGAGCTAGGTTCGAGTTTATTCTATAACAAAACTAGAACTAAAGAGTCAGGCTAAACTAGGACATACTCTACTAACTGGAAGCACTGAAGGAAAGGAATGAATGCTATGCTTTTAAAATACTAACTTAGGATGTATTTTCCATATCCCAAGTTTACCTATTATGCTCAAGGAACAAGGCTCAATATTTAAGGAGTGCAAAGCAATCAAAGTCAAAGTAAGCAAGAGACTCAATCTAGACTCATGTGATATCCGTTGTTTTCTACTTTATCCAAATCTAACTATTCTGAGAAGATACAAGTTTAGGATCTCCTATATCCAACTATCGAGTAAGATCTCAGGTTTACGACCTTAATGTTAATATTAGAACTTAATAAGTTCTAATTCATAATCATATGATGACTATAAGATGTTAAAGTAAATAAATTAATGACCTAATTATTATTATTTTTCTCTCTTAACCTAAGTCTTGATTAGATAAATCAAGACTTAAGGATTTTGGATCCAAACTCCACTTGGTGTTCAAATCCTGAATCCAAGGTAATATCCAAGTTAGGATCTAGGGTTCACATTTTTAAAACCCAAATTAAAGATAATTAATCTTATAAGCTGACAGATTCAGAAGCTATGATCTTAATTAAAGGCTGTGCTAATGTTATAAGATAAAATAATCATTAAGAACTAAGAATCTAAGATCTATATTCAATCTTTAGGATAATTATATCATCTTGTAGATTGAATTAATCCTACACCCACATGGAAGGCTTCAAAAGAGTTAAACAATAAATCACTTAAGGAATTCCAAACGGAGATAGTTCAATTCAATTAGAAGATATAAAGTCTAAGATCTAATATTTGATCACTTTAGACTCAAGCTAGGTTTAGACTTAGAATTTTTACCAAGGTATTTCTTTTAGAATTCAAGCTTATGGACCAACTTAATTAAGTTATTAATTAAAGATCTAGTACTTAAAGGTGGTAGGCTTAGCTCTTAAGAAAGAGGGCTTTAAGGATACTTATGATCTTAAGATCTTGATAGGACTAACTTAAGATCTCTTTAATTAGCATCAATATTATTAACATAGGAGTTCAGAAAGGTACTAATAATCTAACTAAGGATATTTTACTGAATCTATAAGCTTAAGGAGTGCTAAAACACATTTTGGTCAAAATGACCAAAATACCCCACTAAAGACTAAAAATGGGATTTCAGGATTTAATTATCCAAATTTATTTAAATCTATTTTAATGGGTTCCAAAGTAGTTAATGAAGTAGGATACACACTTATCTTAAGTTTTGATAACTTAATTAGCCTAATTAGTACTAATCACCATTTAAGGCCAAATAAGGTGATTAAGGAAGCTAGGGCATACTAGGGTGTTCCATTTGTATTATAGGTTCCACTATCTTTAATAAGGCATTGAGAACTTAGTTCACCAAAATCAGAGGATTAATCATGGTTTAATTCACTAATCTTTAATTAAGGTAATTAAGAGATGATTAATGAAATTAAGGTTCTTAATTTACTTTTAATGGTCTACATAGGTTCCATGAGGTCTCATGAGTAATTAGAGACCTTAATCAATATTTTTGGATATTAATTGAATTTATTATGATTTAATTAAAAATAGAAAAGGATTCGGTAATTATTTAAAATCTAACCATTGGATTCTTAATTTTATTCTATATTCAGGTTCCTTGTGTCTTTCTAATTAAAATGGTATATTGGATCATACCATTTGGATAAGTATAGCTAAAGTTATTTAAATAAATTAATTTGTATTTTTATTTAAATTAAAATCATAGGTTTGATTTTCTTAATTAATTTCCTTAAGGAAATTAATTTAGAAATCCTTTATTATTAACAGCTGGCCCAAAATCAAAAGGTGCGGGTCACGAGTCAGCCCGACCCGTGACTTCGTCTTCTTCCTACCGATGCCCCGATGCCCGAACCATAGGGCGACCTTCCATCACCGAATTCTCCATGCTCCAGCCATACCACGCCTAGCTCTCGATAGCTACACCTTCAGGGCCCGAAGATGCGTCAATTTGACCAAGAAGCACTATCTGGGAGGCGCCGGATCGCTGGAGTGCTACTTGAACGAGACGTCACTTAAGGTGCGTTGGTGAGGGTCGAATTCCCCTCACAGAGCTGATTATATGGGTCGAGCACAATACCTACATGATCAGAAGTTGTAGGCGAAATTGATTGTGCAAGACACGAGATCCTGGGGAGGTCTGGATCATTAGAGGGTTACTCATGGTGAAACGCAGATGGAGTCAATGTAGGGTTGATCGATTCTCAGCCAAATCGATCGATTTGATCGAACCCAACCTTTGATATGGTTCAACAATCAACACCAGGAGCTCCTAGTGTCAATTGGCTGGCTAAACACCTGAGGTAAATGCAGGATTCGATAAGCCAGAGGTCGACTGGCAGTGCACACTCAAACGGTGAATTCGTCATCTAGTCCACTACCAGGCCTTGCCAGAGGGTTAGGTGCCTACTAGGAAGTCGAGGAGGGGTCCTAACGCAGCATCTAGGGCTAGATTGAAAGTGAGCTGAGCATAAACTAGCTCAACAGAAGGATTGGGATTGAAGGCTGTACCTAAGGAGGGTGAGGTGACTGAGGCAATGCAGGCAGCTCAGATCACTCTAGATGGTCGCAGAAGCTCTAGCAAGGGGGTCTAAACTTCAGACACACACCCACTATCAGTGGTACGCCGCAGGTTCAGACACCGAGGAGCTCGAACTGCAAGTGAATACCGATAGAGAGGGAGAGGGTTAAGCAGTCTATCCACCGAGAGAAAAGGGATTCTCTGTCGAATCCGAGGGGTTTTTATAGGCTCTAGAGAGGTTTAGGTCAGTAGCCATGGCCTTAGTCTTGGGCCGAGAGGGCTCTCTCCATCTTTTACAATTGAGAGAGTTCAAGCCTCTGGGTCACCCTACTAGGCTCAACCACAACTGGAAGGGTCCTAACAGCTTAGGGGACAAGGCAGGAGGGAGTGGGGGATAGCGCTGGCATGGCATCGTACGAGAGAATTTTTCTGTTGGGCTTGCGATCGAGTGAAGATGATGATCCACAGTGGCGGGGTCCGTCTCCATTGTCTGATGACGAGACCATGGAGGATCGACGGTCTGATGTGACTCCCGATTAACAGAAATGCGGAGAAGATCTCGTGCGTCGGATGATAGATGCCGATCGGGCGGATAGGATTAGATCACAGCGCATGTTATATCAATCGTAGGATCATGAGCGCTAGGATGCGTGCTCGAACATCCATACGTTGGGGATGGTGCTCCGCTTTCGGGACTTCACAGCAGATCTGTCGTGGTCCCGATAGCAAATCTTGGGATATAAAAATATTTAAATAATTTAAATAAATTAATTAAAATTCATTTAATTAATTATTCAATTTTTATTAAATTTTAAATCCAATTTAGGACTAGATGAGCCCCAAAAATTCCCAAAAATTTACCCATAGCTAATTAGGGCATGAGGAATTCAAAAATGAAATTAGATTTTTAATTTGGAGATCAAATTAATTTAGGTATTTTCCAGGACTTAAAAATAGGCAAAAATACCAAATTTCTCAATTTAGCTCCGATTGATTTCAAACTTCTAGGATTGGGTTTAAATGACCCATTGAGTCTAATGGAATCAAAATTAGAACTTGGTTTGGCTTAATTAATATAGATTTAGATAGGGTAACAACTAGGGTTGTTATATACAGCCTTCTAAGTGAGTTCGGTGAGTGGAGAGGCTATTTGAGAAAAGCCTTTCACAAATCTTCTGTAATAACTAGCCAAACACAAGAAGCTTCTGATTCTGTCACTAACTTGGGTTGTACCCATTCTTGGATTATGCTGACCTTATTCTGATCGACTTTGATCCCTTGAGCATCTACTATGTGGCCTAGGAAGGCGACAGATTCAAGCCAAATTTCGCACTTTCGAATACTTAGCATATAGCTGGTGGCTTCTTCTTCCAATACTGCCCTGAGATGACCTTCGTGTTCCTTTTTCATCTTAGAATATATTAGAATATCATCTACGAACACGATGATAGATTTATCAAGGTATGGTTTCAAGATGTGCTGCATTAGGTCCATAAAGATGGAAAGCACATTTGTTAATCCAAACGACATCACTAGAAACTCATAGTGGCCATATCTAGTTCTGAAAGCAGTCTTCGCTATATCTTAATCCTTTACTTGCAGTTGATGGTACCCTAAAGATAGATCAATTTCTTAGAACACTTTTGCTCCTGCTAATTGATCAAATAGATCATCAATATAGGGCAAAAATGGGTACTTATTCTTTATTGTTACTTTATTTAGCTCTCTATACTCGATACATATTCGTATTGATCCATCTTTCTTCTTGACAAATTGAATTGGCACTCCCCATGGGGATGAACTAAGTCTGATAAGACCCTTCTCTAATAGTTCCTGCAGTTGCTTGTTCAATTCTTGTAATTTTTTAGGCGTCATTTGATAAGTAGCCTTAGAGATGGGCTGCGTTCCTAGAATAATGTCAATTGCAAATATTACTGCCCATGTAGGAGGAAGATCGGGTAGATCTTCTGGAAAGATGTCGGCGAACTCGCAAATGATGAGGTTCTCTGATAAGGAAACGTCTTCTTTCTTTTCTCATTGTATTGTTACTAGGAAGGCATCACAACCTTTCTGAACTAACCTTTTTGCTTTTATAGCATTGATTAGCGAGGCTAGAGTACTAAGGTTACCAATGAAGGATCTGGCCTTACTACCACTACCCAAGGTGATCTTCTTCTTTGTATAATTGATAGTGGCATTATGTTGGCTTATCCAATTCATGCCTAATATTACATCAAAATTGGCTATTGGGAGAACTACTAACTTCGCTTCATACTTCTCATTTTCAATGGGGATTGGTACTTTGCAAAATTGGCGGTAGCACTTTTAGCATGGCAGCGCTACATCCCGCTGCGGCCCGCTGCGGTGCGCTATGGCGCGCTGCAGCGGTTCACTTTTCAAGGTCACTGTTCAATTAAATTATTTTCACATTTTCTAAAGTTCCAAGACTATTTTCGCTGTAGCCCGCTGCAGCGCGCTACAGCGTGCTGTAGCGGTATATTTTGGGAGTTTACTGTTCAATTACTCTATTATATGTTTATATAAGTTCCTGCCAAAATGCCGCTGCAGTGGCCTAGCTCTGCAACTTCGGGCGCTGCAGCCCCAGACGGCATTTTTCGCTTGGACAAAAATGTAAGGCCTATTTTTCAAGCTCAAATGCTCCCAATCCAAAGCATTCCATGAGCGGTGTCATATATCAATGGAAAGGTCTATCCGATACCTTTCCATCGACACCAAAATTGGCACAAATGGATCATTCTAGCTATACTAAAAATGGTAATGAATGCAATGGGGTGCAGATTAAATGGAAAACAGAGCAATTTTCCTTTAAAAAGTAAGATACTTTTAAGAGCCTTAATGGCTTCCATACATGTTTATAGGCTTCCAAAACTACAATCCAAAATTATGACAGCATGAGAAAGACAAGGAGAGGAGCAAACGGGTACCTTTAGTCCTTGGGAGAGGAGGAAAATAGCTTTGTTTTCTTCAAAAGCCTTGGTGGTAAAGAGCTGGGCCTCTTCTTCTTCAACACTTCAGTAATGAAGGGGGGAGATGAGAAAATTTCAGCAAGGAGAAGAAGATGGGCTGAGCTCTCTTTTTAAAGGAGGAGAGGGAGAGTAGGGAGCCATCATAAGCTAGAGGCTAGGATGTGAAGAGGCATGGGAGGAAGGACATGGAAGGGATGGCCAACTGATTTTTGTGAGGATGGACAACTAAAAATGCCAAGGAGGGAAGAGAAGGTAAATGCAAAATTAGGAATAATTAATTATTATTCCTAATATTTAATTATTAAAAATTCAGATTAATTAAACATGCTCCAAAAAATCCCAAAAATTTACCCCTAGCTATTTTGGGGGTGAGGAATTCAATGGCGAAGTTGGATTTTGATTCCGACGATTATTTATTTATTCTATTTTTTGGTTAATTTAATTATATTAAAATTTTAGTGAAAATCCGATGACTTGGGGGTGACGATCGCAACGACAAAGTAGGATTTTGATTTCGAGGTCAAAATAAATACCTCAATTTTCTAATTAATTAAATATTAAAATAATCAAAAATATTAGATTTAGCTCTTAATTGGTCCAAACCTTCAGGGTTTGGTTCTAATGAGTAGATGAACTTAATGGAATGATGATTATGACACGATAATGATAAAAATCAAGCTAAGTAACAAGCTTGGGTTGTTACATCACCAATCTCGGAACCCGTTCAAGGCTGCGATGGGCCTCACCCATACAGCAAGTGTTACTACACTAGACAAAGGTGTTTCAATTGTGGGCATACAGGCCATAGGTTCTACTAGTGTGACCACATAGAAATAGTGGATGGGGTTCCAATGAAGCCCTATCAGAAGAAGCAAGTGTTCAGAGCTACTCCGCTAAACCGGAGAGAACCAAATCTGTCTATAATGCCAGCACCTGCTTCTAAAGTTGCTCCCACGCAGTCACCAGTTTATAACTCTCAGAACTATCTCCGAAGGCAGACTAACAATCGTCCTATAGTTCCGGCATGAGTATATGCCTTAACTCCTATTGAAGCCGCAGAAGATAATAATGTGGTTTCATGTACACATCTCTGAACTTTTCATTTGATAATTGCATTGTTATACTCTAAATTCTTGCAAGTCATTAATGCAATTCATATGAATTAGGCACACTTTATTTCAACAACCAACCTTGTAATGTATTATTCGATACCGGTGCTAGTCACTCGTTTATCTCTGAATAATTTGCTAATAATCTTAAACTCCACGCATGCAACTTAGCACAAAAGTTGAGTGTTGGACTTCCATCGGGAACCCAACTAAGTGCCCATAAATTTTATAATATCAAAGTCCCCATAAATGATCAAGAATTCCATGCTAAACTAATCATCCTGCTAATAACAAACTTTGATATCATCCTTTGGATGAATTGGCTCAGTGACAATAATGCTGTGATAAACTGCCATAAAAAGAAAGTCACTCTCCATTCCCAGGGCAGGCCTGAAACATTTGTAGGAAAAACCAGCATGCAGTTATCCTTAATAAATACAATTAAGCTGAACAGTTGATTGCTAAGGGTTATAATTCTTACCTAGTTACCATGATGGGAGAAACAAAAGAGAGTATCTCTCTTTCTGATTGTAAGGTAGTCAAAGAATTTGTCGATGTATTCCCAGAAGATTTGCCTGATGTACCTCCTTTCAGAGAAGTAGAATTCTCTATTGAATTGATCCATAATACCCAGCCAATATCCAAAGCACCTTATAGAATGGCACCTAAGGAGCTTCAAGAGCTCAACAAGCAATTAGAAGAGCTCTTGAGTAAAGGCTTCATCAGGCCAAGTATGTCTCCTTGGGGAGCGCCAGTTTTATTTGTGAAATAGAAGGATGGATCTATGCATATGTGTATAGATTATCGTGAATTGAATGAGGTCACCATAAAGAATAATGCCTATAATTGATGATTTGTTCGACCAGTTATCCGGAGCCATTATATTTTCAATATCGATTTAAGGTCTGGATACCATCAACTGCGAGTAAAAGAAGACGAGATAGAGAAGATTGCTTTCTGTACTCGTTATGGCTACTTTGAGTTTTTGGTGATGTCATTCGAACTCACCAATGCGCCATCAATCTTTATGGATTTGATGCAGCGAGAGCTAAAACTATATCTAGACAAGTTTGTGATCATCTTCATTGACAATATTCTCATTTATTCCAAGACTCTAAGAGATTATGAAGAACACCTGAGATCAGTATTAGAAACTCTGCATGAGCATCAACTGTATGCCAAGTTCTTCAATTGCGAGTTTTGGCTTAATTCCATTGCATTCATGGGACACGTAGTCGATGCTCAGGGTATTCGGGTAGATCAAAGTAAAGTAAGTGCTATTCAGGACTGGGCTCAACCTAAGTCTGTCACTGACATTAAAAGTTTCTTGGGATTAGCAGGATATTACAGGAAGTTTGTCAAAGGCTTTTCCCAGATTGCTTCACCGTTGACTAAATTGACTCAAAAGATCATTCTGTTCATTTGGAGTCCTGAATGCGAGGAAGCATTTCAAACTCTAAAAGAAGCACTTTCTACCACTCCAGTTCTTGTCCTGCCCAAGAAAGGATTGGATTACCAAGTATATACGTTGCCTCTGGAATCGGTCTAGGTTGTGTGTTAATGCAAGAGGGTAAGGTAATTGCTTACGCCTCTCGTCAGTTAAAACCCCATGAGCGAAATTATCCAGTTCATGATCTTGAACTTGCAGCCGTGATATTTGCCTTGAAAATATGGCGTCACTATTTGTACGGAGTGCAGTGTTCAATTTTCACCGATCATCAAAGTTTGAAGAACATCTTCACCCAGAGAGAATTGAATTGCCACTAGAGAAGATGGTTGGAGCTCATCAGCGATTATGATCTCAGTATTCAGTATCATCTAGGGAAGGCAAACATAGTGGCCGATGCTCTTAGTCATCGTGCTACTTTAACCTCTATAATCGCATACAGTTCTTTAGAACACGAATTTTATAAGCTCTAAATTTCTCCTATCAGTGGCGATATGCTGAGTTCGCTATTATCAAATATTAATGTGGAACCCACTTTCCACCGAGATGTCTCTATCTTGCAAACCAAAGATGATGACTATCTGAAGTTCAAAGCAGATATTGAAGGTGGTCGTCATCATGAATTGTAGTTGCAAAATAGAGTAGTTTATCAAAGTAATCGGTTGTGGATTCCCAAATCCATGCAACATGAAGTATTGATCGAAGGTCATAATTCTGGATACCATATTCATCCAGGCAGTACCAAGATGTACCAGGACCTAAAGCAATCATTTTGGTGGCCAGGTATGAAGAAAGATGTAGCCAACTTCGTGGCTAAATGTCATGCCTGTAATTTAGTAAAGGCCAAACACCAAAGACCTGGTGGTCTTTGCATCCATTAGATATTCCTGAGTAGAAATGGTTCGACATATCTATGAATTTTGTCATGGGATTGCCTCATGCAAAATCTGGTGCCGATACAATCTAGGTTATAGTAGACCATTTAACTAAGTCGGCGCTCTTCCTTCCTATCCGTCAGACTGACTCGGTAGAAAAGTTAGCAACCTCTACATCAAGGAAATTGTCAGGCTGCACGGGATTCTGAAATCAATCGTATCCGATAGAGACATCAGATTTACTTCCAAGTTTTGGCAAGCTGTGCATCAAGATATGGGTGCTACTCTAGCCATGAGTACAGCTTTTCATCCTCTAATGGATGGTCTGACTGAAAGAGTAAATCAAGTCTTAGAAGATTTGCTTAGACTTTGTATTCTCAATTTTGCCAGTTCCTGGGAAGATCAGATTTCGTTGGTGGAGTTTGCCTACAATAACAGTTTTCAAGCCAGTATTAAAATGGCTCCTTACAAAGCACTGTATGGCAGAAAATGCAGTACTCCACTAGTTTGGTCCGAAATAGGAAGCGTTCAGCTCTTTGGTTCAGAATTAGTTGAAGAAACCAATAGTAAGATCAAATTAATTTAGCAGAGAATTCGTTCAGCTCAAGATCGTCAAAGCAAGTATCATGATTCTCATCACCGTCCCCTAGAATTCAACATGGGAGATTCTTCTTATCTAAAGGTCAGTCCAATGAATGGTGTCTTCAGATTTGGCATAGCTGGGAAACTCAGTCCCCGCTATGTTGGACCTTTCAAAGTTTTGGCCAAAGTAGGATCATCTGCCTACTAGTTGAACCTTCCTGATGGTTTTGCAACTATTTATAACGTATTTCACGTATCGTCATTGAGGAGATGTCTTCGAGACCCTCCTCATCTTATTCAACTCCCAGCAGTAGGGATCCAACTTGATCTTTTTTATGCCGAAGAACCTATCAGAATCTTAGCTCGTGATCAGAAGCGGCTAAGGAACCATTCAATTCCTATGGTCAAAATTCAGTGGAAGAATCGATCCTTAGAGGAGTCTACTTGGGAGAAAGAGGCGGATATGCACAATAAATATCCACACTTTTTTGCAAGCCCAGGTATTGTTCTTCTCTTTCTCATCTATTATAATTAAAACTTGTTCTATCCCAGTAGGATTTTCTTCACTTAAGTGATGTCGGGGACGACATCGTTCTTAGGTGGGAGAGTCTGTAACAACCCTAGTTGTTATCATAGCTAAACCTAGATTAATTAAGCTAAACTAAGCTTTGATTTTGACTTCATTAGACTCAATGGGTCATTTAAACTTAACCCTAGAAGTTTGAAATCAATCAGAGCTAAAATGAAAAATTTGATATTTCTGGCTATTTTTAAGCCCTGAAAAGTACTTAAATTAATTTGATCTCCAAATCAAAATCTGATTTCATTTTTGAATTCCTCATACCCTAATTAGCTAAGGGTGAAATTTCGAGAATTTTTGGAGTTCATTTAAGCCTAAATTAAATATAAATTTATTAGAATTAATTAATTAATTTTTATATTATTAAAATTAATTTATTAATTAAAATTAACGGGCGGGATTTGCTATCGGGATCGCGGCCGATCCGCTGCGGGGTCCCGACAGCGGCACACCAATCGGTGCCAATAGTGGGTTAGCGCACATCTTGGCGCAAGCTATCAAACAACGAGATCTACTCCGCGCTAAGATTAGATCCTATGCATCAGATCCATCGCTCGCTTCTGACGGCTACCATCCTATCCCGTTTAGGTATCGCATCTGAGCCATCGAGACCAACAGTCGATCCATTAGACGGCGGACATGTACCCGAGCACTGTGGCTCGTCTCCCTCGTCTCTCCCCGTCTGCATCTGGTCCACACCAACAGTCCGGCACCTCCCAGTCCTCATGGCAGTATGGGAAAACCCCCGAATTTTATTTCCTGCCCTTGGCGCATTCGTCCTGCCGATTGCCTTCTCCCCAGAATACCCATAGCCGTTGGCCCAAGCCTCAATTTTCCCATTGCCCGAGCTCTGGAAACCAATCCTAGGGCCTCCTCCCACCTATAAATGCCCCCAGAGTTTCACAGTGAGTCCCTTTGCTCACTGTGAACCCTCAATTTTCCCAGCGAATTATCATGAAGCTCCCTTCTCTCTCGGTGCATTCCGGGTGAATTCTGGAAATTTTGGAGCTGTGAACTGCTGATAGAGGTGGTGTCTAGAGTTCAGACCCCCTGCTAGTTTGTGCCGAGTCTCCGGAAGCTCCAGCTACCCCCAGTTCCTCTCGGCCAAGATTGCAACCCCGATTTCAGGTACAACCTTCCACCCATTGATCTTCCTTCGGTTCATTTCCCTTCTATCTCTGGATGAACTTCTGGATGTCGTCTTGCTAACCGTAGCCACTTAAGGAACCAATAGTGATTATCTCTTGGGGCTAAGCTAGCTCGAATCGATCGTATCGATCGTATCGATCGATTGAGCTAACGACCAAGCCATGGCTGAGTCTGAGTAAGGACCCAGCGATCGGCTGCTCCCCAGGTTATGAAACCATGGGGGTTCGACTCACCTTCCCTCCCTGAAGGTGTAGGTATTGAGCCCTGATCAGTTAATGGCTTTTGTGAGGAGAATTATCTCCTCACCATAAACCCTAATCGTCTGTATTTGGGCATCTCGGTCGAGTAGCACCCCGTCGATCGGGTGCATCCCAGATGGGGTTCTTACCTTAATCGATGTGTCTGAGTCCCCTGAAGGTGTAGCCATCGAGAATTAAGCACGGCATGGCCGGAGTTCGAAGAATTTGGCTCTGGAAGTGAACCCTAAGGTTCGAGCGTCGGGCGCCTTTCCGCGGGGAAGAAGATGGATTTCGGGTCGGGCCGACCCTGACCCGCACCTTTTCGATTTTGTGCCGACAGCAAATAATAGAATTTCTAAATTTAATTTCCTTAAGGAAATTAAACTAGAAATTAAATCCTATGATTCTAATTTAAATAAAAATACAGATGAAATAATTAAAATAACGTTAATTATACTAATCCAAATGGTATGATCCAATATACCATTTGAATAATAAAAATGCAAGAAATCTAAATATAAAGTAATATCACAGATCTAATGGTTGGATTTAAAATAATTGGTTAAACCTTTTCTATTTTTAATTAAATTATAATAAATTCAATTAATAACCGAATTAATTGAGTAAGGGCTCTGATTACTCATTAAATCCTAGAGGAGAATTTCAGACGCTTTAAATAAATTTTGGATAATTAATTTTCTTAATCACCCCTTAATTACCCTAATTAAGGATTAGTAACTTAAACCCTAATTAAGCCTCTGATTCTGGTGAATGTTGTTCCTAATAATATCTTAAGTATATTAGAACCTATAGGTAAGATTGGATTACCCTAAGAATGCCTAAATTCACTAATCACCCTAATTGGCTTAAATGAGTGATTAGTGCTAATTAGCTTAATTAAGTTGTCAAAACCTAAGATAAGTGTGTTTCCCACTTCATTAATCAATATGAAACACATTGAAATATATTAGATTTAATTTGGATAACTAAACCCTAAAATCCCAATTTTTACCTTAAGAGGGGCATTTTGGTCATTTTGACCAAAATGTATAAGTGCCCCTTAAACCTTGGGAAATTTAGTAGATTATCCCTAGTTATATTATTAGCATCTCTCTGAATTCTTAAGTTAAAATATTCATAAGAAATCTTCATTTGGTCTTAATTAAAATACTTAGATCTTAAGTGATCCCAAAGAAGTCACTTGGCCTTAATAATTGGATCTAATAAATTTAAATGCTAGATTTCATTCTAAATAAGTTCAATTTAGTTAATTCATGCACTTAAATGCCAAAAGAAATACAATTAGTTTAGTCTAAGTTAAAAACCTAGCTTAAGTCTAAAGTGATCAAACAATCAGATCTTAGATCTTAGATCTTAGACTTTAGATCTTCTACTTGAATTCAAACTACCTCCAATTGAATTTTTTTAAATGATTCATTGTTTAATCCCTTAAAACCTTCCATGTGGGCATAGGATAATTCAATCTATAAGATAATAAAATTATCTTATAGGTTGAATATAAATCTTAGATTCTCAAGTTCTTAGTTGATTATTTTATCTTATAATCAGTAGAATAACCTTTCACTAAGTTTGTAGTTCTTAGATCTTTCAGCTTATAGGATTCTTTACCTAGTGTGGATATAAAGTGTGAACCCTAGATCCCAACCAGGACACCACCTTGGATTTAGGATTTTAACACCAAAGTGGGGTTTAAATCCAAAATCCATAAATCTTGATTTACTTAATCAAGATTTGGATGAGAGAGTAAAATATTAACAAATTAGGTTATTGATTGATTTACTTAAACCTTATAGTCATCACATGATTTTGGATTAGAACTTGTTAAGTTCTAATATTAACTTTAAGGACGTAAATTTGAGATTCTACTCAATAGCTGGATATTGGAGATCCTAAACTTGTACCTTCTCAGAGTAGTTAGATTGGGTAAATAGACAACAACAGATATCACATAAGTCTAGATTGAGTCTCTTGCTCATGACTATATTTGCTTGGCATACCTTGGATATTGAGCTTTATTCCTTGAGCATAATAGGAGAACTTAGGACATGGATGATACATCATGAGTTAGTGCTTGTAAAGCATATCATTCATCTGGTTCTTGCAGTGCTTTCAATTAGTAGAGTATGTCCTAGCTTAGTCTGCCTCTTCAGTATTAGTATTGTATAGGATTGGACCAGGCCTAGCAGATTTGGATGTCTAGGCTGGGTATTGATTGATCTTGGAGGCCCTATATGGCCTATTGGTTGGTATGGCAGTATTATATCTTAGGCTTATTGTTACTCTAGTTTGATTTTTCAGTCTTGTTTTCTTTTTTCCTTGCCGCATACTTCAGTGGCCTTACTTACAGTACTTGCTTGCTTGCCACATGTCTCAGTGGCTTTACGTTACATAGCTCTCTCTGCTTTTGCCACATGTCACAGTGGTCTTTTCTTTTCTTTAATATTAATTAGCATGTTGTATGTATATTCCTATGGCTTACTTATGTATATTGGCATGTTTAGGATGTTAGGGTTTCATGTTATATTCAGCAATTGTATTCTTTTATAATCAGCATGTTTCACTCTGATTATAAGCATGTTAGGTTCAGAATTGTATTATAGTTGCTATTACTTTTAGTTTTTAGCCTCACCTTGTTTATTTTACGTTGTATGCTATTTCACATACTACTTGCTTGCTATAAATGGATAGTTTATAGTTACCCCATTTCTTCATAGCTTGTCGCACCTATAATTAGCTTGCATGCTTAGTAAATTTAAATGTGATATCTTTAAATACTCATTTCATTAAATAGCATAAAATATACTTAGACAATTGTCTAACTGTGACCTTTTTGTTTTGTTGGCTGGGGCACTGGCATTTGTGGTACCAACAAATGTCAGATTCAGACTTGTTCGTGGGTAGCGCTGTAGGAGAGGAGCCCGTTTAGGAGGTGGACCTTATTGTTGTAGTTTAGATAGATTTTGCATTTCTTTTTAATGAGATTGAGAGACCTTAGCTTGTTCTTTTAAATTCAATTTGTAATAATTAATTCTGTATGTATTTCATTTTTGCATTGTGATAAGTTACTATATTGTTTTCCTTTTTCTCTACTATATTGTGCTTGTGGATGTTACTATACACCTATTGCTTCCACCACTTTGATATTTGTATGTATATTGATGAATGTTTATAGTATTCTGGTGACAAGTTCTTGGCTTAAGGCAAGTTGGGTTTTCACCTGATTTTACTTAAGCTAGGGATTTGCCAACATTTGAGCACCGTACTTCCTATTGTTAGTACGGGGGCCCCACAATGGATTAGGTAAGGTCCACAATCCAATAATAGGGAAAGGATGTGCATAAAATATTTATGAAAATTAGTCACTAAATCTATATATTCATACAGAGTGCGAAAGCAATAAAAAGTAAGAATTACATCCATTCACCATACATCAACCATGAAATAAAATGAAATAGCTCAGAAAATAATAATATGCAGAAAGTAAACACAGTCACGATTACCTGTATTATTACATCATTTAATTAAAGTTTAAAAGATTGAAAATAATAATATCACTTGTCCTCACAATGAAGAAAAATACAACTAAAGGTCTTCTGCACCAGACTGCTGCACCTCCTCTAATTAAGGCTCCTCCTCAGGCACTGGCTCCTCAAACTAAACAAGATTTGATATTGTCAGTTTCACAATGCCAGGGCCCCAGCCAAAAAAAGAAAAATCTTATTAGACCAATTGTCTAAGTACATTTTAGGCAAGTAATTTATTAATCATTCGTTAATATCACTATTTTACTATAAACCAAATGAAACATCTTTCGAGCATAGGAGCAACTAAGCTTACAATAGGATGATGATAAGTTATAAATATAATATTTATAACTAAGAAAGAATTGAGGAAAAGCACACCTCAAGTAAACTAACCAAGGTAGGGCATACATATGTAATACAGTAAGTAAAAATACTGAAAAAAAAAGTCTAACCTAAATATGTTGATGATCATATGACACGTGCTAATTTAAAACATAAATCTAAAAGTGGTACATATAATAAGCGGTAAAGTCTAGCATCCTATATATGTGTCTACTTAGGTAAGCAGGTAACATAGGAAAATTACAGCTAACAAAAATAAAATGTATTAATAACATAATAAATAGTAAGTTAAAAAACTATAAAGAATGTATAAACTGCCATATCAGAAATAATTAGCCAATCCGGCCCAATATATTCATGTAGCCTTTATGGGCTAGGGCAGACATAATATCACAATATAGTATAATATGACTGAAGAGGCAGATAATAGTATGCAAATATCTTTTAGATATTTTACTTTTATTTCTGTGGACAATTTCAGAAATATCTGAGGAGTCAAGCACGTCTGCAAGATTGAACGGGTCCCAAGCTTAACACACTCTCCATAATGAGTGATGTTAAGTATCCCGATCTCTCCTTACCCCTATCCATTAGAGTAATGTGCACCATAATCCACCATGTACTGAACCTAAATGCAAATGTTTTCCTAATATTCAAAGTTTTTATTTTTCGTGCAATAATGTTTTTCTTATATGACATGTTCAAGAAACAATAAGCACAAAGTCCAAGGAATGCGTAGCACAAAATTAAGTAGTAAGCAAGGGACTCTACTAAATATGGTGTTATCATTTATTGTCTAATTTAAATGTTCTAGCTATTCTAAGTTACACAAGTTCAGGATCTCCAATTCTTATTATCGAGTGTAACTTAAAAGTACATCCTTATAAGTTACAAAATATTAGGATTAGCTAGGTCCTAATATAATTAAATCAATATCGACTATAAGAATTCATCATGACTTAGTTTATGAGTTTAGACATTCTAAACTAAAAGCTTGTCCAAAATTTACCAAGCCAGAGATTATGGATTAAGCACCACGAGATTCGGCTTAATCACATAATCCCAAGGGTAAGACTTAAGATATAGGTTAAATCTAAATGTGAACTAATGATTGAGGTAAATCCTATTAAGCAAATCAGACTTAATAGGATGAATCTCATATCCTAAATTTAATGTTGAAAGACAAAATAATCCAAATAAGTTGTAAAATCTAGAAACTAATAAAACCAAGGATTCATTCATTGAATAACCCTATTATTTAATGAATGAAATCGAACCTAATATTTATTCCTATTCTTAAGGAATATATCCTAAGGTGAAGTGAGGATTCCTAATGATAAGACTTGGAAAATTTTTAAGAATTGATTGAAATTCTTCACACTTGCTGATTTTATTTAATTAGGGAGATTAGATATGGATTTTAGCTATATAAGGTATAACCTTAGGGATTTTTAAACCTAAAATTGAGATATTTTACAAATTAGCTCAATTGAGGGATTTATGACTTAAATTGATCCTAAATCACTTCTATTACTTATTTTAATGAGTATTTTAAGGGTTAAGGATATTTAACCTAAATTTTGGGCAAAATGACCATTTTGCCCCTACTTAAGGGTCCAAAAAGCTACTTTTTGATTAAGGGCTCCAAATTAGGATTTCTTACTATCAAATGATTCCTTACTATTTAACATAAAGATAGACAGTAAGTGCACCAAATTTAGATAAGAAATGAGTCCTATGAGTCTATACTAATATTTTTGACCTAAGGGGCATTTTTGTAAATTACACCTAATGAAATCTAAATTTTTATATAATTTACTATAGTTTGCTATTCAAAGATTCTATAGAGTCCAAGAATACTAAATTTTGAGGTCTAATGAATTAGTTATAGCCATTTCAATTTTCAATGGCAATTTGGTAATTTTCTAAGTTATGAGGGGTCAAAAGCTAACTTTTTCATTTAATGTCTAAATTTAGCAAACTTAGTATCTATAGCTTCCCTATATCACCCTGAGTACTTTAACTAGGAGTAGACCCAAATTGGACTTCAATTGGTCAAGTTATGACTTAATTAAAGTTAGGGATATTTTGGTCATTTCTAATTTTCTAGAGTTCTGAACTTAAACATTATTTTAGATTATTGTTGGCACTAAAATTCTAAGCTATCTAGCAATTTAAATTTTTGGATTTGGAGTCTAAATGACTAAGATATGGTCAAATAAATTTTCTGGATGCTACGGCGCGTTGTAGCGCCCGACAGTGATTTTGCCTGTGCGAAAACTGTGAAGGGTCACATTTTGAGCTCAAGTACTCTCAATCCAGAGCATTCCATGAGCGATGCTATATATCAATGGAAATGTTTTTCTGATACCTTTCCATTAACACTAAAATTGGCACGAACGGATCATCCTAGCTATATGAATAATGGTGATAAAGCCAGGGTCTGCAGAATGGACAAAAAATAGAGCATGAGGTATATTACTTTGAAGAATTGTAATGGATTCCATACTTAATCATGGATGTCTAAAGATGTGAATAAGCATAATAGTAGATTGAAATGACCAAGGAAGGAGAACAAATGGGTACATTAGCCTTTAAAAGACGAAGAAGGAACCTTAAAAAGCTTGGAGGGGGAACTTCTTCTTCTTTAGCACAAAGCTCAATAATGGGGGGAAGGGTGAAAGCTTGTGAGCTTTATCTTGACAACCAGAAATAGAAAGGAAGATTTGAGCTTCCATTTATAGGAGGAGAAGGAATGGGGAAAGCCATCATGAGCTAGGAGCGAGGGAAGGAAGAGGGATGGCCATAGCCATCAAACCTTGCCATTAAGGAGGGGGGAAGGAAGAGGGATGACCATAGCCATCAAAGCTTTCAATTAATGAGGGAGAAGGAGATGGGTTAGCCAAAAGTGGAGGTATGGGCCAGCCGAATGGAATAGCCAACTTAGAGAGAGAAAGAAGGAAAAAGAAAAAAATGTAATTAGGAATAAATAACTATTTATTCATTTAATTAATTCAAAATTCCAATTTTAGAAACGTGCTCCGAAAAATCCCAAAAATTCGCCCTAAGCTAATTTGTAGGTGACAATCGCAATGGCGAAGTCGTATTTCGATTCTGGCGATTATTTAATTATTCTATTATGGGGTATTTAATTATATTAAAATATTCGTGAAAATCTGACGACTTCCAAATGCATCCAAAACATCACCCCTAGCTAATTTGGGGGTGATGATCGCAATAGTAAAGTCAGATTTCAATTTTGAAGTCAAAATAAATACCTCAATTTCTAATTAATTTAAATATATTAAAATATTCAAGAAAATTCAATGACTTCTAAAAAATCCCAAAATTTCACCCTTGGCTAATCCAAGGGTGAGGATCGCAACAGCAAAGTCAGATTTTAATTCTGATGATCATTTAATTTTCCAATTTTTGGGGTATTAAATATTATTAAAATATTTGTCAAAATTTTGATGACTTCCGATTGACTCGAAAACATCACCCCTAGCTAATTTTGGGGTAATGAGCGCAATGGCAAAGTCCAATTTTTAATCTGAGGTATATTTATATAGATCATTTTCCAGAGTTTCTAGATTTCCCAAAAATCAAGATTTAATCTATTTGACTCCTAATTTGGATTATGTCTTAGTAGATGACTCCTAATGACTTGATTAACAATTTAGGATCAAGATTAGGATGTAGATTAGTCTTAATTGACAAGAGTAACAACTTGGGTTATTACAATTTATGCTCTCAAACTTCAAGCCTAGACATGGCAATTCGAATATGTTTGGAGCTGGAGGATGAGTCCTATGGTATTTATTTTCCATTGGAGGCTTTTCAGGAACTCACTCCCAACCAAATAGCTGCTCTATCAAAGGATTTTTGCTGAGAATCAGCTTTGCATTTGAGGATGTGGCAAAGTTAAAGACGTTAAGCACTTTGTTTGTGGTTGCACCCTCACCATCACTATTTCTAACTATCTTGCTCAATGGGACCTTTTCCTTGCAAGCACATCATCAAGCGGAACGACTTGTGTGCCCTTCACTTATGCTTTATCAATCTTGGAGATGCTACCTCATCAAGATCCATAATAAAATCTTCCAAACTCCCTGAACTGCCACGAACTCTCTTTTCTTCAACCACAAAAAAGAGGCATTCCCTCTGTGAAAGGGCTCACGGGATTCTTTAGACTTCACTGACTTATTGAACCCCTTCTCCCCATTAGAGTCTGGGCTGTAGGATCCACGAACAGATCCAATGATAGATCTCGTAGATCTGGGCCGTTGCTCCATCTGATCGATAGATCTGACGACATCGGAACGTCCCTGCATTATGGAACTTCATCCCCAAATCACACCCGCTCCTGACTAAGAGGATCTCCTATACTCCCAACAGCATGACCTATCTCCCACTCGTATGTCCACCTCAGTAAGTCGTTAGGCTCCTCCTGATCCGGGCCTAACCTCCCAATCGGGCGCTGTGGCTGGGTTATCTCCATTTAATGCAATTGGAGCTCAACCATGGCCTGAGCTCCTGGGTCAATCCCATGCCCATTTAAGCCTCCCATGCTTTTCCCTGAGGCTATATATAGCCTCAGAATCCCTCTTAGAATCAGTTGTTCATTAATTTAAATTGATTCTCCTTAGGCCATTGCTGGTCTATTCGAAGCTTCTCCCGAAGAATCCAGTGCTTGCAAACCACTGATAAAGCCACTGATAAAGGGTTTCTCCTTGTGTTCAGGGCCCCTAGTGCTCTTTAAAGGTCAGCTAGAATTCTGCATTGCCTCTATTGCCCGATTCAAGCTCATCCATCAAACTAATTACCCCTCTTTGCAAGCTCTAAGTCAAGGAGGATCAGGCTCCCTTCATTTGATTCTTAACTGATAGTATTGTGGAATCAAATCCATTGCACTCATAATTGCACATTAAGCTAGCCTCAATCAATTGAAATCGATCGATTGGGCTAACTCCCGTAAGAAGGTTGGGTCCAAGTAAGGACCCAGTGATATAGACCACCCCAAACCCAGTCACCTTAGGAGTTCAATCTATCTCTCATCCTTGAGATGTAGGGATTAAACTCAGGGTGAATCGTGCCCTCTAAGAGGAGAATTGACTCCCCATAGTAGCCCCATAGCAAAAGTTTTTGGGTGAGTAAGTTTCGTGTGATCCAAACCACCTCACATGGGGCTTTTGGTCTCTATCGGCACGTCTGGTCGATTAAGGTTTTCCTAATCATTCTAAGGTCAAGATGAGGGATCAGGGATGACGTCACTATGCGAGTCGGGTCAGCCCATGACCCACTTGGTGTGACAGTCCCGGGTCTCCCGTGCCCCGGTCGACCTGCGTGTTTTGGAGATGGCTGAGCCCATGTCTTATTAATAATATTAATTGGATTTATTTTTCTTAAGAAAAATAATTCAATTAATTGAATTATAGGGAAATTTAATTGAAAAAATGCAGAATAGATTAATTAAATTACTTTTGATCCACTGGTCCATACCTTATGAAATTATATATAAAATTATTCAGAAAATTATAAGGAACAAGAATTTAAAATAATATTGCACTTTTAATGGTTGGATTTTTTGATTTAGCATAATTATTGCAGAACCTAATTAGAGTTGATTAGCATGTGTACTTAGCCAAATTGCATGATTTAGATGGCATTATGTTTTCATTACATTATAGAATGCATGTGCGAGGTGAATCAATTTTCTGATTTACACTTTATTAATTATGTCATAATCTTGTAAAAAGCATGATTAGTAAAAATTAGGGTTTCTACTTAGTTAAAACCCTCAGTTATAGTCTATGGTTTCTTGTACTATTTATTAGAACATTCTTATTAAGTTTTATGAAATTTTAATGGTTGAATATTTAATTAAGTGCTAATCCATGTTTCTTGATTTAGGGTTTTATTAGCCTTAACTACTTTCTATTTTATGTAAACTTGTGTTTTTATGATTTCATATCAATAAATTGAATGTTAGAAAGCCATTAAGTGAACTGGAACACCTTAATGAAATGAAATTGGCATAATTAAAGTATTTAACCTAAGAATCAAAAGAAGTGATTAAGCAGCTAATGCTTAGTCCTAAATCTTGAATTTAAACATCAATAATACATCAATAACTAATTGATTTGTCATTGATTCTAAATTAAACAAGTGATCTTGATTTGGTTGAGCTGGGGATTAAATCCTAGCTTACTTTGGTTAAGGTCTAAAATCCTTAATCACATTAAGTAAAATGGGCTGATTTAAAGATAAATCATTTTGCATAATTCTAATAATGCACCCTGATTTGACATTAATCTTTACTTATTAAATTATAACTATTAAGATCTTTTATAAGCTATGTTATTGGTCAATCTAAACACTTACCTTTAAATCCTTGATTTCCTCTTAAATAACACTACCAGCATAATGAAATCTATAAAATGGAATGAATTTATAAACCAATCATTCCTTAAAAATTTATGAGATTTAATTCCATGATTTTAGCATAGGTGTTGATTAGATGGGTTTACCCATCTAATCTAGCAAATCAAACTTTAAGGAAGTTAGAATAGTAGAATTAGTGCAAAGCTTAGGACTTAGACATTCTTTTATGTTAAGGGTGCAAGATCATTATGATCTTGCCTTAGCATAAATAAACCAGTAATTGTAAGCCATAAATAATAAATCTATTGAGATTGGAAGAGCTTATTATTCATATTTTGAGGTAGGAACTTAGATGGTTCTTGTTAGTTTAGATGCTTGATCTTAGACCCTTGTGGTAGAATTATCTAAGAGCTTAGTATGAGTTTCTTCCATGTGATAATAACCAAAACTTGGGTGACCTTTGGGTCACATTCTTGGAACCTTATGTAGTACAATTTCAATGGAGTAGAGATTTATTAGTCTGATAATCATTATTGTTTAAATAGATTTGTGGAAATTAGTAGATTATCAATAGAATGTGAAAGTGTATATCCATAGTGCTGAATCATTTCAGTAAGACTTTGAGATTGGACAAGTCACTCTAAGTGAGATTATAGAGTCTCGGTCTTATCTTATGTGAATGGATAAGTACAGTTCAGCTCAAAGTAAATTTTTTAAGCCTAGCTTCTTCATAATTGGGTAAACTTGGATGCTTAGTTTGAGAGAATAAACTATAATCGAGTCATGCTTCTTTTCTTCGTGCACTTCGATAAGTGCAGTTAAACAAACTAAATATCTCAAGTTATCCTTTTAGAGCACACTGCATGATTTTAATTAAGGTATTTAACAGCTTAGTTTGAGAGAATAAATTATAACCGAGTCATGCCTCTTATCGTCATGCACTTTAATAAGTGCCGTTAAACAAACTAAGTGTTAAATCCTCTTTCTTGGAAACATACCAACTATATATATTCAATCTTTTTCGTTGACAGTTCTATTGATCTTAATCTAAATAACTCAATAAATTAGACTCAGGAGTCAGAATTCACTTAAGTGAGTTCTACATAATGGAGATAAATGGAATCACTGCTTGATATTAAATTGATTTCAAGATTTGTTGATGTTTAAAGCACATCCGCATTAAAACTATGGCATATCATAAGCACATTCACATTAAGACTATGGCATATCATAATGCATAAGTCATATCAGCATTAGCGGAGCGAATGAGCTCACATAAGGACTTTGTTAGCGGAGCGTTCACTCACCTAGAAAATTAATGGTGTGCCCGTGAGATAGCCAGTCAGCATAATAGTGACATACCATTTTGTGACATATCCAAATGCATAATTTTAAATTTAGTGGCATATAGCACAATTTTATAGTATTATTTACTTAGATTCAAATTTCATACTATTTAATACAAATTTCAGCAGTTAGTTGCAGTTATATATTTATTAACTATTTTTAGTTTATAGCTCATTTGATAGTTTCTATTTATGATTTCAATCTATAGTTTCATATGTCAATTTCACTTACTTTACTTTAGATTTATACTATTTTGAGTTTTAGCTATTTTACTATATTTCCTACAGTTTTTGTTAATCTATTTATGTGTTAAATAGTAGATAATTATAAAATGTTAGCATAGCTTCGTTGTGCTAGACTTCTTGCCTAACATATGGAACTTTTGAGATCCAGCAATTTGTTAGATCCTGAGAAGTTCATTGAGCCAGATCCGAAGGATACTCAGGAGATTTAGGGGCCATTTGAAGAGCAGTAGTGTACTCTTCTTCAATATTTACTTTCTTTTCAGTTTTTCAGTTCAGTACTTAGACTTTATATCTATAATTATTATAAAAGCATTGTAATAACTTTGGATATTTTCTCTTTTCTATTTCTGAGATGAATAGTTATTTCAATTTATGTGATGAATATTTCTGGATGTATGCTTAGCTTTTGACTATGTCTTTATTTTGCTTATACTTAATATTGTGATATGATATGGATATTTATTAAATGCTAGTATTTGTGTAACTTGGATCGTATTTGTATTCTTAATCTAATATACACAAGTACCTTACTTAATACTTAAGAAAAGGATATCACACTTATCTTAAGGATTAGTGTTCAGCCCTCTTCTCTTGAGGTTGAGATTTTAGCATGCCTTATGTCCAACTGATGTTTTGCAGTTATTCGGGGAGGTCGTGTCTTGTTCCTTCCCGAGTAGCGCAACATTTTACCACCAATTTGTTATCCCTTAAATAAATTGCGTGTGGCGACGATACGGGGCATAACAGCGGTGTAGCTCTAAGATCATTTAATTTTCTATCGCTTTGTTCATCATTTCAAAACCTAAGGATTTGTATTGATCATCCTCGCTTAGCAAATATTGTCACAGATATTTGCAGCGAGGACGTTCTATGTGCATGGCCTCTATTCTAAAAGGATGAACTAGCTTGATAGTTTCATAGTTTAAGAGCATTAACTTGAATAGATACATTCATGACTCTTCATTCATCCTAGCAATGTTTCATATCAATAATCAAAAAATGACTAAAGAAATTTATTCATTGACAACTTGAATACATACACTTTTAATTCCATTAAATCATCACATGTTTAGGCTCAACCCTCCCTAAGAAGGGCTTAGGCTTCCTTTACAAAAGAAGTGCAGGAAAATAAATTCAGGACATTGAACCCTTCCATGGTTCTTTGTAAAAAAGAAATTAAGAAAAGTGATAGAGATACAATATTAGGAACTACTATCGTGTTCACCAGATATACTCTCAATCACTGATCTCTTTCTCTTTTCTATTTTTTGAGCTCAATTCCTCTTTCCTTTGGTGATAGTCTATTCCTTCCTTGGACAAGGCTTCTCTCCTTCCTTCAGCTGTTGCACTTTCAAATATTAGAAGCTTAAATGTCAAGATGGGGAACCCCTTCTTAGTCTTTTCTTATATATTTTATAGATCCTGAATACTTCCTTTAGCATTAGTGCAGCCAACCTTTCATCTCCTCATGAATTAAATGACAATAATTTCAAATTCTTTTATTTTGTTGAGAATGAGGAGAATTAAAAGCATTTTGGTTTAATGATTACTATGGGAAGATAAAGTATTAGAGATTTTTGGCCTTCCCTATACTGGTTTTAATGCTCTTCCTGGCATAAATTCCGATGGGTGCGACGGTGCGCTATAGCGCGCTTGGTTACGCGGGAGCGATTTTGCTTTTGAATTTTTGCTAAGTAAATTTTTGCTGCGGTGCGCAATAGCGCAGAGCTCTCCATCTTGTGCCCACTGTGGCGCATTGCAGCACTGAGCTCTCTATCCTTTGCTCGCTTTGGCCCGTGATAGCACTGAGCTCTCGGTCTTGTGTCTGCTATGGTGCGTTGTAGCGCTGAGCTCTCTGTCTTGATCTGCTTTGGTGCACGATAGGGTCAAGCTCTCGGTCTTGTACACATTGTAGCACACGATAGCTCTGAGCTCTCAGTCTTGTGTCATCTTTGGTGCACAATAGCACTGAGCTCTCAGTTTTGTACCACTACTGTGCGTAATAGTGTCTAGCTCTCGATCTTGTGAGCGCTGCAGTGCGCTGTGGCATGCCGAGGTGCGTTGGGGTAGTTTTCTTCCATAATTTTATATTTAGGTCATATTTTACTTTGCTCATCTTTTATCCTGAAAAAGCAGCAGAAACACATCAAAGTATACATTTCTAATAATAAATTGTCTATTTACTACTTTAGTTTCCTCCTTTAAAATGTACGATGCTTAACTCTTAATTTCCGGGAAGAGTTTCTAGGTTTGCTTAACTAAGACAAGCCAGATTTGGAGTGTTAGAATTTCCTTGTTCCATTTGTGCTTCTTCTTATAAACAACAATGAATTTTTTAGGAGAAATATTTTTTTTCCTCGTATTTTTCTCAATTTTTTCACTTTTTTTCTTATATTCTGTTCAAGGGAGTGACATTTTTCTTCATCCCAATTTATTATTCATTGCACTCAGTAAGTTCTACAAAAGCCTAGCACATTCTCTATTATACCATTTTTTACTTCTCTAAATCAAATTCCTTAACCCCATACTTAGATTTGTAGCTGTAATAACCCAGGTTATTACTTAGGTCATTTAGAACTAATCCAAGTCCTAATTATGATTCCAGTTAACTAATTAAGTCATTAGGTACTCATCTTTAAGTTCCAGTTCAAATCAGGAATCAAATGGATCAAATTCTAATTTTGGGATTTTCCAGAAACCCTAGAAATTGACCTATAAATTGACCTCAAATCAAAAATCTGACTTCGCCACTTTGCTCACCACCCCCAAATTAGCTAAGGGTGATGTTTTGGTCGCATTGGAAGTCATTTGATTTTTGTCAAATATTTTAATATTATTTAAATACCCTGAATAATCAAATAATTAAATACTCGTTGAATCAAAAATTCGATTGCATCGTTGTGTTTCTTACCCTTCAATTAGCTAGGGGTGATTTATTGGAAATTTTTGGGAGGCATTAAATGAACTAATTTTAAATAATAAAATCTAATTAAAATAAATTAATTAAATTTAAGTTTAAATAAACCTAAAACGGCGTCGTCCGCTATTAAGTTCCGCCGTTTCTAAATCCCTCACGCCGTTGCCGCATGTTGTTAGCATGATCCACGATTCATGACCGTCTGATCATTTGATCAGATGGCAGGGAACCCGTTTTCCTCGCATGGCTCCCGCATGTTGCAAATCGTGACATGCGGCTCATACGCCTCCTCTAGCGTGATAAACCACCACTTGCAATCATGTTAGGATCGGTATAAGACCTTTGGAACTTCCATTCTGCTCGGTTTCAATCTTCAGATCCTAAAGAAGCCCGGGACCTTTGTGATCGAACCATAAGCCCTCTCTGTCATTCATTTGAGGTACACCTATACACCTTGATTCCTTATCAATTTGCAATTTTGAAATTTCACCTACTTATTCCGAGCTATTTATTGTCCATCTATTGGGTTCGATCTGTTTGATCAGTTTGATCAAACCCAGTTGCATTTTATTTACAAAATCATCCACAATTGTCCATAGTTTTGCTGAGTAGTCACTGCCAAAGCCAACTAAGGTTCAATATTTCAGGCAATGGAAATCTCCTCCGATCATGCTTTCAATATATTTAAGTAGCCCTTAACTTTCTCCTTGCATTGCCATACGGGTTGAGCTTAGACATTGAAGGAAGACCAGACAATCTGCAACCCTAAACATTTCTTATCAGTAAAGGAAAAGGACGCGGCTTCGCCCCGTTTCGGGCCGGGTCGGGCCAGCCCGACCCGTTGTCGTCATAGCAGCATCGCATCAGAGGCCGTGAGGTTTGCCAATACGTGTGTCTGTATCACAACGCTTCGTGTGGCATCCTTGACAGCGGCTATAGGAGTTGAACCCTGCGATCAATTCGTGTGGACCCCAGCATTGCCTCTATCCAATCATAGAGCGACGTGTATTCAGCAGGTCTCTGTGCTGTGAGTGCCGCCTGATCGTGTGGGTCCCACCTGCATAGTAGAAGGTTAAATTAAAAATAAAAATAAATGAATTAAATTGTTTTAATTTAAATTGAATTGATATTAATTATAACAACTTAATATCCTTATATTTTGTAAATAATAACTCAAAATATTACAAATATATATACCACTTTGATCAATAAAATTAGAGGATTAATATGGAACTGTCAAATCTCAGTTTGGATAAGTATTTAACTTAGTGACATTTAGGACCCTTAATTAAGCCCTAAATATCCCAAAATTTCATTTAACCATAACTTTGTAACCACTTACCTAAACCTACCTAATATGGGTCTCAAAGTAATCAGCAAAGCCTCATGGTTAATCCAGTAGTGTTAATTTTTGTTGTTTGAGATATATTTAGCCTAATCACTTTTGGACCCAAACCCTAATCTTCCAAGGCTTATGACAGACTGTAAATACACATCTGTGCTTGTACGCAAGTGTACGTGGTCTGAAGTAATAAGTGGAAAGTGTGACTTTCCGGGAATTTATCGATCCTCAGAGAATTGGTTGATTTGGCACTAAGGTGTATCTATTCTCACTAATGTTTAAGCTATAGTATGTATTGGATGAGTGGTCTAAAATTAGCACAAATATTCACTAAGTAAAAATAGCAAGATTTAAGAAAGAGGAGAGTTGGGGCCATCCCACATGCCATGACGTAATATTCATGTAGATTTGTTCCTCAAGCTTTATCATTTAATTTAATTAAAATCAAGTGCACATTGTTGTCCTTGAGTCTAGCTCAAGGTCTTACAAGTTCAAATCTTGTGCACAAAATGAACTCACATTTGGTTCTGCTTTGGCACAAAGATTCTTGTAAGATTCTTGGGATTTAAATTTGAATCTTATTCTCTTGATCAAGGAGAGCTTGATTTTTAAACCTTAGGATCTTATAAGCATTGATTTCCACTACAAGCATCACTCGCATCATACATAGTTGAGATGATGGATTCACATGTTGGGCTAAACGATTATGTTACTTAGTTTATGAGCACTCGACACTCCTTCTTCTACCTCAATTATGTTGAGCTAAGGAGCTCATTTAGTGGGTCTTAGCATCACTTGCATCAACTCTTTGGTTGATCTTAGATTGAGGTGCATTGAGCTTATGTACTTTCTTACATAGTTCCAAGCCTTTATGCACTCATAATCTAGCATCTAACCTAAGGTGAGCTAATGAGCACAAGACAATTAGTTCTTGGAGTTTGTTTTTTAGTTCTTTTCTCATAATCATATTCAAGACTAATTAGACAAAAATTTCTTAGTAAGGCATTAAAATCATAAACAAATTATGTTTGAGGGAAAACACTCATACATTCATATTACATCATGCAAATGGGATTTCACCCCTAACCCTCCCCAAGGGAGTTTAGCTACTCATTACACAAGAAAAAAAGAAAAACACATACATGGATAAAGACTCTTTCCTGGTCAACTAAAAAGAAATACAGTAGTGGAGTTTAGAAGATACTAGGAACACTCAATAGAAGTTCTCCAGAATCTTTCTTCTCCTTCTCAATGTTCCCTCCTTAGGTCCCTAATGCTGCTTTCTTCCTCCTCTTCCAAAGCAAGAGCTTGCCTTGCCACCATTGAGGGGTTCCTCTTTTCCTTTGGCTCTCCTCCTTACTTAGTAGAATTTGGCTAAAATTGTGAACCCTCCTCTAATCAAGAGGAGGGGTATTTATAAGAAGGGGGGGCTGCCATCCTCCTTTTCATTTCAAACTAGCTTTTCCATAAAAAAAAATCTGAATTCATCATGACAATAATCTTCAATTGTTTACCCAAAACATCACCTCAAAGCTTCCTTTTTCAAATAAAATGGGCTGCAGCAGGGAATGATGGCGGGGGACAAAATGCAGGATAGAGGTCTTGTCCCCAGCCGCAATAAATGCATGTCTGGAAAACTTTTGCAGCAGGCTGCTGCAACACGCTGGAGCGCATAGCAGCGCGCTGTGGCGTGCTGCGCGTGCAATGATCCCTAGCGCATTCGCCAAGTCCCAAGCTGCCGTGCGCTACCGCATTTGATCTTTGGAAGATGTCCCACTGCAGTGCGCGACCGCGCGCTGTAGCGGGTCATTCCTCAAAAAACACTATTCAATTACTTCTCTTTTCATTTTTTCAAGTAAAAATATTTCTGCCGCAGACCGCTGCAGTGCGTGACCGCGCGCTGTAGCGGGTCATTCTGTAAAAAACACTGTTCAATTTATTTAGCCTCCCTTTTTATAGTTATGAATATTTCTGCTGCAGCGCGTGACCGCGCGCTGTAGCGGGTCATTTCATGAAAAGCACTGTTCAATTAGTTGAGCCCCCTGTTTGTATAGTTTAGAAATAATTCCGTTGCAGACCGCTGCAGCACGCGACGACACGTTGTAGAGGGTCATTCCGCGATTACTGTTCAATTAGTTTAGGCAATCAATTATATATAGTTTAGAGGTTTCCGCTGTAGCCTGCTGCGGCGCGCGGTAATGCGCTGCAGCGCGCTGTAGCGGATTCCATTAATAAATTTAAAAACTCTACAGAAATGCCTTATAACTCTTTTGGATTCCATTTCCCTAAAAAAGATAGAAAAAATTGATTTAGGAGCAGCATAAAGATTTTAAATAAATGAATTTTCCCCTTTATTTAGATATAATTTATGAATTCATCAACTTATAACTTCTTACCCACTAGTCCAAACATAGACATTATGGGCCTTAAAGTGATTAGTGGAACCTATAGAACAACTTAATAGTGTTTAATTTTCTATTTAGATTAGTATTTGCTTAATCACTTTTAGGACCTAATCCTAATTACCCTACTTAACCCTAAAACTTCAATTGACCATAACTTGGTCAATTGAGCTTCAAATTAGGTCTTCCAAAATACCATTTTGATCAAGAAGACCTACTTAACAGCAAACTACAAAATATTTTAGATCAAATGGTTATATTTTCTAATCAACCCTAATCTCCTTAAAATTAATTAGTGAATATTAGCATAATTAATGACCCAAATTGAGTAATTTTAATTTTTAATTACTCATAGAGTAGAGTAGAACCTAGTGGTGTGATTGGTTTAGTGAATCTGTGATTAATTTTATTAATTACTCACTAATCACCCTAAATGCTAGTTAAACAATAACTTAACCAAATGTAGTCCAATTTGGGTCTACTCTCAGTTAAAGTATTCAATGGGTTATAGGGAATCTATAGCTACTGAATTTACTAAATTTAGACTTAATTTAGAAAAGTTAGGCTTTTGACCCCATTTTAGGAAAACCTAATTTGCTTAGTTAGCCCTAAATCTTGTTTTGGCCATAACTTGGCCAATACATATCAAAATTTAGTAATTTTAGGTTCTATGGAAATCTTAGGCAGCAAGCTTTATTAAACTGATAAAAATTTTTGATTCAATTATGTAAAATTACCAAGTTTCCCCTATGAGTTAAATTCCTTAAGTTGATGTCATAAGGCTTAACAATTATCCAAAATTGATTTACTCACTGTCTATCCTTATATTAGACAATAAGTAATCATTTGCCATTAAAAATTTCTAATTTAGAGCCCTAAATTAAAAAATATATTTTTAGACCCTTAAGGAAGGGCAAAATGGTCATTTTGTACAAACTTATGGTTAATTGCTTTTAAGCCCTAATTTCATGTTAAAATTGTTAAAATTAGTAAATATAGAAGCTTAGAAAGAAGTTTCATTAATTTAAATCATAATTTAAATATTAAGAAAAATCATTATTTTCCTTCCTTAGGAACTTTATAAAGTAAGATTTTGGTTGTATAATGTGAGATAAATCTCGCATCATACCCCTTCCTTAAACCTTTTATCTCTTTTCCTTAGTCTTCTTATAACATTAGTTAGGATTGGAGCTTAAGTGTTCATCTTAGTGTTTAAGAGCTTATTCCTTAGGAATTAGGATTAGCTCTTAAGTTAGAATTCATCTATTGAGTAAAATGGGTTACTTAATATATGAAATCTTGATTTTCTTAAAGTTTATATATTTTTATAGTTTATTAATGATTATTTAATCTTTTAACCTTAGATTTAAGAATAGAGATCCATCATATTAAGTGTGACTTTACTTAATAGGATTTGCCTTAAATATTAATCTGTGAGATTGGGTGGTAAATCCTTAGTCCTGTAGGTTCACCATTTGGATTAACTAATTAAACCCCAAGCTTTTAGAGTTTAATTCTTAATCCTTTTACCTTGATTTAGCTAACCAAGATATTTTGGGTTGCTTAAGTCATCAAAATAGGTCGACTGATTTACTTAGACTTATATAGTTGACATCAATTTATTTATAATTAGGACTTAGCTAGCCCTAATTATTTTAAATCTATAAGGTCGTAAATTTGCGTTACACTCATTTGTAAGAATTGGAGATCTTAAACTTGTGTAACTTAGAGTTGATAGAACAAATAAATTAGATAACATTATATATCACCTGTGTCCTAGTAGATTCTCTTGCTCACTTTGAAAATTGATGCTTTGCTTACCTAGTTTTGAGCCTTATACCTTGTACATATATATTGGACATAGGATATTTGATAAGCATCTCATGTCAATTTTGAATTTGCATACATATCATTCATGTTTTATCAATGTTTTCAGCTTTTTGGCTTTTTATTAGATTGTGACATAACTAGTATACCTATCCAGCATAGCACGTTGGATTGCTAGTGTCCGACAAGTCTATCCATGCCTGATTGAGCGTTGGTTCCTAGGGTGGCGAGAAATAGATTTTTCGCTCATATGAATTTATTAGTCAGAATTTGATATGGTAGTATTAGTTGTAGGTGCACTTCTACTCAATAATATTCAGTTCAGTACTTTCTGCCTTAGCTCATCAGGCTAAATAATTTCAATGATATTCAGTTCAGTATTTCTTCCTTAGCTCATCAAGCTAAGTGATGTTGGTTCTTTTAGTTCAGAGCTTCTACCTTAGCCCATCAGGCTAAGTGAGATTATATGTTTCTTTCAATTTTAATGGCTAAGTAGCCATCATAATTTTTAGTTTTTGATTTACTATTTTCAGTCTGCATTTCAACACATTCTTATTTACTATCTAACTGCATTTACTAGCTTTATTTACTTATTGGATGCTAGTCTTGCTCGCTTCTAATAAACATAGGATGTTAGTTTCATTTTAGTTATTTAATTGATTCACATATGCTCTTACTTTAAGTCAATTAGCATGAGTTTATATTGATCATTAGCATGTTTAGGTTGAGTTTTCTTTCAGTTATATTAGTACTTAATTTTTATTTTATAACTAGCCTTATTGCAGCTATACTTGGAGGTATGTGCTTACTTTCTATTTTATTAAGTTATAAACTTATAGTTTATAACTGTCTTTCTCTTTCATATGTATTCTGCTCCTTTACTGCTTATTTTAGATCCAAAAATTATGGTGATATCTAAATTAACATAATAAATTTGCAGCCTAAAATATACTTAGACATTTTGTCTAATTAGAATTTTCTTTTGTTGGCTGGGGCCATTTCATTATAAAACTAACAATGGTAAACTCTGAGCTTTTTGAGGATGTGGAGCCTTCTGAAGATAGGATTCAAGAGGAGGTTCAAGCTGTTGAAGACCCTTAGCTTTTATTTCCTGCATTGTGAGGATGAGTGGATTATATTTCTATTTTCTGCTTAATTTTTAAAATCATGTTGTAATAATACAGGATTAACTTTAATTTTTGCTGCTTTACTTATTATGAGTCGGATGTTTAGTTCCTTATATTGAAATGAATGGTTGATTATTATTTTGCTTCTGCACTCTAATTTTATGTTGTGAAGACCCACTTAAGTAATAAGTGAAACTCTTAAATATTGAGGCGCCTTTTCAGATAATGGTGGAGTTCCTGATAAGAACTCCAAAGTTAAGCGTGCTCAGGTGGGAGCACTCCCTGGATGGGTGACCTACTGAGAAGTTATCTTCTGAGGGCAAAATCGTGAGACCTTTCTGGCCAAAGTGGACAATACCTTGGTGCTTAAGAGTTTGGGCTGTTACAAATAGTATCAGAGCAGGCCATAGGGTCTCAGATAGGAGCTAAGTTCCATATAGGACAAAGTACCACTTCATGTGAGCAGCCTCTTGAACCCATGATGGTTAAGGTGCTACATGGTTGTGGGTACCTCTTGTGCCTGTAGGGGTCACCTCTAGTCCTATCTACCTAATGGATGGTTCTTAGATTTATGTGTTGATACTGATGAGGACATCAGTTACTTAAGTTGAGGAGATTGTGAAGACCCACTTAAGTAGTAATAAGTGAAACTCTTAAACATCGAGGCGCCTTTTCAGATAACAGTGGAGTTCCTGATAAGAACTCCAAAGTTAAGCGTGCTCATGTGGGAGCACTCCCAGGATGGGTGACCTACTAGGAAGTTATCTTCTGAGGGCAAAACTGTGAGATATTTCTGGCCAAAGCAAATAATACCTTGGTGCTTAAGAGTTTGGGCTGTTATATATGTAATTATCATTTAGTGGGAATATACTTTGGAAATGGCAAAGTCTTTAATTATGATGGATTAGGATAAGTACCTAATCTAACTATAAGTGAGGACCTTGTCATTTAGGCAACCCCTCCACCATAATCATGTTAACATGAGAGTTAACAGGACCACGGCGGGGCAGGGCCACCACAATTGGTATCAAAGAACTCCATAAGCTGTCAGATTGGAAATTTGTATTCCTCTCTACCGAATAGATTGTTCTTCTACCACTTCATCACTAAATGAATACTTGAAATAACATCCATATCATTATGAGTATAGCTCAGAATAAAGTAAGGAATGAGAAAACTATAATAAACACTAAAGTATAAATATCTAAATAAGAATATATGCTCAACAAACTAAAGGGATTTAATGATAATTATAGGCATAAAAGATACTTAAGAATGCCATTCATGAGTTACTTAAAAGAATTTTAGGCCATTTAGAGATACGAATTTCAACTGGGACTAGAGCAAGGAAGATCTATAGAAGGGGTATCAAATGAAGGAGCTTAAGTATTAAATAAACTACTAAAGGAAGGCACTTATAGAGGGCTTGATTTTCCAATTTTGGCTAAGGAATGGCTCGCAAGGGTGAACATTATTTTTAGCACTTTCGAATGGCCAAATAATATTAAAGTAGATGTAGTTTTATGTCTTCTGAGAGATCTTGCAAGAGAATGGTGGATTGACACTTACAAGAGTTTATCCAAGAAACTTCGAAGAGAGCATCGCAAACTCACTTACAAAGATTTTTGTATAGCTTTTTCTACTAAGTATATAGGCCAAGATCTTTATTATGATAAAGATCCTTTCTAAGTTTTCTTGATTTGTAATAGCTTCATGTTTGTAGAATAATGAAATGCTGGTGATGTTCTAGTTCTTTTTCAGTAAGACTAGAATGCTGATTTTTATTTTCAGAAAATGAATCCTGCTACTTCTCCTAACAATACTCCAATTAATGATGTCCCATCTTCTAATGATCCCCCAAATAATGCTATTGCAACTTCTATTGACAATAATGCTGAACCAACAAGCACTAGCCATTCAAAAGCTTGTATCTGCTCTCCCATCTGTCAATGTCAGTACTTCATCTGCATCGCCAGTTGCACATTCATTTAATCCCAACTGATCGTCTGGTAGTGGAATGCTACACAACTTCTTAAGATTGAGGCCACCTATATTTAACAGAACATTGTCTCCAATAGATACAATGGCATTGTTAAAGAAAATAGAGAAAATTTTGGTAAGTCTTAGCTGTCCAAATTATCAAACTGTTCAATTGGCCTCACATCTGCTTCGAGGTGAGGCTGAACACTGGTGGGATAATATAAGAGAAACTCATTTTGAAGAGTATAAATTAGAAGACATTTATTGGGATTGGTTCATAGAAGTTTTCAAAGAAGCCTTCATACCTCTGTCTTCAAAGAAAATCATCAGTGATTCCTTATTAAAGTTAACTCAAGGAAGCCGATCAGTGGCAGACTATGTGGCAGAATTCAGAAAACTGGCTCAATTTTCACCAATCTAGTACCTACTGAAGAAGACAAGTGCTATCATTTTCAAAGCCGATTGCATGAATCCATCAAAGATCACATTGTTCCCTTCCAACTAACAAATTTTGAGAAGTTAGTGAAAACTGCAAGGGTGGTAGAGCACCACCAATCAACGAAAGAATTTAAGAGAAAATCATTCACACCATCTAATCACTATGAGAGTTTCAAGCGCCACTATCCCAACCAAGGGAGAGCCTATCATATGGAAACTAATGAATCTGTTGAGCAAAAATAATGTACACAACCTCATCCGTATGGTAAGTGTTACTATTTTGGTCAAGTCTGCTATACATGTGGTCGTCCGGGTTGTTGGTAACAAATGTGCAGAGCTATAAAGATGATTGATGGAGCTCTGATTAATCATTCACATCGAAATCAAGTATTCATACCCACTCCTTTGAATAAGAGGGAGCTAAGGACTGCCTTAATGCCACCTCCAGTCAAAGAAGACCAATCTCCTGCCAAGATTCAAACAAATACCTCTCAACCCCAAATTCCAAACCAAGCAAGGGTCCAAGCAACCAGTAATAGACTTGTTGTGACAACCAGAGTTTATAATCTTACTCCTATTCATGCCATTGAAGATAACAATGTGGTTTCAAGTACATATCCTTAATAATCCCTTAATTATATCATTACAAAATTTTTAAATGCTTTTTCATTTAAATGGTTAATTAGGCACCACAAATATAGAAGAGAAGCCCTGTAGTGTATTATTTGATACTAGGGCTAGTCATTCTTTCATCTCAGAAAGTTTTGTTAACAATATGAAATTACCATGTTATAAACTTGCCAAAACCGTAAATGTTGGACTTCCATCCAGAGCTCAACTAAGTGCAACTAAGTTTTGTAATCTGCAAGTATTGGTGAATAAAAGACCCTTTCAGGCTAAGTTAAAAGTACTAGCTATTGAAATTTTGATATTATACTAGGCATGAATTAGCTTAGTATACATAACCCCACTATAGATTGCCAAAAGAAGAAGATTATTTTTCAGTCATCTAGTATCTCAGAAACCTTTGTAGGTAGGTTTAGCACTCAAGGCTCTTTAATAAATGCACTGCAAGTAGAGAAGTTAGTGAGTAAAGATTGTATGGCAATTTTGGTAACTATGATGGGAGATAGTAAAAGAGAAGTTTCTATTTCTGATATTAAAGTAGTAAAAGAATTCACAGAAGAATTGCCTAGACTGCCACCGGCAAGAGAAATAGAATTCGTAATTAATTTTGTTCTGGGTACTAAGCCATTATCAAAACACCATATAGAATGGCTCCTAAAGAGTTACAAGAATTAATTGAACAACTATAGGAATTATTGAACAAAGGGTTTATAATGCCTAGCATGTCCCCATGGGCATTTCCAATCCTATTTGTAAAGAAGAAGGATGGATCTATGAGAATGTGCATAGACTATATAGAATTAAACAAAGTGACCATTAAGAACAAGTACCCTCTTCCCCGAATAGATGACCATTTTGATCAATTGGCTGGTGTAGTAGTATTTTCAAAAATTGATTTGAGATCTAGATACCACCAGTTGAGGGTGAAGGATTCAGATATGGAGAAGATTGCGTTTTGCACACGATATGGACATCATGAATTCCTCATAATGTCTTTTGGTCTCACAAATGCACCATCTATATTTATGGACTTAATGCAAAGAGTCCTAAAGCCATATTTGGATAAATTTATTATTGTTTTTATCGATGATATCTTCATCTATTCAAAAACACTAGAAGATGATGAAGATCATTTAAGATTAGTACTTGAAATGCTTCGGGAAAATGAATTGTATGCCAAATTTTCTAAATGTAAATTTTGGTTAAGCTCAATATCGTTTTTGGGGCATGTGGTAGATGCTCAAGGAATCAGAGTAGATCAGCAGAAGATTAGTGTCAAAAAAGAATGGACTCAGCCAAAATCAGTTACCGAGATTCGTAGCTTTTTGGGATTAGTTGAATATTATAGGAAATTTGTTAAATGTTTCTCCCAAATTACTTCTTCTTTAACAAAGTTGACCCAAAAGATAGTTCTATTTAGTTAGTCAATAGAATGTAAAAATGCATTTCAAACTTTAAAGGACGCATTATCTTCTGCTCCCGTGTTAGTTCTTCCAAATGAAGGAATTAATTATCAGGTATATATAGATGCCTCAGGAATTGGCTTTGGATGCGTACTTATGCAGGAAGGCAAGGTTATAGCATATGCATCTCATCAACTAAAGCCTCATGAGAGGAATTATGCAGTCCATGATTTGGAGTTAGTAGCAGTTGTTTTGCCTTAAAAATTTGGCATCATTATTTGTATGGGATATAGTGAACTATATTTACTAATCACTAGAGTTTAAAGTATATCATTACCCAATGAGAACTAAATTATAGATAGATAAGATGGCTGGAATTAATTAGTGATTATGATTTAGATATTCAGTACCACCTAGGTAAGGCAAATATTGTAGCAGATGCCCTCCGTCGTTGTGCTACACTATCAACTTAAATTGCTACAAGTTCATTAACAAAAGAATTTCAGAAGATGGAAATTGTTCCAGTCCGTGGTGACGGAATGATCTCTATACTAACCAATATCAATATAGAGCCCACCTTTCATAGAGATGTTTCTATCTCTCAAACTAAGGATGAAAAATATTTGAAATTCAAAACGGATATTGAAGGTGGTCGCCATCATGATTTGCAGATGCATGGGATAGTAATTTATCAATACAATCATATATGGATTCCCAAGTTAATGCATCAAGAGATACTTGTGGAAGGCTATAATTCTGGTTATCTGGTCAATCCTGGAAGTACTAAAATATATCAATATTTGAAGAAATTATTTTGGTGGCTGGTATGAAAAAGAGTGTAGCAGATTTTGTAGCCAAATGTCATGCTTGTAATCTAGTTAATGCAGAACACCAAAAGCCTAGTGGTTTATTGCATCCACTAGAGAATCCAGAATGGAACTGGACAAATATATCCATAGATTTTGTTATGGGTTTACCCCATGCAAGATATGGAGCTGATGCAGTATGGGTCATAGTCGATTGTCTTACAAAGTCAGCACATTTTATTCCAATTCGTCAAACTGACTCGGTGGAGAAGTTCGCAAAATTGTATATTAAAGAAATAGTCAGATTGCATGGAATTCCTAAAACAATCATGTCTGAAAGAGACAGCTGTTTCACTTTAAAATTTTGGCAGGATGTACATCAAGATTTGGGTACTACCTTAGCCATGAGCACAGCATTTCACATACAAACTGATGGCCAAATAGAAAGAGTTAATCAAGTATTTGAATATCTTCTCCGATTATGTATTTTGTATTTTTTAGGATGTTGGGAAGAGCACATTCCTTTAGTGGAATTTTCTTATAATAATAGTTTCCAGTCAAGTTTCAAAATGGCACCGTATGAAGCCTTATATGTTAGGAAGTGCTCCACCCCACTAGCTTAGTCTGAAATAGGAGATACTCAATTGTATGGTTTAGAGTTAGTAGAAGAGACAAACAAGAAAGTGAAGCTCATACAATAGAGAATTAGAACATCTCAAGATAGACAGAGTAAATATCATGATAACCATCACCATCCTCTTGAGTTCCAAGAAGAAGATTCAGGATTCTTACAAGTTAGCCCAATGTAGGGAATTTATCATTTTGGAGTTTCAGGAAAACTCAGTCCAAGATATGTAGGTCCATTCAAGATCATAAAGAAAATTGGGTCAGCAGCTTATAAACTTGAACTGCCAAAAGACTTTGTTGTTGTTCACAATGTATTCCACGTATCATTGCTAAGAAAATGTCTTTGAGACCCTTCCCATATTATTCAACTTCCAGTAATAGAATTTCAACCTGTTCTTTCTTATATGAAGAACCAGTTAAAATTCTAGATCGAGATCAGAAATATTTAAGAAATTGTTCTATTTCAATGATCAAAATTTAGTGGAAGAATCGTATGTATAATGAAGACACTTTGGAGAAAGAAGTGGATATGCGACAAAAATACCCAAGTCTTTTTAATCAAGGTACTTCTTTAACTCTAGCTTATTTTAATTCATTATTCTATATCTGCTTTATGCTTTCCACTTGAGTGGTGTCGAGGACGATATCATTCATAAGTGGGGGAGTTTGTAACAACCCAGGTTATTACTTAGGTTAATTAGGACTAATCCAAGTCCTAATTATGATTCCAGTTCACTAATTAAGTCATTAGGTACTTATCTCTAAGATCCAGTCCAAATTAGGAATCAAATGGATCAAATCCTAATTTTGGTAATTTCCAAAAACCCTAGAAATTGACCTCAAATCAAAAATCAAACTTTGCCTTTGCACTCACCACCCGCAAATTACCTAGGGGTGATGTTTTGGTCGCATTTGGAAGTTATTGGATTTTCGTCAAATATTTTAATATTATTTAAATACCTCAAAAAATCAAATAATTAAACACTCATCGAATCAAAAATCCAATTGGGCCATTGCGTTCCTGACCCCTCAATTAGCTAGAGGTGATTTATTGGAAAAATTTGGGAGGAATTAAATCAACTAATTTTAATTAATAAAATCTATTTAAAATAAATTAATTAATATTAAATTTAAATACACCTAAAATGGCATGGTCTGCTATTAAGTTCCGCCATTTCTAAATCTCTCACGACGTTGCCGCTTACAGTTAGCATGATCCGCGATTCGTGGCCGTTTGATCATTTGATAAGACGGCAGGGAACCCGTCTTCCTCGCATGGCTCCCGCGTGTCGCAAATGGTGATGCATGGCGTATACGCCTCCTCCTGCGCTAAAAACCACCGCTTACAGTCATGTTAGGACCTGTATAAGGCCTCTGGAACTTCCATTCTGCTCGGTTTTAATCTCCAGATCCTAAAGAAGCCCGGGACCTTTGTGATCGAACCATAAGCCCCCTCTACCATTCATTTCAGGTACACTTATACGCCTTGATTCCTTATCAATTCACAATATTGAAATTTTATTTACTTATTCCGAGCTATTGATTGTCCATCTATTGGGTTCGATCGGCTTGATCGAACCCAATTGCATTTTATTTACAAAATTATCCATAGTAGTCCACAGTTTTCCCGAGTAGTCTCCGCCAAAGCCAGCTAAGGTTCGATATTTTAGGCGATGGAAACCTCCTCCGACCATTCTTCTAATATATTTAAGTAGCCCTTAACTTTCTCCTTGCATTGCCATATGGGCTGAGTTTAGACATTGACGGAAGGCCGGACAATCTGAAACCCTAAAAATTTTCTATCGGTAAAGGAAGAAGATGAGGCTTTGCCCGTCTCGAGCCAGGTCGGGCCAGCTTGACGCATTGTCATCGTGGTAGCATCGCGTCAGAGGCTGTGGGGTCTGCTAGTACGCGTGTCTGTGTCACAACGCTCCGCGTGGTAACCTCAATAGTGGCTGCAAGAGTTGACCCCAAGGTCAGTTCATGTGGGCCCCGACTATAACAACCCTAGTATTGTTACCCATCAATTAGTAACCTAATTAACTCTAATCCTTTTTCATTAGTCTTATAATAGTATTAGGAGTCTCCATTTCAATTTTTGGGCGATTTGGAGATCGATTAGCAATTTCCAATATTTCTTAGTTTTCTGATAATTCTTAGAATGCCTAATTTATTTAGACCTCTGAATCAAAAATGGAGTCCACCATTGGACTCACTACACCCAAATTAGCTAGCGGTGGTATTTTGGATGTGTTTGGAAGTCAATGAATTTTTCCCGAATATTTTACTAATATTTAAGTACCCAGAAAATTAAGATAATTAAATTGACCTCCGATCAAAAATCCGAATGCATTTTTGAGTTCTTCAAGCCTCAATTAGGTAAGGGTGAATTTTTGGGATTTTTTAGAATGCGTTTGATTATTTAATTTTGATTAATAATATGTGTTTATTAATTTTAGTTACTCAAATTAAATTAATTAATATATATATATAACTTAAATAATTTAAATTCCAACGGATTATTTTCGAACTGCGAAAATCCCATGTGAGACTCCAAACACGGGACAGTGGTTCAACTAAATCTCAGTCGTTGCGCCTTTTTCCAATTCAATCTAATGGCTGGGATTAAATCGGGTAACGACTTGCATTTAGTCGTTGGATCATCGACTGGATTTGACAGCTGCAATCTTCATTACTGTACGTCTCCTATCTCCCATGAAAGAGCTCTGATAACCACACAGTGGTCACGGGCGAACGCAGGTGCACGCCCCAATGCAGCTGTGCCGAGAGCTCTTAACATCCTTCCAAACCTTCCTTTCCTCGTTTAGAACCTCATTTCTTAGGAGCTTTAAGCAGCTGGAGGGTGTGCTCGAACTGTAAGAGAAGGAGATTGGAGTTGTGCTCCTTGGCATTCAGGATTTCATCATGAGCTTTAAGGTACCATGTTTCTACATTCCCTAACTTTATTATAGCTTAGTTTGGCATCTAGATAACCTTAATTTGATTTACTCATTTTCTTTATAATTATTTCTCTATCATCAATGCAAAACAGTGAAATCTATCTTATTGTCCATTGAAATATTTCTGATGCTTGAGATTAAAGAGTAAACCAGAATTATTTCATTATAAATGATAGCATTCGTTCGATTAAGTTAAGCAAAATCTATTGAGCATCATCCTTAATGGAGATGTCCGAAACTGAATTTAGGGCATTCCTATGTAATCTCTAGGATGTCTTCCATTTGAATGTTTAGCGTCCTGAGTTCAGATTTGCAATTTATCTTGGACTAAATTAGGTTCAATCGGCATATCCTTTTATCCCTACGCCTACCCTACGTTTTGCCCTAATTCCTATCGCCGTAAGAAAGGAGACGGTCCATGTCACTGCTGTCTTTTGAACCGGGCGGTTCAATTGGACAGCGCCGTATGTCTTGGGACATGTGGCAGAGGATTATTAATAAACTATTATTTGATTGAATCTTAAATGGACGATTAATTAAACATAATTAATTCAAATTGCTTCATTTAATTCAAATTTTTATTCCTTTATAACTCTTAAAATACTTAACCAAATTATACAACATTATATACTATTTTGATCACAAAAATGAGTAGATCAATAATATATAATTTAATTTTTGTTTTGACAATTATTTTAATGGGTCAATATTTAGGATTAATTAATTAATTACAAATTAATATTTATCATTTCATATGACCTAATTTGATCATTTATGTCCAAATTAATATTTATCCATTTCACTCACAAAAATGTGAGGAACAATAATATGAAATAAAATTTAACATTTGAAACCTAATTTTCTTAATCGCTTTTTAACCTAATTAGAGTCATTAAAACCCTACTTTTTTCAAAGTTGTCCAAAATTGACATACTTAGTGATATTTCTTCTCCTTATGATATAAGGATTTCATTTATATATAAATCATTCCCATTAGATAACAATTTAGGATTTTAGGTTTTTGACTCTTATTTAGTGTTATTGTGATTATTCTAAATTTCTAAATAGCTTGTTTTAGGTTTTATAAAACCCTAGGATAGCTAATATGTCAGATTTATTATCTCCCTTACCAATTAGATTTCATTTTTATGAGCTTAGTTCTCAACTTTCTAATTATGTGAATTCATTGCCAAGTGCTTAATTCACCTTTTGTAATAACCTTAGGTTGTTACCCTGCTAATTTATAGTCTGTGTAACTATTTATTTTGATCCCATTGCTTTTTGAATATTAAATGAAACCAATCCTAAAAATTTGAAGTCCATTGGACTTCTCTAAGTCCATAATAATATTTTGATCAGTCTATATGCCCTAGTTTAAACCCAAAATATTTTGATCTCAAAATTAAATTCTGATTGAATTTTTGAATTCTTTACCCCCAAATTAGCTAAGGAAAAAATTGGGTGCAATTTCGAAATCATTTAGGCCATAATTCACATTTAATTAAAATGGTCTAATTGCATAAAAGGGTTTTCAACAATTTGATTTTGCAAATTTACCCTTATTCCCGATTAAACGGTCGAGATCCGCTGTGCGAACCGCAGGTGATCCACTGCAGAGCCCGGGTCACGCGACAGCAGTATCCTGCAAATCTAGCCATCGCACATTTTCAATCAACGGTCGAGATTTAATTCTGTGGAATCGCGGATTAGCCTTTGGATCTGCCGAACTGATCCTACGGCTTGGATCGGTCCCGCGATCGGTCGTTAGGATCTGGGTGATCCCTGTCATTCCGCCATCTAATCGATAGATCAGACGACATCCGAAGGTCCCGCTACTGTTGTGGGCCCCCGTACTGACAACAAGGATGTACGGTTCTCCAACTGTGGCAAATCCCCAACTTAAGTAAAGTTAGGTAAACCCAACCTGCCTTAAGCCAAGGACTTGTCACCAAGTGCTATAACATTCATCAATATATAGATATCAAAGTGGCGGAAGCAATAAATAATAGAGTAATATCCACAAGCATACATAGTAGAAAAGATAATGCAATAGAGTAACTTATCACAAAGCAAAAATGAAATACATCCATAATTAATTATTACAAACTATAGTTTAAAGAGAATGAAAAATGTCTCTCAATCTCACTAAAATAAAAAGGCAATATATAACTAAACAACAGCAACACAGTCCTCCTCCTGAACCTGCAACTCCTCCGCGACACTGCCCACGAACACGTCTGAATCTGACATTTGTTGGTATCACAAATGCAAGGGCCCCAGCCAACAAAATAAAAAGGTTACAGTTAGACAATTGTCTAAGTACATTATAGGCTATTTTAATGAGCTGAACATTTAAAGATATCACATTTTAATTTAGCTAAACATGCAAGCAGTAAATGTGTAACAAGCTATGAAAGAAACGGGTAACTATAAACTATCCATTTATAGCCAGCATACAATGCAAAAATAAACATGGTGAGGCTAAAAGCTAAAAACACACCAATTACAATACAATTCTAAACTTAACATGCTTATGATCATGTTAACATATACTGAGTATATAAAAGAAACACAAGTACTGAAAACATGCAATTCTAGCATCCTAAATATGCCAATATATATAAGTAAGCCATATGAGTATACATACAACATGTTAGTTAAGAATAGGAAAAGAACATAAAGGCCACTGAGACATGTGGAAAAAGCAAGCAATCTATGAAATATGAAGCCACTGAGACATGTGACAAAGCGAGCAAATACGGGAAATAAGGCCACTGAAGCATGTGGCAAAGCAAATCAGACAATAATACAATTCAGCTAAAGTAGCGATAAGCTTAAAACATAGTACTGTCATACCAGCCAATAGGCCATACAGGGCCTCCAATATCAATCAATCAATCCCCCAGCCTAGCCATCCAAATATGCTAGGTCTGAGTCCAGTCTATACAATACTACTGCTGAAGAGGCAGACCAAGCTAGGACATATTTTACCAACTACAAACATGGCAAAACTGAATGATATGCAATTCAAATACTAACTTAGGATATATCAATCATATCCTAAGTTTTCCTATTATGCTCAAGGAATAAGGCTCAATATCCAAGGGATGCTAAGCAATCTAGTCAAAGTAAGCAAGAGACTTAATTTAGACTATGTGACATCTGATGTTATCTAATTACCCAATCTAACTACTCTGAGAAGATACAAGTTTAGGATCTCCAATATCTAGCTATCGAGTAAAATCTCATATTTACGTCCTTAAAGTTAATATTAGAACTTAACAAGTTCTAATCCAAAATCATGTGACAACTATATGGTTTAAGTAAGTAAATAAACAACTTAATTAATTTATATTTGACTCTCTTACCCAAATCTTGATTAAGTAAATCAAGATCTAAGGATTTAGAACTTAAACCCTATGTTGAGTTCAAATCCCAAATCCAAGGTAATGTTCTAATTAGGATCTAGGGTTCACACTTATTACCTAATTTAAAGGTAAAGAATCCTATAAGCTGAAAGATTCAGGAACTAAGAACTTAGTGAAAGGCTATTCTACTGATTTTAAGATAAAACAATCGATAAAGAACTTGAGAATCTAAGCTCTATATTCAATCTTTAAGATAATTTCCTTATCTTATAGATTGAATCATCCTATACCCATATGGAAGGTTTCAAAAGATTAAAACAATCAATCATTAAAGAATTTCAATTGGAGATGGTTTAATTTCAAATTGATGATCTAAGTCTAAGATCTAAGATCGAAAGATCTGAGATTTGATCACTTTAGATCTCTAAATTAGGGTTTTATCTCAAGAGCTTCCATTTGTGATTCTTTTAGAATCTAAGTTCATAGTTAAACTATATGGAGCTTATTAAGGTTGAAATTGACTATTTTAAGTATTAGATTAAACATCAAACTCATATTGATCTTTTTAGGGCTACTTAAGATCTAAGGGTCTGAGGTTTGATCACTTTAGACTTTAAGCTAGATTTTAACTTAGACTTTACCAATTACATTTCTTGTAATTTTTAGCTCTTGGGTTAAGTTTACTGAATTTATTAAGGTGCTATTTAATCATATCAATTATTAGATTCAAGGCTTAATGCCAATTGACTCTTATAAGATCACTTAAGATCTAAGTGTCTTAATTAGGGATTAAGTGGAGACTTCTTGAATTAATGACATCATTAACATTACTATAAGTCTAAGAGTTCAGAGAACATTTCTAATCCACCTTAGTATAGTTTACTAAAATTTCCAAGCTTTAAGGAGCATTTAAACATATTTTGGTCAAAATGACCAAAATGCCCCTCTTAAGAGTAAAATTAGGATTTTAGGGTTTAGTTACCCAAGTTGATCCAATCTATTTTAATGAGTTTCATATTGATTAGTGAAGTGAGAAACATAATTATATTAGGTTTTTATGACCTAATTAATCTTAATTAGCACTAATCACTTATTTAAGGTGATTAGGGTAATTAGTGAACATAGGCATTCTTAGGGCAATCCAACCTTATACTTAGGTTACTATAGACCTAATATGACATTAGGAATAACCCCCATCCAAAACAGATGCTTAATTAGGGTTAAATTCGCTATTCCTTATTTAAGATGACTAAGGAGTGATTAAGAAAAATAATTATCCAAAATCAACTTTAAGGGTCTGATATTGTTCCTTAGGGTACAAGGAGTAATCAGAGGCCTTAATCTCATAAATTGGATGCTTACATAATTTTATATGATTGAATTACTGACAGCAAAGAGTTTGGCAAATAAGTTTTAATCCAACCATTGGATCTGAGATTTTATTTTATATTTAGATTCCTTGAATTTTTTTGATTCAAATGGTATATTGGATCATGCCATTTGGATCAGTATAGCCAAAGTTTATCAATTAATTTAATCTAAATGTTTATTTAAATTAAAACTATACGATATAATTAAGTAATCGCATAACCTTTAAAAATGCAATCCTATAATTAATTAATTAGTCGCGGCCCGAAATCAAACCACGTGGGTCGGGGTTGGCCCGACCCAAAATCCAGCATCTTCTTCCTCTCGCACGCGCCCGCAGCCCTAACCCTAGGACCAGCGCCAAATTCTCCGTGCTCCGGTCACGCCACGCCTCGATTTCAACGGCTACACGATCCCTGACCCTAGACGCACCGATTAAGCCTAAAAGCCCTAACTGGGAGGTGCTGGATCGTCAGATGACTACTTGGCCGAGACTTTCCAGAAGGCGCACCTGTGAGGAGTGAATTCTCCTCACATAGTCTACGGGTCACTGCTATCTTGATCCCTACAGTATGGATCAATGAGGGAGCGATAGGTCGACTCGAGATGTTCTAAGGTGATCTGGATCGCTGGGGTGCTACTCGGCGTATTCTACCATCTAGACCCACGACTGGATCGATCGATTCTGGTCGAATCGATCGATCTGGTCGAACACAACCATCGATACCATGTTACAATCACCGCCCAAATGTTTTGGCACTAGATAGATGGCTAATTGCTCACGAGAGCGCGGCATTAGGCGAGCTAGAGGTCCCTCTGGCAGTGCGCTCAAATGGCGAATTCGCTGTCCGTCCCACTGCTAGACCTCACCTGCAGACTAGAAACGCCCACGGGGAGCTAGGAAGGGATCCTAACACAGCATCTGAACTTAATTGAGGACGTGACGAGCTGAAACCAGCTCGATTGAAAATGGATAGAGGTTGTACCTTAGTTTGCAGAAACACAGTGACAGAGAGGTACTGGTTAGCTTGGAAACTCACCAAACTATCTCAGCAGCTATGCAGGGGGTCTGAATGCCAGACCTTGCCCTCTATCAGCTTTACTCAGCAGGTTCTGATGCCGGGGATCGTCGGGCACTCCAGAGCTTCTTCTGGGAAAAATTGTGGGTCTCAGTGGGTAAAGGAGGTCACTGAAGTGCGCCAAAGGTATTTATAGGTGAAGAGAGGTTCAGGGAAGGCTGCCATAGCTAGATGCCATAGTTCAGGCTCGGGCAGGGGTGGAGTCCCGAGCCTCAACAATTTGGGGCAAGCAGGCCCTCAGGACCCGACGGGCATTATTCTGCCAGAACTAGGAAGATCCTAATGGCTGGGCGGATGTGGCAGCGCGAGTGGGAGACAAAGCCTATGTGGCAAATTTTTGCTGTCGGCAGAATCTCCGTGAGGACGAAGATTCACAGTGGCAGGGCTCGCCTCCGCCGTCTGATGCCGAAGCCGTTGGAGTTAAACGATCTGATGCGGGGATTAAAAAATAGAAATGCGGATCAAGTCCTGCCCGTCGAATATAAGATGTCGATCGCACGGCTGTGATTCAATCCTGGCAGGGGAAGATCTCGTCGTCAGGAAAGCCACGCCAAGATGCGTGCTAGGCATCCTATGGGTGTATCTCTGTGCGCCGCTGTCGGGACCCGCAGCGGATCTGCCGCGGTCCCGACAGCAAATCTTGGGGTTTTGTTTTTTAATAAAAATTAATTTTAAATATAAATAAAACTAATTGAATAATATATAATTATTCTTAAATTATCCAAATCCAATTTAGGACCAAATGAGCTCCAAAATTTCCCAAAAATTCACCCTTAGCTAATTTGGGTGTGAGGAATTCAAAAATAAAATCAGATTTTAATTTGGAGATTAAAATATTTTAGGTATTTTTCAGAGCTTAAAATAGCCAAAAATACCAAATTTTCTATTTTTTGCTCCAAATGATTCCAAACTTCTAGGGTTAGGTTTAAATAACCCATTGAGTCCAATGGAATCAAAATCAAGGCTTGGTTTAGCTTAAATAATCTAGATCTAGTTGGGGTAACAACTTTAGGGTTGTTATAGACTCCCTCACTTAAGAACAATGTCGTCCCCGACATCACCTGAGTGAATAAAGATTCTATTGATGCAAGCTTAAATATAGTTGATAGAAAAGAGAAGAACAGTACCTGAGTTTGCAAAGAGCTGGGGAAATTTATTACGCATATCCGCCTCTTTCTCCCAAGTAGATTCTTCTAACGATCGATTATTCCACTAAATTTTGACCATAGGAATTGAACGATTCCTTAGTTGTTTCTGATCATGAGCTAAGATTCTGATAGGTTCTTTGGCATATGAAAGATCGGGTTGAATTTTTACTGCTGGAAGTTGAACGAGATGAGAAGGGTCTCAGAGACATCTTCTCAATGAGGATACATGAAATACATTGTGAACAGCTGCAGAGCCATCAGGAAGGCTTAACCGGTAGGCAGATGATCCTACCTTGGCCAACGCTTTGAAAGGTCCAACATAACGGGGACTGAGCTTCCTAGCAATGCCAAATCTGAAGACACCTTTCATTGGACTGACTTTTAGATAAGCAGAATCTCCCACATTAAATTCTAGGAGACGGTGAAGAGAATCATGATACTGGCTTTGACGATCTTGAGCTGAACGAATTCTCTGCTAAATCAGTTTGATCTTACTATTAGTTTCTTCAACTAATTCTGAACCAAAAAGCTGAACGCTTCCTGGTTCTGACCACGCTAGCAGAGTACTGCATTTTCTCCCATACAGTGCTTCATAAGGGGCCATCTTAATACTGGCTTGAAAACTATTGTTGTAGGCAAACTCCACTAACGGGATGTGATCTTCCCATGAACCAGCAAAATCAAGAATACATAGCCTAAGCAAATCTTCCAACACTTGGTTCACTCTTTTAGTTTGACCATCCATTTGAGGATGAAAAGCTGTACTCATGGCTAGAGTCGTACCCAGATCTTGATGCACAGCTTGCCAAAACTTGAAAGTAAATCTGTTGTCTCTATCAGATACGATTAATTTTGGAATTCCATGCAACCTGACAATTTCTTTGATGTAGAGTTTTGCTAACTTCTCTACAGAATCAGTTTGATGGATGGGGAGAAAATGCACTGATTTAGTTAAGCAATCTTCTATCACCTAGATCGCATTGGCACCTGATTTTGCACGAGGCAATCCCATGACAAAATCCATAGATATATCGAACCATTTCCATTCCGGGATATCTAATGGATGCAAAAGACCACCAGGTCTTTGGTGTTTGGCCTTCACTAAATTACAGGCATGACATTTGGCCACAAAATCAGCTACCAAAATGATTGCTTCAAATCTTGATACATCTTAGTACTACCTGGGTGAATATGATACCCATAATTATGGCCTTCGACTAAAACTCTTGGTGCATGGACGTAGAAATTCACAATTGATTACCTTGATAAACTACACCATTCTGCAACTGCAAATCCTGATGAAGACCACCTTCAATGTCTGCCTTAAATTTTAGATACTCATCATCTTTGGTTTGCGAGATGGAGACATCTCGGTGGAAAGTGGGTTCCACATTAATATTTGCTAATAACGAACTCAACATATCGCCATTTACCGGAGAAATCTCAAGCTTACAAAATTCAATTTCTAAGAAAATGGAGGCAATCATAGAGGTTAAAGTACCACGACGACTAAGAGCATCGGCCACTACATTAGCTTTTCCTGGATGATATTGAATACTGAGATCATAATCACTGATGAGCTCCAACCATCTTCTCTGATGGCAATTCAATTCTCTCTGGGTGAAGATATACTTCAAACTTTGATGATCAGTGAAAATTGAACATTGCACTCCGTACAGATAGTGATGCCATATTTTCAAGGCAAATATTATGGCTGCAAGTTCAAGATGATGAACTAGATAATTTTGCTCATGGGGTTTTAGTTGACGAGAGGCGTAAGCAATTACCTTACCCTCTTGAATTAAAACACAACCTAGACCAATTTCAGAGGCATTAATATATACCTGGTAGTTCAAAACTTCTTTAGGTAGAACAAGAACTGGAGCGGTAGAAAGAGCATCCTTTAGAGTTTGAAATGCTTCCTCGCACTCTGGACTCCAAATGAACGGAACGGCCTTTTGAGTCAGTTTAGTTAATGGCGAAGCAATTTGGGAAAAGCCCTTAATGAACTTCCTGTAGTATCCTGCTAATCCCAGGAAACTTCTAATGTCGGTGACAGACTTAGGTTGAGCCCAGTCCTAAATAGCTCTTACCTTACTTTGATCTAGACGGATACCTTGGGCATCGACTACATGTCCCAAGAATGCAATGGAATGGAGCCAGAATTCACATTTGGAGAACTTAGCATACAGTTGATGCTCACGCATGGTTTCCAACACTAATCTCATATATTCTTCATGATCTCTCAGAGTCTTAGAAAAAATAAGGATATCGTCGATAAAGACGATCACAAACTTGTCCAAATACCGTTTTAGCACGCGCTGCATCAAATCCATAAAGATTGATGGTGCATTGGTGAGTTTGAATGACATCACCAAAAACTCAAAGTGGCCATAACGGGTATGGTAAGCAGTCTTCCCTACATCGTCTTCTTTTACTCGCAGCTGATGGTATCCAGACCTTTAATCAATCTTGGAAAATATCACGACTCCAGATAACTGGTCAAAAAAATTATCAATTCTAGGCAGTGGGTATTTGTTCTTTATGGTGACCTTATTCAATTCAGGATAATCTATGCACATACGCATGGATCCATCCTTCTTTTTCACAAATAAAACTGGCGCTCCCTAAGGAGACATACTTGGCCTAATGAAACCTTATTCAAGAGTTCTTGTAGCTGCTCGTTGAGTTCCTGAAGCTCCTTAGGTGCCATTCTATAAGGTGCTTTGGATATCAGTTGGGTACCAAGGATCAATTCGATAGAGAATTCTACTTCTCTAAAAGGAGGTACACCAGGCAAATCTTCTGGAAATACATCGGCAAATTCTTTGACTACCTTACAATCAGCAAGAGAGATATTTTCTTTTGTTTTGCCCATCATGGTAACTAAGTAGGCACTACAACCCTTGACAATCAATTGTTCGGCTCTAATGGCATTTATTAAAGATAACTGTGTGCTGGTTTTTCCTATAAATGTTTCAGGCTTGCCCTGAGAATGGAGAGTGACTCTCTTTTTATGACAGTTTATCACAGCATTATTGTCACTGAGGCAATTCATCCCAAGGATGATATCAAAGTTAGCTATCGGCAGGATGATTAGTTTGGCCTAAAATTCTTGATCATTTATTGGGACTTTAATATTGCAAAATCTATGGGCACTTAGTTGGATTCCCGATGGAAGTCTAACACTCAACTTTTGTGCTAGGTTGCATGCATGAAGTTTAAGGTTATTAGCAAATCGTTCAGAGATAAACGAGTGACTGGCACCAGTATCGAACAATACGTTACAAGGTTGGTTATTGAAGTAAAGTGTGCCTAAATTTACACTGTTTCGCATTAACAACTTGAAGTGAATTAAAATACAGAAATGCAATATGAGAGAGGTTTAGGAGTGTGTACCTGAAACCACATTGTTATCTTCGACAGCTTCAATAGGAGTTAAGGCATATACTCGTGCAGGTCCAGCAGAATAATTGTTAGACTGTCGTCGTTGATAGTTCTGAGAATTGGGGATTGGTGGTTGTGTGTGAGCAACTTCAGAAGCAGGGGCTGGCATTATAGCCAAATTTGGTTCCCTTCGACTCAGTGGAGTTGCTCGGAACACTTGTTTCTTATGGTACGACTTCATTTGAACTCCATCTATCATTTTTGTGTGGTTACATTGATAGTACCGGTGGCCTGTACGCCTACAATTAAAACACTTCTGGCCAAAATGATAACACTTGCTATACGGATGTGGCTTAGTACAGTTTTGAGCTTGTTCGACAGTAGGTGCTACTTCCAGCTGATACACTTTCACAGGGTTGGATCCGTGTCTCTTGAAGTTTCCTCGCGGGTTCAGAGTTGTTTGCGCTTTTCGCTTAAGATCTTCTTCAGATTGATGATGCTCAATCACCTTAGCCGTTTCCACTAGTTTAAAGAAGTTAGTCAGGCAGAGCGACACAATCTGGTTCTTTAGTGAACTTTGGAGTCCACAAAGAAAGCAATGGCACTTAGCCGACTCAGAATGGGTGCTTCTGGTGCGAAACGAATCAATCTACGGAACTCTCTTTCGTATTCCACCACTGAATGACTTCCTTGAGTCAACCTCATGATTGTATCTGCAATAATGTTTTGTGCGGATGGAGCAATGAATTCAGTCTTGAAGGCCTCGATGAACTCATCCTAGGAGATGTCTTCTAACTCATAGTCAGTGAACTTAGTGTTTCGGATCTCTTCCCACCAATATTCTGCTTCCGCATGAAACAGGCGGGTGGCGAGACGAACAGCTTCCGAGTTTGGGACCTTAAGACTATCGAGATCCCTTTCCACAGCTTTCATCCAGTCGGCTGTATCCATCGGGGATAGGTTTCCACCAAAGGTTGGAGGTCTTAACCTTAGAAAATTGTGAAGGAGATTATCCACTGAGTGATATGAAGAATAAGCAACTTGTGGAGCATGAACTGTCGGAGCAACGACAGTGACTGGAGTTGTACGATCATTCAGTAGTTTCTGCATAACGAGTGCCTGTTGAGCTTGGTTTTCCATTATAGTTGCCACCATGGCTTTCAGATGAGCCACCTCATCGTTAGAACTAATGGACGCAACAGTGTTCTTGATAGGAGTAACTGTGGGTGGTGATTCAGAATCCCTTCTAGTTTAATTAAGAAAAAGGAGACCAACTCAAAATTTTACTCTAAAAGAAGATAAATCAAAATCTTTCATTAATTATATATATAAAAGATTACAATGCCAAAACTATAAATCTACTAGGGTTGCTTTTAGAATAAGATAACAATTATCCTAACTATCGCTCAAATATTATCAATATACTCTGCCCTAAAGGCTACACAAAAATCCTCAGAGGTGACTTCCTGACGCTTCCTGTTATGCTTCTTTTTGAGCCTTGCCATGGTCTCATACCACCAAACTCCGGCGTAGTCCACCATCAGGTCAGTCACAATATCTACATAAAGTGACTCAGGACACACTATGTGTATTAGAATGGACTCCACTCAGCTCAACCATTCTTGTGCGTATATGGGAAAGTTGAGCCCTCGATATACAGTTTGTTGTAGAAGCTTCTCCAGGACCAAAATTACTTTTGCTAACACTTTTTCAATCTGCCAGTTGCTTTCTTGCCTCCATTTGAAGCTACAGCTCCAAACTCTCCTGATGGCACACTGATAAAAGTCTATATCGGACTCTTCAGAATCCATTTGACTATGGGGATAGAATTTTATTACATTTGTGTTAGACTCCAGATGACTAATTTATTAGAATGGGAGTATTCTCCTCCTACATTTTGCATAGAGTTACTGACACTACTATGTTATGGATGTCATTTATATTGATGCTTGTATTTTCAGAAGAACGGTCCATTAGGTAGAAAGGAATCATAGATCCCATTCTAACACCTTATGGTGGTCTCTGATACCAACTTGGGGCCCCCGTACTGACAATAAGGACGTACGGTGCTCCAACTGGGACAAATCCCCAACTTAAGTAAAGTTAGGTAAACCCAACCTGCCTTAAGCCAAGGACTTATCACCAAGTGCTATAACATTCATCAATATATAGATATCAAATTGGCGGAAGCAATAAATAATAGAGTAACTCATCACAATGAAAAAATGAAATACATCCAGAATTAATTATTACAAACTGAAGTTTAAAGATAATGAAAAATGTCTCTCAATCTCACTAAAATAAAAAGGCAATATCTAACTAAACAGCAGCAGCACATTCCTCCTCCTGAACCTGCTACTTCTCCGAGACACTGCCCATGAACACATCTGAATCTAACATTTGTTGGTATCACAAATGCCAGGGCCCCAGCTAACAAAATAAAAAGGTTACAGTTAGACAATTGTCTAAGTACATTTTAGGATATTTTAATGAGCTGAACATTAAAGATATCACATTTTAATTTAGCTAAACATGCAAGTAGTAAAGGTGCAACAAGCTATGAAAGAAACGGGTAACTATAAGCTATCCATTTATAGCCAGCATACAATGCAAAAATAAACATGGTGAGGCTAAAGGCTAAAAGACACAGTAATTACAATACAATTCTAAACCTAACATACTTATGATCATGTTAACATATGCTGAGTATATAAAAGAAACACAAGTACTGAAAACGTGCAATTCTAGCATCCTAAACATGCCAATATATATAAGTAAGCCATATGAGTATACATACAACATGCTAGTTAAGAATAGGAAAAGAACATAAATGCCACTGAGACATGTGGCAAAAGCAAGCAATCAATGAAATATGAAGCCACTGAGACATGTGACAAAGCGAGCAAATACGATAAATAAGGCCACTAAAGCATGTGGCAAAGCAAATCAGAAAATAATACAATCCAATTAAAGTAGCGATAAGCATAAAACATAGTACTGCCATACCAGCCAATAGGCCATACAGGGCCTCCAATATCAATCAATCAATCCCCAGCCTAGCCATCCAAATATGCTAGGTCTGAGTCCAATCTATACAATATTACTGCTAAAGAGGAAGACTAAGCTAGGACAGATTCTACCAACTGCAAACAAGGCAAAACTGAATGATATGCAATTCAAATACTAACTTAGGATGTATCATTCATATCCTAAGTTTTCTTATTATGCTCAAGGAATAAGGCTCAATATCCAAGGGATGTCAAGCAATCTAGTCAAAGTAAGCAAGAGACTTACTCTAGACTATGTGACATCTGATGTTATCTAATTAGCCAATCTAACTACTCTGAGAAGATACAAGTTTAGGATCTCCAATATCCAGCTATCGAGTAAAATCCCAGATTTACGTCCTTAAAGTTAATATTAGAACTTAACAAGTTCTAATCCAAAATTATGTGACGACTATATGGTTGAAAAGTAAATCAACGACCTAATAAATTTATATTTGACTCTCTTACCCAAATCTTGATTAAGTAAATCAAGATTTAAGGATTTAGAACTTAAACCCTATGTTGAGTTCAAGTCCCAAATCTAAGGTAATGTTCTAATTAGGATCTAGGGTTCACACTTATTACCCAATTTAAAGGTAAAGAATCCTATAAGCTGAAAGATTCAGGAACTAAGAACTTAGTGAAAAGCTATTCTACTAATTTTAAGATAAAATAATCGATTAAGAACTTGAGAATCTAAGATCTATATTCAATCTTTAAGATAATTTCCTTATCTTATAGATTGAATCATCTTATACCCACATGGAAGGTTTCAAAAGATTAAATAATCAATCATTAAAGAATATAAATTGAAGATGGTTTAATTTCAAATTGAAGATCTAAGTCTAAGATCTAAGATCGAAAGATCTGAGATTTGATCACTTTAGATCTCTAGATCAGGGTATTATCTCAAGAGCTTCCATTTGTGATTCTCTTAGAATATAAGTTCATTGTTAAACTATATGGAGCTTATTAAGGTTTAAATTGACTATTTTAAGTATTAGATTAAACATCAAACTCATATTGATCTTTTTAGGGCTACTTAAGATCTAAGGGTCTGAGGTTTGATCACTTTAGACTTTAAGCTAGATTTTAACTTAGACTTTACCAATTACATTTCTTTTAAGTTTTAGCTCTTAGGTTAACTTCACTGAACTCATTAAGGTGCTATTTAATCATCTCAATTATTAGATTCAAGGATTAATGCCAATTGACTCTTATAAGATCACTTAAGATCTAAGTGTCTTAATTAGGAATTAAGTGGAGACTTCTTGAATTAATGACCACATTAACATTACTATTAGTCTAAGAGTTCAGAGAACATTTCTAATCTATCTTAGGATAGTTTACTGAAATTTCCAAGCTTTAAGGAGCATTTAAACATATTTTGGTCAAAATGACCAAAATGCCCCTCTTAAGGGTAAAATTAGGATTTTAGGGTTTAGTTACCTAAGTTGATCCAATCTATTTTAATGAGTTTCATATTGATTAGTGAAGTGAGAAACACACTTATATTAGGTTTTGATGACCTAATTAATCTTAATTAGCACTAATCACTTATTTAAGATGATTAGGGTTATTAGTGAACATAGGCATTCTTAGGGCAATCCAACCTTATACTTAGGTTACTATAGACTTAATATGACATTAGGAACAACCTCATCCAAAACAGAGGCTTAATTAGGATTAAATTCACTAATCCTTATTTAAGGTGATTAAGGAGTGATTAAAAAATATAATTATCCAAAATCAACTTTAAGAGTCTCATATTGTTCCTTAGGGTACAAGGATCAGAGCCCTTAATCTCATAAATTGGATGCTTACATAATTTTATATGATTTAATTACTGACAGCAAAGAGTTTGGACAATAAGTTTTAATCAACCATTGGATCTGAGATTTTATTTTATATTTAGATTCTTTGAATTTTTCTAATTCAAATGGTATATTGGATCATACCATTTGGATCAGTATAGCCAAAGTTATTCAATTAATTTAATCTGAATGTTTATTTAAATTAAAACTATACGATTTAATTAATTAATCGCATAACCTTTAAAAATGCAATCCTATAATTAATTAATTAGCCGTGGCCCGAAATCAAACCGCGCAGGTCGGGGTCGGCCCGGCCCAAAATCCAGCGTCTTCTTCCTCTCGCACGCGCTCGCATCCCTAACCCTAGAACCAGCTTCCAGCGCCAAATTATCTGTGCTCCGGTCACGCCACGCCTTGATTTCAACGACTACACGATCCCTAACCCTAGACGCACCGATTAAGCCAAAATGCCCTAACTGGGAGGTGATGGATCGCCGGATGACTACTCGGCCGAGACCTTCCAGAAGGCGTACCTGTGAGGAATGAATTCTCTTCACAGAAGCCTCGAACCCTTGGGACGATGGCACTGTTGCTTCAAGCCGGGTCAGTTCTCGCCCGCGCGATGCAATAGTGCTGACCCAATTGGGCCCCAATGTGACCCGCGCCTTTTATTAAAAGAGTCGAGCTAATATATGGAATTAGGAATTATATTCCTTCTGAAAAATAAATGGATAATTAATACAATTATTAAACATATGACTCTTGAATTAAAAATATTCAATCTAAACTAATTAAATAACTTCAGCTGAACTTATCCAAATTGTATGATCCAATATACTCTTTTGATCAGAAAAATACAATGAATAATAATCTAAAATAAAAATTCACTTTCTGTCATTAGAATTTCTAATTTAGCCTAATCCTTCTCTAAACTTAATAAGTGACTAATAAATTTATTTAATGGCCAAATTACATGATTAAAGTTTCCAATTGCTCATGAGATAAAGAAGAATCCATCCATACCTGTAATAAGATTTTAAAGTGTTCTAAATTCACTAATCACCTTACCCCAGATCTTGATTAGTGCTTAATAACTTAGATTAACCTCTAATTTTAGCAAGCTTAGTTTCAATTGCTTCATTATGTGCATTAAAACCCTATTATAAGTCATAATTTTCTTAATTACTTTTTATAGCCTTGAAAAGTGATTTATGCTAATTAAGCTAGCCTTAAGTATAAAACTTGAATTTTACGGTCTCATTCCTTTCATTAGACAATATTAAGCCTATTAGAACTGATTAGAATCAATTTGGATGTCTAAAGCCTAAAACCCAAATTTTACCCTTAGCATGGCATTTTGGTTATTTTTGCCAAAAGCTGGTATAAGAGCCCGAAAACCTTAGGAGTATCATAGAGTTGTTCTAAATTAGTATGGGAATTACTTAGGATCAGTTCCTAATATTTTGAAATTCATTATTGTATCCTAATAAATTAGACCAATTCCTCTTAAAAATGAACTTAAGTAATTGTTAAGGTCTTGAGATGATCTCAAACCTTCTTAAGAATTCACTTAAATGAATAAAGTAGAATTTCATGAATTTAGTTTTAATTAACTTAACTATCACTTAATCTAATTCTAATAATTATTCTTAAAATAAATATCTTAATGAAAGTATTAAGCTAGTTTTAACTAAGATCTTAAGCTTTTAGATCTAAATCTTAGACCTTAGATCTTTATTAGTTGATCATTAGATAAATCCTCCTAGAATGTGAAACCTTTCACTCATGAAACCCTCATTGATTAAAAACTTTGTAATTTTTTTGTGGGTTTTAGGTTCATCCAATCTATAGAATAATAAAATTATTCTATAGATTGAATTTTAATCTTAGATTCATAAGTTCTTATTTGATTATTTTATCTTATAACTATAGAATCAACCTTTTCATATTATATCATAATTTCATTAATTTCTAACCCTTTCAAAATTCTTTATCTTTAGAGTAAGCTGTAGGTGTGAACCCTAGACCCTTAGCAATTAGTACCATTGTTTTAAAGTTTTAAACCCCAATTTGGAGTTTAAACCTTAAATCCTTAAATATTGATTTGCTTAAATTAAGATTTGGGCATGAGTTATCAAAATATATTAATTAGGTTGTTGATTAATTATTTCATCTTTGTAGTCGTCATTTCTAATTATAAATTAAAAATTGTTAATTTCTAATGTGTTAAATTTTAAGGTTGTGAAATCTGGGATTTTATGTGATAGTTGGATATTATAGATCCTAAGCTTGACTATCTCAGAATAAATAAAACATATTAAATTAGATAATAATAGATATTACATATATTTAGTAGAGTCTCTTACTTACTTGAATATTATTGCTTCGTATACCTTGTATTTGAGTTTTATACCTTGAACATATTAGTTGAAACTTGAATATCTATGAGTATCCCATGTAAATTTGAATGCATAAACATCATTAAATTATAATTCAATTCATTTCACAGAGTCCACGGGTCACCGCTATCTTGAGGGCTTTCTATCGTGAGGGCGCTATGGCACACTGTAATGTATGACTCTCTGCTTGATGTGTGTCATAGCGCACAGTTGCACCAAACTCCACTACGGCGCGCTGTAGTGCCAAAATTCGTTATAGCGCGCTGTAATGCGTTGACCTCTCTGTTGAGGGGGCGCTGCGGCGCACTATAGTTCAGGCTTCTCTGGTTTGTTACGCCATGGTGTGCTAGGGCGTGCCGTGGCATGCGGTAGTGCCTGTCTAGTTCAGGTTTTGGGTTTCTTTTGTAAACTTGATCTTAGCTCTTTTGTCCTGTAATGTCGCAAAAACGCATATCAAAGTATACTAATCCTAAAAAAAACATTACTTTTAGTATAAAAATTGCTTGCAATTCTTAGGTTCATCAACATTGATCTAAGAATATTCATTTAGCTCATTATAGGCAATTAAATATATATTATACTCTCATAAAATAAAAAGCCAAATGAGCCACTAAGCTTCTTCTTATGATATGTTCCCCTTAAGGGTCATGTGCTCTTCTCCTTATTTTTAATTTGGCATATTTATTATTTGCCAAGAAAAAAAAACCTATAATCTTTATGTTAGACATAAAAATATATATTTTTATTTTAAGATATCACTATTTACAATTAAATAAAAAGTGATGTGCACTAAAAGGGAGTCTTATGAAATAGTTATTTGTAGAGAAATATAAAGAACATAAAATAATGAAATGTATACCTAAAAGGAACATTCCCATAAAAAATATATAACTATCTCAAAATAAATTAGTATGCAATAAATCCATATAATGAGTATGATCATCATTCATACACACATCCGCCTCATAGTGTTGTAACAATTCTAAGTTATTACTTTGTTAAATTTAAACTTGATTAAGTTCTAATCAAGCTGTAAGTAGGTTATAATCATCATTAGGACTAAACCCTAGAATTTTGGTATCCATTGGATCAATGTTGTATTTAATTGATTATTTTAATCTACTTAATACCCCAAAAAATTAAATAAATTAAATTAATCTTCAAATCATATTATGATTTTATTTTTAAATTTATCATACCCTAATTAGTTATGGGTGAATTTTTAGAAAATTTTAGAGATCAGTTAATACTAAATTGGATTTAGCTTAATTAGGATTAATTATTAAAATTTTATTAAATTACCTAATGGTCAGCTGGGATTCGTTGTTGGGAACACAACAAATTCACTGTTGAGCCACAAACATGTGGTAATCACCTCTTCAGCACCATCCACCCATCTCACATTTTCTAAGATCTGATTAGACAGTTCTGATCAGATATTGCTCGATTTAGCCTTCACCTGTTGGGTCCCAAGTAGAATCGAACGACCAGCTTATTTCCTACCACTATTCAGCATCGTTCCTTGCTTTCCTGAAGTGGCCCCGACAGTCATCCAGCTATCACTACCATGGCAGTATAGGGGAGATTCATGTCCCCCACAATCCTCTGTGCAGCAACGACCTCAAGGACATGAACTTCTGGGCCTGCCCTCGTCGGGCTAAGCCCAAACCACAAAAATCTTGGGCCAGCCATTGATGGATAGTCCGAGCTCCTCTTTGAACTCCAATATATAAATAGTCTTGGAATTTCTTAGTGAATCTCTTTACTCACTAAAAAACTTATATGAAGCTTCCAATTTGCCTATGTGGTGCCTCACCTCATAGCTTGAGCAAACAAAGTATAAATTGGCGACAGGACATGTCATCACATGAATGAAAACCCCTAGATTAGTGCCGATAAGGTAAATGCCTACTACGAGACACTTACTTTGCCTACACCATTCCAACTAGAATGTCTAGGTGCTTAAATACTAAGATATCTAGTTATGCCCCGAATTATCATGTATTGATAATAATTTGGAGTACGAACTAATAAGTGTAATATGTAATATAGAGTGCGGAAGCAATATGAACTATATGCAGACATCCATTCATCACATTCAAGCAATATAAAATGAAATGATATAAAGTGTGCATCTCAGATAACATAGTACTAAAATAAGAAGCATAAAATATAGAATTGAATTATTATATACTAAACCTTAAGAAAAATAAAGAGAATGAAAATTTGGAAATCACTCTTTTTCAAATGAAATGAAAACTAAAAATATGTAGTCGCAGTAGGATCATCCTCCTACTCCAACTCCTCACCTGATATTGAATCATCAATTGTCCATAGATTAGATACGTTGGTTTTTATATGTCAGGGCCCCAACTAAGAAAAGAAAAAGATCTTGTATTAGTCAAAATTATCTAAGTACATTTTAGACTGATAAATTATTATTGAAATTTTAGATATCATAAATCACCTAAGCAATAAATGAGAAATAAAGTGAAATAACTGAATAGGAAAGTTATAAATAACAGATTTATAACTTAAGTAATATGAGACAAATAACACATACCCCAAAGTCCAATAACTACAGAAAGATTAAGCATTTGTAATTAAAAATTATACAATATAAAATTAATTTCTAAATAGATATGATTAACAATACTTATTGATTATACTTAAAAAATTATAGAATATGAAAAATAGAACTAAAATTAGCATCATAACATGCTTATATATATATGGTCTAAGAATATGCTGAAAATATATATAAATACAAAAAATGTTAGAAATAATTATAAACTGAATTGTAAACAAATTGTACTAAAAATCATTATATTTTAAAGTAACATGTGCCTAAAATAGTATGTCATAACAGTAACTAACTAAACATAGCCACTGATCAAAAAGTCCTACATGCATCATCTAGACCACTCAAGGCTAGATTCGAGCCAAATTATAGAATCATACATGTATCGTCCAAAACACTCATGGCTAGATTTGAGTCGATTCTATCACAACAATAAAAATTGATGAGACAAACAAACTAGGACACACTCCACTAAAATGTATCTGATTTTCTAAATTTATATTTAATTAATGCAAATATATTATGCTCCTCAAAACTAAAATAGAATATTCATAAAATATTCCATATCTCAACTAAAAATTATATAATCATACCTTATTACAGCTTCTGATTTGAGACATGTTTCCTACATACTTCTTTTTGGTAAGTTACAAATACATTATTTATAACTTCTTGTTTCTTTGTGGCTTGTTGCTACTTAATGCTTATTATTACTGTTAAGTTAATTGTGACATCTTTAAAATGTAGATATCATTAAATTAGCTTAAAATATACTTAGACAATTGTCTATCGCAAGATTTTTCTTTTCTTGGCTAGGGCCCTGGCATGTAAGAACCATAAGTCAGATTTAGAGTTGTTCATGGAGATAACTTCAAGTGAGGAGTTGAGTTAGGAGGAGAACCATCCTGTAGTTGTTGAGGCTTAGATAGCTTTTATTTCTGTTTATGAGGACGAGTGTTTCCTTTCATTTGAACTTATTTTAGTATTATAATAATTCAGGATCTGGATGTATCTACTTTTCTGCACTTTTACTGTGACTTAAGCTATATTTTTTTTTTACTTATGTATTATGGATATGGATATCATATACTTTGCTTCCATACTTTGTTATTTAAGTATGCACATTTGATGAATGAATTATAGATACAGGTGGAAAATCTTGCAGTTATTGATTGATTAGGGAGAAAATCTAGTCTGACTACAATTAGGGATTTGTCACATGGTAACTACTCTACTGTAATCATGTTAATATTAGTGTTAACATGACAATGGCAAGGTTAGGGATCCATAATTATAGTGTAAGTTAGGATGATTGATTTAAGCCAATAAACTTCATTAGGTGACATTGATTTATTCAAGCTAGGATTTGCTAAGTTCTAATGCTTTGATCCTTTTAGAACCATAAATTTGAGCTTACACTAGATAGTAGGATCTTGTGGATCCTCGGCTTGTATATTCTCAGTATAGCTAAAATGATTAAATTAGAGCAATATTACCACCAATAATAAAAAAGTGAATGATGAATATAGAAACTATAAATTCAACTGTAGATGAATTTACAAAAATTGTATTTATATATGTTCCTTTAATATTATTGGGTAGCTAAATCAGCTTGATTTTTGAGATTAGAGATATTTTTATATGATCTAATCTCTATAGTTAATTTATTATTCGGGCTTCAAGGACAACACCTCTTTTAAGAGTGGAAGTCTGTAATAACCCTATTATTGTTACTTGATTTTAGACATCTAAATTAAGTTAAAATTATTACTATTAGTTTCCAAATGATGTTTGTAGTAATCCTTAAAAATTTGGTATAATTTGAAAGTTTTGGAATTTATCATATATTTTAATGCATTTAATTAATCATAAAATTAAGAAAATTAAATTGACTTCTAATAAAAAATTTGACTTTACTTTTGAGTTTCTCACCCTCAAATTAGTTAGAGGTGAATTTTTGGGATTTTTTGAAACTCGTTTGATTATCTAATTTTATTTAATTAAAACTGATTATTTATTAATATTTAATATTTAATTATTATCATTTATTCTTCCGGATGGTGTTGATAAATCCAATATTTATAGCAAAATAAAGGATTAAAAATAATCAAAATAGCACATGAACAAGTATACTTTGATTAGAATCTTATCATTTTCATATAAAAATAGGAGAAGAGGCAATTCTGGAGAAGAAAAATAATGTTTGGAAGAAAACTGCTAGGGCGCGCCACCGTGGGCCATGGTGGTTTGCTGAATAGGGCTCACCTGGAGCATACCTGCAAGCATGGATGGAGAACCACTGCAGCGCGCTAGAGCGGGCTACGACGTCATTTCTCGGAGAATATTTTTGACCATATGAGAATTAATTGAATAGTGATTTTTCGTGTCTTCGTAACTTTAATCGCTGCAACGTTCCTCCAGCGTGCCACAGCGCGCCTGGGTACAAAGAATTAAAATACAAACCTAGAAGGATTATGCTATAGCACACCCCAGCGTGCTACAGCGTGCCGCGATGTAATTTCATCAAAACTTTATAAAATAAGAAAATATATTAATTGAACAGTGAATTCGCAACTCAAGCTGTCTCTGTGTGCTGTGGAGAGAATTTGAATTAACTCAACTCACCACAGCAAAATAAGATGTAACAACTGCAGCTTGCCACAGTGCCCGATGCAGTTTTGCCTAGGTCAAGGCATTAATAACAACATAGGGAAGGCAAAAAAATTAAGCATTTGGCTTCCCTAATCGTTTGGAACTTGCAAAAGCAATAAATCCTACTGTATCAAAGAGGATTAAGGGAATCATATTAAATAGCTTTACATGAATCAAGGAAGTGAAAGGGTTAGACAAAATTTATGTAGAAGGCTGAAGGAATCTCTATATAAATAGCATTTTGAAACTAAAAGAGGGTTTCCATTTTCCAGATTCAGAAATCCTAAAGAAAGCTGCTAATAGAGGGAGAAGGAGATCTCTCCAATGAGTAAGATCAGAGGACCCTTGCAAGATTAAGAGATAGGAGAAGTGCAAGGAGCTTGGAGGAAGGAAGAGGGAGGAAAAGAAGAAATCCAGAGAAGCCCAAGAAATTTCTGGGATGATCCTAGTATTTTCTCTCGACCATCTCTTATTTCTTTTATAGTCGAACTGATGTCAAGGTTCTTATCTTTTTATGTATCTATCTATCTTGAATATATAATGGAAGGCTAAACCCTCCTTGGAGAGGGTTTGGTTGTACTTATGTGCTAAGTAAGGATAAGGGTGCCGTATATTGAAAGTGCATGAAGTAAAAAATATTGAAATGAATGTTTCATTTATCTACATGTTGATGTAAATGTCTGGAATGATTATCAATTCTTAAATCAATTATAAAATGAAAATCTTAATATAAGAAAGACTTGTGCTCAAATGCTCACTAATTGAATTAGAACAAGGAGTTAGTACAATAGAGCTGAGGGCTACATGACAAGTTCTAAAGCCCCATTAGCACAACTCCTTAAGCTCAACTGAGAAGTTGATGCTTATGAGAAAAGTCCCCTCCATTCATGCTCCGTGGCTCAGAAAAGTCAATGGAGGGAGAGATCATCGGACACCGTGGATGATGGACATAGTCCAGTTGGGCACGATGAATCCTCTCTCTTAGCTAAAACGTGTGTGTATCGCATGATGCTGCTTGGTGGGAATCAAAGCTTGTGAGGTCAAAATAACTAAAAGGAAGATTTGGTAACCTAGATGTAGGCAGTAAAAATCAATTAAATTATGATCTCAAGAGAATTTATGTGCTGAATAAGAACCTTAGAGTGTTCTCCTTATGCACTAGATTTGAACTTGCTGAAATTAGAGGACCAATCTAAGGAAGGCAATGTTAACTTGATCGATTAGGCATAGATAATAACCTTATGAATTGCAATGACATAATTACAGCACCAAGTTATTACGAGTCATATAATGAACCCCCAACTCTCTCTCTTCTCAATCAAATAGCATCTATATTTAAGTGTTTTGTATGGTAAATTTAGGAACCAAACCAAAAATACTAGAAGACAATTTTTCTAAATATTACTGAAAGAAGATAAAACTTAGTATCAAAACTACCATTCCCTGGGGATGAGAAATCTCAAAACTAAACTTCCATTATTACTTCAGACCACGTACACTTGCGTGCAAGCGCAGACACGAATTCTACATCTGTCAAGTTTTTGGCACCATTGCTGGGTAATGATTTTTGTTTTGTATTAAGCATAATATTCAAGTAAATAGTGATTTAGACTCTTTACTTATTTGCATATATTTTTATTTTCTATAATTCTATCACATTGTGCTAACTATAGTGTAACTTAGATTCTTAATTTAGTTTCACTAAGTGCCTGAATTTTTAAATTGTTGAAATATGTGGTAAACTATTTACTAAAAAACTAAATTATTGAATATTTGAACTGCTGAAAATTGAATTTGCTGAAACTAAATTGCTGAGCTGAATTGTTGGAAATCCAAGTTGCTGAATTTGTTTTGCTGAAAATTGTTTGCTGGAATCGTATTGCTTATTTGCTCTCTTAGAGTGATTTAAGCTACTAAATTGTACATCTTGATTACTGTGATTATTTTGTCTAGCTAAATTTGTGAGCTGCATGAATAGGAGAGAAAATGTTGATATTTTATTTGGTCCTGAAATTGAGCAAACTTACTTGAGAGCTAGAAGAGAACAACACTTACTGAATAAGAACTAGGTTACTATGGATAATCTAGAAGCTAATCCATTAGGAGAACAACAGGGCAGAGCACAAAGAGTAAACATAGAAGAAAATCTCAGAGAAGTGTTAGGAGAACTAAGGGGTAGAACATTAAGAGATTATGCGTTGCCTACTATTAGAGGCATCCCTAATGCGATTGTTAGACCGAATATAAAAGCAAATAACTTTGAAATCAAACCCTCAACGCTTAGCATGGTTCAAAATAACTAATTCGGCGGATTAGCCACGGATGATCCTAATTCACACATCTCCAACTTTCTTGAGATTTGTGACACATTCAGATTTAACGGCATTTCTAAAGACGCCGTTAAACTATGAGTTTTCCCATTTTCACTTAGAGATAGAGCCAAGAGTTGGCTCAATTCACTTCCAGGCAATTCTATTTGAACTCAGGACGATTTGGCTAGGAAAATCCTAGCCAAATAATTACCACCTGCAAAAATAACCCGATCGAGAATTGGGATAACCAATTTCAACCAATTCGGGGGTGAGACTTTGTATGACAGCTGGGAAAGATTTAAGGAGTGCCTGAGGCAATGCCCACATCATGGGTTTCCTCAATGGATGCAGGTTCAAACCTCTTACAATGGTTTTAATGCACCACCGAGGACACTCATTGATGCAGCTGCTGGAGGGTCACTCAGTAGTAAGACCTAGGAAGAAGCTTATGATCTCTTAGAAGAGATGGCTAGCAATGCTTACCAATGGCCCATTAAGAGACTTAACCCTAACAAAAGGGAAGCGAACTAAGTTAATGAAACAAATCAAATCTTAGCTCTTCAAAATGAGATTAATGCTTTGAATAACAAGATAGAGAACATAACTATCAACTATGTTTAAGAAGCCTACTGTGAGCTGTGTGGAAGGAAACACATGAGCAAAAATTGCAATTTGAATAACCAATCTGCACCCTCTAACACTGAGCAACTAAGGTGCCCTGCTCCTTAGGTTTGCAAGCATTAGGCTAAGGAGTGGAGTTCGAAAATGTCACCCCTAGCTAATTTGGGTGCAATGAGTGCAATGGTGAAGTCCGATTTTCGATCTGAGGTCAACTTATATAGGTCATTTTCCAGAGTTTCTGAATTTCCCAAAAATCAGAACTTGATCTATTTAACTCCTGAGTTGGACTAGATCTTAGTGGATGACTCCTAATAACTTGATTAACACTTTAGGATCAAGATTAGGATGGAGATTAGTCTTAATTGATAAGGTTAACAACTTGGGTTATTATTGTGGGCCCCATACTTTCCTGCAGTGATGCTAATACTGATATTAACATAATCGCAGGGAGTATGGTGCTCTAGCTATGCCAAATCCCCAACTTAAGTAAGGTCAGGAAAGACCCAACCTGCCTTAAGCCAAGGACTTGTCACTTAGAACTGTGAATATACATCAATACAATCAAAGTAGCGAAAGCAAGAAATAGTATAATATAACATCCACATCACAATATAGTATAAGAGAGTAATAAAAATAGTAACTCAGATCAAATGCAGAAAGGTAAATACATCCAGAGTTTAATTATTATAAACTGAATTAAATGAAAGTAAAGATCTCTCAAAACCTCACTGCAAGAAAGAAAATATAACTAAGCAGTGGGAAGGCTCTCCTCCTGCACCAGCTCCTCTACTGCAGCACTGCCTACAAATAGCTCTAGATGTGACATTTGTTGGTATCATAAATGCTAGGGCCCTAGCCAACAAAATAAAAAGGTTACAGTTAGATAAATTGTCTAAGTACATTTTAGGCTACTTAAGTGAGCTAAATATTTAAGATATCACATTTAAAGATTTTAAACATGCAAACATTATAAGGTGCTACAAGCTACAAAGAATGGGATAGCTATAAACTAATCATTTATAGCTAATCAACAAGTATGTAAAAATAACATACAAAGCAGCAATTAAATAAGGTGATGCAAAAAGCAAAATACAAGAATGCAGATTTAATATGAAAAAGCCACTGAGACATGTGGCAAAAGTAAGCTAAGTACATGAACGAGCAAAAGTAAAGCCACTGAGACATGTGGCAAAGAAAGTCAAGCACTAAAAACAAGGCCACTGAAGCATGTGGCAAAGCAAAATAAGTACTAAAAACTGAATTGAAATAGGAATAAGCCTAAGACATAGTACTGCCATAATAGAAACAGGCCATACTAGACCTCTAAACTGAAAGTTCAACATGTATCCATCCTAGGCATCCGTAGAGCTAGGTCTGAGTTGAACTTATAGAATAAGACATATATCCATCCTAGACATCCACAGAGCCAGGTTCAAGTCTATTCTATAGCAAATCTAGAACTGAATAGGCAGATTAAGCTAGGACATACTCTATTGACTGAAAGCACTGAAAGAACTAAATGAATGCTATGGTTTTCAAATACTAACTTAGGATGTATCTTACATATCCTAAGTCTACCTATTATGCTCAGGAATGAGACTCAATATTCAAGGTGTGCAAAGCAATCAAGTCAAAGTGAGCAAGAGACTCAATCTAAACTTATGTGATATCTGTTGTTGTCTAATTTATTTAACTAACTATTTTGAGAAGATACAAGTTTAGGATCTCCAATATCCTATTATCGAGTATAATCTCAGATTCACGACCTTAATGTTAACATTTGAACTTAACAAGTTCTAATTCATAATCATATGGTGACTATTAAGATTAAAGTAAATAAATCAATGACTCAATTATTATTATTTTCCTCTCTTAACCCAAATCTTGATTAAGTAAATTAAGATTATAGATTTTGGACTTAAACTCCACTTTAGTGTTCAAATCCTGAATCCAAGGTAAAATCTTAATAAGGATCTAAGGTTCACACTTAAAACCCAGATTAAAGATAAGGAATCTTATAAGCTGAAGGATTCAAAAACTAAGATCTTAATTTAAAGGTTGTTCTAATATTATAAGATAAAATAATCATTTAGAACTAAGAATCTAAGATCTATATTCAGTCTTTAAAATAATAATATTGTCTTATAGATTGAATCAATCCTACACCCATAAGGAATGTTTTAAAAGGATTAAACAGTAATCAAGTAAGGAATTCCAAATGAAGGTAGTTCAATTCAACTAAATGATCTAAAGTCTAAGATCTTAGATCTAAGATTTGATCACTTTAGATCTTAAGCTAAAAACTAGACTTAGGAGTTTTACAAGAATATTTCTCTTAGGAAGATTCAAGCTTATGGATCAGCTTAATTAAGCTATTAGACTAGGAGTTTAAGGGCGGTTAGGCTTAACTCTTAAGAAAGAGGGTTTCCAGGACACTTAAGGTCTTAAGATCTTAATAAGACTAACTTAAGATTTCTTCACTAACATCAATATTATAAACATAAGATTTCAGAAAGGTGCTAATAATCTAACTAGAGATATTTTATTGAATTTTCAAGATTTAAGGGGTGCTTAAACACAATTTGGTTAAAATGACCAAAATACCTCTCTTAAGGCTAAAAAATAGGATTTTAAGATTAAATCATCCAAATTGATTCAAATCTATTTTAATGAGCTTCATATTGATTAATGAAGTGAATAAAACACTTAACTTAGGTTTTGAATATTTAATTTAGCTTAATTTGCATTAATCTCAATTTAAGGCCAATTAAGATGATTAAGGAAATTATGGCATATTAAGATGATCCAAACTTAACTATAGGTGCTAACATACTTAAGAAGACATTAGGAACTAAATTCATCAAAATTAGAGGCTAATCTAAGGCTTAATTCACTAATCTCAAATTAGGGTAATTAAGGGGTGATTAGAAAAATTAAAGATCTTAATTTAATTTTAATGGTCTACACAGGCTCTATATAGTCTCATGAGCAATCAGAGACCTTAATCAACACTTTTGGATAATTAATGAATTCATTATGATTTAAATAAAAATATAGAAGTATTAGGCAATTATTTAAAATCTAACCATTGGATCATTGATTATATTTATATTATCATTCCTTGCATTTTTCTAATTAATATGGTATATTGGATCATACCATTTGGATATGTATAGCTAAAGTTATTTAAATAATTTATTTTGAATGTTTATTTAAATTGGAGTCATAGGATATCTATTTATCAATTATTTATCCTAAGAAAAATAATTCCATAATTCTATTATTTAAACGCGGCCCAAAATCAAACCATGCGGGTCAGGAGAGGCCCGACCCGAAGCACCAGTGCTTCATCCCCGATACCCCTCTTCGCTCCTGCCACAGGAAGGGCACCTTGGACCGCTAAATTCATCGCTGATAGGCCACATCGCGACCAGCATTCAATCGCCACACCTTCAGGGGGTCGAGGCGCATCGATTGAACCTAGAAGTCCGAACTGGGATGGGCCAGAACACTGGATGGATACTCCACCGAGAATTTAGAGATGGGTTGCATTCCTGGAACAATGTCAATTGCAAATTCTACTTCCCGTGTAGGAGGAAGACTAGGTAGATCTTCTAGAAAGACGTCGGTGAACTCGCAAATGACGAGGTTATTGGATAAGGAAATTCCTTCTTCTTTTCTCCTAGTATTGATACTAGGAAGGCATCACAACCTTTCTGAACTAACCTTTTTACTTTTATAGCATGGATTAGTGAGGCTCGAGTACTAATGTTACTAATGAAGGATCTAGCCTTACTACCACTACCCAAGGTGATCTTCTTCTTTGTACAGTTGATAGTGGCATTATGTTGGCTTAGCCAATTCATGCCTAATATTACATCGAAATTGGCTATTGGGAGAACTACTAACTTGGCTTCATGCTTCTCATTTTTAATGGGGATTGTTACTTAGCAAAACTGGCGAGCTGGCATTTGGGCTCCAGAAGATAACCCAATATTAAGAGGATTTGCTAGGCGATACAAGGGTAGGTTAAGTGACTTTGCCCAACCTTCAGACACAAAGGAATGGCTAGCCCCAGTGTCGAATAAGATGTTACAGGGTTTGTCATTTATGCATATTAAACCTAATTATAGATGTAGTAATTACTAACTATGTTAAGTAAATATTAGCTGTGTAAATAACAGGGGTTTAAGAGCGTGTACCAGTTGTGGCGCCCCGCATCTGATAGATTAAGCTAGAGATTAAACATTATCAGAGGTCCTCTGTCAGCCTCTTCAGTTATAACATAGGAAAAATATAGCTAATCGAAATAAAATGCATCAACAACATAATAAACAGTAAGCTAAAAAATTGTAAAGAATGTACAAACTACCATATCATAAAGAATTGGCCAATCCAGCCCATTATATTCCCATAGCCTTTATGGGCTAGGGTGGACATAATATCACAATATAGTACAATATGACTGAAGAGGCAGATAATATTATGCAAATATCTTTTAGTTATTTTACTTTTATTTTTGTGGACAATTTTAAAAACAGCCGAGGGGTCAAGCACATCTGTAAGACTGAATGGGTCCCAAGCTTAACACATTCTCCTCAATGGGTGATGTTAAGCATCCTGATCTCTCCTTACCCTTGTCCATTAGAGTAATGTGCACCATAATCCACCATATACTGAACCCAAATGCAAATGCTTTCCTAATATTCTAAGTTTTCATTTTTCATGCAATAATGTTTTTCTTGCATGACATGTTCAAAAAAAATAAGCACAAAGTTCAAGGGATGTGTAGCACAAGATCAAGTAGTAAGCAAGGGACTCTACTAAACATGGTGATATCATTTATTGTCTAATTTAAATGTTCTAACTATTTCAAGTTACACAAGTTCAAGATCTCCAATTTTTACTATCGAGTGTAACTTAGAAGTACATCCTTATAGGTTACAAAATAGTAGGACTAGCTAGGTCCTAATATGATTAAATCAATGTCGACTATAAGAAATCATCACGACCTAGTTTATGAGTTTAGACATTTTAAACTAAAAGCTTGTCCAAAATCTATCAAGCTAGAGATGACGGAATAAACACCACGAGATTGGGCTTAATCACATAATCCTAAGGTCATTAGGAGTCATCCACTAAGATCCCAAGGGTAGAGTATCAGATTAGAAATTGTATTCCACTCTACCTAATGGATGATTCTTCTGCCAATATAAACCCACACTATGTCAGTTTGGAATTCTTAGGGAACATGTACCAACTGTGGACAGGGGTAAGGGTAGAGTGGAATTCAATTTCCAATCTGACACCTTATGGAATTCTATAATTGGCGCAGCGAAAGCATAGTGGGCCCATAACCCACAGGTCAGAGGATCGAAACCTCTCTCTGATACCAACTGTGGCGCCCTGCTCCCTAAGTCCACAATCATTAGACTAAGGAGTGGTGTGCCACTCTGGCGAATCCCTCATTATCATTAGATTAGGTAAGGTCCACAACCCAATAATATGGGAATGATGTGCACAGAATATTTATGAAAACTAGTCACTAAATCAGCAAGTCAATTACTTAAGAAATAATAATGCTAAGTAGAATAATGCACACAATCCATACTCCAATACCTACAACCCTAGATGGAAGCAACATCCTAACTTTTCTTGGAGTAATAATAACAACAGTAATAGAAATTTTAATGTAGGAAATAATATAAATATAATAGGGTACAATCAAGTTAATAATAATCCAACCCAACAGTCCAACCTTGAAGGATCCTTTAATTCCTTTAAGGCAGAAACCCTTCAGTTCATGAGAAGAACTGAAGTAACACTCAGTAGGCATGAGGCCTCTATCCAAGGGATAGAGGAATCCCTCAGAAATATTGAAGTCTAGCTAGGACAAATTTCCCAGTAGATGTCTACTCGACAACAGGGAACTTTTCCCAGCTCGATTGAAATTAATCCAAGGGAAACAATGAGTGTCATTTATTCAGATGAAACTGAAGAGGACCACCTTAATGTCAAAATAGAAGTAAATAAGTCTAAATGGGGGTTAGAAAGTGAACTGGCGAATAGTACAATTGATAGATTAGAGGCAGAAAAGAAGGAGGATCCGGGAATGTTGAATATCCCCTGTGTGATAGGGGACGAGGTTCTTCTAGATCCTTTATGTGATCTTAGAGCCTCGGTCAATATCATGCCATACCATGTATACAAGGAACTAAAATTAGGAAGGATGGAGACAACCTCAATGATCTTAGAATTTGCAAACCTTGATTCAAGAACTCCTTTAGGAATGATTAGAAATATATCTATTGGTTTAGGAAAGTTCATCATTCCCACAGATTTTTCTATTTGCAAATAGGATATGTGGAATGAAAATTCCACTATCGTATTTGGGTGACCTTTCTTAGCTAGCACTAATGCCATAATCAATGCAGTCAAGGGTATAATGAGCATCAGGGTCTAGGGTAAGGTTGTTGTCATCAATCTAAAACCCACCCTATTTAAAAAGAAAATGATTGAATTTGAATGGAAAAGGAATTTGAGTGAAGAAGATATGTGCAAAGTGTTGCATCTTAAAAGCCTGGTCCTGAGTGAGAAAAATTTTGAAAATGATATGAGCCCCCCCCCCCCATCAGGAGGGAAGGCCGAGGAAAAGGAGATTAAAAGAAAGAAAAAGACTAGGAGAGGAAAAAAGAAAAAAAAAAGGAATTCTTAATAACAATGCAGAGAATGGAAGAAATGGGAAGGAAACTAGTGAGTCTATGAGTTGGAGCACAGCCAGTGCTAGTACTCACTCATACAATTCTAAGGTGTGGAAAAGAAAACCCCTAATTAAAGAATTCCCTTAGATTGATCCTGAATGTGTCGGGCCGATGACATTAAACTAAGCGCTTTTTAGGAGGCAACCCAACTGCTATTTTGTCTAATTTTGATCTTGGAAGTAGATTAGTTAAATGAAACAACCTCATTTTTGTGAGTTAAATGATTTCTGGAAGCCTTATGAAAGAAGAAAATTTTCTTTTGAAGGCGTTGTAGCGCGTTGCAGTAGAATATTCCACCACAATGCGTCGCAGCGGATTCAGCCACCACAGCGCGCTGCAGCAAATTTTATGCTCATTAGAATTTTGTTGTCCAAAGGCGCTATAGCACACTGCAGCGCGTCGTGGCGACTGATGCCTAGCTATAAGTTGCTTTAACTACTTGGGATTCCCCAAGCAGTCAAAGGCGCTACAACGACCGTGGAACTCAAAACCTGACATAAAGCTGCAAAAGCTAATTTTTTCCACTCAATTAAGATTGAATTTTTACCACATTCATTGCATGACATTTAAACAACTTTGACTATCCCTAATCATGCTTTGAATGTGATTACCTTTGTAAAAAACTTCCATAATTTTTCTTGGCTATAAATACCCGGGTGGAGAAGAAGAGAATTCATCCTTGCCTCAAACTAAAATTTAGATTTCTATTTGCAAAACCTTTCAGCTCTCCTCTCCAAAATATCTTCTCAAAAGAAGAAGATTACAAGCAAAGAGGCAGGGGCCTCAACTTTAGGAGGCCGCTACAATAAGAAAAGATTCACCTCTGTTGAAGCCAAGCAAAGGTTTAACCAGGTGACATCAAGGTGTAAACTAATTCCAAAATGAGGATTTGGAACCCCTTTCCCTGTGAACCCAGACCAAATAATGAATAGGGGATGGGAGCATCTAGTTAGCCCCCTAAACGCAACCTACCCCACCTTAGTTTAAGAGGCTTACACCAATGCAATTAATGCGTCCGGTCATAAAATTACTGTCTGGGGAAAGGGTGTGGATTTTGGGCGCACCCAAATAGAAAAATTTTATTTATTAAGAGAGGTAGATGAGTGTGCCTCCCTCAACCTCACAGGTTCTCAATATGACCCAACTGCTATCGCCAGTGAAATCACTCACGCCAATGCGGGCTGAAGAGGAAGCTTAGCCAACATTCCTCGAGCACTCCTCACAGAGTCGAGCAATGCTTGGCATCTATTTGTCTCCAGCTTCGTAATGCCATCTGGGCATCTCGGCTAGGTGACTTAGAACAGGGTGCAGCTCCTATGCGCTCTTCAATGGCCTAGAGATATTCATATCTCCAGCATTATCATGGAGCAGCTCTGGAATGCCCTGACTAGGCCTTGTGCTACCTTGGCATTTGGGTCACTCATTTTAGGTTTATACGAGGATCAAGGAGTTAGGATCCTCTCTTTTGATGTCTCGATCCCTCCCCGCGATCCTCTTGAACTAACCAACTTGAGCACCCGCACCCATGAGGGGTGCTGTGGGGCCCCGTAGCCTCCGCGGCCATGCTAATACTGATATTAGCATAAACATGAGGAGTACGGTGTTCTAACTGTGGCAAATCCTCAACTCAAGTAGAGTCAGGTAAGACCCAACCCACCTTAAGCCAAGGACCTGGAACTATAAATATATATTAATATATCAAAATAGCAGAAGCAGAAAATAATATAACATAACATCCACATCATAGCATAGTATAGAAAAGTAAAAGAAATAGTAACTCAGCTCAAGTGCAAAAATAAATACATTTAGAATTTAATTATTACAAATTGAATTAAAAAAAAGAAAAGATCTCTCAATCTTACTATAATAAAAAGGAAAATCTAACTAAGTTGTAGTAGGAAGATCCTCCTCCTGCACCGGCTCCTCTCCTGCAGAACCACCAATGAACAGCTCCAAATCTGACATTTGCCGGTATTACAAATGCCAAGTCCCCAACTAACAAAAGAAAAAGGTTACAATTAGGCAAATTGTCTAAGTACATTTAAGGCTATTTAAGTGAACTGAATATTTAAAGATATCACATTAACTACTTTAAGCATGCAAGCAATATAAGGTACAACAAGCTATAGAGAAAAGGATAACTATAAACTACTCATTTATAATTGAACAATAGGTATGTAAAGTAACATACAAAATCTAAAGCTAAGCAAGGTGAGGCTAAAGAGCAAAAATAGATGCAAATACTGAAATAAACTGATCCTAAAATGCTTATGATCTCATGAATACATGCTGATTTTATAAATATGTACTAAAAAGTGCTAGAATGAACATACAAAACAAGCGTCCTAAGCATGCCAATGTTTAATAGCCATTCAATGGAAACATATATATACAAGCATGCAGATTTAATATGTAAAAGGCCACTGAAGCATGTGGCAAAAGCAAGATAAGTACAAAAATTAGCTAAAAAGTAGTGCCACTGAGACATATGGCAAAGCAATTAAAAACATAATACTGAAATTGAACTGAAGTAAGGCCATTGAAGACATATGGCATAGCAATGAAAAGTAAGGCCACTGAAGCATGTGGCAAAACAAAACAAAGCGCTGAAATTGAACTGAAGTAAAAGTAATCCTATAACATAGTACTGCCATAACAGAAATGGGCCATACAGGGCCTCTGAACTCAAAGTTCAACATGTGTCCATCCTAGACATCTTTAGAGGTCTGAGTTCAACTTATAGAATAAGCATGTATCCCTCTTAGCCAAGCACTGGGCTAGGTTCGAGTCTATTCTAAAACAAAACTAGAACTGAGGAGGCAGACTAAGCTAGGACATACCCTACTGGACTGGATGCTATGCTTTTCCAATACTAACTTAAGATCTATCTTTTATATCTTAAGTTCACATATTATGCTCAAGGAACAAGGATCAATATTCAAGGTGTGTAGACCAATTAAATTCAAAGTAAGCAAGAGACTTAACTAAACTTATGTGATATCTATTATTATCTAAATTATCCAAATCTAACTATTCTGAGAAGATACAAATTTAGGATCTCTAATATCTAGCTATCGAGTACAAATTTTAGATTATGACCTTAATGTTAACATTAGAACTTAACAAGTTCTAATTCAAAATCAAATGATGACTATAAAGGTGTAAATTAAATAATTCAATGACTTGGTTATTATTGTTTTCTTCACTTAACCCAAATCTTGATCAAGTAAATTAAGATTAAGGATTCTGGATCCAAACTCTACATATGGGATTCAATTCATGAATCCAAGATAATATCCTAATAAGGATCTATGGTTCACACTCAAACATAGTCTAAAGGTGCAAAATTATATATGCTGAAGGATTTAGGAACTAAGATCTTAATGAAAGGTTATTCTAGTATTATAAGATAAAATAATCATTTAAGAACTAAGAATCTAAGATTGTATTCAATCTTTATGATAATTGCATTATTATATAGATTGAATCAATCCTACACCCACATGGAGGTTTCAAAAGGATTAATCAATAAATTAATTAAGGAAGTCCAAGGAAGAAGATTCAATTCAATTTGATGATCTAAATTATAAGATCTAAGATCTAAGGTCTAAGGTTTGATCACTTTAGATCTCAACTCAGAACTAGACTTAGGCTTTTACAAGAATATTTACTTAAGATTTGTAGTTTATGAATCAACTTAATAAAGTAATTAAACTAGAGATTCAGCATTAAAGTTATTTATGTTTGCTCTTTTAAGGAAGTGACTTTTAGTACTATAAAGATCTTTAGATCTTAACTAGAACATTTTTTTTTAAGGTTTCTTTACTTAACTTCACCCTTATTGAACATAGGATTTCAGAGAGGTGTTAAGGAATTAACTAGAGGCATTCTACTGAAATTTCAAGACTTAAGGGGTGCTTAAGCCTATTTTGGTCAAAATGACCAAAATACCCCTCTTAAGGCTAAAATGGGATTTTAAGATTTAATCATCTAAATTGATTCATATTTATTTTAAAAAGTTTTATATTGATTATTGAAGTAGGATAAACACTTATCTTAGGGTTTGGTAGCATAATTAGCTTAATTAACACTAATCATACCTTAAGGCCAATTAAGGTGATTAAGGGAATTAAGGTATACTAGGGAGATCCAAACACATTATAAGTCTCTACTATACTTAATAAGACATTAAGAACTAGATTCATCAAAATTAGAGGCTAATCCAAGGATTAATTCACTAATCTCATTTTAGAGTAATTAAGAGGTGATTAGCGAAATTTAAGATCTTAAATTACTTTTAATTGTCTAAATAGGTCTTCTATGGTCTCATGAGCAATCAGAGATCTTAATCAATATTTTTGAATAATTAATAAATTTATTATGATTTAAATACAATAGGGAAGGATTAGGCAATTATTTAAAATCTAGCTATAGGATCATTGATTTTATTTTATATTATTATTCCTTATATTTTTTTGATTAAAATGGTATAATTGATCATACCATTTGGATAAAATATAGTTAAAGTTATTTCATTAATTTAATTTGTATTTTTATTTAAATTAAAACTATAGGGAATGCATTTATCAAATATTTAACTTAAGAAATATAATTCCAATATTCCTTAAATAACCACGGCCCAAAATCGTAACCGCACGGATCAGGAGAAGCCCGACCTGATGCGCCAGTGCTTCATCCGCGCGCCTAATGCCCAATACCCGCTCCTTTAGGGTCATCTTCAGATGCGCAATTCTCCACGCACATGCCACACCACGCCCTAATCTCAACGGCTACACCTTCAGGGAACTATGACGCGTCGATTGAGGTAAGAACCCATATCTGGGACACGCTGGATCATCGGGGTGCTATTCGATCGAGACGTTCTAAGGAAGGGGAGTTAGGGTTCACTCTGAGGGAGTAATTCTCCTTATAGAGGACACCAAATTGACGGGGCTTGATCCCTACACCATCAGTGAGGTGAGATGAGTCGTACCCCCAAGGTTTCATAGCCTGGGGTGCAGCCGATCGCTGGGTCCTTACTCAGACTCGGCCATGGCTCGGCTGCTAGCTCGATCCATTGATACGATCGATCGGAGCTAGCTCAGACCCAAGGATGATAGGGTTAGGTTCCTAGAGTGCTAAGGGAGCTAGACAACATCTAGAGGTAATAATTGAAGAGCTGAAATCAATGAACTGAGCTTATACAGCTCAGTGGGAAGAGGCGGTACCTAGATAGGGATATGCAGGCACGGCTGAAGGGGACTGAGGGGCTTCCAAGCTCGCCAAGTTGTTGACGCAAGTTCACAGGGAGTCTGAACACCAGACGAGCCCTCTATCAGCAGTTCAAAGCTTCGAGAATGCAAAAAAATCACCGAGATGATGGGAGCTCTAGAGAACTTCGGTTGGGTAATTGAGGATTCACAGTGAGCAAAGGGACTCACTGTGAGGTCTTGGGAGTATTTATGGGTCTAAGAAAGGTCCGGGGGTAGATACCAGGGCTCGGGCATGGAGAAAGGCCCGGGCTAAATGAGAGGTTTAGCCAATGGCCGATGGCAATTCAGGGAGATTGCTATCGGCCGGAGGTCGCGCTGAGGGTAGAAAATAAAAATCAAGGCTTTAACGTATTGCCACAAGGGTTGGAGGTTGCCTGGCTGTCGGGGGGGGGGGGGGGACCAGCGAGCGAGCGAGCGAGAGGTAGATAAAGATCCACAGTGCTCGGGTCTTCGTATGCCGTCTGATGGATCTGCCGTTGGTTCCTGACGGTTCTGATGGATTACTTAAGCGGATCGGATGATAGTCGTCCGATGTACAAGATGGATCTGACACCTAGGATTAGATCTTACCATGGAGGAGATCTCATCGTTAGATGGATTGCGCTAAGATGCGTGCAATTGCATCCATTGGCTATATCACATGCGCCGCTGTAGGGGCCCACAGCTGGTCTTCCACAGTCCTGACAGCAAACCCCATATATAGATATATATATTTAATTTAATTAATTTTAATTCATTTAATAATTAACTTAAATTCTAATTAATTTTATAAATTCAATTTAGGTTTAAATGAGCATCAAAAATTCCCAAAATTTGACCCTTAGCTAATTGAGATATGAGGAATTCAAAAATAAAATCAGATTTTAATTTGGACATCAATTTAATTTAGGTATTTTTTAGGGCTCAAAAATAGGCTAAAATACAAAAATTCTTAATTAAGCTTCGATTGATCCCAAACTTCTAGGGTTAGGTTTAAATGACTCAATGAGTCTAATGGAATCAAGATTAAAACTTGGTTTAGCTTAAATAATCTAGATTTAGCTATAGTAACAACTAAGGTTGTTATAGGTGTAGGCCAAGAAGAGGAGAGGGGAGGAAGGAGAAGCGTCAACTTCCACCGGCCAGACCATAGCTGATAAGATGACGCTATGGCATGGGACATGAGCTTCATCAAAGGATAAGTAGTCCGGCAACATGAATTCCAAACATAATTCCATGATGCTCTTGGAACAATGTTCAAGGAATGGAGCTTGCATGGAGGACCGGATGGATCTTGGCTGCCACGACCACCTATTGGTGAACCCATCTTGTACACGGAATGGCCAGCGGACTACACATATTGGGACCTCGACAAAGAAAAAAAAGATGATCAATAGCAAAATGATTGATAGTTGTACTGTTTTTCTATTTTTTTGTTTTTTCTGTTTTAATTTTTTTTTTCTATTTTTAGTATCCTTCATTTTGTTCCCTTTTCAATAAATAAATTTTGGATTTCTTAAACCTTAATTGCTGCTTTGATTGAATTACAATTAAATTTTTTGAAGTAATTACTGTATGGATTCAATAAAGAACTTCAAATGTAAGATCTTAACTCACTGATCATGCTTAACTTAAGGTGATCATTTGGCATGACAATCCTACACCTTCTAATAAAGTAAAGGGCTCTAGTGAAATTCAGTTTCCAACAAATTAAAATGAATATATGCTAAAGTTTAAGTATGGGGGTAAGGGAAACCTAAGTAATTAAAACTAGTAAATGGCAAGGTGTGAGTGAACAATTGAGGGTACTAGGCTCTTGTAGGACTGTAACGCCCCACCCCATTGCCGTACGCAAAAGATGAGTATAAATATATCGGTGACGGAGCGGTGCGCCACTCGAGGAGGAACAACCCGTCTCCCTGAAATAATTGAAAACTATGCGCATCTGAAGGGTTGTTGACTCAACCTCAAGGAGGGTGGAGAGCTAATATTTAAGATAAGAATATTATCCTTATCCTAAGTATTAGATAAAGTCATACATTGGATTTAAAATAAAATAGGAATCCAATATATATATATATAAGATATCAGCATTTCCAGTATGCTGATCACATCACAATACTAAGTATAAATAGTATAAAAATAGAGTGCGGAAACTTAAAGCAAACATCCATAAACATTCATCACAGAGCTATAAGAAATCATTCATCTCATAATAGAAAAGAAAATACATCCAGAGTTATTACAAACAGTTTATTGAAATACTAAAATAAAACTAGGTACTGAACTGAAAATACTAAGCAGAAAGTAAAGCTGAAGGAGAGTCCACTAGTGCTCCACGAGCTCCTCCTGAATCTCTTGGGCGTCCTCCTGACTTATCTCAATATACTGCTCAGGATCTAGCAAATTGTCGATCCCAAAAGTACCCTGTGTTAGAAAATAAGTCTAACAATCAAAACTCATCTAAACGGTTCTAGTTATTCATTTATCATTTATAAAATATAATTAAATCCGCAAAAATACTAAAAAGGTAACTGAAAGTGTAAAGGTGTATTAAACTATACAAACTGAATCAAGTAAAGTAAAACTGAACTATAAACTGAGTACCAAAATAAATCAAAATAGTACTGAATCTAAAACTGAATAGTCATCTGTAAAATTATGCTGTATGTCACTAAAACTGTGCATTTAAATATGCTGCAACACTGTATGCTACTGATATGCAACCAAAATATCATTGAACTGTTATGAGCAGTATGGTCCAATGTATACATACATCCAGTTGGGAATACTATTTACTGATGATGCCGATGCATTATAAAATTTCCCAGACAATGTATGCAATATTCCGTAACCCATAGATCATCACTAATACTTATACATCATTCTGATACTCACACATCATTCTGGTACTCACACATCATGCTTATGCTCATGCTCATGCTTCTAAACTACATGAGATAAATCCAGAAAAAATGCTTTAAAAACCTAATAATGAATCCAAAGTCTCCATTGTGCAGAATCCTGTTAAAAGGATTCTGACTCCTAAATTCTAATCTCGATAATTGGTTAAAGTTGAGAGTGTACTTAAAAATTATTAGTTGGGATGATTGTATACACATATTTAACATGTTTGTAAGAAAGGTAGATTTAACCTTTAGCTTGTTTAAATTGCACTTATCGAAGCGTACTACGATAGGAGGTAGAACCCAATCACAGTTTACATCTCAAGCTAAGCTGTTAAATGCCCTAATTACAAGCATACTTAGTGGTCTACGCAATGTGACTTAAGATACTTAATATTCTTAAACTGCACTTATTGAAGCGTACTACGATAGGAGGTAGAACTCGGTCGCAGTTTATATTTCAAACTAAGGATCTTATTCACTAATTGTAACACTCATAGTCTTGGAAGATTTACTCTAACTAGACTGTATTCATCTAATCCCTCAGGATAGCACCTAGTCATAAGTCCATATTGGAGTGAATCAACCAATCCTAAATATTACTGAAGTAATCCAGTAATATGGGTATACCCTACTATACACAACCAATAATCTGAGTTCAGAAGTTTCTATTTAATATACAAGGATTTATCATAGCTATTAATCCTTACTCTAAATAGGTGAATCCTACACAAGGCTTCAAGGTTGTGATCAAAGGATCACTCAACATAGGTTGCTACCACAAGGAATAAACCACATTCAAGTACTTTAGGTGATTCCTACCACAAGGTATCAAGTTCAACTTCTAACATTATGAAGGATCAACTAGGTTTCTACCTCAATAAGTTACAAAAGTCCTTCCTACCTCAATGTATCATTAGTTAAGTTCTTTATCCATTTCAATAATGATCCTATAGCGAGACCCTTAAGATCTAACTTTTCTACTTCTTAAGGTTTACTTGTTATACTTAGGTTAAGGGGGTCAGATCAGATGATTAAAATTCATTTAATCCTTGCCTATTCTATAATCAGGGGATAAAATCAAGGATCTTATTAGAGTTAGATCATTGCGTAAATCATTACAATTTTATTTCCATATTATGCTAATTGTCTTATATAAGAGAAAATCAAAGATCTAAAGTTTTGATTCAAATGGTTCAATCACACATATTCAATATTATCCTTGGCACTTCTAATTTGATGATTTAAGATCAATATCAAATCATATGCATTATTAGAATAATGTCAGTTAAATTATTTTACAATTAAGTTAATTAATTAAGTGATTAAGGTTTAGATCTTAATGAAGACAAGTTAGAGTTTATCCCCCAACCTTTCTATCATTAAGACCAATGTTAATTTAAAGGTCAATGACAAATCAATGTATTATTAGTGTATTATTGATGTCAAACCATAGGTTTGGATTAAGCATTATCTACTTAATCAAGTTATCAAGATTCTTATGTTCAAGTGTAGTTTAATGTCAATTAAGTGTACTTAAATGCCCAAATAATGTTTATAATTCTCTAATATACATCATAAAATCATAAAGCATATAAATGAAAAGATGACATAAAATAAAAAGGTGATTAATGCTACTCAAATCTTAAAACAAGCAAAGGGATTAGCACTTAATCACAAGTCTAAAAGATATAAGTTTCATGCCATTTAGGTTATTAAGGTTTACCTATTTGATACATACTTTTAAGGATTCTACTACTTAGCATTTGGCATGACATACATTTAAAGTACATAGTAGATTATTGAGCACATTAAGAATGGCAAAGTTTTAAATTTAATTTCAATATAGAATTTTATGCAATGTTCAATTTTAGCTAAAATAGGTTCAAATTTAATATAACTTAGCCCACTAAGGTCCTAGGGACCTTAAAATACCAAAACCATGAAATTTTGGCCATTTCAGCAAAAATTGGGCACTTAATAAAATAATTTTGAGAATTTTGCAAGATTGAGCGCTGCAACGCGCTGGAGCGCTTTCCGCGCGGTAGTGCCTTTCGCGCGGCAGCGCACTGTAGCGCTTTTAGCGCGGCAGCGCACTGGAGCACTTTTCGCACGGCAGCGCGCTTTAGCGCTTTTTGCGCGGTAGCGCGTTTAGCAGGCCGGGCTGCAGCCCGCTGCAGCGCGCTATGGCGTGCCGCAGTGGTTCACTTTGCAAAATCACTGTTCCATTAATTATTTTCACATTTTCTAAGGTTTTCTGAAAATTCCACTATCTCTCACTGCAGCGCGCTGTAGTGCGCTGTAGCGGTCCATTTTGCAAAATATTGTTTGAATACTTTAATTAATGTTTTTATAAATTCTACCGAAATCCCGCTGCAGCGGCCTATTTTGCAATTTTTGGCGCTGCAGTGCGCTGCCAGACGGATTGGAAGTAATTGAGCTCGAAAATAGGCATTCCAGTTTTCGTCCTAGTGAAAATCACTGTCTGGCGCTGCAGCACGCTGCAGGGCCAGAAATTGCAAAATAGGCCGCTGCAGTGCGCCGTAGCGCGCTGTAGTGGGATTTCAGCGGAATTTATAAAAACATTAATTAAAGTATTCAAACAATATTTTGCAAAAAGGACCGCTGCAGCGCGCTGCAGCGGGCGATAGCAGAATTTTCAGAAAATGTTAGAAAATGTGAAAACAAATTAATGGAACATTGATTTTGCAAAGTGAACCGCGGGCCGCGCTAAAAGCGCTACTGCGTGCTACCGCGCAAAAAGAGGTAAAGCGCGCTGCTGCGCGAAAAGTTCTACAGCGCGCTACTGTGTTAAAAGCGCTATAGTACGCTGCCGCGCGGAAAGCGCTCCAGCGCGTTGTAGCACCCAATCTTGCAAAATTCCTAGAATTTTTTAATAAGTGCCTAGTTTTGGCTGAAATGCCCAAACCTTTACTGTTTTGGTATTTTAAGGTCCCTAGGACCTTAGTGGGGCTAAGTTAGATCAAATTTGAACCTATTTTAGTTAAAATTAAATATTGCATAAAATTTTATATTGAAATTAAATTTGAAACTTTGTCATTCTTAATGTGCTCAATAATCTACTATGTACTTTAAATGTATGTCATGCCAAATGCTAAATAGTAGAATCTTTAAAAGCATGTATCAAATAGGTAAACTGACATACTGTAAATACACGTCTGCGCTCACACGCAAGTGTACGTGGTCTGAAGTAATAAGTGGAAAGTGTTAATTTTCGAGAATTTATCGATCCTCACAGAATTGGTTAATTTGCACTAAGGTGTATCTTTTCTCACTAATGTTTAAGCTACAATGTATTTGGATGAGTTGGTCTAAAAAATAGCACAATAATCACTAAGCAAAAAGAGCAAGATGAGAGAATGAGGAGAGTTGGGACCATCCCACATGCCATGATATAACAATTATGTATATTAATTTCTCAAGCTTTATCATTCATTTTAATTAAAATTAAGTGCACATTATTTTCCTTGAGTTTAACTCAAGGTCTTACAAGTTCAAATCTCGTACACAAAATGAGCTCACATTCGGTTCTACTTCGGCACAAAGATTTTTGTAAGATTCTTTGGATTAAATTTTAATCTTATTCTCTTGATCAAGGAGGGATTGATTATTAAATCTTAGGATCTTACAAGCATTGATTTTCACTACGAGCATCACTCGCATCTCACATAGTTGAGATGAGGGATTCATATGTTGGGCTCAATGACTATGTCACTTAGTTCATGAGAACTCAACACTTCCTTCATCTACCTCAATTATGTTGAGCTAAGGAGCTCATTTAGTGGGTCTTAGCATCACTTGCATCAACACTTTGGTTGAGCTTAGATTGAGGTGCATTGAGCTCAAGAACTTTGTCACATAGTTCCAAGCTTTCATGCACTCAAAATCTAGCATCCAACCTAAGGTGAGCTAAGGAGCACAAGATGATTAGTTCTTAAACTTTTTTAATTCTTTACTCTTATTCCACATTCAAGACTAAGGTAGATTAAATATTTCTTAGCAAGACATTAAGATCACAAAATAAATTATGCTTGAGGAAAAATATTTATACATGAATATTACATCATGCACACGGACTTCACCCCAACCCTCCCAAAGGGAGTTTAGCTACTCATTACAAAAGAAAAGAAGAAAAACACATACATGGATAAAGACCCTTTCATGATCAACTAAAAGAAAATATAATAATAGAGTTTACAAGATACTAGGAACGCTCCTTTGGAAGTTCTCCGGAATCCTTCTTCTCCTTCTCAATGTTCCCTTCTTAGGTCGCTAGTGCTGCCTTTTTCCTTCTCCTCTAAAGCAATAGCATGCTTTGCCACCCTTGGGGAGTTCTTCTCTTCCTTGGCACCCCTCCTTAATTAGTGGATTTTTGCTAAAATTGTGAACCCTTCTCAAGTCAAGAGGAGGGGTATTTATAGGAGAGGGGCTGCCTTCTTCTTCTTCATTTCAAAACCAGCATTTTCATTTAAAATTCTGAACTCATGATGGCAAAAATTCTCCATTGATGGTGAGGTGACAAATATCTTCATTTGTTTACCCAAAACATCACCTCAAGACCTTCTTTTTCAAATAAAACATAGTAGCTGCAGGAAATGATGGCTGGGGATAAAGTGCAGGATATAGGTCATATCCCCAGATGCATTAAATATTGTCTGGAAAAAAATTGCAGCGGGCCACTGCAGCTCGCTGTGGCGCGCTGTGCTGGGCTACAGCGTGCAAATGTACATACCAATATTGTAAAGTCACCCGCTGCCGCGTGCTACCGTATTTTAACAAGGGAAGATGACCCGCTGCAGCGCGCTGGAGCGGGCCATTCTACAAATCTACTATTCAATTACTTCATTTTTCCATTTAAAGTAAAAATATTTCCGCTGCAGACCGCTTTAGCGCGTGACCGTGTAGTGTAGCAGCTTATTTTGCAAAACACTGTTCAATTAGTTTATTTTTTTATTTTTATATAGTCTGAAATATTTTCGTTGCAGATAGCTGCAACGCGCGACTGCTCTGTAGCGGCTTATTTTGCAAAACATTGTTCAATTAGTTGAGCCCTCCTGTTTATATAGAGTAAATAATTCCACTGCAGTGCACTGTAGTGGATTTCCTTTAATAAATTTTAAATATTTCTAGAAATGCCTTAGAATTCTCTTGGATGTCTCCCTGAAAAAGATAGAGAAAATTGATTTAAGAGCATCTTAAAGATTTGAAATGAATGAAATTTCCCTTTATTTTAGATATAATTTATGGATTCATCACACCCCCACACTTAAATTTTTGCTCATCCTCGAGTAAGCTCAAAATGATATTTTTCTGTATTGTAGGGATGAAAGTCACAACAATGCAATTAGAATATGTACAAGTCAAGATGTGTGCATGGCAAAAATGAAATGAACATTTTAGCAATATTAATATTTTTACTTGTGGTCATAAGGTGGTTTAATCAAGTAATTTCCAAATTTTTGAATTTTTAATGTTTGATATTAGGTGATGGGTACAGTTCATTGTGAACTTTAGACTAAGGAAGTGGTCAAAGATTTCAAAAGTTATGTCATATGTGCTTCTTCTTATGAATCACAAAGATTTTAAAGGAGAGATATTTTCTTCATCATTTCTCATTTTGATCAATTGGAAAAGATATTTTTCATCATCCCTTTTTTCATAAATATTTTGCTCTTTTCATCTTTAGGGAGAGATATTTTTCTTCATCCCTAATATACATCTTTGTGATCATAAAGTCCTACGGGAGCTTAGCACACCCTTTTTTAGAATACGTACCACATCTTTTAGTTTAAGTCTTATGCTTTCCCCCACACTTAGCTCAAGCATTTATTTAAATTTTTGAAGATTAGACTATCCTCCATTCATTCCTCAATTACAACATTTTCTTGCTTATAATGTATTTAATCATTTTTTTTTTTGCATTCCTTTATTTATGTCAAATTCAATTTTTACATTTTTGTGATTTTCATTTCTTTTAAAAAATTCAGCAAAAATATGTCAATTAAGGATACCATAAAAATGAGGGGATAAGAAAATTTCATAAATTAAAATCTCAAAATAAAAACATACTAAAAATAAAGATACAAAAAAAAAAGAAAAAAGAAAAATTGAAAGAAAAGAATAACTACAACCTATTTAGTTATCCTCTTCTCCTTCTTCGTCCTCCTCCTCTACATACGCCGTCTCGGTAGGGTAGCACATCTCTGGAATGGGTGCCCCGACAGGAGGCCTTGGCAACACGGAGGCATTCGGTCCACCTTGCAATCTCCAATCCTCAAACATCATCCCAAGGGCTTCGTGGAATTCAGATTGGAACTTGAGCTGTTGGCTGATCTCCTGTTTGAAGAACCCCATATCGGTTGCAAGAGCCTTGCTAAGCTCCGCATACTGATTGTGGAGGCGCACCAAAAGTTGGTTCATGAGGAATATAGCTTAGAAGATACTAGGAACGCTCCTTTGGAAGTTCTCTGGAACCCTTCTTCTCCTTCTAAATATTCCCTTCTTAGGTCGCTAGTGCTTCCTTTTTCCTTCTCCTCTAAAGCAAGAGCTTGCTTTGCCACCCTTAGGGAGTTCTTCTCTTCCTTGGTACTCCTACTTAGTGGATTTTTGGCTAAAATTGTGAACCCTTCTCAAGTCAAGAGGAGGGGTATTTATAGGAGAGGGGCTGCCTTGTAGCGCCCCGTCCCGTCGCCATGCGCTAAAGGACAAGTGTAAAACATATTTTGGCGGTGGAATGGTGCGCTACTCGGGAATGGTGGGCCATACAAGCAAAACCCATCATCCCAAATAGGCTAGAGAGAGAGACTGAGCCATACTGAAGGCTGCTAACTCAAATCCTAAGAGTAGGATCGAGAGTCAATATCTAAGATAAGACTGAAATACTTATCTTATGTATTAGGCTAGTACGTACACAAGGTTCAAGGAAGTGGGGAAAACCCATGTACGTTAAAAATATATCAGCACTTCCGGTATGCTGATCACATCACAATACTAAGTATAGCAGTATAACAGAGTGCAGAAGCTAAATTCATCTCAAGCAATAGTAAATATCCATCTCAGAAAAGAAAAGTAAAAGTACATCCAGAGTTTATTACAAGCCATTTAAATGCAGAATTATAAAGAGTCAATCTAAAATGCTGAAAAGAGCTAGCTAGTAAGTAAAAGTAGATGCTCGGTTCACTACATCTCCAAATGCTCCTCTTGAGTCTCCAGTACGTCATCCTGACCTGTCTCCAAAAACTGCTCAGGATCTAGCAAATTGCCAGATCCTAAAAGTATCCCGTGTTAGACAAGAAGTCTAACACATCAAAACTAGCTATGCAAAACTAAACTGTACATAACAAAGTATACAAGTAAAGTAAAGCCGTAACAGACTGACGAAAAATATGTAAGCGAGGAAAATGGTAAGTACTAAATAAACAAAACAGTAAAAGGGATATAAAAAGTGTAACTACCCCCAAATAAGACTGAAAGTGTAACAAACATTATGCTGAAAAATATGCTATAAACTGCACTACATGCCACTGAAACAATGCTCACAAATATGCCATACCACGGTATATCACAGAACTATCACTGAAGGTTAATGAGTAGTACGGTCCAATGTAAGTACAACAGTTAGGAAGGTTTATGCACCCTGAAATCCCCCAGTCTGTGTATATAACATTCCGTATCTCATACTGTATCACTGATAACCATGTGTCATAATAGAAAGAATGAGTTCAACTCATGTTTATGCTTATGCTTATGCCATTATATTGAATGAATGAAAAATCCCGAAATCCATGAAGAATTTAGTAAGAAACAATAATGAATCCTAAGTCTCCACCGTGTAGAATCCTGCTAAGAGGATTATGACTCCAAATCTCTAAAGCGAAGGTTGGTTAAAGTTGCTTATTTACTTAAAGATCACTATATGGGGTGATTGTATACACATATTAAATATGTTGCAAGAATAGAGTTCTTATTACTTAGTTTGATTAAGCCACCCTAACAAAGCGATCTTCATTAGGAGGCATCATCCGATGATGATTTTGTATCTCAAGCTAAGTATTAAGTCACTAAACTCATAATCATACTTAGTGTCTTAAGAAAGGTGGATCCCATTACTTAGTTTATTTGAGCCATACCTATTGAAGCAATCTTCGCTAGGAGGCATTGCCCGATGGCAACTTGTCTTTCAATTAAACTTAGGAATGGGTACCCATTTAATACACTCTTAGGATCAATTAATTTACTCTAAGCGAGGTTGTATCCGCCTAAGCTCGCAGGATAGCAACAAAGATAAATCTTACTTAGAGTGACTCAACCAATCCTGAATATTACTGGGGACCAGTAATATGGGTATACCATACTGCACTACCCAATAATCAAGGTTCAATCAAGTCTATTTAATAGAACAAGGATTGATCAAAACTACGAGTCCTGAACTAATAGGCAAGTCCTATACAAGGGTTCACCAATCAAGTGTGATCAAGGATCACTTAATATGGATTCTACTACAAGGTGAAGTATCTTTTCTAGTGCCTTAATGGATTATTACCACAAGGAGAGTAGATCAATTTCTAAGGTGATGGGATCTTCTATACTTCTACCTCAAGGAATCATACAAGGCTTCCTACCTCATGATATATGAATTTAGGTCTTTTAAATAATTCAAGACGATCTTATGAAGAGATACCCAAGATCTCCCTTCTAAATTTTGATATTAGTCTCTTAGGTTTTGATTCATAATTAGGTTTAGGATGATTAGATTATATGATTAAGTCATTTGATTCCACTCAAACTAAGATTATGGGATCTAAATCAGGAATATTTTTAAGACTTAGATCACTTGATTAATCAATATGATTTTATTAATCTTCTTATGCTAGTCCTCTTACTTAAGAGAAAATCAGGGATCTTAAGGTTTGATTCAGATCAAGAAGTCACATAGGATTATTTTAACCCTAATTTGTCTAATTCAATGTTTAGAATCAATAATAAATCAAATGCATTATTGGAGAATGTTCAATTCATAATTTTGAAATCAAATCAATTAAGTTAGGTTTCTTAAGGATTTGGATTCTCCTTAAGTAGATTAGGGTTTGATCCCTTCTCATGCCTTAAGAAAAATCAAGTTATGTATTTAAGATCAATGTCAAATTAGTGGATTATTTATGTATTATTGGGGCAATCTCAGACCTAGATTAAGTCTTATAAGCTTGATCCAAATCTTAAGATTTCTAAAGTTAATTAAGATAATTAAGATTCTATATCTTTGAATTTATTCAAGCATACTTACTAAGTCTATAAGGATGAATTCATTTCATTTATCTTACTGTTATAAGTCAAATTGATAAATCAAGTTCTAAAACAAGGGTTACTTAGTGCTATTCAAACCCTAATTCCAATCAAAAAGGATTAAAATATAAGTATAAATCCAACCATTCAAATCACATGATATTTGGCATGTAAGTTCTAATTAATCATACAAGTAATCAAAACTTAAGTTTGCTAAGATCCAATGAGTATAAACCCTAATATTTACTAATCATATTTTAACAAAATTAGGGCATAAGTAAAATTACAGAGCTCAGAAAAATAATCTACTTAGCACATGCATTATAGTCATCACAAGTGAACTAATGGCACCCTAAACATTCAATTTGGGTAAGTAAAATTACTAATTTGTCCTAATTAAGATCTACTATAATTAGAAAATAATTAAAGATCTAACCATCAGATGCATGATTTGTTTTTATATTTAGGTTCCTGAGATTTTTCTGATCATTTTCATATATGATATCATAGGATTTGGACAAGTGGATTAAAAGTTATTAAAAAAATGCATTCTGTATTTTTATTTAATCAAAATCCTATGATTTGAATAATTGAATTATTTTCCTTAAGGAAAATAATTCCAAAATTCCGATTTAATTAAAATGGCTCGGCCCAAATTCAAAATGCGCGGGTCGACCGGGGCCCGGGAGACCCGGCACTGTCGTACAGCGCGGGTCGTGGGTCAACCCAGTCCGCATAGTGCCGTCATCCCCGCTCCGTCGTCCTGAAGGAGGGGATCGATTAGGGAAACCCTAATCGCCAAATTCTGGTGCATCCAACCCACGGCTCGGCCAGAACTTGAATGATACATGATCACCGTGGTCAGACGCGTCGATTGGGACTCGAAGCCCCCTGTGAGCCGATTTGGATCGGCCAGACCTTACTCACCCGAGGATTCCTCCATTAGAAGGATACCTAGTTTTGATGGATTGGTTTAGGACGCTCGACTGAAGGCTCGGCTGGCTCTAACTACAATTCCAAATACCGCAAAGGATCCTAAATATCAGGAGAGCCTACTCTCAGCAGTTCAGAGGCTCCCGGATCACCTACGCAAGCTCCGACAGGCGGCAATGGCGAAATGAAGACTGAGGGAATTCGAGGTCAATTGATCAGCAAAAGGGCAGAGGAAGGGTTGCGGAGGCTATTTATAGCCTCAGGCGAGCTCAGGGAAGATTCTGGAGGGTTGGCTCGGGCTGGAGAGGGCCCGAGAGGTCGGGCCATGGCCGAGCTCTCGAAATTCTATTTTGAGCTCGGCCGGGTCTCGAGGCCCAATTGGGGTCCCTCGGCCATTTGGGAAAGCTCAGCAACAGCTTGCTGAGTTGGAGGCGCGAGTGTGGGACAGGGCTGGCAGCTGGCGGTACGGGAAATTTCCCTGTCGGGCGAGGGAATCTAGCGGAGATGAAGATCCACAGTGCTAGACCCCTTGGATGTCGTCTGATCTATCGATTAGATGGCGGAACGGCTCGGATGTTCCGGATCCTAACGGCCGATCATGGAGGTGATCCGGGCCGTTGGATTGGTCGAGGAGATCCTACGGTTGATATGCAGTTTCGCAGGATCAAATCTTGACCGTTGATTAAAAAGGCGGAACGGTCAGATGCGCGGGATCCCGCTGTCGCGTGCCCTGGGCTCCGTAGCGGATCGCCCGCGGTTCGCATAGCGGATCCCGGCTGTTAATTTAGGTAAATGGGTATATTTGCAAAATCCAATTCTTTGGAACACTTTTATGCAATTGAACCATTTTAATTTAAATTGAATTATGACCCAAATGAATTCTAAATTGCACTAAATTTTCACTCTTAGCTAATTTGGGGGTGAGGAATTCAAAAATATAATCAGATTTTAATTCTGAGATCAAAATATTTTAGGTTAAGCCTAGGGTATCTAGATTGATCAAGTTGTCTTTTTAGACCTAGAGGAGTCCAATGGATTTTAAATCTTTTAGATAAGCTCAATTTGATGTTCTAAAGGCAATGATACTGAAAAATTAATTAAAAAACCTATAATTTTTGCATTGTAACAACTTAGGGTTGTTACATGCCTTCTTATTCTTCATTTCAAAGCCAGCATTTCCATTTAAAATTCTAAACTCATAATGGCAAAAATCCTCCATTGATGGTGAGGTGACAAATATCTTTATTTGTTTACCTCAAGACCTTCTTTTTCAAATAAAATATAGCAGCTACAGGGAATGATGGCTGCGGACAAAGTGCAGGATAGATGTCATATCCCTAGACGCATTAAATGTTCCCTGGAAAAAAATTGCGGCGGGCCGCTGCAGCTCGCTGTGGCACGCTGCGGCATGCAAATGTACATACCAATATTGCAAAGTCACCAACTGTCGCGCGCTACCATGTTTTAACAAGGGAAGATGACCCGCTGCAGCGCGCTGGAGCGGACCATTCTGCAAATCTACAGTTCAATAACTTCGTTTTTCCATTTAAAGTAAAAATATTTTCGCTGCAGACTTCTGCTGCGCGCGACCGCGCGCTATAGTGGCTTGTTTTACAAAACACTGTTCAATTAGTTTATTTTCCCATTTTTATATAGTCTAAAATATTTCGACTGCAAACCGCTGCAGTGCGTGACCGCGCGCTGTAGCGACTTGTTTTGCAAAATACTGTTCAATTAGTTGAGCCCTCCTATTTATATAGTTTAAATAATTCCGCTGTGGTGCACACTGCAGTGCGCTGTAGTGGATTTCCTTTAATAAATTTTAAATGTTTCTAGAAATGCCTCAGAACTGCCTTGGATGCCTTTTCCCTGAAAAAGATAGAGAAAATTGATTTAGGAGTATCTTAAAGATCTGAAATGAATGAAATTTCCCTTTATTTTAGATATAATTTATGAATTCATCATAAACCTTAATAACCTAAATGGCATGAAACTTAGATCTTTTAGACTTGTGATTAAGTGCTAATCCCTTTACTTATTTTAAGATTTGATTAGCATTAATCACCTTTTTATTTTATGTCATCTTTTCATTTATATGCTTTATGATTTTATGATGTATATTATAGAATTATAAACATTATTTAGGCACTTAAGTACACTTAATTGACATTAAACTACACTTGAACATAAGAATCTTGATAACTTAATTAAGTAGATAATACTTAATCTAAACCTAAAGTTTGACATGAATAATACACTAATAATACATTGATTTGTCATTGACTTTTAAATTAACATTGGTCTTAATGATAGAAAGGTTAGGGGATAAACCCTAACTTGTCTTCATTAAGATCTAAACCTTAATCACTTAATTAATTAACTTGATTGTAAGATAATTTAACTGACATTATTACAATAATGCATATGATTTGATATTGATCTTAAATTATCAAATTAGAAGTGCCAAGGATAACATTGAATATGTGTGATTGAACCATCTGAATCCAAACATTATATCTTTGATTTTCTCTTACATAAGATAATTAGAATAAGATGGAAATAAAATTGTAATGATTTATACAATGATCTAACTCTAATAAGATCTTTGATTTCCTTCCCATGATTATAGAATAGGCAAGGATCAAATGAATTTTAATCATCTGATCTGACCACCCTAACCTAAGTATAACAAGTAAGCCTTAAGAAGTAGAAAAGTGAGACCTTAAAGGTCTTGCTATAGGATTCATCATTGAAATGGTTAAGGACCTTATCTAATGATACATTGAGGTAGGAAGGACTTTGGTAACTTATTGAGGTAGAAACCTAGTTAATCCTTCATAACTTTAGAAGTTGAACTTGATACCTTGTCGTATGAATCACCTAAAGTACTTAGAATGTGGCTTATTCCTTATGGTAGTAACTTAGGTTGAGTGATCCTTTGATCACATCCTTAGAGCCTTGTGTAGGATTTACCCATTTAAAGTAAGGATTAATAGCTTTGATAAATCCTTGTATATTAAATAAAAACTTCTGAACTCAAATTATTAGTTGGGTATAGTAGGGTATACCCATATTACTGGATTAATTCAGTAATATTCAGGATTGGTTGATTCACTCCCTTATGACCAGGTGCTATCCTGCGGGATTAGCCGAATACAGTCCCATTAGAGTAAATCTTTCAAGACTAAGAGTGTTCCAATAAGTGAAAAATATCCTTAGTTTGAGATGTAAACTGCAATCGGGTTCTGCCTCCTATTGTAGTGCGCTTCGATAAGTGCAACTTAAGAAAACTAAGTATCTTAAGTCACTTTGCATAGACCATTAAGTATGCTTGTAATTAGGGCATTTAACAGGTTAGCTTGAGATGTAAACTATAACCGGGTTCTGCCTCCTATCGTAGTGCACTTCGATAAGTGCAGTTTAAATAAGCTAAGGGTTAAATCCACTTTTCTTGCAAACATGCTAAATATGTGTATACAGTCACCCTAGCTAATAATTTTTAAGTAAACTCTCAACTTTAACCAATTATCAAACTAGAATCTAGGAGTCAGAATCATTTTAGCAGGATTTTGCATAATGGAGACCTAGAATTCATTATCAGATTTCAAAGCATTTTCTGGATTTTCAGATTTATCTCAGATAGTTTAGAAGCATAAGCATGAGCATAAGCATGATGTGTGAGTATCAGAATGATGTATGAGTATCATTGATGATCTATGGGTTATGGAATGTTGCATACATTGTTTGGGGAATTTCATGATGCATCGACATCATCAGTAAACAGTATTCCCAACTGGATGTATGTATCCATTGGACCGTACTACTCATAACAATTCAGTAATATTTCAGTGGCATATCAGTAGTATGCAGTACTATAACATATTCAGGTGCACAATTTCAATGACATACAGTATAGTTGTACCTATGATTACTCAATTTCAGATTCAGTACTGTTTTAATTTATTTTGGCATTCAGTTTACAGTTCAGTTTTACTTTACTTGCTTCAGTTTGTACAGTTTTATACAGCTTTACATTTTTATTTATCTTTTCAGTATTTCTGCAGATTTAATTATATTATGTAAATATTAAATGAGTAACTAGAACTATTTATATTAGTTTTGATGTGTTAGACTTATTGTCTAACATGATGTACTTTTGGGATCCAGCAATTTGCTAGATACTGAGCAGTATATTGAGCCAGGTCAGGAGGACACCCAAAAGATTCAGGAAGAGCTCGCGGAGCACTAGTGGACTCTCCTTCAGTTTTACTTTCTGCTTAGTATTTTCAGTTCAGTACCTAGTTTTATTTCAGTATTTCAGTAAACTGTTTGTAATAATTTTGGATGTATTTTTTTTTCTTTCTGAGACGAATATTTTCATACAGCTTCTGTGATGAATATTCTGGATGTTTGCTTTAAGCTTCTGCACTCTGTTTGTATACCACTTATACTTAGTATTGTGATGTGATCAGTATACTGGAAATGCTGATATATTATACATATATTGGATTCTTATTATATTCTAAATTTAATGTATATATTTGCCTAATACTTAGGATAATGATAATACTCTTATCTTAAGTATTAGATCTCAGCCCTACTTGAGGTTGAGTCAGCAGCCCTCCAGACGGGCTTAGTTTTCAGCTATTTCAGGCAGAAGGGTTATTCCTCCTCGAGTGATGCACCGCTCCGCCGCTGAATTAGGATTCTTACCTCTTTGCGCGCGGCGATGGGGCGGAGCGTTACAAGGACTTAATGATCATAATGAACTAAATTAGGAATGAAGAAAAATGTCTCTCCCTTTAGCTGAATAAATAGGAATGATAAAAAATATCTCTCCCTTTAGTTGAATAAATAGGAATGATGAAAAATATCTCTCCCAAGGTGCAAAATTGATAAACTAAGATGAAGAAAAGTATCTCTCTTAAAAATGTAAATGTTCCTTGTGATTCATAAGTAGGAGAACACATGGCATAACACTCTTGTCACTCACCAAATACTCAGCTTGGGTTTGAAAGTCCTAAGATAATTACCCCTCCTAATGAAGAAATAAGCATGAACATTTGAGATTGGAGCTAGATTATAACTAGAACTTGGAGCTTGAATGAGGAAGGTAATAGAGGTTGAAATTCTAAAATCACCTTAACCTAGAGCAATATTCAGTGACTACAATATTTCACATTGACATCCCACATTGAATTCATAAACTAAAAAAATTAGAAAATATACTATGAGCTTACTCGAGGATGAGCAAGAATTTAAGTGTGGGGGTGTGATAAATCTAAGATTTATAGCAAAATAATGGATTAAAAACATTCAAAATAGTATATGAACAAGCATACTTTGATTATATTCTTATCAATTTTAGGTAAAAATAGGAGAAGAGGAAATTCTGGAGAAGAAAAAGAATTTCTGGAAGAAAATCATTGTAGCGCACCGCAGCGCGCCACAGCGGGCCATGGCGATCTGTTGAATAGAGCTCACCTAATGAATACCTGTAAGACTGGATGGAGAACCGCTGTAGCGCGCCACAGCGGGCCCCAGCGTCATTTCTCAGAAAATATTTTTGACCATATGAGAATTAATTGAATAGTGATTTTTCGTATTTTCATAACTTTAACTGCTGCAGCGCGCTACAGTGTACCTGGGTACAAAGAACTAAAATACAGACCTAGATGGATTATGCTATAGCACGCCCAACACGCTACAGCGAGCCACGGCATAATTTAATCAAAACTTTATAAAACAAGAAAAAATATTAATTGAATAATGAATTCGCAACTCAAATTGCCTTAGCGTGCTATGGCGAGAATTTGAATTAACTCGACTCGCCACAACGCACTGCAGTGGAACAGTGTTTCAAATGAGGCTGCCACAGTGCGCTACGGCGGATCCCCAGTAAACAACATGTTTGGAGGCATGCACAGCAAAATGAGATATAACCGCTGCTACGTGCCACAACACCCGATGCAGTTTTTCCCAGGTCAATGCATTAATAACAACATTGGGAAGGCAAAAAAATTAAGCCTTTGGCCTTCCCCAACCGTTTGGAACTTGCAAAAGTAATAAATCCTACTATATCTTAGAGGAATAAAGGAGTAATATTAAATGGCTTTGCATGCATTCAAGGAAGAGAAAGGGTTATACAGAATTTATGTAGAAGGCTGAAGGAATCCCTATATAAGCAGCATTTTGAAACTAAAAGAGGGTTATCATTTTCCACATTCAGAAATCCTAAAGAAGGCTGCTAATAGAGAGAGAAGGAGAACTCTCCAAGGAGTATGATCAGAGGACCCTTGCAAGATCAAGAGATAGGAGAAGTGCAAGGAACTTGGAGGAAGGAGGAGGGAGGAAAAGAAGAAATCCATAGAACCCCAATAAATTTATGGGACATTCCTAGTAATTTCTCTCGACCTTCTCTTGTTTCTTTTATAGTCGAACTGATGTCAAGGTTCTTGTCGTTGTATGTATCTATCTATCTTGAATCTGTACAGGAAGGCAATGGGCTGTAGTTATGTGCTAAGTAAGGATAAGAGTGTTGTATGTTGAAAGTGCATTAAGTAAAAAATATTGAAATGAATGTTTCCTTATCTACATGTTGATGTGAATGCCTATAATGATTATTAATTCTTAAATCATTGCTAAATCAATTATATAATGAGAATCTTAATATAAGAAATTCTTGTGCTCAAATACTCACTAATTGGATTAGAGTAAGGAGTTAATGCAATAAAGCTGAGGGCTACGTGATAAGTTCTTAAGCCCCATTAACACCACTCCTTAAGCTCATCTGAGAAGTTGATACTTGTGAGCAAATGTAACAACTCAAGTTGTTACTTAGGTCAATTAGGACTAAACCAAGTCTTAATTGTAATTTTAGTGCCTTAATTAAATCATTAGAAGTTTATTTCAAAGACCTAGTCCAAATTAAGAGTCAAATAAATCAAATCCTGATTTTTAGAAATTCCAAGAATCCTAAAATTTGAACTAATTAAATTGACCTCAAATCAAAAATCCGACTTTGTCATTGCGCTCATCACCCGCAAATTAGCTAGGGGTGTTGTTTTGGATGCATTTGGAAGTCGTTGAATTTTCGGTGAATATTTTATTATATTTTAAATACCCCAAAATTCGAATAATTAAATACTCGTCGGAATCGAAATGCGACTTCACCGTTACATTCCTTGCCCCTCAATTTGTTAGGAGTGAATATTTGATGATTTTTGAAAATCATTCAATTAATTAAAAGAAATAATAAAAAAATGAGGGAATTAAATATTAAAGTTAATTAAATTAACTTTAATATTTATATATCTTCCTTTATCTTATTCTCGTCTTTCCGCAACCTGTCCTAATCCCGACCCCTCTTTGCACGCAAGGGAGGATCGGCCGACACCTTCCCTTTCGAGCTCTCGAACCTCTCGACACGTGGCTCACGTCGCTTGCATCGCTCGGCACGCGTCCTTCTCTACCCTCGCTATCTCCACCTCTTATCTTTTAAGTAAGCACAGGCCGAGGGATTAGGATCGGGAGCGTGTGTCGTTTCGCAAGGAAGCCGAGCCCCTCAGCCTCGACCTCTCCTCCATTCGGCGCCATCAAAGTACCTCCTTTCCTAACGATTGAATGAAATAATCACGTCATTATATTCGGCCGGAATCAATTTCAGATTAGAGATATTTCTCTATACTCACGTGCCCTTTTTGGATCTTTTATTTTATCATTTTTTAAAAGAAAAGTAGTTGATTTCATAGTAACAAGGTTTGTATATGAATTCTAATTTATATAAAGAAAGTTTTTTTTTCTTACTCAAAATTTAATCATAGCAGCACTGTGACTACCATTATATTGCACTTTTTTGTTCTTTTTTTATTATTCGTATAATCATATGCAGTTATATTGATTAATGAAGAGAAGCTTGGCAAGTAATTGTATGTATTTTATTATTTTTGAACTCAAAATAAAGTATTGAGTAAAGTATGGTTTTCTTTGAGAACTCTCGTGTGTTCATCCGGGAACTTTGCACTTTTTCTTTCTTCACTTCCAATGGGGAATTACTTGCTTAAATGGAAGATGCAGATTTAAGCAAGCAAGGAAAGAAGCATTCTCATAAAATATTAGATTAACAAATTATACTAATCAAAAAGGAAAAAAAAAAAAAAATTGACTGATTATAACCCAGCTACAACAATAAAAACTTGTGCAATCTCAGTCGACGCAATTTATTGCAATAGCCTGACATGAGGGATTGATCAAGTGATACATTTATATTAGCTGATCACTCACAATGCTCCATAAGAGGTACACTCTCATCTTCATTGTTACATTTTGCTTTTATAAATTTAAGATTCAATGGTTATTCTTCAACATTGCTGTCTTTTTTTTTTAAGAAAGTTGCAAAAATTTTAAAGAGCTCGATTTATAATCCTTGCAGAAATCGATCGTTTGTGAATATTCTTAAGGAACAGCAAACAAAAGTTGCATGTTATTTTCTTACTATAGATACTGAAAATGATTTGATTATATGAACTAATTGTGCTTGCCACTTATAATGATGCTTTGAAATGCGGTTTGGCATAATTATTTTTTTTATTTGAACTCATAGAATCCAATAGAGTACGATTATCCTTGAGAAGATGATTGAGATAAATTCTATCTCCATATTTCTTTCTTCCTTCTTCATGTGCCATTCATCGATTTGAGAGACCTACAGATGCTCGAATCGATAGCATATGTTTGATTTCCTTATCTTCTAAGCAAATTCGAAATGCAATATCCTTGCCCTTTGTTAAATATGTTTCTTTATTTAAACAAGGAAGATAGTTAATAAGCTGAAATTAACAGCCCATTAAAATATTGATTAGCCAATGATGTCCCTATCGGAAAGAGGTTAAGTGGGTTAATTGAACTACGTAGTAGAAGAAAGAATTAGGAGAAGAAATATTAGCTAAAGATATCGATTTTTTTTTAGGTGAGATAAGTCTTATGTTTTTGAGCATTGCTTATCATTTTTCAGCCTATGTTTATTTATTATTCCATAGATCAATGCAATCTAGTTTAGTTCAAGTTTATACTTGTTCTATATTTAAATCTGCATTTTGACAAAATATTCATATCATTATGGTAATATTCTATAGAGGCTCATTAATTTAAGTGACTACAAAAAAATATTCTTCCTTCTCAACGACTTGTCCACATTTTTCAGTTAAATTTGTTTTAAGCATCATAAGTGATTTTATTAAAATAATTGACAGTTTATTTTGAGCACGTTTCCTGTACTTGATCATTTATTTATGTTGATAGAGATGCGTCATTTGTAGCATATAGCGGGCTTGCTCGAATTTAGTTTGCATTTAGTGCAATTGCAGCAATTTGTGAATTTTTTTTGCTAATATGAAGAATCTCAAAAGCTTAACTGCGTTGTATAGAACCAACAGTTAATTGGTATCCAGCTTTTCATGAACTTATTCAATATCATGTTTTATGCACACTGTCTATTACTCGACAAAGTAGTGATAGAATTTCATGTTTTGCGCTCTAATAGAAATCCGTTAGTTAAAAACACTTATCACTTTGAAGTTAAGGAATACTTATACTTACTATCAAATCTCTCTTACATTTTAATATGACTATGCATAAATATTCTTTGTAATGCCAAGTTACAATTTGAATGGCCTATGATTAGGCAACCATTGTAATTGTGTGTTAAATTTCTTCTGTCATTTTGTTGTTTCATAAATATAAGAATTCAAATCAAATTATTTATGCTGGCCATAATTGCTGTAATTTTTCTTACTATAGAAGTTGTGTTAAAATATAATCGTTAAATGCCAAAACAGAGGATTGAATAGTAAAAATAATAGATTGAATAGTAAAAATAGTGGATTGAATAGTAAAAATAACGAAATGAATAATAAATTTTTGAATAGTAGCAAATTTACGAATTGAATGATATCTTTTCTTTTTATGTAAAATAATTAAGTATTAAGATTCATGAATGTCAGATCTATCTCACATCATGCATTCTTTAAAATCTTCTAGTCATTAAAGTTAGCTTTCAAATTAACATTAGTTAGGTTTTGTGTTTGAGAGTTCATCTTAGTGTTTATGAGCTCTTTCCTTAAGAATAGGAATAAGACTTTTGTTAGAATTCATCTATTGAGTAAATTGGGTTTTTCAATAGGTGAAACTATAGTTTTAGTAGTTTATAGAATTTTCATAATTTATTTATGATTATTTGATCTTTCAATCTTAAGCTTAAGAATAGATATTTATCCTATTAAGTACTTATTAGGATTCACCTTAATTTTTAATTCGTGAGTTTGGGCTTTAAGCCTTAGTCCTTTAGGATCACCTTTGGATTAAGTGATTGAACCATAATATTTGGTGTTCAATTCTTAATCCTTCCATTTTGATTTGTCTTAATCAAGATGGGTTTGGGTTGCTTAAATCATCAAAGTAGGTCGATTGATTTATTTGTTTAACTTATAATCGATAGTGATTTAATCAAATTAGAACCTGATCGGTTCTAATTATTTTTAACTTATAAGGTCGTAAGTCTGAGTTACACTCGATAGTAAGAATTGGAGGTCCTGAACTTGTGTAACTTATAATAGATAGAACGAATAAATTAGACAACAATAGATATCATTTGTGTCTTAGTAGAGTCTCTTTCTTTTTCTGAATATTGATGCTTTGCTTTTCCGTGAAATTGAGCTTCTTACCTTGGACATATATGTTGGACATAGGATATTTGATGGGTATTCCATATCAAATTTGACTTTCATAAATAACATTAGCATTCATTTTTATCGGTGCTTTGGTTTTGATGATTTTTGGTTAAGTAGAGTGTAGCCTAAGAAGTATGCCTTTTTGGTCCGTTCATTTGGGACTATCACTGGTGTTGCAGCTTACCATGTCGGTGGTCTATCCCATCCTGGCTGATTAGGGGTGGGGCGTCAATGAATCCTTTGCCCACATAATTAGTTGAGATTCTTATATGGCAGTACTAACTTTTGGTGCACTTTTACTCAGTATTTATGCCTTAACTCAGCAGGCTAAGTGGCACTCTTGTATGTTTTTAATTTATGTGGCTTGATAGCCATAGCAGTTTTCAGTTTTGTATTTATTACTTTCAATTTACCTTTCTGTATTTCAGCACTTTCTTATTTACCGTCTTACTGCATTTACTAGCTTTATTTACTTATAGGATGCTAGTCTCACTCGTTGTTTATATATATTTATATATATATAAGAGCTGCTAATCTTATTTTCAGTTATTTAAATGTATCATCATGTTCTTTTACTTTATGATAATTAGCATAAGTTTCCTTTGATCATAAGCATATTTAGGATTAGTTTTCCTTTCTGTTTTTAGTATTTATTCTTTCTTTTATGCTTAAGCTTATTGCAGCCATGGTTGGAGGTATGTGATTATTTTCTCTTTTGTTTAAGGTATAAACTTATTGTTTATAGCTTCCTGTTCATTTCATATATTTTCCTACTCCTATATTGTTTCTTAGTTGAGTTTTAATGGTGATATCTAAATAACTTAATAATTAATCAGCCTAAAATGTACTTAGATATTTTGTCTAATTAAATTTTTTTCTTTTGTGAAACTGATAATGGTAGACTCTGAGCTTTTCGAGGTTGTAGAGCCATTCGAGGATCTACATCAGGAAAAGGAGCATGCTGCAGAAGACCCTTAGTTCTTTTGTTGTTTTATCTTTTGTGAGGACAAGCATATATTTTCATTTCAGTTTTTATCTTTAAAAATGTTGTAATAATTCAGGCTTAATGTGTATTTTCTTTTACTGCACTAATTCTGAGTTGTATATTCCTTTTTACTATATTGTGATGGAATGAATGTTATGTTTTACTTCTGCACTCTGATTTCTTATACTTATCATTTAGTGAAGGAGTTCTTATAAATGGAAAACTCCTTAATTATAATGGGTTATGATGTGTGCCTAATCTATTCATACATAAGGATCTTGTCATTAGGTGACCATTCCACTATAATTATGTTAACTTAAGAGTTAACTGGACCACGGTGGGGCAGGGGTACCATAGCAAAGTCCCCTCCAATCATGCTCTACGGCTCAGCAAAATAGAAGGAGGGAGATATCATTAGACACCATGGATGATGTGACATAGTCCAGTTGGGCACGATGAATCTTCTCCCTTAGCTAAATCGCGTGAGTGGCGCATGATGCTGCTGTGTGGGAATCAAAGCTTGTGAGGTTAAAATAACTAAAGGAAGATTTGGTAACCGTGGTGCCCGCTCCTTAACCCACAATCATTAGACTAAGGAGTGGAGTGACACATTGGCAAATCCCTTACTTAAAATTGGATTAGGTCCACTAGTAAGGAAGAGATAAGCCACCGCATACATGCCTTAAACTTAGTCACTAAGCGAATACAGATCAGAGTGTGGAAGCAAAGTAAAATAGGTATACATCTAGATCATCACAATAAATAAGAAAAGGACAATATACAGCTCAGCTTATAAAGTACAGTAAAGAAAAGCACTACAAGGTATCTGTATTATTATATCATTAAATGAATAGTTTAAAAGAATTAAAATAAAATCTCTCATCCTCATAGAAAGTTAAAAAGGAACTAAACAATGTCTAGCTCTCCCGGCTGATGCTCCTCTTCAATAAATGGCTCCTCCTCTTCAACAACCGGCTCCTCAAACCAATCTGAATCTGACATTATCAGTTTTACAATGCCAGGGCCCCAGCCAATAAAAGAAAATCTTATTAGACAATTGTCTAAGTACATGTTAGGCTGAATATTTAACATGAATTATTAATGTTACCATTTACACATACAAATCAATATGACTATATAGCATAGGAGCAGGAAGCATATAAGGGACAGGGTAAGTTATAAATAAAGCATTTATAACTAAACAGGAATTAAGGCAAAAAGGCACACCTCAAGCAAACTAATCAAGGAATAGGCATACATATATAATACAATAAGTAAAAGTATTAAAAGAAAAGTTTAATTCAAAATATGCTGATGATCACATGATATATGCTGATTAAAAATAGTAAGTTTGAAAGCGGTATATATAGTAAGCAAAAAAATCTAGCATCATATAAATATGTATAAGTGAGAAGGTAAGCAAAATATAGCTGACTGAAATAACATGCATCAATAACATAATAAACAGTAAACTAAAACTGAAACTGGTATGTAAGCTGCCATATCAAAAAATTAGCCAATCGGGCCCAGATAAAAATTCCTAAAGCCTTTTTAGGCTAGGGCAGACAGAACAGAACATCATAACTAAAGATGCAGTAAATACAAATGCAGAATCTTTTAGTTATTGTATATTTGTTTTCGTAGACACATCCAAAAATAGTTGAGGAGTCAAACACATCTACAAGACTATACAGGTTCCAAGCTTAACACACACTCCTCAATGTATAATGTTAAGCATCCTTATTACTCCTTACCCCTATTCATTAGGGTAAATGTGCACCAGAACCTACCATACTATACTAACCTAATTCAATTGCTATCCTAATTATTCTTGTTTTCATTTTATGCACAAAGTTTTCTTACATGGCATGTCCAAGAAAACAAGCACAAAATACAAGGAATGTGTAGCTCAAAATCAAGTAGTTAGCAAGGGACTCTTCTATACATGGTGACAATATTATTATCTAATTAACCATTCTAACTATTCTAAGTTACATAAGTTCAGGATCTCCAATTCCTACTATTGATTGTAACTTAGAAATGCAACCTTATAGATTACAAAATATTATGAGTAGCTAGGTCCTAATATGATTAAATCAATAATGACTATGTAAGTTAAATAATAAATCACCACGACCTAGTTTATGAGTTTAGACGTTCTAGACTAAAACCTAACCAAAATCTATTAAGCTAGAGATTGTGGATTGAACACCACAAGATTGAGCTTAATCACATAATCCCAAAGGTAAAACTTAAGATCTAGGTTTCAATCTAGATGTGATCCATTGATTAAGGCAAATCCTATTTAGCAAAAATCAAATTTAATAGGATGATTTTCCTATTTTGAATCTAAGGTTAAAAGATAAAATAATCAAAATTAAGTTAAAAAATCTAGAAACTAATAAAACCAAGGATTCATTCATTGAATAATCTCATTATTTAATGAATGAAATCTATCCTATGATCTAGTCCTAGTCTTAGGAATAGTCCTAATGTGATGTGAAAGATCCTAAGGAAAAGACTTAGAGAAAATTTTATAAATTTAACCAATTTTATTGAAAGGCTAATTTTATTCACTTAAAAAGATTCTAATATAGTTCTAATATTGATTTTAGTGATTCAATAGACAATTTAGGGGTTAAGGATGCTTAACCTAAATTTTGGGCAAAATGACAATTTTGCCCCTACTTAAGGGTCCAAGAAGCTACTTTTTGAATTAAGACTTCAAATTAGAATTTCTCATTGCCAAATAATTTCTTACTTTCTAACATGAAGATAGACAGTAAGTACACTAAATTTGGATAAGAAATAGGTCATACATGTTCAAACTAAAGTTTTTGACCTAAGGAGTATTTTAGTAATTTGCACTTAAGGAAATCTAATTTCTTATGAAGTTTACTGTTGGTTACTATTCAAAGGTTCTATAGAGTCCAAGAACACTAAATGCTGAGGTGAATTAGCTAAGTTATAGAGGTCTAAGATTTAGGGGCAATTCGATAATTTTCTAAGGGTCAAAGGGGGCAAAAACTGAACTTTTCCGTTTGAGGCCCAAATTCAGCAAACTCAATTTCTATAGCTTTCCTATAACACACTAAGTGTGTTAACAAGGAGTAAACCCAAATTAGAGCTCAATTGATCAAGTTATGGCCTATTTAGGGTTTGGGGTATTTTGGTCATCTCTAATTTTTTAGGGTTCAGAACATAAATATTATTTCAAATTATTATTGGCACTGAAATTATAAGCTATCTAGCACTTTAAATTTTTTGATTTGGAGTCTAATTGACTAAGATGTGGGCTAATCAAGATCTAAGGTTTTAAGGATAATTAGGATAGGTCATAAAAATCATTAAGCAAACTATTGGTCAAACAACAAAGTTAATACTATCAGGGTGTCCTAATGTTCTCCTGATTACTTTAAGACCCATATTAGATAGGGTTGGATCACTAGATACAAAGTTATGAGGATTTGAAGTTTTGGTTTAAGTGAGAGGATGTCATAAAATGTCACTATGTTATCTAGGCATCTTATAGGAAATCTGATACTACTAGAATATTCCTCTCATTTTTTTGATTAAAATGAGATATATATTTGCTATGTTTGGACTTATAGGTTAAAAGTTATTAATGATTAAAGTCCTATGATTAATTTAATTAAATATGAATTAATTAGGCTACTGATTGCATTATAAAATTAAATTAATTAAACATGATAAATAAAATAAATTAAAATGGCGGCGAGACTTATGGCTAGACGCGTGGCAGCCGCGGATTCGATGAGCAGAGCAGGGACCCACGGATGCCATGCGGCACTCACCTAAACGTGGTAAGACTGCAGCGGGCCCCATGAGTCCAGCCAAACTGACAGGGGCAGACATTCGTCAGCGCTGCATTGGACACGAGTCGACAACGAAACCCGCTCGGCGTCAGCGGAGCTGACCGTGGGCCCCACACTAGCGTCCATGGACAGGGCCAAAACGTTGCAGCTTCGGAGGCTGATAGCACACCCATGGCGAGCCCCACCTCTAGCTGATGATGGACATGTGAACCCGAACTTCTCCTCATTGGTCAGGCTCGACCCGACCCGATCCACGAGTACCTTCTCCTTTGCGACAGACCCCGACTTGCATGGCTAGGGATTTAAGTTTGAGGTCCTTCCCGACGAAACTAGGGCCCGGCCCACACGGTACCGGTAAGGGCTCGATGAGGATGACTTATCAAGGGTTGAGTCGACATGGATGGTGGCTCCGTCTGGCTTTAGGACCTAACCCTAGGAACCTAAGGTTCAGGAATGAAGGGCCTAACTATAACAACCCAAGTTGTTACCCTTATCAATTAAGACTAATCTCCATCCTAATATTGATCCTAAAGTGTTAATCAAGTCATTAGGAGTCATCCACTAAGACCTAGTCCAAATCAGGAGTCAAATAGATCAAGTCCTAATTTTTGGGAAATCCAGAAACTCTAGAAAATGACATATAAATTGACCTTAGATCAAAAATTGGACTTCGCCATTGCGCTCATTACCCCTAATTAGCTTGGGGTGATGTTTTCGAGTAAATCGGAAATAGTCAAAATTTTGACGAATATTTTATTAATATTTAATACCCTAAAAATTGGAAAATTAAATACTCGTTGGAACTAAAATCTGACTTTACCGTTATGATCCTCACCCTCGGATTAGCCAAAGGTAAAATTTTGGGATTTTTCAGAAGTCGTTGAATTTTCTTGAATATTCTAATATATTTAAATTAATTAGAAAATTAAGGTATTTATTTTGACCTCAAAATCGAAATCCAACTTCGCCATTACGATCATCACCCTCAAATTAGCTCGGGGTGATATTTTGGATGTATTTGGAAGTTATCGGATTTTCACGAATATTTTAATATAATTAAATACCCTAGAAAATAGAATAATTAAATAATCGTTAGAATCGAAATCCGACTTCGACTTTGCGATCATCACCCCCAAATTAGCTTGGGGTGAATTTTTAGGAATTTTCGGAGCGCGTTTCTAAAATTAGAATTTTTTATTAATTAAAGGAATAAATAGTTATTTATTCTTAATTATATTTTTTTTCCTTTTCCTTCTTTCTCTCTCCAAGTTAACTATTCCATTCGGCTAGCCTTTACCTCCACTTTCGGCTGATCCATCTCCTTCTCTCTTATTAATTGAAAGCTTTGATGGCTATGACCATCCCTCTTGCTTCCCCCCTCCTTAATGGCAATGTTTGATGGCTATGGTCATCCCTCTTCCTTCCCTCCCTCCTAGCTCATGATGGCTTTCCCCCTTCATTCTCCTCCTATAAATAGAAGCTCAGCTCTTCCTCTCCATTTTTGGCTATCAAGCTAAAGCTCCCAAGCTTCCACCCTTCACCCTATTGTTGAGCTTTTGTGCTAAAGATGAAGAAGAAGAAGAAAAAGTTCCTCCTCCAAGCTTTCCAAGGTTCCTTCTTCCTCTTCTAATGGCTAAGGTACCCAATTGTTTTAATTCCTTAATCATTTCATTCCTCTATTATGCTTATTCGCATCTTTAGACATCCATGATTAGTATGTAAGCCATTATAGTTCTTCAAAGTAATTTACCTCATGCTCTATTTTTCGTCCATTCTGCACACCCCTGCCTTATCACTATTGTTCATATAGCTAGAATGATCCGTTTGTACCAATTTTGGTATCAATGGAAAGGTATTGGAAAAATCTTTCCATTGATATATGACACCACTTATGGAATGTCCTGGATTGAGAGTATTTGAGCTCAAAATATGACCCATCACGGTTTTCGCACAGACGAAATCACCGTCGGGTGCTACAGCGCGTCGTACCGTCCAGAGAATTCATTTGACCATACCTTAGTCATTTAGACTCCAAATCCAAAACTTTAAAGTGCTAAATAGCTTATAATTTCAGTTCCAACAATAATCTAAAATAATATTTAGGTTCTAAATCCTAGAAAATCTAGAAATGACCAAAATACCCCTAACCTTAATTAGGTAATAACTTGACCAATTGAAGTCCAATTTGGGTCTACTCCCAGTTAAAGTACTCAGTATGATATAGGAAAGCTATAGCCACTGAGTTTGTTGAATTTGGACATCAAATAAAAAGTTAGCTTTTTGACCCCCTTAGCTATGAAAATTACCAAATTGCCCTTGGAAATTGAAATGGCTATAACTAATTCATTATACCTCAAAATTTAGTGTTCTTGGACTCTATAGACTTCTTGAATAGCAATAAAAAATAAATTGCATAAAAATTTAGATTTTATTAGGTGTAATTTACTAAAATACCCCTTAGGTCAAAAACTTTAGTTTTGACTCATAGGACTCATTTCATATCCAAATTTGGTGCACTTATTGTCTATCTTTATGTTAGATAGTAAGGAATCTTTTGATAATAAGAAATCCCAATTTGGAGCCCTTAATCAAAAAGTAGCTTTTTGGACCCTTAAGTAGGGGCAAAATGGTCATTTTGCTCAAAATTTAGGTTAAATATCCTTAACCATTAAAATACCCTTTGAAATTATTAAAATTAGTAATAAAACTAATTTAGGATCAATTTAAGTCATAAATCTCTCAATTGGGATAACCTGTAAAATATCTCAATTTTAAGTTTGAAAATCCCTAAGGTTAATATGCCTTACTTAGCTAAAATCCATCTCTAACCTCCCTAATTAAATAAAATCAACAAGTGTGAAGAAATTCAATCAACTCTTAGAAATTTTCTAAGTCTTATTATTATGAATCCTCACTTCACCTTAGGATCCGTTCCATAAGAATATGATTAAATATTAGGTTAGATTTCTTGCATTAAATAATGGGGTTATTCAATGAATGAATCCTTAGTTTTATTAGTTTCTAGATTTTACAACTTAATTGGATTATTTTGTCTTTTAACATTAGATTTAGGATAAGAGATTCATTTTATTATGTTTGATTTACTTAATAGGATTTACCTCAATCATTAGTTCATATTTACATTTAACCTAGATCTTAAGTCTTACCCTTGGGATTATGTGATTAAGCTTAATCTCGTGGTGTTTAATCCATAATCTCTAGCATGGTAAATTTTGGACTAGCTTTTAGTTGAGAATGTCTAAGCTCATAAACTAGGCGTGAAGATTTCTTATAGTCAACATTGATTTAATTATATTAAGACCTAGCTAGTCCTAATATTTTATAACATATAAGGACGTACTTCTATGTTACACTCGATAGTAAAAATTGGAGATCCTGAACTTATGTAACTTTGAATAGTTAGAATGTTTAAATTAGAAAATAAATGATATCACCATATTTAGTAGAGTCTCTTGCTTACTACTTGATTTTGTGCTATATATTCCTTGAACTTTGTGCTTTTTTTCTTTGAACATGTCATATAAGAAAAATATTATTGCATGAAAAAAATGAAAACTTATAATATTAGGAAAACATTTGCATTTGGGTTTAGTACATGGTGGATTATGGTGCACATTACTCTAATGAACAGGGGTAAGGAGAGATCAGGATACTTAACATCACTCATTGAGATGAGTGTGTTAAGCTTGGGACCTGTTCAGTCTTGTATACATGCTTGACTCCTCAGCTTTGAAATTATGCTCAGAAACAAAAGTAAAATAACTAAAAGATATTTGCATAGTATTATCTGCATCTTCAATCATATTGTACTATATTGTGATAGTATGTCAGCCCTAGCCCATAAAGACTATGGGAATATATTGGGCCGAAATGGCCAATTCTTTTTGATATGGCAGTTTGTACATTCTTTACAGTTTTCAGCTTACTGTTTATTATATTGTTAATGCATTTTATTTCAATTAGCTGTATTTTTCCTATGTTACCCGCTTACTTGAGTAGATGCATATATAAGATGCTAAACTTTACTACTTATTATATGTACCATTTTCAGATTTATATTTTAAATTAGCATATGTCATATGATCATCAACATATTTAGGTTAGAGTTTTCTTTTCATTATTTTCACTTACTGTATTATATATGTATGCCCTACCTTGTTTAGTTTACTTGAGATGTACTTTTGCCTCAATTCTTGCTTAGTTATAAATATTATATTTATAACTTATCCTCATCCCATTGTATGCTTACTTGCTCCCATGCTAGATAGATGTTTCATTTGGTTTAGAGTAAAATGGTGATATTAACGAATGCTTAATAAACTACTTGCCTAAAATGTACTTAAGCAATTTGTCTAATAAGATTTTTCTTTTATAAGCTGGGGCCCGGTATTGTGAAACCGATAATGTCAGATCTTGTTCAGTTAGAGGAGCCAGTGCCTGAGGAGGAGCCTTATTTAGAGGAGGTGTAGCAGCCTGGTGCAGAGGACCTCTAGTTGCCATCTTCTTCATTGTGAGGACAAGCGATATTATCATTTTCAGTCTTCTAAACTTTAATTAAATGATGTAATAATACAGGTACTCGTGACTGTGTTTACTTTCTGCACATTATTACTTTCTGAGATATTTCATTTTATTTCATGGTTGGTGTATGATGAATGGATATAATCCTTACTTCTTATTACTTTCGCACTTTGTATGAATAAATAGATTTAGTGATTGATTTTCATAAATATTATGTGCACATCCTTCCCCTATTATTAGATTGTGGACCTTACCTAATCCAATGTTAAGTGAGGGATTTGCCAGAGTGACACTCCACTCCTTAGTTTAATGATTGCGAACTTAGAGAGCAAAGCGCCATGTTGGTATCAGAGAATTCCATAAGGTGTCAGATTAGAAATTGTATTCCACTCTACCTAATGAATGATTCTTCTGCCAATCAATCATTAACTAAATACTAGAGTTACATCTAAAGCACCATAATCATGAGCTCAGAATAATAAGAGTATAGAATAGAAAATGGATTCATAAGTAATAGAAATTAAGTAGGAACAAACTTAAGTATAATATATAGCTAACTAATTTAAATTAAACCTTCATGAGATTTACAAGATCAAGAACTTGAGATGTTAGGACTTAACTTCCACATTAAGATGTATAAATCCCTATAGGATTACAAACCAATAATTAGGTCTTAAATCACTCTTAAGTAGTTACCTTTCACTTTTTAAATTTTGTCTCCAGAAGGATAATAACATCACAACTACGTTTAACAATCACTAAAGCTAATGATATTTTCCTTAGGAGTCTAAAATATAAATTGTCCCCAAGGTAAGTGGGAGTACATCCTGGACGTTCATCCTCCACTCCCCTTGCTTTCCATAATTTCTCAGGAGATATTAACACTCTGGGTAAAGCTGCTAAGAGCCTTAGTAGATAGTGATCTAAAGTAAAAGAGATAGCATGTTATAATCTTCTATTTTATGGATTTCTGAAGATGTATTGTCTTTAATTCAGATTATAGGAAATCAAAGTCATGAATCCTGGATAGAGCCTCTCTCCTGCTCCCTCCAGCACTTCATCTAGCGAGGTAAGTGCCTTGTTGGAAGCGGTCAAAATAATGGTGGAATCCTACCAAAAATAAGCAAAATCCAGCCAAAGGCAGGCAAAGAAGGTTGCAGATGCTTAGGCCAAGCAGGCCGCGAGAATGGAATGGTTGCTGGTAGCTCAGATAAGCTAGAACCGCACTGCGGCAAAAGTTGACCCAACATTACAATACTCTCATCAGCATCACATACAGTCCGCAGATGGACTGCTACATAGCTTCCTCCGCTTGAGACCCCCCACCTTCAAAGGGAGTCTCTTTGTAGTTGACACCGCCACCTGGATAAAAATGGTGGAAAAGAATCTGACAAGCATCAAGTTCCCTAACTCAGAGGTGGTCCATCTTACTAACCACCTTCTACAAGATGAGGTCGAATACTGGTGGGACACCACCCGTAGCACACAGTTTGCCGAGGTAACACTAGAGGACATTACATGGGATGAATTCATTGAGGCCTTCCAGGCTTAATTCATCCCTCTATCCGCCAAACACCGCTTGGGAGACATGTTCCTGATATTACAACAGGGTGACCGATCTGTATCTTCATACGAAGCAGAATTCCGTTGCCTTGCAAGATTCTCTACCAGGTTAATCCCTACTGTGCCAGATTGCTGCCACTGATTTCAGAGCGATTTGTGACCCTCCATTAAAAGCCAAGTGATCCCCCTACACATAACAGACTTTGCGAAGCTACTTGAAACTGCCAAGGTAGTAGAGCAAGACCAGACTAGGGAAGGACCCAAGAGGAGTATCGGGTCCACTTCATTCCAACTGAAACCTCCCAAACAAGCCAGGGTATATCAACTCAAAGCCGAAGCTCCCCCTGCCAGTCTGTTCAATGGTTGCACGAAACCACACCCGTATGGTCAGTGTTACCATGGGAATAATGTCTGTTTTACTTGCGGACGGCTAGGCCACTGATTCTATCACAGTACAGCTACAGAAACAATTGATGGTGAGACAAATAATGTCCCATGCCCAAATGCACCTCAGCCACCTCCACTGTAGACCTATAACAATAGGCCTGTCGATCCTGCATGTGTGTACACCCTCACACCAATTGAGGCTAGGGGGCTTTGATCCGTCTCACCTCCCTAAAGGTGTAGAGATTGAGCCTTGGGTCTAGAATGGCCTTTATGGGGAGAATTGTCTCCCCACAGTAACCCCAAAATGAGAACTCTCAGGTGAGTAGGGTATGGCTGATCCAGACCGCCTCACAGAGGGCTTCGGGTCCCCATCGACGCGCCTGACCAAGGTGAACATGTAGCGATTGTTGATTGGTCGTGCCGTGGTCGATATGTGCCACGAAGGCTCGGGGACGAAGACCCTGTGTGGGTCGGGCCGACCCTCGTGTTTTAAATTCTGGCCGAACCTATTTTAAATAATATCCGAATAATTGGAATTATTTTCCTTAAGAAAAATAATTCAATTACTCCAATCATAGGGATTTAATTAAATAAAAATATAGAATGTATTAGTGAAATAACTTTCAACCCACTAGTCCAAACCCTATAATATTATAAATCAAACTGATCAGAAAATCCTCAAGAATAAGAATATAAAATAATATTGAACATCTAATAGCTTGATTTTCTGTTTTAACCTAATTATTACAGAACTTGATTAGGATGGATTAGCAATTATACTTAGCCAAATTGCATGTTTAGGGTGCCATTAGTTTTCTTATGAAGAGTAGGATGAATGTGCTATATGAATTTTTTTTTATCTCTGTATTTCAACTTATGTACTAATCTTGTTAAACCATGATTAGTGAAAATTAGGGTTTTAACAACTAGATCTTAACAAACCGAGTCTTTGATTAATTGTATGAAAAAATAGAACTTATGTATCAAGTTGTATGAAATTCTGATGGTTAGATTTGTAATTATGTGCTAATCCTTTTGAATTGGTTTAGGGTTTGATTAGCACTAATTACTTTCTATTTTTATGAATTTTTCTATTAATATGCTTCATGATAGTAAGGTAGATATATTGAAACTAAGTATACTGAATTATGATGTATAATTTAAATAAACCTAAAATGGAGAACTTAAACATCTAAATTAATCTTAAGAAGTCTTAAGACTTTGACCAAGCTATTAAGACTTAACCTAGGGCTGAGATTGCCACCAATAATACATCCCTAATCCACTGATTTGACATTTGACTTATAACTAAACACTTGATCTTAATTAGATATGGGTGGGAGTCAAACCCTTACTTGTTTAACTAAGGTCCAAACTCTTAAACTCAATTAAATTAATTTGATTATAATATAATACAACTAACATTATTCCAATAATGCATCTATTTTGGTATTGATCTTAAACATTTAAATTAGACATATTAAGTTTAATAATCAAACCATGTGATTGAATAATCTGAATCTAAGCTTTGAATCCTTAATTTTCTCTTAAGTAAGACCATTAGCATAAGAAGACTAATAAAATTGTATTGATTTGATAAAGTGATCTAACTCTAATAACATCCTTGATTTAAATCCCATAATCTTAGAATAAGTTATGATCAGATGACTTACTCATCTAATATGATCACTTTAAATCTAAATGATAAGTAAATCCTAGAGTGTCAGTATTTAGAATTAAGAGTGTGAGATCTTAAGTATCTCACCATAAGATCGTCTCTGAAATATTATAAAGACCTAAATTAAATATACCTTGAGGTAGGAAGGACCTTTTGCAAACTTATTGAGGTAGACTCTTAGATGATACATTTTACCTTAGAAATTGATCTTACTACCTTGTGGTAGAACTCACCTAAGCTACTTACAGTGAACCCTCTCCTTACGATAGAATCTATAATGTGTGATCTTTGATTATATTTCTTGGAGCCTTGTATAGGACTTACCCACTTAGCATGGAGATTAATAGTTTTGATAAAACCTTATTGATTAAATAAAGTTGCCCAAACCTAGGTTATTATTTGGTGTAGTATGGTATACCCATAGTACTGGATTATTTCAGTAGAGTTCAGGATTGGTTGAGTCACTCTAAGTAAGATTTATCTTTGGGCTATCATGCGGGCTTAGGCGGATATAATCTCGCTTAGAGTAAATCAATCTATCCTAATAGTGTTATAAATGGGAACTTATTCCTTAGTTTGATTAAAATACAAATCGCCATCGGGTGATGCCTCCTAGCGAAGATCGCTTCAATAGGTGTGGCTTAAACAAACTAAGTAATTCGGGTCACCTTCTTTAAGACGCTAAGTATGCTTGTGAATTGGGTATCTTAATATCTTAGCTTGAGATAAAAAGTTGCCATCGGGTGATGCCTCCTATTGAAGATCATTTTGTTAGGGTGGCTTAATCAAACTAAGAGTTAAGGACTACCCTTCTTGGAAACACACTATATATGTGTATATTACCACCCATCTGATGATCTATAACTAAAATATCAACTTTAACCAATTTGTGTTCTAGAAGCTAGGAGTCAAAATCCTTTTAGCAGGATTCTACACAATGGAGACTTTGAAATTGTTATTAGTATTCAAGCATTTATGGATTTAGGATTTAACTCATGTAGAATAGAAGCATGAACATAAGCATGAGTTGGAGCATGATGAATGATTTCAGTAGTGATGTATGAATATCAATGATAATTTATGGGTTGCAAAATGTTGCATACATTGACTGGGGAATTTCAGGATGCATCGGTATCACAGTAAATTGTATTCCCAACTGGATGTATGTGTACATTGGACCGTACAACTCATTGCCTTTCAGTGATAGTTCTGTTACTCATTTGTAGCATACCGTGTTGTGGCATATTTGGATGCATGATTTAAGTGACATATAGTATTGCTATGAACATTGTTACATTGGCTTATGAGCATTTGATGTTTTCACTAATTTTTAGTATTCAAATTTTAGTTCAATTTTATGTTGTACAGTCTTTACAGTTTCAGTTAGTTAGTGCCTTTTTTTTTTAGCTTTTCTACAGCTTTCTTTACTTCACTGTTCACTTGTATTTACTTTAGTACTGCTTAGCTTAGTTGCATGTGTTAGACTTCTTATCTAACATGAGGTACTTTTGGGATCTGGCAATTTGCTAGATCCCGAGCAGCTCGTTGAGGCAGGACCGAAGGACTTACAGCAGATCCAGGAGGAGTACGTTGAGCCTTAGTGGACTTGTCTTCTATCTTTTACTTTACTACTTTAGTACTTTAGATAGACTTTACTTTTGTGTCATTTAAATCAGTTTGTAATAATTCTAGATGTATTTTACTTTTCTTTTATGAGATGAATATTTATTATTGCTCTGTGATTAATATATTCTAGATGTTTTGCTTTAGCTTCCGCACTCTGTTATTTCTCTATTATACTTAGTATTGTGATGTGATCAGCATACTGGAAATGCTGATATATTGATAACGCATATTAGATTCATATTTACCTCTTTAAATCCAATGTACGTATTCATCTAATACTTAAGGCAAGTGTCCTATATTTATCTTAAGTATTGACTCAAGTGAGCTACGCATTCGAGAGACATCCTATCCCGAGAAGTACCGTCTAAAGATTGTAGAGATTCTACTGAGGGTATCAGTGAGTCATTGGTGGTATTAGATTTATAGGAGATTAGCTCGAATGAGCTACATAGTCACATATAATGACTTCTGTGCTGCCTTTTGGGTAGAGTATTGTAACTAGGATTTCAGAGATCTGATTATGTCATTTTCTTTATCTCAGTTATATGTTTTGTGGATCCATGCATCTTCTCTTTTGAAAAAGAAATGAATGAATGAAATTATAGTAAAAATTTTATATTTTTAAATTCATACTTTCATTTACAGTCATGAATCCTAGCTCTCCATCTGCTTCTACTCCAATTAAGAATATGGTCACATCGTCAGGCGGACCTAAAGAGTCTAACCCTATGGTCAGTTTAGTGAAGGCCCTAATTAATTGCAATGCACAACGAATGCAAAAGACACGTGCTCTTATCCTCTCTATTAGACAACAACCTGCACCCTAGTCAGGGTTCTCATCATCTTCCCACTATACGAGCGATAGAATCCTACACAGTTTTCTTTGTCTCCGAACTGCTATGTTTAATGGAGCGCTGAATCCTATGAACACAGTAAACTGGCTTAAGATGGTCGAGAAGAATCTGGGCAGTATCAAGTGCCCTAACTCTGAAGCCATCAACTTAATAATTCATCTATTATAAGAAGAAGCTGAATACTGGTGGGAGAACGAGCTGAACAACAAATTTGCTGATTTTGAAATAGAAGACATTCCCTGGGACATGTTTTTAAAAGCATTCCGAGAAGCGTTCATCCCAGTCTCATCTCATGCAATTTTGGAGGATGAGCTCCTCCATCTCACTCAAGGCAATAATTCTGTGTTTGGCTACGAACAAGAATTTTGAAGATTGTCACGCTTTGTCTCAGATCTAGTTAGAACGGAAGCATCCAGATGCCACCGTTTCATGAAGGGTCTGAGAGACTCTATTGAAGCCTTGTTGGTATCCCGTCAGATCAAGGCTATGATCGAATTGATCGAAGCTGCTCGTCTTCAAGAAGGATTCCAAGGTCAATTGGACCGGAAAAGAAAAGCAATAGTTATGCAGCTAAGAAAAGAATGCTTTGGTCATCATAAGAGGGCAAAAGTATATAACATAGAAACTGAACAATCCCAATCCTAGAACTTTGAGTGTAAACAATTTCATTCGTATGAAAAGTGCTACCACTTCGGTAGGGTATGCTTTACTTGTGGTCATAGCGCCCACCATTATTTCAATTGTAATGAGAAGAACACAATCAACGGGGTGCCCATCAATCACTCCCATCATAAATAAGTATTCCAAGCACAGCCAAGAAATAGTCGAGAGCCTGCTTCTGCTATAATGCCAGGTACTACTACGAACTCTAAAGCAATTGTACCAATACAAAAGCTGAGCTATGATCATCAGGGTCAAAGGCCCCAGAATAAACAACCTACAGCTCCTGCAAGAGTGTACATGATAACACCCTCCTCTGCTCTTGAGGATAATGATTTGGTGTCAGGTATGCTTTAAATTAACTTTTAATCAGTTCTTACTATTTCAGTAATCAGTCTTTACCACTTCAGTACTTTCAAATATTTGAGTAGATATTCCTTAAGTTATTATAATCATAGGCATCTTATCAATAAATGATAGATCTTGTCACATTCTGTTCAACACATGAGCGAGCCATTCCTTTATGTCATAAAATTTGGCTATAAATCTTAAGCTACCAACCTATCAATTAGCAAACTCGTTGAACATCGGGTTGTCTTCCAGAGCCTGTATACAGTCCCGACAATTCTGTAACATAGATATTCCTATTGGTGAACAAAATTATGGAGCTAAATTAATTGTATTGCCAATCACAAACTTTGATATAATCTTAGGCATAAACTGGTTGAGTGAACATGGTGCTTCCGTAAATTTCCAATAGAAGAAAATAACTTTGGGCAGTGGAAGTAAAGCAAAATTGTTCATTAGAAGATTTAGCACCCAAGCATCATTGATCAATGCAATAACAGCAGAAAGGCTAGTCACAAAGGGATGCGTTGCGTATCTTGTAACAATGTTGGGAGAGAAGAAAGAAGTCATGCGTATTTCTGAGAACTGAATAGTTCGTGAATTTTTTGATGTTTTCCCTGAAGATCTACCCAGTCTTCCTCCTATTACAGAAGTGGAATTTACTATAGAATTAATTCCTAGTACACAACCGCTGTCAAAGGTTCCGTATTGTATGGTACCAAAAGAACTTCAAGAATTGAACAAACAACTTCAAGAACTATTGGAAAAAGGTCTTATTCGTCCAAGTTCATCCCCTTGGGGAGCGCCAGTTGTATTCGTGAAAAAGAAAGATGGATCGATGAGAATGTTCATTAATTACAGGGAACTAAATAAGGTAACTATCAAGAACAAATACCCTTTACCTCATATCGATGACCTATTCGATCAGTTATCTGGAGCTAAAGTTTTCTCAAAGATAGACTTGCGATCAGGATATCACCAATTGCAAGCTAAAGATTCATATATTGAGAAAATGGCATTTAGGACCCGCTATGGACATTATGAATTTTTGGTAATGTCCTTTGGCTTAACAAATGCACCATCCATTTTTATGGATTTAATGCAATGTGTGCTGAAAGCGTATTTAGATAAATGCATCATCATCTTCATCGATGATATCCTGATTTATTTAAAAAGCAAAATGGATCACAAAGACCATATGCATTAGTATTAAAAGAGCTTTGAAGTCATGAATTGTATGCTAAGTATTCCAAATGTGAATTCTAGCTTGACTCAGTCACTTTCTTGGGCCATGTCGTGGATTCTCAAGGGATCAAATTCGATCAATATAAAGTGAGCGCAGTTCAAGATTTATCACAACCAAAATGCATGACCGATATCAGAAGTTTCCTGGGACTAGCAGGGCACTATAGAAAATTTGTAAAAGGCTTTTCACAAATTGTGTCTCCTCTCACGAAGTTAACGCAGAAAGCAGTACCATTTGTCTGGAGTCTAGAGTGTGAGAAAGTATTCCAATCATTAAAAGATGCCCTTTCCTCTACACCAGTTCTAGCTTTACCTAAAGAAGACCTTAACTACCAGGTCTATACCGATGCATCTGGCATAGGTATGGGATGTGTGCTGATGCAGGAAGGAAAAGTTATAGCCTATGCATCTCATCATTTAAAACCACATGAAAAGAACTATCCTGTCCATGATCTTGAATTAGTAGCCATAGTTTTTGCTCTGAAAATCTGGCGTCATTATCTATAAGGCATCCAGTGTTCCATATTCATCGATCATCAGAGCTTAAAGTACATCTTCACCCAGTGTGGGTTAAACTGCCGACAACGAAGATGGCTTGAGTTAATAAGTGATTATGATTCATGCATCTAGTATCATCTAGGAAAAGTAAATGTCGTAGCAGATGCACTCAGTTGTCATGCTACTCTATCTTCCATGATATCATCAAGTTCTCTAAGAAAATAATTCTAAAAGCTTGAAATAAGGCCAGTTCATGGTGCTATGTTAAGCACCCTGATATCCATGAGTTCGGTTGAGCCCACAATTCATCACGATGTCTATATCTTTCAAACCAAGGATGAACATTATCTGAAGTTTAAAGTAGACATTAAAAGTGGTCATCTCTTTGATCTTCAGCTTCGAGGTAATGTAATCTATCAAAGAGATCATCTGTGGATTCCCAAATCTATGCATCAAGAGGTTCTGGTAGAAAGTCACAATTATGGCTATCAAGTACATCCTAGCAGTACCAGGATGTATGAAGGCCTAAAGAAATCATTCTGGTGGCCTGAAATGAAGAAGAGTGTGGCCTAGTTTGTAGCAAAGTGTCACACTTGTAACTTATTTAAAGTCGAACACCAAAAGCCTGGAGGACTTCTTCATCCTCTAGCAATTCCTGAATAAAAGTGATTTGATATTTTTATGGATTTTGTTATGGGTTTACCTAAATCCAGATCCTGTGCCAATTCAATTTGGGTCATTGTCGATCGACTGACCAAATTAGCACATTTCATTCCTATGCGTCAAACTAATTCTGTGGAGAAATTAGCAAAGCAGTATATCAAGGAGATTATCAGGCTCCATGGAATTCCTAGATCTATCGTATCTGATCGAGATAGCCATTTCACTTCTAAATTCTAGCAAGCAGTGTATCAGGACTTGGGGACTATTCCAAGCATGAGCATTGCTTTTCACCCTCAGACTGATGGTCAAATGAAAAGAGTCAATCAAGTCTTGGAAGATCTTCTTTGTCTCTATATTTTGAATTTTGGAGGCTTTTAGGAAGATCATCTTCCTCTAATAGAGTTTACATACAATAATAATTTTCAAGCGAGTATTGGCATGGCTCCATATGAAGCTCTGTATGGTAGGAAATGCAGTACTCCTTTAGTATGGTCTGAAACAGGCAATGTTCAACTATATGGTTCTGATTTAGTTGAAGAAACTAATCATAAGATTCAACTGATCCAGCAAAGAATCAAAGCAGCTCAAGATCACCAGAATAAGAATCATAATGCTCATCACCATTCTCTGGAATTTGATGTTGAAAATTTTGCGTATCTTTAAGTCAGTCTGATGAAAGGTGTGTTTCATTTTGGTGTAGCCGGGAAGGTAAGTCCCGCTACGTCGGACCTTTTGAAATATTAGAAAAGATTAGTTCTGCAGCTTATCGATTGAAGCTTCCTGAAGATTTCTCTGCAGTCCATAATGTGTTCCACATCTCCTCTCTGTGAAGATGTCTTTGCAACCCATCTCATCTAATTCAACTTCTAGCCAGATCTTTCTTATATGGAGGAGCCAATTAATATCTTAGCTTAGGATCAAAAGCAGCTGAGAAATCGCTCAATCCTAATGGTAAAGGTTCAGTGGAGGAATCACTCTTTAGAAGATTCTACTTGGGAGAAAGAGGTAGATATGAGAAGAAAGTATCCCAATCTCTTTGAAAATCTAGGTACCCAATAACTTTCCGAATTTTTTCTTCAAAATTCTGCATATTGTCTTCTCTCTTGAGATGATGCCGAGGATAACATCGTTCTTAAGTGAGGAAGTTTGTAACATCCCTAGGTTGTTACTCTGCTAATATATATAGCTTAATTAATCTTAAATTTCAATACTATTATTTTTAGAACATCAAATTGAGCCTATCTAGGAAATTTGAAGTTCATTGGACTTCTCTAGGTCTAAAATGGCATTTTGATCAGTCTAGATGCCCTAGATTATACCTAAAATATTTTGAGCTCAGAATTAAAATCTAATTGTATTTTTGAATTCCTCACCCCCAAATTAGCTAAGAGTGAAAGTTTGGTATAATTTGGAAATCATTTGGGCCATAATTCACATTTAATTAAAATGATCTAATTGCATAAAAGGGTTCCTAACTTTTCTAAATTGCAAATATACCCTTTAAACTAATTTAACAGCCGGTATCTGCTGTGCAGACCCAAGCGATCCGCTGTGGAGTCTGGGTCACACGACAATGGAGTCCCGTTGATCTCACCATCGAGCCTTTAGATCCCACGGTCCGGATTTAATTCCTTGAGATAGCAGATCTATGTTAGATTAAACCATGAATCCTACTGCCAGGATCACTCCCGTGATTGGCCATTAGGATCCGAGCGATCCCAGCCGTAGCGCCATCTGATCGATAAATCAAACGACATCTGAAGGTCCCCCTACTGTGGACCTTCATCATCCTCTCACCCGCACCTGATAGGGAAGATCCCCCTGTACTGCCAGCTGCCGAGCCAGTCCCCCACTCCCGCATCCACCTCAATAGACCATTGCAACCTCCCCAATTGGGCCTCATTACCCAGCCAAGCTCGAACTGGAAATTCGAGAGCTCGATCATGGTCCAATCTTTCGGGTCTCTCTAGCCCGATGCATTACCTCTAGAAGCTTCCTAACCCTCTGTTGAGGCTATAAATAGCCTCAGCATTGCTCTATTTGATCTTTGCTGATCACTTGAGCTCTCTACATCTTTCACCATTACCGTCTATCTGAGCTTGCGTAGGCGATCCCAGGAGCTCTCGAACTGCTGATAGTAGGCTCTCGTGAAGTTCAGGATCCTTTGCAGTGTCTAGAGGCTCAGCTAAGGTCAGTCGAACCCTCTGCCAGCCGTGTCGAGCTCAACCAAGAAACTAGGTACCCTCATTTGCAAGTCTTGAGCCAATGAGGCTCGGACTCATCTCCATTTGATGTATATGGCTACGTATTGTCGTATCGAACCTAATGCTATCGTAATTGAGTCGTGAGCTAGCCCCGATCGATCAAATTGATCGATTGAGCTAAGCCCCTTATGGATGCCTCGGGTCGAGTAAGACCCCGGCGTTCCATCACACCTCAGGCCCTCAAACCACAGGGCTTCGATCCATCTCAGCTCCCTGAAGGTGTAGGGATCAAGCCCTGGGTTTGGCATGGCCTCTGTGGGGAGAATTGTCTCCCCATAGTAGCCTCATAGTGGGAGCTCTCAGGTGAGTAGGGTTTGGCCGATCCAAACTGCCTCACAGAGGGCTTCAGGTCCCCTTCGAGACACCTTACCACATTGAATGTGTAGCGATCGTCGATTGGTCGTGTCGTGGTTGGGAGGTGCCGGAATTGGACGATTAGGGTTCCCCAAATCGGGTCCTTCCATTGGGACGAAGGCTCAAGGACAAAGCCCCTGTGAGGGTCGAGCTAACCTGTGACCCACGCAGTGCGATAGTCCCGGGTCTTCGGGTCCCGCATATTTTGAATTTGGGCCGAACCCATTTTACATAATATTCGAATAATTGGAATTATTTTCCTTAAGGAAAATAATTTAATTATTCCAATCAAAGGGATTTAATTAAATAAAAATACAGAATGTATTAATGAAATAACTTTCAATCCACTGCTCCAAACCTTATGATATTATATATCAAATTGATCAGAAAATCCTCATGAATAAGAATATAAAAAAAATATTGAACATCTAATGGCTTGATTTTCTGTTTCAACCTAATTATTATAGAACTTGATTAGGATGGATTAGCAATTATACTGGACCAAATTGCATATTTAGGGTACCATTAGTTTTCTTATGAAGAGTAGGATGAATGTGCTAAGTAAATTATTTTTCTGATCTCTGTATTTCTACTTATGCCCTAATCTTGTTAAACCATAATTAGTGAAAATTAGGGTTTTAATCATTGGATCTTAGTAAACTGAGTCTCTGATTAATTGCATGATAAAATAGAACTTCTATATCAAGTTGTATAAAATTCTGATGATTATATTTATAATTATATGCTAATCCTTTTGAATTTGTTTAGAGTTTGATTAGCACTAATTACTTTTTGTTTTTATGAATTTTTCTGTTAATATGCTTCATGACAATAAGGTAGATGTATTGAAACCAAGTATACTAAATTATGATGTAGAATTTGAATAAACCTAATATGGAGAACTTAAATATCTCAATTAATCTTAAGAAGTCTTAAGACTTTGATCAAGTTATTAAGACTTGACCTAGAACTGAGATTGCCACCAATAATACATTCCTAATCTACTGATTTGACATTTGACCTATAGGCAAATACTTGATCTTAATTAGATATGGGTGGGGGTCAAACCCTAACTTATTTAATTAAGGTCCAAACTCTTAAAATTTATTTGATTATAAGATAATGCAACTGACATTATTCTAATAATACATCTGTTTTGGTATTGATCTTAATCATTTGAATTAGACATGTTAAGGTTAATAATCAAACCATCTGATTGAATAATCTGAACTAAGCTTTGAGTCCTTGATTTTCTCTAAGTAAGACCATTAGCATAAGAAAACTAATAAAATTATATTGATTTGATAAAGTGATCTAACTCTAATAATAGTAAAGAAAAAATACCCATTACCTCGTACCATCAGCTGCAAGTAAAGGATTCAGGTATAGTGAAGACTGCTTTCAGAACTAAATATGGCTACTATGAGTTTCTAGTGATGTCGTTTGGATTAACAAACGCGCCTTCTATCTTTATGGACCTAATGCAGCGCATCTTGAAACCATACCTTGACAAATCTGTCATCGTGTTCATAGATGATATTCTAATAAATTCTAAGATGAAAAAGGAACACGAGGTCATCTCAGGGCAGTATTGGAAGAACTAAGAAGCCACCAGCTATATGCCAAGTATTCGAAGTGCGAACTTTGGCTTGAATCTGCCGCCTTCCTTGGCCACATAGTAGATGATCAAGGGATCAAAGTAGATCAGAATAAGGTCAGCATAATCCAAGAATGGGTACAACCCAAGTCGGTGACAGAAATCAGAAGCTTCTTGGGTTTGGCCAATTATTACAGAAGGTTTGTGAAAGGTTTTTCTCAAATGGCCTCTCCACTCACCAAACTCACCCAGAAGGCTGTACCATTTGAATGGTCACCATCTTGTGAAGCAGCATTTCAGGCACTAAAATATGTGCTTACCTCTGCCTCATTCAAGCTCTTCCTAAGGAAGAAGTGAACTATCAAGTTTATACTGACGCATCTGGTATAGGTGTGATGACCGGGGACCGAAGTTCGAGAGTCTCAAAAGAATGATTCGTATAATTGGAAACATACATTTTCTATATATGAAAAGAAAATAATATAATTAATGTTCACAATCCAATTATACATTTTTAAAGATAGAGCCAAACATATATGAAATTACAACAGTTTAATAATAAAGATTAAATATTCACATTTTCTTGCTTCTTTATTTCTTCTATTTTTATTTGGCAGATCTTCTAAACTTTAATAATCAAAATCTAAAAAATACAGTTACTAGTCAGGTAGGAGTATGCAAATCATTCTTATAAGAATAATTCTACCATCCTATAATAGGCATAAATCAAATATGGAACTGAAAGAAATATCTGCATATGTGAAAAGAAAGCAAATTTCTCAAATTTAAATACTGCCCTGCATATTAGCTTTGAAATTCAACATATATGAAAAGCATAAATTTTATCAAAAGTATTTGTAACAATAAGTCGAGGTCGTAGACTCCTGAGCCCAAATGGATAAACCCATAGGCATAACCTGTAGGAAGCTTATCTCACTACCCGTCGGTAGCATACTCAAAATAAGAACTGATATTGTGTCTTTTCTCTGGATTTGCCCACTTCCTAAAAAGGGCTAAATCCCTCCATATAATTTTTAGGGGCTGCCAGCAGGCCCAGTCTGTACAGATTCTCAGTGTTACTTTCCATCCTCCAAAGACAAACACCCAATAATATATACCAATTTTTATCTTTTTGTTACATGCTAATTTGATAACATTCTTTTGCAGATTATAAGCGATAAGCAGTTTAATAATACTCAAATTAAAATGGCTCAAATGAGAATACTGAAATAAAACTTATAAGTAAATTTACGTACCTGACTGTTTTGACAAAATATCAACCAATTCAATTTCTTTGATCTGCCAAAAATAATTGAAGTCATTAATTTAATGCTTTATGATTTTAACATGATTTGTAATAATAATGAATATTTGAATATTTGAATTATTTATTAATTTACTTAATTATTATGCTTTATAAGGTCAAATTCCCAAATTGGGAATTTGACCTTATAAGGGCATATTAGTAATTTTACCCTTAATGAATTTTAAAATTTATGTTAGTTTCTTATAGATTATGTCCTAAGGTTTCTATAGAATCTAAAATTATCAAATTTTGATATGTATTGGCTAAGTTATAGCCAATAAAATCTCTAGGGTTAATAATTAGGGTTTAATGTGATTAGTGAGTGATTAGTGAAATTAGTCATAAAATTATTAAACTAATTATACAGCTAGGTTCTAATTTACTTTATAAGTTATCTAAAACTGAAATTACTTAATTTGGATCATTAGTTGTGTTAATATTCACTAATCAAGATTTAGAGTAATTAAGATTAATTAGGTTATCAAACTTTTGGATCTTAAATATTTTTGCAGTTTATTGTAAATTAGACTTTTCTAATCTAAATTGATATTTGGATCACCTAATTTGGAGCTAAATTGACTTACTTATGGCTATTGAAGTTTCTAGGGTTAAAGGCTTAATTAGGGTTAGGTCCTAATTGTGATTAGTCTAAATTTAATCCAAACAGAAAAATTAATATTTCTAAATTATTTCTTAGGATTTTCTCAGTATTTTAAGACCCATATTGGGTATGTTTGGATCAATGGATTAAAAGGTATGATCAATTTGATTACTTGGAACAAAATTTGAGTTATTTAAAAACCTAAAATATCTTTATACAAAATATTAATCCTACTGAATTTTGAATGGTGCTAAAATATTCTTTAATTTTTGCTAATTAATTTAATATATTTGTTTGTATGATTTGGATAAATATTTTAGGAGTTAATTAAGTTTAAAATTTTGTAATTAATTGAATTATATTATTGTGAATATTAAATATATTTGATTATGTATTAATTATATTTATTTAATAAAATTACTAAATTGTTATTTATTATTAATTATTTACTTTTATTTTTTTTGTTAATTATTTATTTTATTTTATTTATTTTTATTATCTTATTAATTAATCTATTATTTTATATTAATTAACATTATTTTTCTGCCTATTTAATCTATATATATATATATATATATTATAATATATTTTATTATTTTATGACTAATCTATTTGTAGGAATTGGACAGTCGTTGGGTCCCATGTCCACGTGGCGAGCATTTATTAGCTGAGTAGACGACGGCGGCCCCACTACTAAACACACAGCAGAGGCGTCAGCACCGAGTGGGTCCCACCCTGACGCACACGGCTTACGAAGCACATGGGTCGGGTGAACCAGTTCGACCGGGTTGAATTTATGGCTCCGATTCGATCAGACGAATCATCCAAAGAATCTTTTCAGATCCAATGGTTCAAATCGATTGATTTAAAATCGGATGGCCTAACAGTGCTCTGGATTAAATCCAACGGTTGGATTTAGATCGGAATTTCAATGGTGGATTGACGAAGCCAGATCGTCTTCTCTGCCGTCATGCTTCGCACGGCTTAGGGTTAACGGTGCGATCGATCGAGTGCTCGATCGATCGCAACCAAAGAGTAGATGCGAGGGTTTAATTAATTTGAAAAGAATTGCAGAACTACTTGCATAAATAAGATTAATAGGAGAAGAAATGGGTACCTAGGTTTGCGATTGTAGAGGAGATGATCCTTCGGAATGAGGATATGAAGTGGTCAAAGCTACCTGATTAATTCTAATGCCAAGAGAAGAAGACTTGAGTCCATTTGATACTTAACCTGGGTTGGGGAGCGGCAAAGCGGCAGGCTGCCAATTGCGCTCGGCTAAAGGCACCATGTGTGTGTCAATGAGACACGCGTGAGGCTTAGGGTTCGGCGACAGGGATGACTTGATAGTCGTCCGATCGCTCGATCAGACGATCTAGATTAAACGCTGAACTTAACCAAAGGATGCTGACATGTTAAATGGTGAAACGGAAAAACAAAAATATCATATGGAGCCGTTAAAATAAAATAAATAATATTATTATTAATTAATTTATACTAATTTAATTAATTAAAATCATAAAATTAAACGTATTCAAAAAAATTTTAATAAATTATCCCTAGCTAATTGAGGGCTTCTGAACGCAACGGCGCTCTCGGATTTTTTATTCGATGAGTATTTAATTATTCGAATTTTCAGGTATTTAAATAATATTAAAATATCCGTCAAAAATCCAACGACTTCCAAATGTATCCAAAACTTCACCCCTAGCTAATTTGGGGGTGGTGAATGCAATGGTGAAGTCAGATTTTCAAGTTGAAGTCAAAATTATTTAAATATTAATAAACAAATTTAGAAATTATTTGTGGTATTTTATATTCTCTCCAACTTAAAAGAGATGTCGTCCCGACATCAATCTAAAATTTAAAGACATTTACTAGATTTAGAATTACTTACTAGTGGAATAAGTGAGGATATGATTTCTTCATACTTGACTCTTCTTCCCATGTAGCTTCTTCTTTGCGGCAGTTCTTCCATCTAACCTTTATCATGGGAATGGATTTATTTCTTAATTTTCTTTCATCTCGATCTAGAATTTATTCTGGTTCGATCACATAGCTAAGGTTTGGTTGCAAATTGATATCTTCTACTTCTACTCTCATTGAAGGTTCTGATAAACATTTTCTTAATGAGGAGATATGAAACACATCATGCATTAAACTCAGATGTGGTGGCAGCTTGATTTGATATGCCACCTGGCCTACTCTCTTCAAGACTTCAAAAGGTCCAATAAACCTTGGACTTAATTTCCCAGAAACTCCAAATCTTAAAACTCCTCTGAATGGATTTACTTTTAAATATACAAAGTCTCCAACAGAATATCCCACATGATGATGATGAGCATCAAAATACTGCTTCTGCCTGTCTTGAGCTGCTTTCATTCGATGCTGAATTAACTTAATCTTTTCTGTTGCCTGAAGAATCAAATTTGATTTTAGTATCCTATTTTCTCCAACATTATTCCAAGATAAAGGAGTGATACACTTTCTTCCATAAAGGGCTTCATAAGGAGCCATTCTAATGCTTGCTTAAAAACTATTATTATTATAAGAGAATTCAATTAATGGAAGGTGATCATCCCAACTTCCTCCAAAATCTAATACACAAAGGTGAAGAAGATCTTCTAGAGTTTGATTCATTCTTTCAGTTTGTCCATCAGTCTGTGGATGAAATACTCTGCTCATACAGAGCTAGGAACCAAGATCTTGATGAATTGCTTTCCAAAACTTTAACGTGAATTTGCTATCTCAATCAAAAATGATGGTTTTTGGAATACCATGTAATCTTACTATTTCCTTTAGATAAATCTTTGCCAATTTGTCTACTGAATCTGTCTGCTTAATGGGTAAAAAGTGTGCTGATTTTGTAAGCCTATCCACAATTATCCAAATAGAATCATTATTGGATTTTGAATGAGAAAACCCAGTTATAAAATCCATAGAAATATCTTTCCATTTCCATTGAGGAATAATTAAAGGTTGAAGTAATCCTCCTGGTTTTTGATGTTCTACTTTTACTAGGTTACAGGCTTCACACTTTGATATAAACTCAGTTATATTTTTCTTCATTCCTGGCCACCAAAAGTGTGATTTCAAATCTTGGTACATCTTATTATTTCCTGGATGAATAGAATATTTGGAATGGTGAGCTTCTTTCAATACTTTAGATCTTAGCTCAGCTTTATTAGGTATCCATATTCAGGATCCACACCAAATATTTTTATTTGAATTCAAATTTAGTTCTAGGTCTTTCCTGATGAATAGATGTAAAGAAGGAGCTATATTTTTCATCAAGATGTTGAGCTTCTTTAATTTCATTCATTAATGAACATTCAACCATCATTTGAAATAGATTAATATTTGATGAGAATACGACCTCTAATTGGAGATCTTCTATTTCTTTGAGTAAGATAGGGTTAGAGGTCAAAATATGCGAATGTGATATTGCTTTTTGACTTAGTGCATCTGCTACTACATTTGCCTTTCCAGGATGATATTGAATTGATATAATTGATAAATTATAATCTTTGATTAATTCTAACCATCTTCACTGCCTTAAATTTATCTCCTTTTGAGTAAAGATATACTTCAAACTTTGGTGATTAGTGAAGACTTCACATCTTACTCCATATAAGTAGTGTCTCCAGATCTTAAGTGCAAATACTATTGCAGCTAATTACAGATCATGAACTGGATAATTTTTCTCATAAAATTTAGCTGTCTAGATGCGAAGGCTATAACCTTTCCTTCTTGCATAAGAACACAGCCTAATCCAATTCTAGAAGCATCACAATAAATTTGATATTGTTTTCCTTCAACTAGCAAAACTAATATAGGAGCTGATGTTAAACACTCTTTTAACTTCTGAAATATAAATTCACAAGATGAATCCCATACATAAGGCACATCTTTTTGAGTAAGATGAGTAAGAGGGACTGCAATTTGGGAAGAGTTCTTAACAAATTTATGATAATAACTAGCTAATCCCAAGAAACTGAGTATCTCTGTTACTGGAGTAGGTTGGGGCTAATCTTGAATTGCACTTATTTTGCTTGGATCAACTGATATTCCATCTTTACTAATTATATGGCCTAAGAAGGCTACTGATTGAAGCCAAAATTCACATTTTGAGAATTTGGATACAATTGATGTTGCCTTAACAAGCTCAAAATAATTATAAGATGTTCTTCATGCTCCTTAGCATTCTTAGAATAAATTAATATATCATCAATGAAGATGATGATAAATGAATCTAAGTCGGGCTTCATTATTTGCTGTATCAAATCCATAAAATAGGATGGGGCATTGGTTAACCCAAAAGGCATTACCAAAAATTCATAATGCCCATAACACATTCTAAAGGCAGATTTAGGAATATCTTCATCTTTGATACGAAGTTGATGATAACCAGATCTTAAATCAATTTTTGAAAATATTAAAGCACCAACTAATTGATCAAATAAATCATCGATTCTTAGTAATGGGTATTTTTTTTTAATGGTAACCTTATGCAATTCCCGGTAATCAATACATAGGCGCATACTCCCATCTTTCTTCTTAACAAACAAGACTGGGGCTCCCCATGGGGAATTACTTGGTCTAATAAACCCTTTTTCAGTTAACTCCTGAAGTTAATTCTTAAATTCTTCTAACTCATTGGGTGTTATTATGTATGGAGATTTGGATAAAGGATTCATTCCTTGACTTAAATCAATGTTGAACTCTACTTCTCTTTGAGGTGGTAACCCTGGAAGTTCTTCTAGAAAAACATCTGCATATTCTTTCACTATAGGAGTTTCTTCTAGAGTCGTAGATTTAGCATTAGAACTTGAGAGTAAGGTTAAGAATATAGGGTATTTCTTTCTAATGAACTTTTCAATCTTATTAGCTGGAATAAGGCTAATAATTGCACTTCTTTGACCAACAAATGTCACCTTCTTGCTTCCACTGTATACATATACTCTCTTTTTTGTATAATCAATTAATGCTTTATTCTGACTCATCCAGTCTATCCCAAGGATAATATCAAAAGTGGTTATATGGATGACAGTGAGTCTAGCTTCCCAAGAGATTCCACTTATATCTAATTTACAATTATAAAAGACACTTATTTCTAAGAACTCTCCTGATGGTAGATTAACTTTGAGTGCTGATGAAAGTTGTTCTACCGGTAATGAATATTGTTGAACCAATTTTGACGCAATAAAAGAATGCGTAACTCCAGAATCAAAAATAACTGAACAAGGGCGCTGGAATAATAAAATGGTACATGTAACCATGTCAAGCTCATCTCTTGCCTCTTCTTGAGATAAATTGAAAATTTTGGCTTGAGCTGGATTACTCCTTGTATTACTTGAAGATGCTATGTTGTTTCCTTGATTTACTGGTGGTCTGCCCTGATTTTTCATAATTGCTTTACCTTGGTTTGGGATTTGATGTCCATTTACTGTATAAGTAGCACGACAGAACTTTATTATATGATTAGTCCTCCCACATCGTTGGCATTGACCTATACTGGTAAAACATTTATCTATATTGTGTATTCTTCCACAAAATTTGCAAGTATTTGGTGTTCTTGAAACTGTTCCACTGGGGTTGCTTTGAAAATTATACATCCTTCGTTGAGGTTTTAAAAATTGTTGTCTCTTTGATGAAAAATTAGGAGAAAAAGCTGGCCTCTTTGCTCTTGAGGATTACTGTTCTTCTTGGGATTCCATGAGTTTTGCCTTTTCTACTAATTGGGCAAAATTTGAAATTTGAAGAGGTGTCAAAATATGCTGAAAATTATTCCTTAATCCATTAAGGAATAAGTGACATCTGACTTCTTCAGTTGTAACCATTTCTGGAGCAAAATTATCTAAGCGAGTGAATTCCTCTTCATATTCTGTTATTGTGTGACTTCCTTGCTTTAGATTCAATAGTTCTTTTCTCATTGTCTGCCTAGCAGATTGAGGCACATACTTACCTAAGAATGCTTTCACAAATACTTCCCACTGAATTTTTTCTTCTGGTCTATTCTGGAATGTAGTAGTTTTGACTGTCTTCCACCATTTTTCTGCAGCTTCAGTCAAAAGATAAGTAGCTAGCGATACCTTCTAATCTTCAGAGCTCTTAGCACATATAAACTCTTTCTCTATCCTTTGAATCCACTCTTCAGCTTGGTAAGGAGTTGCTTTTCCATTGAATCTTGGAGGTTGGAGTTTAAGAAATACATGCATGTCTTCATTTACTTCCTTCTTCTGAATTGATATAGGGTTTGGATTCTAGATTTGTTGACTGTTCACGAATTGACTCATCATATTCATGAACTGGAGCATCTGATTTGCTCCACTATGATCAAAAGGGTAGACTGCTTCAACATTAGGTGAAATAGTCTCATTATGGCTTAGAGTATTTTGAGGAACATTTTCCTCCTGAGATTGGTTGTTGTTGTTTTGATTATGGCTCTCCATAATCTGGAAAAATAATAAACTATACTTATTACACTCTCCAACTTAAAATCTTACTACTAATAATTTAGTAATTGTATTTATATTGTTGGCTCTTTAATGAATCATTCTTTAAATTGTCTCAAACTCCGCTCTGATACCAATTCTGTGACGACAGGGGACCGAAGTTCGAGAGTCTCAAAAGAATGATTCATATAATTGGAAACATACATTTTCTATATACAAAAAGAAAATAATATAATTAATGTTCACAGTCCAATTATACATTTTTTAAAATAGAGCCAAACATATATGAAATTACAACAGTTTAATAATAAAGATTAAATATTCATATTTTCTCGCTTCTTTATTTCTTCGCTTTTTATTTGGCAGATCTTCTAAACTTTAATTATAAAAACCTGAAAAACACAGTTACCAGTCAGGTAGGAGTACACAAATCATTCTTATAAGTATAATTCTAGCATCCTATAATAGGCATAAATCAAATATGGAACTAAAAGAAATATCTGCATATATGAAAAGAAAGCAAATTTCTCAAATTTAAATACTGCCCTGCATATTAGCTTTGAAATTCAACATATATGAAAAGCATAAGTTTTATCAAAAGCATTTGTAACAATAAGTCAAGTCCGTAGACTCCTGAACCTAAATGGGTAAACCCATAGGCATAACCTGTAGGAAGCTTATCTCACTACACATCGGTAGCTTACTCAAAATAGGAACTGATGTCGTGTCTTTCCTCTGGATTTTCCCACTTCCTTAAAAGGGCTAAATCCCTCCATATAACTCCCAGGGGTTGCCAGCAGGCCCAATCTGTACAGATTCTCAGTGTTGCTTTCCATACTCCAAAGACAAACACCACAATAATATATACCAATTTTCATCTTTTTGTTACATGCTAATTTGATAACATTCTTTTGCAGATTATATGCGGTAAGCAGTTTAATAATACTCAAATGAAAACGGCTCAAATAAGAATACTAAAATAAAACTTATAAGTATATTTATATACCTGACTATTTTGACAAAATATCAACCAATTTAATTTCTTTGATCTGCCAAAAATAGTTTAAGTCATTAATTTAATGCTTTATGATTTTAATATGAATTGTAATAATAATGAATATTTGAATATTTGAATTATTTATTAATTTACTTAATTATTATGCCTTATAAGGTCAAATTGGGAATTTGACCTTATAAGGGCATATTAGTAATTTTACCCTTAATGAATTTTAAAATTTATGTTAGTTTCTTGTAGATTATGTCCTAATGTTTCTATAGAATCTAAAATTATCAAATTCTGATTTGTATTGGCTAAGTTATAGCCAATAAAATCTCTAGGGTTAATAATTAGGGTTTAATGTGATTAGTGAGTGATTAGTGAAATTAGTCACAAAATTATTAAATTATTTATACATATAGGTTCTAATTTACTTTATGAGTCATCTGAAATTGAAATTACTTAATTTGGATTATTAGTTGTGTTAATATTCACTAATCAAGGTTTAGAGTAATTAAGATTAATTAGGACATCTAATAGTTGGATCCTAAATATTTTTGTAGTTTATTGTAAATTAGGTTTTTTTTATCTAAATTGATATTTGGATCACCTAATTTGGAGCTATATTGACTTACTTATGGCTATTTGAAGTTTCTAGGGTTAAAGGCTTAATTAGGGTTAGGTCCTTATTGTGATTAGTCTAAATTTACTCCAAATAGCAAAATTAATATTTCTAAATAATTTCTTAGGATTTTATGAGTATTTTAAGACCCATATTGGGTATATTTGGATTAATGGATTAAAAGTTAGGAGCAATTTGATTATCTGGAACAAAATTTGAGTTATTTAAAAACCTAAAATGTCTTTATACAAAATATTAATCCTACTGAATTTTGAATGATGCTAAAATATTCTTTGATTTTTGCTGATTAATTTAATATATTTGTTTGTATGATTTGGATAAATATTTTAGGAGTTAATTAAGTTTAAAATTTTGTAATTAATTCAATTATATTATTGTGAATATTAAATATAATTAATTCTGTATTAATTATATTTATTTAATAAAATTACTAAATTGTTATTTATTATTAATTATTTACTTTTATTTTTTTTATTAATTATTTATTTTATTTTATCTATTTTTATTTATCTTATTAATTAATATATTATTTTATATTAATTAATATTATTTTTCTGTCTATTATAATATATTTATTATTTTATGACTAATCTATTTGCAGGAATTGGACAGCCGGTGGGTCCCACGTCCACGTGGCAAGTGTTTTTTAGCTGAGTAGATGATGGCGGGCCCCACTACTGAACACGCAGCAGAGGCATCAGCACCGAGTGGGTCCCACCCTGACACACACGACTTACGAAGCATGCGGGTCGGGTGAACCGGTTCAACCAGGTTGAATTTACGGCTCCGATTCGATCAAACGAATCATCCAAAGAATCTTTTAAGATCCAATGGTTTAAATCGATTGATTTAAAATCGGATGGCCTAACAGTGCTCTGGATTGATTCCAACGGTTGGATTCAGATCAAAATTTCAATGGTGGATCGACGAAGCCAGATCGTCTTCTCTCCCGTCATACTTCTCACGGCTTAGGGTTAGCGGTGTGATCGATCGAGTGCTTGATCGATCGCAACCGAAGAGTAGATGCGAGGGTTTAATTAATTTGAAAAAAATTGCATAACTACTTGCATAAATAAGATTGATAGGAGAAGAAATGGGTACCTAGGTTTGCGATTGTAGAGGAGATGATCCTTCAGAACGAGGAAATGAAGTGGCTCAAAGCTACCTGATTAATTCTAATGCCAAGAGATGAAGACCTGAATCCATTTGATACTTAACCTGGGCTGGAGAGCGGCGAAGCGGCAGGCTGCCAATTACACTCGGCTAAAGGCGCCACGTGGGTGTCAATGAGACACGCATGAGGCTTAGGGTTCGGCGACAAGGATGACTTGATAGTCGTCCGATCGCTCGATCGGACGATCTAGATTAAATGCTGAACTTAACCGAAGGATGTTGACGGTGTTAAATGGTGAAACGAAAAAAACAAAAATAACAGATGGAGCCGATAAAATAAATTAAATAATATTATTATTAATTAATTTATACTAATTTAATCAATTAAAATCATATAATTAAACGTATTCAAAAAATTGTTAATAAATTACCCCTAGCTAATTGAGGGCTTCTAAATGCAACGGTGCTCTCGGATTTTTGATCTGACGAGTATTTAATTATTCGAATTTTTAGGTATTTAAATAATATTAAAATATATGTCGAAAATCCAACGACTTCCAAATGTATCCAAAACTTCACCCCTAGCTAATTTGGGGGTGGTGAAGGCAATGGTGAAGTCAAATTTTTAATTTGAAGTCAAAATTATTTAAATATTAATAAACAAATTTTGAAAATATTTTTGGTATTTTACAATAGGCTTAAGTGCCATACTAATGCAAGAAGGGAAGGTCATAGCATATGCTTCCTGTCAGCTGAAGACTCACAAAAGAAATTATGTTATTCATGATCTCAAACTAGCTGCTGTAGTGTTTGCTTTAAAGATCTAGCATCACTATCTATATGGAATTCAGTGCTCGATTTTCACAGATCATCAGAGTTTGAAGTATACATTCACTCAAAGGGAGTTGAACTGCCGACAATGAAGGTGGTTAGAACTGATTAGTGACTACGACTTGGACATCCAATACCATCCAGGAAAGGTAAATGTCGTAGCTGATGCGCTTAGCGATCATGCGAATCTCAATGCTCTTATCTCTAAGAGTCCTCTTGAAGTAGAATTCCGTAAAATGGATATCAAGTCAGCGTGTAGTGACCAGGTGAGTACAATGCTCTCAATAATTAATGTGGAACCCACATTTCACAGAGACGTATCTATTACTCAGACGAAAGATGATGAGTACCCAAATTTTAAACCAGCCATCAAAAGTGGTCATCGCACTGACATTCAATTCCATAAAGGTGCTATTTATCAAGGAGATCACTTATGGATCCCTAAGTTCATGCATCAGGAGGTGCTGATCGAAGGCCATAACTCTGGATACCAGATCCATCTTAGAAGCTCAAAGATGTATAAAGACTTGAAGTAATCCTTCTAGTGGACAGGAATGAAGAAAAGTGTAGCTGAATTCATTGCAAAGTGCCACGCTTGCAGTCTGGTTAAGGCAAAACACCAAAGACCTTGTGGTCTACTTCATCCACTGGAGATCCCTGAATGAAATTGGATAAATATATCTATAGATTTCATGATGGGATTGCATCATCCAAAGTCTGGAGCCGGTGCAATTTGGGTTATAGTAGACCAATTAACCAAATCCGTTCATTTCATTCCCATTTGGTAAATAGACTCAGTTGAGAAACTCGCCAAGCTATATATCAAAGAGATAATTAGGTTGCATGGAATTCCCATATCCATTGTATCTGATAGAGACAGCTGATTCACTTCTAAATTCTGGCACACCGTGCATCAAGATCTAAGCACAACCCTAGCATTGAGTACAGTCTTTCATCCACAAATGGATGGTCATACAGAATGAGTAAATCAGGTTCTCAAAGATCTGCTTAGACTATGTATTCTTGATTTTGCTGGATCTTGGGAAGATCACCTCCCACTAGTGGAGTTCCCTTACACCAATAGTTTTCAAGCCAGTATAAAGATGGCTCCATATGAAGCCATGTATGGCAGGAAGTATAGTACTCTGTTGGCATGGTCAGAAATAGGCAGTGTTCAACTATATGGATCTGAGTTAGTAGAAGAGACAAACAAGAAAGTTCAGTTGATTCAACAGCGAATTCGTGCAGCCCAAGACCGCTAGAGTAAATACCACGATATTGACCATCGCACACTAGAATTTAAAGTTGGAGACTTCGCGTACCTAAAAGTCAGTCCGATGAAAGGAGTCCTTAGATTCGGCATAGTTAGGAAACTCAGTCCTTGCTATGTGGGTCCTTTCGAGGTAGCAGCCAAAATAGGTTCTTCTGCCCACAAACTAAATCTTCCAAGTGACTTTGCAGTAGTCCACAATGTATTCCATGTATCATCACTAAGAAAGTGACTCAAAGATCCATCTCAACTCGGGCAGCTCCCAGAAATTCAGATCCAACCCGATCTGTTATATGCCGAGGAACCAATTTGAATTTTGGCCTTTGATTGCAAATAGCTTAGAAGTCGTACTATCGAAATGATCAAAGTGCAGTGGAGTAATCGTTCTCGGAACGAAGCCACTTGGGAGAAGTAAGCCGATACGTGAGTCAAATATCCTAGAATCTTTGAGAATCCAAGTATTTCTTCTTAGCATTCTAAACTTCAAATTCAATTCATATTTTTATTCTTGCCTTTTCTTTCCACTTGAGTGATGTCGAAGACGACATCGTTTTTAAGTCAGGGAGTCTGTAATAACCCAAGTTGTTACCCTTGTCAATTAAGACTAATCTTTATCCTAATATTGATCCTAAAGTATTAATCAAGTCATTATAAGTTATCCACTAAGACCTAGTCCAAATCAGGAGTCAAATATAGATCAAGTTCTCATTTTTGGGAAATTCAGAAATTCTGGAAAATGACCTATATAAATTGACCTCAGATCAAAAATCGGACTTCGTCATTGCGCTCATTGCCCCCAAATTAGCTAAGGGTAATGTTTACGAGTCAATTAGAAGTCGTCAAAATTTTGACGAATATTTTAATAATATTTAATACCCCAAAAATTGGAAAATTAAATACTCATCGGAATTAAAATCTGACTTCACCGTTGAGATCCTCATCCTCAGATTAGCTAAGGGTGATATTTTGAGATTTTTCAGAAGTTGTTGAATTTTCTTAGATATTCTAATATATTTAAATAATTAGAAAATTGAGGTATTTATATTGACCTTGAAATTGAAATCCGACTTTGCCGTTGCGATCATCACCCTAGAATTAGCTAGGGGTCATGTTTTGAACGTATTTGAAAGTCGTCGAATTTTCACGAATATTTTAATATAATTAAATACCCCGGAAAATAGAACAATTGAATAATCGTCGGAATTGAAATTCGACTTTGTCATTGCGATCGTCACCCCCAAATTAACTTAGGGTGAAGTTTTAGGAATTTTTGGAGCACATTTCTAAAATCAGAATTTTTAATTAATTAAAGGAATAAATAGTTATATATTCCTAATTGTATTATTTTTCCTTCATTCTCTCTCCTAGTTGGCTATTCCATTCGGCTAGCCCTTACCTCCACTTTGGCTGACCCATCTCCTTCTCCCTCATTAATTGAAAGTTTTGATGGCTATGGCCATCCCTCTTCCTTTCCCCTCCTTAATGGCAAGATTTGATGGCTATTGCCATCCATCTTCCTTCCCTCCCTCCTTGCTCATGTTGGCTTTCCCCCTTCATTCTCCTCTTATTAATGGAAGCTCAGCTCTTTCTCTCTATTCTTGGCTATCAAGATAAGGCTCCCATACTTTCACGCCTCCCCTCATTGTTGAGTTTTGTGCTAAAGAAGAAGAAGAAGAAGAAGTTCCTCCTCCAAGCTTTCCAAGGTTCCTTCTTCCTCTTCTAAAGGCTAAGATACTCATTTGTTCTCCTTTCTTAGTCATTTCATTCCTCATTATGCTTATTCGCATCCTTAGACATCCATGATTAAGTATGGAAGCCATTATAGTTCTTCAAAGTAATATACCTCATGTTCTATTTTTCATCCATTCTGCACACCCCTGCCTTTACCACCATTATTCATATAGCTAGGATGATCCGTTCATGCTGATTTTGATGTCAATGGAAAGGTATCAAAACAACCTTTCTATTGATATATGACACCGCTCATGGAATGCTCTGGATTAAGAGTATTTGAGCTTGAAATGTGCCTCTTCACGATTTTCACACAGGCGAAATCACCGTCAGGCGCTGCAGCGCGCCGTAGCGTCCAGAAAATTCATTTGACTATATCTTAGTCATTTAGACTCCAAATCCAAAAATTTAAAGTTCTATATAGCTTATAATTTTAGTGCCAACAATAATCAAAATTAATATTTATGTTTTGAACCTTAAAAAAATTAGAAATGACCAAAATACCCCTAACCTTAATTAGGTCATAACTTGACCAATTAAAGTCCAATTTGGGTCTACTCCTAGTTAAAGTACTCAGTGTGATATAAGAAAGTTATAACCACTAAGTTTGCTGAATTTGGACTTCAAATGAAAAAGTTAGCTTTTTGACCATCTTAGCTATAAAAATTACCAAATTGCTCTTAAAAATTGAAATGACTATAACTAATTCATTAGACCTCAGAATTTAGTGTTCTTAGACTCCATAGAATCCTTAAACTGCAATAAATAGTAAACTGCATAAAAATTTAGATTTTATTAGGTATAAGTTACTAAAATGCCCCTTAGGTCAAAAACCTTAGTTAGGACCCATATGACTCATTTTTTATCCAAATTTAGTGCACTTACTATCTATCTTTATGTTAGATAGTAAGAAATTATTTGACAGTAAGAAATCCTAATTTGGAGCCCTTAATCAAAAAGTAGCTCTTTGGACCCTTAAGTAGGGGCAAAATGGTCATTTTGCCCAAAATTTAGGTTAAATATCCTCAACCCTTAAAATACCCTTTGAAATTATTAAAATTAATAATATAACTGATTTAGGATCAATTTAAGTCATAAATCCCACAATTGGGATAATTTGTAAAATATCTCAATTTTAGGTTTGAAAATCCTTAAGGTTAATATGCCTTACTTAGCTAAAATCCATCTCTAACCTCCCTAATTAAATAAAATCAGCAAGTATGAAGAAATTAATCAATTCTTAGACTATTTCCAAGTTTTATCATTAGGAATCCTCACTTCACCTTTGGATCCATTCCTTAAGAATAGGATTAAATATTAGGTTAGATTTCATTCATTAAATAATGTAGTTATTCAATAAATGAATCTTTAGTTTTATTAGTTTCTAGATTTTACAACTTATTTGGATTATTTTATCTTTCAACATTAGATTTAGGATAGGAGATTCATCCTATTAAGTGTGATTTGCTTAATAGGATTTACCTCAATCATTAGTTCACATTTTGATTTAACCTAGATCTTAAGTCTTACTCTTGGGATTATGTGATTAAGCCCAATCTCATAGTGTTTAATCTATAATCTCTAGCTTAGTATATTTTGGATAAGCTTTTAGTTTAGTACATCTAAACTCATAAACTAGGTCATGATGATTTTTTATAGTCGACATTGATTTAATCGTATTATGACCTAGCTAGTCCTAATATTTTTTAACCTATAAGGACGTACTTCTAAGTTACACTTGATAGTAGGAATTGGAGATCTTAAACTTGAGTAACTTTGAATAGTTAGAATGTTTAAATTAGACAATAAATGATATCACAATGTTTAGTAGAGTCCCTTGCTTACTACTTGATTTTGTGCTATGCATTCCTTGAACTTTGTGCTTATTTTTCTTTGAACATGACATATAAGAAAAATATTGTTGCATGAAAAAAATGAAAACTTAGAATATTAGGAAAATATTTGCATTTGGGTTCAATACATGGTGGATTATGATTCACATTACTCTAATGGATAGGAGTCAGGAGAGATCATGATACTTAACATCACTCATTGAGGGGAGTGTGTTAAGCTTTGGACCCATTCAGTCTTGTATACATGCTTGACTCCTCAGCTATTTCTAAAATTGTGCACAGAAACAAAAGTAAAATAACTAAAAGATATTTGCATAGTATAATCTGCCTCTTCAGTCATATTGTACTATATTGTGATATTATGTCCGCCCTAGCCCATAAAGGCTACGGGAATATATTGGGCCGGATTGGCCAATTCTTTCTGATATGGTAATTTCTACATTCTTTACAGTTTTTCAGCTTATTATGTTGTTGATGCATTTTATTGCGGTTAGACGTATTTTTCCTATATTACCCACTTACTTGAGTAGATGCATATATAAGATGCTAGACTTTACTACTTATTATATGTATCATTTTTAGATTTATGTTTTAAATTAACATATGTCATATGATCATCAACATGTTTAGGTTATACTTTTCTTTTCAGTATTTTCACATATCGTATTACAGATGTATGCCCTACCTTGTTTAGTTTACTTAAGGTGTGCTTTTGCCACAATTCTTGCTTAATTATAAATATTACATTTATAACTTATCCTCATTCCATTGTATGCTTACGTGCTCCCATGCTAGATAGATATTTCATTTGGTTTAGCGTAAAATGGTGATATTAATGAATGCTTAATAAATTTTTTGCCTAAAATGTACTTAGACAATTTGTCTAATAAGATTTTTCTTTTATTGGCTGGGGTCCTGGTATTATGAAACTGACAATGTCAGATCTTGTTCAGTTTGAGGAGTCAGTGCTTGAGGAGGAGCCTTATTTAGAGGAGGTGCAGTAGCCTGGTGCAAAAGATCTCTAATTGCCTTTTTCTTCATTATGAGGATAAGTGATATTATCAATTTTAGTCTTTTAAACTTTAATTAAATGATGTAATAATATAGGTAACCGTGACTGTGTTTACTTTCTACACATTATTATTTTATGAGCTATTTTATTTTATTTTATGGTTGATGCATGATGAACATATGTAGTCCTTACTTCTTATTGCTTCTGCACTCTGTATGAATATATAGATTTAGTGATTGATTTTCATAAATATTCTATGCACATCCTTCCCCTATTATTAGATTGTGGACCTTACCTAATCTAATGTTAAGTGAGGGATTTGCCAAAGTGACACTCCACTCCTTAGCCTAATGATTATGGACCTATGGAGCGGAGCGCCACACTAATGGATTCCACTGTGGATCATATCAAAAATTAGGGTAACTAGCTATGCTAAGTTTCAATCAGATGCAATCAAATGAAATTAGAAGATGTGAAATAGCATTGCAGATGAAGTATTAAGTAATCGCGTTAGGATCAGGAGAGATCGAGGTACTTGAAACCGACGGTCACGAGACGCTGAGGTGCTGATGAGGAAGACCGATGCGCCCAAAGCCAACAACATGACCCCGAGGGCTCAGGTGAGCGATAAGGAGGTAAAGGCGGACTCACCGAGGCCCTCCGGGCAGTGGATGGGCAACCGCAGCGGCGGCCTTCCGACGCGTGCCACGCCGAGGGGAACCGCGGGACAAAAATTTTGGGATTTTCAAAGTGCGTTTGATTATTTAATTTTGAGTAATAAATTGTGTTTAATTAAATAATTAAATAAGGTATTTAAAATAATATATAATATATTAAATATATTTATTCAACAGCATTATCTAATTACCACAGAAATCTGTTGAGCGGTCTCACGCATTAAATTACAATCCGCCTTTATCTCAGCCATTGATCATTTTTGGCTTGCAATCAGATGGCTGCGATCCCTACTTAAGTTATTTGATCTTGAGATGTTCAATTTAGAGCTAAATCTAACGGTCGAGAAGGAGACACTGTACGTCACCTTTCAGCCGAAAGTAGCCCTATCGAACCGGCCGGTTGAAGGCCTACGAACCGCGCCTTCTCTCCTGGACACGCGACACACCCTCACTCGTTCTGCCATTTCTTTTAAGTAACATAAGCGAATGTTTAAATAAATTAAGGAATTATAATATGTTTAAATTAATAACATTTATACTAAATAATGTAGATTTTAATTTAATTATAACTTTAATTCTACTCATCCAAATAATACAAAATTATGTATCATTTTGATCATAAAAATAAGTAGATTAATAATATGCAACTTAATTTCTATTTTAATATTTATTTTAATAAGTTAATATTTAAAATTTATTAATTAATTACAAATTAATTTCTTCATTTTATGTGACTTAATTTGATCATTTAATGTCCAAATTAAATGATCAAATAGTCTATTTCACTCACAAAAATTTTAATATTTGAAGCCTAATTTTTATAATTACTTTTGTACCCTAATTAGGAGTCACAAAAACCCTAATTTTCCAAGGTTATCCAAAATTGACATAGTTAGTGTCATTTTTCTCCTTATGTTATATCGATTTCACTAATATGTAAATCATTTCCTTTGGATAATAATTAGTGATTTTAGGTTATTGACTCTTAATTAGGTGTTATTATAATAATTCAAATTTCCTAAATAGCATGGTTTAGGTATTATAAAACCCTAGGAAAGCTAACTTGTCACATTTATTATTTACCATGTCAAATTGGAATACTTTTATTTATGCTTAGTTCTCATCTTCTAGTTATGTGAATCAATTTCAAATTGCTTGATTCACCTTTCAACTCTTACGTAAAAACCCTAGGAAATATTAATAATTTGATTTATAGTTGATCCCTAGATCTATTAGTTACACCATTAAAAATAGTTAGTCTTAATGCCTTTGTAATTGTAGATTATTGAATCAACTATATCTAGCTTTAGTGATTATATTAGAACTTAGTTCATTTATCCTAATTTGTAAAGCCTTTTCTTGATTATTTTAAGATATAGTAATAGGAATCCCTAACTTACTTAGATTAGTTTACGAATCTTATTGAATTCCTTAAACATCAACTATTATAATACTTAGAACTTGTAGTTCTTAAGTCCTATCAATTACTCAACTTAAACCCTTCAATTGCTTATAACTTAGGTAGATTAATACTTAATTGATTAGATCCTTCAAGCTATAACCTAGCTAGTAAATTCTAGTGAACTTTAGTGAGCTTACATTAACTTCCAATTTCTTAAGTTAGATATTTCTATTATCTAAATCTCTTCTTATTAGACACCTAAACCTTGACTTAATTATTATAATTGAATCTTATAGGTTAAGATGTGATTAATAACTAGTTTTTAATTTATCAATTATACTTATAAATTATTTTTCCATAACAAACAAATTGAATTGAATCTACTACTTTCAAATCCCCAACTACTACTATGCTTACAATAACTTGAGATTAATATCTCAAAGTTAATTGGGAGCTCAATTAGCTCCAATCATTAAGTAGATCATTAAAAATTATATAACTTTGGATATCACTTAGTTGCAATTATTGAATTTCCCTTGAATGCTTGCTTAGCTTTGAGCCTTATTCATTGAATCATTCATATAAGATATTGTGCATGAATAAAACTTTCACATTAAAATTAATAAGGGTTTATATTGGTGGATTAGTTTAGGGCAGGCTAAAAAGGAGTAATAAGAAGACCTCACATTCTCAGAGGATGAATGTGAGTGTAAATGTTTCACTATTTCTTTTCCTCTGAGAAATAGTGAATGTTGTTTCTTTCTAACCTATTTAGAATACTGTGAATGTTGTAAAATCACATTTAAATGTTCATTATTTCTTTTCCTTACTTATCTTAAGTTCATTTGAACATATACATGCTTTACTTCATTTACTTTCATATGCACATTAGTTTCTTTCTAGCCTATTTATAATACTTTTACCCTTGTTTTAATTGAAGGCTAGGATATACATTTAAGTGAGTATTCTAACTCACTTTGTCTTTTCTTACTTACTTTTTCACATGTGTGTGCTTACCTTATTGCACCCATGCTTATGTTTTTCTTGTGACTAGTAGTGATATCCAATTAAAACAATAATATGCTTAGCCAATTTTAAAATATACTTAGACTGTTTAGCCTAACCAGATTTTCTATTTCTTGGCTTTGCCTTATCACATGTAAATGCCAAAATATGATAGATCAGGTGCATTTGGAGGCTAGTGGAGCTGGACCAAGTGTTAAAATCTAGCTGCTTCCGCTTATCATATAATAAAAATATATAGCTTTTAATTAATTTCAAGTAAGCTATAATTACTTTCTTTTCTTATGTTTACTATTGGCTTGCATTTAATATCATTTACCTTACTTTTACTACACTTGTGTTGGAGCTTAGTTTATATTTAAATGATTATGATGAATGAATTGATGAATGTAATGAATGGATGGATGATTATAAATGTATAAAAATGAATATTCACTAAGTCATTAGTTGTATATCTATTTAGAATATTAATTAGAATTAGATGAATACTATATTACCTATAGAATTAGAAAAATAGTTTCATGTTAGGTTGAGAAGTTCTCATTATCAGCATGTATGAAATGAATGCTTGTGATTAAGCATACCTTAGGGTAGATAATTATTACACATGTGATTTTCTCCTTTTAAACTTTTAGAATTATAAATGTGCAATCCTATGTAATAGATTGAACTCTATTTTAGAACTAGAAATAAGCAATCACATGTAACTGATTGACTTTACTTTAAAATTGGAAATGAGCAATCCTATGTAATGGATTGAACTCTATACTAGAGCTGGAACTAAACAATCCTATGTAATGGATTAATTACATGTTAGTTTATGTTGTCTTTTTTTCAAATTATAACTTTTGTTGGAATGAAAGTCTTGTATGTCCACCTTGCAGGTGTTTCTTTAACCACTTGCAAGGGAAACTCTACCAAAAAATTTAAGAAATCTATAACTTAGAATAATTTGGCAAAATTGCAGACTTAAGTTTTCACATGTTAAATTTTATTAAATACTTAGAATCTTCATATCTAGACTTGTAAGTATATATATTAGTTGCTTTTAAATTAACATTCTATCATGTCCTAGTACACATTGGATCTTCATATGTAAGTTGCTTAACACCATTCAAAATTTCCCTTCCATCTTAACTTAAGACCCTCTTCTAAATCCTTGGCCAAACACAATATCTAATGATTTGAATTAGTTTTCTTTTAATCTAGTATTAGGTATTGTGGTGATGTATCGATGTTGAGTTAAGTGATTCTCAACATTGGGGTCATCACAATTTGTATCAGAGCCAAGTTGAGAATGTTAAGTTAAGACAAACACATCCATTCATCCAAAAGCAAACAACACAATATAGTAAAAAAATAAATAAATGACATCTTAGGACAGTAAACACATTTTCAATCAAATAAGTGATTTAAATTTCTAACTCGAACTTTAATTAAACTTTCAGATGGCAGATCTAGTACTGAACTAACACTTTATACCAAATTATTCTTCTGATATTGGGAGTGTGATCATTGGTATGGGTCAACATTTGGTAGAGTTTACTTAGGAGTATTTACTGCAGGAGGTGACATTCTAAATAAAATTCTAAGGTTTTGTGCATTTAGAGGCGATGGTTTCCCTCAACTAGCTAGGGAATGGCTCACCCGTGTTAATACGGTGTTTGAAGCCATATAATGCCCATATCACATACGCCTTAAAATTTTAGATGAATGTTTTAGTGACTACGCCATGGACTGGTGGTGTCACTCTTATGGAGTTCTCATTCGTGGTTGTAAGCGCCTTCATCATGTCCCCACTTTTGAAGACTTTACAAACATATTTTATGCAAAATTATGTAACTAGTAATACTAGTCTTCTTTTGCTCTAGCTTCTTTCCCTTTAGTAGATTTGTAAATACCTTCTTCTTTACTTATGTTTCTTTCTTTTTCCTCTAAAATTATAATCTCTTAAAAGCTTCAAATTTTAATGAAAATTTTCTTTTCTTATCTTCTTTAGTTTTTGAATTTTGTTTTCTTTTTCTTTTCTATAGAATGGATCCAAATCCCAATACTCCTAATGCACCAGTAGTGGAAGAACCTACTTTCACTATAACTTTTCAAACTGAGCAAATGTAGAATTTGATGGATCTAATAAAGGTGATGATAGAAGTACAAACATGTGCAGCAGAAAGGATGGCTTCATCCTGTAACCCTTCCTAACCTTCTCCAGCTCCATCCAAAATCTGCCCAACTCCTCCTCAAACTTCTTCTCCTATTATTCCTGAACTTCCCTTAGCTCCACAGCCATCCTCAGGCTCGATTATGGGTGCCTACCTTCTCACTTTTCTTCGTTTGAACCCACCAACCTTCTATGGTTCTGTTTCCCATTTCGAAGCCATTGATTGTCTAAAGGCCATTGAAAAGACGCTAGCCAGTATTAAGTGTCCGGAGAGTGAATGCCTCCGTCTTGCGACATATCTATTCCACGATGAAGCGAAATACTGGTGGGATATTGAGTTGAAGACTCGCTTCTTAGAGGTTCAGATGGAAGACATCCTTGTGATGAATTTGAACAAGTGTTCCATGAGGAATTTATTCCTCCTTTTGCCCAAACTATCATAGAAAATGACTTCATGCAGCTTGTCTAAGAATATCATTCAGTGCACTACTATAAGATGGAGTTCCATAAACTCTCTCAATTTGCTCCAAATCTAGTCCATACTGAAATGGCTAGGTGCACTAGATTTCTTTTCGGTCTTAGAGTTTCAGATGGCAGATCTAGTACTGAAGTAAGACCTTATACCAAATTGTTCTTCCAATATTGGGAGTATTATCATTGGTATGGGTCAATGTGGCGGCCGCCCCTTCTAATCATAAGGCTTAAGGAGTGGTCGTCACTAAGCACATCTTATAATTAATATTAGGTTGGAATTTAAGACTCCAATCCAATCTTAAGGAAAAGGTGTACTTTTCATAATAAGCTAATGATTAACAATCACTTAATGAGTATCAGAGTGCGGAAGAAAAGTATCAACTGAAGTAATCATCCATACTATAAAATAAAAACATCAAGCTCATAATATATATAATGCAGGAAATTAAAGCACAATTTAGTCCTGCATTATTAAAAATATTTAAAGTTTAAAGAATTATACTATAAAATGCTCTCACCTCATAGAGTAAAAGTAAAGTAATCTAATAAGTAGACTAAGGTTCCTCAGTAGTCTGAACCTCCTCCTGGATCTACTCCTCTGTAGGCTCAGTCTCCTCAAAAAGCTCTGAATCTACCATTATCAGTTTCATAATGGTAGGGCCCTAGCCAACAAAAGAAAAATCTTGTTAGACAAAATATCTAAGTACATTTTAAGGTAATGAATTTTAATGTATTTTAATGATATCACAACTGAAATTAAACATAGCATAGCGGTAAAGTGATAAGAAAGGAAGAACAAATTATGAGGTAAAAACATACCTCAACTTAGGCTGCAATACAAGGTAAGTAAAGTATAACCATAATCAACTAAGTACAAAGAAAAGTCCTAAGGAATATGATCAAACTAACATGCTAGTTATAGTATAAGTAAAAGTACTGTACTGAAAATATAAAGACTAGCATCCTAACATGCTCTCAAATAAGTAAAACGGCTGACATACAGAAAGTTCTGAAATTTAAAGGAACTGCAGAAAATGAAAAATATGAAAGAAAAATATGTTGAAACGGTAAAGTAAAGTAAGTCTAAAGTGTAAAGAAAACATGTAAAGTAACTGTAAAGAGACTAAAAAGTAAATGTAAGTAATGTAGATTAAAGTACTGTACGTGTGAGATACTCTTACTTAGATTGCCAAAAATTAAAGTCCATTTGATAATCTAGGAGAAACATCCCAGATTAAAGTAATATCCACCAAAGAGGCATCTAGGAGAAACATCCCAGATCCTAAAGTAAAATCCACAAAGTATCTAAAGAGCATATAGGAGAAAAATCCTAATGCCAAAGTAACATACCATAGGGGAAATTTCCTAGGCAAAAGCTGTCGTAAAGTAAAGTCATACTAAGTGGCAGGCTAAGTAAAACATAAACCACAAGTATAATGTTGTTTATTAATGCTTCTTTTAAGATTATGCTTATGAAATGTGAATGAAATTCAAAGTATATCATAAAATATTTAGCAAGTGATTCTAAAATATGTCCAACAGTATAAAAGGCTCAAATGACAAGGAAAGCATGGCAATTTCAAATTCAAGGTAATAAATAGCACTACAAACTTTGGATATCACCTATTTTCTAATTTAAATGTTTTAACTATTCTAAGTTACATAAGATTCAGAATCAACAATTCTTACACTATCTGTAACTTAGAATTGTGAACCTATAAGTTAAATATAATTAGGATTGGCCACATCCTAATTATAACTGAATCAAAGTCGTCTACAATATTAAATAAATAAATCAATCATCCTAATTTGTTATTTTATAAATCCCAAACTAAATCTTGATTAGCCAAATCAAGATTGAAAGGATTAAGAATCAAACTCCAAAGAATGAAGTTTAATTACTTAATCACAGGGTCATCTTAAGGACTAAGATTTAATCCCATCTCAGTGATTAAATGTTAAGGCAAATACTTTTAAATTAATTCAAGTTCAATAGGATAGATTTCTAATCCTAACTCTAATGTTAAAAGATCAAATAATCAATTAATAAACTATGAAAAATCTAATAAACTAGTAAAATCAAGTTTCACCTTAATGAGTAACCCACTTTACCCATTAGATGAATTCTAACCTAAGATCTAATCATAATCTTAGGAATTAAAGCTCTTAAGTGCTAAGAGTATCACTTAGACTCATATCCTAACTAAAGTTATAAGACCTAAAGGATGATCTAAGAAGTCTAAAAGAAATGAAATATCTCTCATATTTTTACTTAGGTTTTACTTAAGACTCAACTTAGGGTTTTCATCAAATTTCTAATTTGAGACTTAAAATTATCTAAATCAAGGCCTAAATCATTTTAATTATGATTTAGAGATGAAATTAGGTCTTAAATTCATTAAACCCTAATTTTGGGCAAAATGACTATTTTGCCCCTCCTTAAGGGTCTAAATCTCACCTTTCTGAACTAGCACTTAAATCTAGATTTTAATAATGTGGAATGATTACTTACTGTCTAATATGAGTTTAGACAGTAAGCTCATTAATTTTGGTTAAGTATTAAGCCTTATAGGGTCAATTTAAGGAATTTGAACTATAAGGGTATATTGGTAAATTTACCCTAATGACATATAGTTTTTTCTGTACATTTATTAAAGGTTAAGTCCTAAGCTTTCCATAGAACCTAAAATCATCAAATTCTGATATGTATTGGCTAAGTTATAGCCAATACAAGTTCTATGGTTTAAAGGATAATTAAGGATTCTTAATTAAGGGTTCAAAAATCCTAACTTTGTCATTTGGTGTCCAAATTGAATACTTTTAGTGGCTGTATGTCACAATTGATCCACTGATTCTAATGACTAGTGGTATGCTCAATTTGTACTCCATTTGGCTATGTTATGGCCTAATTAAGGTTTAGGGTGATTAGTAAATGATTAGTGAAATTAATCACTAATTTACTAATTCAACCATACAGTTAGGTTCTAATAGATTCTAGGGGTTCTCTGAAACTTAATTTGTACAATTTGGATTGTTAGATTTGATAATATTCACTAATTAATTTTTAGGGTAATTAAGGGTGATTAGCAAATCTAACTGTTGGATCCTAAATATTTTTATAGATTACTGTAAATTAGGTTTTTTTGATCTAAATGGATATTTGGATTACTTAATTTAAAGCTCAATTGGCTAACTTATGGTCAATTGAAGTTTTAGGGTTATTTGACCTAATTAGGTTTATGTCCTAAATGTGATTAGTCTAATTCTAATCCAAACAGCAAAGTTAATACTACTAATATTCCTTATAGTTTTCTGAGTATTTTGAGACCTATATTGGGTATGTTTGGATTATTTGTTACAAAGTTATGGTTAAATAAATATTTGTAATATATTTTGATTTAATTAATACCCCTAAATGTCATTATACAAAATATAAGCCCAATTAGAAATTTGATAATCTCAGATTATTCCTTAATTTTTGCTGATAAATTTAATATATTTATTTGTTTAATTTTGAATTGTATTTTGTAAAATATGATTGCTTAAAGTTTAAGGTTTATTTGAATTAAATTAATTTAAATTAATAAGAATTAATATTACTGTTTTACAAATGAATTAATTTCATTTTATTAAATTTCCTCTGGCAGGACCCACTGAATCAAAAGACAGCACACGCGGGATCCCGAGAAAACACATGGCGCCTTTTTATTCACCGAAGATGCGCGGCGGGGTCCACGCTTCGCATCCGCCAGCGCCCGAATGACAGCGGGTCAGCCGGCTACTCAGCTAGCGACACGTGGTGAGGAGGTGTCTGCGGGACCGCAACAACCTTCGCCTTGACACGTGGGTGGTTCAAAACGTGGACTAGATCGGTGGAACGAACCCGGTCCGGCCCAAAATACGTCTTCTTCGTCGGCAGAGCGACGAAGATGGAATTAGGGCACAGGTACAGTCGGCAATTTAGTCGAGGGTTGAGTTGATTTCACACGGCAAATGACAGAGCTAATCGAGACCTATCCATTGATGATTGAATCAAGACTTAAGGTTCTCTAGAATGCAAGCAAAGCTCTACCCTAAGGAGCTATATCGCAGACGGCCAAAAATGTAGACAGACGATCAGTACTCAAAAATTTTAATTGGCAATAATGCATAAATGAATTTGCAATTACAAATTTTAATATGAAATCATCGATATCTAGCTATGATTGAAAATAATGAGGAGAAGTGCAGTAACTAAATTCGACGGTCGAGAGTTATTTGGGTTTCTTCCTTCGCTTCAAATCTTGCGAACGATTTCGAATGATTTCTAAGGAGGAAATAAGGTGAAGGATAGACTTAAACGACTTTGAAAATGATTCCTAAGCGGTGATCGACGGTTGGCAAAAGGAGCAGACGGACACGCGTCTTCGCTCGAGACACGCGAAGCCGAGTGGGGAAGACGATTCGCCTACCGTCTGATCATCCGATCAGACGGTCGAAATCCATCGCTTGGATTGACGGGGAGGGAAGATGGCGTTGTGTATTTTGAACGACGCCATATGATTTTGGACGGCAACAGTTAAGTATAATAATATTTAATAAATTTTGAACCTATTTTAATAGTTAAAATTAATTAATTATATGTATTCAAAAAATTCCCAATAAATCACCCCTAGCTAATTGAGGGGTGATGAACACAACGGCGCACTCGGATTTTTATTTTGATGAGTATTTATTTATTTGATTTTTTAGGATATTTAAATAATATTAAAATATTTGACTTCCAAATGCCTTCAAAATCACACCTAGCTAATTTGGGGGTGGAGAAGTCAAATTTTCGATTTGAGGTCAAAATAGAAAGTCAATTTCTTGGGTTTTGGGATTTTTCCAGAAATCCAGATTTGATTCAATTGACTTCAAGTTTGATCTAGATTTTAGAGATGAGTTCTAAATGACATAATTAATGTACTAGAACCTCAATTAAGACTTAAATTAGTTTTAAATAACTTAAGTAACAATCTGGGTTGTTACAGACTCCCCCACTTAAGAATGATGTCATCCTCGACATCATTCAAGTGAGAAGAAACAAGCAGATATATAGTAATGAATTGTAATTGGTTAAAAAGGCTCGGGTATTTCTATCGCATATCCACTTCTTTCTCCCAAGTGGCTTCATTGCATGACCGGTTCTTCCACTGAACTTTTATCATTGAAATAGAATGGTTCCTTAATTTCCTTTGATCACGATTTAAAATTTTAATTGGTTCTTCAGTGTATGACAGATCCGGTTGAATTTCTATTGTTGGAAGTTGGATTAGGTGGGAAGGGTCTCGAAGACACTTTCTTAGCGATGATATGTGAAACACATTGTGAACTGCATCAAAGACTTCTGGCAGTTCTAGCTTATAAGCTGTTGATCCAATCTTCTTCAGAATCTTGAAAGGCCCAACATACCTCGAACTGAGTCTTCCGCAGACTCCAAAATGATAAATTCCCTTCATCGGGCTTAATTTTAAATATACTAAGTCTTCTTCTTTGAACTCAAGAGGACGGTGACGATTATTATGATATTTGTTTTGTCCGTCTTGAGCTGTTTTGACTCTTTGCTGGATGAGTTTCACTTTCTTGTTTGTTTCTTCTACTAACTCAGAACCATATAATTGAGTACCTCCTATCTTGGACCAAGCTAGTGGAGTTGAGCATTTTCTACCATATAACGCTTCATATGGTGCCATCTTAATACTGAATTGAAAGATACTATTAAAGGAATATGATCTTCCCAGGATCCTGAAAAATCTAGCATACATAAATGGAGTAGATCTTCTAAGACTTGGTTCACTCTTTCTGTCTGGCCATCAGTTTGTGGATGGAATGCAGTACCCATTGCCAGAGTAGTTCCTAAGTCCTGATGGACAGCTTGCCAAAACTTTGAGGAGAATCACTGTCTCTATCGGATACAATCGATTTAGGAATTCCATGTAACCTGATTATTTCTTTGATATACAGTTTGGCCAATTTCTCCACTGAGTCTGTCTGCCGTACAGGAATAAAGTGAGCAGATTTAGTTAATCTATCAACAATCACCCAAATTGTATCAGATCCAGATTTTGATCGAGGTAAACCCATTATAAAATCCATAGATATATCGAACCACTTCCATTTAGGTATCTCAAGTGGTTGAAGTAAACCGCCATGTTTTCGATGTTCTGCCTTGACCAAACTATAAACATGACATTTCTCCACAAAATCTGCCACATTTCTTTTCATCCCAGGCCACCATAAGGACTGTTTTAGATCTTGATACATTTTTGTGCTTCCGGGATGAATATGATAACCAGAATTATGCCCTTCATTTAATACCTCCTGTTGCATGGATTTCGGAATCCATAAACGATTATTCTGATAAATTACTGACCCGTGCAATTGCAAATCATGACGATGTCCTCCTTCAATATCCATCTTAAACTTCAAGTATTCTTCATCCTTGGTTTAAGAGATGGAAACATCTCTATGGAATGTGGGTTCTACATTTATGTTGGTTAATATTGAGCTCATAACATCACTCTGAATAGGAACAATTTCCATCTTTTAAAATTCTTCTATCAGTGAACTCATAGTGATCATTACTGATAGTGTTGCACTACAGCTAAGGTCATCTACCACCACATTTGCTTTTCATGGGTGGTATTGAATATCTAAATCATTGTCATTAATCAATTCAAGCCATCTTCTTTGGCGACAATTCAACTCGCGTGAGTGAAGATGTATTTTAAGCTTTTGTGATTAGTGAAAATAGAGCATTGAACACCGTATAAATAGTGACACCATATTTTTAATGCAAAAATTACTGGTGCAAGTTCTAGATCGTGTACTGGATAATTCCTCTCATGAGGCCTCAACTGTCGTGAAGCATATGCAATCACCTTTCCTTCTTGCATTAGTACGCAACCTAATCCAGTCCCTGAGGCATGTGTATATACTTGATAGTTCATACCTTCTTTTGGTAGCACTAATACTGGAGCAGTAGAAAGAGCATCTTTTAAAGTTTGAAATGCCTTTTCACATTTAGGAGCCCAGATAAATGGAACAGCTTTCTGAGCTAGCTTGGTTAATGGAGCAGCTATCTGAGAGAATCCTTTGACAAATTTTCTATAGTAGCCAGCGAGACCCAAGAAACTTCTTATATCTATTACTGTTTTTGGCTGATTTATTCTTGAATAGCACAGATCTTTTGTTGATCAACCCGGATTCCTTGAGCATCTACAATATGACCTAGGAATACTACTGACTTCAACCAGAATTCACAGTTTGAAAATTTGGCATATAATTTATGTTCTCACAAAGTTTCTAGTACTGTTCTTAAATAATCTTTATGATCTTCCATAGTCTTTGAATATATGAGTATATCATCAATGAACACTATTATAAATTTATCTAAGAATGGTTTTAGGACTCACTGCATTAAATCCATGAAAATAGAAGGTGCATTTGTGAGTCCAAAGGACATTACAAGAAATTCGTAGTGTCCGTACCGGGTTCTAAATGCTATCTTCTCCATGTCAGAATCTTTTACTTGAAGTTGATGATATCCAGATCTTAAATCAATCTTCAAGAATACTATTGCTCTGGATAACTGATCGAATAAATCATCGATTCTGGGAAGTGGGTATTTATACTTAATAGTGACTTTATTTAATTCTCTATAGTCTATACACATTCGCATAGACCCATCTTTCTTCTTTACAAATAATACCGGAGCACCCCATGGTGACATACTTGGCTTAATAAATCTTTTATCCAATAGTTCTTTTAATTGCTCCCTAAGTTCGTGAAGTTCCTTAAGAGCCATTCTATAAGGAGCTTTTAAAATTGGTTGGGTACCCGGGACTAAATTAATTGCCATTTCAACTTCTCTTGGTGGAGGTAACTCTGGTAGCTCATCAGGAAAAATATCAGCAAATTCATTAACCACCTTAATCTCAGAAAGTGGTATATCCTTTTTACTCTCTCCTAGCATAGTAACTAGGTGTGCTGAACAACCCTTGTTCACTAGCTTAATTGCTGTTATGGCATTAATTAGTGAACTTAAAGTACTGAACCTCCCTATGAATGTTGATGTAGTGTCTGGTGATCGAAGTGATATCTTCTTTTGTTGACAATGAATAGTAGCATTGTGAGTACTAAGCCAGTTCATACCGAAGATTATATCAAAGTTTACTATTGGTAAAATTATTAACTTGGCTTTTAATACTTGCTCATTTAAGGGTACTTGAAGGTTACAGAAGTGGGTGGTATTGAGTTGAGTTCCGGATGGTAGCCCAACTGCTAAAGATCTTACCATTTTGTAGCATGGCAAATTTAAACTTTTAGCAAAATTTTCATATATAAATGAATGGCTTGCTCCCATATCAAATAGTAGTTTGCACAGATGATCATTAATACTTATAGTGCCTAAATAAAATAATAATTACTTAGAACTTATTAAAAGCTTAAAAATAAATACAATATGAATTATGTATACCTGATATCACATTATTATCTTCTGTAGCTTCCATTGGAGTGAGAGTATATACTTTAGCATGTCCTGTAGATTTCTTAATAAATAGTTGCTTTTGAGGATTTTTAGATGTGCTGGGTTGATTTGATCTTCCTTTATCATTCCTCTGGATAGACCTTTTAGTTTGTGGAGTAGGCATAATGGTCAGCGGTTGATCCCATTGATTGATTGGAGTTGGATTTAACATTTGATTGCATCTGGAATGATCAATACGAACTCCATCTATAGTTACCTCATAATAACATTGCTGGTAGAAGTGTCCTTTGTGATCACACGTATAACAACATTGTTTGTTGTGATAGCATTTTCCATATGGGTGTGGCCTTGTACACCCATTGTAAGGATCTGTTGGTGGGCTCTCAGCTTTCATTTGATATACTTTTCCAGAAGAAAGCCTAATTCTTCTGGGATCATTGTTCCTTTGAGAAGACATATTGAAAGTTCTCTTACTTTCTTTTTGAGTTAGATTCTGACAATTACACAAGCTGTTTCTATAAGTTCCATAAAATTGGATAGTCTTAATGGAATAATTTGATCTCTTATCAATTCTTTAAGACCACTAAGAAATCGGTGACATCGAGATCCTTCTGTTTGTACCATGATTGGTGCAAATCTAGATAATTTTCTGAACTCTGTCTCGTATTCTAATAAGGTCCGATTGCCTTGCTTGAGATTGAGGAACATATCCCCCAAATTATTTTGTACGGAGGGAGGCACGTACTCTGCCATGAATGCTTCTACAAACTTATTCCAAGGAATTGTGTCAATCCGGTACCCCGGCGAATAATGTCTGGCGGATATGATCCCACCAAAATTCTGCCTCTTCTTGAAACATATGTGTAGTTAAATGAACAGATTCTGACTCAGGATAGTTCAAACTTGTAAGATACTTCTCAACTATTTTTAACCAATTAACTGTATCAATTGCAGACATAGTCCCATTGAATACTGGGGTTCTTAATCTAATGAAACTATGTAAAAGTCCATCAGTAGTTTGTTGATATTGTTGAGAAGGGAAATTAGATGTTGGTTTAACTGATGCCGGAGAGGGGTTATTCTGTATAGCCAATAGTCTTTCTATTTTCTCTGCCTGCTTGGCATTGGTTTCTACTAATGTTTTAACAGTTTCCAATAATGCATTGATCTCGGATGACTGACAGCTTGACGCAGCAAGAGCTGATGAAGATTGACTGGGATTCATTATTATACCTGAATTTAAATAATAAACATTCTTTTTAGAAGAATGAAAGGGTATTTTATTCAATTATTTCAGTCACGTAATCTTTAGGAAATAGTTTTATGTTTATTTGTTCTTAGAGTTCCTAATGTATGAGTTTGAGTACCTTTGTGTTCTTACTCTAAGTGTTTTATTCCTGCTAATCTGAATATTGGATGATGGAAATATGGATGTTATTCTAGTATTCATTTAGTAATTGTAAGGCAGAAGGATTATCCATTAGGTAGATAGGAATACAAATTCCAATCTGACACCTTATAGAGTTCTCTGATACCAACTGTGGCGGCCGCCCCTTCTAATCATAAGGCTTAAGGAGTGGTCGTCACTAAGCACATCTTATACTTAACATTAGGTTGGAATTTAAGACTCCAATCCAATCTTAAGGAAAAGGTGTACTTTTCATAATAAGGTAATGATTAACAATCACTTAATGAGTATCAGAGTGCGAAAGAAAAGTATCAACTGAAGTAATCATCCATATTATAAAGTAAAAACATCCAGCTCATAATATATACAATGCAGGAAAGTAAAGCAAAATTTAGACCTGTATTATTACAAATATTTAAAGTTTACAGAACTATACTGTAAAATGCTCTCACCTCACCGAGTAAAAGTAAAGTAATCTAATAAGTAGACTAAGGTTCCTCAATAGTCTGAACCTTCTCCTGGATCTGCTCCTCTATAGGCTCAATCTCCTCAAAAAGCTCAGAATCTACCATTATCAATCTCATAATGGTAGGGCCCCAGCCAACAAAAGAAAAATCTTGTTAAACAAAATGTCTAAGTATATTTTAAGGTAATGAATTTTAATGTATTTTAATGATATCACAACTGAAATTAAACATAGCATAGCGGTAAAGCGACAAGAAAGGAAGAACAAATTATGAGGTAAAAACATACCTCAACTCAGGCTACAAAACAAGGTAAGTAAAGTATAACTGTAATCTACTAGGTACAAAGAAAAGTCCTAAGGAATATGATCAAACTAATATGCTAGTTATAGTATAAGTAAAAGTACTGTACTGAAAATATAAAGACTAGCTGTGGCGCCCCGCACCCTTAATCCGCCAAAGGATTAGATTAAGGGTGGAGTGTCACTCTGGCTAACCCCTCACTTACCATTGGATTAGGATAAACTCCACAATCCACCTGATTAGGGAAGGCTTAACACAGAATCAATCTAACAGTCACTATATAAGTAAATGCACAGAGTGCGGAAGCAATAAATGACATCCAAGCATCATAATGTAACATAAGTGTAAAATATAACTCAGAATATAAGCATATAAGTCCAAATTCACAGTCAAGGGTACCTGTATTATTACAACATTTAAAATTCAAAATAAAAAGGAAATGCAAATGCACTCATCCTCACAAATAAATCTAAGGACTAGATATGCTCTAGTCCAAGCTGTTGCTGCTCCTCTTGGTATGGCTCCTCCTCAGGTACTGGATTCTCTACCTGCTCTACGTCTGCTATTATCGGTTTCACAATATAGGGCCCCAGCCAAAAAAAGAGAAAATCTGGTTAGACAATTTGTTTGAGTACATTTTAGGCTGATACATTTATATACGTTTTATAATATCACCACTTTACACAATTTTCCTAAGTAACAATATATAAAGGAGCAACTGGCAATACAATAAGAAAGAGGAAAAGCTATAAATAACATTTATAACTTAAGCAAAGTAAACAAGGTAAGGCATATAATATAAGTAACTAAACATGTGCTGAAAGGAAATACTACATCCTAATATATGCTGGTGATCAAATGAAATATGCAAATTAAAATAATAAACCTAAACAGTGATACATATTAATAGCAGCAAAATCTAACATCCTACAGTATATAAGCTGAACAAAGAAATAGCTAACTGAATAAGCAATGCTAAAATATAGCCAAATACTAAAATTGCACATCAAACACTGTATATTGACTGTCATATCAGAAGACTTAGCCAAACTAGCCCACATATATATACATCTCAATCTGTAAACATACTGAACATATTGCCTGACTGAAGAGGCAGACAATACTTATGTAACATATTTTAGTTGTTTTACTTTTGTTTCTATGGACAACTATTAGAAACACCTGAGGAGTCAAGCACGTCTGCAAGACTATACGGGTCCCAAGCCTAACACACTCTCCTCAATGAGAATATTAAGCATCCTGATCTCACCTTACCCCTATCCATCGGGGCAAATGTGCACCATAATCACCATAAACTGGACCCAGAAGGCAACTGTTATCCTATTATTCTAAGTTTTCATTTTCATACACAAAGTTATCTTATATGAAATGTCCAAGGAAGTAAGCTCAAATATACAAGGAATGTGTAGCACAAAGTATCAAAATAAGCAAGATACTCTACTAATATAGTGATACCATCTGCTTTTTATTATCTGTTCTAATTATTCCAAATTACATAAGTTCGGAATCACCGTTTTCCTATATATCAAGTGTAACTTAAAAATTCATCCTTACATGTTACAAAATATCAGGACTAGCTAGGTCCTAATATACCAAATCAAAGTCGACTATAAAAGTTAATTAACAAATCATTATGACCTAATTAATAATTTTTGATATTTTAACTAAAAACTACTAAACTATAGATTATGGATTAAACGCCACGAGATTGGGCTTAATCACATAATCCAAAAAAAAGGGTAAGAACTAAGATCTAGGTTTAATTATAATAGTGATCTAATAGTCAAGGTCAATCCTATTAAGTAATCAAACTTAGTAGGATGAATCTCATATTTTAGATCTAAGATCAAAAGATAAAATAATCAAAATAAGTTGAAAAATTCTAAAAAATAATAAAACTAAGGATTCATTCATTGAAAAACCCTATTTTTCAATGAATGAAATCAACCATGTGATCTAGTCCTAGTCTCAGGAAGGGTCCTTAAGGTATAGCGTTAAAGACTTAGAAAAATTCTGTAATTTGACCTAACTGTTGATTTTACTTACTTAAATGTCACTAATATGGTTATAATGTAAATTTTAGTATTTTAAAAGACTAATTAAAGGTTAAGGGTGTTTATCCTAAATTTTTGGCAAAATGACCATTTTGCCCCTACTTAAGGGTCCGAAAAGTCACTTTTGATTTAAGTGTCCAAAATGAGGTTTCTCTTTTTCATATGATTTCTTACTGTCTAACTTGAAGATAGACAGTAAGTATGTTCAATTTGGACGAGAAACGACCCTACAGGTTTATACTAAGGTTTTTGACTTAAGGGCATTTAAGTGATTTTCACTCTGCTGAAAACTAAGTTTTTATGCAGTTTATTGTAGGTTACTGTTCAATGATTCCATAGATTCCAAGAACATTGCATTCTGAGGTCAATTGACTAAGTTATGGATGTTTTAAATTTGAAGGGCAATTTGGTAATTTCGAGTCGGTCAACGGGTGACAAAAACTGAACTTTTCTGTTTGAAGTCTAATTTCAGCAGACTCAGGTTCTATAGCTTCCCTATAATGTACTGAGTATGTTGGTAGGGAGTAAACCCAATTTGGACCTCAAATGGTCAAGTTATGACCTAACTAAGGTTGGGGGTATTTTGGTCATTTTTTAAATTTCTAGAGTTCAGAACCTAAATGTTATTTTAGTTTATTGGTGACATTGAAAATCTAAACTAGTTAGTATCTTGAATTTTTGAATTTAGAGTTGAATTGACCAAGTTATGGTCATTTGAATTCTAGGGGCTTTTTAGTCATTTTTTACTAAAATCAACTCTGAGTTCTAGGGTTGACTTTTTATCCTGATGTCCAAATGAGAAAACTAATACTACTACGATGATGAAGCTGATCTCCTGAGCATTTTAAGGCCCATATTGTAACAACCTAGGTTGTTACTCAGAATAATTAAGACTAATCTAAGTCTTAATTAAGATTCTAAGTCACTAATCAAGTTATTTAGAACTAATCTCAAAAACCTAGGTCAAATCAGAAGTCAACTGAGTCAAATCAGAAATTCTAGAAAATTCCAAACCCTAGAAATTGACTTTTTATTTAGACCTCAAATTGAAAATCTGACTTCACCATTGCGTTCAGAACTTCCAAATTAGCTAGGGGTGAAATTTTGAAGGCATTTGAAAGTCGTTGGATTTTTGTCAAATAATATTTAAATACCTGAAAATTCAAATAAATAAATACTCGTCGAAACGAAAATCCGAGTGCGCCGTTGTGTTTCTCAGCCCTCAAATAGCTAGGGGTGATTTATTGGAAATTTTTGGAATACTTTGAATTAATTAAAATTTGATTAATAAAGAGTTTGTTAATATAAAATTTAATATATATATTTATATATTTATAAAATTATTTATTTAAGCGAAACGGCGTTACCTGCCCTCCGCCTATTTTCAGCCTGCACTGTCAGAAGTGACGGCATCTGTGGACCGTTCGATCAATTGATCGAACGGCCCACGCACCTTCTTCCCCGAAATCCTGCGCGTGGCAGCAGGTTTCGCACGCGTCACTCCCAAGCTCGCTAGGTGTCGATCCGCCGCTCTCGCATGCGGATAAGACACTGCGTTCGGCTTGATTCAATCCTTTGCGCAATCTTCGTCTTCGAAAGTGCTCGGCCCGTCTTGATTGAACCCAGTGCTCGTCCACCGTTCATCTAAGGTACGCCTCAAACCTAATCGATACTTATCGATATTTAAATCACAATTTTCCTATCATTATTCCATATTATTGATTGCATTATATGTGGTTAGATCATGATAATTCGTTACGAATCGAACGAATTTTGATTATTAACTACAGTCGAAACCATTATAGCCTTTCGCCGGACATAGGAACCTAGGGTTTGATCTTACTGCTAAGCTAGACCACCTATGCCATTGATTCGTGTACTATTCGACAGCTATAATCATTCTCTATTTGTTTATATGAGGGTCGAGTCCTTCCTCCGGCGAAAGCGGCGTCAAAAGGGGTGCCCTAATTCTCGGCTTGCAGGGATGGAAGAAGGTATTGGGTCGGGTCGGGTAGACCTGGGCCCGACCCGTGGTCCAGTCATTTGGCAGCACAGCAGTGGGGCCCGCAGTGCAAATCGAGCTCTGCAAATTGCGCCGCGTGTCACCCAAGGGACACGTGTCTCCATCACGTGGCTCTGCCGCAGAGGAGGGGCCCGCGCCTATGCCTCCGTGCCATCTGTCTTGTTTGAGACAGCAGTGGGGCACACTTGTCTGTCCCAGCTAATCACGGCTCGCCACGTGTACCTGCAGAAAAAAAAATAAAAATAAAAATATCAAAATATATATATATATATATATATATATATATATATATAACGTTTTAATTAATATAAACAAAATTATATATATTAATAAAATCAGATTAATTGAAATAATTAAACATAATTATTTAATTAATTAAATGCAAATATTTAAACCCTAATATCTTGCAAAATATAAGTCCAATCATAGCAAATAAATATATCATTTTGATCAACAAAAATAGAGAAACATTTTGGTGCTGTCAATTTTATAATTGGACCTATATTTAGCATAGTGACATTTAGGGGTATTAATTAAATTCAAATAATGTTACAAAACTTCATTAGCTCATAACTTTGTGTATGTTCATCCAAACATACCCAATATGGGTCTTAAAATACTCAGAAAACCCTAAGGATTATTCTAGTAGTATTAATTTTGATGTTTGGATTAATATTCGACTAATCACGTTTAGGTCCTAACCCTAATTACTCTAATTAGACTTAGAACTTCAATTGACCATAACTTGGTCAATTGTGCTCTAAATTTGATGATCCAAATATCAATTTAGATTAGAAAAACCTAATTAATAGTAATTTATAAAAATATTTTAGATCCAACGGTTAGATTTTCTAATCACCCCTAATTACTCTAAATTTTGATTAGTGAATATTAGCAAATCTAGTAATCCAAATTGAGTGATTTAAGTTTCAGAGGACTCATAGAGTCATTTAGAATCTATCTTGGATTAGTATTTGAGTGATTAATTTCACTAATCACTCACTAATCACCCTAAACCCTCATTAGGTCATAACTTAGTCAAATCAGATCCAAATTGAGCTTACCACATGTCATTGTAATCAGTGGACTATTTGTAAACCATTGTCACTAATTTTACTCAATTTGGACACTAATTGACAAAATTAGGATTTTGACCCTTAATTAAGGATCTTTTAATTACCCTTTAAACCCTAACTCTTGTATTGGCTATAACTTGGCCAATACTTATCAGAATTTAGCAAATTTAGGTTCTATGGAAAGCTTAGGCTATAAATAACAGTAAATGGAAAGAAAATTAAAATTTCATTTAGCTAAATTACTAAATTTCCCCTATGAGTCAAATCCACTAATTTGACCTCATAAGGCTTAATAATCCACCAAATTTAGTATAGTTGTTGTCTAAATCCTACATTAGACAGCAAGTAACTCATTCCAACAGAAAAATTTTAATTTTAGAACTCTATATCAAAATTTGATCTTTTGAACCCTTAAGTAGGGGAAAAATGGTAATTTTATCCAAATTTAGGGTTTAACTTTCTAAAGCCCTAAAAAAACATTTTATAATCATTAGAAACAGTAAATAGAATGATTTATAACATAAATTAATTAAGTTCAAGCCTAAATTAGATTTTGATTAAGATTTTAAATCTTAAGTCTTTAAGGAAATTCCTAAGTAAAATTTGAGTATCCTTCTTCCTTAATCTTTCTTAGATCCTCCCATAGATCTTATAATATTAGTTAGGATGTGTGTCATGAGAGATACTCTTAGTAATTAAGAGCATAAATTCCTAAGATTAGGAATAGATCTTACATTATAATTCATCTATTGAGTAAGTTGGGTTACTCAATAGGTGAAACCTTGAGTTTACTAGTTTATAGATTTTTCTTAGATTATTTAATGATTATTTAATCTTTAGAATTTAAAACTAAGAATAGAGATCATCCTAATGAGTTGATTAATTAGGATTTGCCTTAACTTAATTAGTGAGATTTGGGTTCTAAACCTTAGACCTTTAGATATACCTTTGAATTGAGTAATTAGACCCCATCATTTGGAGTTTAATTCTTAATCATTCCATCTTGATTTGGCTAATCAAGATGGCTTGGGATGGTTTAAATTATCAAATTAGGTCGATGATTTGTTTATTTAAATCAAGTAGTCGTCTTTTGATTATATATAGTTAGGACTTGGCCAGTCCTAATTATCTTCAACTTATAGGTACGTGATTCTAAGTTACAGAATGTGTAAGAATTGATGATTTTGAAACTTATGTAACTTAGAGTAGATAGAATGAATAAAGTAGAAACAATGGGTATCACCTGTGTCCTAGTCGTGTCTTTTGCTCTCTTTGATTTGATGCTTCGCATACCTTGTAATTGAGCTTTATACTTTGAACATATATTGTGTACATAGGATATTTGATGAGTATCTTGTGTCAACTTTGAACCTGCATAAATATCATTTTCATTTCATTGTTGTTTTGTGACCTAATTAGTCTGCCTCTTCAGTTGGTTCGGCCTAGTAATGGAAACACTAATTTGTTGGTGAAGCCACCTAGTGTTTCACTTACTAGTTTGTCAGAGAGAGATAACAGTTTTGATTCAACCTAGTAGAATGAAAACTAGTTTGTAGGTGAAGCCACCTAGCATTTCATTTACTAGCTGTTGAATAAAAAGAATAAATTGAATTTGTTGTGACTTGAGGAGTCATTTGTTCTGATATGGCAGTACTAAATTTTAGGTATACATCTACTTTTATCCTTCTGCCTTAGCCCATCAGGCTAAGAGAGTTGATATTTTCTTTCAGCTGGTTAGCTTAAGTAGCCAGTATAGTTTCAGTTTACTACTTTTAATTTACTTTCCTGCATGTATGTACTACTTTACTTCTAGTCATTACTGCATTCTCTAGCCTTATTTATTTATAGGGTACTAGATTTACTTGTTGTTATTTATATAGGATGCTAGTCTTGTTCACATATTTTCTTACTTTATGTCGATTAGCATATAATGGTATTGATCATAAGCATGCTTAGGATATATTTTATTTCTAGTCACTTGTTTTATACTCACTTGATCTTGTTGCAGTTGCTTGGATGAGGTATGTACTTACTTCCTAGTTGTTTAAGTTATAAACTATTTGTTTATAATTTTATCCTGTTCTTTTCTTACGCGTTCTGCTCCTATTATGCTTTTGTACTTAGTTGTTTATGGTGATATCTAATTAACATAATCAATTGATTATCCTAAAATATACTTAGATAATAGTCTAACTAAGATTTTTTTTTTGTTGGCTGGGGTCTTATCATTATGAAACCGATAATGATAGGTTCTGAGTTTCTTGGAGCAGTAGATTCAGTGGAGGGCTTACCATTAGAAGAGGAATCTGTACCAAGAGATTTGTAGACTTAGCTCTCTTTCTGCATTTGTGAGGATGAGTGTTTTACTTTTTAGCTCTTTTAAAATGTTTAAAGTTTGTAATAATACAGGTTATCTTTACCTTACTGCTTTACTTACTCTGAGTAGGATGATTAGTTCCTTTTATATTGTGATGATGGATGTTATATTTTTATGCTTCCGCTCTCTGTTTACTTGTATTTACATTTAGTGATGAATTCAATTGGAGAAATGGCAAAGTCCTCAGTTAGGTTGGATTAGAATGTGTCTAATCCAATTCTAAGTCAGAACCTTGTCATTTAGATGACCCATCCACTGTAATCATGTTAACTTAAGAGTTAACAGGACCACGGCGAGGCAGGGCCATCACACATATTCACTATGTTTGGTCAACTAAGTCAAAAGTTATGGGGTCCTAAAGAGGTCATAAAATGCTACTTCGTTATACGTACCCCGAAACGAAATTATGCATTATGCCATTTGATTCTATTTATTTTTCTGAGTATTTTAAGACCTATATTAGCTATATTTGGATCATCCTACAAAAAATTATTAAACTTCTAAGTTTTACTATTCAAAAATACAATTTGTATTATTTTACTATTCATTTATCCAACGTGTATTAAATTACTGTTTATCTCTAAAGTTATATATTTTTCTATAATTATTAATCCCTTAATTATTCTGTAATTAATTAATAATTAATCTGTGATTAATTAATGTTAATTATTAATTTATTAATTTATTTATTTTTAAATATTCAAATTATATTAATATTGATTATTAATTAATTAACTATTTAATATTAATATCCATTGTTTAAGATTAAGATTATTTATTTTACTATTTACTAATTATTATGATAATCTTAATTAAACTCTAATTATTTAACTATAATATACTATTAATTAATTAATAATTAACCTAATGATTCATAATTAATTAGTTAATTAATTAATATTAGCTGTTTGTTATTAATACTAATCTATCTATTAATCTAAATTAATTACTAATTAACATTAATTAATTATGATTAAAGTAATATTACTAATATTAATTTATCTCAATTTACTGTATCTATTATTTAATTAATTAATTATTTGTAATTACTTAATATTAATTGATAATTGATTATTATTTAATCATTCAAAACATTATATCTTAAGGTTTCATATTGTATATATATATTATGCAAATTCTCAAAGGATTAGGTTAAGGGTGGAGTGTCACTCTGGCTATCCCCTCACTTACCATTGGATTAGGATAAACTCCACAATCCACCTGATTAAGGAAGGATTAACACAGAATCAATCTAACAATCACTATATAAGTAAATGTACAGAGTGCGGAAGTAATAAATGACATCCAAGCATCACAATGTAACATAAGTGCAAAATATAACTCAGAATATAAGCATATAAGTTCAAATTCACAGTCAATGGTACATGTATTATTACAACATTTAAAATTCAAAATAAAAAGGAAATGCAAATGCACTCATCCTCACAAATAAATCTAAGGACTAGATATGCTCTGATCCGAACTGCTGCTCCTCCTCTAGGTATGGCTCCTCCTCAGGTACTAGATCCTCTACCTGCTCTACGCCTGCCATTATCAATTTCACAATGTAGGGCTCCAGCCAAAAAAAGAGAAAATCTGGTTAGACAATTTGTCTAAGTACATTTTAGGCTGATACATTTTTATACGTTTTATAATATCACCACTTTAGACCATTTTCCTAAGCAACAATATATAAAGGAGCAACTGGCAATACAATAAGAAAAAGGAAAAGCTATAAATAACATTTATAACTTAAGCAAAAGGAGGCTAAGACATGCCTCAAAAGTAAAGTAAACAAGGAAAGGCATATAATATAAGTAACTAAACATATGCTGAAAGGAAATACTACATCCTAATACATGTTGGTGATCAAATGAAATATGCAAATTACAATAATAAATCTCTGCAGTGATACATATAAATAGCAGCAAAATCTAACATCCTATTGTATATAAGCTGAACAAAGAAATAGCTGACTGAATAAGCAATGCTAAAACATAGCAAAATACTAAAATTGCACATCAAACTTTGTATACTCACTTCCATATCAGAAGACTTGGCCAAACTGGCCCATATATATATACATCTCAATCTGTAAATATACTGAACATACTGCATGACTGAAGAAACAGACAATACTTATGCAACATATTTTGGTTGTTTTACTTTTGTTTCTATGGACAACTATTAGAAACAACTAAAGAGTCAAGCACATCTGCAAGACTATACGGGTCCCAAGCCTAACACACTCTTCTCAATGAGAATATTAGGCATCCTGATCTCACTTTACCCCTGTTCATCGGGGCAAATGTGCACCATAATCACCATAAACCGGACTCAGAAGGCAACTGTTATCCTATTATTCTAAGTTTTTATTTTCATGCACAAAGTTATCTTATATGAAATGTCCAAGGAAGTAAGCTCAAATATACAAGGAATACGTAGCACAAAGTATCAAAATAAGCAAGAGACTCTACTAATATGGTGATACCATCTGTTTTTAATTATCTGTTCTAACTATTCCAAATTACATAAGTTCAGGATCACCGTTTTCCTACATATCAAGTGTAACTTAGAAATTCATCCTTACATGTCATAAAATATCAGGACTAGCTAGGTCCTAATATACCAAATCAAAGTCGATTATAAAAGTTAATTAACAAATCATTACGACCTAATTAATAATTTTAGATATTCTAACTGAAAACTACTAAACTATAGATTATGGATTAAACGCCATGAGATTGGGCTTAATCACATAATCCAAAAAAAAGGGTAAGACCTAAGATCTAGGTTTAATTCTAATAGTGATCTAATAGTTAAGGTCAATCCTATTAAGTAATCAAACTTAATAAGATGAATCTCCTATCTTAGATCTAAGATCAAAAGATAAAATAATGAAAATAAGTTGAAAAATTCTAGAAACTAATAAAACCAAGGATTCATTCATTAAAAAACCCCATTTTTCAATGAATGAAATCAAACCCTATGATCTAGTCCTAGTCTCAGGAAGGGTCCTTAAGGTGTAGCGTTAAAGACTTAGGAAAATTATGGAATCTGACCTAACTATTGATTTTACTTACTTAAATGTCACTAATATGGTTATAACATAAATTTTAGTATTTTAAAAGACTAATTAAAGGTTAAGGTATTTATCCTAAATTTTTGGCAAAATGACCATTTTGCCCCTACTTAAGGGTCCGAAAACTCACTTTTGATTTAAGTGTTGAAAATAAGGTTTGTCTTTTCCATATGATTTCTTACTGTCTAACTTGAAGATAGACAGTAAGTATGTTCAATTTGGATGAGAAACGGGTCCTACAAGTTCAGACTAAGGTTTTTGACTTAAGGGCATTTAAGTTATTTTCACTCTACTGGAAACTGAGTTTTTATGCAGTTTATTGTAGGTTACTGTTCAAAGATTCCATAAATTCTAAGAACACTGCATTCTGAGGTCAATTGACTAAGTTATGGATGTTTTAAGTTTGAAGGGCAATTTGGTAATTTCGAGTCGGTCAACGGGTGACAAAAACTGAACTTTTCTGTTTGAAGTCCAATTTCAGCAAACTCAGGTTCTATAGCTTCCCTATAATGTACTAAGTATGTTGGTAGGGAGTAAACTCAATTTGGACCTCAAATGGTCAAGTTATGACCTAACTAAGGTTGGGGGTATTTTGATCATTTTCTAAATTTCTTGAGTTCAGAACCTAAATGTTATTTCAGTTTATTGGTGACATTAAAATTCTAAACTAGTTAGCATCTTGAATTTTTGAATTTGGAGTTGAATTGACCAAGTTATGGTCATTTGAATTTTAGGGGCATTTTAGTCATTTTTCACTAAAGTCAACTCTGAGTTCTAGGGTTGACTTTTTATCCTGATGTCCAAATGAAAAAACTAATACTACTACGGTGATGGGGCTGATCTCCTGAGCATTTTAAGACCCATATTGACTATGTTTGGTCAACTAAGTCAAAAGTTATGGGGTCCTAAAGAGGTCCTAAAATGCTACTTCGTTATGCGTACCCCGAAACGAAATTCTGCATTACGCCATTTAATTCTATTTTTTTTTTGAGTATTTTAAGACATATATTGGCTATATTTGGATCATCCTACAAAAAGTTATTAAACTTCTATATTTTATTATTCAAAAATACAATTTGTATTATTTTACTATTCATTTATCCAACCTGTATTAAATTATTGTTTATCTCTAAAGTTATGTATTTTTCTGTAATTATTAATCCCTTAATTATTCTGTAATTAATTAATAATTAATCTGTGATTAATTAATGTTAATTATTAATTAATTTATTTATTTATTTTTAAATATTCTAATTATAATAATATTGATTATTAATTAATTAATTGTTTAATATTAATATCCATTATTTAAGATTAAGATTATTTATTTTACTGTTTACTAATTATTATGATAATATTAATTAAACTCTAATTATTTAACTATAATATAATACTAATTAATTAATAGTTAACCTAATGATTCATAGTTAATTAGTTAATTAATTAATGTTAGCTGTTTGTTATTAATACTAATATATTTGTTAATCTAAATTAATTACTAATTAACATTAATTAATTATGATTAAAGTAATATTACTAATATTAATTTATCTCAATTTACTGTATCTATTATTTAATTAATTAATTATTTGTAATTACTTAATATTAATTGATAATTGATTATTATTTAATCATTCCAAACATCATATCTTAAGGTTTCATATTGTATATATATATATATATATATATATATATATTATATTTATCTAAAGTTTCCTATTTTGATAGATATATACATATTAAATAGCTAAAGTTTCTATCTGTATAAATATTTATATGCATAAAATTTTTATTCTAACGTTTCTGATTATATATATATATATATATATATATATATATATATATATATATATATATATATATATATATAGTTATCCTAAAGTTCTATTCATAAAATAATATTTATCAATCTGATTTAGATTTAACATACATATGCACTTAATTAGTTAATTAAATTCTAAATTACTATTTTAGTTTTAACTTAATTACATATGAATCCCTAACTAACTGTCCTAATTAATTGTTGACAACATCTAACCTAAGATATTTATTCCCTAATTATTTTCCTAAGCTTAACAGCAATTTATACATATAATTATATATAGGTTTAGGTTTAGTGATATATAATTATATCTGTATATAATAATTATATATATATTTAATTATTACTAATTATTACCTCTGCAGAGGAAGGAAGACGACGGGGCCCGCCACTGCCACGTGGCAGTGGCTTACTGGCTTACGGGACGGAAGCGGGCCCCACATCTGCGGCGGCGGCAAAGGGCTGCCACGCGGCACGCGCTAAATGGGCGGCAGGTGGACGATGGGCCCCATTGGCGCCAGTCGTCTGCTGACACAGACGGAGACCTACGGCTGCGCGCGACACGCAAGCCAACCCGCGGAAATCCCATGCGGGTCGGGACCGACCCGGCCCGCATCGCGCCGGGTTGTCTTCTCCGCAGAGGGAACGAGAGAGAGACAGACTAGGGCAGGGTTCTTGAGCGCCCTCCCGGCGGTGGCGATGGGCGGCCCATACGGCGTTGGAAAGGTCTCGGGGAGACCTTTCAAATGGCGTGCGGGACATCACTGGTGACGGAGAGGGATGGCGGAGAGGATCAACCCTAATTTTCGAGGGCACGGGACGGGCGTGTTAACGGTAAGGACTGCAGACTAAGTCCGAATCCAGGTCGATCAGACTCGATCGATCCCGATCGGCTCCGCACAATAAGCAATCCATGTCACAAAATAGGTTTTTGAATTGAAAATGCATTGATCCACTAAGAAGGTTTAGAGATCGAAGTACCTCAAAATTGATGGTCGAGGATGAAAGGTTGGTCCGAAGCTCCCACTGCTCCCACATTGGTTTTGTCCTCAGTTGAACCCGCAGCTTAGGGCTTAAGGAAGATCCAGTGGAGCTTCTGAGGCTCCGCAGCGCACGGCGATTGGCCGCGTGCCACGGCCGAGGCAACCGTGCCGCGTGCCCTACTCGGAGAGGAAGATGCGGAGGGCAGATCGGGGACCATTGGACCGCGCGATCGGGCGGCTTAGGATAGTCGTCTGATCTGACGGTAAGAGGAGATGGCGAGCGAGATATTGACGGCGCAAGCGACGGCGCCATCAGATATGGAATATAAAATTAATATTTTGATTTAAAATTTTCAATGTTCTTAATCCAAATTAATTGCCTATTTGTATTCAGAATATTTCCAAATATTCACTCAGACTAATTGAGGAGTGAGGAACACAACGGCAAGGTCGGATTTTCGATCCGTTGAGTATTTTAATTTCCCAATTTCGAGGCATTAAATATTATTAAAATATTCGGCAAATTTTGACGACTTTCGATTGCCACCAAAACTTCACCCCTAGCTAATTTGGGGGCAATGAGCGCAATGGCGATGTCTGTTTTTTGCTCAAATGTGAGAATAAATAAATCAATTTTCATAATTCCTGAAATTCCCAAAATAAAGATTTGATCCGTTTGACCTCTAGTTTGGACTGGGTCTTGGTGGTTGACTCCTAATGACTTGATTAATACTAAGATTCAAGATTAAGACTGAGATTAGTCCTAATTGACTAAAGTAACAACTTGGGTTGTTACACTAGCATCCTAACATGCTCTCAAATAAGTAAAACGGCTGACATACAAAAAGTTTTGAAATGTTAAGGAACTGCAGAAAATGAAAAATATGAAAGAAACATATGCTGAAATGGTAAAGTAAAGTAAGTCTGAAGTGTAAAGAAAACATGTAAAGTAACTGTAAAGAGACTGAAAAGTAAATGTAAGTAATATAGATTAAAGTGTTGTACGTGTGAGATACTCTTATTTAGTCTGCCAAAAAGTAAAGTCCATTCTGATAATCTAGGAGAAATATCCCATATTAAAGTAATATCCACCAAAGAGGCATCTAGGAGAAACATCCTAGATCCTAAAGTAAAATTCACAAAGTATCTAAAGAGCATATAGGAGAAACATCCCAATGCTAAAGTAATATACCATAGGGGAAATTCCCTAGGCAAAAGCTGTCCTAAAGTAAAGTCATACTAAGTGGCAGGCTAAGTAAAATATAAACCACAAGTATAATATTGTTTATTAATGCTTCTTTTAAGATTATGCATATGATATGTGAGTGAAATTCAAAGTATATCATAAAATATTTAGCAAGTGATTCTAAAATATGTCCAACAGAATAAAAGGCTCAAATGATAAGGAAAGCATGGTAATTTCAAATTCAAGGTAATAAATAGCACTACAAACTTTGTGATATCACCTTTTTTCTAATTTAAATGTTTTAACTACTCTAAGTTACATAAGAATCAAAATCAATAATTTCTACACTGTCTGTAACTTAGAATCGTGAACCTATAAGTTAAGCATAATTAGGATTGGCCACATCCTAATTATAACTGAATCAAAGTAGTCTACAATATTAAATAAATAAATCAATCATCCTAATTTATTATTTTATAAATCCCAAACTAAATCTTGATTAGCCAAATCAAGATTGAAAGGATTAAGAATCAAACTCCAAAGAATGAAGTTCAATTACTTAATCATAGGGTCATCTTAAGGACTAAGATTTAATCCCATCTCACTGATTAAATATTAAGGCAAATCCTATTGAATTAAGTCAAGTTCAATAGGATAGATTTCTAATCCTAACTCTAATGTTAAAAAATCAAATAATCAATTAATAAACTATGAAAAATCTAATAAACTAGTAAAATCAAGGTTTCACCTTAATGAGTAACCCACTTTACCTATTAGATGAATTCTAACCTAAGATCTAATCCTAATCTTAGGAATTAAAGCTCTTAAGTGCTAAGAGTATCACTCAGACTCATATCCTAACTAAAGTTATAAGATCTAAAGGATGATCTAAGAAGTCTAAAAGAAATGAAATATCTCTCATATTTTACTTAGGCTTTACTTAAGACTCAACTTAGGGTTTTCATCAAATTTCTAATTTGAGACTTAGAATTATCTAAATCAAGGCCTAAATCATTTTAATTATGATTTAGAGATGAAACCAGGTCTTAAATTCATTAAACCCTAATTTTGGGCAAAATAACCATTTTGCCCCTCCTTAAGGGTCTAAATTTCACCTCTATGAACTAGCACTTAAATCTGGATTTTAATAATGTTGAATGATTACTTACTGTCTAATATGAGTTTAGACAGTAAGTTCATTAATTTTGGTTAAGTATTAAGCCTTATAGGGTCAATTTAAGGAATTTGACCTATAAGGGTATTGGTAATTTACCCTAATGACATATAATTTTTTCTGTCAGTTTATTAAAGGTTCAGTCCTAATCTTTCCATAGAACCTAAAATCATCAAATTCTAATGTGTATTGGCTAAATTATAGCCAATACAAGTTCTAGGGTTTAAAGGGTAATTAAGGATTCTTAATTAAGGGTTCAAAAATCTTAACTTTATCATTTGGTATCCAAATTGATTAATTTCAGTGGCTGTATGTCACAATTGATCCACTAATTCTAATGACTAGTGGTAGGCTCAATTTAGACTCCATTTGGCTAAGTTATGGCCTAATTAAGGTTTAGGATGATTAGTGAATGATTAGTGAAATTAATCACCAATTTAATAATCCAACCCTACAGTTAGGTTCTAATAGGTTTTAGGGGTTCTATGAAACTTAATTTGTACAATTTGGATCATTAGATTTGATAATATTCACTAATCAATTTTTAGGGTAATTAAGGGTGATTAGCAAATCTAACTGTTGGATCTTAAATATTTCTATAGATTACTATAAATTAGGTTTTTTTGATCTAAATGAATATTTAGATTACTTAATTTGGAGCTCAATTGTCTAACTTATGGTCAATTGAAGTTTTAGGGTTATTTGACCTAATTAGGTTTTGGTCCTATATGTGATTAGTCTAATTCTAATCCAAACAATAAAGTTAATACTACTAATATTCCTTATAGTTTTTTGAGTATTTTGAGACCCATATTGGGTATGTTTGGATTATTTATTACAAAGTTATGGTTAAATGAAGATTTGTAACATATTTTGATTTAATTAATACTCCTAAATGTCATTATACAAAATATAAGCCCAATTAAAAATTTAATAATCTCAGATTATTCCTTAATTTTTGCTGATAAATTTAATATATTTATTTATTTAATTTGGAATTGTATTTTTTTAAATATGATTGCTTAAAGTTTAAGGTTTATTTGAATTAAATTATTTAATTTAATAAGAATTAATATTACTGTTTTACAAATGAATTAATTTCATTTTATTAAATTTCCTCTGGTGGGACCCACTGAATTAGAAGACGGCAGACGTGGGATCCCGAGAAAACACATGGCACCTCTTTATTCGCCAGAGATGCGCGGTGGGGTCCACGCATCGCATCCGCCAGCGCCCAAATGATAGCAGGTCAGCCAACTACTCAGCGAGCGACACGTGGTGAGGAGGTGTCAGCGGGACCGCAGCAACCTTCGCCTTGACATGTGGGTGGTTCAAAACGCGGACTGGACCGGTGGAACGAACCCGGTCCAGCCCAAAATACGTCTTCGTCTTCGGTAGGGCGACGAAGATGGAATTAGGGCACTAGTACAGTCGGCGATTTAGTAGACTGTTGAGTTGATTTCACACGGCAAACAATAGAGCTAACCGAGACCTATCCATTGATGATTGAATCAAGGCTTAAGGTTCTCTAGAACGCAAGCAAAGCTCTACCCTAGGGAGCTATATCGCAGACGGCCAAAAATGCAGACAGACGATCAGTACTCGAAAATTTTAATTGGCAATAATGCATAAATGAATTTGCAATTGCAAATTTTAATATGAAACCATCGATATCTAGCTATGATTGAAAAGAATGAGGAGAAGTGCAGTACCTAAATGCGACGGTCGAGAGTTATTAGGGTTTCTTTCTTCGCTTAAAATCTTGTGAACGAGTTCGAATGATTTCTAAGGAGGAAATAAGGTGAAGGATAGACTTAGACGACTTTGAAAATGATTCCTAAGCGGTGATCGATGGTTGGCAAAAGGAGCAGACGGACGCGCGTCATCGCTCGAGACACGTGGAGCCGAGTGGGGAAGACGATTCGCCTATCGTTAGATCATCCGATCGGACGGTCGAAATCCATCACTTGGATTGACGGGGAGGGAAGACGGCATTGCGTATGTGGAACGGCGCCAGATGATTTTGGACGCAACAGTTAAGTATAATAATATTTAATAAATTTTGAACCTATTTTAATAATTAAAATTAATTAATTATATGTATTCATAAATTTTCCAATAAATCACCCTTAGCTAATTGAGGGGTGATGAATGCAACGGCGCACTCAAATTTTTGTTTTGACTAGTATTTATTTATTTGATTTTTCAGGATATTTAAATAATATTAAAATATTTGACGAAAATCCAACGACTTCCAAATGCCTTCAAAACTTCACCCCTAGCTAATTTGGGGGTGGAGAATGCAATGGCGAAGTCAAATTTTCAATTTGAGGTCAAAATAAAAAGTCAATTTCTAGGGTTTTGGGATTTTTCCAGAAATCCAGATTTGATTTAATTGACTTCAAGTTTGATCTAGATTTTAGAGATGAGTTCTAAATGACATAATTAATGTACTAAAACCTCAATTAAGACTTAAATTAGTCTTAAATAACTTAAGTAACAACCTGTGTTGTTACAGTCAATGTTTGTTAGAGTTTACTTGGAAGTATCTGCTGTAAAAGGTGACATTCTAAATAAAATTCTAAGGTTTTGTGTATTTAGAGGCGATTATTTCCCTCAACTAGCTAGGGAATGGATCACCCGTGTTACTACAGTGTTTGAAGCCATAGAATGCCCAGATCACATACGCCTTAAAATTTTAGATGAATGTTTTAGTGACTACGCCATGGACTGGTGGTGTCACTCTTATCGAGTTCTCATTTGTGGTTGTAGGCGCCTTCATCGTGTCCCCACTTATGAAGACTTTAAAACATATTTTATGCAAAATTCTATAACTAGTAATACTAGTCTTCTTTTGCTCTAGCTTCTTTCCCTTTAGTAGCTTTGTAAATAGCTTCTTCTTTACTTATGTTTCTTTCTTTTTCCTCTAAAATTGTAATCTCTTAAAAGCTTCAAATTTTAATGAGAATTTTCTTTTATTATCTTCTTTAGTTTTTGAATTATGTTTTCTTTTTCCTTTCTATATAATGGATCCAAATCCCAATACTCATAATGAACCAATAGTGAAATAACCTACTTCCACACAACTTCTCAAACTAAGCAAATGCAGAATTTGATGGATCTAATAAAGGTGATGATAGAAGCACAAATACGTGCAGTAGAAAGGATGGCTTCCTCCTGTAACCCTTCCCAATCTTCTCCAGCTCCATCCCAATTTTGCCAAACTTCTCCTCAAACTTCTTCTCCTATTATTCATAAAATTCCCTTGGCTCCACAGCCATCCTTTGGCCCTATTATGGGTGCCTAGCATCTTACTTCTCTTCATTTGAACCCTCCAAACTTCAATGCTTCCATTTCCCATTTAGAAGCCATTGATTGGGTAAAAACCATTGAAAAGACGTTAGCCATTATTAAGTGTCTGGAGAGTGAATGCCTCTGTGTTGCGACATATCTATTCCACGGTGAAGCCGAATACTGGTGGGATAGTGAGTTGAAGGCTCACTTCTTAGAGGTTCAAATGGAAGACATCCCTTGGGATGAATTTGAACAAGTGTTTCGTGAGAAATTTATTCCTCCTTCTACCCAAACTATCATAGAAAATGATTTCATGCAACTTGTCCAAGGATATCGTTTAGTGCACGACTATGAGATTGAGTTCCATGAACTCTCTCGATTTACTCCAAATCTAGTCCATACTGAAATGGCTAGGTGCACTAGATTTCTTTTTGGTCCTAGAGATTCTGTTAAAAGTCATTTAATGTCTCAACATTATGAGAATTTTCCTAAGCTTTTGGAAGGTGCTTGTATAGTAGAGTATCATCAAAACCAAATGGATTTGAGGAAGCACTCCCATTCTCAACCTTCCAGATCAGAACCCTTCAAGAGAAACCATTCTCATAGTCCAAAAGTCTTCCAGCTTACTTCTGGCCAAAACCTAAATCAAAATCCTAGCCTGAACCCCAGACAAAACTAGCAAGGAAGACTAGGAATAGTTTGTAACAGACCTCATCCATATAGAAAGTGCTACCACACCGGTGGTAGGTGTTACATATGCGGCAGAACCAATCATAGACATTGGGAATGTCATCATGCTAACTGGACTGTGGACAAGATAAAGATCAACCACCAAGGTTCTGTGCAAAATCCGATTCCCATAAATTCTTAAGCTCCAGCGCTTGCCTTGATGCCTCCCCCTACTAGTGGAAGTGGTCAACACCAAAAGGGAGTATCTCCATCTTCCACTAAGCAAGGCCGCTACATTAGAAAAAATAAGGGCAAGTCCGTTGCTCAACCACTTGCAGTTCTAAGGGTATACACTCTGTCTTCTTCAGCTGCCCCTGCTGACAATAACATTGTTACCGGTACGTTCTAAATTTAATTTTCTATTTTCTATTTTCATTTTCTTCTGCAATTTTTAATTTCAGCATTTTCCTGCTTTAATTTTTATAAAGTGTAATTAGAGTTTATTTTCCCTGCTATAGGAACTCTAATTATTAAAAACTAGTTCTATGACATGCTCTTTGACATGGGTGCTAGTCACTCTTTCATGTCAGTGAGTTATGCCTCTTCCTTAAATCTTTAACATTTTAACTTAGACAGTCCCTTAGTAATTCAAATGCCATCAGGTGCTAAGATGTGTGCTAATGAGTTTTGTTTGGTAGACATCCCAATCAATAATCATTTCTTATAATCCAAACTTATTATTATGTCCATTATGAATTTTGACATAATCTTAGGAATGGATTAACTAAGTAAATTTAATGACGTAATAGATTATTTTCGTAAGCGAGTTTCACTTAAGGTTGGAAAGAAATCTGAAGTGTTTGTACAAAAACTTGGCTTGACTGCATCCTTAATCAATGATATTGAGGCTAAGCGCCTCGTTAGTAAAGGTTTTTATGCGATCATAGTAACTTTAATCAGTGAAGAAAAACAAGTAAGTAGTCCAAAAGAGACTATCATTGTTAGAGAGTTCTTGGATGTGTTCCCTGAAGACTTGCCTGGATTACCTCCTCTGCGTGAGGTATGGTTTTCTATTGAACTTGTCCATAGAACTCTATAACAACCCAAGTTGTTACCTCAGTCAATTAAGACTAATTTTAATCTTAAATCTAATCCTAAGTGCTAATTAAGTCATTAAGAATCAACCACCAAGACCTAGTCCAAACTAGAGGTCAAATGGATCAAATCCTGATTTTAGGAATTTCAGGAACCCCGGGAATTGACCTATTTATTTTGACCTTCGATTGAAAAATGGACACCGTCATTGTGTTCATTGACCCCAAATTAGCTAGGGATGATGGTTTCAGGTCAATCTGAAGTCGTCAAAATTTTGACGAATATTTTAATAATATTTAATACCCCGAAAATTGGGAAAATTAAAAACTCGTTGAAATCCAAATCCGACTTCTCACCCCTCAATTAGCTAAGGGTAATTTTTTCGGGAATTTTTGAAACAACTTAAACTATGTAAATTTTTAATTGAAAAAAATATATATATTAAATAATAAATTTAAGTTTAATTAAATTAAATACATTTCTTTTTATTTTTTTTATTCTTCCTCCTAAATCTCACGCACATCCTCTGCCCTAATCGCACACAAAAATCGCTCGACCCCTCCCATACGCACGAGCGACCGGCGCCTCTCCTCCCGCCACGCGTCGTCTCACCCTCGCAACCTCCGCCTCCCGGCCCTCAAAGCCTCCTCGCTGGCTCCGCCCTTCTGATTTTTCTTCTTAAACCACTCAGTCGACCTATATTCTCCTCCATGGCCGAAGCTCGCAAGGCGCAGCTCTCCGATCCATCTCCAGCCGGGCACCCTTCCCCTTCGCCTCGTCCCCTCCGCGTCCGACGCGTGTCGCGGCCGCAGCCAACTTCCCCGCCTACATTCCTCTGTCGGGTGTCGCCGATCTTCCCGTCGGGTGTCGCCGATCTTCCCTTCGACGCCATCAAGGTGCCCCTACCCTACCCAGAACTTTCATTAAGTTCTTAATGCATCGATCCTTGTGCATCCTTCCATAATATGAGTTGATTTGATTCGTTAGTTCCTTTGTATTCTTTATCTTTTTTTGTTGATATTATACACATATTTGTCGGATTATTTTAGTTAAGATCGTTTATTTGCTGTAGAGAAGTGCTAGTTTTGCTGTAGCGCTTTTAAGGTAGATAACTTCTCTATGGTTGTGTTGGTAAACAATAAATTTGTTAGATTGGTGTTCGTCTGATGAATTCCCAATTTATCGCTTCTTTTGCAAGTTATGTTTATTTTTATGAGCTATACCCTACAGCTGTGCTCACACATTCTTCTTAATACGGTCCCTGGTTGAAGCCAAAAATATACACAAGCATCCCGCATCCCAGTCTTCACTACTTATCTCCTCAATCAATCTTAAATTGATCCTCCTTAAAATGAGCTAAAAAAAAATTACAGGCTACCAATACTTAAATCTCATGTTTCTCAACAAGCGAGAGACACTGTATTGGAGTCAGAATATAAAACAACAGAGGTTCATGTATTTGCTATTGAGTAACTAGCATGAGTGAGAAACTTTCACTTTCAATTTTCCTTATTACACAGCTCAGCAATAGCATTTTACGGATTTGTGGGTGCAACAATTTACCTGTAAAAGGTGCAGCTTTTTTTTATCTTTTTAACTAAGAGTTTATATATTTTAGGATTAGTAGACTAAGCTGTATAAAATGATCTTATTTTTTTTATAATACATGAATGCTATGGTTTGATAATTAAAAAAAAAAAAAAAAAAAAAAAAAAGGAAGCACCCCTTGTTAGTCAACAGGAGGCAAAGTATAAATATTTTCAGCAGTAGGATAAGAGATAGACAAAAGGAAAAGGTAAGTTTGTTCTATGAACTTCATCCTTTCTCAACAATATTGTAAGCCGAAGGGGTGACGTTCTCTTGTAAGAGAGGGTTGATCAAGCTAAACAGGAAGTTTTTTTTTTTTTTTTTTTTTTTTTTTATTTCCAGTATTTTCTCATGCTCATTGCGAACAAAAGATATGATTTCGTGTTTTGGCTAGCTTATGATTGGGCCATTATCGAGCCGAACTTGAACTCAAATACAAATAAAATTATATATAAAAACAATATTCATTCTCTAAATAAATGAAATGTTAGTTTAATTGTAATATAATCTCTAATCTCAAGAACAACTAATGAAGTCCATGTGATCAAGAAAAACATGAGATTCAATACCTGGGTTCAATTTTGTTTTCAAATTAAAGGTGAAATAGAAAGTAATGTGAATAGAATTTAAGTTGATGAAATGGAAGAGAACTTCTAGAGCGATGTATAATTGGATTTTCATCATCAAGACTAATCTTTACATTTCAAATATGCAATTGTTAGAGCGTTGCCCTCAAAATTGAAACGTCCATAACTTAACTATTTGAACTCAGAATTCAGTGTTCTTAGATTCTATGGAATCCTTGAAACATCACCAACAATAAATTGCATAAAAATTTAAGTTTTAATAAAGTGAAAATTACTGAAATGCTCTTAGGTCAAAAATCTTAATTTGAATTTATATGATCCATTTCTCATCCAAATTAATGATACTTACTGTCTATCTTTAAGTTAGACAGTAAGAAATCATTTGAAATGAAAAAACTTTAATTTGAGTCCTTAAATCAAAAGTTGACTTTTTAGACCCTTAATTAAGGACAAAATGGTTATTTTGCCCAAAATTTAGGCTAAGTACCCTTAACCTCTAATTTATCTTTTAAAACATTAAAATCAACATTTGAACTATATTAGAATCACTTAAATGAGTGAAATCAGTCTTTAAAGTTGAAACTGTAAAATCCCTGAAAATCCTTCTGAGTCATGTTCCTTAGGATTGTACACATCACATACGGACCATTCTTGAGATTAGGACTAGATCATAGGTTAGAGTTCATTCATTAGGTAAATGAGTTACTCAATAGGTGAAACTTTGATTTTATTAATTTTTAGAATTTTACTACTTATTCTGATTATTTTATTTTTTAACCTTAGAATTAAGATAGGAGATTCATTCTATTAAGTTTGCCTTAATTAGTAGATCATTATTAGAATAAAACCTAGATCTTATGTTTTATCCTTTTAGGTTATATGATTAAGCCCAATTCTCATGGTATTTAATCCATAATCTATAGTTTAAAAGATATTTATCAGATCTTAGATAGAATGTCCAAATTCACAAAACTAGGGCATATGATTTATTGATTCAACTCATAGTCGTCATCTGATTAAATTAGATTAGAACCTACTCAGTTCTAATCCTTTTAACTTGTAAGGATAAACTTTTAAGTTACACTCGATAATAGGAAAATGATGATCCTGAACTTGTGTAACTTGGAATAGTTAGAATTGTTTAATTAGGAAACAAATGATATCACCATATTAGTAGAGTCCCTTGCTTACTTTTGATATTTTGCTGCTACGCATTCTTTGATGTTTGAGCCATTTTCCTTGGACATGTTATATAAGAAAATATTATTGCATGGAAATGAAAACTTAGAAAATTAGGAAAATATTTACATTTGGATTCAGTTTATGGTAGATTATGGTGCACATTTACTCCAATGGACAGGGGTAAGGTAAGATCAGGATGCTTAACACTACTCATTGAGGAGAATGTGTTAGGCTTAGCACCCATTCAGTCTTACAGTCGTGCTTGACTCCTCAGTTGTTTCTGAAATTATCCACAGAAATAAAAGTAAAATAACTAAAAGATGTTGCATAGTATTATCTGTCTCTTCAGTCACACAGTATGATTGAGATATATTGCCCTAGCCCAGAAAGGCTATGGGAATGGATAGATGTATATATATATATATATATATATATATATATATATATGGGCCAGATTGGTCAATTTTTTTGATATGGCAGTTAGTACACAGATATTCAAATTCATGTACAGTTTTGATACTTGGCTTACTTTTCAGTATTTTTATTCAGTCAGCTATTCCTTTGTTCAGCTTATATATATATTAGGATGTTAGAATTTGGCTGCTACTATATATGTCATTGCTGAGTTAAGTTATTGAATTTGCATATTTTCTTTTGATCACCAGCATGTTTAGGATGTAGTATTTTCTTTCAGCGCTTGTGTAGTTATTTATATATGCCTACCCTGTTTAGCTCATATTTGAGGCATGTCTTAGCTTCTTTTTTGCTTAAGTTATAAATGATTATTTATAGCTTTTTCCTTTCTTTAAATAATGCAAGTTGCTCCTTTATTTGGTATAGTTATTGCTTAGAAATTATTAAATGATGATATTATAAAATATATAAAACATATCAGCCTAAAATGTACTTAGACAGTTGTCTAACATAAGATTTTTCTCTTTTTTGGTTGGGGCCCTACATTGTGAAATCGATAATGACAGATCCGCTTCAGTTAGACGATCAGGAGCTAGGTGTGGAGCCTTATCCAGAGGAGGAGCCTTTGGAAGAAGTAGTTGTTTAGCTTTATTTTATGTGAGGATGAGAGCATTTTACTTTCATTACTTAAACAATAAATTGATGTAATAATACAGGTATTCTTGACTGTATATTTGGATTTCTATACTTATATTCTGAGTTACATTTCCTTCTATTTATACTGTGATGCTTGGATATTTCTCATTTGTAAATTGCTTCCGCACTCTGTATATTTTTATTAGATAGTAACTGATATTCTATTCTGTGCTTACTCCTATTTTTTTAGGTGGATTGAGAATTTCATCCTAATCTAATGATAAGTGAAGGGTTAACCAGGGTAACACACCACCCCTTAGCTTAATCATGTGGATTAAGGGGTGGGGCACCACAAACTCAACCTAAATCTAAAGCCCCTTATAGAATGGCTCCAAAAGAACTGCAAGAGCTTAAAGAGCAGTCGAAAGAGTTATTAGAGAAAGGATTTGTTTGCCCTAGCATGTCACCTTAGGGAGCTCATGTCCTATTCGTTAAGAAGAAGGATGGTTCAATGTTGATGTGTATTGACTACCGTGAGCTTAATAAAGTGACTGTGAAGAATAAGTATCCTCTTCCTAGGATCGATGATTTGTTTGATCAACTTGCCGGAGCAAAGATCTTCTCCAAGATTGACTTAAGATCAGGTTACTACCAGATTAGAGTCAAGGATGAAGATGTTTCTAAGACTACATTCAAGACCCAATATGGGCATTTTGAGTTTCTAGTCATGTCTTTTGGACTGACAAATGCTCCTTCTATCTTCATGGACCTGATGCAGCGCATTCTTAAGCCGTATCTCGACAAGTTCGTCATCATTTTCATTTATGACATCCTAATCTACTCGAAGTCAACTGCTGAGCATAAAGAACATCTACGTACCATTCTAGAATTGTTAAGAGAGAATAAGCTTTTCACCAAGTTTTCTAAATGTGAGTTTTGGCTTAAGTCAGTGGCATTTCTGGGTCACGTGATTGATGCTGAAGGCATTAAAATAGATCAAAAGAAAATTTAAGCTGTTCAACAGTGGGTTCAAGCTAAATCTGTAATAGAGATCCGCAGCTTCTTAGGACTCGCTGGTTATTATAGAAGGTTCATTCCTGGATTCTCTCTATATGCTTCATCGTTAACTCAGTTTACTCAAAAAGATGTTTAATTCATCTGGAGCACATGTGAAGAATGATTTCAGAAGTTAAAATAGTTATTGACTTCTGCCCCTATTATAGTACTACCTCGAGAGGGTAGGATTTTTAGGTATATACTGATGCCTCTAAGGTAGGACTTGGTTGTGTTCTGATGAAAGATCACTGTGTTATAGCCTATGCCTCTATACAGCTTAAGCCTAATAGATTATGAGCTTGTAGGGGTAGTTTTCATTCTTAAGATCTTGAGACCCTACCTGCATGGAGTTAAGTGTGAGATGTTTACTGATCACCAAAGTTTGAAGTATATCTTCACCCAGAAAGAACTTAACTGCCGTCAACGTAGGTGGCTGGAGTTACTTTGGGACAATGATTTGAAAATCCAATACAATCCAGGTAAAGCTAATGTCGTAGCTGATGCCCTGAGTCGTAAAGTGACTTTATCTTCTCTTTGTTGTAATGATTATTTGATCAAAGATTTTGTTAGATTGAATCTTGAGCCTATCGGTTCAGCTAATCTAGGCACTTTACTATTTGTTATTCAATCGATGATTCCCTAAGATCTAAGATTGTCGAAGCTCAGAAGGAAGATTCGAGTTATTCTGCATTAGTTTCTAAAATTGTTAGTGGCAAGAGATCTGAATTATGTCTTGATGATGAATGTGTGGTATTTCAGAAGTCCAAGTTATGGATTCCTAAAAACTTGTAGTTACAAATATTGTCTGAAGCTCATAACTCTGGCTATGTAGTGCACCCTAGTACTTGTAAGATGTATCAAGATCTCAAGCAATCATTTTGGAGGTCCGGCTTAAAGAGGGATATAGCCATTTTCATTTCCAAGTGCCATCCATGTTCCTTGGTCAAGGTTGAACACCAGAAGCCTGGTGGACTTCTTATTCCCTTAAACATTCCTGAATGGAAGGGGTCAGATATATCCATGGATTTCATTGTAGGGTTACCTAAGAGTAGATCTGGTTCTGATTCTATTTGGGTGATAGTTGATAGACTCACTAAGTTAGCCAATTTTCTAGCTATTTGTCAGATAGATCCAGTTGAGAAGTTAGCTAAGCTTTATCTTAAGAAGATCATTTGTTTACATGTTACACCGAATTGTATAGTTTCTGACAGAGACAGTAGATTCACTTCCAAATTTTGGTTAGTTATTTAGCAAGACTTGGGGACGAGTTTAGCATTGAGTATTACTTTCCACCCCCAGACAGATGGTCAGACTGAGCGTGTTAATCAGATCTTGAAAGATCTCCTGCGTCTTTATGTTCTAAACTTTGGTGGATCATGGGAAGATCATTTAGCGTTAGTTGAGTTCACCTACAATAACCGTTATTAGTCCAGTATTGGTATGGCTCCTTATGAAGCTATTTATGGAAGGAGGTGTACAACTCCAATTGCTCAGACTAAAGTAGGAGACTCAACTTTATGGTTCTAAGTTAGTATAAGAAACTACAAAGAAAGTTCAATTGATCAAGCATAATATGACTGCAGCTCAGTATAGACAGAAGAAATATCATGATGCACATCATCGTCAGTTAGAGTTCCAAGTAGGCGATAGATTCTTCGGTGATTCTCTTTAGGAATATTGATGGTACTGCTTGCGATAGAGTAAATCAGGTGCTCCAATCTTCTTTATACCTCTAGATTTTTATTTCAATTATCATTACTTAATTTGAAATTCCATTCAAATCCATCTGCAATTGAGAAATCAAACTCACATTTATAAAGTTAGTGGTATATTTCTCTCGAGTTAAAATTGAACTCCTTATGCAATAATATAGATATAATATTATCTGCATCCTACATTCTATCTTCTTGGTTTAGCTGTGATACTTCAAATTCTTTTTCATAAACTTAGTTTGTAATTAAAAGAATTTGATGCTTTTGTATACTCATTCCTTTTCAACTAGCATTCTTAAATCAGTGATATGAAAAATCTAAACACATCAAGTTCTCTCTAACCAATTTAAACTGATTGATTTTATTCTTATTCAATCCTATTATCTTACAGTAAAACCTATTTTCTTCTTACAGTATTAAGAAGTATTCTTAGGGCATCCATTTTTTTATCTTAAAACTTCCTCTGGGTGATTCAAATTGAGTTTGGGACATAGTCTTGGAATGGACTACTCTTCTTAAAGGCTCAGTAAGCCGTGAAGAGCTTCCCTTGTGATCCCCATTGATGCCCTAAATCTCCCTCAATCGTGCCTATATGAAGAAGACGACGGTCGACTCCCAGACCTGTCGAACCAGCCGGTTGAAGCGCCTTCAAACCGCGCCTTCTCTCCTGCACATGCGGCACACCCTCATTCATTCCGTCATTTCTTTTAAGTAACATAAGCGAATGTTTATCTAAATTAAGGAATTATAATATGTTTAAAGTAATAACATTTATACTAAATAATGTAGATTTTAATTTAATTATAACTTTAATTCTACTCATCCAAATAATACAAAATTATATATCATTTTGATCACAAAAATAAGTAGATTAATAATATATAAGTTAATTTCTATTTTAATGATTATTTTAATTAGTCAATAATTAAGATTGATTAATTAATTATAAATTAATTTCTTCATTTTATGTGACTTAATTTGATCATTTAATGTCCATTTCACTCACAAAAATATGAGGAACAATAATATAAAATCAAATTTAATATTTAAAGCCTAATTTTTATAATCACTTTTTTTATCCTAATTAGGAGTCACAAAAACCCTAATTCTCCAAGGTTATCCAAAATTAACATACTTAGTATCATTTTTCTCCTTATATTATATTGATTTCATTAATATATAAAGCATTTCCTTTGAACAATAGTTAGTGATTTTAGGTTATTGACTCTTAATTAGGTATTATTGTGATAATTCAAATTTCCTAGATATCATGGTTTAGGTATTATAAAACCCTAGGATAGTTAACTTGTCACATTTATTATTCACCATGTCAAATTAGAATACTTTTATTTGAGCTTAGTTCTCATCTTCTAGTTGTGTGAATCAATTGCAAATTGCTTGATTCACCTTTCAACTCTTAGGTAGAAATCTTATGATTGATTTATAATTTGATTTATAGTTGATCCTTAGATCTATTAGTTACACCATTAAGAATAGTTAGTCGTAATGCCTTTGTAATTGTAGATTATTGAATCAACTAGATCTAGCTTTAGCAATTAGATTAGAACTTAATTCATTCATCCTAATCCCTAAAGCCTTTTTTTGATTATTTTAAGATCTAGTAATAGGAATCCTTAACTTAGATTAGTTTAGGAATCCTATTGAATTCCTTAAACATCAACTATTAGAATACTTAGAACTTGTATTTCTTAAGTCCTATCAATTACTTAACTTAAACCCTTCAATTGCTTATAACTTAGCTAGATTAATACTTGATTGATTAGATCCTTCAAGCTATAACCTAGCTAGTGAACTCTAGTGAACTTTAGCGAACTTACATTAACTTCGAATTTCTAAGTTAGATATTTCTATTATCTTAATCTCTTCCTATTAGACAGCTAAACCTTGACTTAATTATTATAATTGAATCTTATAATTTAGGATGTGATTAATAACTAGTTTCTAATTATATCAATTATACTTATAAATTATTTTGTCAAAACATACAAATTGAATTGAATATACTATTTTCAAATTCCCAACTACTACTATACTTACAATTAACTTGAGATTAATATCTCAAAATTAATTAGGAGCTCAATTAGCTCCAATCATTAAGTAGATCATTAAAAATTTGATAACTTTAGATATCACTTAGTTGTAATTATTGAATTTCCCTTGAATACTTACTTAGCTTTGAGCCTTATTCATTGAATTATTCATATAAGAAATTGTGCATGAATAAAACTTTCACATTAAAAATTAATAGGAGTTTATATTGGTGGATTAACCTAGGGCAAGTTAAAATGGAGAAATAAGGAGACCTCACATTCTTAAAGGGTGAATGTGAGTATTTTAAGATTTGACCCGCTTTTCTTTAGTTGTTAAATAGTCATGTTTAACTCCTCTCTTCATTCTGAATATGCCCACAGAATGAGTACAGATTAAAATAACTTCAAATAATTAATATGTGAGATCTTCTTCAATCTTATAGATTGTTAAGACTCATCATAGCTTTCAGCTATGTTACTTTTCATAGTTCTAGACTATGGGAATCTTAGACTGATAGTCTAAGATCTTCCTTCCATTTCCTTACTATGCATTTTCAATGATTTAGTACTATACTTTACTTGGTTACAGTTTACTTAGGATACAGTGAATGTTATAAAATTACATTTAAATATTTCATTATTTCTTTTCCTTACTTATCTTAAGTTCATTTGAACATATACATGCTTTACTTCATTTACTTTCATATGCACATTAGTTTCTTTCTATCCTATTTAGAATACTTTTACCCTTATTTTAATTGTAGGCTAGGATATACATTTAAGTGAGTATTCTAACTCACTTTATCTTTTCTGACTTACTTTTTCACATGTGTGCGCTTACCTTATTGCACCCTTGCTTATGTTTTTCTTGTGAATAGTAGTGATATCCAATTAAAATAATAATATGCTTAGCCAATCTTAAAATATACTTAGATTATTTAGTCTAACCAGATTTTCTATTTCTTGGCTTTGCCCTATCACATTTAAATGCCAAAATATGATAGATTAGGTGCATTAGGAGGCTAGTGAAGCTGGACCAAGTGCTAAATGCTAACTGCTTCTACTTATCATATAATAAAAATATATATCTTGTAATTAATTTCAAATGAGCTGTAATTACTTTCTTTTCTTTAGGTTTACTGTTGGTTTGTATTTAATATTATTTACCTTACTTTTACTACACTTGTGTTAGAGCTTAGTTTATATTTAAATGATTATGATGAATGAATGGATGAATGTAATGAATGGATGGATGATTATAAATGTATAAAAATGAATATTCACTAAGTCATTAATTGTATATCTACTTAGAATGTTAATTGGAATTAGATGAATACTATATTACTTATAGAATGGAAAAATAGTTTCATGTCTAGGTTGTGAAGTTCTCCTTATCAACATGTATGAAATGAATGCTTGTGATTGAGCATACCTTAGGATAAATAATTGTTACACATGTAATTTTCTCCTTTTAAACTTTTTAGAATTATAAATGTGTAATCCTATGTAATGGATTGAACTTTATTTTAGAACTAAAAATAAATAATCGCATGTAACTGATTGACTTTACTTTAAAATTGGAAATGAGCAATCCTATGTAATGGATTGAACTCTATACTAGAACTGGAACTAAATAATCCTATGTAATAGATTGATTACATGTTAGTTTAGGTTATCTTTCTTTCAAATTATAACTTATGTTGGAATGGAAGTCTTGTATGTCTACCTTGCAGGTGTTTCTTTAGCTACTTGCAAAGGAAATTCTGCCGAAATTTTTAAGAAATCTATAACTTAGAATAATTTGGCAAAATTGCAGACTTAAATTTTCACATGTTAAATTTTATTAAATACTTAGAATCTTCATATCTAGACTTGTAAGTATATATATTAGTTGCTTTTAAATTAACATTCTATCATGTCCTAGTACGCATTGCATCTTCATATGTAAGTTGCTTAACACCATTCAAAATTTCCCTTCCATCTTAACTTAAGACTCTCTTCTAAATCCTTGGCCAAACACAATATCTAATGATTTGGATTAGTTTTCTTTTAATATAGTATTAGGTATTATGGTGATGTATCAATGTTGAGTTAAGTGATTCTCAACATTGGGGTCATCACAGTTTGTATTAGAGCAAAGTTAAGAATTTTAAGTTAAGATAAACACATCCATTCATCCAAAAGAAAACAACACAGTATAGTAAAAAAATAAATAAATGACATCTTAGGATAGTAAACGCATTTTCAATCAAATAAGTGATTTAAATTTCTAACTCAAACTTTAATTAAACTTTCAGATGGCAGATCTAGTACTGAACTAAGACTTTATACAAAATTATTCTTCTAATATTGGGAGTATGATCATTCGTATGGGTTAATGTTTAGTAGAGTTTAAATAAAATTCTAAGGTTTTGTGCATTTAGAGGTGTTTTTTTTCCCTCAACTAGCTAGGGAATGGCTCACCCGTGTTACTACGGTGTTTGAAGCCATAAAATGCCCATATCACATATGCCTTAAAATTTTAGATGAATGTTTTAGTGACTACGCCATGGACTGGTGGTGTCACTCTTATGGAGTTCTCATTCGTGGTTGTAGGCGCCTTCATTGTGACCCCACTTATGAAGACTTTAAAAACATATTTTATGCAAAATTCTGTAACTAGTAATACTAGTCTTCTTTTGATCTAGCTTTTTTCCCTTTAGTAGCTTTGTAAATAGCTTCTTCTTTACTTATGTTTCTTTCTTTTTTCTCTAAAATTGTAATCTCTTAAAAGCTTCAAATTTTAATAAAAATTTTCTTTTCTTATCTTCTTTAGTTTTTGAATTATGTTTTCTTTTTCTTTTCTATAGAATGGATACAAATCCCAATATTCCTAATGAACCAATAGTGGAAGAACCAACTTTCCCTACAACTTCTCAAACTGAGCAAATGCAGAATTTGATGGATCTAATAAAGGTGATGATAAAAGCACAAACACATGCAGCAGAAAGGATGGCTTCATCCTGTAACCCTTCCTAACCTTCTGCAGCTCCATCCCAAATCTGCCAAACTCCTCCTCAAACTTCTTCTCCTATTATTCCTGAACTTCCCTTGGCTCCACAACCATCCTCAGGACCTATTGTGGGTGCCTACCTTCTCACTTTTCTTCTTCATTTGAACCCTCCAACCTTCAATGGTTCTATTTCCCATTTCAAAACCCTTGATTGGCTAAAGGCCATTAAAAAGACGCTAGCCAATATTAAGTGTCCGGAGAGTGAATGCCTCCATCTTGCGACAGATCTATTCCACGGTGAAGCCGAATACTGGTGGGATAGTGAGTTGAAGACTTGCTTCTTAAGGGTTCAGATGGAAGACATCCTTGTGTTGAATTTGAACAAACTATCATAGAAAATGACTTCATGCAGCTTGTCTAAGGATATCATTCAGTGCACTACTATAAGATGGAGTTCCATAAACTATCTCGATTTGCTCCAAATCTAGTCCATACTGAAATGGCTAGGTGCACTAGATTTCTTTTCAGTCTTAGAGATTCTGTTAAAAGTCATTTGATGTCTCAACATCTTGATAATTTTCCTAAACTCTTGGAAGGTGCTCGTATAGTAGAGTATCATCAAAACAAAAGGGATTTGAGGAAGCGCTCCCATCCTCAACCTTCCAAATTAGAACCCTTCAAGAGAAACCATTCTCATGGTCCAAAATGTGATAGATTTTCTATTTCTTGGCTTTCCCCTATCACATTTAAATGCCAAAATATATAGCTTTTAATTAATTTCAAGTGAGCTTTAATTACTTTATTTTCTTTATGTTTACTGTTGGTTTGTATTTAATGTCATTTACCTTACTTTTACTACACTTGTGTTGGAGCTTAGTTTATATTTAAATACTTGTGATGAATGAATGGATGAATATAATGAATGGATTGATGATTATAAATGTATAAAAATGAATATTCACGAAGTCATTAGTTGTATATCTACTTAGAATGTTAATTGGAATTAGATGAATACTATATTACCTATAGAACTAGAAAAATTATTTCATGTCTAGGTTGAGAAGTTCTCCTTATTAGTATGTATGAAATGAATGCTTGCGATTGAGCATACCTTAGGGTAGATAATTATTACACATGTGATTTTCTCCTTTTAAACTCTTAGAATTGTAAATAAGCAATCCTATATAATGGATTGAACTCTATTTTAGAATTAGAAATAAGCAATCCCATGTAATGGATTGACTTTACTTTAGAATTGGAAATGAGCAATCCTATATGACAGACTGTAAATACACGTCTGCGCTTTCACGCAAGTGTACGTGGTCTGAAGTAATAAGTAGAAAGTGTGAATTTCCGGGAATTTATCGAACCACAGAGAATTCGTTGATTTGTTACTAAAGTATATCTATTCTCACTAATGTTTAAGCTATAGTATGTATTGGTTGGTTGGTCTAAAATTAGCACAAATATTCACTAAATAAAATAGCAAGATTAAAGAAAGAGGAGAGTTGGGACCATCCCACATGCAATAATATAATACTCATGTAGATTTGTTTCTCAAGTTTTATCATTTAGTTTAATTGAAATCAAGTGCACATTGTTGTCCTTTAGTCAAGCTCAAAGGCTTACAAGTTCAAATCTCGTGCACAAAATGAACTCACATTCGATTCTACTTTAGCACAAAGATTATTGTAAGATTTTTGAGATTTAAAGTTAATTCATTTTCTCTTTATTCAAGAAGAGTTTAAATTTTCTTAAATCTTAGGATCTCACAAGCATTGATTTCCACTACGAGCATCACCCGCATCTCACATAGTTGAGATGAGAGAATCATATGTTGGGCTCAACGACTATGTCACTTAGTTCATGAGCACTCAACACTTCATTACTCAATCTCAATTATGTGGAGCTAAGGAGCTCATTTAGTGGGTCTTAGCATCACTTGCATCAACTCTTTGGTTGAGCTTAGGTTGAGGTGCATTGAGCTTATAAACCTTCTCACATGGTTCTAAGCTTTCATGCACTCAAAATCTAGCATCCAACCTAAGGTGAGCTAAGGAGCACAAGACAATTAGATCTTAGATTTTTTTAGTTCTTTTCTCATAAACACATCAAGACTAATTAGATGAAAATTTCATAGTAAGGCATAAAAATTACCAATACATTATGCTTGAGGAAAAATATTCATACATCAATATTATATCATGCAAAATGGGACTTCATCCCAACCCTCCCCAAGGGGAGTTTAGCTACTCGTTACACAAGTAAACAAGGAAGACACAAACATGGATAAAGACCCTTTCATGGTCAACTCAAGAGAAAATACAAGATTGAGTTTAGAAGATACTAGGAACGCTCCGTAGAAGTTCTCTAGAAGTCTTATTCTCCTTCTAATTATCCTCTCCTGAGGTCGCTAGTGCTGCCTTCTTCCTCTTTTCCCTTTGCAAAAGCTTGCCTTGCCACCCTTGGGGAGTTCTCTCTTCCTTTGGCTCTCCTCCTTACTTAGTGGATTCTTGCTAAAATTTTGAACCCTCCTCTAGTCATGAGGAGGGGTATTTATAGGAGGGGGGGCGGGGCGGGGGCTGAATTCCTCCCTTCATTTGCAACCAGATTTTCCATAAATAATTCTGATTTCATCATTGCAATATTTTTCCATTAATTGTGAGGTGATAAAAATCTCATTTCTTTACCCAAAACATCACCTCAAAGCTTCCCTTTTTAACAAAAAAAAATGGCTACTGCAGGAAAAGGTGGCTGGAGACAAAATTCAGGATAGAGGTCATGTCTCCAGCCACATTAAATGCAGTGTCTGGGCAAAAATTCGGCGGTTCGCTGCAGCGCGCTGTAGTGCGCTGCGGCGTGCTTTAGCATACCCAGGTCCCTATCATAATAGCTAAGTCCCCCGCAGTAGACCGCTGCAGCGCCCGACCACGCGCTGTAGCGGGGAATTCACGAAAAATACTGTTCAATTAGTTATTTTTCCAGATTTTATAGTAAGAAATATTTTTGCGGTAGACCGCTACAGCGTGCGACCGCGTGCTGTAGCGGTAAATTCCGCGAAAAACACTGTTCAATTAGTTGGGCGGCCCGATTTATATAGCCAAGTCCTCCGCGATAAACCGCTGCAGCGCGCGACCGCGCGCTGTAGCGGTGAATTCCGTGAAAAACACTATTCAATTAGTTGGGCGGCCCGATTTATATAGTCAAGTATTTTCGCGGTAAACCGCTGCAGCGCGCAACCGCGCGCTGTAGCGGTGAATTCTGCCAGAAACACTATTCAATTAGTTGAAGCCCCCATTTAATAATCATAAATATTTTCGCAATAAACTGCTGCAGTGCGCGACCGCATGCTGTAGCGGTGAATTCTGCAAATAACATTATTCAATTAATTTTCATAAAGTCCAGATATTTCCGTTGCAACCCGCTACGGCGCGCAGTTGCGCGCTGCAGCGGTTTTCCTTTAGTAATTTTTAAAAACCTGCAGAAATGCTTTAGAACTCTTTTGAATTCCATTTCCCTGAAAAAGATAGAAAAAATTAATTTTAAGAGCAGCATAAAGATCTTAAATAGATGAATTTTCCCTTTTATTTAGATATAATTTATGGATTCATCACTATATAATTGATTGAATTCTATACTAGAACTGGAACTAAATAATCTTATATAATAGATTGATTACATATTAGTTTAAGTTGTCTTTCTTTTAAATTATAACTTCCATTGGAATGGAAGTCTTGTATGTCTACCTTGCAGGTATTTCTTTAGCCACTTGCAAAGGAGATTCTGCCAAAATTTTTAAGAAATCTGTAACTTAGAATAATTTGGCAAAATTGTAGACTTAAGTTTGCACATGTTAAATATTTATTAAATACTTAAAATCTTCATATCTAGACTTGTAAATATTTATATCAGTTGCTTTTAAATTAACATTCTATCATGTCCTAGTACACATTGCATCTTCATATGTAAGTTGCTTAACACTATTCAAAGTTTCCATTCCATTTTAACTAAAGACCCTCTTCTAAATTCTTGGCCAAACAAAATATCTAATAATTTGGATTAGTTTTCTTCTAATATAGTATTAGGTATTGTGGTGATGTATCAATTTTGAGTTAAGTGATTCTCAAAATTGGGGTCGTCACACATGTAACACTGTGCTACTGTGCATCTCTGTCGCGCGTGATTGTGCATGCGCAGAGACATAGTGATTGTACCCTATCGCTTTAGCTCGGACGGCTCTCCTCTCCTTGGCATTTCATTCCTCTCATTGTAGCCGAGTTGTAGGAGTGTCCTGAGGAAGTATATGCTGTTGCGATCTCAAAATTTTCTAAAACTAATCGACAGCCGACTAAAGACCTAACATGGGAGGTGGAGTCAGTTCGTGAGACTATATAGCTCACTTAGCATTTATTTCAATTCCAATGATTTAGCACATTTTTATTTTGTCTTGTATTTATCTTAATTTGCTTGTAAATTTTTGAAATGAATGTATTTCCTTTAGTTTTTTGGTATTTCATGAATGGAATGGGTGTGGAAATGACTTTTTGATATTATTATATGCACTGTTATGTTAAACCCAATATGCACTTGGGAAGTTAACACCTTATATTGGATTAATCTTGACAACTTAATATTATGTCATTATAGGTGGTATTAGAGCAGGATTACAGGAGATATCAGTATAAAAGTGTATAAACATTTATAATACATACATACTGGAATCTTAGAATAATAGGAAAATTATTATGAGAGGACACCCTACAAATATGAGCAAGAAATCAAATATCTTAGAAAAATTTTAAATATTAAATGAGTAATAACATGGGAAATAGAAATAAGAACTTAAAAAATATAACGACATGCAAATATAAGGTCAGAAAAAAAGATTAAAATAGTAGACCAGAAAACACATGAAATGATAATTGAAAAATTCATGAAAATTAATCTAACTCTGATAAATATACAGAGAGGACTAGGACTGATCTAGAATGTTACTCATATTTATTCAATCAATAATGGCAAGATGACAACTACAACAAAAAACTTATGGGAATGATCTTTATTTCACATACTCCAGCGTTGGGAGAACCTCTTAACAACTACTCGAGAGGCCTTGTCATTAGAGGGATCAGAGTGTTGACCATCGTAAGAAATAATTATTCCATATAAGATCTGCAATAGATGCCATATGATGTCCAAATTAGATTGCAGTAGAGATAGTGGATCAGTTTCTCAAAGGACGACCAATGTGGTGGTGGATACCTGCATTTAAGTTGAATCATTTGGAAAGAAGAAGAAACTACCGTACCACATTTAGAAATTTTTTTGCTTCCTTTCTAACCAAATACAGCTAATTCAGATACCCTTGTATTTACATAATGTTTGATGTTAAAAATTGAATGAAATGTACTTAAATGAATATAACAAAGTTTGATATAAGAAAATGTGTTTTCCTTTCATGATTGATGTTTTGAAATCAAGTTATAATTTTTTTGATGATTTTTATATCTCTTTTATTTAAAACCTTGGTCAAGGTCCCTATATTAGCTGGTGCTTTAATCGACTATAATGATAGATTGTCAAACTTAATTCACTCTTTCATGGAGAACCATGATCAGGATGCTCTCCAGCCTCACATTCCACCTATTCTACAAGCACAACCAATGTTCAATGAAATGGCTACCCCCATGAAAGCCTATAATTGGCTGAAAAGGTTGATAAGAAATTATCCAACATTAAATGTCTTGTCCTTGATACCATCCAAGGGCCTATCCATCTTCCCAAGGATGAAGTTGAACATTGATGGAAAAATGAACTGAATGCTAAGATGTGATATTAAAGATTGAGGATATTCAGTGGAGCAAGTTCGTGGAAGTTCTAAGAGAGCAACATGTTTCTTCATCAGCCCAGATCATCATAGAAGATGAATTCATGAAATTGACCCAAGGAAACAAGAGCGTGGAAGAATACAAGATAAAGTTTAAGAGGTTATATAGATATACCCCCAATTTAGTGCTCACGAAGGCAGCTCGATGTAGCTGGTTCCTATAAGAACTCCAAAGCTCCATTAAGGAGAGTTTGATACCTTTTAAGCATATGAGTCTCTCAAGGTCACTAGAAAGTGATCAGCTTATGGAGCACCATTAATTGAAAGTTCACAAAGAGCAAGGAAAGAGATTCTTGCTAAAGGAATGAAACATTCAAGAGGCCCAAGCTACAATAAGCTCGAGTTTTTAAAATAGCCTCTAAACCACATCAGTTTCATATTGAGGAATGTCATGGACTACACCCTTTGAAAACTATTATCATAAATTTGATCTATGTTACACATGTTGACATCTAGAATAATGATTTTGGCAAAGCTCATAACTTCGCACAATGAATGGGCAGAGGATCGCCCATCATCTCCAAACACTGAAACTAGCCCCAGTTCTTATAGAGAGACAAGTACTAGCTCTGATATTGACCATCATGCTAACCCACCACTTGCTCCATCACCAATGAGAGATCATATTGTTGTTTTGAGAACCCCTCCAAGAATATATAGAGGAAGACTAAAGGCTAATAAGTTATTTGCTCTTACAAGGGTTTATGCCCTCTCTAAAGTTAGATTATTAAAAGTCAATAAAGTTGTCTTAAGTACTCATTTACTTTATTTTATAATTTCATCATTTTTTAATTTAAATGCCAGTGTAAATTGTCTGATTATCTTCAACACTAGAAACATTAGACTTTAAAAATAAATCGTGCAAAGTTTTATTAAATAATTGTGTTCCACTATTTTATCTTTAAGAAGTTTACCTAGTCATTAAAATTGTCATACTGTAACTTAACCAAAGTATTAAATATAGGGTTACCCTCTGGTGCTATCATGAATGTTCAAAAATACTGGGATCATAATTTTCCATCAATAATAAAATATTTAAACAACACTAATAGTTCTCAATATAGCCAATTTCGACATAATTTTGAGGGTGAATTGTCTAAGTAAACATAAAGCAATAATCAACTGCCAAAGAAAAAAGTTATAATAAAAAGTGAAGAAAAGCCAAAAGTATTCATAGGACAATTAGGCATCACATTATCCTTAATTAATGCTCGTTAATCCGAATAAGGTGTGTACCATGTCTAGTTACCATGATAGAAAAATAGAAAGAAAATATTTCTATATTATATATGAGAGTTGTAATGGAGTTTGCAGACGTCTTTCTAGATGACTTGCCAAGGTTATCTTCAATACAAAAATTAAATTTTTCAATTGAGTTAATTCTAAGAACTCAACTACTATTAAAGCCATAGTACTGTATGCCCCCAAAAGAGTTGTAATAATTGAACAAGCAATTACAATTATTAATGAATAAGGGTCTTATCATGATGTAATCTTGGGGAGCCCAAGTGCAATTCATTAGAAAGAAAAATTGATCATTGTGCATATGTATAGATTATCATAAATTAAATAAAGTAATCGTAGAGAACAAATGTCATTTGCCACATATAGATTATCTGTTCAACCAAATGGTTGAAATGAAAGTTTTCTCAAATATCAATTTATGAGAAGGATACAACTCAGTCAGGGTAAGAGAAGAAAACATGTCAAAGATTGCCTTTAGAGCCCATTATAAATATTGTGAGTTTTTAAATAATGTCCTTTTAATTGACTAATGCATATTCTATCTTCATGGACCTCATGCTAAGGATCCTCAAACACTATCTTGATAAGTTTGTGATCGTCTTCATCGATGATAATTATGCTAAGGATCCTCAAATACTATTTTGATACGTTTGTGATCGCCTTCATCGATGATTATTTGTTTTATTCGAAGACCGAAAAAGAAAATGGGGACCACTTACAAAGCCTATTAAGTTAAATAATATAGAGACTTTAAACACTACTAAAATACATTCTAGAAAATTGGAATAAAATATTCAAAGAAAATATATTTTAAATATTTTAATATTATTTAAAAATAATTTTTAAAGTTAAAGAAAATTATTTTGATATCGAATTCCAAAATTAATTGCATAATTGAATTATTCATCTTAAAAAAAATAAAAAAGGTAAAAGATTTATAATTTTTAGGTTTAAAAATATCAAAATATACATGGAACAAATTTACAAGTTTAATTAAATAAAAATCATAGAATATTAATTTACAAAATTTCTTCAAAATTTTGATAAAATTAAAGAGATGCTATTAAAAATAAACTAAAAATATTGATAAAATGCTCCAACAAATAAATTTAAATTTTGATAAAATTTGGATATTTATATAAAAAATTTACTCAAAATCTAGAATTAAAAATTTTAAAAGAGAATATTATTTTAAAGAAATGTTAATATAGCAGCTAAAAAATTCATTAAATAAAATTTAAATAATATTTTAATATAAATTTTAAAAATAATATTTATATTATTTTAATATAAATAAATAAATATTAATGAAATATGAATTTTTTTTTTTTTTTTATGACATAACATTTCTTATTATTTATATGTTATAAATATCATAAAGTAATTCTAAGTAAATTCTAAATTTCCAATCCAACTGCGCAGTCACTCGCAGGTCACAAGCCCACCCCCACACACATCACACCTAATCCTTTCTTCAGCACTTAAACCCCCAAGTTGTCTCTGGCCGGCTCCTCCATTGACCCTCCATCCAGCACCTCTCCCTTCGTCTTCCCCAAAAAAGCTTGACTCAGCTGAAATCTTACCGGCGAAATGAGCGGCCGGTGGGATTGCCGCCGAGCCGCCTTCTTCCTCTTCCTATTTCTTGCATCCGCCGCAGATGAAGACGACGTCCGGTGCCTTCGCGGCCTGAAAACCTCTATAGGAGATCCCGACGGTCTCGTAACCTGGGACTTCTCGAACACGACCGTGGGCTTCGTCTGCAACTTCATCGGCATCACCTGTTGGAACCCTCAGGAAAACCGGGTCATCTCTGTCAGTCTCCCTTCCATGTCCCTCACCGGCGGCATCCCTTCCGATCTCCAGTTCTGCCATGGCACAAACACTCTCGATCTTTCCGGCAACTCCTTCTCTGGATCCATTCCCCCGTCTTTGTGCGACTGGCTTCCCTTTCTCGTAACCCTAGACCTATCCGGGAACAGCCTCTCCGGGCCCATTCCTCCCGAGCTCTCCAATTGCCCCTTCCTCAACACTCTCGATCTCTCATCCAACTCTCTTTCCGGCCAGATCCCTGCCTCCCTCTCTCGTTTAAACCGCCTAAAGCGGCTCGATCTCTCCGACAACCGCCTCACCGGCGAGATCCCTCAGTCCCTTGCCTCATCCTTCCCTTCCTCCTCGGTCTTCCAGTCCAACCCGGGTCTCTGCGGCCATCCCGTTTCATCCAGATGCGGCTCCAGCTCTATCAGCCGCGCTGCCCTAATCACCATCATCGCTGCCGCTGCGATCTTCGGCGCCGTCGCTTCCCTGCTCATCGCCTACGCTCTCTGGCGCCTGCGCTTCTCTTCAGATAACAAGACGAGAAGGAGCCACGACGATGGAGATGGAGGACAGTGGTGGGCGAAGCGGCTGCGTGCGTCGTACTGCCGCCTCGTCCCCGTTTCCCTCTTCCAGAAACCGATCGTGAAGCTGAAGCTCTCAGATCTGATGTCGGCCACCGCAGATTTCCATCCCGACCATATCATCACCGCAGGAAGCCTTCGAGCCGGAACCTCCTACAAAGCTGTTCTCTCCGACGGCTCCGCCCTCACAGTGAAGCGTCTCGAGGGGTGCGCTCTCAGCGAGAAGCAATTCCGCGCTGAGATGGGCCGGATCGGTCAAATCCGGCATCCCAACCTTGTTCCCCTCCTCGGCTTCTGCGTAGTCGAAGAAGATCGCCTCCTGATCTACAAGCACATGCCTAATGGCGCTCTCCCGTCCTATCTCTACGCCTCAGCCCCTTCCCTGGCATGGCTGAACCGCCTCGCAATCGCCATTGGCGCCGCGCGCGGCCTCGCCTGGCTTCACCACGGCTTTCAAACACCGCTCCTTCATCAGAGCATCAGCTCCAGCGCCGTTCTCCTCGACGAGGATTGCGAAGCCCGCGTCACTGATTTCGGCCTCCACCGGCTCGCCAATATCTCTCGCAACGCAGATTTCGTGGACTTCGGATACGTCCCGCCCGAGTTCGCGAGCAGCCCCGTCGCCACCACTAAAGTCGACGTGTTTGCCTTCGGCGTCGTGCTTCTGGAGCTCTCGACTGGGCAGAAGCCCACGGAGGTGTCTTCCGGAGAAGGATTCAAGGGGAATTTGGTGAATTGGGTCAATCAGATGAGCGAAGCTGGACGGATGCTGGATTGTTTGGATACTTCCCTTTGCGGAAAAGGGGACGATGAGGAGATCCTCGAGTTCTTAAGGATTGCAAAGAGCTGCGTGGCCAGCCGACCAAAGGAGAGGCCGTCTATGCGCTTTGTGTACCAATCGCTGAAAGCCATTGGCGATAGGCATGACTTCTCGGAGCAGTTTGATGAGTTTCCGCTTGCATACGGGAAAGATGATCCCGTAGAGGTACTCTAATGACGGGAGGTAAACAACTTCTTCCTTTTTTTTTTTTTTTTTTTTTTTTTTTTTGGATTCTTACCTGTATATCACAAAAATCTATAATATTTACTTATAAAATAGTTATTTTTTAAATATTACTTAAAACTCAAATCTTTAAAATTAATCAATCTTTACATTTCAATAAACGCCATTCAATTCCATTTAGCGCCGTTCAACAAGAAGAATTTGGAAAAGAAAAGGAATGAAATCCAATCTGAAGTCTAATTACGAGTAAAGAAGAAGAATGTTCCGTTAGTAAGAGAAAGAAGAGAGGGTGGATCACCTGTGGTTACCGGCAAGACCCGCCTCAGGGCCCAAGTGGCTGACTGTGATTCTATTTGGGCCCCGCCTCAATGACCCATCTTTGAGCTTTTATGAGATGGAAGTTGAGGCAATTGCCCGCCAGTGCGTTAAATGATGATCCTGAAGATGGTAAATTTGGTTAATTTTAAAGATTTGGATGTTATATGAGTAATATTTTTAAAAATAAATATTTTAGGAATAAATATCATAAATTTTGTGTTATCAGTTAAATATCCTCTCTTTTTCTTTTTTTTTTTTTAATTTGTCAACGTTATATTTTTTCATGTGAGGTTTTATAATTGCTAGTGTTGTGATATGTTTAGGTAGTGCCATCGTTGATCTTTTCCATGACTGTTATGGCATATTGCTACTGAAACAGGGTATTTGAAAAGCGTTTATTAAAGGTTATTTGTTTAAAGTTCATTTTGTAGCTGTCTTTTGTTAAGATCAATGCTGTATAGGATTGTTTTTGTGTAGAATATAAAAAAACAATGCTATCTTTCTATTGTAAAGCTTCTCACCCCTGAATCTGCATTATTCTAAAATCCATACGTCGATGGGCTTAATCTTATATATATCTATATATTCTTATGCTGTCTTTTAATGATGTGCTTGGCTGCCTGATGTAGATGCCATGCCTTTTACGGTTTTTTAAGAGATTAGACCTCCATCTTCTTAGATTCCTTGCAGATTTTGCTCTTCTCAATTGGTAATATGACCTCAAGTAAGATAATTAACACTGTATTAAACACATTGTTATACAAATCACTATCCGAATTGCATGTTATTTGTATAATATTTTCAATGCTACGCAACTAACAACCCCTTAGTTGAGCAATTGTGTGATTTCCTGGATTCTATTTGTCGTGATTGATGAATTTAGGCCTAGCTTCGAGTCTGGTATGAACGAGTTAGATTGGATGTACTAGAGATCTTTGAGTTTATTAGATTTGAGCTCAGCACAAAAAAATTCACTTTGAATAACAAATAATTTTTCAAATTTCTCGTTATTTGGCTTATAAGCTCTAGTTCTAAAAAAAAAAAAGTACCTTAGTCTTAATTGCATTGATTTAAGATAAGGGTGACAAAGCTGCTTGCAACTTAAAGAAGCCAAAACTAACCCAAATTTGACAATGTATTGTTAGAAGAGGTTCCTTAAAAACCGTAAAGCCTGCAGGTTGATCCAAAGTGAATTAATTGAAGTTGTAAATGGTGTTGTGGAGTACTTGAATCTAATTAAATAGGCCAATAATTCAAATTTCATCAGCCACATAATTTTCTCATTTAGGCTGACTTTAAGAAAAAAAAAGGTCAAAGTTGCAAAACAAATGAGCTAAGCTCTCATTAAATAGTATTACTTAAGAAAGAGAAGAAACAAGAGGGTCTCTAAAAGGAATCTTGCTGACATAAATTGGAAATTCATTGGTTCGTTCAAGTGAAACTTCAATAACTTGAATTAACTGAAATTAACACATGTCTGTCTCTCTATCTACCACCCACCCCCATTTGCTTTTCTCAATTTTCGAGTGTGGCATTTATGAATCATTGATCTAGATGGGTAGAAAAAAATTAAAAGCGCAATTGGCTGAGATTATTTTTTTGCATGATATGTTTTTGGTGATTGATGATGCAACATCTTAACTGTGTTTGAAGGGGGTTTTGATAATTGATAATGACTAAGAACTTGGGGGAAGTTTGATATATGCGAGTGCGACGAGGGCTGAGATGGCCAATGATGGCCGGCTAAGGTTGTAAAGAAAAGATGGCATGTCCCTAGTCAAAATCTCTCTACCGCAGGATTTAAATTCACTCTATAATGGGGATTTTTAATGTGGTGAGGGAAACAGCTGTAGGTAGTATGCTCGACATGTTAGACTCGAAGCGCCCGTTAATATTGTGGATCTAGTTGAAATTCAACATGCCGAGCCGCCTAATTTGGTTTGATGAAGCGGACTGAGCTCGCACTTTTCGCAAATTCTACTTCTGATGATCTTTGGTTGCATGCATTCAATTCAAAACAAATTAAATAAGCTTTTCTTGTAGCATCCATAATCAAAGTTGAATTGAGGACTATATGCTTTCGCGTCTCAACTTAAGCCCCAATGGACTACGACACTTCCATTTATAAAAGGGCTTCATAAAAGGTCATGTTAAACTCTCTAGAGTTGTATGCAAATCCAATCAAAATGATGTCGCCCTCCACAATATACAAAGACCAATGAGCATCAAACATGTTCACATTTCTCTATTGACTAGAACTAAAATAGCCATTGCAATAAAAAATCATCACATTCAAAATACCATCTAGTATACTCTCATGAATGTACATGCGACCAAGCTACTCTATTGAATATATCACTTTGATCAACAAATAATGAGCAGAACTAATCCACTTGATCGCAACCCAATTGACATCTCGATCTTTGTGATGACATTGGTAACCATTATAGCAACTCTTCTCACTTCCATTATGAAATGGGCAATGCCTTTTGATGCTCAATTGTAACTTGTTAATACAGTGCGATGAGACACAAATGTTGCGATCTCCCTTTTTTATTCTAGGACACCAAAATATTTGACGGAGATTCCAATACATCTTAATAAATTCAAGATCAAGAGAATATATCCATATCAATACGCACCATATGGAAACAAGTATTGAAAGCTATCACCAGACTGAACTTAAAAGTGACTATTATGTAACAAAACTTGAAAAATCACTCATGCAAACATTGAAATAGTTCTTATAATAAGTAACATCTAAGATAGTAGGGAAACATAATAAACAAAGTTTTAAAATAATCTTGTTCCTAAGGGAAGGCTAACAAAAAGAATGGTTGCATGAAATAGAAGTCTTGAAATGGCGAAGAACCTTTAGCTCAAGTTTCTCTCGGAGTCATAGAGTAGAAATGATCCACCATTAGAACAGAGAAAAAAAATTTCAACTAACTGTATCAATCATAATATTGGCGTTGCCACATTGTATTAAATTGTCCCTTTGAAGTCTTAGATTAAAATTCAAGTAGCATTGTTGATACAAAGTTGGCTCATTTAGACTGAAAATATACTTTAGGCTCTGATTTGTAAAAATCACTCAATATGTATAATAAATAAGGATGTAAACAAGTTAAGTCGAGCTCAAGTTATGCTTAAGGTTTTTAGTTAATCGAGTTTGAGCTTTAGCTAAAATTTACGAACACAAGCCCGCTTACGAGGCGGTTCACAACTCGACTAACTAATAATTAAATGATAAATTGACTTTAATTTAAAGAAATATCATATAAAATAATGCAAATAATTAATATTTATTAGAAAATTATTGAATATAAATTATGATGTAAAATGTGAGAATTATATTATTCTATGTAACAAAAATATATAGAATTTCAATAAAATTAATGTGTACATTATATTGATACATTCTAAGCAAGCTAGTTCATGAAATTGTTGGGATGTGGAGACCATTTAGATCACCAATGAGGTATCAATGAAGCTCCAGTGGGTTCCCGGGAGATCCCGGGATGTTCTGGGATAAGTCAGGGGAAGTTTGGGCCCTCCAGCACGCCCCGACGTCCCATGCAGATTTTGTTGTTGAAAGGCGGGTTCGTAGCACGCCGTGGCACGCTGTGGCGCCCCATTATTCGATATTGGGGTACGACGGCGTGCCATAGCGCTTGCCGGACGCCTGTTTCGAACTTAGGCGGCCCCTTAAGTATTTTGGGGGCATTTTGGGTCCAAGTGAATCCTAGGTATATAAGGAAACATATTGGAATGTTCCATAATGTGGAGAAGTTGAGATCAACTCTAATTTGGCTTAGTGACTACTGTTGGTCTCCTTCAACCTATAATGAGAGCTGAAAATTTTTGAAGAAGAAGAAATTGATCGGGAGGTTTTGTAAGTGATAGATCCTTCTTGTTCATGTGAAAGTGAATCTCTTTATAACTCTGTAATCATCTTGTTTATAGTGAATTTTTCTGTTTGGTGTGGCTTCGTGATTTTTCCCGTTATCAGGTTTTCCACGCAAAATTTCCTGTATTTTGATGCTTGTGTGGTTTATGTTGCGATTGTGCTGTGGTTTTATTATTGTGCTTTGATAATTTTGTTTATTGCTTGGTAACCACAAATGGTATCCTGTCCTATCATTTTCGTGTAGGTATTAAAGCTATTGCTTTAGGGTTTACTGTTTGAGTGGGGGAAATGACCGATAAAATGAGATATAAAATATAGAAGTTTAACAACACAAATTTTGCCTTTTGGAAGATGTAAATGGAAGATATACTCTACCAAAAGATGTTGTATTTACCACGCAGTGAAGCTGATAAGAAACCGACCATTATGTCTAATGAGGATTGGGAGGTTCTTGATAGAACTACGTTGGGTTTGATTCATCTTTCATTGTCTTCTTCTGATGCATTTAACATTGTAATTGAGAAAATAATTGTAGATCGCATGGTTGCTCTGACAAATGATATATGAGAAGCCTTCGGCTTCCAACAAGGTTTTTCTGATGAAACGACTGTTCAATATGAAGATGATGGACGACTGCTTAGTGACAAAATATTTGAATGGGTTCAACACTATGACAAGTCAGTTGAGTTTGGTGGGAATCAAGCTGGATGATGAGGTTCGAGCTCAGTTGTTCATCTCTTCTCTGCCGAACATTAGCATCTCATCAGAAAATGCGTCATTGAAGTTCGACGATATTGTCGGGCTATTGATTAATGAAGATGTGTGGAAAAGATCCCATGAGGAATCATCTACTTCAGTTTTGAATGTAGAGAGTCGAAAAAGTGTAAACCAGAGACAACAAAAAAAGGTCTATGTCAAGGCTAAAAAAACAAGTCCCTAAAAAGCAAAGCCTAATTATTGGAACTGTGAAAAGGCAGAATAATTCAAGAAGGATTGTCTTATTTTGAAAAGGTCAAGTAGAGGGATCAAGGGTATGAGCCCCACTATAAATATTTTAACAAAAGAGGATCAGGATGCATTGATCCTGTTACTTGTCAATACGGAGTTCTGGGTGATGAACTTAGGCGCATCCTTTCATGTTACTGTTATGAAAGGTGCCTTCAAGAATTATACCAAGGATAACTTGAGGAAGATGTATCTAGGAGATTACAAGGCATGCAATATTATAGTTAAATGTGATGTGAACTTCCAACTGCCAACCAGTGTAGTTTGGAAGCTAAGAGAAGTTAGGCACATGCTGTGTCTAAGGACGAACCTTATTTTAGTTAACCAGCTAGTCAGGGAGGACCACAATACAAGATTTATAGAGGACTCATGGAAGGTTACCAAGGGTGCACTCATTATTGCATAAGGTAATATGGAAGGTACTTTTTATTTTATCAATAAAGTGTCTAATTTCATTATAGTTGTAGAATAGATTGCTGCAGGTTTATGGCACCAAAGGCTTGACCATATGAGTGAGAGGGGTTAAAAATCCCTACAGTCATGGGGAAGGCTTCCAGGACTAAAGTCTGTGGACTTAGATTTCTGTGAGGACTGTGTACTGGTAAATAAGAAAAGATTACATTCTCTAAAGATGTAAGAGAGCTTACAGGTTAGAATCTTGAGTTGGTGTATACCAATGTATGGGGGCCAGTTCCTACTTCTTCCATAGGTGGAGTCACATACTTTGTTACATTCATTAATGATCATACAAGGAAGGTATGAGTATATTTCTTAAAGCACAAATCTGATGTATTTGATGTGTTTAGGAAATAGCTTGCTTTTATTGAGAATGAGATAGTGCTAAAGCTTAAATGCTTGAGATCTAATAATGGAGGCGAGTACAGTGACAAGGAGTTAAAGAAGTTATGTGCCTTGAATGAAATCAAGAGGAAATTTATAATAATTAGAACACCACAATAAAATAGTGTTGCAGAACAGATGAACCGGACAATCACAGAACGAGCCATGAGCATGAGGCTGCATGCAGGTCTCCCAAAGTAGTTATGGGTTGAGGTTGTTAATACAACAATATACTTGATCAATCAGGGACCCTATATATCACTAAATGATGGGATTTCCAAGGGGGCTTGAGTGGAAAGGCGATGAACCACCTTAAGGTATTTGGTTGTTCATCATATGTGCATGTTGATGCAAGATCCAGGAGAAAGCTTGATGTAAATGCCATCAAGTGCATATTTGTTGGATATGGCACGAGCGAGTTCGACTATATGTTCTAGGACAATCAAAATCAGAAGATTATCAAAAGCAGATATCTCACTTTTAATGAAAGAGAGATGTACAAGGATTATCTTGGAGTAAAGATTGATTCCAAGGTTGCTTTAAATAATGAGCTCTAGCACATGGAAGTTGATGGCAACATTAAGCCAGAGGAGAAAGTACATAAAGACTCTTAGGAGGGTGTTAGATAGATTGAACCATAATAACCTATATTATGGAGATTTACAAGATTCACTAGATTGCCACAAAAGTACTCTAAATATTTATTTTATTTACTACTAACAGATGGTGGTGAACCAGAAATATTTTAAGAGGCGCTTCAAGTGGATGATTATATCAAGTGGGAGGCTTCCATAAATGATGAAATGGAACCACTCATGCCAAAAGGAATATGAGAGCTAATAGCACTACCAACTGGAAAGAAGGCTCTTCAGAATAAGTGGGTTTATTGACCGAAAGAAGACCTAGATGGGAGCAAATGCAATAAGGCAAAGCTTGTAGTAAAGGGCTTTTAACAAAGGCATGGAGTTGATTATAGTGAGATCTTTGCTTCAATTATGAAGATTACAACCATTAGGGTAGTGCTGAATATTGTTACATATGAATATTTGCATGTACAGCAAATAGATGTAAAGACTGTGTTTCTTCACGGAGAGCTGGAAGATGAATTATATATAAAACAACTATAGAGGTAAAAGGCTTAAGAAAAAGGTAATGCAGAGCTTGTGTGTAAGCTCAAGAAGAGCCTCTATGGCTTAAAATAGGTGCCTAAGCAAATGTACAAGAGATTTGATAGATTCATATCATAAAATGGGTGCAAGAGATGCCAAGAGGATCATTGTTGCTATATGAGACATTATAAGTTCTCTTATATCATTCTTTTGTTGTACTTGGATAATATGTTGATTGCAGGATTGTATATGGAGGAGATTAAGATGCTGAAGGAGAAAATATTAAAGGAATTTGACATGAAGGACTTGGGGCCTGCCAAGAAGATTCTTGGAATGAGAATCAACAGGGAGAGTAGTGCAGGGATTCTAAAGTTGTCTTGGAAGGAATTGTTGAAAAGGTGCTGAATAGGTTCAACATCACTGAGGAAAAACTAGTGGGCACTCCCCTTATAAGTCACTTCAGCTTATTAAAAAATCATATACTAAAGACTAAAGAGGAGAAGAAACACATGAAGAAGGTTCCTTATTATTCAATGGTTGTGAGCTTGATGTATGCAATGAAATGCACAAGAATAGATATTGCACATGCAATGGGAGTGGTCAACAGATTCATAGGAAATCTAAAGAAGCACCACTATGAAACAATCAAATGAATTTTGAGGTATTTGAAGGGAACATCAAACAAAACACTTTACTTTAGTAGGTCTCATATTACTTTACATAACTTTGTAGATTCAGATCTTGTAAAAGATGTTGATAGATGGAGAGACACTACTGGATATGTGTTCACATTAGGAAATGCAGTGGTGAGCTAGATATCTAAGCTTCTAACCATTATTGCTCTATCCACCATGGAGGCTGAGTAAGTCACCATCACTGAGGCTAATAAGGAGATGATTTGTTTGAAGATATTTATGGCAGAATTGGGCAAGTAGAAGGAGGATGTGAAGTTATAAAACGATAGTATGAGTGCAACTCACCTCACAAAGAATGTTATGTTTCATGCCAGGATGAAGCATATACAGCTTCGATACCATTTTATCTAGACACTGTTGGAAGATGGTCAGCTAGTATTGGAGAAGATTCAAACTTTGAGAAATTTCGTTGACATGCTTACAAAAGCTGTAACAGTGGATCATCTAAAGCTATGTTCTACTTTAGTTGTCCTCGATATGTGATGCGAGAATGGGGGTGACCCACATCACGTTCTTGATAAGGATGAAAGAAGACAATGAAGATTTAAGGTTGAACAAGGAATGATCCCAATATATCTCCAAGTGGGAGATTGTTGGGATGTGGAGACCATTTAAATCATTATGGAGCTGATAATTAAAGCTCCAATGGGTTTCTGGAATGTCCTAGGGTGTTCTGGGACAAGTCAGGGAAAGTTCGAGCACTTTTGTGTACCTTGTCGCGCCCTATTGGTTTTGTTGCTGAGAGCTAGACATCATGGAGCACTGTAGCACCCCGTAGTTTGATACTATAGCTCCATTATATGCTGTCGTATCTCGTGGTTCAGTATTAGGGTGTCGCAGCATGCTAGGGCACCCTGTGGTTTAATACTAGGTGACCCCCTAAGTTATTTGGAGGCATTTTGGATCATTTTGGGTCAAGTGAAGCTTATGTATAAATGGAAATATATTGAAATGTTCCCTAATGTGAAAAAATTGAGATCAACCTTAATTTGGCTTGGTGGCTATTATTGGTCTCCTTCAACCTAGAGTGAGAGCTGAAGATTTTTGGAGAAGAAGTTGATCAAGAGGTAACAGACGGAAATACACATCTACGTTTGCACACAAGTGTACGTGGTCTGAAGTAATAAGTGAAAAGTTTAGTTTTTGGGATTTATCATACCTTAGGGAACGATTATTTTGATACTGAGTTGTATTTTCTTTCACTAATTATTTAGATGATAAATTTGATTGATTTTTGTGGTTCCTAATTAGCAATACACAAGACTTGAGTAAATATATAATTTAATTAAAAAGGAGAGAGTTGAGATTTCGTTGTAACATCTCCAAGGGTTGGTTCTATAATTTCATTGTTTGAATGTAGATGTTCAATTTAATTGCTTTATTAAACCAAGTGAACACCATTAGAATTGAAGTATTCTTCAATTACATTGGGTTTAAGTTTAGTGCACAAGAGAACTTATTTTGGGTTCCTCCTTAGCAGATAAACTCTTATGAGATATGATTCGATTAGTTATATTTTAATTCCCTACATCTAGGTTACCAAAAATATCTTTTAATTATAATGATCTCACAAGAAAGATTCCATTACCATGCGTCATGCGCTTCACACGTTGTTTCGTTAAATGGGAGGACGCATTGGGTCAATAGATTTTGTCACATAATCCATGAAATTCCCAATGTCTTCTCATCCCTTCTACTTTGCTGAACAGCAGAGAAAGGTAATGGAGAGCTTGGTTCTCAAGCTTCAATCTTTTTGAGAGCTATTAAGGGAGGGTGCAAGTGAGCCTTGAGAATTCTATCACGTAATTCTCAGCTCGACTCGCACTACCTTTCTTGCTCTTACCCAATTGATGAGCATTAGAACACAAGCTCTTTTAATTAAAATAAATAAGAGTTCAGTTCATCCAAGTATTCATTCAATATGGAAATTAAACAACACAAATAGTTTTTTTATTACATTTAAATAATGTCATAATACAACCAGTATTTCCCTTACATAATTCTACAACTATATCTCAACCATCTCCAAAGGGTTTTTAGCCTACCATTACTAAGCAAGAAAGATCATACATGCAAAGAAAAGTGAACATCGCCATCAGTTCACGGCAAGACATTAATCAAGGGACTTTAGGAGAAATACAAGGAATTACCCTGAGAAATTATAGGGTTCTCTTTACTTCTCCTGCGTTGTCCTCTTGAAGCTCCACCATTCATTTTTTGCTATCTTTTCTTCCTTCATGTTCTTGGCCCTCTCTTCCCCTTGGAGAGTTCTCATTCTTTCTCTTCCTGTAGCTTTTCTTTTAGGTCTTTTGAGTATCCAAGGTTGGAACCCTTCAAGGTCTGAGATTGGCCCTTTAATAGGGATGCACTCAGCCTTAAAGTTTTTAGTGTGTGACCTTTCCTCTTCCTTCGTTTAATTCCAATCCCTTCTAATATTTTTATCTGTTTAACTGTTGGGATTTAGCAATGATTTAATATATCAGTTTTCAAGAGGCTGCGGGAGGCCAAAGGTCACATTTTTGTGGCCTTCCCCAAGCCTCTTAATTGATATTTTCTGGAAAATTCTGGGCCGTCTGCTGCGGCGCTCTATGGCGGCAGTGTTCTAAATGCTCTTCCTGCATATAAGTTAATATCTTTTTTTATTCGGTCGCTGCAGCGTATGCTGAGGCGCGCTATAGTGGACGACTTGCGATTTTCACTATTCAATTAGTTTAACTATAGTCTTATAAAATAAAAATTTACCCGCGGCAGCGTGCTACAGCGGACGACTTGCAGGATCACTATTCAACTACTTGTATATAAAGTTCAAATAATCATCGAGAAATGACATTGTAGCGCACTGAGGCGCGCCGTGGTGCGCTACAGCAGATGACTTGCAGGATCACTATTCAATTACTTGTTTATAAAGTTCAAATAATCATCGAGAAATGATGCTGTAACGCGCTTAGGGCGCTGCGATGTGCAACTTGCATTTTTTACTATTCAATTACTCATTTATAAGGTTTTAATTTATCTTTATCAATATGACGCTGTGGCGCGCTATGGCGAGCCATGGCATGCTGCAGTAGTCATGCTTCAGGTCTACAGTGGCACTTCTAGGTTAGGTGATTTTAAGGGGACGCCATGTCGCACCGCAGTGCGTTGGAGCGCGCTGCGGCAGTTTTTTTCCACAATTTGGTAAATCGGCATTTGCAATTTGTTTTCTTCATTTTCATGAAAAGACATCAATTTCTACTCAAAGTATAGGGAAATATATAGTGATATGACTGTTTAAACACTAGATTTTTGCTACAAATTCCGACTACATCACACCCCCACACTTAAATTCTTGCTCGTCCTCGAATAAGCTCAGTAAATGTGAAATTCTGAATTTATCCTTGTCTAAGGATTCAATGCGTTACACTCATGTATCATGAATTTAGATGTCAAGCATACTCTAGTCCAAATTACTTCATGTCTCCAAGTTCTACTACCCCTCTAATCGAGTTCATGTGTCTACACTTCTTTTGGTTTCAATTCAAAATATCATGCTTAATGCTTAAATATGGGGAGGTGATCCTGAAATTCATAACCTAAATGATGCAATTGGTGAGTCTTTTGAGTGTTGTGCTATGTGTGCTTCTTCTTATGATTCATAAGGATATTTTAACATATTAGGAGAGATAGTTTTCTTCATTCTAAATGTTCACTGGTTTAGCTTGGGAGAAATATTTTTTATCATCCCTTTATAAATTAATTTCACTCTTTTCCTTATCAAATTCCTTTTTAAAATAGAGAGCCATTTTTTTTCATCCCTTAATGCAGTCCTTGTGATCACTAAGTCTTATAGGAGCCTAGCACTTCAAATTATTACTCATCTGTTGCCACTTTGGTTTAGTTTTTAGATTTTTCACCCCCACACATAAACTTAAGCACATTTCATTTTAAGTACTGGAAATCAAGCTTAGTAGATTCATGAACTAAATAAGGGGTTTGTCACTTAAATTCATTTTCATCTTTATCTCAAACATGCTTGCATCTTAATTCTATACCATAAGTGTTTTTGACATTGAATTTAAAACTTGTCAACATTCAGAAAATTCACTTTAAAGTTAAATTTTAGCAAAAATGTAGGGCGTGCGAAATACAGAATTTATTTTATTAACTAAAATCAAACTACAAAATAGAAAAATAGAATAAATAAAAACACAAAAACATGAAACATGACAACCTCATCAATCTTCAGTCCTTAACTTCTTCTCCCTCATAGTAATATGAATAGTCCACCGGCCAATCATCTTTTGGAAATGTTGCTCCTGTAGGAGGGTGCGGCAAACTTGACCCATCCGGTCCTCCACGTAAGCTCCACTCTTGGAACATTGTTTCGAGAGCTTCGTGGAATTCTATTTGGAATTCATGCTGTCGGGCCACTTCTCTCTTCATAAAGCGCATGTCATGCGCCAAGGAGACGCCCAGATCTCGCTGATGCGCATATATGCGTGTCAGCATCTTTTCGATCGATGTTTGGCCAGCGGATGGGAAGCATCGCCTTCTTCCTTCCTCTTCTGAGCTCGCGCCCCCTCCTGGGTGCGATCGCCCATGTTCATCAATTCTAGAGGGGCTTGAGGTGGTATCGTCGGGAGGAGTTTCACCCCTTGGGCTTCGCGGATTCTTGGTATTAGTGACCCAAAAGCAATAGCAGCACATGTCCTAGTCAAGGCATTCCAGAGCTACTCCTTTATAATGCTGGAGATGAGGATATCTCTTTCCCTTTGTAGTGCACAAAGGAGCAGCGCCCGTAATCTGGTTACCTCACTGAGATGCCCCTATGGCATCACAAAACTGGAGACGAACACGTGCCAAGCATTACTCGATTCCGTGAGGAGTGATCGAGGAATGTTGGCATGGTTCCCTCTCCAACCACAATTGGAGCGGGTAATCTCACTTGCTATTTCTGTTGGGTCATATTGTGAGCTCAGCAAGTCAAAATATGTACAGCTCTCCACCTCACCCAAGATGTAAAAACCTTCGATGGCCTTGAGCCCAAACTCCACAACTTTACCTCTCATAAGGATTTTGTCCCCCAACACATTGATTGCGTTGGCGTACACTTCCTGCACTAACGAGAGGTATGTGGCATTTGTGGGACTCACAAAATGGGTCCATCCTCGGTTCAAGATTTGGTTCGGGTGTACGGGGTAAGGGAGCCAGAATCCTAGCTCTGTAATCAGCTTCCTTTTGATAACTACTTGATTGAAGCGTTGTTCTGTTTCAATCGAAGAAAAGTGTTTTTTATTGAATGCTCCACCAGCTGTGGAGGTAGAAGCTCCCTTTCTAGCAATGGTTTTCTTTCCCGATGACATGATTCTCTTGATGATATTAATGGTGGATTGAGAGAATTTGATGTTTTAAGAATAGTTGAGGGGATCTAAAGCTGAAGAATTCAAGTTATAATGGAGTGCACCTTCAGCCCATCCCCTCTAGGCCTTTTTATAGAGGGTTTATGGAAAAATCTGGAAGGGTTAGTTAGGCACACTTATGGCACACTAAGACTTGGTCAAAGATGATTCAATGCTTGACATAAGTGTGACTTAATTTCTGCTCAAAGAAGATGAAAATTTTTAGCTTTTCCCAGCACATTTTGCAGTTTGGGAGTTCCAAGGCGCGCCGTAGCGTTATTAACTGCTTTGGGAATCCAAGGCAGTCAATTCTGCTTCAGCTGGGCCTTTTTTTTTTTTTTTTTCGCCGCAGCACGCTATGGTGCTCTTGAAACAAGGGTGCTAAGCTATCCGCTGCGGCGTGCTGTAGCAACGAAATCCGCTGCAGCGCACTATAGCAACAAAAATTCGCTGCAGCGTGCTGTAGCGGATAAATCTGCTATGGTGCTCTGTGGTAGTTTTCAAGCAGAAAATTTCCAAACATTAAGATCGACTTCCAGAGAAAATAAAAAATTGGGTTGTGATTAAATTTATTGTACTCCTAAAATTGAATTAAAGTAAAAATAGTAAACTAAGTTGGGTTGCCTCCCAACAAGCACTTTATTTAATGTCGTTAGCCCGACACATTCACGGTCAACTTGGGTTTTCATCCATAGTAGGTTTTCTAGCCCAAATTTTTAAATGAGATGAGTAAGCACCAACTAAGATTGGGCTCAAACTCATTCGTTTGCTGCTTGACTCGTCTTCTACCTCTCCTTCCTTGTTCACAATGGGGATCCTTTCTTCTTTTTACCCCTCCTAGTTTTCCTCTTCTTCTTTACCTTTTTAAGTCCTTTCCTCCAAATAAGATATCCTGGTGATCGGCATAATCTACAACACTTCTTAGCTCATTCTCTCCCTCCGACTCCTTATTTACTTTCTCCCATTTTTCCTTTATACTTTTTTACTTAAATAATGAGGGCTTTAGATCAATCACTTCCTTTAGATCCTTGACTCTAACATTCATGAGTCCCTTTTCAATATCTATGATAGCCCTAGAGCTAGCTAAGAATGGCCTCCCAAATATTACAGTGGAGTTTTCACTCCAGCTGTCCCATTCGCAAACTACAAAATCTGTGGGGATCACAAAGCTTCCTATTCTGACCGGGGCATCCTTAATAATTCCCAAAGGGGTTTGTGATGCAAGATTTGCAGATTCCAGAATTATTGGTGTCTCCACCATTCCCCTTATTCTTAGTTTGATGTAAATGTGCCGTGGCATAACATTCACCGAAGCCCTTAGATCACACAAGGTATCTAAAAGGACTTCGCCTTCGATTATGCATGGAATATTCAATCTTCCGGGGTCACCTTTTTTGTTGCTACTATCTCCCTCTTATCATTCAGCTTGGGAATCCTTATTGGCACCTTCTTCTCATCATTATTATGATCGATGCAGTTTATCTTCTTAGTGTCTACATTTATAATGCTCACTGTTTCTCTAGGATTTAATTCAGTTGAGCTAGGGAGCATACCTTGCTGTCTAGTAGACAGCTATTTAGAAATTTGTCCTAACTGAACTTCAATATTTCTTAATGATACCTCAATTACTTGAATGGAGGTTTCATGGCGATTCATTATCAATCCTTTTCATAAACTACATCGTCTCATTTTTAAATGCCCAAAAGGATTCTTCTAAACTGCCATCTTGTTTATTATTCTGATTTTACTTATACAAATTGTTTCTATTGTGCATTGTCCAGTTTTGTTGTTGGGCATTGGGGTTTTCTTGAGTATTCCCCTCACTCCAAGAAAAGTTGGGATGATTTCTCCATCCTAGATTGTAATAGTTAGAGTAGGGGTTATTGTGGGAGTTGTTGTTCATATTATTATTCCTCATAAGATTGACTTGTTCCGTTTGTAATTACTTACATTACATTATTCACTGTGGTGACCCCCCACATAACTCACAACTAGCTTCATGAACAACACTAATATTTATTGTCTCAATTTTATAAGTTAAATTTCAATTTTGCCATTATTATGCATTGTTAGCCATTTTCTCGAGGAGATCAAAGGCTTCCTTGAGAGTTTTACTACTTAATGATCCTCCTGCGACTGCATCTATGAGTGTCATTGTGGGTGCGTTTAATCCATTGTAAAATGTCTGCACCTGCATCCACAAAGGGAACTCATGATGCGAACAACATCTTAAGCAATCCTTAAAACATTCCCAGCCATCATACAAGTTCTCACCATGCTGCTGAGAGAAGTTTGAAATTTCATTTCTCAGCCTGGCGTTCTTTGCAGGTGGAAAACACTTGGCGATGAATTTTCTTGCCAAGTTATCCCAAGTCCTTATAGACTCATCGGGTAGAGACCTGAGCCAAACCTTAGCTCGGTCTCTCAGCAAAAATGGGAATAATCTTAATCTTAATGCGTCATCGGATACCCCGTTAAATCAGAAAGTTTCACATATTTCCATAAAAGTTGAAATATATGCATTCGGGTCATCCGATGCCATCTACCATGGGAAGTGCATATTCTCTAAGCAATCTTCTCCTATTATTTACCATAGGTTCTGTTGGGTTCATATCTAAATCTACCATTTGTGCATTTTGTTAGTTTAAGAAGACTTGCTCTCTCCTAGCTCTCAAATAAGTTCTCTCTATTTTGGGATCGTAAGATAATTCAGTAAGATTCCACCTACTCATCCAGTTTAGGGGTAACTTGTAGCGCCCCGCCCCGTCACCGTGCGCAAAAAGAAATAGTCATAGTTAAGTTCGGCAACGGAATGGTGCGCCACTCGGGGAGGAATATCCCGTCTCCCCGAATAGCTGAGAACTAAGCCCATCTGAAGGGCTGCTGACTCAACCACAAGGAGGGTTGAGAGCTAATACTTAAGATAAGAGTAGTATCCTTATCCTAAGTATTAGATAAATACATGCATTAGATTTAGAATATAATAAGAACCCAATATATGTATAAGATATCAACATTTCCAGTATACTGATCACATCACAATATTAAGTATAAGTAGTATAAAAATAGAGTGTGGAAGCTTAAAGTAAACATCCAGAATCGTTCATCACAGAGGCTATAGAAAACATTCGGCTCAGAAAAGAAAAGAAAATATATCCAGAATTATTACAAATAGTTTACTAAAATACTGAAGTAAAACTAGGTACTGAACTGAAAATACTAAGCAGAAAGTAAAGCTGGAGGAGAGTCCACTAGTACTCCACAGGCTCCTCCTTTATCTCCTGAATGTCCTCCTGACCTATCTCAATATACTGCTCAGGATCTAGCAAATTGCCGGATCCCAAAAGTACCTCGTGTTAGACAATAAGTCTAACACATTGAAACTATTCTAAACAGTTCTAATTATTTACTTAACATTTGCATAACACGTATAAAACTGCAGGAAAACTGTAACATATTTGAAAATATAAAACTGTATAAAATTGTTCAAAACTGAAGTAAAATAAAGTAAAACTGAACTATAACTGAATACTGTAAGTAAACCAACAATAGTACTGAATCTAAAATTGAGTAATCATCTGTAAACTATGATGTATGTCACTAAAATTGTGCATATGAATATGCCTCAACACGATATGCTACTGATATGCTACCAAAATATCACTGAACTATTATGAGCAGTACGGTCCAATGTCTACATATACCCTATTGGGAATACTGTTTATTGATGACACTGATGCATCCAAAAATTCCCCTGTCAATATATGCAACATTCCGTAACTCATAGATCATCACTATTACTTATACATCATTTTGATACTCATACATCATTCTGATATTCACACATCATGTTTATGCTCATGCTCATGCTTCTAAACTACATGAGATAAATCCAAAAAATGTTTTAAAATCTGATAATGAATCCAAAGTCTCCGTTGTGCAGAATCCTGCTAAAAGGATTCTGACTCCTAAGATTCTAACTGTGGTAATTTGTTAAAGTTGAGAGTTTACTTGAAAATCATTAGTTGAGATGATTGTATACACATATTTAGCATGTTTGCAAGAAAGATAGATTTAACCCTTAGCTTGTTTAAACTGCACTTATCGAAGCGCACTAAGATAGGAGGTAGAACCTGGTCACAGTTTATATCTCAAGATAAGTCGTTAAATGCCCTAATTACAAGCATACTTAGTGGTCTACACAAAGTGACTTAAGATACTTAGTTTGCTTAAACTGCACTTATCGAAGCGCACTACGATAGGAGGCAGATCCCGGTCGCAGTTTACATCTCAAACTAAGAATTTTGTTCACTAATTGTAACACTCTTAGTCTTGGAAGATTTACTTTAATAGGACTATATTCGGCTAATCCCGCAGGATAGCACATGGTCATAAGTCTACATTGGAGTGAATCAACCAATCCTGAATATTACTGAATTAATCCAGTAATATGGGTATACCCTACTATACCCAACTAACAATCTGAGTTCAGAAGGTTCGATTTAATCAACAAGGATTTATCAAATCTATTAATCTTTACTATAAGTAGGTGTATCCTACACAAGGCTCCAAGGATGTGATCAATGGATCACTCAACATAGGTTGCTACCACAATGAATGAGCCACATCTAAGTACTTTAGGTGATTCCTACCACAAGGCATCAAGTTAAACTTCTAAAGTTATGAAGGATCAACTAGTTTTCTACCTAAATCAATTACAAAAGTCCTTCCTACCTCAATGTATCATTGGTTAAGGTCTTTAACCATTTCAATAACGATCCTATAGCAAGACCCTTAAGATCTCACTTTTCTACTTCTTAAGGTTACCTATTAGATTTAGGTTAAAGTGGTTAGGTCAGATGGTTAAGATTCCTCTGATCCCCCTTTTCTACTCTACAATTATGGGATAGAATCAAAGATCTTATTAGAGTTAGATTATTTCATAAATCATTGCAATTTTATTATCCATCTTATGCTAGTAGTCTTATATAAGAGAAAATCAAAGATCTAAAGTTTGGATTCAGATAGTTCAATCACACATATTCAAAATTATCCTTAGCACTTATAATTTGATGATTTAAGATCAATATCAAATCATATGTATTATTGGAATAATGTTAATTAAATTATCTTACAATCAAGTTTATTAATTAAGTGATTAAGGTTTAGATCTTAATCAAGACAAGCTAGGGTTTAACCCCTAACCTTTCTATCATTAAGACCAATGTTAATTTAAAGGTCAAAGATAAATCAATGTATTATTAGTATATTATTGATGTCAAACTTTAGGTTTGGATTAAGTATTATCTACTTAATTAAGTTATGAAGATTCTTATGTTCAAGTAATCACATTTAAGTGTCCAATTACATGTTAAGGTTTTCTAATGTACATTCTAGAAACATAAGGGCATACAAGTGAAAAGATGATATAAAAGGTGATTAGTACTAATCAATTCTTAAAACCACTTAAATCACAAATCTAAAAGGTATAAGTTTCATGCAAATTTGTTATTAAACTATATCTAATTAATACAAATGATTAAGATTCTAATACTTATTCCTTGGCACATTATATCTAAGGCTCATGGGTACTTGATAGTTGTGACAATATTACAAACTAAATTTCAACATAAAAATTAATGCAATACTTGATATAACTCAACCCCACTAGGGTCCTAGGGGTCTTAAAATACCAAAACAATTGAGTTTTGGTCATTTCAGTCAAAACTGGGCAGTTTTAAAAAATCTGGGCAGTTTCTGGAATTTTTGGAAAATTTTACAGAATTCGGGCGCTACAGCGCTTTGGAGTGCGCTATAGCGCTTTTCGCACGGCAGCGCACGATAGCGCTTCTGCGCTGCGGCTTGATGCGGTCTGCTGCGATCCGCTGTGACCCGCTGCAGCGTGCTATGGCACACTGTAATGGTTCAATTTGCAAAACCACTGCTCAATTAATTTGTTTTCACATTTTTCTAAGTTTCTTAAATATTTCCGCTATGGTCCGCTGCAACGTGCTACCGCACGCTGTAGCGGCCCATTTTTCAAATCACTATTCAATTAGTCTGATTAATGTTTTTATTCGTCCGCTAAATTTTTTCTACCGACCGCTATAGTGCACTACAATGCGCTGTAGCGGTCAATTTTGCAAAATCTCTGTTCAATTAGTTTTATTGGCCGTTTTCCTAAGTTTCATGAAATGCCGCTGTAGACCGCTGCAGCGCGCTACATCACGATGTAGCGGTCCATTTCGCAATCTACTATTCAATTAGTTCTATTAACATTTTCCCTAAGTTTTCATGTCCACTGCAGCCCGCTGCAGCGGCAGACTGCGATTTCACCAGGTGCGAAACCCGTGAGGGCCATTTTTCAAGCTTAATTACTCTCAATACAGAGAGTTCCATAAGTGGTGCTATATATCAATGGAAAGGTATTTCTGATACCTTTCCATCGACACCAAAATTGGTATGAACGGAGCATCCTAGCTATACTAAAAATGACAATGAGTACAAGGGTATGCAGAATGAACGAAAACAGAGCATCTTTTTATGCAACTTTTAAGAGTCTCAATAACTTTCATACATATTTATAGGCTTTCCAAGGTATATTCAAGCATAACAACAACATGTAGAAGGCAAAAAGGAGAGGAGCAAATGGGTACCTTAGGCCTTGCTAGAGGTGGATGAGGAAGGCTCTATCTTCTTCTTCTTCTCAAAGTGCAGCAATGGAGAAATGGAAGAAATGGAGAAAATTTCAGCAAGTGGAGAAGGAGGGCTGAGCTCTCCTTTTAAATGAGGAGAGGGGAGGGGAGGTCTCATCATGGCTAAGGGGGCTATGGAGTAGAGCCATCATGCTTGAGCATTAATGGGGCATGGCTTGAGGAAAAGAGGGGATGGCCAGCCGAATTTGCTTGGGGCTGTCAGCCAAAAATAATAGAAATTGGGGAAGTTGCAGATAGGGGACTCAAAGATTGCTTATTTACTTATTTATTTCTCCTAATTATTTAAAAATTTTGATTTTTAAAATGTGCTCCGAAAATTCCCAAAAATTCACCCCTAGCTAATTTAGGGGTGAGGAATTCAACGGCGAAGTCAGAATTTGATTCCGACGATTATTTAATTTTCCTATTTTTCGATGCATTTAATTACATTAAAATATTCGCGAAAATTTGACGACTTCCAAACGCGTCCAAAACATCGCCCCTTGCTAATTTGGGGGTGACGATCGCAACGGTGAAGTCGGATTTCGATTTCGAGGTCAAAATAAATACCTCAATTTTCTACTTAATGAAATATTAAAATAATCCAAATTATTGGATTTAGCTCCGAATTGCTCCAAACCATCAGTGTTTGGTCCTAATGACTAGATGAACTTGATGAAATGATAATCACGACATGATTAGGCTAAAATTAAGCTGGGTAACAACCTTGGTTTGTTACATAACTAGATAGAGCAAGTTCAACAATCAATATTACAGTACAAAATATAGCACATAATTCAATAAGATAGTATGCAAAAGAATTCAACATAAATTCATTTTAGAAAAGTTTTCAAAATTTTGTCAAAGCAAGCTAATAAAGAAATTAACTACAGCTATATAAGAATATGCACAAGTTAATTAATTCTAAATCACTAGTTACTAGAGCATTATACTTGATACAAAATAAAAACCGTTCCCCGGCAACGACGCCAAAAGCTTGACATACGAAAATACACGTCTGCATTTGCACGCAAGTGTACGTGATCTGAAGTAATAAGTGGAATGCTTAGTTTTCAGGATTTATCGAACCTCAGGGAACGATTGTTTTGATACCGAGTTGTATTTTCTTTCACTAATATTTAGATGACAAATTTGGTTAACTTTTGTGGTTCCTAATTAGCAATATACAAGACTTGAGTAAAGATATGATTTGATTAAAATGGAGAGAGTTGAGATTTTGTTGTAACATCTTCAAGGGTTAGTTATATAATTTCATTGTTTGAATGTAGATGTTCAATTTAATTGCTTTATTAAACCAATTGAACATCATTGGAATTGAAGTATCCTTCAATTACATTGGATTCAAGTTTAGTGCACAAGAGAACTCCTTTTGGGTTCCTCCTTAGTACATAAACTCTTATAAGACATGATTCAATTAGTTAGATTTTGATTCCCTACGTCTAGGTTATTAAGAATATCTTTTAATTATAATGATCTCACAAGCAAGATTCCATTACCATGCGTCATGCGCTTCACACGCAGTTTAGCTAAATGGGAGGATGCATTGGGTCAATGGATTTTGTCACATAATCCATGAAATTCCCAATGTCCTCTCATCCCTTCTACTTTGCTGAGCAGTAGAGAAAGGTAATGGAGAGCTTAGTTCTCAAGCTTCAATCTTTTGGAGAGCTATTAAGGGAGGGTGCAAGTGAGCCTTGAGAATTATATCACATAATTCTCAGCTCGACCAGCACTACCTTCCTTGCTCTTACCCAATTGATGAGCATTGGAACACAAGCTCTTTTAATTAAAATAAATAAGAGTTCAGTTCATCCAAGTATTCATTCAATATGGAAATTAAACAACACAAACAAATTTTTTATTATATTTAAATAATGCCATAATACAGCCAAAATTTCTCTTACATAATTCTACAACTACATCTCAACCCTCTCCAAGGGGTTCTTAGCCTACCATTACTAAGCAAGAAAGATCATACATGCAAAGAAAAGTGAACATCACCATCAGTTCACGACAAAAAATTAATCAGGGGAGCTTAGGAGAAATACAAGGAATCACCTGGAAAAATTTTGGGGTTCTCTTTACTTTTCTTGCGTTGTCCTCTTGAAGCTCCATCCTTCATTCTCTGCTATCTTTTCTTCCTTCATGTTCTTAGTCCTCTCTTCCCCTTGGAGAGTTCTCCTTCTTTCTTTTCCTGCAGCCTTTCTTTTAGGTCTTTTGAGTAGCCAAGGTTGGAACCCTTTCAAGGTCTGAGATTGGCGGTAGTTTTGGTAACCAATAGTATATACAGCTAGTAACCATAGGACACACTATGATGGTTAAATATCTAAAAACTTAAAAAATGCACAAAATTAACCTAGACATGGTTAGTCAGCCAACATCGTAATTGGGCACTACTGTGTTCTGTGGGAAATCAAACATCCCTTACAAAAAATTATTAATGCCTCTATCTAGGCTTATGTCATTACAAACCAGAGAGTTATTTCCTCTTAGTTGCACAAGAGAATGGAATTGAACAATAAAATATTTAATGATTGATAGAACAAATGGGGGTTTGAAATATTCGTTTGAAATGCTATGCCCGCTAAAAGAAGAAAATTATTCACCAATTGTGTTCTCCATTCGACATATCATCTTATGTTAGATCTAGTGCTAACTAGTAAAGGAAGATAAAAGAACATCCCATTTCAAAGGTTCTCTTTAAGGAATATTATTTTTAAAAAACATGTATAATTATCTATTCCCATGTTCATTTATTTCATCATTGAATTGGCCTATTACTTCAAATTTGCATGTTCGAACAACCCGCTATATTCTCATGGCCATTTTTGTTCCACATTGAACATTAAATGATTTGGGGCATTAAACTTTCTTGATGATCATCATTATCTAGAATGAACAACCATCCATCAATAGTATTTCTCAAGCATAAAAACTATTTGTTAACTATCCATACATTCCATAATCATAGAAAATCATTCATTCCTGCGCATCTCATGAGCTGATCATTCAATAGGTTTATTGAATGATTATGTCATTCAATAATATGTTTTCTTGGACCTTTAAATATTATAACCCCTTGAAGTAAAGTCAAGTGGCATAAAAACAAAGGAAATATGGAGGAAACACTAAGCAAATAAATTGAGATTTTTAAGGTTCAACTTAGGGGCTATTTGTTATAACATATTTGTAGTGCAATTTGATTATAATATAATTTAACTATAGTGTAATATGATTACATTATAATCTGATAACAATGTAGTTTGATTACTTTGCAATTTCTTGAATGAAATAATCTATAGAATATAATGAATCACTTAATTTAGAGGTAAGATTATCCTCATAAATTTTGCTTAAACATTTTACTATTAGTCGATAGATCTGCCAACAATTTCTCATGAGATCATCAATGTAAGAGATCTCATCAATGTAAGAATATCCAATTAGCATCATAGTCGTTGAAGCTTATGTGATTTATTTTTCTCTATGTGATTTTCTTTCCCTCGCTGCCAATTTGAAAAGACGAAGCTCCTTCACTGAAGCTTATCCTTTCCCTCATCTGCGAAGCTCCTCTAACCAAAATGAAGCTTTGAATCCATGAAGTTGAAGCCTTGAATCACGTCACTTGTAAAGCTCCTGTGAACCTCATTTTCTTCACTTATTGTTGACAAACCTCCTTATTTTCGACAAACCCCATCTTGACTAGAGCTTATAATTTGCGTCACGAAATACGCCTACAAAATCATGCATTGTGACCTCTGCTGTGGTCAAAACTTTTCACTAACAATTCTCCTCGTCATTGAGCGCCATCTTAGTTGACGAGCATCCTCATCGCGAGCTCTGCATCTACATCGTAAGAGAAATCATGATTTCTTAGCACCATACGAGTTTTGTGTTAAGGGAATTCACACGATTTTGGTGAAATTTTCTTCCATTGTCCTATTTATATCCCTATAATTATTTTGCAGTCACATGTTACTTTAATTTATAAATTATGCATACCAAACACAATGAGGTTGTGATTCCTTGGAATTCAATTATTTTATACTCAAATTACTGCATTTCTAAAAACCCCTTAATCTTATAAAGAATTTAAAAATCAAAGGCATAGATGCCCATGACCAGCTATAGTTGTATTGTTAGAAAATTGATGCTCAAACCTATCTAATCCATAATGTTCTTGAGGCATATTATGGATAACATACCTCCAAATAGCTCAATCATGAGATTATGGAGTGGTTTGGAAGTATTTTAAATAGCTTCATATCCATGAAGAAGTCTTGACTGCATCTATTTTTGTTTTCAACATGCTAATCTGCCTCATTGTTGAAGAATTTAAGCTATATATGTAAAGAAATCTCACTTATCCTGTTATAGAACACATCACTTGTTCTTATTGATCCTCAAAGAAGCTCTTCTGAGAAGAATTTCAATATTCGTCATATCGCACAAGGTACCTTTCTTACCAGTCATGTTAATTTACTTAAAAAATGCTTAGTATGATTTGTTTGATGCCTCCTAGTTACACATGGTGTGAACCTTAACTTAACAAAACACTTTTTGCATGTTGATCCACATAGGCCACCCATAACCAAAAGTTAAGATTGTTTCCACATGATTAGAGTATGACTACTAAGGAAGAAGTTTCTAAACTATTAAAATCTGAGTTCATTATAGAAGTTTTATTCTCTAACATGACTCTCCAATATTTCCATGATCCAAAAGGCCAACTGAAAATAGAGAATGTTTTTTGAGTTAACAATTCATACCTTGTCTCTATTAATGATACGACAACAACAAGAAGAACAATATATATGAAGGATGAACAATAATTAGATTGAATTCCTTGATAGTAAAAATGATATAAAAAACTTAAAACCCACAATTGAATGCAAAGGCACATACTTACCTTTAGTGTACATTGAAAAAGGAATACTTTATATGCATTTTGTTCACAAATGGTAAGAAAATATGGGATACTTTGATAGTCATATATAAAGGTACAAATAGTGTTCTTGATCTTTTAAAAATTCATTACTCCTTAATTATGAGTTCTTTAAAATTAAATTTGAAGAGTCCATATCATACATGTATACAAGACAACTAAGGTCATCATGGCCTTGTATACTTTAGGCAAAATTTTTATAAATCAAGATAAAGTAAATAAGGTTCTACTAAGCTTGCTAATAAGTTGGGACCCTAAGGTCAAAGCTATTGTGTAAGCCAAAATTCTTAAACTTAATTTTTTGTTTTGCTTCTTAGTTCACTAAATGTGTATACATAAGTTATAGCAAAAAGAAAAATGCCTAAATATGAACCAAATAAGAAATGAAAGAATATCATTATATTTCAAGGAGTTTAGTAATAATGAAAGACCAGATGAAAAAGAATTGGAAATATTGAGAAGAATACTCATGCAAAGCTTAAGAAGAACCAATAAAGATATCAACCTCAACAACATAAGGAGGTAAGGGTAAGTCCTCTAACACTATTAGTCAATTTGATAATAAATTTGTTTTTTGTTATGAATGGAAGGAAAATGAACATATAATATTGGAGTTCTCCAAGCTCAAGGAACAAAATGATGAGAAGAGCCATGAGAAGCCAAGGAAGTAGAACTATAAGAAGAAGTCATTCTGGTGGCCAACTAAGCCTTGTGTTAGAAAATAAAAAATAAACCTTTGATTGATTGTGCAAAGTCATGAAGGTACAAGCTTACATTTTTCAGAAGATAAGATAAATAATCTTTCTTACATTGAATTAGAATGTATACTTGAATTTTTTTTAATTCTTATAATTATTTAAAAAAATTAGTAAAGCTCTTAAAAAGGAACTTTAAGAAATTAAATTTGGGAGTCTAGAAATGTTAAATAAATTTCTTGGAGACCATAAGTTCTAGAGTTAATGATAAAACAATTAAAGTTCTTCATTTAGAAAGTTGAGTCTCCCTAAGGAGCTTACTGAACTTCAATTTATGTTCAAATTTTATTATAAACTAAGATAACTATGTATGAACCTAAATTTATCAAAGTGACATGATATAGGAGAAAGAAAAATAAATTTCAAAAATCATTGTCAAATAATTAATTATTAATACTATATCAACTAATAAAATTTGGAAACTAGTTTGGTTATCTAAGAATAGGAATTTCTTTGTGCAAAATGGATGTGATTTAAGCAGCTCCACTTTCCTTAAGTGAGAATTAAGTTATGCTAAAATAGGTATTTTGTACTTTGCAAATTTTATAATAGATTATTGTTGTTACTTAAGAAGCAATTTTTTTCTATTTCTTAAATCATTTAAGAAATGTCATATTTTCTTAAGAATATACTTATGTGTGTTAGATGATGCGCCTAAACATGCCCATTTGTGCACATCCAATAATGAACCCAAATGAATAGTTCAAAAGTATTAATCAATATACAAATACATTGAATGATTTGGATTGTCTTGGTCTGCCTAGACATATTGTACAAAGCAGTGCCCCAAATGCTTGTGAATATGACACACATGGCGAACCTATTGGCTTCTAGATTTTTATTCATTAATGATCTTACCTAACCTCCAAATAAAACCTTATATAACCCATTTTAATTCATATAAACAACCATCCATTTCTGCCTTTTTATTAGACAAAATGTTCTTATTTCTAATATTACTCTCCAATCCTCCACTCTCTAAAATCTTCTAATGTCATCTCAACTTGGGAGAATTTTGAAGAAAGATTTTGAATCTTCTCCTCACTGATCTATGGAAGAACTGCATTCCTAAGCAAGAGATGTCAAACATAGAAGAAAATCCTTTCAGCGATAAAGAATCTGAGCGTGCATATAAGGTGATTTTGAGGATTTCACACTTGAACCATCGCCACGCACCCAAAGGTTTCCCCTACAATTTTACATCATTATTCATAATTTTTCTCATTATTTTATTTCATGTTTCCACTCTTTTCATCTCTTTTTAGTCCATGAATTTCTTACAGCTCTCTACTTTGTTAGCAACGACTTCATAGAATATTCTTTCTACCAAGAATAAGATGTTTTAATCTCTTTTGAGGATCTAAATAATTACTTAAATATTTCTATCTCTACCCTTAATTTTAGCAAGAACCTAAGAACCCTCAATGATTGGGCCCAAAATAATTGGTATATCTATATAGAATTCTTAGTCCATCAGAATCATTTTGTTAGTAATCTTAAGCCCATAACTCGAGCTATTCAAATTGTTCTTTGCAACACTCTTATACCTAAAGCTGAAGATAAGATTAAGATCACCTCTATCCAACCTATCTCTCATAACATATTTTTTATTCTCGAACACTACTTTTATCAATACTTCAGTTATCTAACAACACCTTTTTGAGCATACTATTGTTAGGAACCCATCCAATGAGAAAAAATTATAACTTTTCTATGAGAACTCATCTGCTATATCCTTTGAAAGAAATATGATTTATAGATTATGGTGTGCTCTTTATCACACCTAATATGTTCATATTATCCACCTTTTTATTTCTTTTTCTTCTTGAGCCTAACCTAGCTTCTAGATTATGTACCTCTCTTTTGTCCCTTCTAGCTCTCATCTCACTCACCCTTGCTAGGATCACAATAAGTTGGATATCTATAGAAACTTGTGAATCTTTCCAAAAAATTAACAACAAAAATAAGTCAATTATGATGTTCCTTTTTCAACTTTGAAAAAATGTGAGTATGATCATGTGGGAATTTGAAAAATTATTCAAATTCTTTCATGATCTACCACAATAGGATCCTCACAGCCTGGAGATAACTTTTCTTAGCCTTGGTGACTTTTGTTGTATTTATTATGAGTTATCATTTTCTTTTGTATAAATCTATTAGTTGTATTTCTCTGAGTTTTATTTTATTATACTCCTTTAAATATTATTGAATTTTAATTTTTATGCCTTTAGGAGTCGATTGTTTCTACATTATGGTTATATTATTCTCTTTATGAATTTTATAAAAAGGGGAGAATTTATGTCAACTTTGATTATATATATGGGGGGGAATCATTTTACTTTGATGTATTTCTTATAATATATTTTTAGTAGAAGTTAAATTTTTTTTTTCACCTATTTAGAATATCCAAATATTATGATAACATTTATCATCAATAAAAAGGAGAAGATTGTTCACTCTGAGTCACAAGCACATCCTACTTAATGAATGTATTGATTTTGATAATAAAAGACTAAATAAATAACTTATAATACTAATATTTTTATAGTCTTTGTGATTATAAAGATTATTAGCACTAGGCTTAGCTTCTCAAAGTGCATATGATAGCAAGCCAGATGATCAAGATTAATAAGAAGCCCAAAGATCTAGCAATGCCTTAAATACAATAATAATGATGTAATGTAGCATAAAAGCATTGGGAAGGGACACCATTAAAATGCAGAAACAATAACCTAATTTTCTAACTTAGTTTTATTTTGTATTTATTCGTGTATTTTCACTTCTATATTTTGATTTATATTTAGACTAGTTAGCCATGTATTTATTATTGTATTTTGAGATTATGTTGAGCCTTATAAATTATCTAAAGTTTGGAAACATGTTAATTGATGATGCCTAGACATATTATCAAAGCATGCTCAGTTCATAGTGCCTAGGTGTGCTTAGATACCAATATCTAGGTTCATCATGATTGTAGCTATCAATATTGGGCTGTTAAAAATGCGCCCAAATGTCTTACCTAGACGATCCTAACCTAGTCTCATATTCACGGCTAGACGGGTCTAGCAATTGGGCTATGGATTAATATTTGCTTCAAGCAGTGCCTTGAACTATGTTAAGATAGACCTAATCTAGAAAATAATGAGACATAGATTGAAGCCATACACATAGACACATCTCATAAGATATTCAAATGACTTTGTATGTTCAAATAAATATCAAAATCTATATATTCTTCAAAATCTATAAGATTTTGTACTTTGTTTTATATTTTTTATTTTCATTTGATTATTTACCCCCCTCTTCTAAGATTGTGGAAAAGGGCTTTTTCAAGCAGTTCCAAGAACTTCAAAAGTAGGGGAACCCCCTTCTCTATGGCCAAGTTTTGTAAAAATAAAGGAAGACTTCTCTACCTATTGGATTAGCGAAGAAGTAATTTTGGCTAAGTGGATTATAGAAGAGACAAAATTATAAAAATTAGTTAAAGGGTTACGGGGACTCTAAAAACTATAAATTTTTTATTTCACTTACATAAATTATTTTCTTTTCTATGCATGTTGACAGACTTTAAATTCATGTCTGCCCTTGCACGTAAGCGTAGGTAGTCTGAAGTAATAATTTGGAATGTGAGTTTCGAGATTTATCATCCTCAGAGAATTGGGTGTTTTATTACAAAGGTATATCTACATTCAATAATGTTTAAACTATGCGTGTTTTGTTTAAATGGTTTCTAAGCAAGCACACCAAGTCTCAGTAGAAGATAACTATGATAAAAAGGAGAGAAGAGTTGGGTCTCTCCCACATGACTTATGTATGATGGTTCCTCAAGAATTTCCTTTTCTTTTTACTTAAGTTTTAAATCAATTGCACATTGTCCTCGTTAGAATTTAACTCCAAGATTTATAAGTTCAAATCTCGTGCTTAAAATGAACACACAGTCAGTTCTATTTCAGCACAGAGACCCTTATAAGATTTTTAGATTATTGGTTTTCCTCTCATTCCTAGATTATAGAAATGAGAGTTGTTTATTTAAGATCTTACAAGCATTGATTCCACTAAGAGCATCACACATGTCATGCGCAATTTAGATAAAGGAGTGACTTCATTTGGGCTCTATGACCATGTCACCTCGTTCATGGGCTCTCAAAGAATCCATTCCCTCCCTTCACGTATGCTGAGCAGTGGAGCTCAATGAGTGGGCCTTAGCTCACATGCTTCAACACTTTATTTGAACATAGATCAAGGTGCACTAAGCTCAAGAACTTTTTCACATATTTCTAAGCTTTTGTGCACTCATGATTCCAGCTCCAACCTAAGGGTGAGCTATGGAGCACAAGACTTTTTTTAGTCCTTGAAATCATTTAATCCTTCATCATTTGGTCCACATTCAAGTCCATAATAGTCCTTTTCATTACTTTAACAAGACATTTATTTCATAAAATTTTATTAAAGCTTGAGGAAATTTTCATACATAATAGTCTCTTTCAATTCATGTAGGATTGCACACAACCCTCCCCAAATGGGGGTTTAGCTCTCCATTACACTAGAGAAAATGAAGAAAACATACATGGATAAAGACCCTTTTATGATCAATCAAGAAAAATACAAGACAAGAGTTAGAGAGTACTAGGAACGTTCCTTTGATGAAGTTCTCCGAATTTCTCCTCCTTTTGCTCTTGGTTGCTTCTCCTAGGTCCATAGTGCCGCCTTTCTAACTTCTTCTCTTTAGCAATAAGAGTTCTCCACCCTTGGAGAGTTCTCCTTCTCTTCTATGCAGTACTCTCCTTACTTAGGAATTATGTGAGCCCAATTAGGAACCTTTCTTAAGTGAAGAAGAGCTATATTTATAGAGGAGGCTGCATTCCATTTCTTCTCATTCAAAATCTGCTTTTCTCTCTTCCAAATTTTGCTATTATGATTGCAAATCCAACTTGAGGGGTGAAGTGACCTCTACTTTTCCATTCTTTAATCCCCACATCACTTCAAAGTATTATTTTTCCATTTAAAAACAATTCTACTGCAGGAGGAATGATGCACGGGAGACAAGGAGCAGGTTGGGAGTCTTGTCTAGCAGCAATAAATGCCCTGTTTAGAAAGAAATTTGGCACGCTGCTGTAGCGCACTGTGGCGCGCTACAACGGTCAAATTTTGTAAAGTGGTCTGCGGTGACGCGCTGTGGTGTTCTAAGCTTTTTTCTGATGGTTCGCTAGAGCACGCTGGAGCACGCTATAGCACCTGAGTCCCACAAGTTCTCCTGCTGTGGCGCACTAGAGCACCTGAGTCTCGCAAGTTCTTCCACTGTGGCGCGTTGTAGCGCCAAAGTCTTGCAAGTTCTCCTGCCGTGGCGCGCCAGAGCACTTGAGTCCCGTAAGTTCTTCCGCTGTGGCGCACTGTAGCACCAGAATCTCGCAAGTTCTCTCGCTGTGGCGTGCTGTAGTCTTAGAGCCCGCAAGTTCTCTCGCAGTGGCGCGCTGTAGTGCCAGAGTCCTGCAAGTTCTTCTGCTGTGGTGCGCTGTAGCACCAGTGTCCCGCAAGTTCTCCCGCAGTGGCGTGCTTTAGTGCCAGAATCCTGCAAGTTCTTCCACTGTGGCACGCTATAGCACCAGAGTCTCGCAAGTTCTCCCGTTGTGGCACACTGTAGCACCAGAGTCCCACAAGTTCTCCCGCTGTGGCACGCTGTAGCGCCAGAGTCTTGCAAGTTCTCCCGCTGTGGTGCGTTGTAGCGCTAGAGTCCCACAAGTTCTTCCGCTGTGGAGCGTTGTAGCACCATAGTCCCGCAAGTTTTCCCAATGTGGCACGCTAAAGCGCTTGAGTCCCGCAAGTTCTTCCGCGATGGCGCGCTGTAGCTCCAGAGTCCCGCAAGTTCTCCCGCTGTGGCATGCTGTAGCGCAAGAGTCCCGCAAGTTCTTCCGCTGTGGCGTGCTGTAGCACTAGAGTCCTGAAAGTTCTCTCGCAGCTGCGTGCTGTAGTGCAAGAGTCCCACAAGTTCTTCCACTATAGCGCGCTGTAGCGCTAGAGTACCGCAAGTTCTCCCGCAGTGGGGTGCTATAGTGCCAGAGTCCAGCAAGTTCTTCCACTATGGCACGCTGTAGCGCTAGAGTCCCGCAAGTTCTCCCGCTGTAGCGCCAGAGTCCCGCAAGTTCTTCCGCTGTGGTGCGCTGTAGCGTCAGAGTCTCGCAAGTTCTCCCGCTGTGGCGCACTATAGCGCCGGAGTCCTGCAAGTTCGCCCGTTGTGGTGTGCTATAGCGCACTGCAGTGCGTCGCAGCGGATCTCTTCCATAATTTTAGATACTTTCCAGAATTGTCCAAAAATTGCTAGGTAGGCATTTTTTCTTGAAAAATAGGCAGAATTTGATCAAGTAGGCAGTTTCAATATAAAATATAAGAGAATTTTCTTTTATTTAGGATATAAATTATGGATTTATCACATGTGTTTGTTTTTTGTTTATATTTTCTCTTTATTATTTTTTTTATGTGTGTTAATTATCTAAGTAAATATCAAAATACAATAAGCAAAATTCTAATCAATAAATCTCTTAAATCAAAACAATTCATCCCCCTCTTAAATGTGTTATTTGAGATACAAAATTCAACATTGTATTCCTCTTTACCTTGTTGGTTAGTTTGCCTTATTGACCAATTTAAAATTCATCTTTAGTCAATGTTTTGTAGTCAATTTTTGAACCTATAGTAGTTCAACTTTTAAGATTTTCCTTTATGGAAAATGTAACACGTTAATACTCTATGGAATTATTTTTTCTTTTTTTTCAACATTGAAGGTTCAAATATCTTGAAATGGTCAATACTCACCATTGAATAGAATTTTACATAACTTTATTTTCTTAGCCAATACATGTTACCATCAATCTTCTTTATGATTTTTAAGGGATCATACCTTTTCAGCTTGATTTTTTAACTTACCATTTTCTATCTTTTCATTAGTGTAGTCAGACTAAGTCTACTACTTTAAAAAACTTCATGATTTAGTTTTGACATGCCTTATGTAAATGCAATCTTCTTCAACTAATCCCCCACTCAAAATTTAGTAATACAAATTTTTACTTTGAATTTTTATATCGATATAGGCCATTGGTTTGGTAGAATATACTCTTAGCCATGGATCAATGCATTACCCAATTTAAATCAAGCTCAATATTAGATAGAATCACATTTTTATTCATTGAGCTATTACTATAGAATCCTTAGAGTAAACACCCAATCATATACTCAACAACTTTTTCTTAACTGACATCCTGTGAGTGAATCATAGTGACTTTATTAAAGTTAATGTCCATCTTCATTTAAAGACTTCTCCAAATGAATAGTTTGGTAGCTTCCTCTATAGTGATGCATTCTTAGTTGTAATAATATCACCATCCTTAAAAAGTCTATAGAATATGAAAAATACAAAGTTATTTTTCCTTAGTTACATTAAACATTCTTTTGAAGTTCAAGGATATATTCTCCCATAGTCAACCTGGTATAATAAAATATAAATATAACCCTTTTTTATGAGTGATAGGTTTTGATGTGCAACATATTACATTGTACTTGAATATATTTTGATATGTATTATTATATTCTCATCCAATACACATACCTTTTCAAATTTATCATTATGGTTTCTTACCTCAAAATGCTCTATCACCTCAGAATAATCCATTAAGAATACAAATTCTATTTCCCTTATATAATGTACTTCCTAGCAAATAGTACTATAATTTTGTCAGCATTTAGTTCATACACTTGACTATTTATTAAGTTATGTTTGCATCTATTTCATATCTCTCAACAAGTTTGGTCATCAAGCATGACTATCTTTGTACAATGAGTGTTTTGCTGTCATGAAAGACACCAAAGTAGTTGTCATCCTTGAAATTAAGATTCACATGTATTTTATACTCCTGACATTGAATTTCTAAGTAATATTGATAAAAATAAATTGTACATTTCATTTGATAAGCTTACTATAACTTGGGAATTTTTGTAAATAATTTATTAAATTGTGATTGGTGTGAATTATTTTACCTTTTTGAAGTACTAAGTGTCTCTAGAGTTTGATCAATTAGTGCTTAATAAACATTCCCTTTTAATAAAATAAGTAAGGTGGTTGAGGACCCTATGGTAAGTCATAATAATATGTTTATAGATTTCTTAATTGCATTAGTATTATGCTAACTACATATTTTGATGTATTGACATTACTCTTGAATAATACTCCTAAGTCGAGAACAGCTAGGAGCAACACTTTTATGGTTCTTTTTTTAGCACTGTAAATCTAAATTTTCTTCTTCTATTCAAATGGATTCGCATGTCATCTCAGTGATTTTTTGTAGTGTAATGACAATTCTAAAGTAGTGTTTAGTGGAGTTTTGATTGAATTGATGCATGTCAATGAAGTTTCATGGTTTAATAACTACTTGATTAGCCAAATAATAATGGAATTTAGATTTGTCAATTTAATCGTGATGTTTCCTTGACTATAAAAACCTAAGCTCTTAGTTACCATGTATTTGATTTGATCTTATAGGCCGCATAATTTTGTCCACATAAGATTAGTTTCTAATAGACCCACATCATGAGAGTGCTCCCAACTTGAGCATGCTTAATTTTGAGGTTCTTTTCAAAACTTCACTATTATCTTAAATACTCCTTGACATTTGAGAATTTAGCTTAATTATACTTACACAATCTCCCCAATGTAAGAAATTGATGTCCTCATCAATATCCACACATGTATTAAAGATAAACTATTGGGTAGATAAGACTAGAGGTGCCATCTTATGTAGGGCCAAGAAGTACACCCAACCATGTAACATCTTAACCTATCATGGGTTCAAGAGGTCTCTCCAATAGATTAGTACTTTTCCATGTATAGCACTTATCTTTTATTATTCACACAATGGCCTGATATGATATTATTTATAATAACTTGAACTCTTAAGCACATAGATTTCTCTACTTTGATCATAATGGAATCACAATTTGGTTCTCAGAAGATAACTTCATACCGAGTCACCCATCCTTGTAGTTCTCCTAATTTGAGCACGCTTAACATTGGAGTTCATATCAAAAATTCTACTGTTATCTAAAAAGGTACCTCAATATTTAATATTTTAGCTGAATTATACTTAAAAGGGTTTTAGATTAACCAATGCAAAAGTAATCTAAAGGACTTGACTTCAAATTCATGTACTCCATTCAATTTAACTTTAATTTATTTTGTTAAAGAGTATATATTATTTAATATAGGAGCTTTAGGTATTTTTTCTTGATCAAACTATATATTATGGAATTATCCAAAAATATTAGTAGAAAACTTCTTCAAGAAAAGTACACACACACAGATATATATATATACATACATATATATATATATATATATATATATATATATATATATATATATATATATATATATATATATATATATATATATCATTTGCTAACCTCATGAACATTGCATGATCTGAATGACAACTAAACATTTAAAATTTTCTTATCATATCTTAAAAATAATTTTCTAGGTGCTATAAACTTGCACTATTTCCCAAGGCTACTCCAATTTTAAGTGTTAATTTATAAATATTCATGCTTACTTTAATTAAACTAGCATATCGCATTTTCTTATTAGAAGATACAAAATTATTTAGCATAATCTTATTGACTCTCTAATAATTAAACATATATGGTATCCTCCATCCTACTTTGATGCCCTAACTATCAAAGAACCAAAAGAAGCGACACAACTACAACTTTCCTTACATTTATACTTTTACAACTTTCTTCTTTTTTTTTTTCTTCTAAAGAACTAAATGCTTATACAAACTAAGGCTTGGTTGTATTGAATCCCAGTATAACCAAATCTTGTGCACAATAATATTCTTAGCAAAAATATACAAGTATAAGTACATTTATTTTTTGTTAATACATTATAATTCATTAAAAATAAAGTGCAGTGTGCATTAGAAAAGAAATATAAAACTAAAAAGGCAGGGAAATTTTAAAAGGGCACAACTAATAAATATTGTAAAGTACAAAAGTGAAACAGTCCAAGCAAAAAATTGTCAGAATTGAAATTATATATATATATATATATATATATATATATATATATATATATATATATATATATATATATATATATATATATATATATATATATAACACCTAATAGTTGGCATATTCATGGAATAGCCAAGGTTCTCATATGACTAAGCTTGCCTCCACTATCCACAAGGGTCTAGGAGTGGTTCACTTGACACCTACAAGCCTTGGTAGGTTCTAGGGGCTCCTCATTTACTAGCTTTCGCTTAATTAGTTTTATCTCAAGACATGATCAATATATAGGGTGGTTTGGGTGTTGGGGTAAACATGACTTAGCCCAAAGGAAAGGAGCCATAATAATGTTTCACTAACTTTTCAAACCATATTCATGGGGTATTCTGGATGAGTCAACCTCATCTAAAATACCAACATAACCTTGTTTTGCTTGTCTTTCGTTTTTGGCTTACCATCACTTAAGGGTTTAACCTAAGTGCACCTAATGTGATTAGGTTAGCCTAATAGTAGGTATTTCGAAGTTTTGTGTGGATATTTTCCTCTCAAGCCCAATCCAAAGTAGATAAGGATGGGGTGATCCTGCCTATAAATTGAACAGTAAAGCCTTGTCTTGGTATACAGTCCATTAAGTTCACCCAACCCATAAGTTGACTTAAGTTATCCTAAAGTGGTTCAAGAGATTTTTTAAGACATTTAAGAGATCATTGAACTAAGGGTGAGCAAAATAGATCCTTAGAACCATCATATGGAGTTCACTTTACCTTGGAATTAAATGGGTTAGTAATAAAGTTTTCAATAGTCAAAGCTCACATAGATTAACTTAAGATGGCATTTAAGATGATATAGGAGAGTGTCAGGGTTACTCTCCATAACTTTCTTAATCAAGCCAAAGTATGTTATGGATAGTGGTCTTTATTTGGAGTATCTAGCTCTCTAATCCATGCGTTGTATTTTCTAATGTTAATCTAAAGATAAGATCAACCTTAGACCTCTAAGTTGTCTTAAGGGAATTTAAAGGCATCTTACAATAAGATTATTGTATATGCTTAAAGTTTCCATACCTTATAATTAGTAGGTCAAGTAAATTTTTCAGATTGTGGAAGACACCTTTAAGATGAAGTTAAAGCCTACTCAAGTGAAGCTAAGGGTTTCAAAGGTAAGAGAAAAGGTGACAGATCAAATATTGTCTGGTGGAAGACCTTTATAGTCTTGGCCTCCTACTAGGAAGGAAAGGCTTCTTTGACTCTAACCTTTTATTTAAAAGTTATAGGAATCTTAATGGAGAATCCTAAATTTGGTTTGATATATTAAGGTTGACTTAGTGTGGTAGAAAGCTCCTTTCAGTGCAGCTTTCTCTATAGCAGGCTTCACTAAGCAAGCTATTATGTTTGTGAATTCAAAGAAGCTTAAAGGTAGAATCTGCTACTAATGACTTCTAACAAATTATAGTCAAGGTAGTGGAGAATTGCATGGCCAAGTGTGAGCCTCTAATACTAGCTCAACAACAAAAAACCATTTAATAGTGGTGAGGGGTAGCAAGAATGTAGAAGAGATGAAGAAAGGAAAACTTAAGAATTAAAGTGTTAAAGAGGATGATTCAATAAAGCTTACCTTTAATGAACTACAAAGACTTAAATAAAAATGCTCAGAGCTTATGAGGTGGTCTAGATGAGCTATACCACATTAAGGTAAGTTTTAGCTAAAGGGAGGGGTAGGAAACACTTACTAACTTAGCCCAAATTACCTCAACCAACAATTACTACCATGCTTAAGAATTAGTTTTCTTCCATTTTGGTGACTGAAAGTGGCTCATAAATGATTGGGAAAAACCAATAAAACTAGATAGTCTGAGTAAAAAAATCTTGTTAATGGTTTTTGAAGAAAATAATCAACCCTTACCACATTCAGTTCCAAATGTAGCTTAATCATGAGCGATGGTGTTTGAATAAAATTGGCATGGATATGACACCTTGGTGGAAAAAAATCAATGTTTTTGGTTCTTAGAAAGAGGCAAAAATTTGACATATATATTGTGAAACCAATGTGGTGTGCCTCTATCAAATTGAAACAATTTTTGTTTGGCTATGGGGTACCCATAGCTGTGTCCCATGAAATATAAATTTCCCTTGACTCAAGGTTATACATTTTTGTCATCATTGATGGCTTGTAGTAAGAGAAGGTACTCCTCATCCTTGGTATGCGTAGATCTAATGTGAACCTCAAGCATTAGCATGGCCATGGATTCACTTATCATGTTATTTAACTGAGGGGTTAACATTAAACAAATATATGACCTACTAAATTAGTGTATTAAGGATGCTTCACTAATGATAATATACCATTAACCTTGTAGCTAAGTGCATCTGTAAAGCCATTGTATTTACTCAGGTGATATTAAAACACCAGATCATAGTCCTCACTCAACTTTTGATAGTTCTATTAGAGAATGTAGAACTCCTTCTATATATATATATATATTAAAGACTTTAATGGTTAGTAAATATCTAACACTTTACTCCATAGAGGTAGTACCTTTGAATCTTCAGTATAATGACTATGATAGTAGTAAGACCCCCTTAAGTAGCATTAAGTAGAACTCTTAAATATCAATGCACCTTGTATAAATAATAATAAAGTTTTTGATAAGAGCTCCAAAATTAATGATGCTCAAGTGGGAGAACTCCTATGATGATTGCCTTAATGAGAAGTGATCTTCTTAGAAAACATTGTGAGGCCTTTAAAACTAAAGTGGATAATACCTCTATGCAAATAAGTGACCTCTTGAACTTATGATGGGATAAGGTGCTATATTATGGGGGTACCTCTAGAGCATGCATAGACCACCTTTATTCCTATATATTTGATGAACAGTTCTTGGATTTATTTGTGAATACCAATGAGGAAATCAATTACTTAAGTAATGTATATTGTAAGACCTCTTAATTAGTATTAAGTGGAACTCTTAAATATCAAAATGCCTTTTAGTTAATGGTGGAGGTTTTGATAAAAAAACTCTAAGGTTAAGTAAGCTCAAGTGAGAGAACTCAAACAATGGGCGATCTACTGGAAAGTTATCTTTTGAGGACAAAATTGTAAGGCCTATAAGGCTAAAGTAGTCAATAATTTTGTGCTTAAGAGTTTTTGCTATTACAATAACTAAATATAAGTCATGTATGAGACAGTTGCGCTCATGTACCTCAGTTATTTAGATGCTTAGAAAATGACTTTCTTCTCTTTCATTAACAGACATCTTAAATCACATACTATCGCATCACAAAATAATTGAAATCCAAGATTTCTATGGTGGGATAATATAAGTGCTGATGTGAGTGCATCATTTAGATTTTAGAAAGCATGTTCATACTCAATGCTCCCAATATAATGGAAAATATTATAAGTATGCCTTGTAATTGGGGAAACAATTTGTGAAACATCATTGAAAGCCTTCTAATATAACCTAAGTAACCTCAAGTGACTTCTAATCTCTTTAATAGTGGTTGGTATGGCTATTCCTTTATGCCTCTAACATTTTTTGGGTTATCATCTTTTAGGTATGCCTTACAAATATCTCTGTATTCAAGGAAAGCATGTAGATCTCCCTACTTCCTTAACCCTTTACTTGGTCCCATCTCATCTCTAAGAAAGAGGCATCATGAGGATTTGAACAAAAGAGACTTGAGATTCCAAGTGCACACAAAGTCCTTGATCTGAACTTTTAATTTGTTCATAGTCTTTGATGCGAGTTGAATGACATTTCTAATCATAGCACATAAAACTAGATTAGAATTATTGGTTCGATCGTCAAGCGTAGTGCTAAATAATTATTTTATATGTATTATTGTTGAACACTCATAAGCTCTTTGATATATAATTTTGCTCTCATCCAAAGGGGCTTAGGGCTTTGAAGAAGGTTTGTGTTCACTTATGATTTTTTCTTAGGCTAGAATTTTGCTCTATTTTAGGATAATTCATAGCATGATCATAAACTTCTCTAGACAGATTTTATACATTAAAGATTACCATGGTTAACACAAGATTTCTCATAACAAACTAATATTCACAAATCTTCACAAGAAAGCATGCATTCCTAATTCAATTATTTCATAAAATAAATCTCCCTATAGGTCAAGTCTAACCCTCCTCGAAAGGGGTGTTTAAGTTTCCATTCATAAACAAACAAAAGCACACAAAAATTGAAAAATTAAAGACAACATACTTGATGCAGAGCACCCATGTAATCATCATCGATGCACCAAATCATAAATTAAGCATAATGTTTCCATGATTCTATATTGTATTTTCCATTTTAGTTATATGGGCTTATTTGTGGAATCCATTTAAATGTGCCTTTAGATTAGCCCATTTATTATGTTTTTGTCATGAGTGTTATTTGAGTGAAAGGATACTTTAGTCCTTAATGAGAGAGTTAGTTTAAGGGTTTTTTGGTATTTTATATGAAAGGACACTTTAATCCTTCATGAGTGGGTTGGTTGATGGTTTTATTAGTCATTTGTAGGAAAAAACACTTTAACCCTTCATGCAATGGTAAGTTTATAGTTTTGATGGTCAATTGACATATATTGTATGGCTATAAAAAGCCAATGTCTTATGTATTATGGCATTGAAGATTGAATGAAAATATATTTTTCTACTTATTGTGTTCATTAGTACTTTCATTATTAAGAGAATGAAATCTTGAGTGTGAGTATTGCAAGCCTTACAGAAGGACATCTAAGGAAGGAAGAAGATCCTGCGATGAAGGACTGTTTGTAGAGGTCGACTTCAATTATCCCTGCTTCGCCACCGGTTGCCTTAACTTTGATACATGTGATATAGCCAGAACTTGTAGCAAAAATATAGTGCTTAAACATTCATATCACCATATATATCCCTATACTTTGAGTCGAAAACGATGTCTTTTTAGGTAATTGAAGAAAACATATTACATTGGCTGAATTACCAGATTTTAGGACAAATCCGCTGCCGCGTGCCATGGCGCGCTGCAGCGCACCATGGTGATCCATTAAAAATGCCTTACCTGGAAGCAGAACTGCAGACCTAGAGCAAGACTGCTGCAGCGCGCCATGGCCCACCGCAGCACGCCACAACGTCATATCAATAGGATAAATTTAAATTATATAAACGAGTAATTGAACAGTGATCCTGCAAATTTTTTCGCTGTAGCATGCCACCGCGGTGATCCTGCAAGTTTTTCTGCTGTTGCGCGCCACAGCGTACGCTGCAGCAACCGAACAAAAAAGACACAATCTTGCATGCAGGAAAAACATTTGGAGCACTGCTGCTACAGTGCCCCATAGCAAAATAGGAATTGAAACACAGTTTCTATAGTGGTGCAGTATTTGAAATGCTGCTGCCGTGGAGCGTCACAGGGTGCCACAGTGCACCGCAGCGGATGGCCCAGAATTTTTAGAAATAGCAATTAAGGAGCAGGCGGAAGGCCACAAAAATGTGTCCTTTGGCCTCCCCCAGCCTCTTAAAAATAGATAAATTAAATCTCTGCTGAATCCCAATAGGTTTAAATAGATAAAAATATTAAAAGGGATTAGAATTAAGTCAATGAAGAGGAAAGGTCGCACATTGAAAGCTTTGAGGCTGAGGCCAATCTCAGACCTTGAAAGTGTTCCAACTTTTTCTATTCAAAGACCAAAGAGAAAGGTTGTAGGAAGAGAAAAGAAGGATAACTCTCCAAGGGGAAGAGAGGACCCAGAACAGAAAGAAAGAAAAGACAGCAAGGAATAAATGGTGGAGCTTCAAGAGGACAATGCGGGAAAAGTAGAGAGAATCTCAGAAAACTTCCAGGTGATTCCTTGTATTTCTCCTAAACTCCCTTGATTTAATTCTTGCTGTGAACTGATGGTGATGTTCACTTTTCCTTGAATGTATGTTCTTTCTTGCTTAGTAATGGAAGGCTAAAAAACCCTTGGAGAGGGTTGAGATGTAGTTGTAAAAATATGTAAGGGATCATTGGTGTATGATGACATTATTTGAATGTAATGAAAGAATGTTTTTGTCGTTAAATTTAATATTGAAATGAATGTTTGGATGAACAGAAATCTAAATTATTTTTAAAAGAACTTGTGTTCCCATACTCATCAATTGGGTAAGATCAAGGAAGGTAGTGCAAGTAGAGCTGAGAATTATGTGATGAAAATTCTCAAAGCTCACTTGCACCCTCCCTTAATAGCTCTCCTAATAGATTGACGCTTAAGAACCAAGTTCTCAATTAACCTTGCTCTGCTGCTTAGTATAGTAGAAGGGATGAGAGGATGTTGGGAATCTCAATGGATGATGTGACATAATCCATTGACCCAATGCATCCTCACATCTAGCTAAACTGCATGTGAAGCGCATGACACATGGTAAGTGGAGTCTTGCTTGTGAGATCATCTGAAATAAGAGATATCTCTTGGTAACTTAGATGTAGGAAATCAAAATCAAATTAATGAAACTAGATCTCATAAGAGTTTATGTGCTAAGGAAGAACCCAAAGGAGTTCTCCTTGTGCACTAAACTTGAACCTAATGTAATTGGAGGGTACTTTGATTCCAATGGTGTTCACATGATATAACAAAGCTAGTAAACTAAGGTAAATTTAACAATGAAGTTGTAGTACCAACCCTTGCAAATATTACAACAAACTCTCAACTCTCTCCTTTTTAATCAAATCATATCCTTACTCAAGATCTTGTGTATCGCTAATTAGGAACCAACAAAAATCAACTAAATTTGTCATCTAAACATTAGTAAGAGAAAATACAACTTGATATCAGAACAATCGTTCCTTGAGATTTGATAAGTCCCATAAATTAAACTTTTCACTTATTACTTTAGACCATGTACACTTGGGTGCAAATGCATACGTGTATTTCAATCTGTCAATAGGTTAGATCAACCATAGCTCTTATTTATCTCTATACTTTATATGGTAAGAAATTTTGTGTGTTAGCATAACAGTGGCTCAAATTATCTCAATCTAATTTTTTTTTTAAATTTTGCATTTGTACACAAAATTCGCCTTATTTTATCGATTCTTAATCGTGAGTAATTTGTTGTTTTTACTGGTGTAAGAATCATCATACCCTCCACATAGCTTTTATTTTGTCCTACATCAATACTTTTACAATATTTTGCACAATGAAAACAAGGAATGAAAAGTAGGTTACGAAGGAACGTCCTTGGAGTTTTCTTTATTTACTTCTTTTTTCTCTTCTTCTTCTTCTTCCTCCTCCTCTGATGGAGGACTTTGGTGCTGGTGGCTGAATGTAACCCTTCAACTCTCTTTTATTCTCCAAACTCTCCTTTTTAATCCTTAGAAAAATTATGTAAAATCCCCCTCCTTTAGAGTTTTCTTTCTTCCTATATAGTTCTGCCAATAGACACCCTAGCTCAGACCATAAGGATGCCTTGTTTTGTGTGCATAATTTCCCTTTATAGAAGTTTCCCCATCGCACGTCTAGGTGCGCTTGAGTGCCCAGGTTTCTGTTTAGGTGGTGCTAAGGCGCGCTTGAGCACCCATGGCTCGAGATAGTTATTCTCTTTTGGCGCCTGGGTGTGCCGAGCGCTCAACTCTCTAGATAGCTCATTCCTAAGCATGACTAAGCGCCTGGGTGTGCCAGAGCACTCAGCTCTCTATATATTTTTATATATATCATGCTTTAAGCATGAGGGCTTACTCTCATGATATTTACTAGAAACCTATCACCCCTTCTTTTAAGTTTAAATTCATCCTAACTACAAGCCTCACTTTCCCCCACACTTAAATTATAAGGATCACTATTAATGGTAAGGTACTTGGTGTTGGCTATTCTATTATAGTCCTAATTATTCAAACCATTGAACTTAATCTTGACTATTACTCGTTACATAATTTAACTATTTGCATCATTCAGGACCCTTCCTCAATTTTTAAGCTTTTTGAGAAACATGACAGGACACATTCAACTTAAACACATCACGTCCAAATTCCCTTCATCATTTTTTTCTTTGTTCTTTTTATTGACAAGAGGAGCAAATTTACAAGTGCTCTTGTGCCAATACAAAGAAAATAAAAATGCAAAAATTACAAATTACTAAGAAAAACAAAAGAACAAAAGACATACAAATAAAAATGCAAACATACAAATAACAAAAGATCGCCCAATTTATTTTTATGTTTTCAAATTCTTTTTTTCTCAATTGGGTGAGTGCCAATGCATTATGATCTCACATTTTGTGGTCTTAGCATTGGGCTACTTTCTGTCTCAAAACCCTAGGATCCCCTTTAACATGTTGGTGCTTTTCTTCCACTTGTAATTTACCCTTGTTCTTCTTCTTTGCCATATGCATTTTCTTCCTTGCAGAAAAATTTGATCAACCTCTATGCCAGAAAGGAAATGCTCAACTTTAACTCCTCCTAGTTCTTCCCCAGAATTTTCTTCACTAACATACTTATAGCACAATTCCTCTGTTTCTATTTATTTCTTGACTCCCTCATGGTTCAATTATAATACCTTAATATTTCTTATGAAGATAACCACACTTTAGAGTTATATTTCCTTGCTTTTATCATCAATCTTCAAGGGCATGGTCCCTTTCTCGACATCAATAAATGCATGTGTGGGATAGGAAAAGTCTCTCAAAAATGATTTAAATTTCATCATCGATACCAAGACAAAACTTTTGAACAAAGAACCGATGACCTCCTCAAACTCTTAATTGAAAAAATGGAAAATCTCACTCTCTCAATGCATGATTTTTGAACTAGAATTGAAGCGCTAGAGTTGAAAGCCAATGAAACGTCACCAACTCCACTTGCACCAAATGAAAAAAATGACCATGTTCCTAGTTAAGAAGGTCATCCTAATGATTATATATCATCTCATCTTCCTCCACAATCACCAACTATACCACAATGCAATAACCTCTAAAGTCATGTTGATGAAGCCTTACCTGTTGAGATAAGTGATCTCCTCTCTAAATTCATTGATGTTTGCCCTGATGAACTTCCAAATGAACTTCCCCCATGGAGAAGCATTCAACATGTTATTGATTTGGTTCCTAGATCTTTGCTTCCTAATCTTCCTCATTATCGAATGAACCCAAATGAACATGCTGAACTCAAACGACAAGTCGATGAGTTATTATCTAAAGGTTTTATTTGAGAAAGTTTATCACCTTGTGCTGTGCCTGCTATCCTTACCCCAAAAAAAGATGGTGCATGGCGTATGTGTACAGATTATCGTGTAATTAATAAAATTATTGTTAAAAATCGCTTTTCCATCCCACGACTTGATGATATGCTAGACATGATGGTTGGTGCACAAATTTTCTCTAAGATTGATCTAAGGAGTGGATATCACCAGATTTGCATGAAAGAAGGAGATGAATGGAAGACAGCTTTTAAGACAATAGATGGGTTATGTGAGTGGTTGGTAATGCCTTTTGGATTGACCAATGCCCCTAGTACCTTTATGCGAGTAATGAATCACATCTTGCACCCCTTTATTGGAAGATTTTTAGTGGTTTATTTTGATGATATTTTAATTTTTAGTCAGACTAAGAGTGATCATGTAACACATTTAAGGCAAGTTTTTGAGGTTCTTCAACAAGAAAAACTATATATCCATTTGAAGAAGTGTTCTTTTATGATGCCATCAGTAATTTTCTTAGGATTCATTATATCTTGTGATGGTATTTCTGCTAATCCTAAGAAAATCAATGCAACTCAAAATTGGCCAACTCCATCAAATATACATGATGTTCATAGTTTTTATGGGTTAGCCACATTTTATCAAAGGTTTATACATGGGTTTAGTACCGTAATGGCTCCAATCACACAATGTTTAAAAGGAAAAGAATTTAAATGGACAAAGGCAGCATCTAATGCTTTTAAACAAATAAAAAATCTTTTAACTAGCCCACCGATATTAAAATTTCCTAATTTTAACAAAGTGTTTGAAGTATCTTGTGATGCCATTGGTGTTGGTATAGGAGGTGTTCTTAAGCAAGAGGGTCTCCTAATTGCTTTCTTTAGTAAAAAGCTAAATGATGCTCGACAACGTTACTCTACATATGATCGTGAATTCTATACAGTAGTTCAAGCCCTTCGATATTGAAGGCACTACCATCTTTCCTGAGATTTTGTGCTATACTCTGATCATGAAGTATTAAAATATCTCAGCACTCAAAAGAAGCTCAATTCTTGTCATGCAAAGTGGGTACAATTCCTTCAAGAGTACACCTTCATTTCTTAAACATAAGTCTAGTACTGAGAATAAAGTTGCTAATGCTTTAATCAGAAAGTGTACTATTTTACATAGTATGAGCATCAAAGTTACTTGATTTGATAAAATAAAATATGAGTACAAAACTTGCAAGGATTTTGGTCTACCATATAAATCTCTAAATGTTGGTACCTCCATTATTGACTATAATTATAAACTTTGAGATGGATATCATTTTTGAGGAACTCGTCTTTGTGTTCCTGACTCTTCACTTCGAGATTTTCTAATTGAAGAAATACATTCAAGAGGCATTTCGGGTCATTTTGGTTGTGATAAAACTATATCCATGGTGGAAGATCAATTCTTTTGGCCAAGTATCAAGAGAGATGTTGCTTGTGTTGTTTCCCAATGTCGCACTTATCAATTAGCAAAAAGTGGAAAATATAGTCATGGATTATATACACCTCTTCCAATTCCTCACAAGCCATGGGAAGAACTTAGTATGGACTTTATACTCGGATTTCCTTACACTATCCAACGTTTTGACTCGATTCTTGTTGTTGTTGATCGATTTTCAAAAATAGCTCATTTTATTCCATGTTATAAGACATCTGATGCTTCTCATGTTGCTTCAAGTTTCTTTTGTGAGATAGTTCATTTGCACAGATTACCCAAAACAATAGTCTTTAATCATGATGTTAGATTTATGAGTTATTTTTGGAAAACTTTATGAAGAAGCTTGGAACAAAACTCTTATTTTCTACTGCTTATCACTCTCAAACTGATAGACAAATGGAGTTAATAAAAAAAAGTTTAGGAGTCCTTCTTAGATGCTTAGTGACAAACCATACCACTAGTTGGGATCTTATTCTACCCACTGCCAAGTTTGCTTATAATAGTTCTATAAATTGATCAATCAAAAAAAGTCCTTTTCAAATTATTATAGGGTATGAAGCCAATAGACCTTGTTGACCTGCGTATTTCATACAGATCTAGTGCATATGCATCTTCATTTGCACAAAGCATGCATGATTTATACCAAGAAATTTAGCAAAATCTTACTTTAAGTTATGATAAATACAAAGCTGATGCTGATGCACATAGGCGATTTATAAAATTTAATAGAGGAGATTTTGTTATGGTCCAGGTTAGGCCAGAGAGTCTACCAAAAGGAACTTTAAAAAAATTAACACTCAAAAATTCTGGCCCTTATAAAATTGTAAAGAAGATAAATGATAATGCATATGAGATTGATCTTCCCATAAATGCTAGTATTTGACCTGTGTTTAATGTATCTGATTTAATATTGTACCATGGGAAAGCCCTGAATATTTTTCCCTCTACAAATAGCACTAGCATGCAGGTTGACACTTACTCGGGGGCTCCCTTGACATATTGCAGATTATGATCCCATCATCTTGATCAGATTTAAGATGACCAAATCATTAGCACATCAGATGGAAGAGTTCAGAGGTTTCTTATCCGTTGGAAAGAATTGTTGCCACTTGAAGACTCTTGGCTTACATTTGAAGAGTAAGACCATATTAGGCCATAACTTCTACATGAGTACATTGATCATCATCCTCCAGAGGAGAATCCTTCAAAGCTGGGGAGTGCTGATGTAGAGCACCCATGTAATCATCATCGATGCACCAAATTATAAATTAAGCTTAATATTTCCATGATTCTGTATTGTATTTTCTATTTTAGTTACATGGGCTTATTTGTGGAATACATTTAAATGGGCCTTTAGATTAGCCCATTTATTATGTTTTTATCATGAGTGTTATTTGAGTGAAATGACACTTTAGTCCTTTAGATTAGCCCAACATATTGATCAGTAGTGAGTCTAGCTTACGACGTAAAATGAAGCCCTTATTGGGAGGCAACCCAAGAAAAAAAAAAAAAAAAAAAAAAAAAAAAAATATATATATATATATATATATATATATATATAATTTTGCGCGACCGCGCGCTGCAGCGAGCAACCACGCGTGATGTGCATCGCAATGGCATGCGGAACTATTTTCTGCTCCATTCGCGCTTGAACTCGCAACCGCGCGCTGCAGCGGTTTGCCCAGATTCAGAAAATTTTTCCTGCCTTGGGAACATGCAGTCAACAAGTCATGATATTTTGGGTTCCCAAGGTAGTCAAAAGATTACTGGAAAAGTTGCCCCCCCCCCTTCACATGGTTCACCGCATTTATGGCATGGGAAAGATCATATGACCATCTTCTCTTTGCCTTGAATATTTGGGCTATAAATAAGGAGGGAATGGGGGGGTTATCCTTTTACCTTTTAATTCTCCTCTTCTCTCTAAGTTCTTGATCCTCCTAATCCTCATCCCTTGCCATGTCAACCGGGAAGAAGGCGATTGCTCGAAAGAATGTTGAAGCCTCCTCGTCTGGAGGAACATTCAGCACAAAGAGGTTCTCTTCGCGGAAGCCGAGCACCGCTTCGTTTCCATCACTTCCCAACGGAAGTTGATTCCAGAGAGGAGTTTTAGCAATGCCTACCCCGTCCCGCATGAGCAAGTGATCCCACGGGGATGGGGAGAATTTGTAACCAAGAGAGCCCCTACATATCCGGTGATTGTCCAGGAAGTGTATACGAACGCGATCGATGCGTCTGGGCAGCGACTCTTCTGCCGGGGTAAGGTGGTCACCCTCGGAATTGCTCAAATTGAGCAATTTAATGGGCTTGTGGAGGTAAATTCTTGTTCTTACTCTGACCTCTTGGATTCTCGCTTTGACCCCCGTAGTCTTATTGCAGAAATTGTCAATGATGACACTGAGTGGGAAGAAGGACTCGGTAACATTCTTCGCTCCGAATTGACATAGACGAGTAATGCATGGCTAATCTTCATTTCTAGTTATATCATGCCCTCGAGTCACTTGACTAAAGTGACTCGTGCCCGAGCACTCCTTCTATGCTCGTTAGTTAGGGCGGGCGAAATCCGCATTTTGAGCATAATCTTTGAGCAGCTTTGGAAGGCTCTCAAAGGCCCATGCGCGGCATTGGCCTTCGGGTCTTTGATTTCGGGGTTGTGTGAGACCCAAGGGGTCAAGATCCATTCCTCCGACTCCGTTATTCTCCCTAGCTGCGCCCTTAACCCTTCAAACCTAAATGTCCAGGCAAGCGAATGAAAGCTGTCCAAAAAGCAAAGGGGACCGAAAGGGGATGCATCCGCACTTCCGACTCGTGCCTCACGAACCAACTTTTGGTATGCCTCCACAAATAGCATGCAGAGCTTACCAAGGCTCTTGTAACCAATATGGGATTCTTCAAATAGGAGATCGGCCTACAGCGCAAGTTCCAATCTAAATTCCACAAAGCCCTTGGGATGATGTTTGAAGATTGGAGTTTGCAAGGTGGACCGGACGCCTCTGTGTTGCCAAGGCCTCCCATCGGTGCTCCTATTCCGGAGACGCACTACCCTACCGAGATGGCTTATGTAGCGGAGGAAGATGATGATGGGGAAGAGGACAATTAATTAGGTTGTATTCGTTCTTTTTCATTTTTCTTTTGTATCTTTTATTTTAGTATGTTTTTATTTGGAGATTTCAATTTATGAATTTTCATATTCCCGCATTTTTGAGTTATTCTTAATTGACATATTTTTTCTGAATTTTTCAAAAGAAATGACAATCACAAAACTGTAAAAATCAAATATAAGTAAAAGTATGCTTAGCAAAAATGATTAAATGAATTATATGCAATATAATACTGTAATTGAGGAATGAATGGTGAAAAAATCTAAATCTCCATAAATTTAAATAGATGCTTGAGCTAAGTGTGGGGGAAGGCATATGATTTAAACTAAAAAAATTTGGCATGGATTCTAAATGGAGTGTGCTAGGCTACCGTAGGACTACATGATCACAAATATGTTAGGGATGAAGAAAAATGTCTCTCCCTAAGGATGAAATAAAATATTTATAAAAAAAGGGATGATGATAAATATCTCTCTCAAATGAACAAAATGAGAAAGGATGAAGAAAAATATCTCTCCTTTAAACTTTCTATCTTTTTAATTCATAAGAAGGAGCACATATGGCACAACTCTAGAAATCTCTAACCAATTCTTTAGTCTAAATAAGTCCACAATAATCTATACCCATAACCTAATTTCAAGCATTGAAAATTCAAATATTTGGAGATTCATTGATTAAACCACCTTAGTGCCACAATTGAAAACATTAATATTGCTACATAGTTCATATCATTTTTTTTGCCATGCACTTATTTTAACTTATACTTACTTTATGTGCATTTGAAATTTGTTTCCTTATGAAAACTTTCAAAAATTTGACTGATAATTCCATCCTAGCACCAAAAGGCATAGGTCAGGGTATGACCTGACCCATTACTGCTTGCCTTCTTCCTCTGACTTATCCCCAATAGCCAACCGTAGGGTTACTTTCCAGAGTCAAATTCTCTGTTGCCAGGCCACACCACACCATGTTTCTGATAGATACACACTCCCTATTCTCATACACATCTACTGAGCTAAAACACCCTCTACTTGGTCGCTAGAGACGCAGGGACCTTACTTGAATGAGCCTTACTTCTAAGATTTACCGTGGGGCTAGAATAGTCCCCATAAAGGCATCCACAAGGCTGGGACTCAACCCTTACACCTTCATGATGGTGAGGCTGATCAGGGCCCCAAGGCCACTTGGCACGAGAAGAACCCAGTGGCTGGGAGCGTACTCGGGCTCAGCAATGAGCTGCACTAAAACCTAATCGATTGATACGATTAATTGGGGCTAGATCAAGCTCCAAGGATAATCGCTTTAAGCTCGAGTAGCCACAAAGATGCAATCATGAAGATGATTGAGCTATGATCGAGCCCCAATTTTTGGTGAAGTGTTTTCTCTTTTATTGGTAATTGGTCCTCATCTAGATAACAAATCCTTGTTGTTTAGATAAGCTCAACCACTCCATTCAATTTGCACAGATGACCTAAGAAATTATGAAGGGAAGAGCAATCACTGAACTACCCAATGTGCTTTAATTGACATCGAGTCCACACATCTCGATGGGGTAAAAGATAGTACCTATGTTGGCTAGGCATGGACTCATCAAGGATTCCAAGACAACCAAAAGCTTCATCAAGCTCAACACAAGCACCTGGGGTCTTGAACACCAAGACACACCTACTATCCACCCAGAATTGGGTCAGATTCACTAGGAAGAATGCAGGAGCTCAGTGAGGATGAAGAGAGGAAAATGACCGAATTACAGTGAGCAAAGGAGCTCACTGTGAACCTCCAGGACTATTTATAACCAGCAAAAATGGAAAGGAGGGTTTCTAAGACTTAGGTACATGACTTTGGCTTGAGCTGAGGTCTCTCTCTCTGGCCTCCATAATTGGAGCTTCCCGGGCCTCACGATCTACCGAAAGTTATTCTACTTGAAACAGATGGATCCTAACTTCCCGGTGGATGTGGCAGAGGGAGTGGTGGACATCATGATAGTAATTTGTATGGAGGGTGATGTAGGATGGGGGTGATGACATGTAACATAATCAAATCCACCAATTAATTAACAAAATTAACCCTGTATATTTAAGTTACTAGAAGATATGCGAGTCACTTGTTGAGAATAAAGAGAAGTTTTGTAAGCATTTACAAGTAATGAGAGCTAGGATTAAACAAGCACACTTGTAAGGTAGGAGGAAAGAAAATAAAAATAAATGAAGAAGATCTTACGGGAGCCTTATTACCCAATATGCGACTTACGATAAAAGAGATTAATTTCAACGAGCAGTCCTTTGCCGCAGATCGAACCATCTTTCCTTGGAAGTCCTTCTCCGAGAATTGCAAACAACACCTCTAGAAGTCCTTCGCTTAAGAATGAAGCTCACATAATGCAAAGAAGAAGAGAGTAATTTTTTATATCACTTTCAATGCCATAATACATGTGAGGGTGGCCAAATTATAGCTAGAAAATACATGCCAAATAACCATAAAAACCATTAACCAACCTCTCATGAAGGACTAAAGTGTCCTTTCCTCTAAAAGACCAAAAAACCATATACTTACTCTCTCATGAAGGACTAAAATATCCTTTCACAGAAATGATCAAATAAACCATAAATCAACTCTCTCATGAAGGACTAAAGTGTTCTTTTACATAAAAACTCACATGACAATATATGGGCTAGGATAAAGGCCCATTTATGGAACAAATACAAAGCCCATATGATTCAAAAATAGGAAAATAAAATATAGTACGATTATGCAAATTTATGATCTGGCATGTCGATGATGATTTCGTTGATGCCCTGCATCAGCACTCCTTGGCTTTAAAGGATTCACCTCTGGTGATTGAAGCTCATTATATTCTTGAAGTAGATCTGAATCAAGTTGTTGTAGTTCTTCATGTATCAACCAAGAATCTTCTAAAGGTGAAAGGCCTTTCCATCGAATGAGATATCTTTGAACCCCACCATTAGTACTAGCAAATATTTGATCATCAAGTGTTTGGGATGGATAATGAGAACGGAGGCGACGAGTCGGTAGTGGCAATGATAATACGGATTTTTGGATTTGTAGTTCCTGCAGGTTAGTAATACAAGTAGAAGCATCCAATATATTGGAAGAAGCATAATCATGGTACAATGTAAGGTTTGTCACATTGAAAACTGGAGATATTCCAGCATCATTCGAAAGATCAACTTCATAAGCATTTTCATTTACTTTTCTTAATATCTTAATAGGTTCTGCTAGCCTAAAATTCAACTTTTTTGAATTTTCCTATTGGAAATCTCTCAGATCTCATCCTTATTAGCACCTTTCACCTTCTTGAAATTCAACAAATTTTCTTCGCTTATCTGCATTAATTTTATACTTATTGTATGTAGTGGCTAATTTCTGTTCAATATCTTGGTGGAAATCATGCATGCTTTGAGCAAATGATGATGCAAACTCACTAGCTCTATATGTTATGGGAAGATCAATTAAGTCGATTGGTTTTCGTGGCTCATATCCAGTTACAATTTGATAAGGACTTTTACCAGTAGATCTATTAATAGAACTATTATAAGCAAACTTATCAGTGGGTAATATAAGATCCCAGCTTGTAGAATGATCTGAGATTAAGCATCTAAGAAGATCTCCTAAGCTTCTATTTACCACTTCTGTTTGACCATCTATCTGTGGATGATATGCTGTTGAAAAGTGAAGTTTTATGCCTAGTTTCTTTAAATGAGTCTTCCAAAAATAACTCATAAAGCGTATATCTTGATCAGACACAATTGTTTTAGGTAAACCATGTAACTTGACTACTTCATAAGAAAATAATGTCGCAACATGAGATGCATCAGAAGTTTTATAGCATGGAATAAAGTGTGTCATCTTAGAAAATCAATTAACGACTACAAGAATAGAGTCAAAATGTCATGTTGTGTGAGGTAATCCTAGTATAAAATCCATACTTATGTCTTCCCAAGGTTTATGAGGAATAAGAAGAGGTGTATAGAGTCTAGAATTATTCTGCTTTCCCTTTGCAAATTGGCATACACGACATCAAGAAACCATACGAGCAGCATCTCTCTTTAGACTAGGCCAATAAAATCAATCTTGAATCGTTGCAATAGTTTTGTCACGCCCAAAATGTCCTGCAATTCCTTCTTCATGTAGCTCGTCAATGAGAAAAATATGAAGAGATGAATCAAGAATGCAAAGACGAGTGCCATAAAAAAGATATCCATCTTGAAACTGGTAATTTGAATCAATAACTCACCCCTTTTCAGATAATGAAGAATAAATTTGACCAAAATCTTTGCATGTAGAGTAATCAGAAATCATTTTGTCAAACCCAATTACTTTTACTTTCATTGTATGTAGAAGGAGAAACATGCGACTCAAAGCATCTATGACTTTATTCTCAATATCGGCCTTATGCTGTAAAACAAAAGTGTATTCCTATAAATATTGAACTTATTTAGCATGACGAGCACTTAACTTTTTCTGAGAGCTTAAGTATTTAAGGGCTTCATGATCAGAGTAGAGAACAAATTCACATGATAAAAGATAATGTCGCCAGTACCGTAGAGTTTGAACAACTGCATAAAACTCACGATCATATGTGGAATATTTTTGGCGAGCATCATTTAACTTCTCACTGAAAAAGGCTATCAGATAGCCTTCTTGCTTAAGCACTCCACCTATTCCTACCTCAGAAGCATCACATGAAACTTCAAAAACTTTATCAAAGTCTGACAACTTCAATATTGGTGAACTAGTTAAATGCTCTTTTATTTCAGTAAAATCCTTAATGGCTACAAGAGTCCATTTAAAATCAACATTTTTTAGGTATTATGTGATAGGTGTCATGGTGGTACTAAATCCACAAATGAACCTTCTATAAAATTTGGCCAACCTAGGAAAACTCCTAACATCATGAATGGATCTTGGTGTAGGCAATTCTTTAATTACTTTTATCTTTTCAGGATCAGCTGAGACTCCATGGTTTGAAACAACAAATCCTAAAAATATGATAGATAAAGTCATGAAAGAGCATTTCTTCATATAAATATAAAATTTTTCTCGATGAAGTGTTTCAAATACTTTTCTTAAATGACTTAGATGTTCTTCTTGGGTTTTGCTAAATATTAAAGTATCATCAAAATACACAACTAAAAATAGCCCAATATAAGGTTGAAGTATGTGCGTCATGATGCGCATAAATGTATTAGGAGCATTAGTTAAACCAAAAGGCATAACTAACCATTTATAAAGGCTATTTTGTGTTTTAAAAGCAGTCTTCCATTCATCACCATCAGGCATTCTAATTTGATGATATCCACTTCGAAGATCAATCTTTGAAAATATTATAGATCCAGCCATCATATCAAGCATGTTATCCAACCTTGGAATAGGAAATCAATACTTGATGGTGATCTTATTAATTACCCTACTAGCAATACACATATGCTAAGCTCCATCTTTCTTAGGTGTAAGAAGTGCTGGAACAGCACAAGGGGACAAGCTCTCACGAACGAATCCTTTGTGTAATAAATCATCAACTTGGCTCTTAAGTTCAGCATACTCAATTAGATTCATTCGATAGTGTGGCAAGTTGGGTAAGGTAGAGCCAGGTACCAAATCAATAGCATGTTGTATGTTTCTCAATGGGAGTACTTCACTAGGGAGTTCTTCAGGACACAAGTCTTGAAATTTGATCAAGAGCTGAGTGACTTCATAGGATTGGGTTGAATTTTCATTCCTTTTTAAAGACTCCATAACAACAAGAGCATAGACAATATTATTTTTACTAGAATGCTCAAGATCTTACGTACTAATAATAGTTAAAGGTCGCTTCTCTATTGGTGCAGAAGAGTCTTTGGATTCTCAATCAAAAGTTCCTTTGGCTTTGCTGGGCTTAAGATAATTTTCTTTCCCCCAAACATAAAGACGTAAGTATTAGCCTTCCCAAAGTGAGTAATGTCTAAGTCATATAGCCAAGGTCTCCCTAAAAGTACATGTGCAATATCCATAGGGAGAACATCACACCAAATGCAATCAGAATAGGTTGCTAAGTTGAGGGGAACAAGACATCTTTGGGTAATAGAGATACTAGTCTTATCTACCCATGCAACCTTATATGGTTGTGGATGAGGCTCCGGGCTTAATTTCATTCTTACTAATTCACTAGCTGAGATAACATTCATGCAGCTACCACTATCAATTATAAGCTTACAAGACTTATCTCCACTTTTAAAGTAAGTGTGAAAGATATTTGTTCATTTCCAATCTGTATTAGTTTGTGGGGTAGTTAAGACACAATGAGCTACTATTAAATGTGGATTAATTAAAGCTTCATCAGCTTCACTAGCATCTTCACATGGATCACACTCAACATCATTACCTTGATGATTATCTTGTAATTCTGGATTGATGGAATCTACATGAAGATTCCTATGTAGACAATTATTTGCATAATGTCCCATCTTTCCACAATTAAAGCATGTGATGTTTGATTTAGCATTTGAACTTCTAGATATGGGTTTTACTATTTGATCATTTGGTACTTTAGAAATAGATTGTGGTGGTTGATTTGGCTTAAGAGGTGCACCTCGCACATTGTTAAATTTGCATTGAGAAATTGGCCTTAAGTATTGTTCTATTTGGAGGGCTCTTTGAAATGCTTCTTCAAGTGTATACACCTCTCGAGTCAACATCTCTTGATGAATGATAGATCTTAATACAGCTCAAAACCTAGCTATAGTAACTCTAGAATCTTCAATAATATCACAATGAATTAATAACTCATCAAGGCGAGTCATATAATCTGCAATACTGATAGATTATTATCTAGGGGTTATGAGTTCATCTAAAATCTGGTCTTAAAATGTTGAAGGAATATATTTTTGCTTGAGCAACTCTTTCAATTCTTCCCAAGATCTTGCAAATAATTGACCTGACCATTGTTGTTATCTTCGTTAAATCCTCCTAGTAGACCCAAAGGTGAATTAGCTCTATGAAGAGTTTGAAATGAAACATCTTTTACCTCAGGATATTCAAATAAATCATTATGTGGAAACGTCCTATTTTTTTGTATTCTAAACGTAAGTGGAGAAGAATTTGTGTGCAGGTTATAAGGTGTATTTAGCTCACTATTTTTTGGTATGGCATCTGGTGTCGAGTTAGGTTCTTGAATTGTGTTGTTATTATTTTTGCTTTCTAGGGCCTCCAATCTTCCTCTGAACTCTCTGCAAGTTTGTTGATAGAGAAAAGTTAAATCATCGAGCTGTTCTTGCAAATTAAGAATAACATTCTCACATCTATGACCGAGCATTTGATTTTAGTATGGGTGACCACAACGAGTAGTCATAGCTATCCGAGTAGATGATGAAATAACTAGCTGTGAAATTGTAAATCTCTTGTCGATTACCCAAAAATTAGATTTATAATGATAAATAAATAAAAAATTGAATGATTCTAATGAGGTGGATGTGAATAAATTAAAAGTAAGAAATAAAAAATTTGTTATTATTATTATTATTATTATTATTTTGTTTCTTTATTTTTTTATTTTTTTGGTGGCTAAAGATGATATAAATTATAATCCTACTAAATTTTAATCAAACTAACGAACCTTTAATATTTATTAAAATAAAAGTTATTATGAATTAATAAAAAAATATAGGACTATATATTAGGATAAATTTCTCTGATACCAATCTGATGTAGGATGAGGGTGATGATTTGTAATATAATCAAATCCACCAGTTAATTAACAAAATTAATCCTGCACATTTAAGTTACTAGAAGATATGCGAGTCACTTATTGATAATAAAGAGAAGTGTTGTAAGTTTACAAGTAATAAGAGCTAGGATTAAATGAGCACACTTATAAGGTAGGAGGAAAGAAAATAAAAATAAATGAAGAAGATCTAACGGGAGCCTTATTACCAAATATGCCGCTTACAATAAAGAAGATTAACTTCTACGAGCAGTCCTTCACCGTAGATCAAAACGTCTTTCCTTGGAAGTCCTTCTACAAGAATTGCAAACCACACCTCAAGAAGTCCTTCTCTTAAGAATGAAGCTCACATAACACAAGGAATAAGAGAGTATTTTTTTATATCACTTGTAATACCATAGTACATGTGAGGGTGGCCAATTTATAGCTAGAAAATACATGCTAAATGACCATAAAAACCATTAACCAAGCTCTCATGAAGGACTAAAGTATCTTTTCCTCTAAAAGACCAAAAAGACCATATACTTACTCTCTCATGAAGGACTAAAATGTCCTTTCACATAAATGACCAAATAAAACATAAACCAACTCTCTCATGAAGGACTAAAGTGTCATTTTACATAAAAACTCACATAATAATATATGGGCTTGGATGAAGGCCCATTTATGGAAAAAATACAAAAGCCATATGACTCAAAAATAGGAAAATAAAATATAGTACCATTAAACTAATTTATGATCTGGCATGTCAATGATAATTTTGTTGATGCCCTGCATCAAAGGGTCTCTTGCGGTTGGGAACGATATGAAGAGGAAGACGATCCATAATTGTGAGAGCACTCAGGATCGTCTGATATATTAAAGGAATGGAGCTACGGCTATGATGCTATCCATCCTAATGACTAACTGTGGGCGCGAGATCAACCGTTGGATTGTGGGTTCGATCCGACTGCTGTTGAGGGTCCCGACTGAATAAAAGATGTCGTTGTTGCATCTAAGGCACTAGGAAGGAGTGGATGGTTCAGATGGCTTCTGTGATTTGGATTAGCTGACTATTGGATAGGGTAGATTCGCAATTTGTGAAAGATGCTAACCCTAATTTGCAATTTCTCCCTTAATTAAAATAAATCCAAAAATTCCCAAAATTTCACCCTTAACTAATTGGGAGTAAGAAATTTAAAAATGTAATCAAATTTTGGTTTGAAGATCAAATTAATTCAACTAATTATCAAGATCCTAAAATTGGAAAAATAACTATTTTTCTCAAATGAGCTCCAATTGATCCCAAAATTTTAGGGTTAAGTTTAATTAGCTATTTGAGTCTAATGGAATGAGAATTAGTGCTTAGTTTAGCTTATATTTAGTAAAGTAACTACCTTAGATTGTTACAGAGTCTCCCACTTAAGAATGATGTCATCCCCTATATCACTCAAGTGAAGAAAATATAACAAACATGAAATATGAAAATATGACTAAAAAGAAAGGGATGGAGAAGTACCAGGATTCTCATAGAGCTTTGGATATTTACGATGCATAACCGCCTCTCTTTCCCATGTAGACTCTTCCAGAGAATGATTCTTCAATTGAACCCTTACCAGTGGGGATGGAATGATTCCTTAAAAACTTCTAGTCATGAGCTAAGTTTTAAATTGGTTCCTTTCATACAAAAGATTAGGCTGAATGTCGAATGCTAGAAGCTGAACTAAATGAGAAGGGTATCTAAGACATCTTCTCAATGATGATAAAAGAAAGACATTATGAACTGTAGAGAAATCATCAGGGAGATTTAGCATGTAGGCTGCTGACCCTACTTGTGCTAAATTTTCAAACGGTTAAACATAATAGGGACTGAGTTTACCTGCTATGCCAAATCTAAAAATGCCTTTCATTGGACTGACTTTCAAGTATACATAATTACTGACACTGAACTCTTAGGGACGATGATAGGAATCATGATATTTGCTCTGCCTATCCTAAGCTAAATGAATTTTTTGCTGAATAAGCTGAACTTTTCTATTTGATTCATGTACCAATTTAGATCCATAAAGTTAGACGCTTCCTATTTCTGACCAAGCGAGAGTAGTACTGCATTTTCTACCATACAAAACTTTATAAGGAGCCATTTTAAATTTAGCCTGAAAGATATTATTATATGTAAACTCCACCAATGGAATATGATCTTCCCAAGGACTTACAAAATCTAAAACATAGAGTCTAAGCAGATCTTCAAGAACTTTGTTCACTCTTTCTGTTTGACCATTAGTTTGAGGATGGAAAGCCATGCTCATAGCTAGGGTAGTTCTTAGATCTTGATGCACTTCTTGCCAAAACTTGGAAGTCAATCTATTGTCTCTGACCGATATGATTGATTTAGGAATACCATGCAGCCTGATAATTTCCTTAATATAAAGCTTTGCAAGTTTTTCCATCTAGTCAGTCTGACGAATTGGAATAAAATGCGCATATTTTGTCAAACGATCAATGATGACCCAAATTGCATTGACACCAGATCTTGTACTAGACAATCCCATAACAAAGTCCATCAAGATGTCAAACCACTTCCACTCTAAAATTTCTAGTGGATGCAATAATCATTTAGGACTTTGATGTTCTGCCTTAACTAGATTACATGCATGACATTTTGCAATGAATTTAGCTACGCTTTTCTTCATACCATGCCACCAAAAGACTGCTTTAAGTCTTGGTACATTTTTGTACAACCATGGTAAACCTTGTATCCAGAATTGTGACTTTCAATAAGAACTTCTTAATGCATGGATTTAAGGATCCAAAGATGATCTCCTTAATAAATTGTAGTTTCTTGCAACTACATATCATTATGATGACTGCCTTTAATTTTGACTTTAAACTTAAGATAGTCCTCATCTTTGGTTTGAGAGATGGAGACATCTCTATGAAATGTTTGCTTTATAGAACTTAACTAAATTTGCTCACTAAGCAAATTGCCTCTGACATGCTTGATACACAACTTACAAAATTCATCAATTTTAGGGCTATCCATGATCATGGAAGATAACATGGCATGATGGCTAAGGGCATCGACTATGATATTTTCTCTTCCAGGGTGGTATTGAATACTTAAATCATACTCACTAATCAATTATAACCACCTTCTTTGTGGGTAGTTCAATTTGTGCAGAGTAAAATTGTACTTCAGGCTCTGATGTTCAGTAAAGATAGAACACTGAACTCCATACAGATAGTGGTGCCAAAGTTTTAAATCAAAAATGATGGCAACAAGTTCAAGATCATGAACCACATAGTTCTTCTCATGAGGATTCAATTGCTGAGAAGCTTTTGCAATTACTTTACCTTCTTTCATAAACATGCATCCTAAACCAACTACAAATGCATTAGTATAGACTTGATAGTCTAAACCTTCTTTTGGCAGAACTAGAACCGGGGCAGTTTTCAATATTTAAAATGCTTCTTCACTATCAAGAATTAAAACAAAAGGTACAATTTCTTGAGTCTGTTTTGTTAAGGGAAAGGCAATTTAAGAGAAGCCCTTTATAAATTTTGATAGACTGTAAAATACATGTCTGCGCTTACATGCAGGTGTATGTGGTTTGAAGTAATAATTTGGAAGGTAAGTTTTAAGATTTATCATGCTCAGAGAACAGTGTGTTTTGTTACTAAGGTATATCAATATTCAATAATGTTTAAATAGTATGATTTCAGCTTGATTCAGTTTCGTTAACAAAGCAAAAATTCTGATTTAAAAAACTATTTAAATTAGAGATGAGAGTTGGGTTTCTTCCATGTGAAATAATAGGGACTCATGTTAAATTACTTCTCAATTACTTTTTTATATTTTTATTATGCTAATTAAGCAAGTGCACATTGTAATCCTTAGAGTTGTCCTCTAAGTTCTACAAGTTCAAATCTTGTGCACGAGATGAACACACCAGGGTTCTAATTAAACATTAAGATTCCCATGAGATCGCAATTAGAGTATCTTAGTTTTCCTACGTCTAGGTTGTCAAGATAGTAATTTTAAATAGGTGATATCATAAGTATTGATTCCACTAATGAACATCTCGCGTGTCATGCGCAGTTAAGATAAGGAAGTGATTTCATAAGGCTCCATGGACTATATCCCATCACACATGAGCTCTCAATGAACCCTCTTCCTCCTGTTACGTATGCTGAGCAACAGAGCTCAGTTAGTGGGTCTTAGCTCACATGCTTCAACCACTTGATTGAGCTTAAAACATGGTGCAGTATGCTCAATAACTTTTCACATAGTTCTAAGCACTAAGCACACATGTCCAGCTCTAAACCAAGCAGTGAGCTATAGAGCACAAGACATTAATTTTGATGTTCATATTTATAATTAAATTTTCTTAACATAATTTTTTCATTCAGTCCACAACATGATTTTTGAGTGATTTCATTAAGTCATTCAAACACATATTTTTTTTATTAATTGCTTGAGGAAGTTCTCCAACATTTATTAAGCCCTTTACATTTCATATTAGATTCAGCCCAACCCTCCCTAAGGGGGTTTAGCCTTCCATTACAATTGAGATAAAAAGAAAAACATACAAGGATGAAGACCCTTTTATGATCCACTAAAAAAATCAAAAGAAAGATTAAGAGTTTACTAGGAACAACTCTTAATAGGGTTCTCTGGATCTTCTCTCTTCTTCCTCTCTTCCTTTCCTTTAGCTCCCTAGTACAGATTTTACTTTCTTCTCCTCTAACAATGGTTTCTTTAACCTCCCTTGGAGAGGTCTCCTTCTTTTTCTATGCAGCCCCTAAAAATCTGGAATTTTGGAGTGAAAATGGAAACCCTTCTCTTTGAAGAAAAGCTGCATGTATAGAGGAGTCATTCTCCTTTCTTTGCTTTCAAATTTTGCTTTTATCCCTCCTTATTTCTACTATCACGAGTGCACATCTCACTTAAAACATGAAATGATATCTCCTTTTGCATTTTTAAATCTTATAATCATTTCAAAACCTTTCTTTTTCTCTTAAAAAATATTTTGTTGCAGAAGATATGTCAGCTATGAGATAAGCTCCTGGCTGGGGGTTTTGTCCCAACTGTAATTAATGCCCTGAAGAGATAAAATATACAGTGCCCGCTATAGCGCACTGGCGCTGCAGTGGTTTAAGTTCGCAACTTCATCAGCGGTGGTGCACTGTAGCATCTTAATCTTTCAAACTTGATCCGCGATAGTGTGCTGCAGCACGCTGTGGCACGCTGTAGCGATTCAAGTTCAAAAGTGTACTCACTGCAGCGTGCTATGGCGCGCTATAGCAGATTGGTTTTGAAGTTTGAGTCCGCAGAGCCTATAAGATTTCATCCATGATAGCGCGCTGTGGCACACTGTGGCGCGCTGCAGCGAATTAAGTTCAAGAACTTATTCGTGGTAGCATGCTGTAGTGAGTTAAGTTCGAAAACTTACCCACTATAGCAAGTCAAGTTCAAAAGCTTACCTGCTGTAGCGTGCTATAGCGATTTAAGTTCGTAACATCTTCCGTTATGGCGCACTGCAGCTATGTAAGTTCGATTCTTCCTCCGCGGTAGCGCGCTATGGCGCGCTGTGACGCGATGTAGAGGAATCGCTCCAAATTTTGGAAATCCCTTTAGATTTGTACTTTCTGCTTGTCAGTAGCCAGAGCGCGCTGTGGCACGCTGTATCGATTTTCTTTTAGAAATCTACAGAAATGCTTCAGATTCTCCTAGAATTTGTTGTGCCCTCATTTTTCTTGAAAATGAATAGAATTTTATCAATATGGGCTATTCTAATATGGACTTTAAATGAGATTGTCTTTTAATTATGATATAAATTATGAATTCATTACACCCCCACACTTAGATTCTTGCGCGTCCTCGAGTAAGCTCAAAAATGATTTTTCTATTTTTTTTTTAAAGTATGATAGTCAAGATTTAATATCAATGTAAAATTTATTGTAATTCAACTTATGCGTAACTGAAACGACTAGCAAATTTTCCTCCACTAAATTTTTCTAACTCCAGTTATGATCTTTGGTTGATTAACTAGTCTCTAATTTTTAGTTTGTAATGCTTGATGCTTCATGATGGGTGAGTTTCCTTAGAATTCTTTAATTTATTAATTAAAAAAAAGTCAAAACACAAAAAGGAAAATGAAAACAAGAAAATAAGAAAAAGTACAACCTATTTAAGCATGGGTTGCCTCCCACCAAGTGCTTGTTTTAACGTCTCAGCCTGATACTTGTAAAATCTTCTATGTGATTCCTTTCATAGGAAGGTCTTGTAAGGTCCATCCTCCTTTCTCCTGCAGGTTACTCTCTTCTAAATATGGCTTCAATCGATTCCCATTTACCTAGAAGGTTCATTCACTTGAAGTGATATCTATGGCTCCATGAGAGTAGACCTTTGTCACTGTGAACAGGCCCGTCCACCTTGACTTTAATTTACTTGGAAATAATCTCAATCTTGAATTAAGAAGGAGTACCTTCATCCTTGGTTAAAAATACTTTAGTTTAATTAATTTATCATGCTATTTTTTTGTTTTTTCTTTGAATATTTTGGCACTTTCATAAGCATTCAATCTAAATTTGTCAATCTCATTCAATTGCAGCATTCTCCTTGCTCCTGCTTATTGGAAGTCGGAGTTCAATTTCTTGATGGCCCAAAAGGCATGATGTTCCAACTCCACAGGCAGATGGCAATATTAACCATACAAAAGCTTGTATGGGGACATTCCTATGGGAGTTTTAAAAGTAATTCTATATGCCCATAGGGCATCTTGAAGTTTTGATGTCCAATCTTTCCTATTCTAATTCACTATCTTCTCTGGGATCTACCTCAATTGCCTATTTGAAACTTTGACCTGTCTACTAGTCTGAGGGTGGTAAGCAATTCCCACTTTATGTTTGACTCCATAGCTTCTCAGCAAACTCTCAAGCTGCCTGTTACAAAAATACTATCCCCCATTACTTATGATGAACCTAGGAGTACCAAATATAGCAAGTACATGCTCCTTGAAAAATTTGATAATAGTTTTAGCATTATTGTTCACACAATCAAGCGCCTCTACTGTAATTAAGCCAAACCAAGATTTAATTTTAATTCTATTGGACTCAATAGGTCATTTAAACCTAACCCTAAAAGTTTGAAATCAATCGGAGCAAAATTGAGAATTTTGGTATTTTTGGCTATTTTTAAGCCCTGGAAAATACCTAAGTTGAATTGATCTCTAAATCAAAATCTGACTTCATTTTTGAATTCCCCACCCCCAAATTAGCTAAGGGTGAAATCTTGGGAATTTTTGGAGGTCATTTAGGCACATTTTGGATTTAATTTAAATTGGTTCAATTGCAATTTAGGGTTTTAAACAATTCTTAATTGCAAATATACTCTCTTCCAACAGTCGGTTGATCCCAAACCGTGGGCACCATTTGGGCCATCCATTCAATGGATCTGATCTAATTATCATGCTTTAGATCAAGACCCGTCTCATCTCGACCGTTCTGCAGTTTCGAGATCCTAATCCAACGGCATCTAGCTATCCGCCGTAAGTACCCTCGATCAACCGTTAGATCACCTGATTTGAATCCAATGACCAAACCCTTATCCGTGATCATTTGTTAAGTGTCGGGAGATCAGGGTCATTCTGCTTCAATGGATGATCAATCAGATGGCCCAGAGCACCCAAGCACTGTAGATTATCCCCTCCTCTCGTCCCGTCTGCGTCTGCACCCCCCCCCCCCCGACAGCCAGGATCCTCGCAGCCTCATGGCAGTACGAGAAATGACCCGCTCTTCCTCTCCTACCCTTGGCGCATTCATCTTGCTGGCTGCCCTCTCCCCAAATTGTCCATGACCGTTATAACCCAACCTCTCCTTTGGCCCAAGCCTCCTACCATCCCCGAGCCCTGGCCTCCATCCCTAGGACTCCTTAGAGCCTATAAATATTCACCAGAGATTCACAGTGAGTTGCTTTGCTAACTGTGAACCCTCAATCAGCAGTTGATGTCCTTGGAGCTCCCGTCCCACCTCGGCGATTTCCGGTAGTCTCCTGAAGCTTAGAACCGCTGATAGAGGGCCCGTCAGGTGTTTAGACCCCCTGCGAACCTTCATCTATTGTCCAGGAAGCTCAAAGGCACTTCAATTTCCCTCGACCAAGCTTGCAACCCGTCCTCAGGTACAGCCTTCTGCCATTGATTTCTGTTGATTCAATTCTCCCTTCTGCCTCTGAATTGAGCCTCTGGATATTGTCTAGCTAGCCGTAGCCACATAAGGAACCAGTCGTGATTGTCTCCTGGGACTAAGCTAGCTCCAATCGATTATATCGATTGATTGAGCCAGCGGCTGAGACGTGGCTGAGTCCGAGTAAGGACCCAGCAATGGGCTGCTGTAACAACCCAAGGTTGTTACCCAGCTTAATTTTAGCCTAATTATGTTGTGATTATCATTCCATCAAGTTTATTTAGTCATTGGGACCAAACACTGATGGTTTGGAGCAATTCAGAGCTAAATCCAAAAATTTGGATTATTTTTAATATTTCACTAAGTAGAAAATTGAGGTATTTATTTTGACCTCGAAATCGAAATCCGACTTCGCCGTTGCGATCGTCACCCCCAAATTAGCTAGGGGTGATGTTTTGGACGTGTTTGCAAGTCATCGAATTTTTGCGAATATTTTAACGTAATTAATGCGTCGAAAAATAGGAAAAGTTAAATAATCGTCGAAATCAAATCCGACTTCGCCATTGAATTCCTCTCCCCCAAATTAGCTAGGGGTGAATTTTTGAGATTTTTCGGAGAACGTTCCAAAAATTTTAATTTTAAATAATTATGAAAAATAATTAAGCAATTATTTATTCATTAATTTGCATTTAATCCCTCTCTTTTTCCCTTAATGTTGGCTGGCCACTTTTCCCATATTTGTAAGTCACTTGAGGTCATCCCTCCCCTCTCCTCCTAGCCATGCCTTCCTAGGCAAGTAGGATCACTTTTCACATCCTAGCCTTCCTAGCCATGATGGCCCCTTACTCTCACTCTCCTCCTTTAAAATGAGAACTCAGCCCCCCTTCTATTGCTTGCTGAAAAATTCCTCATCCTCACCTCCATTGCTATACCTTGGGCTGAAGAAGAAGAAGAAGGAGAAGCTCATCCACCAAGCCTTCCAAGTCTTCTTCCTCCCTCTCTTGCAAGACATAAAGGTACCCTCTTGCTCCTCTCCTTATCTTCCTTATGATGTTATGATGTTAGAATGCAGCCTTGGAATGTTCATATGCATGTATGAAAGCCATTAAGGCTCTTAAGAACTCACAATAATATGCTCTATTTTTCGTCTATTCTGCGTACCCTTGTATTCATCGTCATTTTTAGTATAGCTAGGATGCTCTGTTCGTGCCGATTTTGGTGTCGATGGAAAGGTATCGGAAATACCTTTCCATTCATATATGGAACCACTCATGGATCTCTCTGTATAGAGAGTAATTAAGCTCAAAAAATGGCCCTCACGGGTTTCGCACCTGGCGAAACCACCGTCTGCCGCTGCAGCGCGTTGCCGCAGGCTGCAGCGGACTTGAAAACTTAGGAAAAATGTATAAAATGCATATAGAACTAATTGAATAGTGGATTTGCGAATTTGACCGCTACAACGAGCGATCACGCGCTGTAGCGGTCTGCAGTGGCATTTCACTAAACTTAGGAAACGGCCATAAAAATTAATTGAACAGTAACTTGCAAAATGGGATGCGACAGCGCACTGTAGTGCACTGCAGCGGACCTTAGCGGAAATATTTCAGATCTTAGGAAATGACAAAATAAATTAATTGAACAGTAGTTTTGCAAAATGAACCGCTACAGCGCGCCATAGCGCGCTGCAGCGGGTCTCAGCGGATCACAACGGGTTACAGCGGATTACAGTGGATCACAGTGGACCATAGCAAACCGCATCGCAAAGACGCTACCGCACACTGTCGCGCGGAAAGTGCTACAGCGCCCGAAATTTGCAAAAATTTCCAAAAATTTCATAAACTGCCCAGGTTTTGTAAAAACTGCCCAGTCTGGTTGAAATTGCCAAAACTCAACTGTTTTGATATTTTAAGACCCCTTAGTGGGGCTAAGTTATATCAAAAGTGAGCCTATTTTAGCTAAAATTGAACATTGCATAAAATTCAATATGAAACTTGAATTTGAAACTTTGCCATTTTCATTAAGTTCTCAAAACCTAGGTATCATAAATGTATGTTATGCCATATGCTAAGTATTAGAATCTAAATTGCTTATATTAATTAGGTATATTTTAACAACAAATTGGCATGAAACTTAGATCTCTTGGAATTGTGATTAAGTGCTAATCTCCTTGGTTGAATTGTAATTTGATTAGCATTAATCATCTCTTTTTAATCTATGTCATTTATATGCCCTATGATTTTATGATGTATGTTAGAAAACTCTAAGCCCTTATAAGTACACTTAATTGATATTAAACTACACTTGAACATAAAAATCTTGATAACTTGATTAAGTGGATGATACTTAATCCAAGCCTAAGCTTGCCATCAATAATATACTAATAATACATTGATTAGACATCAACCTTTAAATTAATCATTGGTCTTAATGATAGAAAGGTTAGGGGTTAAACCCTAACTTGTCTTAATTAAGATCCAAATCTTAATCACTTAATTAATCAATTTGATTGTAAGATAAGTCAACCATCATTTTTCCAATAATGCATTTGATTGAGTATTGATCTTAAACTATTGAATTAGAAGTGCTAAGATTAACATTAAATCTGTGTGATTGAACCATCTGAACCTAAACTTTAGATCCTTAATTTTCTCTTATTTAAGACTACTATCATGAGATGAATAATAAAATGTTAATGATTGATGAAATGATCTAATATTAATAATATCCTTGATTCCATCCCATGATTTTAGAATAAAAATGGGTTAGATGAATGGTTAGCCATCTAATCTGATCACTTTAGTCCAAGACTAATAAGTAAGCCTTAGATGTTAACTTAAGAAGTAGAAGAGTGAGATCTTAAGGGTCTTACTTTAGGATCGTTTTGAAAATATTTAAAGACCTTAATTGTTGATACATCGAGGTAGGAATAACTTTTGTAATCTATTGAGGTAAGAACCTTAGATGATCCTTCATAGCCTTAGAAGTTGAACTTGATACTTTGTGGTAGGAATCACTTAAATTACTTAAAATGTGACTTATTCCTTATGGCAGCAACCTACATTAAGTGATCTTTTGATCACATCCTTGGAGCCTTGTGTAAGATTCATCTACTTAAAGTAAGGATTAATAGATTTGATAAATCCTTGATGATTAAATAGAATCTACTGAACTCAGATTATTAGTTGGGTATAGTAGGGTATACCCATATTACTGGACTAATTCAGTAGTATTCAGGATTGGTTGATTCACTCCAATGTGGACTTATGACCAGGTGCTATCTTGTGGTATTAGCCAAATACAGTCCTGTTAGAATAAATTTTCCAAGACTAAGAGTGTTACAATTAGTGAACAAGATCTTTAGTTTGAGATGTAAACTACGGCCGAGTTCTGCCTCCTATCGTAGTGCGTTCGATAAGTGCAGTATAAGCAAACTAAGTATCCTAAGTCACTTTGCGTAGACCACTAAGTATGCTTTGTAAGTAGGGCATTTAACGGCTTAGCTTGAGATGTAAACTGTGACCGGGTTCTGCCTCCTATTGTAGTTCACTTTGATAAGTGAAGTTTAAACAAGCTAAGGGTTAAATCTACCTTTCTTGCAAATATGCTAAATATGTGTATACAGTCTTTCCATTAATGATTTTAAGTAAACTCTCAACCTTAACTAATTATCGAGATTATAATTCTGGAGTCAGAATCCTTTCAGCAGGATTCTGCACAATGGAGACTTTGGATTCATTATCAGGTTTTAAAGCATTTTCTGGATTTATCTTATGTAGTTTAGAAGCATGAGCACGCGCATAAGCATGATGTGTGAATATCAGAATGATGTATGAGAATCAGAATAACGTATAAGTATTAGTGATGATCTATGAATTACGGAATATTACATACGTTGACAAGGGAATTTTTGGATGCATCAGTGTCATTAATAAACAGTATTCCTAACAGGGTGTATGTAGACATTGGACCGTACTGCTCATAACAGTTCAGTGATGTTTTGGTAGCATATCAGTAGCATACCGTATTGTGGCATATTCAGATGCATAGTTTCAGTGGCATATAGCATAGTTGTACATATAATTACTCTATTTCAGATTCAGTACTATTTTGATTTATTTTCAGTATTCAATTACAGTTCAGTTTTACTTTACACTGCTTCAGTTTTGTACAGTTTTAGACAGATTTGTACTTTCAGTTACCTTTACAATTTTTCTGCAGATTTACTCGTATTATGTAAATGTTAAATGAATAATTAGAATTGTTAGATTAGTTTCGATGTGTTAAACTTATTTTCTAACATGAGGTACTTTTGGGATCCGACAATTTGCTAGATCCTTAGCAGTATACTGAGCCAGGTCAAGAGGACATCCAGGAGGTCCAGGAGGAGCTCGTGAAGCATTAGTGGACTCTTCTTCAGCTGTTTAGTTTACTTTTAGTTCAGTATTTAGTTTTATGTCTGTTATTCAATAAATGTTTGTAATAATTCTGGATGTACTTTCTTTTCTTTCCTGAGATGAATGTTTTCATACTGTTTCTGGGAAGAATGTATCTGGATGTATGCTTTAAGCTTCCTCACTCTGTACTACACTACTTATACTTAATATTGTGATGTGATCAGTATACTGGAAATGTTGATATTTTATGCATATATTGGGTTCTTGTTGTATGTTAAATCCAATGTACACATTTGCCTAATACTTAGGATAAGGATACTACTCTTATCTTAAGTATTAGCTCTCAACCCTACTTGAGGTTGAGTCAGCAGCCCCTTTTGATGGGCTAGTTTTTCAGCCATTTCGGGGAGACGGGGTATTCCTCCCCGAGTGGCGCACCGCTCCACCACCGATATGATTGTACTTAATTCTTTTGCGCGTGGCGACGGGGCGGGGCGCTACAGCTGCACCCCAGGTTATGAAACCATGGGGGTTTGACTCGCCTCCCCTCCCTGAAGGTGTAGGTATTGAGCCCCAATCAATTAATGGCTTTTGTGAGAAGAATTATCTCCTCACAGTGAACCCTAATCTTCTATATTAAGGCGCCTCAGTCGAGTAGAATCCCATTGATCCAGAAGGACCCAGATGGGGGTTCTTACCTTAATCGATGCGTCTGAGCCTCCTGAAGGTGTAGCCGATGAGGGCTAGGCATGGCGTGGCCGGAGCGTGGAGAATTTCAGCGTGCAAGTTCCACTAGGGCGGAGCCCGTCGAGAGGAGGAAGATGAAGTCCGGGTCGAGCCGACCCGTGACCCGCACCTTTTGATTTTAGGCCGCGGCTATTAACGAATTATAGGATTATATTTTCTATGGTTATTAATTAAATAAATCAAATCCTATAGTTTTAATTTAAATAAAATTACATAATAAATTAACTTAATAACTTTAGTTATACTGATCCAAATGGTATGATCTAATATACTATTTAAATCAAAAAAATACAATAAATCTAAATCTAAAATAAAATCACAGATCCAATAGTTATATTTAAAATAATTCCTTAATCCTTTTTTATTTTTGATTAAATCACAATAAATTCAATTAATAACCAAATTAATTGATTAAGGGCTATGATTACTCATTTAATCCTAAGGAACCTATGTAGACCATTAAAAGTAATTTAGGAACCCTAATTTAGTTAATCATCCCTTAATCACCCTAATTAGGGATTAGTGAACTAAGTCATGATTAACCCTCTGATTTTGGATAAGTTAATTCCTAATGCTATCTTAAGTATACTAGAACCTATGGGTAAGGTTGGATTGCCCTAGAATGCCCTAAATTCATTAATCACCTTAATTAGCTTAAATAAGTGATTAGTATTAATTAGCTTAATTAGGTTGTCAAAACCTAAGATAATTTTGTTTCCCACTTAATTAACCCATATGAAACACATTAAAATAGATTAGAAGTAATTTGGATAATTAAATCCTAAAATCCCATATTTAGCCTTGAGAGGGGCATTTTGGTCATTTTGACCAAAATATCTTTAAGTGCCCCTTAAACCTTGAAAAAATTCAGTAGATTATCCTTAGTTAAATTATTAGCATCTCTCAGAATTCTTAATTTAAGAATATTCATATTCAGTTAAAAAATCTTCATTTAGCCTTAATTAAAATATTTAGATCTTAAGTGATCATAAAGGGGTCACTTCACCTTAATAATTGAATCTAATAATTTTAGATATTAAATCTCAATTTAATAAGTGCAATTAAGTTAGTTCATGAGCTTAAATTCAAAAAGAAACACATTTAGTAAGTCTAAGTTGAAAACCTAATTTAAGTCTAAATTGATCAAACCTTAGATCTTAGATCTTAGACTTTAGATCTTCTACTTGAATTAAACTATCTCCAATTAAAATTCTCTAGATGATTTATTGTTTAACTCTTTTAAAACCTTCCATGTGGGTATAGGGATGATTTAATCTATAGGATAATAAAGATTGGATATAGATTTTAGAATCTCAAGTTCTTAATTGATTATTTTATCTTATAATTAATAGAGTAACCTCTTACTAAGTTCTTAGCTCTTGGATCTTTCAGCTTATAGGATTCCTTATCCTTAACTTGGGAATTAAGTATGAACCATAGATCCTTATTAGGACATCACCTTGGATTTAGGATTTGAACACCAAGGTGGAGTTTAATTCCACAATCCTTAAATCTTGATTTACTTAATCAAGATTTGGGTAAGAGAGAAAAGTATTAATAATTAGGTTGTAATTCATTTGTTTAAATCTTATAGTTGTCATATGATTTGGGATTAGAACTTGTTAAGTTCTAATATTAACTTTAAAATCGTAAATCTGAGATTTTACTCGATAGTTAGATATTGGAGATCCTAAACTTGTATCTTCTCAGAATAGTTAGATTGGACAAATTAGACAATAATAGATATCACACAAGTCTAGATTGAGTCTCTTGCTTACTTTGACTTGATAGCTTGGCATACCTTGGATATTGAGCCTTAATTCTTGAGCATAATAGAAGAACTTAGGATATAGATGATACATCCTAAGTTAATGTTTATAAAGCGCATCATTTATCTAGTTCTTGCAGTACTTTTAGTTAGTAGAGTATGTCCTAGCTTAGTATACCTCTTCAGTTCTTGTATTGTTATAGAATAGCCTCAGGCCTAGCGTATTGGATGTCTAGGATGGTTATAGACTTATTCTATGAGTTCAACTCAGGCCTAGCGTATTGGATGTCTATAATGGTTATAGTTAAACTCTCAGTTCAAAGGCCCTGTATGGCCTATTGTCTGGTATGGCAGTACCATGTCATAGGCTTACTACTACTCTAGTCTAGTTTTTAGTTTTGCTTGCTGTGCCACATGTTTCAGTGGTCCTTCTTACAGTACTTGCTTGCTTTGCCACATGTCTTAGTGGCTTTACGATGCTTTGATTATCTTGCTTTTTGCCACATATCTCAGTGGTCTTTCATGTTCATATCAATCTGATGTTGTATGTATACTCTTATGAATTAGCTACATACACTAGCATGTTTGGAATGTTATAATTTCTTATTATATTTAGTACTTGTGTTCTTTTATACTCAGCATATTTTAATGAGATCATAATCATGTTAGGATCAAATTTATTACAGTAGTTGTAGTTACTTTTACTTTTAACTGCACCTTGCTTACTTTTGTGCATTGTATGTTATTTCACATACTTGTTGATTGCTATAAATGGATAGTTTATAGTTACCCCATTCTTATATAACTTGTTGCACCCTATAATTGCTTGCATGTTAGATTAATTAAATGTGATATCTTTAATTAATCAGTTTATTAAAAATAGCCTAAAATGCACTTAGACAATTGTCTAACTGTAACCTTTTTATTTTGTTGGCTGGGGCCCTGGCATTTGTGACACTAACAAATATCAGATTCAGACTTGTTCAGGCGCAGTGCTGCAGGAGAGGAGCCAGTTCAGGAGGAGGATTGTTCTGCAGTCTAGATAGACTCTTTGCATTTTCTTTCAGTGAGATTGAGAGACTTTTATATTTTCATTTAATTCAGTTTGTAATAATTAAATTCTAGATGTATTTTACTTTTCTGCACTTGTGAGGAGTTACTGCTTTGTGCATTTCCCTTCTAATATGTTGTGCTTATGGATGTTATTATACACTTTTATGCTTCCGTCACTTTAATATACATATGTATTGATGGATGTTTATAGTATTTAGGTGACAAGTCCTGAGCTTAAGGCAAGTTGGGTTTTACCTGACCTAACTTAAGTTTGGGATTTTCCATAGATAGAGCACTGTACTTCCAACTGTCAGTACGGGGGGCCCCACATCTACCCACTTAGAAACATACTCAACAGCAATAAGAATATACATATTAGTTTGGGATAAAGGAAAAGGCCCAAGAAATCAATTCCCCAAATGTCAAATAACTCCACCTCAAAGATCCCATTTAAGTGAATCTTGTCCCTTTTGCTCAGGTTTCCAGTTCTTTGGCATTTATCATAACTTTTAACATACTCAGCAGAATTTTTGAACAAATGCGGCCAAAAGAACCTAGATTGCAGCTCCTTAGCAGCAGTTCAATCAATTCCATGGTGCCCTCCGTAAGGGGATGTTTGATAATGGTTGAGGATGTCTCCTCCTGCAATATAATTTGCAAAGTCAGCAAACCATGGAGGTTTTGTCGATGCAATAGCGTACAGCTTCTCATCGGGGAACAACTCATTAATATCAGTCAAATCATCATTTCCCTGGTGGGTCAATCTATATAGGTGGTTAGCTAACACATTCTTGCTCCCCTTTTTATCCTGTATTTCAAGATCAAATTCTTGCAAGAGCAGCACCCAATGAATCAAGTGAGGTTTTGCTTCTTTCTTTTGAAGGAGATATTTAATGGCAGCATGATCAGTGTAAGCAATAGTTTTTGACCCAATGAGATATGACCTGAATTTAGTGAATGCAAATATGATGGCCAGAAGCTCTTTCTCCGTGGTGGCATAGTTTCTTTTAGCATCATCCAGGAGCTTGCTAGCATAGTAAATTGAATAGCAAGTTTGTTCCTTTCGCTGCCCAAGGACTACACCAACTGTAAGGTCACTTGCATCGCACATAACTGCAAAAGGAATATCCTAATTTGGGGTAGAAATTATGGGAGCAGAGATCAAGGCAATTTTAATAGCATTGAGACCTTTAAAGCATTTTTCATCAAATTTGAATTCGACATCCTTTCCTAGTAGTCTACACAGCGGCAAGCTTATATTGGAAAAGTCCTTGATGAACCTTCTGTAAAATCCTGCATACCCAAGGAAACTTTAATTCTTCTTACATTAATAGGAGGGGAGAGTTTTTCAATTATATCAACCTTAACCTTATCAAATTCTGTTCCCTTCCTAGAGATCAAATGACCAAGGACAATACCCACATCAACTTTGAAATGATATTTTTCCCAATTCAAGATCAAGTTCATTTCTTCACACCTATTTAGAACCTTGCTCAAGTTGGCAAGGAAATGGTCAAAAAATCTTTTAATAATAGAGAAGTCATCCATAAAGATTTCTAAAAGTTCTCCTATCATGTCTGAGAAAATAGCCATCATACAGTGTTAGAAAGTGGCTGGAGCATTACATGACCCAAAGGGCATCCTCCTAAAGGCAAATGTCCCAAAGGGGTAGGTGAAGATTGTTTTCTCTTAGTCTTCAGGTGCAATCAGGATTTCATTATACCCTGAATACTCATCAAGAAAATAGAAATAAGGATTCCCTGCTAATTTATCGAGCATTTTATTTATGAATGGGAGAGGGTAATGATCCTTCATAGTTGTTTTATTTAGCCTCTTGTAGTCAATGCACACTCTCCATCCGATCACTATTCTAGTGGGGATCAATTCATTATTATCATTGAGCACCACTGTAATCCCACTCTTCTTTGGGACCACATGAATAGGGCTCACCTAAGGACTGTCAGAGATGGAGAATATAATTCCAGCATCTAAGAGTTTAATAATTTCTTTGTAAACTACTTTTTATGTTAGGGTTTAAATGCCTCTGAGGTTCAATTGATGGATTAGAGTTGTCCTCCAAAAGGATACGGTGCATACATAGAGTTGGGCTAATCCCATTTAGATCAACTATATTCCATCCAATTGCTCTCTTGTGGTCTCTTAAAACCTTACATAATTGCTTCTCTTGATGCTGATTCAACAAGAAAAAAATTATTACAGGTAAGGATGTCCCTTCCCCTATATATGTATATTTTAAATGAGAGGTAGAGGTTTTAATTCTAATTCAAGAGGGACATCTATGGATGGTTGAATTTTTTTTTTCTTCCTTGATCAACTCCTCCACTGCTCCTTCATCCCTAAGGTCCTTTTCTTCCTCACTCATCTGTAACTCCTCTTCTTCCAAGTCTCCCAATATTAATGCATCTTCAATTGAACTAATTCCCCACATTCTTCATTAGTCTTAAATGGGTGCCGCATTGCATCATTTATATGAAATTTCACCTCCTCATCTCCATAACATAATCTCAATTTCCCTTTATTTACATCAATCATTGTCCTTCCGATAGCCAAAAATGGTCTTCCCAAGATGATGGGGATTTCTTGGTTTTAATCTTCCATGTCTAAGATTATGAAATCAACTGGGAAGTTGAATTTGTCAACCCTTACAAACACATTTTTGACAATTCCTAAAAGAGTTTTTACCGATCTATCAGCTAATTAGAGTAGAACATAGGTAGGCTTCAAATGATCTATTTCTAGTTTCTTGAATATGTAGAATGGCATTAGATTTATGGATGCTCCCAAATCACACAGAGCTTTTTGGAATAATTGGTTCCCAATAGCATAAGGGGTAGTAAAGCTACCTGGTTCTTTTTTCTTAATGGGAATCTTTCTCTGAAGGATTGCACTACATTCTTTTGTTAAAGCCATAGTCTTCTTCTCATCAATCATTCTTTTCTTTGATAGGATGTCCTTCATAAACTTGGCATAACTCAGCATTTGTTCTAATGCTTCAGCAAATGGAATGTTTATGTGAAGAGTTCTAAAGGTTTCTGCAAATTTGTGAAATTAGGCATCAAGTTTCTCTCTAGCCATTCGCTAAGGATAAGGGATGTTTGGGGCAATTTTAAATTGGTCATTTAGTTTATCTTTTTCTAAATCCCTTACTTCATTCTTTTCAGTCTTACTTATTACTTCTTCTTCTTGAGGTTCCTCTCTAATGGTTGTGATGGTTTTCTTAGCCTCCTTATGCACAATCGATTTCTTTATTTTACTGCTTCTTAAAGTTATAGAGTTTCCTGATTCATTCTCACACTCTCCAATGACTTTTACTAAAGCCAGTTTCTCTAATTGTCTCATGATCTCATTTAATTTTTGTTCAATTCTTTTTATTGACTCTTCTTGCTTTAAAAGAGTATGTTCATGTCGGTTTAGCGTAGCATTAGTTTTATTCATAAACTCAGTGGTGGAAGTTTTGAATTCATTAAAGGAGTACTCCATCCTTTCTCTGCTTCCACCAAGGTTCATAATAACATTGACATTTCTCAATTTACAATTTCCCTCTTGACTTGATTTTAATTGCGCACATTCTAACTTTTTATTAAGTTGAGTGATTTGATTCTGGAGTTCACGAATTTGTTGCGAGTTTTCCTCAGAGTTACATTCATTTTTAGCTATATGATCACTGCATTTTATAGGCCATTGGTAGGCATTTGTCGCCATATCTTCTAGGAGGTCATAAGCCTCCTCATGGGTTTTACTGCTAATTGAGCCTTCAATGGCTCCATCTATGAGTGTCCTTGTTGAAGTGTTCAAACTATTGTAAAAGATTTGAACTTGCATCCACAAAGGGAACCCCGGGCATCGCCATAAGCATTCCTTAAGCTGATCCCAGCCATCATACATTGTCTCACCTTCAAACTGATTGAAATTGGTTATCTCAATTCTCAGACAAGCAGTCTTCACCGAAGGGAAATATTTGGCTAGAAATTTCCTAGCCAAATCATCCCAAGTACAGATAGAATCGCTTGGGAGAGAGCTGAGCCAACTCTTAACTCTATCTCTTAAGGAGAAATGGAAAAGCCTGAGTTTAATGGCGTCTTAAGAAATGCCATTGAACCTAAAGGTATCATAAATCTCAAGGAAATTTGAGATGTGTGAGTTTGGGTCCTCAGTGGCTAACCCACCAAATTGATTATTTTGGACCTTGCTCAATGTTAAAAGTTTGATCTCAAAATTATTGTCTTCTATATTGGGCCTAACAATTGTATGGGGGATGCCACTAACAGTGGGTAAGGCATAGTCTCTAACTGCTCTACCCTGTAGTTCTTCTAAAGGCTCTCTAGGATTTGCATCAAAGTTTGCCATAACAGCTTGTTGATTATTTAAAATGGTTTGTTCTTTTCTACCTTGTAGATAGGCTCTTTCAATTTTTGGATCACAAAGATATTCATTACAGTTTCTCCTACTCATGCAAATCAGAAATTAAGCTATCAAGAATAAGTATAGCAATAATGTTTAAGAAGTTCAGCAAATGAAGGAAAAGTAAAATAGTCAGTCTAAGTTATAAATTAGTACATAAAAAAATATAAGAATAATATAAAACTATATGCAAAGAGATTTGCTTAAATCAATATATACTAGTAGATTATCCTTAATACAAAATAATTACCATTCCTCGGCAATGGCGCTAAAAACTTGACAGACTGTACAATACACGTCTGCACTTATTGCAAGTGTACGTGGTCTGAAGTAATAATTTGAAAGGTAAGTTCCGAGATTTATCGTCCTTAGGGAATGGTGTGTTTTGTTACTAAGGTATATCTATATTCAATAATGCTTAAATGGTATGATTTTAACTTGATTGGTTTCGTTAACAAAGCAAAAATTCTGATTTAAGAAACTATTTAAATTAAAGAGGAGAGTTGGGTTTCTTCCATGTGAAATGATAGGGACTCATGTTAAATTACTTCTCAAGCACTTTTTATATTTTTATTATGCCAATTAATCAAGTGCACATTATAATCCTTAAAGTTGTCCTCTAAGTCTTACAAGTTTAAATCTTGTGCACAAGATGAACACACTAGGGTTCTAATTCTGCACTAAAATTCCCATGAGAACATAATTAGAGTATCATAGTTTTCCTACATCTAGGTTGTCAAGATAGTAATTTTAATTAGGCAATCTCACAAGCATTGATTCCACTAATGATCATCTCGCACGTCATTCACTGTTCAGATAAGGGAGTGATTTCATAGGGCTCCATGGACTATGTCACATAGCCCATGAGCTCTCAATGAATCCTCTTCCTCCTTCCACATATGCTGGGCAACAGAGCTCAATTAGTGGATCTTAGCTTACACGCTTTGACCACTTGATTGAGCTTAGAACACGATGCAGTAGGATCAAGAACTTCTCATATAGTTCTAAGCACTAAGCACGCATGTCCATCTCTAAACTAAGTCGTGAACTATGGAGCACAAGACATTAATTTTGATGTTCATATTTATGATTATATTATCTTAACATAATTTTTTCATTCAGTCCACAGCATGATTTTTGAGTGATTTCATTAAGTCATTCAAACACAGATTTTTTTTATTAACTACTTGAGGAAGTTCTCCAACATTCATTAAGTCCTTTACATTTCACATTAGATTTAGCCCAACCCTGCCCAAGGGGGTTTAGCATTCCATTATAGCTGAGATAAAAATAAAAACATGCAAGGATAAAGACCATTCATGATCCACTAAAAAGAAATCAAAAGAAAAATTAAAAGTTTACTAAGAATAGCCCTTAATGGGGTTCTCTGGATCTTCTCTCTTCCTTTCCTTTAGCTCCCTGGTGCAGCTTTTACTACCTTCTTCTCTAGCAATGGTTTCTTCAACCTCCCTTGGAGAGGTCTCCTTCTTCTTCTATGCAGCCCCTAAAAATCTGGAATTTTGGAGTTAAAATGGGAACCCTTCTCTTGCGAAGATAAGCTGCATTTATAGAGGAGTCATTCTCCTTTCTTTGATTACAAATTCTAATTTTTTCCCTCCATATTTCTATTGTCATGAGTGCACACCCCACTTGATACATGAAATGTTATCTCCTTTTGCATTTTTAAATCTTATAATCCTTTTAAAATCTTCCTTTTTCTCTAAAAAAATAGTTTGTTGCAGAAGATATGTAAGCTGTGAGACAAGTTGCTAGCTGGGGGTCTTGTCCCAGCACTAATTAATGCCCTGAAGAGACAAAAAATACGGCGCCCGCTGTAGCGCGCTGCAGCATGCTACAACAGTTTAAGTTCAAAACTTCATCTGAGGTGGCGCACTGTAGTGTCTTTATCTTTCAAACTTGATCAATGATAGCGCACTGTACCGAGCCAAGTTTGAAAGTTTACTCATTGTAGCATTGGAGCGCACTGTGGCGCGCTGTAGCAGATTGGTTTCAAAGTTTGAGTCTGCTGAGCCTATAAGGCTTCATCCGCAGTAGCGCGCTGTGGCACACTGTAGTGAATAAAAATCAAAAACTTACACGTGGTAGAGCACTGTAGCTATTTAAGTTAGTAACATCTTCTATTATGACGTGCTGCATCGATGTAAGTTCGATTCTTCCTCCGGGGTAGCGCGCTATGGCGTGCTGTGGCACACTGTAGCAAAATCTCTCCAGGCCTTAGAAATCCCCTTAGATTAGTACTTTTTGCTTTCCAGTAGCCAGAGCGCGTTGTGGCGCGCTGCAGCGGTTTTCACCTAGAAATTTGTAGAAATGCTTCAGATTCTCCCAAATTTGTTGTGCCCTCATTTTTCCTAAAAATGAATAGAATTTTACCAAAGTGGGCTGTTCTAATATGGACTTTGAATGAGATTGTCCTTTAACTATGGTATAAATTATGGATTCATCAAATTTTCTATAATAACTAACTAATCCCAAAAAGCTTCATATATCAGTCACTGACTTGGGCTATACCCAATCTTGGATGGAACTAACATTCTTTTGATCTACACGAATTCCTTGGGCATTAACTACATGACCCAATAATGTTATAGAATTTAACCAAAATGCACAGTCAAGGATTTGACATACAACTGATGAGCATGCAATGATTCCAACACTGCTTTAAAATGATCTTCATAATCTCTAAGAGTTCAGGAGTAGATGAGAATGTTGTTGATGAATATGATGACGAAGTTGTCCAGATAAGGCTTAATGACTCACTACATCAAGTTTATAAAAATTTATGGTGCATTAATGAGTCTGAAAGACATTACAAGAAATTCATAATGACCATAGTGAGTGCAACAAGTTGGCATCTCGCCATCAGAATCTCTTACTCGCAACTGCTGATACCCTGAATTTAGATCAATCTTAGAGAATATGATAGCACTAGAAAACTGATCGAATAAATCATCAATTCTAGGCAATGGGTATTTATTCTTAATAGTTATTTTATTTATCTCTCGATAATCAATGCACATACGCATAGATCCATCTTTCTTCTTAACAAACAGAATGGGCGCTCCCCAAGGAGACATACTAGGTTTAATGAAACCCTTATTTAAAAGCTCTTGTAATTGCTTGTTAAGCTCTTGCAATTCCTTGGGTACCATTTTATATGACGCCTTAAATATAGGCTAAGTTCCATGAATTAACTCAATAGAAAGTCATACTTCTCTTGCTAGAGGTACACCTGGAAAATCTTCAGAGAATACATTGACAATATCACTCACTACTTTACATACAACTAGAGGAATGCTCTCTTAACTTCACCCATCATGGTGACAAGAAAGGCATCACAACCCTAACTGATCAACTTCTTGGCTTTAATGGAATTGATTAGAGATGCTTGGGTGCTAATCTTTTCTATGAAAGTTTCAGGCTTGCTAAGGGAATGAAGCATGAATTTCTTCTTTTGGTAATCGATAATTATGTCAGGACTACTAAGCCAATTTATTCCAAGAATATTGTCAAAGTTGGCTAGAGGTACAACAATTAACTTGGAGTTAAATGCTTGATTGATTAACAGAACCTTAACATTACAAAACTTGTAAACAGTGAGTTGGGCTCCGGAAAGAAGTCCAACATTTATTGACTTGGCTAACTTATATGTAGGCAGATTAAAGATCTTAACAAATATTCAGAGATAAAAGAATAACTGAACCCAGTGTTGAATAACACATTATAGGGTTTGTCAATAAAATAGAGTGTTCATAAAATTATTTAATTGACTGCATTAACTAATTACAAGAACAAAGATGCAGGAACATGAATAATTTTACAAGAGAAGAGGGGTTCTAAAACATGTACCTAAAACCTCATTATTATCCTCTGCAGCTTTAAGAGGAGTTAATGCATACACACGAGCAGGACTGACAATTATTGACCTGCTTCTTGAAGTTGTTCTGGTTCTGAAATCTTGGAGCTGTAGCTTGCTCCCTTGCTGGTCCAGGAGCTTCAGCTAAAGGAGGCAGCATTATTTCCATCTTGGACCTCATTTGTTCAAACGAATAGCATGAAAGACTTGGTTTCACTGAGAATGGATAATGTGAATACCATCCACTGTTTCCTACTGAGCACAGTTGCAAAATATATGGCCCTGATGACTACAAGTGAAGCACCGATGGCCAAAGTGATAACACTTGCCATAAGGGTGGGGTGGGTCTGTTGTGACCTTGAATAGGTTTGAAAGGTTGGGCAACTTTGATTTGATAGACTTTAGCTTGCTAAGGCCTGCGCTTTTTGAACACCTCATGACATTTTGACACTACATGAATCTTTCTCTTCAGATCTCTTTTAGACTAGCAGTGTTCCACCACACTTGCAGTCTCGACTAACTGGGAAAAGTCAGTGAGATGCAATAGAACTACGTGATCCTTAATGGAATCTCACATACCATTTTGGAAATGATGGCATCGTGCAGCTTCAGATCTAATGAGGTCAGGAGCAACGCGAGTCAATCTTCTGAAATCCATCTCATATTCCGAGATGGGATGACTACCTTGCTTAATTTTTGGTAGATTATCTTCAATGATATTCTGAGCCGATAGAGGAATGAACTTTATCTTAACCACATTCACAAATGTATCCCAAGGAATGTATTCAATGTCATAGTCAATAAAATGGGTGTTCTAAATATTGTCCCACAAATACTCTGCCTCTTCATGAAATAGGTGAGTTGTAAGGTGGATTGCCTCTGAGTTGGGATACTTGATGCATATAAGATTCTTCTCTACCATCTTTAGCCAACTGGCTATATCCATAGGAGAAAGGTTCCAGCTAAAAGTTGAAGGTCTTAACCTTAGAAAGTTGTGTAAAATTTCATCTACAGATGGATGAGACATGTGGAGTGCCTAAGGGGTAGGTTCCGCTGGTGCAACATTGTTGGTCGTAGTAAAAGGAGGATTACAATCAAAATCTAGATTGCCAGTGCTTGCTGAGTATGATTCTCGAGCATTGCAGCTACCGTGCTTCTCAGAGAAGTGACTTTGTTGGAGGTACTACTAGAAGCCACAATAGTTTTGATGGGAGTAGTCATAGGTGGTGATTTTAGATTCATCTTATTGTGGCAAGATGAATCACAACTTTAGAGTGAGCAGATAATATGATGAGATTTGGCATTCTATAAAAATCACAGAAATCTCTTTTATTCATTTAAAAGTGAAGGTTACATTGATGATAAGATGAAAAGATAAAACATATAGATACTAAAGCACTATAGAAGAGATACAATCATTCTTTACAAGTTTGACTAAGATGGACACTAAGTATATCCAATGAATATTGCAGAAAAGGCAAAACAAAAATTAGGAAAGGTGACAGCATGACGCTTCCTCCTGCACTTCCTCTTTAGCTTCCAAATGGTGTGATCCACCAATCTTCGGCCACATCATGCAGAAGAAATTTCACAAGCTCAAGGCGGATAAGATCTGGGCATTCTATAAATCCTAGAGCTATATCCACTTGATTCAACCATTATTTAGCTATGATCGTAAAGTAAAGTCCTCTAAAAATAGGGTTAACAAAGTAGTTTGTTGAGTACTAGAGCGCCCTTGGCCAATACTCCTTCTACAATCCTGCCACCACTTTGACCATGCTGAAAGTTAAAGTTCCAATTAGCTTCAAACCTTGCAGTGTAGTAGCTCAAATCTGACATTCCAAACTCCATTCTCTCCTAGAAAATTTTATAAAAGTCTTAAGTTATCTTAGGAATGTTTTAAATGCTATGGGCGAATATTTCCAATTTATACTTTTATATTGAGTTCCTTGAGAGTATGGAGCTATGGATGTTATGTTTGATGATTATATTGCAAAAGAATGATCCATTTGGTACATAAAAATGCAAATTCCAATCTGGAACCTTATGGGGTTCTCTGATACCAACTATGGAGCCCTGTCCCTACCGTGGTCATATTAATACTAATATTAACATGATTACGATAGAGCAATCACCGTGTGACAAATTCCCAACTATAGTTGAGTTAAGTTTTCTACCTAACAAATCGATAATTTTGCAAAATATGCCACCAGTAACTGTATTTCTTTCATCAACTTATTCAAAATAGAATAAAGTGCAGAATCAAAACATGTATAACATCTATTCCCATAATACAAAAGGAAATAACTGTAGCTCAACTCAGCATAAAAGTGCAGAAAAGTAAAGGCATCCATAACATTAATTATTACAATACAAAATTTAAAGTTTAATGGAAGAAAAGGCACACTTGTCCTCATAAGAAAGAAACAAATATAATTAAGCCTAAGTAACAATAGGAAGGTCCTCCTCCTGGCCAAGCTCTTCACTAGAAGCTACCTCCATGAACAACTCTGAATATGACATTATCAGTATCACAATGCAGGGCCCTAGCCAAAAAAAGAAAAACTTACATTAGACAATTATCTAAGTATATTTTAAGCTGATTTAATGAAATCAACATATTTTAAGATATCACATTTATTGATATTAAGCAATTTTAGAGGTGCAACAAGCAGCAAAGGAAATAAGATAGTTATAAATAAAACATTTATAATTAAACAAAATCAGTATGTAAAGAACATACCTTAACATGAAGCTGCAACAAGGTTAGACAAAAAATATAAATATAATGACAACTATCAATACTACTCAAAGTAATTCTCATCCTCACATGTGTATGAGTCATGAATACATGCAGATTTATAGTAAAACAAACAGAACAGAAGCATATAAAAATGAAAAAGCATCTAATATAGCTAGCATCCTAGCATGCATAAGTAAATAAGTACTGTGCAGAACTTAACTAAACTGTAAAATTGTACATAAAATAAAAAAGTAACCATATAAAATGTAATAATAGAAAACTGACTAATAAAGCCACCAAAACTGAACTGAAACTAAACTGAAATTGAGCTTAAATTGAATTGAAATTGAAATTATAGATGTGCCTAAGCTAGTACTATTATAACAGAAATTGGCTAAATGAAGCCACTGAACAGAAAGTCCTACATGTATCATTATAGCTAACCGCAGATCTAGACCCATCCGAACTATAGAATCAGACATGTGTCATTCTAACCAACCACAAAACTAAACCCAGTCAATTCTATTACAAAATAACTGAACTATAGAGGCAGACTAGATAGAACATACTCTTCTAAATTGATATCTGAAGGACTAAATGTACTCATTTAAAGTTAAATAATATTTATGCATTTCAAAACTAGCATAGGATACTCATCAAATATCCTATGTTCAACTGATATATCCAAGATAGGAGACTGAAATACACAATATGCAAATTAATAAAGTCAAAGTAAGCAAGAGTCTACTAAAACACTATTATATTTGTTGTTATCTAATTAAATTCATTCTATCTATTCTGAGAGAATACAAGCTTAGGATCTTCAATATCCAATTATTAAGTAAAATCCCAGATTCATGGCCTTAAAGATTAAACATTAAAATTTATCAAGTTCTAATTCATAATCAGAAGTGTTGACTACAAAAGTTTAATAATTAATCAATGGCTTATTTAATGTGTTTTAATAACCCATACCCAATCTGGATCAAGAAAATCAAGATTCAGGGATTTAGAGTTAAACTTCAATTTGGGATTTAAGCTCTAAATCCAAGGTACTAACATTTAAGGTTCTAAGGTTTCACACAAAGCCTCACTCTAAAGATAGACAATTGTAAGGATTAAAGGACTAAAGAAGATGGCAATATCCTAATTCAAAAAAACTAAAGTCCAAAATCATAAGACAAAATAATCAAGCTAAGACTTATAAAACCAAGAGCTAGATCCAATCTATTGAATAACTTTATTATTCAATAGAGTGAATTACTTAACCCACTAAGAAGTGAAATAAAGAAATAAAGAACTTATGAAATTTCCTAAAGAATCTTAAGAATTAAGGTTACTAGTTTTAAGAAGGCTAAGCTACTAAAATCAAGTTTTTAGTAGGTCAACCACTCAATAAAACTAAGCTACTAAAATCTAAAATTTTAGGATTTGGGTTAAGTACTTATGATATTAACTAGGGCTGGACTTAAGAATTTACTTAGATTGCAGACTTAAGAAAACAATCATTAGGATCATTCTTAATATTAGTGAAGTTGATTATTAAGCACTAAAATCATTGAAGATCTAAGACCTACCTTAAGAGTGTTAATGATTCCTTAAGTAAGCTTTAGGAAGAGATTAGGGTTTAACATTTAGGATTTATTTTTCATTTCTAAAAGCTTATGATATGATCCTAACACATTATCTTGCTAATTTTATGCATTTAATTAGACCAATAGGGTTTAAGGGCACTTAAACCAACTTTTGGCCATAATGACAAAAATGCCCCTCCTTAAGGGTAAAATTAAGGTTTAAAAATTTAGAGTTCTAAATTGATTCTATATATTTATAATAGGTTCATTACTATCTAATGAAAGAATTAACACCTTAATTAACAAGTTTGCACTTAGGATAAACCTAATAAACACTAATCCATTTTCAAGGTTAAGAGAAGTGATTAATAAAATTAGACAATTAATATAATATTTAAATTCACAAATGAGTTCTACAAGGCATGAAGAGATGATTGATATAAATATTTCATAGATCGGAGCTTAATTAAATTAATTAGGCCTTAATCAAAAATTAGGATGATTAAGAGCTGATTAGTAATTTTACAAATCCTAAAATATTTTTAATGTAATAATTAGGCTCTCCTCTATCATATGAATATTTAGAGACCTTAATCATGCAATTTGGTCAACAATAAAGATTAATATTCCCTAATTAAGATTTTAGAGTAATTAGGTTAAATTAAAATTTCTAATTACAGAAACCATAACTATATTTTAGATTAAGATTCTTTGCATTTTTCTAATGAAAATGGTATATTGGATCATACATTTGGATTTAAATTGAGTGAATTATTTCATTAATTTCCTTTAAATGCTTTTAATTAAATGATCTATGATTCTTAATTTATGAATTAATTTCCTTGAGAAAATTAATTCAAAATTTCGGCTGATTATTCCAGCCCGACACTAAAAGGCACGAGTTAGGGTCTGATTCGGCCCATTACTTCTCGCTTTCTTCCTCTGCCTTTTCCCCAATATCCAGCTCTAGGGTTCCCTTCCAGAGCTGAATTCTATGTCACCAAGCCAAACCACACCTTGACTTTGATCACTACAGGCTCCCTGATCTCAGACGCATCAACTGAGCTAAGAAGCCCTTCGCTTGATGGCAGGAGATGCCGGGAACATACTCGACTAAACCTTACTTTCAGGGTTTACTATGGAGCTGGAATACTCCCCACAAAGGCATTTACAAGGTTGGGGATTGATCCCTACACCGTCAAGAAGCTGAGGTGGATCAAAGCCCCAAGGACACTTAGCACGAGAGGCAACTAGTGGGTGGAACCTTTCTCAAGCTAAGCAGTGAGCTGCATCAAAACTCGATCGATCGATACGATCGATTGGGGCTATCTCAAGCTCCAAGGACAAACACTTTTAGCTTGGGTAACCACAGGGATGTAATCATGAAGCTAATTGAGCTGTGAGCAAGCCCCGATTTTCAGTGAAGTGTTTTTTCTTTCATTAGTAATTATCCCTCGTTCAGATAGCAAATCCTTACTATTTGGATTAGCTAAACCACCCCATTAACTTTGCACAGATGGCCTAAGAAACTAGGAAGGGAAGTGCAATCACAGAACTACACAATGTGCTTTATTTGACGTCGAGTCCACACAACTTGACGCAGTAGAAGGCAATAAATGTATTGGCTAGGAACAGATTCAGCAGGGGTTCTAAGATTGCCAGAAGCATCCTCAAGCTCAATGCAAGCCCCAAGCATCTTGAACACCAAGGCACACCCACTGTTTACCAAAAAGTGGGTCAGATTCATTGGGAAGAATGCAGAAGCTCGGTGAGGATGAAGAGAGAAAAATGAGGGAATCAGAGTGAGAAAAGAAGCTCACTGTGAAGGTATAAGACTATTTATAGCCCACAGGAATGGAGAAGAGCATCGCCAAGGATTGAGTCCATGGCTTTGGCTTGGGCTGAGGTCTCTCTCTTAGACCTCCACAATTGGAGCTGCCCAGGCCTCATGACCACCGAGAGTTGTCCTGCTCAAAATTGAAGGATCCTAACAACCTGGTGGACATGGCAGAGGGAGTGGAGGATAGCATGATAGCAGTTTGTACGAAGGATCCCTTGCAGTCGGAGTGAGAAGTAGAGGAAGACAATTCATAGTTACGAGAGTGCTTAGGACCGTCTGATGGATCAAAGGGATGGTGCTATGGCTGTGATGTAATCCATCCTAATGACTAACTGCAGGCATGAGAATAGTTTTGGGGTCATGAATTTGATCCGACAACTGATGAGGGACCCGGTCGAATAAAATACACCACCATTGGATCTAGGGCATGGAAAAGGAGCAAATAATCTAGATGGCTTCTACAATTTAGATTAGCCAATTGTTTGATAGGGTAGATTTGCAATTAAGGAAAGATGTTAACCCTAATTTTCAATTTCCCCTTTAATTAAAATAAGCCTAAATATGACTAAAGAATCTCCAAAAATTCTCAAAATTTCACCTTTAGCTAATTTGGGGGTAAGGAATTCAAAAATGCAATCATATTTTGGTTTGGAGATCAAATTAATTCAGCTAATTATCAGGATCCTTAAATTGGCAAAATAGCCATTTTGCTCTAATGAGCTCTGATTGATCCCAAAATTTTAGGGTTTGGTTTAATTGGCTATTTGAGACTTATGGAATGGTAATTAGTGATTGGTTTTGCTTTGATTTAGCAGAGTAACAACCTTGGATTATTACATTTATAATTAAAGTAGAAATTGGGCACAATATTGTTAATGTAAAAGTGATGCAACTTGATCTTCTCTCTTTTCTATAGAGTTCAAGGATTTAGAATAAAGCAAATAATTAGCATAATATGAAATGGGCCATAATATAAATGTTAACATAAGAGTGATGTGCATTAATCTTCTCTCTGTGTATGAGCGTTTAAGAATTAGCACTAAGCAAATAACTAGCATAATATAAAAGATGTCAAATAAGTGGCTATTTAATAATGTGCTAAGTAATAATGAAACATTCTAAGTAATTGAAGAATATTTATGATTACTCATCTTATTCAAAGTTATAAAAAGGTTTAGATTTCAATAAAACTAATCAAAAGTATCAAGAGCATGTAATAATAATCACATTTTATCATTCTTTAAGTGATTGTATAATACTTTGATTTTGATGATTTATAATGCCTTGATAAAACTACTAAGCGGGTTTGTTCATACTTGTACTAATTTCTTATTATGTTGACCCTCCTTACAAATCATTCACTTTTTCCTTAGCACCCTGTTGGACCATCATTGATCCTATAATTAGTACACATTTTAGTTAAACACCCAAGTGTCATAGCCTTGGTTTGCCTTGTCTTTTTATTGGGCTTACCAACACTTATGGATTGAACTCATGTACACTCAAGGTGATTAGGTTAGCCCATATGTGGGCATTCCCATTTTTTTAATGATGATTTCCACTAAAAGACAAGATAAAGTTAATAAGGATGGGTTCATCCTGCCTATGAAATGAATATTAAATACTTATCATGGTCTTGAGTCTATTGAATTCACTTAGCCCATGGATTGGCTCAAGTTAACCCAAAATAGTTCAAGGGATTTTCTAAAGCATTTAAAACATAATAAGTTACCAATCCAAGGTGAACTAATGGTGAGCCAAGCCCATCCGTGGAACCATCATTTGGTGTTCACCTTACCTTAGAATTGAAAATGTTAATCACAATGGTACCCTTTATCTAAGCTCACGTAGATTAAATTAGGTTTCAATTAAAGGTGATATAAGAAATTATTTAAGGTTGCTCTCTCTAATTTTCTTAATATTGCTAAAGCACTTTAGGATTGATATTCTAGTTTAACCCAAATTTTCTTATACAACAAGTTCTAATGCACTTTAGAACTTATTTCCATCTATTTTTGTGTCAAACATTGTTAGACATAGCCATGGAAGTTGGGTTATTGGATGTCAAATGTTGTGTATAGTTTTTGGAAGTGAACCTCCATCATTTGTCACTAATCCCAATAATAAATTTAACTTTTCCTTGGGTGATAGTGTTAGAACTTAATTGGCACAAATAAAACATCAGTGGTGAAAAATTGAAGGATTTTGGTTTTTGAAGAAAGTCAAAACTTGGTGTATCTACTGTAATAGACCAAATTCTTAAGTACTAAGGTATTCATTGCTTTATCCTTACAAGTCTCATGGTTTTTTTCTCATAATATAACTTTCTTGTAGGTTACCAATCCTAAGAGTGCTTCCACACTAGTACACTTAACTTTAGAATTGTTATGAGGAGCTCCACTATTATCTAAGAAGATGCCTTGATATTTGAGAGTTCAACTTAATTGTTATTAATGGAGTCTTATAGTCTCCCCAACTTAAATAGCTAACATCCCATCATTATCCATATGCAAATCCAAGAATTATCTATCGGATAGATAGGACTAGAGGTGGCCCCTACATACTCAAGAGGTACCCCCAATCATGTAGCATCTTAACCCATCATGGTTCAAGAGGTCGCTCACATTAAGTGGTACTTTACTCTTCTTAACACTTAACTCTTATATAACACCTAATTGCTTGCTTTGATACCATTTGTAATAGCCTAAACTCTTAAGCACTAAGGTATTGTTCATTTTGGACTTAGAAGTATCATTGTTTTGTCCTCATAAGATAAATTTCTAATACATTACCCATCATAAGACTGCTCCCACATGAGCATGCATCACTTTGGAGTTCATATCAGGAACTTTACGAATATTTAAAAATACTCCTAGATATTTACAAGTTCAGCTTAAATCTACTTAAAGGTCTCACGTATACGATGTATCAAGTGGTGGTTATTATAGCTTTGTTCTCCTATTGGATTAGCCAAGTGAAATGAACATAAATTTGTAAGTTCAAGGACTTATATCTAGATTCCCTAAGCAGTCTATCAATTGGGCTTCAAGACTAGTTTGTTGAGAAAGACGATATTGTAGCATTGATCTGACAAGCTGGGTAAATCTTGGGCATATATCCACTAATATTTTGATATGATGGTCCAAGATGTAATGATATTTAAGTATCCTCAAGCCTCCATTCATTACATATCTTATATTAATGATTACAATTAACCATGTGTTTAATAATCAGATGGGTTGAATATCTACCAATCATCTAAATCTAATAAACTAGATTTCTTTCTCATTTCCTTTGACTACTTATTGACCAATTAGATCTATTGAACCAACAATTGAGACTTAACCTTCCTTTTATAATACAATGCAATTTATTCAAATTAAAATAATCATAAATCTTAAGAAATTTAAATTAATTTAATACAAAATCTGTTTCATATTTTTTTCACTTATTTTAAATCCAAAAACTATGAATTTTCCGCAAATGGTGTAATTTTTTGCGGGAAATAAATGCTTAAATAAATTTTTATAATCGTACCACTAATATTTTATTTTAATTTTTAATGCTTAAATATTCAATAATTAATTTGCAAGATTCTTTGATCCAAATGGTCTCAAATTTGGATCATAGGTTTCCTATGAAATTTTTGATGGAATGGTGTGATCCTCAAAATATTCTTGTCACTCATTTGAGAGTTATTTCAAAATTTAATAAAATTTAATAAATGAAAATTAAGTTAATTTAATTAAGTTTAATAAGCTTGGATTATTACAATTGGTCGCTAGATGAGTAACCTAAGTGACATAGTACATAGACATACAAGGAGAGATTATTTGCAAGGCTAGGTGATATCTTGAAGAGAAGATTCATCTCCAAAGTACAATTGAATATTAAAATAAAGTTCAACTCACAAGAAAGGGTATGTAATCAAAAGCTCAATTGAAAATCTAGCAATTTATGGGCTCAAGAGAACATTGTATGTTCCCAAGTGATGTTATGACTTTAAGAAGTTGTCCAAGAATTGTGGGCATCGATTAGTAAGATCCCTAATCACTTGGATAAAGGTTCTTATCATTGAAAAAGAAAAAACAACAAGTGCAAAGCAATTGAATCTCTTATGTCTTGCCCAATTTTGAGTTGTCATAGCTTAAAAAATAAATTGGGGGACATTCGGTTACTAAAGATGAAGTTGTTCCAATGAAGAAAGTATCATGGGACCATACACGAATTAAAGCTAAAATTTTTCATTCATAGAGCTATGTGGCATGAGCTATTGATCTTCTTACACTTCCAAATGGCAATTAATGGGGATAATAAGGTGGTTAAAAATTATTATTGATTTTTTGTTTTCTTATTACTTATTATAATTATGAAGGCTTCAAAATGTGTCAAAACATAATGAAGAATTTTTGCAAGCTATTTTACATTTTCCCTTACACTAAAGCAACTTGTTTGAGCTTTTATAATCCTATTCCTATTCTAGTTTAAGTTTTCAGGGTTAAGCCATTAATAAACTTATGTAGGCTGAGAACAAATCACCATTCTAAGTATATGAGTATATTGATGATGATGAAGATGATGATGATGATGATGATAAAATTAAGATGGTGATTCCAATGATGTTACCTAAATTCTAACATATGGCTCCTAAGTACATTCTTCTGACTTCACCTTGTGATTTTCATATATTTCTATTATGAACATACCCTCACCCCACCCTATACTTCTACCTACTGACATTTCTAGACCCTTTATTAAGCAGTATCATAGTTTGATCATTCTTTATCCCATCATAGCTATGGATACTCTTCAAGAAAAAATTTGTGTTGTATATTTGGATTTGACCATTATGATTAACTTGTTTGATGCTTTGTTACAAATTGGAGCCAACTTTGCATTTTTTATATTGTTTGTTGCATACTCATTTTACAAATTTTTGTTCTTTTATTGTACTCTTCCTTATCCCTTTTTTGTTTATCACAAAGGGAGGACAGCCTTGATGATTTTTAATTTTACATTGAGAAAAAGAATACAAAATGTATTAATAAATCAAAATGTGTACATGCATTAATAATATCAGCTAATATATAAAATCTACTAATACATATCTAAGCATATATTGAATTAATACCAAGAAAAACATTTAAAGTCAACATTATTTTATCAATTTTTAAACTTCTTGATCATAGATTTTGTGAAAATAATAATTAAGTGTTGTAATCAACAAAAATGTGGAGAATGATAACTCTAGGAGAACAAACTAAAACATTTGAGTAATTTGACATGTAAAGGTGACAAAGATGAGTACTACGCTAAACCCCTTAATGAACTGCATATTAAACCCAACTCTCCCTACTTCTTCAGCTAGTGATTTCTAATTAAAGAACTTTGCTTATTAATCTGGAATCAAAATCACAACTTATCCTTTGTCCAAACAGCATTGAAAACAAATATACTTTAATAACTAAACACCCCATTCTTAGTGAACAATAAATTACCGGGATTTCATAATCCCTTATTACTTCAAACCACGTCCACTTGCATGTGAGTGAAGACGTTTATATACTGTCTATCAGTGATGTTATACTAGTTTGGCGCTTGAGCGTGCTTGAGAATTCCTAAGCGCACGGGCTTCAGCCATACTAGCGCCTGAGTGCGCTTGAGAGCACAAGCTTTTACCACTACTACGCTTGAAAGTGCTTGAGCTCCTAAGCATTTGAGTGCTACTCTGATGTTGTAATAAGGCTCTTAGGTGTACCTTGCTCCCAGTTACCCTTTTGATGCCTCACATAGTAGAAATCATTCAAATGATATTGATTACCTACAAAACACAAATAGAAACAAAACATGCCAAAAAAAATTAAAAGCATTTTATTCTAATAAAAATCTGCACAAAATAATAGGTAGATATTAGTATAATTTTAAGTCTTGTCACATCCCTACACTTAAACTCTTGCCCATCCTCGAGTAAGAAAAATTAAGGAATGTAGTCATTAATGGTTATGTTTCTATAGTAGAACTAAAAGTGCTCATATTTATCAATTTTATAAATACAAGCATTGGCTAGTAATGATCTTGTTGTGATTTGAATTTCATTTGACACATAGATTATCTATCCTTACAAAGCTTGATCTCTTAAGACTAAAAAATTGCTATCCTCAATCATTCCAAGTCATTATTTATGAGTCTATGTGACTTAGATGTGAGTATAACTTTAGTCATATGAATGGAATTTTTATAGCAAATTTCTTAGGATTTCTAAGTGTCATATGTGCATCCTTCTCATGAGTTATGAACCTTTATTAGGGAGAGATATTTTTGTTCATCCCATTATTAAGTAATGAGTGACGATTATCACTCTTTATATATATATGTGTGTGTGTGTGTGTGTGTGTGTGTGTGTGTGTGTGTGTGTGTGTGTGATCCTCTTTGGGCATGAGCTTTTATAACTCGTGAGAATTGTTTGGAGTAGAGCATCCTTTAATCCATAAGCTAGATTCACCCCATCATATCAACCTTACTCTCCCCAATACTTAATATATGTCATCATTTATATTGACAAGGGGCTTTATATTGGTTAGTTCATGAAAAGCTCAATTAATCCAACTAGTAAGATTCAAATCTAATCTACAATTAACATCCAATCACAACTTAGATCAATTCTCACTATCCTCTATTTGTAATTCATTAAAAAAAGAGAGAGCACATTCACAAACAAGTTTACACATTGCAAATTGTCATCCACTAATTTCATTAGTTAAAGTAAAAAATGTAAAATTGGAATTTTGCTTTGTGCTACAAATAAGAAATAAAAAGAATTGAAATAAAACATGAAAATAAATAAACACAACCTAGTAGTAATGGTAGAGAATATGATGATTCCCAAAGTTTGCTTGCTTCCTTGTCCTCATCCATGTTTTTTTGATAGTCGTCATAAAAGTAAGGCCATGGTTCAGTTGGAGTAACCTGCATAGGTGGGAATTGTGGAAGGATAGCTTAAAGCAAGCTCCCATGAGTCTGCCAATGATTGATGGAATTTAATAGAGCACAAAAATATTCAGTCACGTAGCACTGCTGGCTTGTTACAGACACAATGAGGTAATAAATGTGCATGTCAATTCACCTCTCTGTCCTATTGTGCAAGTTGATTTGTTGATCAAACTTTTGGTGAAGCTCTTCTTTTTATCCTCCTCGCTCAGCTGCAGTGGAGGATTCTGGTCCCCTTTCTAAGTCAGGGTGGCTCCTTGCCGATGTGGTTTTTGGAATGTTACTTTTGGTGAGGGTACACTTAGATGAAGCTGTGGTTCATTGCCAATTGACACCTTGTGCCAAGCACATTTCGGTGATTAATGAACCAAAAGGCAGTGTTGGGAAACTCCTTGGTAAAGCTTTTTAATGCTAGTAATAAACTATTTTATCTACATCAATAGGTTCAATTTTTTAAATAGCAAAATTTAATCTTGCTCTAGCCTAAGTAACATTACTAAAATGACCCGCATACATGATTTTACTTAAAATTAAAATATGCCTTACTTTAGATTTATCGAACTGGGTGAAAATGGAAAAATTGGAAGTCTCACCCTTTTAAGAAGTTCTTATGGAAGTGAGGGCATCTATTACTTCAATGGGATTAAAGTTTTTAGCCATCAATTCTTGAAAGCTACAAATTAAAATGTTGAATTTAATAGAAGGCTACAAATAGTGCGACTTTTGATCACACACAAGTATACTTGGTTTGGAGTAATATAGGGATGGTGAGTCCCAGATTTATTGCACTCAAGAATTAATGAAGGGATACTAGTTGTTCTTTAAGTTTTATCAGCATTCCTTGTCTACTGCAAATGGAACAATATTTTCATCTATGTTCTCACTTACACATAGATATATCCAAGGTTTTAGGAGAGCATGTATATCTTTCTACTCCAATAATTCTTTATTTGGTCTCACCTTATGTCTAAGCATTAAATTGCCTAATGAGCTGAACATAGAAGATAAGAAATGATAGTGCACACAAATTCTTGATCTAGACTTTTGCTTTGATCTAGGATTTTATGCTACTTATATGCCTAGTGCACTTGAATTCTTGAACAAGACTTTTGCTTCATTCTAAGTTTTAGTGTACTCTTGTGTCAAGTGCTCATAAATTCTTGATTTGAAAATTTTGCTTTGATCTAGAATTTAGTACCTCTTGACTTCATCCTTCACATGCACATACATCTTGATCGGAACCTCAGGCTTGATCTAATGTGTAGTGCTTATGAGTGCAATATTGTACCAACCAAAGATTCCGCCCATTGATCACCATTGATTTTAGTGTCTAATTTATAATTGTGAAGAAAAGATTATAATGAACACATGACAAATATTCATTCACAAAATTACACATTTCAAACTCAACATTAAATAAGAAAGGTCTAATACATAGATCTAGCCTAACCCTCCCCAAAATAGGGGTTTAGGCTACCATTACAATGAGATCTTATTGAAAGATAGAAACAGTTTCCAAAAGCATCGTGACGATTACACAAAATAATTCAAAAGAAAAGAATAAAGAAGTGAACAATATGTTACTAAAGGAACATCCATAGAGTTTCCTTTGTCTTTGCCTTCTTCTTCTTCCTTCTTTGATTCTCTAATGGCTGCTTAGGGTTCTCCTTAGTATAGGCTAGAAATTTTTCCTCTTGGAACCCAAATTTCCCTTCTATTTTCTCCTCCTTAATTCATGTTCCTTTTTTCTTGAAGTTTAGAGATTTTATTTGAATTGGGAACCATCCCAAAACCTTCCATGGAGGGCCAAGGGACGATTGCTCTCCTCCTTCGATTTGACCTTTACAAAGTTGTGCCGTCGGGCACTTGAGTTCACCTGAGAACGTAAGGTTCTATCATCTTGGTGCTTGGGGCGCACATGCTTCTTCCGATATAGGGCCTAAGCACATGATGTTTTGCCAGTCTAGAGCTTGAGCATGCCTTAGTGCCCATGCTTCTACTAGTATGGTGCTTGAGCATACCTAAGCACACTAACTTATACTAGTCTGGCTCTTGAGCATGCCTGAGTGTGCAAGCTTCTCCAAATTCTACGCTTGAGTGTGCCTGGGCGCCTAAGCTTATAAGTGCTGCTTAAGTGTTGTAATAGGGCACTCAGGTGTGCCTAAGCACCTAGCTACTTTTTTGTTACATAACATGGTAAAAATCATTCATATGCTCTTGATTATCTGCAAAACAAAAATGGAAACAAAAAACACCAAAAATAAATTAAAAGTAATCTATTTTAATAAGAAATAGCACAAAATAATAGGGTGCTTTAATATTATTTCAAAGCTTGTCAGCGATCACATGCACTTACATCTTAATCAGAACTTTTGCTTTGATCAAATGAGCAGTGCGATGTGAGCACATTTCTTCAAGGACAATGATTGTTCTTTTAGATTTTTACATAGAAAACATTTGATAAAAGAAACACATGCATTAATCACTTCACAAAATTAAGATTAGCATTCACATGGAAAAGTTTACTACATAGGTCTAGCCTAGCCCTCCTCGAAAGTAGGGGTTTAATCTGCCATTAAAAATAAATCACAAGAACATGTAATTTTTGTTCTCAAGAGTATCATGATTCTACAAAAAGATAATGCAAGAAGAAATAATAAAGGAGAATAAAGTAGAGGATTTTGAAGGAATGTCTGGAAGGGTTCTCTTCTTCTTCACCTTCTTCTTCCTCTTTCTATTTCAGTTCTCGAATGGCAACTTTAGGATTTTCTTCCTTGTGGTGGCTAACCTTTCCTCTCTTTAGAACCTTATTTCTTACCCAAATTCATCCTCCTTTATTAAGGTTTCTTTTAGCTTTTGTACTTCCTTATAAATACTCAAAGAGGCCAAGAGTCAGCACTTTTCCCTAGTGAAATAGATCATTTCTAGTTCAAAAACTTGTCAGACGTGCTAGAATGCGCTTCCTAATTCCATCTAGTTTTCTCTGGCGTCTTGGCATGCCTGAGTGCACATTCTTTTGTTAGGTTTGTGCTTGGGATGCTCCTGAGTGTGTGTATTTCTATCACCTTAGCGCTTGGATGCACCTAAGCGCGCATGCTTCTTTCTCTTCAGCGCTCAGATGTGCCATAGGATGCGTGTTTCTAACACTTCATAGCTTAGGCGCGCATGAACGAGTAATCTTTAGTCACTTTGGTGCCTGGACACGTATGAGCATGTGTATTTCTGTCACTTCAGCGCTTGGGCATGCCTAAGCACGCTGGCTTCTGTCTCTTCAATGCTCATGAGCATGTGTGTTTCTGTTAGGCTAGCACTGACGCACACTTGAGCATGTGTGTTTTTGTCATCTCGATGCTTGGGCATGCAGGAGTGCACAGAGTTCTGTTAAGGTTGCTAAGGTGATGTATTGTGCTGTTCAGGTGCGCCTAAGTGCTTGATTGATCCCTTCAATGAATATATGAGATAGAAACCATGAAAATGCCTTGATTTCATGTAGAATTAAAATGAAAGAAAAGCATACCAAAAATTGATTAAAAGTAGTATATTCTAATATGAAATAACACAATAAGATGAGGATGATTTTAGTGTAAATGTATGGCTTACAACATCACATTCATGAATCATAAGCATCTCTTAAGTATTCATTTCCCACCAAATAGCTACCAAAGGCTTTCATCTAACCCTAAGAACATTTGATATTTGTTAGGTGTTGCACATGTCCCTCCTAGGCATACCACATATCTAATAGCTAATTTCTATTGTGCTAAAATTCCCTTACCTTTTTGCATTCACTACGTATTACTTGGAAGCACCCAAGTGCCAACATCTTAGACTGTTCATCATGTATTAGTATACACAAAGCACTTGGGCACCTACCGTAACAATCCTATTTTTTTCACAAGTTAGTTGAGCTTAATTAAATCTAAATTGAGTTAATAAATTATTTTATGTAAATGAAATAGAAATGGTTGAAGTAAAATGTCCCAAATATCAATCACTTACCTAGGAAGTAATACTTTGAATTTTAGAAACTTTCAATCTATGAGTTATTTAAAATGAATTAAATGAGATAAATACTTAGATAAATTATTAAGAAATAATTTAATAACGAAACTCAAAATATTTTTAAATTTAGATTACTTATACAAAATATATTTTGAATTAATATAATTTAATATTCAATTATTTTTATAATTTAAATTTGATTAAATTCCTTTATAAAATGGAGGTTGATTCTCCATCATCAGATCCCCCTATTTGATGGTAGTGTTAGTCTAAACTACAGGCGAGATTTTAACCTTCAGATCTATATGATTCGATCTAACACCTAATGATAACAAAATCTATGGGAGGAATTTTGACCCATGTGTGAAAGAATCAAACACTGCTCTCTTCAATTAATTTGTGAGGTAGAAACGATTAAAATGCCTTGAATTCCTATAAAATCAAAATGGAAGCAAAACATACCAAAATTCAATTAAAAATAGTCTATTCTAATATAAAATAACACAATATGATGGGATGATTTTAATATAAATACATGGCTTACCACACCCTCACACTTAAACTCTCTCTAATCCTCAAGTAAGATGAATTAGAGAATGCAGTCAAAAGTGATCATATGGTTATGCTTGAACTTAAGTGCTTTCTTTTTAACATGAAATTTAATAAATATGATGAGTGACTAGGAATGATATTATTGCAGGTTTGAATTTCATTTGTTGCATGGATTTTATATCCCGGCAAAGCTTAATCTCTTGAGAATATAGATTTGCTAACCACAATTATCTCAAGCCATTATTCATGAATCTACATAACTTTGGCATGGGTTTAGGTTTAGTCATCGAATGGAAGTTTTATTGGCCATGGTTTGAGATTTTTAAGTGACATATGTGCTCTTTCTCCTAAGAGATGACCCTTATTATGGGGGTAGACATTTTTATTCATTCCCTTAACAATTTTTTATATGCAGAGTGACAACTCACTCTCTTTTTTTCTATTACTTTATATATTTTTCATGCATTTCAATCTGAGGCTTCATACTCATGAAAATTTGTTAGGATCCTAGCACCCCTTTATCTATAATCTATTTTCATTCCATAATGTCAACCTCACTCTCTCACACACTTAGGATATGTCATCATTCCTAATGGCAAGTGACTTTGTATCGGTTGTTTCATCTAAGCTCCAATTGGCCAAACTATTGGGATTTAAACCTAGTCTTTAATTGATATTCAACTAGAACTTAAATCATATCTAACTTATCCTTTATTCTAATAAGACATATTCAATACAAGGCAAAAAAAATTAATCTACAAACAAATCAAAAGTAATAAATAAATAAAATACCAAACACAACCTAATAGTAACAATAGGTGAGATGAGGGCTTTACTAATTCAATATTCTTCCTCTTCTTTGTCCATGGGTTCTTGATTTCCTTCATCACAATAAGGCCATGGATTGGTAGAGGCATCCTTCATAGGAGGAAATGGTGGGAGGATGGCTTCTTGTGGGGCCTTGTGCATCTATTATTGATTAAAATAATTAAATAAGGTGCTAAAACACTTGGAGGTGTAGCATTGTTGGTTCATCACAAAGTCTGTGATGTAGGAGAGTCATGAATCAACCCATCTTTTTAGCCTTTTATTCAGGTCTATAAATTGATCAAACTATTGGTGAAGATCCTCGATCTCTCCCCTCATCTCATCTATTGCGAATGATTCAACTTCCCTATGGGTGCTCTCAATGAAAGTTGTGGATCACTATCACAGATCTTGACACCTTGTTCCTAGCATAAATCGGTGATCAACAGACCAAATGGCATTGTTGGGAAACTCCCTGGCAGAGCATTCCATAGCTGATTAACAATTATTTTCCTCACATCAATGGGTCCTAGTTTCTAAATGGCAAAATTTATTCTGGCTCAAACTTTAGTGAAATCACTCAAATGATCAATTGGCATAATTTTACTGAGAACAAAATATGCCACCCTTTTATTTCATGTTCAAGATGGAGCTAAGGAAATTTGAATTTTCACCCTTCCAAAGGGTAGTAGTGAGGGCTTTGATTACTTCAGTGGCATTGGTGTCTTTGGCCTTAAATTCCCAAAATGCACAATGCTCCAATTTTTGCATATTATAGTGTGCAAGGATTATTGCTTTAGGCAAATCTATGACATTACCATGCACCTAAGTTGTGTGATTTTTATCCTCACTACATTAGCATAAGCCTATTGGTCTAAAGGAATACTGATTATTGTAGGATGAGAGCACAATTTTCTTTAGTTTGCCAAACACCATGTATCAAAGAATCAAGATAAGAACTAATAAATCCTCACTTTTGAATGACTTTTTTTTGGGAGGTGATCATATGGAACCTTTAGGCAACTTCATGTGAAGAAAATGACTACCATCGTAGGATTTAGGTTGGAAAAATTTCCCTATGAATTTTCACTTAGAGGCCATCGCTTGCTTGAGATTGTCAGGAGAAGATTGCAAGGGTGATTTTGGAGAGCTAGAGTTAAGGGCTTGATTGTAGTGATGGTTGCAGGTCCGACAGTTTGATTGGCCATTTGGTGCTGGAGGGCACCTGGGTGCCCTAGATTCCTTGCCTTTAGCAAAACAAGCACTTGGGCATCATGTGCTAGAGCGCACCTGAGAGATGTGGACTTAAGGTCACCTGAGCGATGGGTGATTGAGCCCACCTGAGCTCTCAGCTAAAAAAATGCCCATAAATCATCTTGATATTGATTCTTATCTCTAGCTTTTTGCACACATTTCCTCTTCTCACTTTGTGCTACTTTTATTAATCATCAAGAACAAATATCAAGACTGAAGAAAAAATACATTTATAGCTATGAACTTTGGGTTGCCTCCTAGAAGAATTAAGTTCAATGTCCTCAACTTGATGACCAAAGATTAATTATCTTAACAGCTTATCTCCATACCTTCTGCCTTTCTTTAGGGTGAGCACTAGATTGTGTTAGATTAACCTCATACATACAGTCATGATTCTTTATAAGTTAAAACTCTAGGATCCTCTCCAATCACTCTTTTCTTATCTACTTTTGAATCTTGTAGGTCATTCATTATCATTTTATTCTTTCTTTTTCTCTTCCCCTTCTTGTTTTCTTCTATTTTTATAGATGGGGTTGACTCTCCAAACTTGATGTGGTATTACTTTCATCAATTTCCTTGCTAATTTTGGATTTTTTTGCAAGCTCAAAACATAATTCATCTCTAACAACTTCCTCAATATATCTACCCTCTATTTTCTCTTGTGTCTTGGTAATTTTCCTAAATGCCTAAACACCCAAAAAATTAAATTCCTTAACTTTTTTTTGTGTATTCTCATTAGTAAAGTTCCTTTCTCTACATCAATCAAATCATGACATTTGCTAGAAATGGTCTTCAAAAAATTATAGTGATCTCATCACTCCGAACATCCATCTCGCAAACTATGAAATCCACAGGAACTAGAAAACTGCCCACCTGAACTTTCACATTTTCTATCATTCCTATTGCGATAAAAGAAAAACAATCAGTCAATTGTAGGATTAATAGAGTTTTCCTTATCTCACCTAGTTTTACCCTCTCATAGATGTGCCATGGCATCACATTTATTTGTGCTCCCAGATCACACAAAGGATTTAAGAATCTAACTCCTTCTATAGAATAAGAAATGTTGAAATTATTTACATCCTTTAATTTGGGTGGACTATGTATTCTTAAGGATGCCTCTTCATGATCATTATCAACACCTACAGATATATAAGTTTTAATCTTATTCAATTGAATCCGCGAGACTTGCTTGCTACTACTAGCTTATATATGAAATGATGTGAAGGTATTGACTTCAAAAATTTTAAGATTTGGAGTTTTTCAATGAATCATACTTTCCATTTCTATGGGGTTCACCTAAATGGAGCTTGGTAGTGCTCCAGGAGGTCTACTAGCTAGTTGCTAGAATAATTGGCCAATTTTCACTTCAATATTTCTTAAGACTACCTCGGCTCATTGAATTGGTGCTTCATGAAGTTTCATGGAAGCCTCCGTGCATTGCATAAATTGGAGAGTTTTAGCCTTAATAGCATTGAAACAATTTTTTAGGGTTGATTCACATGGCAACCCTTGAGCACTAGACTGGCCATATTAATTATGATTTTTAGATGAATTGGGTTGTTGAGCTTATGATGGGGCTACCCTTAATTGTTGTTCCAAGATAAATTGAGATAATCCCTCCATCTTTTGTCTATAAGGGTGTAAAGGGTTGTTGGAAATGCAATTTGATGTTTTGTGTGTGCCACTGCATGACTCACAATTTAATTCATGAACTACATGAACTGATAAAGCATTTAATTTTATGTTAAAAGTTGTTATTTCCTATTGAAGTTGGGTAATTGAGGGGTTCCCTACTATGCTAGGTTTCTCTTTTCTAGGATTATGTAACCTCTCTGTATGCCAATGTTATGATTTCATTATCATGTTCTCTATGAAGTTGTTTGCTTGCTCCTGCATCTTACTATTTATTTGTAATAGCCTAAACTCTTAAGAACCAAGATATTATCCACTTTGGCCTGAAAGGTATCATGATTTTGTACTCAAAAGATAACTTTCCAATAAGTCACCCATCCTGGAAGTGCTCCTATCTGAGCATGCTTACTTTGGAGTTCTTATCAAGAATTCCATATTTATCTAAAAAGATACCTTTATATTTAAGAGGTCCACTTAATACTACTTAAATAATTCATTATAATCTCCCAAACTTAAGTATTTGACATCCTTGTTAGTATCCACACACAAATCTAAGAACCATCCATTAGGTAGATAGGATTAGAGGTGGCCCCTATGTCCTTAAGAGGTACCCACAACCATGTAGCACCTTGACCATCATGGGTTGAAGAGGATGCTCATTTGAAGTGGTACTTTGCTTTGTATGGCACTTAGCTCCTTTCTGGCCCCCTATGGACTACTCTGATATCATTTGAAATAGCTTAAGCTCTTAAGAACTAAGATATTATCTGCTTTGGCCTATAAGGTCTTATGATTTTGTCCTCAGATGATAACTTTCTAATAAGTCACCTATCCTAGGAGTGCTCCCACTTAAGCCTGCATAACTTTGGAGTTCTTATCAAAAATTCTACCATTATCTGAAAAGGAATCTCAATATTTAAGTGACTCATTGCATTATTGGCTCGCCTGATGCACGTCTATTATCATTTTAGTGCTAGCATTTAATCTATTGTAAAATGTTTGCACTTTAAGTCAAAGGGGAAACCCATAGTGAGGACATATCTTAAGTAATTCCTTAAATATTTTCCAAATATCGTATAATGACTCACTATTGTACTAAACACACTAGGAGATTTCATTGATAGGCAGCCTATATTTTACAAGTGGAAAATATTTGGCCAAAAACTTTTGAGCCAACTCATTCCAAGCAGTTATAAAATCACTACATGTTCTCTTAAGGAAAAAGGAAATAGCCTATGTGTAATGGCATCATCAGTAACACAATTGTATCTAAGAATATCAAATCTCTCATAAAATTTAGAAATATGGACATTTGGATCCTTACTTGGTAACCCATAAAATTGAGTGTTTTGAACTATCTGTTAGGTGGCATGTTTGATTTCAAAGTTATTAGCTTGAATACCTGATCTGACTATATGTAATGGCCTAGTATTATATTAGGTAATTTAATCCAATACTAAGCATTATTATAATACTTAATATTGGATTAGTAAGTACTAACCCATTATTACTTTAGGCCAAGAATATAAGAGAATGAAAAATAAATGTAATAGAATACATCAAAATATATACATATCTATCAATCTAGCCATCCAAAATAAGAAAAAAAATATTCATCATAGAAAAAAAAAAAAAAACATCTAGAATATTTAAGTTATACAAATTATTTAGATGAAATGACACTCATCCTCAAGAAGAAAAACTAAATGCACTAAAATCTTCAAATTTGTTCCCATTACTCTAGTTCCACCTCAGGTCATTGTCTAGATCTCTTTCAAACTCTTGATCTATTGTATTTGGTTTTCAATATGTTTTGGCATATATAATAAAAAAAAAAATTAGTTATACTTATTAAGTCAAAGTACATTTTAGGGTTATGAATTTTTATTATTATAGAATATCACATTTATTTATTATAATTAATTATAGCAGTGCAAAAATGCAATAAATGAAAAGTACTAGAAATAAAAGAATAACTAAAATATGAAAATTTGAAAACAATAAATATACTGCAAGTATGGGTTTGTGAAATCCTATAGAAGTATCTTAGGAAAGGTAGAAAATATATGTTGAAGTGTGCATATGAAAAGAGTATAAAAATAAATATTTCCACCTGAAATCATGCTGAGTAACTATAAGAAAAAACATATAACGAATATAATAACAATAAATTGTAATGTACGAATTGAACTATAAAGTATGGAAATAAAGTATGTAAAGTAGAATCAGTCTCTAGGACTGAAGAATAGTAAGGCACAATTTGAAGATTTTATATAGTAAAAGTCATACATAATCAATGATAATGTGTTATACTGCAAATATTATTTTATTTAGCTTATTTTAATATGTTTTATGGGTATGTCTAGAATAAATGAGGAGTTAGACATGTCTGCCCAACTGTATGTAGTGGGGTCTTATATATAACTGCACACTCTCTCACTAAGATATGTGTAGTCTCTTGATCTCTTCATAGCCTGCCCTAGCTCAATAATATTTATACAGACTGATCCAACCAAAGTGAAACATCTTATTTGTCTTAATTTATGTTTTATTTATGCACAAATATCTGAATGTATGTATAAGGATCTTAGGCTCAATGCATTGCTACAATTCAAGAAAATTCAATTTTATTTATAAACTATGTACTATCCTTTGTTTCTTTATTAGCTATCTAACCTTAATGATTGGGGCTTATCAAGCCTCCAATTGAATTAAGACATTAACTAAATGTCTTAATTATATATATACCTATATATACATATATATATATATATAATGTTTTAAATATAATAATGTTTTAATAATATAAGTAGTGAATGATTTTAAATTTTAACTTAGAATCCTATTCTAAAATCTAAATACTAAACTCATATAAATCTTCCAAGTAAGCTCCTATCCTTACTAATTATGAGATCCTATTATAAGTAGATTATAAAATCTATTATTCTCTTTATCTTAAAAAGGTTTCTATTAACTTGATTTATTGAACAAGTTTTGTTACATTCTCCTACAAGTTCTCATTACTAAGGCTTAAGGAGGGATGAGATTTACTCTAGATTTATCTAAGTCTTGATTACTCTTAAATTGACCTAAGTCTTACTTACTCTTCGATTGTAGATCTATGCATGTTCTTTTAATTGATTATTATAGTGGAGTTCTAAGTCCTCTAATTACTAATCAATATAAACTCTCAATAATTTATTTAGTTTACTCTTATAAATTGTTATCCTGCATATTCTATCATCTCTACTATGTTTTTTAAAAGGGTAGGTTCTACAATATTTTGATCTATGATTATCTTACTTAAATCTTAGGTTCAGATCTTATCTTACCCATAATCTAATCTAATGTTCTAATATTAGCACAATATGAGTTTAACTAGATATAAAATTATTTAAAGAGTTATAGAGTATCTAATTAAATTTAAGTAATTCCATAGGAATAATAATTACCTAAATTTTTGAATATGTTATTCTTAACTAGGTAACAAATCAATGTAATCATATCAAATTATTGTTCTTTATGATTTATGGAATCCAACAACATGTCATTTGTTAAGTTTGGAGCTCTATAGGCTCAAATATGTGTTAATTATTCTTAATGTAATTAGTAAAGTCATTAGTAAAATAAATTAGCAATAGTAAAATTTAATATTATATTATTGTTCTACTCATTTTTCAAATAATTTTAGTATATAATTTCAATATATTTAGATTTAATTATCATTTTATTTCATTAATTTAATTGGAATTAAATTTTCTAAAGTTTGAATTTATTAAAAAAGGAATATTCCAAAAAAAAATTTGTTTAACAGTAAACGCTGGGTTTGGCTAGTAGGGTCGCGGGGCCCGACGGGCCGACAAATATTTGCTGATTTTTGAATATTCGCAGAATATTTCACTACACAGTGCAACACAGGTCATGCGCCGACCCGCCCAGCACTATACACCATCGTCTCGACTGCTATAGATGGGAATTGATATTTAGGATTTTGAAAATACCATAAACTCGATGCACGATTCACTTGATAATTTAAATAAGATGTCAAAATATTCTCTGAGATGAGAACTATCTAACAGGCTTAACAGTCCCATAGAAAATTGGCTAAATCGTTCTAATCCTACTCGATCAAATGGAGGACCAAAGGTTTACTGTGAAGTGGTAATTGTAGCAACCCTAATGATGTTGCCCAATTTTAGCTGCTCTAAATGGTATAGAAATTTCCCCCTTAGTCTCCAAACACCATTTAGAGCAATTCCTAAAATTTTGAGCGAATTTAAAAGTCATTTGATTTAATTAAATATTTTATTAAATTTAATTAATTAGAAAATTAGAAAATTAGTTTGATCTCTAATCCAAAGTTCAATTGCATTTTTGAATTTTTAGCACCGAAATTAGCTATGTTTTAAATTTAGAAATTTTTTGGAGATTATTTGATCAAAAATATTTGATTTATATAAAAGGTATTAAATATTATTAATTAAAATTAAAAAGAATTAATTTTACTAATGGTTAATTTGTAAACGACAATGATCCACGGTCTAACCTAAAACATGGGACAACCGTATCAAAGTATTTAAGCTGTCCCGTGATATCGCAAACTGTGATCGAACATATCAGAACAAATCTGTGATGGATATGATCTCAGTCATTGGACCAGGTACCATATCCAACAGCTGAGGCGCTACTCGCAATTAATCAGATCTTGGGAGCTAATCAGTGCTGTCTGATTGGACGAGCAACCGAGATTCAATAGTCGCACGACCATGGGCAGCTGTGCAAACGACCTTCCTTTCCAAGACTTTGAGCTTCTTTTATTTGCTAAGTTTTGTAGATGAATGTATATATATGTGTGTGTGTGTGTGCTATTGTAGTCTTTCTTTCATTATTAGCTTTTAAGCATTCCAAATTTATACTAGATCTAGAAATTAATGAAATAGTTTTTTTGGTTTGCTTTCGAGTTATTTCATTTCTTCCTTATTCAGAATAGATCGCAAACCAAACACTCCTTTCACTCTTGTCGAGAAAACAGCGGTCTCCAGTTCTTCTTCAACCTTTGAAGAAATTAAGACTCTTATGGAAATGATAAAAATACTAGTTGAAACTCAAACCCATGCTACTCAGAGGGCTCTCAACCCTCTTGCCCTAGATCATTCAAGTCAATCCTCAACCTACACCCGGTCCTATTGTAGATGAGTTTCACCATGTCTTTATCAAACTTAATCCACCTATTTTTAATGGGACTACTTCCCCCATTGAAGCATCTGACTGGCTGAAATTTATTTAGAAGGACATAAAAAACATTAAATGCCCTGTTAGTGAAGTAATTTGTCGAACTACCCACATGTTGCTGAAGTAGCTAACTATTGGTGGAATAATGAGCTGAGTTCTTGTTTTGCTGGTGTGGACATTGAAGAAATTCCTTGGAAGGAATTTGATGAGGTCTTCTGAGAAGAATTTATTCCACCCTTCGCTAAAAAAGTATCGAAGATGAGTTAATTCAGTTAACTCAGGATAATAGAACCGTTATGGCTTATGAAATAGAGTTCAGGAAGCTGTCAAGATTTACTCATGACCTCATTCTTACTCAAGCAATGAGATGTAGTTGTTTCCTTAAAGGGTAAAAGACTCCATAATAGATCATCATGTGTCTTAGCACCCTGACAGCTTTATTAAGCTATTAAGGAACAAGTCTAAATCACATAGGTTCTATCAAATAACCTAGCAGTAATAAGAAAGGCAATCGAGCCAGTGTCAAAAGCCATATCCCTATGGATAATGTTACTATCAAGGAAATTGATATTTTACTTGCGGAAGAGCCAGCCACATGTATTTGGATTGCAGAGATAATTGGATGATGGGTAGGATAAAAATTAATCATCCTCAAACCATTCATAATCCAACTCTTGTTAGAACTCAAGCTCTAGAATTGGCAATAATGCCTCCTCCAGTAGCTAAGCAAGTGCCAAATCAAAAAAGGCACCTCATCTTGGTCCCAAAACTTCTCAATCCACTGAAAAAAATAACCAAAAGGGTGTTGTAGATTGAGACAGCTACACAAGCACCGCAGCGAAAGTGATTTTGCGCGCCTATGCCGCATGTAGCTAGGCGACATAGTGCACACCAGTGCCTTGGTCTCTAGCACTCTAGCACTGGGGCACGCTATTGCGTACGACGGCCCGCAATAGCACCCTAGTCTCTGTATCTGTAAGAACTCAATTGTTGTTACTTAGTTTTAGACATCCATATTAAACTAAAACTATCGTTAGTAGACTCCTAATAACATTAGGAGCTTTCACTAAAAATTTAGTGCTATTTGGGGATCATTCTTTTTTGATGCGCATTTCGAGGTAATTTGAATATCTTGGAAATTACTTAAATTATTTTGTCCTCCAAATTAAAATCAGAGTACGCCATTGAACTCATCACTCCTAAATTAACAAGGGATGATATTTTGGGAGCTTTTAGAAGTCATTGAATTTACCCCAAATATCTTATTATATTTTAAATACTTAAAAAATCAAAATAATAAAATTAATTTCTGATAAAAAAATCTACTTCTTTTTGAGTTCCTCACCCTCAATTTAATTAATGGTGAATTTTTGAGATTTTTCGAAGCATGTTTAGTTACCTAATCTTAATTAATTATAATGGTATAATTTATTAAATATTTAAGTTTAAATTAAATTTAAAATAATCCACATCCAACTGAATTAATAGTCAGTCGCGGGTCATCCATCGTGTGGGTCCAAACATGATACAGCAAATCCATTGGATCCGGGCCATTGTGAAAGTCAGAAGGGTAGATTGGAGGAAAATAAATATGCTGGACAATCGGACCATTGGATCAGTGATCTAATCCAACTGTCACAACACACTCTAATGTGATCTGCACAACTAATCGATCAAGCGACCGCAGTACATGAAAGTACTACGGCCTATACTCCCACCTTCTTCCCAGCTGCATTAAGCTTCCATCTTTTCCCCATTCACACCCTCTCACTCTGAGGTAACCTCAGGTGTGGAGATTTGAAGTTGGGAGCAAAGGATTCATCAGTAGGAGCTCAGTGATCATACGTCATTGTGATGTTGGTATGCCCTACTCCTATCTCCATTAAAGCTAATTTGATTTTGTTTTGTTATTTTTAAAATTGTTATATTATTTGATCGAACTCGATCAAGCTTGATCGAGCTGGATTGGGTGTATTTCGTGCATAGTATACAAAAGTATACAGTAGGTAACCCTAAAACACGATAATCACTTTAGGGCATCCAAAAATTGAGTGCTTGGATTAGATTCAGGTGGGGATTTTGGGTTCATATTGTAGGCCATGGTGTGGCCTTCCGTTCGAGGTGTGAGACATGCCATGGGAAGCCCTAGTTTGCCACTACCGCGATGCCCTGGCTTCTCCGTCTCAGCTTCCATCGGGAGTGAAGGGAAACATTGACACAGATTAACCGAACTGCGGCACAGTGCAGTCCAGCAAACCAAACCGCATGGCAGACGTATGGTTCGAGCATCCAAGCCTTCTGCGTGAGGGATGTGGTCAGGGTAAGGCATGCTGAGCACAACGTAATAATGGGTCGTGGTCAGGGTAAGGCATGCTGAGCACAATTTGGATAAGAGTTCCCTAGGAATAGTAATTAATAATGTAATTAATTTCAATTAATTAATAATTTAATAACTTTAAATATATAACTCTGATTACAATGAAATTAGATGCCATTTCGACCAAAAAAATGCGAGAATCAATATTATGCTATTAGATTTTTAATTCGGTGATTAATTTTGTTAATCACTATTTTGATTAATTAATTAAATAATTAATTAAACCAAATCTTGCAAATACTATAACTTAGCCAACTCTCATCCAAATTTGATGATTTTATAGCCCATTTCAATCACAAAAATGTGTAGGACAGTAATATGAGATCAAATTTCTAATTTGTCAACCAATTTTGCTAATGACCTTTTAAGTGTCATTAGTAGTCATTAAAATCCTATTTTACCATTTGATGTTTGATTTGATCATACTTAGTGTCATTTTACTCGTTATGCTATAAGGAGGTTACAGACACCTTGTTTATGTGATTTTGACATCAAATGAAAAATATGAGTTTTTGACCCTCAAATAAAATAATATTAAATTTTTAAATTTGGGATTTTGCATGTTAAGGCCTCCTAAAGGCTAGAACACCTTAGAAAACATACCTTAAGTCATATAATAATACTAGATGATATTTTGAGTAGGATAATATCTAAAATAACCTACTCCTAATTTAGTTCTAGTAAACTAAGCTTGAACCTCAGCATAGACTTGAATTGACCTCCTATGGTTCTAATGCTTGATTGTTTACTTATGGATTGTAGTAGTCTTAAACTCTAGGGTAGATTGGACTAGTTAGCTCCTTAAGATTATAAGAATCATTAGTACAGACTTTAAGGGATAGATTGGACTTAGGCATGTTCCCTGCATTCCCTAAGTATAAGATTGACTCTTGTCAACCCATTATGTAACCTAGTGACATTAACTCACTTTAATGGCTTAAACACTTAGTTAAGCCTTAGGATTTTTAGTGTCTTGACATGAACTTACTCAAGCACCTTACCAATACTATAGCATTTGACTGTAGTTAGCCAATTAACTTGGATTAATTTATTTGAATCTTCTAACCTTAAGATTCCTTAATGAACTTAAGATTAGAGATTCTTCGACATAATCTTCTAGCCAAGGATTCTAGATACTAGCCTAAGTCTTATAATTTGATGAGTTAAGAAGTTAGTAATAAGTTAAACCCATAAGTACAATATTAGACCATTTCCTTACAGTCATTGCCATTTAAATAACATAGATTCAATCCTAGCATGTAGGATAGTGATTATAAATCATCTTAGATCATGTGAACTAGATAAAAGAATATTAAGCAATCCTTAGTCTAACCCTTGTAAATAAATGAGAGCTTAGGAGATAACTCAAATAGAAACTTCTTAGGAAGTCTAGTGCCTCCACTTAAACTTAAGGAGTGGCTAAAGATACTAAGTGCAACCCACTTTGGATCATATAAGTAGTCTTAACATGCTAAGTTAGAACCTATTGATTGATCTAAGCAATCATGTGAGAACCTTTTAGTAAAGTGTAGTTAATCATTTTAAGTGTAATACTTAGGATCTAATAGATAGATTAATTGATTAAAGTGAGATTTAAAGTGATCTTAAGTAATAAAGATGATAAGACCATATGTATTGAGCACCTAATTCAAAACTAAGAGACTTAGAATTCCTTAAGTATTAATCATCATAGTACGATCTAAGACTTAGTATCCATACGAATTAGACTTAGAATCTTAGAATTACTTAAGATGAGCTATTATTAGATTTAGAATCCTCTAGAATGAGTAAGTATTAATATTAAAGTTAGATATTTGCCTTAAGTATTATAAGGCTTAGAAATTTGTTAAGTGCTCAGTAATGGAACTAGACTTAGGATCTAGTGATTATAATGCTAAGGTTTGGAACCTTATGAGTAAATGAAGAATCATAATGATAGATAAGTAACATAATGAAAGTTTAAAATAGATGATAATAAGTTAAGTAATATCATTCTGTTAGTCCCTCCTTATTAGACTAGAAGCTTCATAAAACTATTAAGTCTAAGAATATACTAGAATTATCTTACTAATATCATATCTAAGACTAAATCAATCTAAGTGATTAGATGAGTGAACCTTATTAAGCATAGAACCTCTAAGATTTTAATCAAATAAGATGCTCAAAGAATAGTGTTAACTTAAGTGTTTGTATAGTTCAATCTAAGAGAACCCTATACTTTAAGTGTAGTGAAACATTAAGCCTTATAGCTATAGAGTCATATGGCTAAACCTCTAAGTTATTTAAGTTTATAGAAACCTAGTAACTTGAGTATTGTACTAGTAAAACCCTTAGTATGTACTTAGAATGCCTTATTAGAATAAGAAGAGGTTTCTTGATAGTTTAGATGATTGTAGTGTTAGAGATAGGATATGATATTTATTTGTAATAACTCAATTATATATAAAAATTATTTTGTCACATAATTAAGACCTTAATCAAATCATTACTTTCAAAACTGATTTAATTATATATTATTATTGTATAAATTGATAATCTATGGATGTCTAAGTCAATTGCGAAGCTTGGTTAGCTCCAATCATAAGGCAAATAACTAAAGTAGAGAATAATGGATATCACATGATTTACAATAAGATTTAAAATATTCTTGAATGTTGCAAAGCTTTGAGACTAAATCCTTGAGTACATTTATAATAACATTGTGCATAAAATAAACTTATAACATTTACTTAGGATTTTATACGGTGGACTGATAAATCTAAAATTTATAGCTAAATAAATGAATAAAACAAATACTTTTTATGCTAGAATTGTCTACTTTGAATGGTTTTTCAATAATTTCAAGGAAAAAAGGAGCTAAGACAAATCTAAGCAATATCAAGAAATTTGGAAGGAAAATCGTTGTAGCGCGCCCAAGCGCACCGTAGCTGGCTCAACCCGAGAGCTCCGCCCCAAAATAGAGCCCTTGGTGCTACTGCGCTCCACAGCATACTCAAACCCGAGAGCTCGATGCTACAGCGCGTTGCAGCGAGCTCAACCCAAGAGCTCAGTGCTATCGCACGCCATAGTGGAACTTACTGAACTCAGACTCAGTGGAATTCTTAAATGCCCTCGCAACTACGCGCTACAGCTAGCTCAAACTGAGACCTCGGCGCTACAGCACGCCGCAGCGGACACAAATCGAGATCTCAGCGCTACCGCGTACCGCAACGGATCAACAGGAACAAACTTAACGGAAGAAATTCAAGGCATCCTGCACCACAGTGCACCACAACGCACTTAAGTGTGCTATAACCAGAGAGCTCGACGCTATAGCGTGCCACTATGCTACAGTAATTTAAAGAGACCCACTACATCACGCCTCAGCAGCCTTAACCCGAGTCGCGGGGGCTACAGCGCGCCGAAGCGGGCCTTCACTTAACAAATATTTTGAAGCCAAACTGAGACAGCCCGCCCAAGCGCGCTGCAGTGTGCCGCAGAGCCCGTCATAACTCCAGCCAGAAATGAGCATTAAATTCAACATGAGGAAGACCAAAAAAATTCAAATCTCTTATTTTCCCACACCTGCTATTAAATTCAAATTACATTTAACCTTGTCATTTCAAGAGGAATAGACGGAACATTCATTAACAGCCATTAAAGCAAGAGGAGATGAAAGGTTTGGCAGATTGCAGCTATAAAATAAAGATAAAAATACTTGGGGAGGGTTCCTCTCTTTAATATTCTCAACTCTAACAAATCTGAAGCTGCATTAAGAGAGAAAGAAGAAACACTACCCAAGGAAGGAGAAGGTTACCACCAAGCAAAAGCAAGAAGAACATTCAAGGAATCACCAAGGGAAGGCAAGGTTGGAGAGAAAGAAGGAAACTGGTGAACGCAAGGGCTGTTCCTAGTATTTTTCTTAATCTCCGCACCATGTAAAGATTCATCTTTTTATTTTGTAATTCTTGTACTTCTTTTGTGATGGAAGGCTAAACCCTCCTTGGGGAAGGTTGGGTTAAGTCATGTAATCAATTTTGGGATAAAAGGTGTTTGTACTCATTTTCTTCAATGAATAAAATTTTTAATCAATTTTTGGTTTAGATATGAACTTGTTTGAAAGAATGCTGTGCGATGAATGTTTTATTAAATTGAATGGTTGTTAATAAAAATACTATGAAGCTAACTTGTCATATTAAAACTAGGGATATGCACATAAAGGTCCTCACCGAGAATATAGGTGACAATAGTCATTGTGCGAGGATTCTCTGTGTAAACAATTTAGGATTAATGTAATGAGTTGAACTTGGTAACTTAACCCTCTTAGAGCTCCATAGCTCACCAATTGGCATAAAGCTAAGAATATGTGCATTAGTGCTTAGAACCCAGTGACAAGCTCTTGAGCCTAGTAGCATTGTTCATTGAGCTCAATCAAGAGGTTGATGCATATGAGCCAAGAGCCACCAATTACGCTTCATAGCTCATCATAAGTTAAAGGATGAAGAGAAAGAATTGTGTGTCTGTGGTTGAATGTGACATAATCCATTTAGCCCAATCATTCACATCCTTAGCTAAACTACGAGGGAAGCACGTGATGTTAATTGAGTTGAATCAAGTTTGTGTGATCGCTGAAATTAAAATTATAAATTTGATAACTTAGACATAGGAAATTAGATTTGACTCATAGCGATCACACAAGGGTCTATGAGCCGAGGTTGAACATTCTTGAGTTCATCTCGTGCACTAAGCGTGAAATAGTTAGAATTAGAGGATCAATCTAAGGAATGCTACTATCACTGATTATAATGTGTATGTAAACAAGTATCATTTAAAGTTGAATGAATAAGAGTACTTACACCAATCCCTTAATAAATTGTATGGTAAAACCCAACTCTTCCTTCTTCTCAAAACTGTATTTTCAAATTAAGATCTTTGCATTATTAAATTGGAGCCAACTAAACCACAACATATCATTAGTCTAAACATTGTTGAAATTAAATATACCTTAGTTACAAAATTCTCCATTCCCTATGGACGATAAATCTCGTAACTCATATTCCATTATTACTTCAGACCGCATACACTTGCGTGTGAGTGCAAACGTGTATTTATAGTCTGTCAAGTTCTTAGTGTCGTTGCCGGGGATGGTGAACTATTTTGTATTAAGGATAATTTGCTAGTAAATAATGATTTAGAGTTATCTTTATTCTGCATATAATATTTTGAATTTTTGTAATTATATTTGTGTTAATTGGAATGGTCGTTTTGTTAATTTAGTTTGTTTAAATTTTTATTTTTCTGAATTACTGGAAGTGCTTGCTGTAGTTGTTTTTTCTAGTTAAATATTTGAATTGTATTAGTAGGAGAGAAAGCCTGAATATTTTATTTGATCCTAAAATTGAATGCACATATCTTAGAGCTAGAATAGAACAAAACTTGTTAATCAGAAATCCCATAAATATGGAAAACATAGATGATAATTTGGTTGGGAAAATAGGAGAACAAAGAGGGAGAGTTTTAAGAGAATATACCTTGCCCACTATGAGGAGAATCCCTCGTACAATTGTGAGGCCAAATGTAGTAGCTAATAACTTCAAAATTATGCCATCAACCCTTAGTATGGTGTAAAATAATCAGTTTGGGGAGTTAGCCTCTGAAGATCCAAACTCATATATTTCTAATTTTTTGGAAATATGTGACTCATTTAGATATAATGGCATCACTAATAAAGCAATAAGACTTAGGCTATTCTCATTTTCACTGAGAGATAGAGCTAAGAGATGGCTCAGTATATTGCCTAGCGATTCTATCCTCACTTGGGATGATTTAGCTAGGAAGTTCCTAGCTAAATATATTCCACCTGCAAAGACCGCCAGGCTATAGATTGAAATAACAAATTTTTTACAATATGAGGGGGAAACGTTGTATGACAGCTAGGAACACTTTAGGAGTCCCTTAGATGCTGCCCCCATCATGGGTTTTCACAGTTGATGCAAGTTCAAACATTTTACAATGGATTGAACGCACCCACTAGGACACTCATTGATGCGGCAGCTAGAGGATCCTTGAACAGCAAAACCCAAGATGTGGCTTACAATTTGTTAGAAGAGATGGCCGAAAACGTATATCAATGGCCTATTGAGAGGCTTAACATAACTAAAAATGAATGTAATATAGTATCTGACTCTCAGAAAATTGTTGAACTTCAAAACAAAATCTTCCAACTAAATAGAACAGTAGAAAGCATGCAAGCCAATTCAATCCAAGTAGAGGAGTACGATATAGGAAGTGTAAATGCAATCAGTAACTATGGAAATAATCTAAATGGGAATAGGGGGAGATTAGAGCATTCCTTTAAGGAATTCCAGACTTCGCAACTGAATTTATGAATAGAACCAATGCAATTCTTTACAGACACAAAAATACCCTTTTGAGACAAGAAGAAATGGTAAAAAGAATCGAATAGAAACTAAAAGATATCATGAACCAACTAAGGAAATTAGTTTTAATGGGAGTCGTAAGAGAATGTGAGCCTGAAATAGAAAATTCTATAACTCTGAGGAGCGGTAGGACCACTGAACCTAATATTTTTTTAAAAACTGAAACTACACCGCACGTAGTAAGGGGGGAACAAAAGGGGTAATTAAACAAAAATACTGAGAATGAAAGGGAAATAAAAATACCAAATTTATTCGCCCCAAATTAATCCACACATACCTTATCTGCAACGAATGGCGAGAGAAAAACTAGATGTCCAATTCCAAAAATTTCTAGAGACCTTAAAAATCATTCACATAAAGATCCCCTTTGTTGAGGTATTAGAGCAGATGCCTAGTTATGCCAAGTTTATGAAGGATATTTTATCCAAGAAAAGGAGGGCAAATAAAAAAGATATTATTGCCTTAACTGAGGAGTGTAGTGCAATTATGCAATAGAAAATGCCCCTAAAAAGAAAAGACCATGGAAGTTTCACAATCCCCTACACCTTTGGAAACTACTCATTCCAAAAAGCTCTTTGTGATCTAGGGGCCTCCTACAACTAGTCGATCAATCAGTTAAACCTCCAATGTGAATTCTTGAAAATATTCTGGTTAAGGTTGTTAAATTCATCTTCCCCACCAATTTCATTATCTTAGACATGGAAGATGAACATCAAGAAATCCCCATAATTCTTGGTAGACCTTTTCTAGCTACCGGAAGAACAATGATTGATATAGATAAAGGAGAGTTGAGTTTGCATTGTGAATGAGAGGGGTAAGATTTAACATAAATAATACTTTGAAACACCCGAGACAACCTAATGAGGAAGGTTGGAGAGTAGATTTAATTGAAGAATTAATGATGTCAAGAGAAGTGAAAGATTTAGAGATTGACATAGCTGAGAAGTTTGAGAATCTTGAGGGAGAAATTGAGGCTGAGGAATTGATTCAAGAAAAGAAGAAAATCTAGCAATCAATTGATGAACCTCTTGAGTTGGAATTAAAACCCTTACCAACCCATCTGTAATATGCATGTTTGGGGGAAGGAACCTCATTGCCTGTAATAATCTTAGCTTTGTTCAACTAAAAACAAGAAAGTCAATTGTGCAATGTGTTGAAAAATTACAAAAGGGTAATTGGTTTGAGCATAGCTGATTTGAAAGGAATTAGCCCCACCCAATGGAGCACAGAATCTTATTAGAAGAAAACTCAAAACCTTCAATTGAAGCCCAAAGGCATTTAAACCCAAACATTAAAGAGGTATTCCGTTAAGAAATCATTAAATTGCTTGATGCTGGGATTATATTCCATATTTCGGATAGTCCTTGAGTAAGCCCTATACACATTGTACTAAAGAAGAGTGGGGTGATGGTGGTGCCAAATGATAATAATGAATTAATCCCAACTAGACAAGTGATTGGGTGGAGAGTGTGCATTGATTATAGAAGATTGAATAAGTCTACTAGGAAGGATCATTACCCTCTTCCTTTAATAGATCAAATGCTTGATAGATTGGCGGGAAATCCTTTTTTCTATTTTATGGATGAATATTCCGAATACAATCTGATTTTGATAGCCCCAAAAGACCAAGAGAATACAACTTTTAAGACTTGCTCCACCCATAAATGTAAAAGGAATAAGAATTTTTTTAGGGCATGCTTGATTTTATAGGAGGTTCATCAATGATTTTTCAAAAATAAGTCTACCCCTTTGCCGGCTATTAGGAAAAGATGTGGAGTTCAAATTTGATGATGAATGCTTAAAAGTGTTCAACACTATTAAGAAGTTCTTGATTTTTGCTCCCATAATTTCTGCTCCAAATTAGGATCTCCCTTTTGAGATAATGTGTGATGCAAGCAACCTTGCTGTAGGGGAAGTCCAAGGACAACAAAAAGAAAAAACTTTTATTCGATCTATTATGCAAGCAAGCTCATGGATGATGCTCAAAGAAATTATGCCACGACGGAAAAAGAATTATTGGCTATTGTCTTTGCATTTGATAAATTCTGGTCATACTTGATCAATTCAAATACCATTGTCTACACTGATCATGCTGCTATAAAATATCTCCTTCAGAAGAATGAAGCAAAGCCATGTCTCATACGTTGTGTATTACTTCTCCAAGAATTTGATCTTGAGATCCGGGACAAAAAAAGTAGCGACAATGCGGTGGCCAGCCATTTATCACGTTTGACTCACCTTACTCATGACGAGGTTAATAATATTAGTGAGACCTTCCCGGATGAAAAGCTTTATGCTATTGCATCGACAAACCCTCTGTGGTTTGCAGATTTCGCAAACTATCTTGCGGAAGGGGTCATAACAAAAGATCTAAATTTTCAACAAAGAAAAAAAAATCTCTTACATAAAAAGCTATTTCTGGTATGACTCTTTTCTATATAAAGGTTGTGCTGATCAACTACTAAGAAAATGTGTTCTTGAAACTGAAGTCAACATCCTTTATCATTGCCACACCTCTCCTTATGGAGGACATCATGGGATTGATCGAACTGCTGCTAAGGTACTTCAATTTGGTTTCTTTGGCCAAATTTATTTAAAAATGTTGTTGATTATATTAAGAGTTGTGATAAATGCCAAATAACAAAAAATATAAGTCGAAGAGATGAAGTACCTTTGCATAGAATTTTTGAAGTTGAATTTTTTGACATTTGGGGGATTGATTCATGGGCCCATTTCCTATGTCCCAAACAAATAGCTATATTTTAGTAGAGGTTGAGTATGTATCGAAAATGGCTAGAGGTTATTGCTTGTGTTAACAACGATGCTATAACTGTAATTAATTTTCTTAAGGAGTATGTGTTGGCAAGATTTGGCACCCCTATAGTGCTAATAAGTGGTCGAGGAAGGAATTTTTATAACAAACATTTTGAAACTCTACTTAAATATTATGGGGTAAAACATAAAGTAGGGACAACCTATCACCCACAAACAAACGGGAAAGTTGAGGTCTCCAATAGAGAGCAAAAATAAATTCTAGAGAAAACTATGAGCCAAAATAGGAAAGATTAAACTTCCAAACTTCAAGACGCCCTATGGGCCTACAAAACTGCATTTAAAACTCCTCTATGAATGTCCCCATACAAACTCAGGTATGGAAAATCTTGCCATTACCGGTGGAACTAGAACACCAAGCATTTTGGGCTATTAAAAAATTGAATCTCAATTTTAAACAAGCCAGAGAACGACAAATTCTACAATTGAGTGAACTTGAGGAAATTCGGCTTAATGCCCATGAAAGTGCCAAAATCTATAAAGAAAAATATCAAAAAGTGGCACGACCAGCTGATCAAACCAAAGCATTTCCAGCCTGGGATGAAGGTCCTCCTGTTTAATTCAAGGTTAAGATTGTTCCCAGGAAAGTTAAAATCAAGGTGGACCGGTCCCTTCACTATAGTGAAAATCCATACCCATGGAGCAACATAAACTGCTTCAATAGATTGTACATTTAAAGTAAATGGGTAGCATTTAAAACCTTATCTGGAAAAAGAAAATTTTGCAGGAAAAGGGAGGATGAACATTGAGAGACCTCCCAATGAAGGGAATCACATAGACAGTATTACAAGTGTCGGGTTGACGATGTTAAAACAAGCGCTTGGTGGAAGGCAACCCATACTAATAAGGTTGTAGTAGTTTTTCTTATATTATTTTCTTTTGTTACTTTTCTTTCATCTTTATTTTTGTACTTTTTGTTTTGTTTTCATTAAATAAATCTTAGTGAATCATTTCTCCCAAGTTTTTATGCCAATGGAACATTATTATCTCTAAAATTTTTCTGAAATTTGAATTTAGCTTAATTCAATTGTGATAAAATATGTGAAGATTTTCATAATTTCAAATTACTCAGTAAGAAGTGAGGCTTTAAAACTGTAAGATGTTTTAAAACAATTCTGAAATTTTTCATGCTAAAATGTTTTACACTTATTTTACTATAAGCCTCCACAATCAAAAAAATGTAAGATGCTTTAAAACTAAATTTGGGGTGTGGTTAAGGAATTTGATTGAGAAAAGCAAGAAATGATGAAACAAAGAATGTATTAAGCTTCTATAGGACTTAATGAATGCAATAAAAATAGATGGAAATGAGAAAATATTTTCTCACTTAAATTGAATGCAAGAAGAAATTTTATGGATGAAGAAAAATATCTCTCCCATAGTAAAAAAAATTTGAGAAAATAAGATGAAAAAAATATCTCTCTTGAATAAAAATTATTTATTATGGTTTAGAAGAAGCACAAAATGGCATAAGATTCTAAACACACTAAAATTTGATTTGTCTTAGTCAAGCACAAAAGTAAGAAAATATAAGGATATGAGTGGATAATTTTCTAATTTTTAATCAAGGGTTAACCACATTTTTATTTCATGCCCAATCATAACCTTAAACCTTAATCAAATCATGGATTTTGACTGTTTTTTATTTTATAATATCAGTGTATAACACAATTATCTCCTTATTGGAATAATTTTAGTATATGGTGTTGCATTGCACCTCAACAGCCTACAACCAACATTATATAGCTAATTCTTAGATCAATTTTTATGTGGAAAGGTAGTGACTACAACGCCCCACCCCTCATGCTAGAGAAATTGCAACATTACAACCATAAGATTACTGAGTGAATCAAAGCATTTTCAGCATATTACTGCTTAATGTTTTTATATTAGTTGCAATGAGTCTTCATAGTTGTAACGAGTCTTCCAATGATAAGCAAGCACTGTGATGGTGGAAAATGAGTCAGAAGAAGTGGCACAATCTCAACCTCAATCAATCTCAACTCCAATAATTTGTTAAAACATGATGCTGCAACAGGCTAACATAAAAATTTTAAGTATCTAATGTCATCATTTTCAACTATATTGATAGAATCCTGCTTCTTCCCCTTAGCAATATAACATTGAAGTCATAACAATCTTTCATAATTTTTTATCTCAAGAGGCAAATTCAGGCAATATTTGAAGAGCCTAAAAAAGACTTGGGCAAAATATGAGTTACAATGATAATAAGCTACCGATAGGCTTTGGGAATAAAAAGGATGCCTAAAATAGACGAGCAATGTAAAGGCAAGATACAAACAGTAAGAAGAGAGAAAAAAATAAATAATATAAAGAACAATTATAGAAATTCATGTGATTTACATCAACCAATAAAGATGATATATATACCTCATGTCCAAGAACAGGTTTCTTCAACAAAAACAATGCTAATACATTTATGTGCCATTGTAACCAACACTGTATATATGTTCTGAACATCCCATTCGTGCTCAGTTTATACTAAAGAGCTGGTTTTGCTGATTTTGCTCATATATATAATACCAAAAATGTTCCATAGAACAACTGGCCTCAGTCAAATAATCCTTAACCCCTTAAATCTCACTTAAATGAAACATTTACCATAGGATTTTAAGCACAAAGCAACAAACACTTGGAAAGGTCATTTACAAAAGAGAAGCTCAGCCTAAAGCATTTTCTCCCACTGAAGCCTAGCAGCAGCAAGAGTAAACCATCAACTAAATAAATAAATAATGCATGTGGTGGAGCCAAATCATATAGCTTCATTCTCTCCCATGACCAAAAAACAAAAGAACTAATTTTACAAACATCATTATGATGACTGGAGAGTTGATTCATTACAGAAGAAATTGGGAAGGGAGGCGTGCATGCTGACCATGCCTCAAAATTATATAAAAAGCTCCATAAGAATAGATAAATCAAAGCAAAGGGGCAGAGCCAGCATTGTTTCAATCCACATGAAAGTTGCGCCTTTATGGATACTTCTACATCACAGTACAATTGCACTTAGATTCCAACTTTAAAGGCTTTGCAGTATCGAGCTTTCTAGGAAGCTCACTATTTGAATCTATGAATTCATGAACATTCACATCATTCTCCACTTCTTTTTGAGGAGAAGATTTGGTCTGAGATTCTAGTCGCTTTCTTCTGAATTTCTGGGATCTTGTTGTGTGCTTATTATTATTAATAGGCACTTTCCATGATTCTCTTAGTTCAGGGATAGGCTTTCCCAGGTTTGTAAATGTGGGGTGCGAAGCCTGACGAGGCTCAGACAGCAGGTTTGATGCCCTTTCCATCGCAATTGTAGCTGCTTTGTAAGCCAAGTCATGAACAATAGAACTGCAGAACAATATAGTATCAGTTGCTTCATCCAATGTCAAGCTTCTTGACATGCGTCCTCTTGGGAGCTCAATTATTACGCCTGAACCTTCTGTAAGAAGCACAGTTAGCCACACAGCACAAGCAAATTTGATGTTTCGAAAAATAAATTTATGATAGAATTTTGATTTTGAAAACTCAAAAATAACAACAAATTATTGGTTACGACCGCACCCATACGTACCAGTGTCAATTTTATGGAACAAAAAATATGTTCACTCAACAAGTCAGCAACATATTTATCTGATACGTAGTTTATATATATATTTATAATTTGAAGTTTGAATTGTCAAAACATTATAGGTTCAAGATACTACATCCACACAGGTTGAGGAAAATGGTAAACGTCAGTTTTGCAACGTTTCATCCATTAATATTTGAAAATGTGCTACGGAGGCGAGCAGCATTAGTATTACCCTCCATTACAAATGGTAAAAAGATTAATGGTTTGGTAGAAAACTCTCTATATATAGTTCATTTTTATAAACATAGATTTATTGGCATATATCTAAATCTAGAATATTTATCTATTTAGCACACAAATGCTTAATTTTGCACAACTATCACCTAACAATGGGAAACTCTATACATACACGTGCAAGGCAAATCTCAAAGTCTATAATTGTCCAAAAACGAACTTGTTCCAATGTTCAAATGATGCCTGATATAAAAGTCTGTAATTGTCCAAGATGCATGTTCCTACATTCCCCGATTTCACAGAACCTTGAATGTCAATGTCGTCATTGTTCTAGATTCTCCAGTGAGAAACATCCAGTGAGAACCACTGTTGTGTAGCCTGGTGGCTCCAACAGAGTAATCCATTGATGTTCCCCCACCGCTAGATAAGGGGCTTCATGCATGTCCTTACCAAGTGCTGGTGCATTGCGATCACTTGCTGGTTCTGAGGCAGCTGGATACAGAACAGGCAGTGGGGAGGTGTAGTTGTCTCCTGTTTCTCCAAGGTGTCATTATTCAAGGCCTGTGGTTGTTGCTGTCATGAAGATTCCTGGGTCTGATGCCGATGGTTGTTCCTATCAATTCTGCCATCTTTGAAGTGTTTTTGACTGATATTTGTTGCTAAGGCTTCTTTCACCAAGGCTTTAAAGTTTGGCTCCTCACTGTGGCCCTATAGAAACATTCAAAAGAGCTGTTTTAAGTAATGCTTTTTCCAAATCTTTATGTGAGTAACCTCATACTTTGAGGCATGGTTATCCTATTAATTTTACAACTAGAGAAATTAAATCCCACTAATTTTATCGCTAGGGAGATTAAAATGCTTTCTATCCCTTGCTGCTTGCAATAGGGCGAAGCTAGCTACTAGTTAAATCCATGTCGCATACACATCAAAACCTATTTCAAGGTATCTATCTGAAAGGAATTACTCAATTGGTTTATTGGTAACAAGTATTAGTCATTAACCCTTTGTTGGAAATTTACTCTCAATTTATGCAGTACGACTGAGTTTTGTTCATGGATTTGCCCAAAGGATGGCATCATGAATGAATTTCTGGCAGCTTCCTGCTTTCCCAGTGTTATTGGTCCTTTCTAAGTTGGAAACCCATTGTTAAATAGAAATGCCACTGTGTCTACCATGCAAATCTATGAAAGGTGCCCCGTATTGATAATGAAGCTAACTTTGTCGGTGAAACACTTCAGAGCCAAATTGCTTGTCAATTGATGTTATTAAACTTTTCTCTCATTCAATTTGGCAATGATCCAAATTTGTTGGGTCGGCACAGTTATTTTTTTAATTGCCAGAATATTAAACCTTTTACAATAATCTTGGACTTGATTCAGATGCATGTTATTTGGCATATCCTAAGCTTAGAAAGGATCCTCTTTTTGCAAGCAATGTTTCAACCAAGCATGTGGAAGAAAACCTCTGAATTTAAAGAATAAAGATTTGAGTAAGAACACTTGGAAGCGAGTGAAATTTTTTGTGAGCCGATTGCTTCCAACCTCACATCTTTTAGATTGTACCTTACATTCTGATTGCACTTAAAGAGCGAGTGAAATGTTGTTCAATGGCTCCTATCTCTCCAGGATAATCTAATTAAAATAAGGCACGGAAGGGGGAAGATTTTGAATTATATGGGTTCATTGGAATGGCCTAAAATACTGAAAATGAAGTCTAGACATCTCAAAGAAGAGACAAACCCAAGATAACAGTATCAAGTCTTCTACAGAGCTTCTCCTTGCAATAAAATGGCGGAATGTGAAAACAACAAGACAGATGGAATGCCATAGAAGCTATCTCTTGAACCCATGATAAGACAGAGCTATACAATGGGCCTTTGAAGGTAAATAATAAGTTGTGCAATTACACCCCATTAGCTAGGAAAATTGTAAAAGTGGGCCGCATTTGATAATATTATGAAAAAAAATTATTATTTGACACATACAATTAATAGATATAACTTTGATCCCTTACTAAATAGAATTTAACTTTTTAAATGTGGTTATTAAATAAAGCATGATCGCTTCACATAATTAATAAACAATTCCCTCATATATAGTAAGAAAACTTCCATCTTACATTGAGATCTTGGTTCTACAAAGAGAAAAGTGTCAAAATGGTCACTTAACTCTTGCAATTTATTCATTTTAGTCCTTAACTCTTATATATGAACAAGAGTTAAGTACTAAAATAAACAAATTGCAATAGTTAAGGGGCCATTTTGGCAATAGTCTCGTTCTAGAAAAGGATACCTGAATGATATCATTCATCAAGCTCATGATGGTTATTGGTATGTTATATAACCCAAATGGCATCGCTAAACAATCATACAACTCTTGTCGAGTTTTGAATGTTATCTTCTTAACAACCTCAACATTCACTCCACTTGGTTGGTAGCTCAACTTCAAACCTAGCTTGGACAAGATGGTATGCATCAACTTGTGAAGCTCTTTATGTATAGCCAATCAATAATCTCAAATATCAAAGCACCTTTTAATACAACAATGAAATTTCTGATAAGAATTATAAAGTTAAGCATGCTCATACTAGAGCACTCAAAGGATTGGTAATCTCATGAGAAGTTATCACCCAAGGACAAAACCCTGAGCCTACTAGGCCACAGTAGAGAATGCCTTGCAAGTTAAGGGTTTGAGCTATTGTAAATGGTGTCAAAGTAATATAAAAAAGTGAGATGGAAATAAAGCGTCATGAAAGGCAAATTGTAATGCCATGAGAGCCATTTCTTGAACCCATGATAAGACACAGCTATATAATGGGCCACTTAAGCTTATAAGAGCCACCTATAGAGTTCTATCTACCTGGTGAATAATTCTTATGTGTGAAAATGGGTCAATACATCAGTTTGTTAAGTGGAAGGAGAATATGAAGCTCGTTAAGTATAGAAAAGCAGCACTCTTGTACATCAAAGTATCTTTTGAGATAACGGTGATAAAAAACTCCATATCTAAGTGTGCCTATGATAGAGCCATTCCAAGCTAGGGACCTCTCAATAAATTTTTATTTGAGGATAAAATTATGAGGCCATTAAATAGTTGTACAGAGCTCTAAAGATATATATATATACACAATATGTGAACCAACAGATGTATTATATCTACCCAAGAAAAAAAGCTTGACATGAAGAGGTAGAGGTAAAAAATCCACAAAAAGTTCAAAACTAACATGAATTCAATCACTAAGAAAACAATGAAGCAAGTCTCCTCTAGGGATCAAATATTGCTCAAAGATTGATGATCTATTATTTGGCACACTTGTCAAATCACAATATTATATCAGTTCTATCTGTGGAGCAGCTTTCTAGCTGTTTTTTAAACGGATCAAAAGCCTAAAACTAGGTCATAGTTTTAGAGCATCTTTTGCATCATTAAAAGTGCCTTATGTACTTTTGCAAATTCTAAATAAAAATCATCTTTAATCATGCATTCAGTGAAGCTCATCTTCATTCACATTGGCGTTATCCTTCATGAAAACAATATTAATGCAATTACATTATTTTAAATTATGATTAGCAATTTCATAGTTAAATCTCCAAACTAAAGCATTAACTAGGCCATAGTTTCATACTCTATTTTAAATATTCTAAATAATGCAAGTATTAAATCTAAGAATCTAATTTTCCGCCCACAAGTAACAACTTAACTGAAATCTATATTATATAAGTTTAAAAGGCAATTTCTAAGTAACTAATGCCAATACTAATACTCAAAAAATTTAAAGAATAAATGTCATAAGCTTTTAATTTAAGAATAAGAAATAACATAAAATCAAGACAGGACACATCTTTTAGTATAGCTGGGCATGTCATACGTTCGCATGTGATGAGCATAACATTATTTATCATTATTTTTAAGTGATTGACTAATAACATGGAGGTTCAAGGTAAAAGATGTTCACGATGAAGTATCTTCTTCCTTTTTCTAGGGCAAGGAGTGCACTCGAAATAAGCCTTAGGTAATAAAGTGCACAAGAAACTCTATGATAATTTATAATAAAAAAAAGCACAAGAAAACCATGTAAATAAAAAATTTTCCTATCCATAAAATATGTAATAGAAAAAAAAGATAAACCAGTAATTAAATTTTTTACTTTTTTAATGATACCTTATTTACAACCATTACTTTCTAAAATGCCTCATTACTATTTCTTTTTCAATTTTATACCTTAAAATTCTCACAATAAGCTTGCAAATTATCCTCCTTTTTTATTATTGTTTTACAACCCCAAACCATTGGCTTATGGATGAAAACGAGATTGTATTGGCATTATGGAATGTGAATAAGATGATTTAGAAAAAACGTACGATTGGGTGTAGGGGTAGTGTTGTTGCCAATATTGGAGATTGGGAGGGACGGTCCACTTCCAACCATTACACGACCAATGCCTTGAAAACTTTCAGTGATAGAGAGGTGTGATGTGCTTCGATGTACTGAAGTTAAGGTACCAGCTGTGATCAGTCAGCCTATTGGCTCGTAGAGCTGCTAGGTGGTGCACTCATTGATTTAAAGAGTGTTGGTACCTGGAATTCATTCTGTGCCAGCAGTCTTTGGCAGAGTGGTTGGGTTTGTAGCAGATTTGGCATTCAATGTGTGGGAATCTAGTGCTTCGCTGCGTTGGAGGGTCATTTCTGTTTGGTAGAGAGGATCAGCCACGTCCCCTGCTAAATCTGCCTGGCCTCTGCCAATGAACAGGTAAGATGCAGATTGTTGCTAACACGTGGAGGTGGATTAATAAGTTGAATTTCGATATGAAGGTCACGCTGGACATTGATTTCTTAACTGCAAAGAATGAAGTAGAGATCATCTAGGCTGATTGGTGTGAGTTTTGTTCTGATAGTTGTTGTTAATGCTTGGAAATTGGGAAGAAAAAATTTTAGTGTATTAGAATAACATCCTCATCATCTACTTTACAGAACCCGCTACAGTGATTTTGTCCACATTATTGACTTGATTTAGAAGGGTAGTCAATACATATATCTGCCCTTAAGGGATACATTGTGAAGTTCATTTTGAGTTGGATAACTCTAGAGCGATTCGAGACTTGGAGACATTTTCTAGGATAAGCCAGACTTTGGCACAAGAATCGGCTTCTAGGATATAGAGAATAATGGATGGTGATCGGGTCGAGTAGAGAGCTGCTATAAGATTTCGATCTATAGAAATCCAGTGTGCATAGTTCGGGTTGTCAGCGTGGGGGGTAGGTTAGGTTCCGTCAAGGTGCTCGCATAGGTTATTGTCTTTGAACAGTTGCATTTCTTGTTGCTCGCCAAATAGGATAGTTATCGGAGGTAAGAGGTGAGTGGATAATGTTCTTAATGTAGGACATCAAGAAACTGAGGTCCTTTGTTTCGGATGAGTAGATCGAGTTGCTATGACGCGAGCTGGAGTTGTTGCTGAATTGAGGATCCACAGAGAAGCTTCGACTCATCATTGTCTTCAAACCCGAAGTTCTAATGCAATGACTAATGGCTAGATTTGAACGATCGAGAGGTGATTGTGGTTGAGCGGCAAGGAAGAGCTTTGCTCTGATACTATGTTGAGAGCTTGAGACAGGAGAAGAACACGCGAAAAGGAGAAGAGGATTGCTGTCTTCATGCGGGAGAAATAATAGGTCGTATGTATTTCATTAGTGATGCAAGCTAAAAAGGCCTCACGTGTGACAGTATCATTACAAGAGTTTTTAAGAAGAAAAAATGGCCCCACTTGAAGTCCTTTGCATTTTTTTTTCTTGTATTTTTTATTAAATTTGAATTTTGGATTTTCTTAGCTTTATTTTGAGTTTTATATGAGTTGTAAAATGAAAGAAATTCATTTTATATATTTCTTTTTAAGAGGTAGGCTAATTTGATAAAAGAGTGTCTACTACTCTTATGTATTTCCATTGGGGATAGGCTAGTTTGATAAGAGTGTATATTTTCTTAACCTTTTTTTCTTCCTTATAAATAGGAGGTTAAACCCTCTTATAAAAGATATTGTGATGATAATATAATTTTTGAAATTTTCCTCCAAATTCTCAATGTTTTGAATTCTTGTTTTCATGGTGGTGCAGGCAATCCCGATGTATCGTAGATGGATACAACTAGAGGTGTCCGTAGTACGTACAACTTCAAAATCTTATTTCGTTTCGCTCCCGCTCTTCTACTCCGACGTCATTGCTTCCAAACGTTCGCTCTGCCGCTTACCTCAATCGTCGTTTGCTCACCACTTTGAAAAGCATGCAAACACACCCACTACCATCAAATTTTGTATCAGAGTCAAAATTCCGTAAAAAAACTTCAAACGTGTGGTTGCGCCCACGTTATCGCCAGCCCCACACGCAACTCGGCCACCCGTGCAACCACTATCATGCGCAACCGCTTTCACCCACGACCTCCACCAACGACACCAACCGGGGCGACACGAATACACTTCAAAGTGATTGATGATTCATTCGCCCTTCACCAAGGTACGGCTAGTGTTTTTTTGTGAGTTTGCTCATTCTTTGTGGAATTTAGAATTTCACATTAAATTTGGACATTTTACATATCAATTGCAAGCCCACTTGTTGGTAATTGTCATTTTCTCTCAAATAGTTAACTCCATCTCACACATAGGCCTACCATTTGTTCGTAAACTTACCCTAACAGACTCGAGTGACTCCCAAGGGAGTGTTCCACTAAAATTGAGCTCCAAACCTAGTTTGCGAACCTAAAATTCAAATTTTCTTTTCTTTAAGAAAAAAAACTAAATATTTTTGAAAATTTTAATTTTTGCAAGAGAGTTAATTAGTATAATAGAGACTTCGTGATTTTTGGGAACAATTTGAACTTTGTCAACAAAGTCTAAATTGCCTAAGGAAAAAACGTAGGTTTAAGCGGTTCACGGACCCCCCCCCACAAATTCTGGTGTTTTCCAAGATTACTATGTTTAAGCACGAAATTAACAATGTCATTTGTTCTCTTTAATTTGTTTCCAAAATTTTAAGACTATGATTTTTTTAAATTAAGTGCAATAAGTATATCTCATTATGGAAGGGAATAATGATGGAGATCTCGATCAACGCATCACAACTATGAAACTACAATTCGAGATGTTGTGCAATGTTTTAACCAACACTTCCCAAGCCTAGAAGGCAAAACAGGTCCCCTTCCCCGATTGAAAATTTTGAACTTGGACACAATCCTAAATACTAGGCATCACCATTCTCGTGATGATTCGAAAGATTTTGACTCTCATCATAACTCTAAACACAAGAATAGACCCAATCACCACTTAAACCACCCTCAAGTTGAACATACACATAGGAGAACTATTCATTTTGAAAGAGAATATCTTGAAGCTGATTCACTCCATAGGATTGAAGTCAAAGCACCCACTTATGATGGATCTCACGACCTAAATAAATTTCTGGATTGGTTAACTGAAATTGATGAATTTTTTGAATGGCAGCATTAACAATTCACAAAGAGTAACATTTGCCTGAATGAAATTGGTAGGAAAATCCCATATCTTATGGAACAATTTTTTGCAAAGATACAACAAACACGGTAGGAAGATATGGTATTGGGAAGAAATGCGAGAAATACTAAAAGACAAATACTGCCCTAAGTACCATAAGAAACAACTTCACACTATATTTCTCACCCTTAAACAATGATCACTATCTATTACCGAATATATCAACACTTTTGACGACCTCTTAGTTCGCACTAACTATCAAGATTCTAACTAGCAACAAGCAAACAAATTTTTCTTAGGATTAAGGGCTGAAATTTGAAACCAAGTTGAATTGAATGATCCTCAAACTTTAGAAGAAGCTGTTAATGATGCTCTTTTAATTGAAGCTCAAAATAAGGCCTCTTAATCCAAAGTCAAATTCTCCCAAATCACATCACCTAACAAACCGACTCCCAAGCCTTCCACCCTATCAACCACAGTTAGGAACCCCAACAACCAAAATCCCTCGAGATGTTGTTTGCTACAAGTGCAATAAGAAAGCTACAAACACAAGTGCAAAGCTAAACTAATCACCCGTATCACTAAGGATGAAGATGATGAAGTAGAAGAACCTTACAATGGACAAGAAGTTGATATAGATGAACTAGACTCAGAGGGAATTTACCTAGAAATTGTTAGATGCCTTAACACTTCAATGGAAGAGAAAGACTTGAGGAGAAGAAACATCTTTAGTATAGCAATGACTTGCAACGTGATAGATTGTAGGTTAGTAATTGATGGAGGGAGTGATATGAACATAGTTTCCACTCAAACCTTAACCAAAGCTAAACTCCAAACTAAACCTCACCCCAACCCTTTCTATGTTAGCTAGGTCAACACCACTTCACTACCCATAACACAGCGTTGCTTAGTTCCAATCAAAATGGGTAGCTACAAAGACCATAATTGGTGTGATGTTCTGCCAATGGACGTAGCCCATATTTTTTTAGGAAAACATTGGCTTTATGACCTAGATGTCATCCACTATGGGAGAGACAACACATAATTTCAAATTCAATGAAAAATAATGAAACTCTACCTAACTAAGCCCACACCTAAGAAACCAACTCAAAACTCTTCTAGAACTAGCACCCCCAAATAGAAATCATCCCACATTAGATCCATAAGAATGACAAAACCCAATCCAAACACAAAGCCAAGCTTCAACTCATCACCATTTTCCCTTACACACCCCATTATTCACCTGATGAACAAGAGAACTCGTTCCCTTACTCACCTTTGAAGCTTTACGATTCAAGAGATTTAGGATGAAATTTTATGATTTATTAATAACCATCTATCTTCTCCATGTCAAAGAAATTTCCCCCAAGCCCTCTAAAATCCTTATTCCATCTATGGTTATTGAACTGCTTAAAGAATACCTGAAATTATCCTGATAGTGTTACCTAACCAACTACTTACATTTAGAGATATCCAACACCATTGATCTAATTCTCAGTGCTCAACTTCCTAATCTATCTATCATATGAATCCCACCGAACAAGCTGAACTTCAAAGATAAGTCAACGACTTCTCCAAAAGGGCCTCCTTAGGGAAAGTTTGAGCTCATGTGTCGTCCTTGCCCTTCTAAACCCCAAGAATAATGGCTCTTGGAGAATGTTAGTGGATATCAAGCCATAAATAAAATCACTATCAAGTACCAATTTCTCATTCCCCGTTTAGACGATATGTTGAACCTTGTATCTAGCTCAAGCCTATTTTCAAAGATCGTTTTAAGAATTGGATACTACCAAATTCAAATTAGACCAGAGGATGAATGAAAAATTTCCCTTACCTGAAGGACTGCATGAATAGTTTGTCATGTGTTTTGGAATGTCAATTGCTCAAAATACTTTTATGAGATCAATGAATACAGTTCTAAGCCTTACTTAGAAAAATTCTTGGCAGTTTATTTCATTGATATTTTGATTTTTAGCCATGATGAAAAAAGTCACTTATCCCAAATTAAACTCATGCTAGACAAACTAAGGGAGGAACAATTTTATACCATTAAAAAGATATGTTTGTTCATGCAATCGAAGGTAATATTTTTGAGATTCATTATTCTTCCTTCGGAATCAAACCAGATCCCACTAAAGTGCAAGCAATCTGTGACTAGCCAACCCCTAATGGTTTTACTAATACTAGGAGCTTCTATGGATTAGCCACATTTTATCGTAGATTCATTAGAAACTTTAGCTCAATCATGGCTCCAATAACAGAAACCTTAAAAAGTAACAAGTTCATTTGGACTCTCACCACTGATAAATCTTTCACTCAAATCAAAGGACTTAAGACCATCGCCCCCATTCTTAGACTACCCAATTTCTCTACAGTTTTTTAGATTGCCTGTGATGCTTCAGAGGTAGAAGTAGGAGTACTTTCACAAGATGGTTACCCTGTTGCATACTTTAGTGAGAAATTTAATGATGTCAAACAACGGTAATCCACCTACGATCGAGAATTCTATGCCATTCAATTCCTCGAACACTAGCGACACTACCTTCACCAAGAATTCATTCTCCACAATGATCATCATGCCTTGATATACATTAACACCCAAGAAAAACTCAACCACCGCCACGCCAAGTAGATTGAATACCTTCAAGACTCCACTTTCATTCTGAAACATAAACCTGGCATTGAGAACAAACCCACGAATTGCCCTTTCCCAAGTCATGTTAATTGTCACATCCCTGACCTCTCAAATCCCAAGATTCGACAATACTTAAGGATGATTAGTCCACATGTCCAGACTTCCATCTCATCTACACAGAATCTCAAGAACAAATCCTTCTTACCCATTTCTCATATTAATTATTCGAAAGAGACCAATTTCAAGGAACATTGTTGTGTATTCCCCGTATCTCACTTAGGATATTGTTGATTCAAGAATTGCATTCAGGTGGGTTTGTTGCCCACTTAGGACATGTCAAAACAATTCATTTACTAGAGAGAAATTTTTCTATCCCTCCTTGAAAATAGATGCAAAAAGATTAGTAACCTGCCAAACTTCAAAAATGACAACAAAAACCTGAAAAACACACTGCCCTACCCGCTCTCTATCGATCTGGGGAAAATATTTCGATGGATTTCATCTTAGAACTTCCCCGAAACAGTAGGCAACATGATAGTATCTTTGGTGTAGTTGATTGATTCTCGAAAATGGCCCATTTTATTCTGTGTTCCTAATCTAATGATGCCTCACAAATAGCAAATTGTTCTTTAAGGAGATTGTTAAACTTCATAGGTTGCCCAGCACCATAGTATCTGATAGAGAGGTCAAGTTTGTATCATATTTTTGAAAAACTCTTTGGAAACTTCTAGGAACCGTCTCCCACCCCCATACTGCATAAGATTGAGGTTGTCAATAAGAGCTTAGGAAATATTTTAAGATGCCTAGTTGGTGAAAACTTAGGGAATTGGGATACGTTCCTTCCCACAGCTGAATTCGCATACAATAGCACCATCTCCCGAACCACTAAATGCGCTCCTTTTGAAATAGTCTATGGTTGCAATCCGAGAAAACCTATTGAATTGATTGATCTTCCTCAGCATGCCTTTTCTGATGCAGCATTCACTTTTACGCAAGATTTCTACAAATTACTTAATGAAGGACTCAATTTGAAAAATCAAATAATAAATACTCTTCCAAAATTAATGAAACAAGAACTATTATGGAATTAAAAGAAAGATAATATTTTTTGCTCGCATTCGCACGGAGAGGTATGCCACAACCAAATTCAAGAAATTACATGCAAGAGCAATCGGACCTTTTAACGTCCTTTGGAAACTTGAACCAAACGTTAACCTTCAAGATTTTCCTTCTGATATGTATATTAGTCCTACTTTTAATATTGAGAACCTAATTCCATATACAAATGAGCATTGTCCAGAAAGTACAAGAACTAACCCAAGGTGCAACAAGATTTGGAAAACTATCAATCTTTGAGATCAAGTCTATTATCACAGATGAAGTTATGATGGGAACATTTGGAGAACATCAATTCTTGATCAGATGAAAAGATAAGCCACCTGCTGAATATACTTAGATCACTAGAGAAGAATTACAAAAGTTGGATTCGAACATGTTAGACGATTACCTACTTTAACTTTGTGGAGCACAATTCTCATAGAGGAAGAAAAGTTGTGCAAGACAAAAAGGATTCACACATCACTTTTTCTTGTATTTTTTATTAAATCCGAATTTTGGATTTTATTAACTTTATTTGAGTTGTAAAAATTGAGACAATTAATTTAAATATGAAAGTTATATTTTTTTTTTGAGAGGTAGGCTAGTAGGCAAGATAGTATTTCTTTTTCTTGTGTATTGCCATTTTTTGGGAACAGACTAGTTGGGTAAGAGTGTTTCTTTTCTTAGCCTTTTTTCTACCCTATAAATAGGGATCTAAACCCTCATGTAAGAGATATTGTGATGATAATAAAAATTCTGAAATTTTTCTCTAAATTCTCTTATTTTGAGTTCTTATTTACTTGGCAGTGTGGACAATTGACTAAGGCCTCGGGGTGCGAACAATCCCAAGGTGCTCAAGGTGTGCACAACTAGATGCGTGCATGGTAAGTACAACCCGCACAACCTTCTCTCATTTCACTCCAGCTCATCCGCTCCAACATTGTTGCTTCCAAACATTCGCTCCGTCGCTTTCCTTAATTGTTGTTTGCTAGTCACTTTGAAAAGCACGCTAACACACCGACCGCCCTCAATAAGAATAGCGATACACGTGTATATATAATTGTAGTATAATATGTGTGTATGGCCTAATGGGAGAGTGATTAGAATGGGTGGTTGAGATCAATTCTGGCTGATATTATGATGCACTCACAAAATTACGAAAATGGCTCATACCTCCTATTCATGTGATGGATAGCCAGTAGGAAGTGAACAAGCCGATAGGTTTAGAAGGGGTCTCTTACAATGGCACTTCAGTTTGAGTTGTAACTTCTTTTTCCATACCCAAGATTTGTTCTTTTAAGATACTTTTCATTGTAACAGTGATGCCTCATTTATTTATGTAAGATATTATTACTATTTCAAGTATAACTAATTTTTTTGTTTATTAATGCCAATTCAAATATTTGAAGAAATATTAGATATTTTGATTAGCTTTACTTTAAAGCTGAAATAGAAAATATTTTTCATGAACGGTTTCATTTTTCTGTCACCTTCCCTTTGTTCCCTCCTTGTTGTAAGGTCATCACAACAAATTATTACCTGCAGTTTACTTTTAATGTTGTTACTTTTGTTCCCTAATAAGGTTCTCACAACAAATTATTACATGTAGCTAACTTTTAGTGTTGTTACTTTATTTTTTGAGTTAATACCATAAGGCTCTACTCCCTTTTTGTCCTCTTTTTTTGCTGCCTTCCATTGTATGAATCCATCTATTCTTGGGCATGCCATACATTGTAAAGTAAATAAAGGAAAAAAAAAAGCAGCCAGCAGCGATTTGTTTTATGCAAGCGCATATTTTCTATGGCATGCTTCAAAGAATATAAATGTGCATGCTTGTTCATACAAACAGTAAGTTTGGGATTTTATTCTGGTACAAAAGTATAGTCATCAGTCTATGCATGGGTATGTACATGTATTGGTTTATGTGCACATATCACCACATGCATAAGTTGGAAAAGTAAATAATAAATTAGGTTTGGTTGTTTATACACTTATTTATTTTCTGACAATTCACGAATTTGATTTATTAGGTTCATTTATATCAAATTGACTCTAAACAAAATGTAGGGACTCATATATACACCCATGACAAGCAATGTATGTAACACTAAGAGATTGATACTTTTCATCTTATCTTGATATAGCGTGCAACTCCATTGTATTTCAGTTGTTATTGAATTTTAAAATAAAAAAATACAAAAGCCAGAAAATGCTGCCGAGATAGAATGTCAAGGTGGATGAGTAGGTAAATATATATGAAAAGATAGATAAGAAATGATTGCATTTGAAACAAGACTGGAGTTGCATCAATTGATGATAGGCTCAATGAAATCTATCATAGATGGTTTAAATATAGTAAACATAGATCATTAGATGCCTGATTTAAAAAGGTTGAATCAACAAATTATGTTCATGCTAAAAAGAGGAGGAAAACCAGAAAATATATGACAAGAATAATTAGAATAATCTCATATATAGAGCTTAGAGAGAAGCTATGTTTGATCAAGCATAGTGAATACTATGGATTCGCGCAGAAAACCGACTTAGTGAGACTAAGGTTTGGTGATGCTTTTTATTTTATTTTGCAACTGATTGGCAGTGTAAAGATCCCAAGGAAAGTATACCTTTTTGTTTGATATGTTGATGATATAAAATTAATTCCCACAAAAGGGTTTTTGTTACCAAATCATAGTTCATGAGTTAGTCATGCCCCGACATGCTGTTGTTTACATAGGAGAGGACTGGCACAGTCACTCGTGTGTCCGCGGCTGCCATACTAAGGAAGAAAAAGAATATTTTGTCATCCACTGCAGCTACTCTAGAACCATATTGGAGATCTTTATCAGCTGGGAATTTTCTTCATGCTACACTTTCTTCTTGAGATCAACTTGAATCACTTTTCTCTACAGCCACCTCTTGTCATCGTCACAAGTTCACTAGTCAGATTGTAGCATAGGCTCTCTACCGGGCATGGAAGAGCCAAAATGAGAGGAGACATAGAAAGCCCTACCCTACTCCTATGGCGTGTGCAAGATTGATACTTTCTGCTCTTGTCAGTGCTGGCCTCTGCAACAAGACGGACTTCTGGGGTTCCCCAACTCTTTAGGGCCCTCTACCATTTCCAGATGGTGCCCCCCGATCCATTGGCTGAACGTCGCATAGATGTGTCATTCAGATATGGCGAAAACAGAAGGCTTACGTGGAGTTTTTGTCCGAGTTGACCTAGGTCAGTTGGTTGTCGCATGTGGTGCTCAATTTCAAGCTCATTCCCTACTTGAGACAGATATCAGGGCGGTTCTTCTGCTCTGAAAAGCACTCCAAGATAGAGTTCCCAAGCTGAATTGACTTATTGTTGAGAGTGACTGTTATGGAGCTTTACTCAGATATCGTCAGACTTAGGAGCAGACTCAGCAAAAGCATGGCACAGAGAGACATGCCAATCACCTGGCATTCCTTCTTGATCTCCCTCGTGTTATATTTGTACATCGTCTGCAGTATTCTAATCATGCAACGGATGCCTGTTCTTTTTTTTATTCTGGCACAGTGATTCTTCTTTTGTTAAGGGAGATTTGTGCTCCCACGGAGGTTTTTTGACCTCCAAACTGATTACACCTGATTACACCGTGGACTTAGGCCTCGGCCGACTTTCAAAAAAAAGAAATGCCTCCGTTGCAGTAGATCCTACAGCTGAATCTTATAAGTGATGACCTTCACCTAATATGTTGGTGTTAAGGATAGAAAACACACTTACTCTTAACCAAGTTATTATTAAGAATAAATTTGGAATGCTAAATTCAAAATCCTCATCTTTGCCAAACTTCAATATGTTTTCTTTGCCTTTTTGAATAAGCTAAGTTGCATTTTAATAAGCCTACTCATGCATGTTGGCAAACCCCAATCTTGGTAGTTCAACCTTAGTCGAACCAACTATACTCTTGCATCACTAAGCTAACTTTTAAGAAGTTTGCATAAAGAAAATGATTTTAAATTAAAACATTTTTGCAATTGTAATTTTGTAAATAAGGGAGCCATACCCAATAAAATATCATTGACTATGAGAAACAAACTAAAATTTACTTGTGATCATTCCCCTAAGGATTCTTTCACTCTATAAAAGTTCTCCATTTTTTATCCCTCCCTCTAAGGAATTATGTGTTCTAAATTTCTTGCGCTTATTTTCTCTACGTTATCAAATGCCCCCCAATAAACGAAGGGAGCCATACCCAATAAAATATCATTGTAATTAAAACTTTTTTGCAATTATAGTTTTATAAGAAATGGGAGCCATACCCAATAAAATATCGTTGACTATGAGAAACAAACGAAATTATACTTGATTAGGATTCTTTCACTCTTTAAAAGTTCTCCATTTTTTATCCCATACCTCCCTCCTTCTGAGGAATTATATGTTATAAATTCCTTGTGACTTTCTCCACCTTTCCAAATGCCCCCAAATAAGAAATGTTTTATTTGCTAATCATTTTATTCATGGATAGATTTCCAACTCATCACCCTCTTTTTTGAGATGGATTTTCCACACATCTCTCCAAGTATAATGGAATTGAAAGTTCTTAAATAAAAAAGGCCTTCAATTCTTCAACAGAATTTCACCAAGCTGTAGTAGAGTTATCCAAAAGCCCAAAGATTTTGATGCACAATAATCATATATGATTGGTTTTTTAATCATTTTATATATTTTTATTTAATTTTGGGGATTGAAATATTAAGATTTTTTAAGTTGATATATCCTACTGGCTAATTTGTAGGTAGTTTGGTTGAGGATAAATTTGATTTACTCAGAGGCACTCATATGCATAAGTCAAGATTGGCTTATAAACAGTCATGTAAAAATCTGCTGAAAAGTACTTGTATAATCAAGATCTGATTCTAAGAAAAAAGAGTTTGTTTAGTGTTATTTAGAAAGCTGTCATCTTGGAAGAGGAAAAAATCTTGAAAATTTAGAATTACATGCCAAAATTTGTTGAAATAGCATATCAGCGGGCCAGTCAAGAAGTTTAAATAAACATACCATGGTTTCCATGATCAAGGATAACTGTGCTTGGTTCTGTGGTAGAAAAACATGCATCATTTTCAGATGTTTGCGAAATAAAATGACTATCGGACTCTTTTAAATAAGCTGGATTATGGGAGGGCGTACACTCAGTCTGGCTGCCCTCAAGTTCACTGCAACCACATGGAAATTGAAAAGTCACATTGGAAGGGTTGTTGGTAGCTACATCCAAGTTATGATTTGGAGAGCAGTTCAACATAGTATAATTTTCTTCCATTTCAGAGCAACAACTAATATCTCTTGATCCTTCTACATTTTGAATTTTGCCTTCGTTGTTTTGAGAGCATCCATCAGTATGAATGGATGAAGTGCAGACTTCAGTACCCAAAATTTCTGATGTTGAAGAGCAAGATATATCAATATTTCTTTGATTCATAATTTGTGGATCAGAGGGACAAACTGTCATATAACTTCCAGTACGGTCGGATAAGTAGTTCTCAGAATTAACTGGCCTTGAAGGTGAAGAAGGAATGGCATTAATACTTGATTGACCCAAAGAAATGGCATGTTCTTCAGTTACAGATTTTAGTTCTCTTGCTGAGTCACATCTTAAGAATTCAGTAGAGGAACTTGTAGTTTCCTCGCATTCACTTTTGAGGTGCCTGGATTCATAGCAACTCATTGAAAGCTCATCAGACAAGCTCATACTTTGAGCATTTCTATCAATACAATTAACCATAGTGTCTGCCTCACCTTCCCTACATAACTGCAGAACGGAAGTATGTGCCTGCCTAGATGATCCAAGATCAACTGATGAAGAAGCTGAAGTACAATCTCGGCCAATACTTCTTCTCAAGCAATTAATATTACCTCTTGAATAAGAAGGCTCAGAACATTGAATATTAGTAGCAGACACAGACTTTCCTTGCAAAATGGGCCATTTACTGCTACCAGATCTAGGAAGTAGAAGCACAGAAATGCCTGTGCCTTCAGGAATATCAACTTTTAAACTGGGGTTAACATCATGATCTGATAACTGTAGTACATTAATGCTGCAATCTTGGGTAGCATTTATATCCCTTTTATCCTGCTGTTCAGAAAGCTCAGACTCCCTTTGAATTGAACAAATGTTTGGTAGCCAATTGGACTCCATAATGTCACCCACCTCATGAAATTCAGAAACTTCATGTCTTTGTAGTTCATTGCAAGCTGTACCCATTGCTGTGTCCATCGAAATTGCAACATTTTTAATCGAAGATGCAAATGTTAGAGGTACTTCAGTAACACAAAGCCTTTCTTCAGCACAATCATGGCATAATTTTATGTTTCCATTCATATCTAGAGTTTTACATTCTTTACCACATTTTGAGCAAACTGCACTCATTATAAGGCCATCCATATCGCAACGGTTGTCAGTAAAATGTTGTGTGTAATGAAATGTATTGTTTGTTTCAATTCCAATGTGAACACTGGGATTATGAACATCTTCTGAATCAAATTTCTTAGACAAATTTTCACCAAAATTCGCATCACATTTCTCAGGTTTATTAGAGAGTACCTCATAACTTGTATCTTCAATAATCTCATCCATTTTATCAAACAAAAATACTTCCTCATGATTTTCAGATGCTTCAGACCTTTCCCATCCAGCAGGAATTTCAGTCTGCTCAAGCTCACCACCTTCCACATCAAGCGCAACACTAAAAAGAGCTTGTTCAGAGCTTGCATTACTGCTAGTTGTAAGTGAGGAATTCCTTGAGAAAATGGGCCTGAATGTTGTCGCAGGAACACTAGACAAAAGTGGTCTGAACATATTTTGAGGTGTTTTGCGCTGATCCTAAGTAGATAAATAAAGTTACTGCTCAAAGAAATAACGACAGAACCATAAAAGAAATTACACGTAGTATTAATTTCTTGTAAAAAAAACATTGAGGACCAAAAGGAATTATAAATGGACAAGAGTTATTTTGACATCAACAAAAATTAAAATGAAAAGACAATGTTTAAACATGAACAACACCAAATCAGTCAGTTTTATAAATCCATTATGGAATCCCCAAAAAGAACAGCATTCAAAGATGAATTACTTCAGCTAGATATTTCAAAAATCTAAATAATATAGAAGTGTAATCTCCTTACATATTCAACCCCATACAAATGCATCTTATTGTAATGCAACTTCTATACTACTTATCATACTAGGGCCGTAGAACATATATATTACAATAAAAAATGCACAATAAAAAAGGGAAATATGGATGAAAGGCTAGGGGACCTTACAGTGACAGAAATGTTCAATCTTCACATCTAAAATGCCTCACAATGCCAGGTTAGAAAACGATATCAATCTCATGTCCAAACTCACCTGGGTAGTTTATGTGCTTCTAACACTCTTAAGAACATACACGAGGCCTTTTAATACTGTGGGCTTGATTATTTTACAAGTATTAATAATAGGTCAGGTTTATATAATAGTGCTCTAGTGTCATTTTCATTGTTTTTTTGCTTTTTGATTCAAGTTTAGGGGTGGGTCGGTTCAACTTAAATTGACAGCTAGATAAACTAAGCTAAGTTAAGATTAGTTACTAAAGGAGTTTAACCTAAAAATTGTTTAGTTGATTTTCATGCCTATTTTTAAATATTAATAACAACACTAATCTGTTATAATTTTATTAGCATTAGTGAAAATTAAAAAATATTAATGCTAATTAATATTAATGTAATTAAAACTAATTTATTGATACTTTTATTTTTATTTTATGCTTTTGCTATTTTTGATAAACTAGTAAAGCTAATTAATAATGAGTAAATATTTTAGTTAAAATTAATAATTTATTTATAATAATTAGAGCAATTTTAAATTAAAAAAAACTGTATATTAAATAGCTTATTAAGGAACTTAAATTTGTATGTGTATACAACAGCAACAACAACGCCGAGCCTTAATTCCACTGAGTCTGGCTACACGAATTCTTTGTTTTCATTGTGTGCGATCAAATAGAAGATCCTCTCTAAGTTCAAATAGAGAAGATCCTTTTTAAGGGTTTCTTCGCCTATTTTTTTTTGTCTTTCTCTTATTCTCTAAGTATGGGCATAATTCATATACTCATTTTTTCTAACAGAAACATTAAATGGTCTACTTTTATACACTATTAGAGTCATTCCAATCTTGCTACAAATAAACTCATTTCCCATTCTACCCGTATGAGTACACCCACTCATCCGCCTTAGCATCCTCATCTTTGTAACAATAATCTTATCGACAGGTTTCTTCTTTATTGGCCAACATTTAATCCCATAAAACATAGCTAGTCGTATATATGCTCTATAAAATCATTCTTTAATTTTATGTGGGAATTTTCGATTGCACATCACTCTAGAAGTGCTCTTTCATTTCATCCAACTAAATTGGATCCTATTAAACATCGCTCTCTATTTCACCTTTTTTTGAACAAGTGAACCAAAGCATTTGAATCTCTCATTCTTCTTGATAACATGGTCCTCAATAGTTATGTCTTCAAGATTAGGTCTTCTGAGATAATTGAACTTACACTCCATATATTTTATTTTAGATCTACTAAGACAAAAGCCTTTAAGTTCTAAAATAATCCTCCACAACTCAAGTTTTCTTTAACTTCACCCCTAATCTTATCAATTAAAAGAATAGAATCTACAAATAACATGCAACAAAGAACCTCCTATTGACTGTGTTTCGTAAGAACATCCATAGTTAAAACAAAAAGATAAGGGCACAGAGTCGAGCCTTGATATAATCCAATAGTAACAAAAAAATTATTAGACAAACTACCTTGCAATCGACACATGTTATAGCCCTGTTATACATATCTCTAACAACATCAATATATGTAGCACAAAATTAGTTTCTCTCCAAAGCTCTCAAAAATTTCTCTTGGTACTCTATCATAGCCTTTTTAAAATCAATAAAAATTAAAAGATATTTTCTTTCTCTAAATTTCTCAATCAAACTTCTTAATATGTATGGCTTTCCATGGTTTTACGTGGCAAAAAATCAACTAAATTTTGAGAAATATAAGCATCCCTTTGTAATATATATTCTATTACTCTTCTAAAATTTCAATATATGACACATTAATTAGATTCCTCTATAATTTGCACAATCTTGAGCTTCATCTTTAGCCTTGTAAATTGATACAAATTTCTTTCTTTACTCATCTAACATCTTTTTAATCTTCAAAATAATATTAAATAACTTGGTAAGCAAGGAAATTCCTTTCTCACCCAAATATTTTCATACATCGATAGGGATGTCATCCGATTTACTGCTTTTTTCACTCTTCATCCTCTTTAAAACATTCTAATCTTAGTTTTACTAACATGTTGAATAAAAGTACAATTGATATTATTTTTTTAAAAATTAAACTCATTTATATTAATTGTATTGCTATAACTTTCATTAAAAAACTTAATAAATATTAAAAAGCTTCTAAAGAATGATTCATTAAAAAAATTAAGAAAATATGTATGTGCTTATACAAATATTAAAAATCAGCACAATACATAAATTATTATGTTAATATCATTCTCTATAATAGCTGATTGTCATTATTTTATCTTTTACAAGCAAAAACATAAAAACTATTCACAAACTTTTTCGCGTAAGTTTTGTTATCAAAGGGGCTCATGCACCAACGGACTCTACATACTCTGCCCATCGCTTGAAACTTCTCCTAGCCAACTCATCCTTCGGTCCTCTACAACAGCAACCACACCTCCATGGCATCTCCAACTTGATCATCCTATCCGCAACATCCATCTACTCCTTAAGCATCATCCAACTCTCAGTCTAAACAACAACTATTTTTCTTGCTTGATCTACATCACAGCCAAGTATCACAAATTATCGTTTCCTAAATTTTCCAATAGAGCTTATAATCTTTTTGAATTTCTTCATACTGATGTATGGGCCCTGCCCCAATGTTATCCAATAATGATTATAAATATTATGTACTCTTTGTGGATGATTATTCAAATTCATATGAATTTTGAATATGAAACAAAAATCTTAACCATTACAAAAATTTTCTCATCTAAATAAATTCATTGAATGCCAATTTAATACTCGAGGCAAAATACTACAATCAGATGGAGGGGATGAATATGTCTCAGTAGCATTTCAAAACCTTAAAATAAATCTCAGCATTCATCATCAACGATCATGCCCATACACTCCCCAACAAAACGAGGTTGATGAACGAAAAAAACCGGCATATTCTGGAGACCACATACGCTCTCTTACAAATCGCTTATTTACTCAAACATTTTTAGGCATCAATACTCTCACTTCCACTTACCTCATTAATCTTCTACCGAAAATATTTCTTCATTTCAACTCGTCTACAACACCAAACCAGACTACAATCACCTTCAGGTTTTCAGCTGGTTGGGTGTTCCCCTCCTCCCTCCCACATAGCTCCAAGCTCATCCTTAAGTCTCTTCCTTGTATCTTCCTTGGATAATCACCGCAATACAAAGGCTATATTTGCTACAACCCAAAAACCTTTACTTCCTTAATCTCTCGCCATGTCAAATTCATCGACATATCTTTCCCTTTCTACAATCCACTTCAACTACAAACATACCCTTCTCCACTACACAACTGCATCAAACCCCCCCCCCACATTTGTTCCTACTTCAAGCAAATCCACAATAGCATCAATCAACAACATCCAAAGGTTGGGACACTCCAACGAGCCCAAATCACTCAGTGAGTCCAAGTCACCCTACTAACCCAATCCTCAATCTACAAACTGGTCCTCGAACTTCTCTCAACCAATTTCTCACAAACTAGCTGTAACAACCCAAAGTTGTTACTGAGCTTAATCATAAGCTTAATCGTACCCTAATCTTAGCTCCATTGCATTCACATAGTCATTAGAAGCTAACACTAAAAAGCTGGGATCAATCGGACCTCACTAGGTTAACTTGACATTTTTATCAAATTAGGAACCTTAATTAATAGCCAAAATATTTTGATCTCCAATCCAAATTTTGAATGCATTTTTAAATTCCTCATTCCCAAATTAACTAGGCATGCAAGTTTGAGAATTTTAGAGGCTATTTAGGCCATACTGAATTTAATTTAATTTGGAGAAAATTGCATTTAAGGGTTAATAACATTTTTAAATTGCAAATATATCTCTAACTAAATTACTAGTCCAGGATCTGCTAAACGGACCACGGATGATTCGCTGCGGAGCCCGGGTCCCGCGACAGCAAATCCGAAGCCCATCTGTCCGTCACTCCTAATCACGCAACAACCTAGATCGAATCACGCGAGAGCGCCGATCTGGCGTTGGACCTGCCCCGCGGATCCCATAGCCCAAATAATTCCGGATCTGGCCGTTAGGATCTGGAAGATCAGAGCCGTTCCGTGGCTTTGATTGATACGACCCACAGTATGCCCGCACTATCAATCTTCGTTCCGGATGCGCCCCACTCCAGACAGGGAGGATCCTCTGTACCTTCGACAGCCAGCCTTGTCCCCCACTCTCACGTCCACCTCAGCAGGACTGTTAAGTCGTTTCCATTCCAAGCAAGGCACTCCATTTCGGGCCCGGAAGCCCGAGCAATCCCCATTGGGATTATTGAGAGTTCGTCTTCGGCCCGAGCTCTCAAGCAGCCCTCGGCCTCACCTCAACCCACTCCTGAGGCTATAAATAGCCTCAGGTATGGTTCCTTGATCGCCTTGCTGGTCAATTAGATCCAATTGAAGCTCTTCCCCAAATCTTCCATTTCTCTGAAATCACAAGCTCTCCCGGCTGTCCCTACCCCTCCCAGCTGCACTCTGTGGGTGTGTCCTAAAGTTCAAGACCCTGGTGTCTGCTTGCAGCTCAGCTAAACCGTTGGATCACTTCCAGCGGCGATTGCAGGCTTCCCAAGATCTCTCCAAGTACCCTCCTTCCCCAGTGAGCTGTGTGAGCTCACTGTCCAGCCTATAGCTCCTGCCTGTGATTGTCGTCTAGGTGCATGTGAATTAGGATCGCTAGAAATAGCTTGGGTCCAGTCTGTGAGCGACGAAGATTCGGCAATGCAGAGCATAGCCGAGTTGAGCCATCGTTCTAGACGGCGATCCAATCCCTATACCTAGAAATTGGCACGCAATTGGACTGCCAATTGCCAGATGATTGCTTCCCACATCGATCACAGATCAATCGAAGCAATGGGTGCAGCCCGAAGCCATCGGGTGTGACCAATCCATACTCGAGCCAGCCCACCCATGGCTCGAGTAAGAACCCATTGATTGGGCCACTCCCGAGCTCAGTCAATGGAGGGTTTAGACTCTCCATCGTCTGAGGATGGGGTAGGGATTGTAATGGGTCAAAATGGTGGCTTGTGGAGGGGAATTGCCCCTCCACAGTGAGTCCCTGAGGCCGACAAAATCCAATAGGGTTCCCGTGATCAAGCCAACCTCTGATAGGGATTTAGGGTTCAATTGAAGCGTCTCGACATGATGATAGAGTAACAATCGTCTGGAGGCTGTGGCGTGCTCAGGAGGTGGAGAATTTAGTCAATTAGGGTTTGCCCTAATCGACCTGCGGTCAGGAAGAGGCGGAGGAAGAAGACGACTGTGCAGGTCGGGCCGACCCATGACCCGCGCGATTCGACAGTAGCGGTTCACTGGGTCGAGCCAACCCGCGCCTTTTGTTAAATGGGCCAAACCCATTTTAATAAATATAAATGAATATTAGAATTATTTTTCCTTAAGGAAATTAATTTGATTAATGGAAATGTAATTAGAAAAATGCTGAATAAATTTATTAAATAAGTTTTTAATTACTTATCCAAATCATATGAAATTATATACTATTTTGTTCAATAAAATGAAAGAAATAAGAATATACAAAAATATTTCAATTTCTGTGAATATATTTCCTAATTTTGGCTAATTTGTTTAGTAGCTTAATTAGGGAAGAATAGCATGTGTACTTCGCCAAATTGCATGATTTTAGTTTCATTTGACTTCTTATGACTTGTAAAATGTATGTGCTAAGTAGAATAATTTTTTAATTTATATTTTGTTAATTATGCCCTAATCTTTGAATTGCATGATTAGTGAATATTAGGATTTGTAATTAGCCAATCTTGCATTTTATGGTTTCTGATTATTCATATGACTAATTAAAACTTAATTGCCTAGTTGTATGGAATTTGGATTATTAATTTTATAGTTATAAGCTAATCCATTTTGGATTTGATTATTGTTTAATTAGCATATATTAATCTTTGAATTGGTTAATTAATTTTGTGTATGTTTCATAATCAGTAGTATGCATATTAGAGAACATAACTTATGATTTGGACATTTGAATCTTTTGAATTTCTTTAATCAAGAATGAAACTCTAAATGGATTAATTAAGAACTTAAATTAATTAAAGATTAATCAATTACTGATTAGTACACTAATAATTGATGAATAACTCAACAATTATCTTATCAATCAAACCTTATGTAAATAATCCTAACTAGGTCAAGTTTGGATTCAAATCCTAATTTGACTATATTAAACTTCAAATATAATTAACTTGAATTGATTAAATATTTGATTTGAACATCCAATAACTTGCATAAATCCAATAACATTTGCTGATTTATCATTGATTTTAGGCTAGTAATTAGAAGAGTAAGAGCTTATAATAAACTCATATAATTAATTATCTAAATCTAAGCTTAAAATCCCTGATTTTCTCCTAAATAAAATTATTAGCATAAATCAATCTATAAAACTAAGATTGATTAATACAACAATTAATTCTCAATATGATTTTATCCCATAATTGATATAGTTGATTAAGTTGCAGGTACTAAATTTGCATACCTAATGTAAGGATCTAAATTATATGATTGAATATGATAAGTCTAAGTGAACTTTAAGTATCTTAGATCATAACTTGAAATTAAGTGTATCTTTTAGTACTTAGACCTTTAAATCAGAAGACAATGTTAAGATCAATTAAATTATCGAACCCTTTAAATAGGCAAACTATTGATGTAGGAAGAGTTTATTGTCTGATTTTGAAGTAGAATCTTAGATGAATCCTAATGACCTTAGGGTATTTGATCTTAAATTTTTGTGGTAGAATAATCCTAAACTTCTAGATTGAGGTCATCCCTTGTGGTAGTATCCTAAGTTGAGTGACATTTATATCACATCCTTGGAACTTTGTTTAAGATTCACCACAATGGAGTATGTATTCACTAGGTTGTTATTCCTTGTTTAATAAATAGATTTGCTAAAATGAGAATTATTAGTATTATCAAGTGGAGATGATAATGCATATTCATAGAGCTGGATTTTTCAGTATAAGATGGAATTGGTTGATTTATCTTGAATATAACTATAAAGTCCCAGTCTTATCCTAGGTAGTTGGATAAGTACAGTTCAATTCAGGATAAACACCCCAAGTCCATAGTATGTTATAATTTGAGAGTTTAACAACTTAGTCTGAGAGAATAAACTGTAAAAAAATTATGTCCCTTATCTTTGTGCACATTGATAAGTGCAATTAAACAAACTAAATGTTAAAATCACCCTTTCTAGGACATGCTAAATCATGTATATGTAATCTCCCCATGTGATGATAATAAGAACCATGAATTCAGTAAGATTAAGATAGAAGTAAGATTTCATTTAGATGAATTCTGAACAATGGAGCCAAATGAATCTATTACTTAGTTTTAATCTATTTCTGAATTTAACGATTTAAAGAATATAACTATTAAAGCCTTGGCATATCATAAATGCACAAGTCATATCAGCATTAGCGGAGCATTGTGCTCACCTAAGAATTTGTAGTGGAGCATTGTGCTCACCTAAGAATCTGTAGCGGAGCGTTGTGCTCACCTAGGATCTGTTAGCGAAGCGTCTGCTCACCTAAGATTCTGTGGGATGTCATGTGACATCGACTCATGCATACTTGTGGCATACAATTCTGAGGCATATTCAGATGCATATACATATATATCAGTGGCATACAGCACAATTTTATTTTAACATTTATTCAGTTCCAATTTCCTTACTGTTTTCTTGTTTTCAGCACTTAATTTTTTATTACTGTTTTACCTTACTTTCAGTTTTATACCATTTTAAGCTTTTCAACTGTTTTAGTGCTATTCTACAATATTTCTTAAATTACTTTAATGTTAAACTTTAGATAAATATAACTGTTTATAGTAGCTTTGGTTGTGTTAGACTCATTGTCTAACACGTAGTACTTTTAGGATCCGGTAATTTGCCAAATTCATAGTAGTTTGTGGGGCAAGTTCACGAGGCTTCACAGAAGATCCAGGAGGAGTTCGTGGGGCATTAGCGGACTCAACATCAGCATTTACTTTTTTGCATTAGTTTTCTTTCAGTTAAAAGGAGAGACTCTTTTACTGTTATTTTATTTGAACAAACAATCTGTAATAATTAAATTCTGGATGTATTTTATTTTATTTTCTGAGATGAATATTTTACTTAACTTCTGTGATGAATGATTTGAATGAATGCTTTTAGCTTTCATACTCTGTCATATTCTCTACTTGTACTTAATATTGTAATGTGATCAGCATATATGGAATGCTAATACTCATGCATATTGGATTCTTATTTCAACTCCACATATAATCCAATGTGCATAAGTACTTTATCTAATACTTAAGATAAGGACTTTACACTTATCTTAATGATTAGTCCTCAGCTCTCCTTTGGGGTTGGGTCTCAGCAGTTCAATCAATAGTATTCGGGGAGGTTCAGCAGTCTTTCTCGAGTAACGCATCATTCCGCTACCAATTAATTAATAAATTACCTCAGTTGCGCGCTGCGTTACACTAGCTCTACAAAAACTTCACCACTCCAACCCCTAACCCTCCACCGAGCTTCAAAGTAAGAACCCCACCACACATTCAATGCTCACTTGTCAAAAAGCAAGGGTCATAAAAGCTAAGCCTCTCTATAACCTCATTCATTCCACGCTCTCTCCCACCGAAGCCTCCTCCTCACAGTGCCGCCAAATAAGAACACTGGAAGCTCGCAATGGAAAAAGAATATCGTGCTCTCCTTGAACAAAACACATGGACTCTAGTCCCATCAAATCCATAACTCAAAACATACTTGGATGTCATTGGACATACAAAATAAAATACAAGGAGGACGACACGATGACTAGTCACAAAGCCAGATTGGTTGCTCAATGCTTCAACCAACGGTATGGAATAGATTATCTAGAAACATTTAGTCATGTTGACAAAATGCCAACAATCAGAACCTACTTACCATCGCCACTCAATACCAATGGCCAATGATACGGTTGGATGTCTCAAATGCATTTCTCCATGGGAAATGCCAAGTAACCGTTTACATGAAACAATCTCGCAGGTTTGAGGACCCCCGATTCCCAAACATGTCTACAAACTCAATAAGGCCATCTACGGACTCAAACAGTCCCCTCGTCAATGGTACTCCACTTTTACCGAATTTCATCACTCCCAGGGTTGCAGTGCTCTCACTCATCGTTTTCGTATAAAACATCTTGAACACCCTCCACATTACTTGACATTTCCTTATCCAAAATAGCCAACATCACTACCCTTAGCCAAGCATCATGTATCTCAAACATCCTCAAAATCTCAGGCATGGAGCACTGCAACCCTGCTCTTACACCCATCGCCACCCCATTCTCCACTACTTTCACATCCAAAATTATCAGCCAGCCTAAACTCTACAATAAAATTAGTCAGCTCCCTACAGTACCTAGCAATTACCCACCCGGATCTAAACCTTGTTGTCAACAGAATTTGACAACATATGCATAATCCCACAATAACACACTTCGATCAGCTCAAGCGCATTCTCTGGTACATCAAAGGATCTCTCCACTGTTGAATTCAAATTGAACCAGGAAATCTCCTTCGAGCATACGCCGACTCCAATTGGACCGAGGACAAGGAGGACCGAAAAATAATAACAAGCTACTACATATTTCTAGGTGCCACTCCAATCTCATGGAGTTTAAAAAAAAAACATGTCTCCTGATCATCCACAGAAGCCAAGTATCGTGCCCTTGCCACAACTGCCACGAACATTATCTAGGTTCACCGTCTTCTGCGGGAATTCGGATCACTCTAGCAACTCCCACAGCTCTATTGCGACAACAAATCAGCCATTGTATTGGGTCACAATCCGGTCTTCCACGCTCACACCAAACATGTGGAAGTCTACTGTCATTTCATCCGTGACAACATTTAAAAAAAGAAAATTCAGCTACTCTGCATACCCACCAATGATCAACTGGCAGGCATCCTCACCAAGCCACTTCCAGCACCACGGTTCAAAGTTGTTCGATCCAAATTCACCATCTCCGTCTAAAAGATGGTTTGTTTGCGGGAGCCTAATAACAGCCAAATTACAATTATCATGTATAAAGCCCATTTGGCCTAATTGTATCTAGTATATTCTAGGTAGTTCTAGTATATTCTAATTTGTTTTAATATATTCTAAATGGTTCTAGTATATTATAAGTGGTTCTAGTATATTCTAGTTGGTTCTAATAATAGCCAAATTACACATATCTTGTATAAAGCCGATTGGGCCAAATTGTATTTAGTATATTCTAGTTGGTTCTAGAATATTCTAGGTGACTCTAGTAAATCCGAATTGGTTCTAGTATATTTAAGTTGGTTCTAATATATTTTAAGTGGTTCTAATATATTCTAGTTGGTTCTAATATATCTAGTTAATTCTAATATATTCTAGATGGTTTTAATAAATTTTAACTAGTTCTAGTATATTCTAGATGGTTCTAGTATATTCTATATACTAGCTATATATACAGCTCCTATAACTACATCAAGAAATATGAAATATAGCTCTTTCTATTTACGATAATCTCTTCTTCTCTTCCTCTCTCGCTCGACTCCCTCTAAAGATTTCTACACAAATACACCTTGGTTCAATTATTCAAAATAATAGCGAACTAGAGAGTGATATAATTAATAAAATACAAGATAGTTGTATGATAAGAATTATTTCTGTGAATGAAAAAGCCCACTCAAAATAAAATAAAAAAATTATTAAGAAAAATAAATGACAAACTATGTTATATGGGGCTGAATGTTAGCTCGTAATTTTTTCTCATTAAATGTTTTACGAGCATTATGGCTAGATGTTCCTAATCAACTTCTTCAACTCAGAAATTTGACAAATAAGATAATCATTTTGCATGAACTTCAGATCATACGCCCTTTTATAAATAATGAACTCCTTGCACGAGTCAAAATTAATTCAAGAAAGATCTATTATTTTCTTTAGTGCCATTTAACTTGGTGGATAGGCTTCCCCTTCTTCCTGATTAAGTTATAACTCAAGTGCCCCTATGAATGATTGGCTTAACTACCTCCGACAAAGTATCATCAGTTAGTGGAATCTCAACATGACCCAAATATATATACAGTCCATAGGTAGCAGAATCTCCTCTCTCCACATCTAACATCAATGGCTCAAATAACTTTAGATTTTCTATATTTACCATAAGTTTAATTGCTAACAAGTTAAAAGCTTCAGTTGATATGCATTATCATTGATATTATTAATGATCCTAAATAATCCAAGCTTGAATGGATAGAGTTTCCTACTCCTGGTGTTAGCCTATATCAAATACACCCAAACACCAAACCTCAAACAAGGAGAATCTTCACCATTCAATGCTTGTCAAGACAAGCTTTGTATTATTGTTGAACAATCTTGGATTGCTCAACTATTCAAGTATTTGTTCTTTATTTATTACAAAATTGTCTTGGCTTGATTATTGGCAAAACTCAGCTAGCTAGCATTAAGTCACTCGACAGATAGTTCCATATCATTTGGACTTGTCGTTAGGTAGCCCAACAAGCCTCAAAAGGTGTCATTATTGTGGAGCCATGTACAGCTCTGCTGAAAGCAAGCTAAATATATCATAGACTTTCATCCAGCATCTTCAATTTGCTGTTATAGAATTCTTTCATAAATCTCAATATTGTTTTGTTACCACTCAAATGACACAAGATTACAATTCATCAAGCTCTATAGATGATTGCAATACCAATTTTAAAATAGTGAAACTAGATCAAATATAATAAAGGTTGCTCGCCCACATGCACAAAGACATGCTAAGAAACAATCATGCAACTTCCACTTCAAATACCACTTTCTACAAGGCGTTAAAATAATATATTTAGAAAACATTTACTATTACATGGACATAATAATGACACTTTGTATCAAATATTTCCCCTTAGGAATCGGTTGAGATGTTCTCTCAAGGGCAGATCGACGCAGACAATGAAGGTTAAAAGTCCTGCATTTGAGTTTCTTGGCTTGGTTGAGACTGAGTACACAACTTTTGATAAATTAAATAAAATCTTCATCTTTGACCACAAAAATGTCTCTTTCTTAAACAAAAATTGATGAGATTCTCAATTCCACTGGAATTGATTGCTTCCTTTATGTATGCACGGCCAATCATTTTCACACAACATTCTACCATTGATGTAAAATTCTGAGTCAGTTGGCTTGGTTAAGCAATTAATCAATCAGCAATACTTCAAAATGGACCAGAAATCTTTATTTGGGTCATAAGTTTTAATAATGAATTTTTTGATCTTCATAATGGTCGTGTTCCCTTAAAAAAACAATCACCTTGAACTTATATATATAGGCATTCCCTTCATATGCCTCAACTAATGTAGCTAGCTTTATATTTTGCAGTAAATGTAGTGACAATGGTCCAAGTATACAATGGTCTCATGCATGAGTAAGTAATGTCTCAATTGTATATCATGGCGCAAAGTAGATCTAGAAGCTCCTTATCATGGATAGGCAATTGAGTTGTGCTCCTTCGAACAACTCAGGGTAGTAACAATTAAGCACTTATCTTGCAATAGCACTACCTTGTTTACATGTATTTCAATGGCTTTTTATAGATCGGGAAGGTCTAACAATAGTGTCTGATTGATTCAATCTTTAAACTCATCAAAACTTTCTATTGATCAACTCCCCAAGAAAAATCTTAGGTGCTTTAGAACATTGGTGTAGATGTTTTGTGATAGTAGAGAGATTCTTAATAAACTTCCGAGTTTACTAACATGTCCTATAAGGCACCTTGTCTCAATAACATCAGTTGCCTCAATACCGGATAAATCTTGATACCTTCTCCAATCTCAAATGATAAATATAATAGAGTTCTACGCAAGAACTCAACATTTTTTTAGAATCCAGTGTGCCATTTCACTTGAAACTTCTGCGCCTTTTTCAAATGTACAGCATGCTCCTCTTCATTTTTACCATAGACAAATATATTGTCAAGTACATTAATACCAAGTCTTCCAAATACAACATGAGCATGTCTCATGAATATAATAGTTATGTTGCAAATCCCAAAGGGCATCACAAGCCATTCCTGAGTCTATCAAATTTTGATAGTTGTATTCCAAGTGCTCATGTAATTTACCCTCAAAAGGTGGTAACCCAATTTAAGATTAACTTTAGAAAATATTTTGGTCATCAATCAGCTCTTCAATTCTCAATGTTATATTGTAGTTCTAAGTCATAATCTTGTTCAATGCATCGTCAATGAATTTCAAGTGATGGAAAATTTGACTTGGAATTACCAACCGATCATCTTTACATCACCTTATATCCACCTAATTGGACAGAATTTTGAAAGTGCTATAGTCTTCAAGCCCAATTTCTTCACAAGCTCCTTTATGATGAACACCCTTCATCAAAAATTAGTCACAACGATTCCCTGTTTCACTTGTATTTATATAATGAACAGCTCCTCTCTGCATTCTGAATCAGCAAAATTAAGTTCTTTCCCCTTGACATTTTCATCAAAAAAAAAAATTTCTGTTCAGTTAATTTTATTCATCTCGAACACCCTAATATAATCGAGTTTTTCTTCTTAAACTTTCCTAAGAATAACTCAAGATGCAAATTGCAGCATATTTTTTCCACATGGCTAAAAATCTTTTATAATGAATGCATAATAAGTTTACCCAAGTGCCCTTTATGAGTCAACTAGTTTCCGAGTCGGTCGACTAACATCAACACTCGATCAACAGATTATCTTTGTGATATCATAGATCCCAAGGGTTTTTTCCCTTTGTAGTTTCTCTCATGGATCTTCATCGTGCACAAATTCTTTGCTTTTTCATTTAATGGCCATGCCAAACACACTAGCATAACTATATTAGTATATAGAAATAGTGGTAGCTCAACTTTTATATGTGAGTCTAATCCCGACACATTACATCAAAGCTAGAATATTGTCTAGGTCGACTCCCATTTACAGAGCATGTCTTGGAAGCTCAATTAAAACAGTCCTTTCTTTGGATACTTCTATTGTTCCATGGGATAGATCTAATTTCAAAACAGCTTCTTGAATCAGATTCAAGTAATGGCATTTTATTTAACTTAATTTTATGGTTCCAGCATGTAAACTCAACTTCAATTGAATATAGTTCAAACATTTCTAACTCGTATACTCTTGTAGCTCAAAGTAGATCTTCATTTTAACCAGGAATTGATCTTCATAGCCTTTGGGATGCCACTGTAGATCAACAAGAATCTCGCACATGCAAATCCTAAACATAAATCAAACCTACTAGTAGCAAGATAACAGAGAAATCATATCACACTATGATAAAAATTTTGGTCTACAAGTTTCTTGTTTAGATCTCCATCAAAGTTAAGGTTTGAGCTCATGGAAGTGTCTATGTTTGCAATCAAACTTAAAATGCTTTAGTAATTCTCACATGTATTTAATTTGTAAAATGAAATTTATATATCTAGTTTGAATTGAGTCCCAAGAAAATTGATTATCTCATCATACTCATTTTAGTTTTTCTACAAATGAAAGAAGAAAATTCTAGACATAAGATATTGATAGAACCAGAAAAAATATCATCATCATAAATATGAATTACAAAATGATCAAATTGAAATTTCCTAAGAAATAAGGTAGTTTCTACTGATCCGTTTGTGAACCCATTGTGTGAGTAAATTGCAAAACCTATCGTACCACACCTTAACTGCTTGCTTTAAACCTATGGCGATTTCTTCAGCTTGTATACATAATTTGGATTTCTAAATTTTCAAACCCAATCAAAATATTCTCTTCAATATACCCACTATAGAAGGCACTCTTCAAATTAATCAAGACAAATTCAAAGTCTTAAGATGGTGCAAATGAAAGTAGGCGCGTAATAGCTTCTAACCTAGATACTTAGCAAATGTTTCACTAAAATCGATACCCTCAATTACATTGAAGCTTTTAGTCACACGCATAGCTTTGTTTCTATCTATCCAATCTTCACTCTTTAATTTCTTTTTGAACGCCAATTTTGTTCCAATAACACTGATCATATGGTCTTTTAACTAAATCTCAAACATTGTTCCGTCAAATAGAATTTATTGCTTTTGCATAATTAAAATTCAACTTTCATCATTGAATACCTCATCCAACAATTAAAATTTTTATATTAAGAGAAAAAACAAAGTTATTCATTTCATTAATGATAGCATTTCTTATATAAGGACTTTGCAAAATATCTCCAGTAACTAATTCAGAAAATGATTTCCATCAAACAAGCAAATTTATGTCTCCAAGCACTTCAACTTGAACTTAATTAGTTACTTCGGGAGGAAGATTTTAAGCAGGTGTAAGTGTAATAGTGGAAACAATGACAGCACTTCAACTTAAGTAGTCTCCAATAGACTAGTTAGGTCTCCAAGCACTTCAACGCTAAAACTCTTAATATAATGAGCAAATTGAGAGTTGTGAGTTGAGATATTGGCAGGGCTTTGAGAGCACTAGTTAGGTCTAATTTAATTAGTTTAAATTGTGCTAAAAATCTCTATTTTTAAGATAAATTGGGTTCCAATTTCTAGTTGATCAGATTTAGCAAGTAGTTGAAATCTATTGGATCTCACCGTGCGATTACTCGAGCTCGCTACATGAATTGAGAAATGCAAAAATAGTCTAATTTTTCAACAGCAACATTTTGGACGTGTATGTCAATTTTGAGTGCCATGTGGACTCACAGTGCTAGCCTCATCATGTAAGATTTGGCAAATTTATCCCTCTTTATAGCTACTTAATTTCTCAGCTTAAGTATCAAGTTTTCTATCTTACATAAATGTTCTTACATAAAATACATTTCATTAAAATTACATTATACAATAATCAAACGCAAAAAATATTTTTTATTAGCTCGTAGTCTATTCTTAAGTTTTACTTGCAAACCATGTTGACAACTTAGTCTTGTAGTACAACTAATGGTATCGATTAGTAATATAGATAAAATTTCTGTGTATGACCTATCATCAAAATTTTATGTGAGCTCAGGAGAACAGCAAATATCGCATTTCCCAATTTTGAAATACTTTAAAAAAGAAAAAATCACATTAAATGGCTTTTGGCTGCTCAACACATTCATAGATTAAAAATTACTCTCATTAATAGAAAACTTTAAATCCCATTATTTTCATTTTCATGAAAACTAGAGTCAAGAGCCGGAATTCAATGATTTACTGATCTAGCAATTCATATATGAATTAATCATATCCATAAGCAGTTTGAGGTAGCCTAAGTAGGCACAAGTTCATAATACTCCAGTGTATCCCAATATAATCGAGAAAGAGGAACATGAACCCATACTAAAAAATGGGGGATTTCAAGGTAGTTTCCTTTGGTTTCATAGAATCATTCAGTCGTTTGTCCCTCTCCAATGATCTAAACGCAATGTCAAAAGGTATCACCTTAGCCTCTAGTAAAATTGCAATGAATAGCAGTTTTAAAAAAATTGGATCAAATAAATTCACAATAACAATAAACGTTGGAATCTCCAATAAATTCTTTTGATGAGGCAACAGCAGTTCTCTCAAGAAATTTTAATGAGAGATGTTGAAAGATGAGAGGATTCTTGAAATAAAAGGAAAACCTCTAAAGATTAAAGCCCAAGAGAAATTCGCAAAATGAGCCTTGGGTTCAAACTTTTTGGGCATTTTTAAATTAGAATATTGGTAATTCAAGTTCTTAGATAGAAAAATATGGATCCTACTACTCAACAAATACAGATATTAATACATGGAAACTAACTTGTATTACTATGAATATCAATTAAATCCTTATTAATATACATAGCCAAACCACAACAATCCCATGTTTTTCACTGGTGTGTTTTTTGCTTTTTCTCAATTCTTCTCATGTTCCATAATACAATCAAATGAATGTTTAACTAAAACACCCTTGTCCTATGGCTAGCAACTCCATTACAACTTGCCAAACAGTAGGTTAGCGGTGATCGTGAGAAAAGCTCCCAGTAAATCTTACCTTTCTTCTCGTGATCACGTGATTGCTGACTCTTTTGTCTTGTTTAAATTCATTTGAAAAATAATTCCAATTTCTTCAACTGTGATAACTCAATAGCAGTTATTGGGGTAATTCATTATGTACTTTCATGTTTCCTCATTCAACATCTTTCCTATTTAACAGTTTGCTTGGTAGAGAATGGAAAAATCAAAAACATTGCCATGGAAGCTCAGCACACATTTCTGCAGTCTACTTTAGGGCTATATGATCAGAAAGATGACAAAACGTCATGAATTTATGCCATTATATTTTGTAATTTTTTAGATGGTTCTAATATGGATAGGATTCCAAGCTAAAATATATTAGAAGACTAGATGAACCCCTCACTTTCAATAATCTTATCGTAATTTAAAGATCAATCATCTATTTAGTTTTAATTTTCTTATTCAATTACATTTTGTGCCTTTTTTAATATTAACAAGTGAACTTCTAACCAATGGAATACCCTAAATGGCAAGGGACGCAAAGTTATTAAAAAGACTCAGACTGTTCTATTTAGGCTCAAATTCTTCCTATAGAAGTGCAGTCAAGCATTCCTTGATAGTAATGTATTTATGCAACGTTGCCCATCATGGTAGAGGTTGAAAATAAACAGTTTTATAAGGTGTAAGGTTTCATTAAGAGGGCAAGTATAGATAAAGTTGCAGACGTACTTACACAAACAACAACAACACCAAACCTTAGTCTCACTAGGTGGAACATAATAATTTAATTAATTTTATATTTATTAATAATAATAATATGTCAATCACAAAAAATAAAAAATAACAGTCATTCCTAAGCTAGATATGTTAACCAAAATTTCATATTTCACTGAATAAAAAAGGAGCATACCATTAATCTAAGGGCTGAATCAAAAGACCTTTTAGGTGTAGAATTTGTTGGTGAACATCTAGTTGGTTTTCTAGATAATGGCATGGCAGGAAAGCGACTAGAGACTCCAGCTCTTAAAGGATGCACAGATTCCTCATCATCATCACCAGAGGACAGAATAGAACACCTACTATAAGAGCTGAGGCGGTCTCTTTCTTGACTATGTGATGAACTAATACTTCTTGAACTTGTCGGTGACATTGACTTCCTACCAAGTCTCCCTGCTGATTCCCTCCCATTTAAAGAAGCTGGAGAAGAACCTCTTGCATGTGACACTGGTCGATCTAATAAAGAAGTTCGTAGGTTTGGCGGTGTGTCTAATGCAAAACCAGGGATGGTCATTTGCCACCCTTGTAATGTTGATGATGCAGAGTTCCCCCGACTTGCCTTCATTGGAGAGGGACCTCTAGCACCATATTTTGATGATTGGGTGCTACAACCAGCACTATTCTTTTGTAATGTAGGAGCTGATGACCTCATAGTAGGTGCGGATTGTTTGTTTGGTGTGGAAGTCCTTCGTGTAGGTGTTGTAGACCTTATGACAGGAGGTGAACTAGATCGTGGGACTGGAGATGACCTCCCTCTCATTTGTGTGAAATGGCCACCTGATCGAGGAGATGAACTTAATCTGCATGGACTAGAACTAGTTCGACTTGCCGGGCAACTTTTATCAGCCTGTCACAGTAAATAACAAATGAAAACTCAAAGTTAAGGAATAAAGTAAACAAAGCCTAGCAAGAGGTTAAAAATTGAACGAGAAAACAGGATAAACCTACCACTGATCTCGAAATTGTAATTGGTTCACTTCTTGCCCTACCTCTAGATTCAAGATTAATTGGTTGTGGATACTCATCATCCAATGATGGAAAAAGAGGTGTGTCTGGAGGGGTTAATAGCCTATTTATAAATATAATAATTATTTTAGTATCAGATAAAGATGACAATTCTTTAGATAATAATGGGACAACTTTGATAATAACAAGTAATAAATAAGGTTGCTGCTTTGAGGGGAAGGGTACAACATAACAACTAGAGCAAATGAAATAAGAATTGTAGAAAAGCTAAGGCTCCCCTCAACAAATTTACTCATATATAGTTTAACTCGCTGAAATAAATATAAAAGCAGCTAATATCCCTCTCTATGAGAATAACTCACCAATCATAGTCATTTTTGTCACCTTCCACATTAAGCAAATCGCTACCCTCTCCTCTAGTCTGAACGCCTAGCTTGAAGTCAGAGAAATGCTTCAACTTTGCTGATAATTTAAGAAAATATTAAAGAAAAAATCTTTAGATGAGCTGTACTATTAAGCATGAACTTTATAAGTGCAAAATGCAACATTCAATTTGTTTAAAGGACAGCTAAATAGGGTATTACAAATAGATTCCTCAAAATCATCAACTGTATGGAGAAGAAAGTTATCTTTCTCTTGATTTTGCATCTCATTGAACAACATAAGGTCATCATCCTTGCTCTTAAAACTCAATCCACTCTCAAAGCTGCGCCCCCTCTTATGATTATTTTCTATCATGCGTTCTTTTCCAGGTGAGCATCTCATTGCTGGCAAAGGCGCCATCTTTCATGAAAATATTCTTTCTCTACAGATATCCAAGCATTACCATTGCCTCAAACCAAATTAATAGCGGAATTGTACCTAAAGTGCCAATGTTCACATTCAGTACTCAACTGTGCCTCAGTGTTCCCGCTATCGCAGCCTGCAGGTCAAGGCAAAAATCCAATAAGAATGCAGAACCACTGATGCAAGAGTTTTGCTTATTAATCTTCCAGGAATGCCCATTTCCCCACTAAAAAAGTTTAAATTTTCAAACTTGAAATTGAAACAAAGCAGAATGCTCGCATTATTATAGAAGTATGAGACCTCATAAATCTAGCACAACAGAGCAGAATAAAAAGAGCATAAAAAATGCCAAACATTTCGATCAAATTACGCGAAGCACCGCAAGCTGAACCCATGCCAGAACACAGTAACAATCACATTCTACTCCAAACAACATCTCTCCAGCTCAAGACTCCAAACAACATCTCTCCAGAACACAGAAACATCTCACCTTTCCCGCACCCATTTTGCCTAGAGTTTCAACATTCCTGCTCCAAATTGCAGCCAAGCCGCTGCCACCATTGGCCAACGTTCGATCACAAGTTTCAAACGGCTGAAAGACTCGTGATGCTGCTGTGAAGCAGATCGGACAAAGGCACCATCGACCGTGCGCGCCTGTGCTTCCAGCGATTCCAAAGTTGGAACAGACTTCAGAAAGAAGCAAGCAAGTAAGAAGCTAGATCGAGAGAATGGGGAATGAGGAAAAATTAAGTAACCTCGTTAGGGTTTCTCTTTCTTTAATGGAGGTTCCTCTCAAGCAAGGTTTCCCCTTCCATTTCATTCTCTCTCTTAGTACCGTGAGGGTAATTTTTTGCACTTCTGTATTTTAGAAAATTACTCTGAAGAGTCTACTCATGCTATTAAAAAAATTACAAACATACCACTGATTAGCTGATACGAAAATGGGAGAATGATGAAAAGGCATGCTGTCAATTTTGGTGGTGCCGGACCTCAAATCCTTGGCTCCTCTGTCAAACCGAGCATAGACCGGACCGGGCAGAGCCATGTCAAAATATTTGTAATTTGTTTGTTCATTGGTTTTAATAATTATGTCAAGATATTTTTGAAAGAGTAAAAGCTAATATACTATATTAAAATATATAAATAATATATCAATCTAATATATAAGTAGATTATTGATTAAATATACTTTTTTGTAAAGTTTATATACAAAAATAAAAAAATAAAGTAAGCTTGAATTGAAATAAAATGTGTTATCGATAAAATTTAAACTCAAGATCTGAGATAATAAAACACGAATCTGGACCATTTAGCACAACATCATCATCACTCTAATTTAATATAAATTTAATCAATTTTACAAGAACATTTACTTTCCTTTTTTTTATATTATTTTTAATATAGTCAAATTTCATATGTTAAATTTCTTAAACAAGAATGCTTAATATATTAGAACTATTTAGAGCATTACTTTTTAATTTTATCAATTATTTGACTCACTCCAACTTTATTATCAATGAATTCTATTTATAAAGAAATGAAAAATTTGCTAATTAATAAAAATAAAATTTTGCTAAATTCTTATGCAATCATTTAAAAAGAAAAATACTATTTTGATCTGGTTGATATCTCATGATTCTTATAATAAATAAATAAATATGATAAATTGCAATAATAAAATAGTATTGGGTTGTATATTGATCTAAAATATAAAAAGAACCAATAATCGTATTGAAATTGACTTAAAAATTTTATACATATATATATACTTAAAAAATTTAATTTATATGAAAAATAATGATTTTTAAATTTTATTGTGTATTTGTAATGAGAATATAGATAAAAATAATTAGAAACAAAATTAAATAAAGGAAATGATCAAATTATCAAGACAATATAAAGATAAATAAGAAATATAAAGATTAAGCACATCTTGATGCCTTCAAGTTATGCACATTTCAAAATTGATAGTTGTATGCATTGATGGGGTAAAATTATTATACACTCTAATCCTTTGAAACAAAAGTTGTTCAATTTTAATAATAAATTTTTCTTGACCCCCGAAGAAAAAGTACATCACTTATTTATAGATTACCTGGATATAACAACCACAATGGTCGAAGTCATATTCTTCTTCTCAAAATACCCCTCTTACAATTATAGGAGTGGATAATAACTCTTAAAGTTTTCAACAAGATCGACCTAGAACTAATAAAATAAAGATTAAACCTTATATGTTTTAACTTGAAATATCTCTGAATACAAATAATACACACACACATATATACTAATAAAAAATAATCTTTAAATAAACTCCTTTAATTCATTTGACTGTTTAGCAAAAGTATGATTCATAATTTTGAGTCGGGTAAATAAAGGCGGTGCCACATCATTTCCCCCTCAGCCAAAGGAACTAACTTTGTTTCTCAGTGTTGGAATTCATATAGTCATTAAGGCCTAGGCCAAACTATTAAAGCTCTATCTTTGTCATATATAGAGATGTCAAAATGAGTGAATGAGCCTGGTACATGTTCTAATCAAAGTTGATCTGACTTAAAAATCACACAAATCCAAACTTGACCTGTTTAATAAATCGTGTCAACTTTGTGGACCCACTCGAACACCCAATCCCAACTTGAGTATAGGGCAAATTAGCATACAGATTGTAAATCTAAGAGATAAGCATATTGTTCGATCTTCATAATCATTTTAGTGCATGTATACAAATTCTTATACATAGTGGTAGCATATCTCTCAAGACAAATATCAAGACAAATATACACCTATGCATAATCTCTTTCTTTGAACTCTATTTATAATATAATTGCATTGTTTTCATTTTTGTATTTATTATTTAAAATCTTAATTTCAATTTTAGTTTATTTATATAATTTTAAAAATTTCTAGTAAAAGATTGTACAACATTAGAGCAAGGGTGGTCAAACAACTATAAAGTGTCACATGCTTCTTTGAAATAAACCTACAAACAAACTCAAGAGTGATTTCGTAGTGGTAGGGAGACAATGTTATTATAAATGAACTCAATAGTATGTAAGGTTCTAATTGTAATATTCATGGATCGATCATGTTAACAAAAAAAGGATAAACAAGCCAAAAATTCAAAATTAATAATAAAAAGTAAATCATATCCATTCCATTCAATAATTAAATTTAATATTTACATATAAATCCATCTAACTGTAATATAAAATATCTCATATAAGAGAAAATTTATACAAGTTCTTAATGCCTTTTCAATAAATATAATATTATAACATATAAGAAATATGGTAAATTCTTCATACTAAATATCCTCTCAAAATGTATTTACTATAAAATTAAGGTTCTATACCTAAGAAATGCTAGATGGTAAACATATGATTATTTACATGCCATTTATTATTTGAGGTTGTAGGAAATAAAGTTTTATGTAACATTTTCAAGTTCCTATGAATATATATATATATATATATATATAGGTAAAGAATCATAGTAAGAGATCTAAGTATGTAAAGCACAAGAATAAAAATAATATAGCATCACAATGGTCAACTTTTCATTATTGTACATTTTTAACTTATTTATTTAGTGCAATACCTGTAGGAGAGAAGTTTAACCCAATTAACTAGATTGGCGTTTCTCATACTATTCTCACAAACAGCCTAAGTGTGGTGAACATGTAACTTGTTCAATCTAGATAACCTAATTGGAAGAACTATTTTCATTCATCCCATAAAATAGTCAGAGATAAATTCAACAAATCTTATATGATAATAATATTATTCACATTTCTATTATTTTTATGTATATTCATGTAATTTTTTCAATTAAATGAGAATATTTTTTGGTTTTCCTTTCAATCAATATCTCAAAATTTCATGCATGGCTATAAAAAAGAAATAAGCAACATAATGCTTACTAGCAACATTAATATATTACTATGTCTCTATATACTCAAGTATCAACACTAAGTATAACACACACTTCGCCTTCCTCGTGATTGTTCACTCAAAGAATTTGACATTTGATACATTTTTGAAACGCTAAAATTAATGTATTTATTTTCTCTTATGCCAATAATCTCTTAATTGTGTGTGTGTGCTTGTGTGTCTATACACACACCCACACAATACTATACTATATTGTAACATTATTTATATGATTATTTATTAAATTAAAATGGACTAGATCTTTTGGTAACATATCAATTTTTCATTACTAAGTTAAGCTAAGCTTTTAAGGAATATCTTATGTGAACTTAGAAGATTCATTACTAAGGTTTTACCCATGATAATCATCATCATCATATTAAAATTAAGGTTTTGAGTGCTTATTAGGTATGGATTAAGCAAATTAAACTTGTATGCATAGATAATGTTGTGGTAATTAAATTTGGGTCTAAAGCACTACTTATGATGGCTTTATTTACTAGTCCTAAGCTTCAAGTATTTCATATTAATGCTTATAATCATTATAATAAATTTAATAATTAACAAATAATAATTTTGCAAGTCTTGCATTAATATTTAACAAAATTATCCTAACACGATGTTACATTTTCTCAAATTAAAATAAATTATTTAAAATGTGAAAAACTAAATAAATGAAATATTTTGGATCATTTTTTACATATGAACATTATTCCAAATTAAATAGCTAATTTTAAATATTATTTATTCCATGAAATTTTAAAATTTTTTATTTTCTTTATATTATTTTTATTAATATTTAATGTTTAAGAACTTATAAATTTATGTAAAATAGTTATTCTCTAAGAATTAAAAATACTTAAATTTTCTTAACTTTACATATTTATTTATTTTTGTAAGATTTTATGGTTTTGGAGGTCATTTGGTACAAAAACAAATTTTTATTTTTCAAAATATAAACGTCGTGTTCAAATATACACAACTTGATTAATACTTGATAACTTGATAAGATAATGAATGAGTATTTAAGCCAATAAACTCATTACAATCTACTGCCCCACTTCGACACGAAGCTACATTCGTCATTCTCCTTGTAAATACCCAAAAAGCCCTAATTTTAAAAGAGGAGAAACCGCACCCAAAAGTCTTCCAATTAGTCCCAATCAAAGTGTTAGAACTTAAAGAACCAAATGAGACCATAATCATGGATTATTTTTCATCAATAAATCCTAACTTATATGTAAAAGCAAGTAGATAAAATCTTAGTCAATGGGTAGTTAGTGTGGCAGCTTAAAGATTAACAAACAATAATTATTCTTTATATTATAATTAATAAACATTATTATTTTATTTTTTGGGGCTAGATTTCCAAATTGGTGCACCGAGATGCCTACTAAGGGTGCATCTAGATGTATTGTAGTTGTGTCAAGAGCAACATATCCCAGTGCATGGTCTCATTCACCCAGATGCATTTAGAAAATCTCAGGCTAGCTTAGCATTAAAACACAATTATTATTGGTGTATAAAAGCTCAATTGTATGCAGTTATTGTTTTTCTACAGTACTTTCTATCACAATGAGTTCAATTAAAATGATTTTTATTTCTGTGTCATTGGGGAGCAAGTTGGGCATGGTTTATCTACCCATTTTCCATGTGTACTTCAAGCATAAGCAAGCTGTGGCTACCCTTACCTAGGCTATTCTTACTAAACCTAGAGTGCATAAAATCCCTCCAAAGATCAGAAAGGTGTTTGCTTCCTCTAGGGTATGAAAGCAGATTTTGTCAAAATATTTAATGAAGTCAAGGTTAGATTTGTAAGATTGACAATGTAGTTATATAAGATAAGTTTTGTAGGGCTTCGATTTTGTATATAGATGTTTTGGTTTTATTTTGGTTCATTATGAGTCTTTTTGAATTAGTAAAATTGTAAATGTTAAATATTTTTATAAAAGTAGCTTCCTTTGTTAATTAGAGATAAGAAATTAAATAAAATCTTAAAACCATGATAAAATGAAAAATAAGATATGAACAATAATGATATGGTATCTTAAGAGGGCAATTATAATTGGAACACACCTAATCAGAACAATTTTAATTCATCTACAACCGAGGCCATTTATCTAGCTAGGGTAAGCGCATTAAATTTGAAATATCAATTTATGAATATAATGGCTCAATTTATGGAAAATCAGCCTTTATAGTCTTCCTAAATACCTAAAGAGGATTTATTGGAAAGCCTTCTTCAAAACTTCCTTAAAATTCAACCATCCATGTTTGGCAGCACGATTTCACCCTAGGAAGTTAAAGAATGGTTAGAGAAAATTAAAAAAAGAGTTTAAATACATTAAGTTTCATGAAAAAGAAGTTTCCTTTGTTGTATATCTTTTTTCTTAGATTAGTTGACACTAGCAAAAGTTAAGTTTAGCCACCACCTTTCGGAGAAAGTGGAAGAAGATATTAAGTGGACAAAGTTTGTGCTATGTTTTCACATAACTTTGAACCTTCCTCAACTAGGAAGGTTATGAAATTAGACTTTTTGAAGTAAACGTAAGAAACTAGATCAATATCAGATTATGAAAAAGAGTTCACCATGCTAACATGTTTTGCTCCAAAAATGGTAGCTATCGAAGGTGTGCATTGTCAGCTTCTTTTAGCAAGATTAAAAAAGTTTTATTGATAAAATCTTGTAGCTCACTAGATTACAGAATCCATGAAATTAGTAGAAAGGGATAAATTATTGGAGAATCAATAGAAGCTTACTGCAATCCATGAACTTAAGAGAAAGTTAATTAAGCAATATCCTCAGTTTCTAAGAGAGTAATGCCATATAATAACTCAATATTATTAATCATCATTTATTAGTCTAATCAATATGAAAAACCAATCTCCAAACATTATTAGGAACCAACCTCTAAAATTTGGTTCAGTTTAGAGCTCATTTGAATTTATTGAATATTTTAATACATTTAATTATTAAAAAAAATTAAGTATATTAAATTGATCTTCGATTAAAATTTTGACTACATTTTTGAGTTCCTCACCCATAAATTAGTTAGGGGTGAATCTCTTAGACTTATTAGAGCTCATTTAGTAGCTAAAGTTTTATTAAATAACAAACTATTAAACGACTAGCTGTGCAACATAATCCGTCACATGAAACCCCTAAGTATAATGTTAAATGTTTAACTCATGCACAATATTTTAATGAATGTTTTTAAGGATTTAGTCTCAATGCATTGTAGCATTCAAGTGTTTCAAAATTAATTGTAAACCATGTGATATTCATTGGTTTCTACTTTAGCTATCTATTCTAATGATTGGGGCTAATCAAGCCCCTCAATCGACTTAGACATTTATTAAATGTTTTAATTAACTGATATATAGTATATATAAATTAATGAGATTTTGAAAATAGTGATTTGATTAAGGTTTTATTTAGGTGACAAAATAATTTATAGATATATTTGCAAAATTTTAATTAAAAATCCTATCATAAAGCTAATATTATAATTATCTAAACTATCTAATTTACTTTTACTCTCCAAGATAATAGAACTCCTAGCTTACAAATGCTAATGGCTCCATTAATTTGCTTCTTATATTTAAGGGTTTCTATTTCCAGACTACTTAAGGTACTATCTTATATAGTTCTCTAACATTATTCACTTAAAGTTCACTATCCTTAACTTATAATAATTTGCAACCTCAACTTATGCTTACTACCCTTAAACATGTAATCCTTAGCTCATTGATAGTCTAATCCTGACTTAAAAGCCTTGACTATCTACTAGACTAACTAAGTAAGATTTAAGGGGTGATATTACTTAGGATATAATTATCTAGATCTATCTCTTATTGATTTACTAATCTAAGCATGAAGTCTCTTCTATTAATACTAGGGTTTTAAGTCCTAGTACTACTATTACTTAATCTTATCCTTGATTTCAATAACCAATGCTTAAAGGTTCTAAGTTTTACTAATATTTCATCCTAGATATTTCTAGCATTTCATTTATCATAAAATGGTAGCCTATACTACACTAGGTAGGTAGGTCACACTTAAGCACTTATATTACGTACTAAGTTTTAAAGGGATCTAATCATTAACTGGACTAAATTGAGCATCACATTAATCCTCCTAAGATGGTTCCACTTTAATACCTTAGTACTATTTGCTCCTTACTATCATAAATAGTTCACAAGATCAAGGTACGAGAATTCTCATATAAACTTCCCTTTTCTAAGAGTTAGGGTTCAGTCTAAGTTTACTAGTGCTAGGTCATGACTAGGTCATTCTAGTTGTTTTCCTATCCAAATAATCATCTAAAGTTGAAGCATGACATAATATATAATTCCCTAAGATGTTATAGAGTTTAGGAAGCCTAAATAAGAAAAATCCTAATTATGAGAATTTTATTATTAAATCAATCAAGTGTTAAAAACTCATATTTTCTAATTGATGTCCAAATGATATAAACATAGTGGGTATAGCTTCCATATAACATAATGTGTACAATATCGGTAAGTGTGGAGCCTCAACTCCGTCATGGTCATGTTATCACTAATATTAACATGATTATGATAGAGCGATCATTGTGTGATGGATTTCTAATTATAGTCAACTTACGTTTCCACCATAATCCATCGATAATTGCAAAATATGCCACGTGTATCTATAATTCTTGCATTAAGGATGCATATAAAATAAATAGAGAGTGGAAGAAAAGCATACAATATCCATATCCATAGTGTAGTAATAAAAGAATAGTAGCTCAACTCAATATAAAAGTGCAGAAAAGTAAGGGCATCCAGAATATGAATTATTATAATACTGAATTTAAAGTTTAAAAGAAAGGAATACTCATCCTCACAAATCGAGAGTGAAGACTATCGAAGCCTCGACAGAAGCCGGAAGGTCCTCCTTCTGGCTAAGCTCCTCACCTGAAGCTATTTCCACAAACAACTTCGAATTTAACATTATTGGTTTTACAGTGCTAAGGCCCCAGCCAAGAAAAGAAAAACTTGTGTTAGACAATTATCAATATAGATTTTAGTCCGATTTAATGAAATCTACTTATTTTAAGATATCACAATTAATTAAACATTTAAGCAACTATAAAGGTGAAATAAGCAACAAAGAAAATGGATAGCTATAAATAAAGTATGCAAGAAAATATACCTCAAACCAAAAAGTGCAACAAGGTTAGGCAATGTATGTATATAAGATTGAAAATAACTAAAAGAAAATCTTAAACATGTATATGATCATTTGAAAGTATGCTAATTTAATAGAAAGTAAATATGAACTGATGTAAAATTATGGCGACCACCCCTTAATCATCTGGATTAAGAGGTGGTCGTCAACGGGCAAACCCTCACTTAGCATTTAGATTAAGGAATAAACTTCTTAATCAATTGCTAAGGGAAGATATGCCCTAATAAAGAGAACAAAAGAGAACTAATCACTGAATGATCATACTATAATATATCAGAGTACAGAAGACAAGTAATAGCATCCATACAATCCAGATAAGAACTATATAACTCATAATACATAAGCATGGAAAGAAAAATAGTTTAAATCATGTATTATTACAAAACAAGTTTAAAAGCTTAAGTAGTACAGTAAGGTCACTCAATTCTCATAAAGCAAAAGAAAGAGCTAAGAGTCTTCTACTGCACGCTCCTCCTCCTGAACCAGATCTTTAGAAGGTTCAATAACCTCAAAAAGCTCAAAATCTACCATTGTCTATTTCACAATGATAGGGCCCCAGCCAACAAAAGAAAATTCTAGTTAGATATTATGTCTAAGTATATTTTAGGCTGAAAATTATTAACTTTAATGATATCACAACATCTAAGAAAAGTAGGAGCAGTAAAGCATCAAAGAAAAGTGACAAAGTTATAATTAACTTAATTATAATTCAACAAAATGTGAGGTAAGCGCGTACCTCAACTCAAGCTGCTAAAGGGTTAAGCAACAAATAATGAAATTAACTAAGTACAAGGAAATTACTAAGTAATATGATCAATATAATACATGTTGGTTTATAATATAAAATAAAAGTGCTAAACTGAAAGCAAAATTCTAACATCCTAATATGCCATCAAATAAAAACTAGCTGCTGAAATAATATAATTAACATGAATAATTGCAAGTACTAAAGAAACTACTGTGTATAACCAAAGTGCTATATAAAGGATAAGTATACTAAAAATGCTATAATTAAAGAGGTAAGCTGTAAATGTAAAGTAAAACACTTTAACTCATATGGATATATTCTTACTTAGTCCTGCCAAAAGTAAAAGCTATTAAAAAAGTCCATCTGCAAATATCTAGGAGAAACATCCCAGATCCAAATTTACTTATTTCTAATTAGTTCCATATGAAAGGTATCTAGGAGAAACATCCCATATCCTATAGTTGATTCCATCTAAATAATCTAGGAGAAACATCCTAAATTAAAGTAATGCCACAAAGTACCTGCTGAGCATCTAGGAGAAACATCTCAGAGCAAAAGTAAAGTATCTGTGCACCTAGGAGAAATATCTTAGTACAAAAGTAAAGTAATATCTGAGCACCTAGGAGAAACATCCTAATGCAAAAGTAAAGTATCACTGTCCAAGCAGACTAAGTAAAGCATAATCCACTATAAGTTACATAAAGTCATGTCTTTAAATTCTTTCTTTTAATTAATAATATGCTATATGAATGAATCAAATTAATATAGAAATATACTATGTTCTATATAATGTGTCAAAGTATAACGTCCAAAATTAGGAAAGCAAAGCATATAATTCAAGGTATTAAATAGCACTAAACAAACTTTGTGATATCACTTATTTTCTAATGAAGTCATTTTATCTAATATAAACTTATACAAGTTTAGGATCTCCAATATCTAGCTATTGAGTATAAATCCAGAACATCAGTCATACAAGTTAAAATGAATTAGAGCTAATCAAGTTCTAATATATATAAATCACATGACGCTTAATTAAGTTTAAAATAATAAATCAAACATCCTAGTTGATGATTTTATGAATCCTAAGCCAATCTTGATTAATATAAATTAAAATTGGGAGATTAAGATGTTAAAAGATTTTAACTTCTTAATCCAATAGGTTTTAATCCTAATGGTATAAATTTAAACCCAAATCTCATGAGCTATAATTGAGGCTATCTTATTAAGCAAAATCAAATTTAATAAGATGAATCTCTAATCTTAAATTTAAAATTTAAATACAAAATAATCATAAATAAAGGATGAAATTCTAAAAAGCTATAAAACTATGGTTTTATCTACTAAGTACCCCTTTACTTAATAGATGAACTCTAACCTAATTTTTAACTAATTTCTAAGGAATAAAATCCTAAAGGTTTGAAGGAAAGAATAATTAAGCTTTAAGGTTGATAATACTTAACTGAAGTTATAGTATAATTAACTTATAGAAGGCATAAGGTGAACTAAATTCACCTTATGAGACCTAAATTATAACTTAGATATTTTCAAGTGAATTTTAGAGTTTTTCATAAAATATAATTTTATTGAGTTTAAATATTCTAAAATGATTTCAAATTAGTCATATTACTGATTTTAGAGGTTTTAAATATAAATTTAAAGTTTAAGGATGAATAAACCTAAATTTAGGCAAAATGACCATTTTGCCCCTACTTAAGAGTCTAAAATTCAACTTAATAAATTAGGACTCTAAACTAAAATTTATTGAAATGGAATAATTATTTACTATCTAATATGAGTTTAAACAATAAGTACATCTATTTTTAATAAGTATTAAGCCTTATAAGGTCAAATAAAGGAATTTGATATATAAGGGCAAATTGGTAATTTGACCTAATGAAATCTAAATTTTATATTAGTTTATTAAATAATATGTTCTAAGGTTTCCATAGAACTTAAAATTATTAAATTCTGATGAGTATTGGCTAAGTTATAGCCAATACAAGTTTTAGGATTAATAATTATGATTTAAGGTGATTAGTGTGATTAGTGAAATTAATCATAGAATCACTAAACCAACCTCATAACTAAGTTCTATTTTACTCTAAGAGTAATCAGAAACTAAAATTACTTAGTTTGGATTATCAATTATGCTAATATTCACTAATTAAGTTTTAATGTGATTATGATTAATTAAGAGATCTAACAATTATATCTTAAATATTTTTATAGTTTACTGCTAATTAGGTCTTTCTAATCAAAATGATATATTGGAAGATCTAATTTGGAGTTCAATTGACTAAGTTATGGTTAATTGAAGTTCTAGGGTTAATTAGGATAATTAAGGATAGTCCTAAAAGTGATTAAGCCAATACTAATCCAAATGGAGAATTAAACACTATTAGGTTGTTCTAGAGGTTCTACTGATCACTTTAAGACCCATATTGCTTATATTTGGACTAAGGGTTTAGAAGTTATGAGCTTTGGAAGGTTAGAGTTTGGGTCTAAAAGTGATTAGCCTAATTATAACTTAAGCAAGAAATTAACACTACTAGACTAATCTTTAGGCTTTGCTGATTACTTTGAGACCCATATTGGGTATGTTTGGATTAATAGTTACAAAGTTATAGTTAAATAAAGTTTTGTGACATTTTTAGAATTATTTAAATACCCTAAATGTCACTATGTGATATATTGCTCCTACTGATATTTGGATGATACCATAATATTCTTCTATTTTTACTGATTAAAATGGTATATTTATTTGTATAATTTGAACTTGTATTTTTCAAATTATGGGTACCTAAAGTTTAAGTATATTTTATTAAGTTTAATTTAATTAAACTGATTTATTTTAATATATTTTATTTAATTAAATTCTAACATTTATATATATAATTAAACTCAAATTATTCTGCAGGTGGCGGTCCCACACATTCAGTAAGCGACAGAAGAAGCCACGCATCACCCAACGCAGGCGGGACCCATTGAGAGCAGTCATAATTGAATGCGGGTCCCACAGCTACAGTGTAAAATTACACGCCGCTGAACGCAACTCGCGGGTCGAGCTAAGGCTGACCCGGTGTAGCGCCCCGTCCCGTCGCCGAGCGCAAAGTACGAATATAATTCATAGTTTGGCGGCGGAACGGTGGGCTACTCGAGAGCGGTGGGACATACAAGTAAAACCCATCGTCCCGAATAGGCTAAAGAGACAGAGCCATACTGAAGGCCGCTGACTCGAGCCCTAAGAGTAGGCTCGAGAGTCAATATCTAAGATAAGAATGGAACACTTATCTTAGGTATTAGACTTAGTACGTACATAAGGTGCAAGGGGGTGGAGAAGAACCCATGTACGTTATAAACTATATCAGCATTCTAGTATGCTGATCACATCACAATACTATGTATAGTAGTATAATAGAGTGCAGAAGCTAAAAGAAAAACATCCAGAAATATATTCATCCCAAGCAGTAGTAATCATCCATCTCAGAAAATAAAAGTAAAAGTACATCCAAAGTTTATTATAAACCATTTAAATATAGGAGTATAAAGAGTCTAGCTAGAATACTGAAAAAAAACTAGAAAGTAAAAGTAGGTGCTCAAGCCCCTACAACTCCAAGTGCTCCTCCTGAGTCCCTGGGACCCCCTCCTGACCTGCCTCCAACAACTGCTCGAGATCTAGCAAATTGCCGGATCCCAAAAGTACCCCGTGTTAGACAAGAAGTCTGACACATCGAAGCTAGCTATACAAGCTAATCTAAACATAACAAATATGCAAGAACATAAAGTAAAAGTATAGGAAAAACGGTAAAGCATCAAATAACTGAACCGTAGAAACTAAGTAAAGAAAAACTGCATCAAAGCCAAATATTGAAAGTACATACAAATGTCAGATGCTGAGAAGGATGCTATAAGCTGCACTATATGCTACTGAAGCAATGTTCACAGATATGCTATATCCCAGTATATCACAGAACTATCACTGAAGGTTTATTAGTCGTACGGTCCAATATAAGCACAACAGTTAGGAAGTCAGCATGGTGACGCAAATGCACCCTGAAATTCCCTAGTCTGTGTATATAACATTCTGTATCTCATACTGTATCACTAATAACCATGTGTCACAACAGAAGGAATGAGGTCAACTCATGTTTATGCTTTATGTTCATGCCATTATATGATATGCATGGAAAAGCTCGAATTCCATGAAGGATATAGTAAGAAACAAAAATGAATCCTAAGTCTTCACTGTGCATAATCCTGCTAAAAGGATTCTGACTCCAAATCTTTAGATCGATATTTAGTTAAAGTTGTTTATTTACTTAAAGATCACTAGGTATGGTGATTGTATACACATATTAAATATGCCGCAAAGATAGGACCCTCAACATTTAGTTTGATTACGCCATCCTAATAAAGCAATCTTTATTAGGAGGCACCATCCGATGGTGATTTTGGTATCTCAAACTAAGCATTTTGTCACTAAACTCACAATCATACTTAGCATCTTAAGGAAGGTAATTCTCCTTTACTTAGTTTTATTTAAGCCATACCTATTGAAGCGATCTTCGCCAGGAGGCATTGCCCGATGGCAACTGTCCTTCAATAAAACTAAGGAAATGGTACCCATTTAATACACTCTTAGGATTGATTGATTTATTCTAAGCGAGGTTATGTCCGCCTAAGCCCGCAGGATAGCAACAAAGACAAATCTTACTTAGAGTGACTCAACCAATCCAGATTATTACTGGATACCAGTAACATGGGTATACTATACTACACTTACCCAACAATCATAGTTCAATCAAATCTATTTAATAGAGCAAGGATTTATCAAGACTATAAGTCTTAGACTAGTAGGTAAGTCCTATACAAGGTTTCACAAATCTAATGTGATCAAGGATCACTTAATATGGATTCTACCATAAGGAGATGTATCTCTTCTAATATCTTAAGTGATTACTACCACAAGGAGAATATATCAATTTCTAAGGTGAAGGAATCTTCTATACTTCTACCTCAAGGATTCGTACAAGGCCTCCTACCTCATGATATATACATTTAGATCTTTTAGATAATTTAAGACGATCTTATGAAGAGAGCATCAAGATCTCTTCTTTAGATGTTGATATTAATCTATTAGGTTTTGATTTATAATTAGATTTAGGATGATTAGATCAGACGATTAAGTCATCTGATCACACTTAGACTAAGATTATGGGAACTAAATTAAGCATATTGTTAAGGATTAGATCACTTGTTTAATCAATATGATTTTAGTTATCTTTTATTTTAGTCTTCTTTCTTAAGAGAAAATCAGAGATCTAAAGTTTAGATTCAGATCAAGCAATCACATAGATTTATTATTAACCTTAACATGTCTAATTCAAATGTTTAGGATCAATAGTAAATCAGATGTATTATTGGAAAATGTTCAATTCATAGTCTTGTAATCAATATAGTTGAGTTAGGGTTGTTATGGTTTTAGATTTGCCTTAAGTAGATTAGGGCTTGACTCCTTCTCAAATCTTAAGTCAAATCAAGTGTATATTTAAAGATCAATGTCAAATCAGTAGGTTAATTTTGTATTATTGGTGGCAATCCTAGATCTAGATCAAGTCTTAAAAGCTTGATCCAAATCTTAGGATTTCTTAAGTTAATTAAGATGTTAAGATTCTATAATTTTAAATTGATTCAAGTATACTTGATAAGTTTATAAAATGTGACTTTATTTTATTTAGTTTACTGTTATAAGCCAAAATAATGATTAAAGTTTAACAAACAGTCTTTACTTAATGCTAACCAAACCTAATTCTAAGCAAAAAGGATAAGTACATAAATAAAAATCCAACCATTCAGATTTCATGAAATTTGGCATGCAAGTCCTAATTAATCATACAAGTAATCAGAGACTGAGTTTGCTATGATCCAAGGTGTATAAACCCCAAAATTCATTAATTATGATTTGATAAGATTAGGGCATAGTTACAGAACTCAGAAAAATATTATACTTGGCACATGCAATCTAATTATCATCTGTGAATAAATGGCACCCTAAACATGCAATTTGGATAAGTAAATTTCTAATCTTCCCTAAATAAGATTCACTATAATTAAGCAATAATTAATGATCTAACTATCAGATGTGTGATTTTATTTTATATTTAGGTTCCTGAGATTTTTCTGAACATTTTCATATATGATATCATAAAATTTTAACAGTGGATTAAAAGTTATTAAAAAAATACATTCTGCATTTTTCTATTAAAATTTTTCCTAATTTCCTTAAGGAAAATAATTAATAAAATCTTTATTAATTATTTTAAAACGGCGCCAGCCCCATTTAAATCACGCGGGTCAATCAGGCCTGAAGGCCCGTTACTATTCGACAGCGCGGGTCACGGGTCGACCCGACCCGTGCTGTCGTCTTCTTCCCCGCGCCTGGCCCTGACTGAGAGCGATTGGGGCGAACCCTAATCGCCAAAATTCTCAGTCGTCGAGCCATGCCGGGGCGTAAGGACGACGGCTACACATTCCTGGGACCGAGACCAACCTTCAGAACCCGAAATCGTGAACTGGGATGGTCTAATTCCTCTGGACCCTATTTCTCCATTTCGCCTAAAAGGAGCTCACTGTGAGGAGAAATTCTCCTCACAGGGGGCTTGCCAGGGCTGGGGCTTGATTCGTTCACCATCAGGGCGTAAGTACGGATCGAAGCCCCATTTCAGGAGGCTCTGGGAGGCTCTAGATCCCTGGGACCTTACTCAGTCCCTGAGCTCTGAGAGACGGATAACCCGTTCGATTGATACGATCGAACGGACCCTCCCAGCGCACAAATTTGATTGCAACAAGTTCGCCTTAGCTAGGGAAGAGTATAGAGATGGAAATAAAGCAGGAACTGAGCCCACACGGCTCAGTCCAAAACGTGGGGTACCTGGTTTTTACTGGACGAAGCTCGGCTGGAAGACAGAGGGTGATATGCTGCAACAGAGAAGCTCTCAGGGGTCCTAAACTCCAGGAGCAGCCCTCTATTAGCTACACGCAAGGTTGGGAGAGACGGAAGGTAGCCTGGCAGAGCAGCAATGGCGATCAAAGGAGGAATTTGAATTCAGCTCAATTCAATAGCAAAAGCTCCTGAGGTGAGGTCTGAGGCTATTTATAGCCTCAGGGAGGTGTTGGGAGGAAGTGCTGGGACTGGGCTCGGCTTGGCTTGGCCCGAGAGCTCGGGTCAAGAGGAGCTCTCAGAATTTCCAAAAATGGGGGTATCGGGCTGGAGTGCCCATCTTAGAGGCCTCACAGGATTGAGGAATCTCTAACAGCTATGCTGAGCTGGCGGGGGAGTGGGGGACAGGCTTTGCCTGTTGGGGATGTGTTTTTTTCCCTGTCGGGAATTCTGGCGAGGCGAGGAAGATGATGAACATCGCGGGATCCACGGCAGCTGTCTGATGAATCGTTCATTGGGATGGAACGGTCCAGATTCATGAACATCTAACGGCCGAACACGGGGAGCAGATCGTCCGTTGGATTCAGATCGCTGGATCTGACGGATCGCAGCGCTACTTATGGCGGATGGATGGATACCGTCCGATCCTTCAATCAGACCGCGGAACGGTCTGGATTGATAGATCCTGATCTAACGCGAACCGCACAATCTGACCTGAGGAATGGACGGTTTAGATCGCGCATGCTGTTTTAAAAACGGCTAAAGGTATAATTGCAATTTTAAATTGTATGGAGCCCTTAAGTGCAATTGCACCATTTTAAATTAAATTGAATTATTGCCCAAATGAACTCCAAATTGCACCAAAATTTCACCCTTAGCTAATTTGGGGGTGAGGAATTCAAAAATGAAATCAGATTTTGATTCTGAGATCAAAATATTTTGGGTCTAGGCTAGGGCATCTAGACTGATCAAATTGCAATTTTTGACTTAGAGAAGTCCAATGGACTTCAAATTTGCCATATAGGCTTATCTTGATGTTCTAAAAGCAATGATACTAAAAATTGAATCAATCAATATTTATTTTGCATGGTAACAAACTAGGGTTGTTACACCCAGCCCAAGAACTCGCCTTCTTCGTTCTTTTCCCGTAATAGGGTGAATTAGGGCATGCAAATAGAGGGCCTCTCCGGCGGTTTCACGACTCGATCCGCACATATATAGAAAGGGGATGGACACAGCTACATATAGGTATGCAAATCTGTGATGGAGGTGGTGCGATTCGAGCATAGGAACGAACCCTAGCTATGCCAATCGCAAGTTAGGGATAACTGTAAGGACTGTGTACGAATTGCTAAATTGAGTCGATCGAACTCATTATAGTTGGATCGATTCTATTCAATCATAAATCTAATGCATGAAATAGCCATATGAATTACAATAATATCGATTGCGTAAGAAATTTGGAGGTAGATGATGTACCTCGTGGATGGTTGAAATTGAATCAAACTCGAGAAGAGGATTCAATCGATTCTTGAGTTCGGGTGATATGAAAATTTGAAAGAATGGAGACTAAAGATCATTTTATTAGTGTTCAGTCGATCCTTACAGTGGTGGGAGAAGACCACGCGGTGAAGAAGATCGATGCATGTGAAGCTTCTTCGACACGCGGAAGATCCTGCGCTCGATCGGGGAAGACGGTCTTTGGATCGTCCGATCCTTCGATTGGACAGATCGGAGAAATCATTCGATTTAATTGCGCGATTAGAATTAAGCTTACGGCATCTGGGTTAAAGATTAACTGCGCGATTAAATCAAGGTTTAGGTGTCTTGTAGGAAGAGATTGAGATTAAAAAAATATATTAGTTAAGAAATTGGAAGTTAAGAGTAATTCACTAAATTTCACTTGCTAGGTTATAGTTTCAAGGATCTAACCAATCAAGTGCTAATCTAGCTAGGCTATAATAAAGTGAAAGGTTTAAAGTAACTAAAAGATGGAATTTAAGAACTACAAGTGCTAAGTATCCTAGTAACTAAAGTTTAAGGAATTCAATAGGATTCTTAAACTACTCTAAATAAATTAGGAATTCCTATTACTAGCTCTTAAAAGATTCAAGAGAAGACTTAATGATTATGATGAACAAACTAAGCTCTAATATAGTCACTAAAGACTAGTCCTAGTTGATTCAATAATCTACAATTACAAAAACATTAAGGCTAACTACTCTTAATGGATGTAACTAATAGATTTAGAGATCCACTACAATTCATGTTGTAAATTAATCCTAGGGCTTCTATTTTAGGGTTGACAGGTGAATCAAGCAATTTACAATTTATTCACACACCTAGAAAATGAGAACTAAGCTCAAATAAAAGTAATCTAATTTGACAAGGGAGGTAATAAATGTGACATATTTGCTATCATAGGATTTTATAATACCTAAAACATACTATCTAGATAATTAGAATAATCACAATAACACCTAATTAAGAGATAATAACCTAAAATCACTAATTGTTGTCCAATAGAAAAGATTAATATTATTAAAATCCTTATATCATAAGGAGAAAAATAATACTAAGTATATCAAATTTGGATAATATTTGAAATTTAGAGTTTTTGTGACTCCTAATTAGGGTTAAGAAGTGATTATAAAAATTAGGGTTTAAATATTAAATTTGATTTCATATTTTTATTCCTCACATTTTGGTGAAAAAAAGTACTTCCTAGGAATGCCCCACCGTAGCCTCCAGAACCATACAAGAGTACTATGAACCCCAAAAGGTAAGGAAACCACCCCTAGCTCCTTAATAAATCAATTATCCAAAAATGTTTCATTATAATATTTACAATATTTTCTTTCAGTTGGAACTTTTTTGGATAACTGATTTATTAAGGAGCTAGGGGTGGTTTCCTTATGTTTTGGGGTTCATAGTACTCTTGTATGGTTTCGGAGGCTACGGTGGGGCATTCATAGGGAGTACTTTTTTACTTTTTTAAATGTAAAAAAGTACTCCCTATGAATGCCCTACCGTAGCCTCTGGAACCATACAAGAGTGCTATGAACCCCAAAAGGTAAGGAAACCACCCCTAGCTCCTTAATAAATCAATTATCCAAAAAAGTTCCAATTGAAAGAAAATATTGTAAATAATATATTGGAACTTTTTTGGATAATTGATTTATTAAGGAGCTAGGGGTGGTTTCCTTACCTTTTGGGGTTCATAATACTCTTGTATGGTTCCGGAGGCTACGGTGGGGCATTCCTAGGGAGTACGTTTTTTTTCGGAGGCTACGGTGGGGCATTCCTAGGGAGTATGTTTGCTGATTAAAGGAAATGTTTTTAATTAAATTTTATTTATTAAATTTGAATGCAAATTATATATCATTCATAACTTTAAAATTTCTAAACCAAAATATGAAAATTAATATACCATTTTGATCACAAAAATGAGTAGATTAATAATATGCAATAAAATTTTTATTTTGATTATTATTTTAATTAGTCAATATTTAAGATTAATTAATTAATTACAAATTAATTTCATCATTTCATGTGACTTAATTTGATCATTTAATATCCAAATTAAATGATCAAATAGTCCATTTCAATATATTCTTTCAGTTGGAACTTTTTTGGATAATTGATTTATTAAGGAGCTAGGGGTGGTTTCTTTACCTTTTAGGGTTCAGAGTACTCTTGTATGGTTTCAGAGGCTACGGTGGGGCATTCCTAGGGAGTACTTTTTTTATATTGGAACTTTTTTGGATAATTGATTTATTAAGGAGCTAGGGGTGGTTTCTTTACCTTTTAGGGTTCAGAGTACTCTTGTATGGTTTTAGAGGCTATGGTGGGGCATTCATATGGAGTACTTTTAGTACTCCCTAGGAATGCCCACCGTAGCCTTTGGAATCATACAAGAGTACTATGAACTCCAAAAGGTAAGAAAACCACCCCTAGCTCCTTAATAAATTAATTATCCAAAAAAGTTCCAATATAAAAAAAGAACTCCCTAGGAATGCCCCACCGTAGCCTTCGAAACCATACAAGACTACTATGAACCCCAAAAGGTAAGGAAACCACCCCTAGCTCCTTAATAAATCAATTATCCAAAAAGTTCCAATATAAAAAAAGTACTCCCTAGGAATGCCCCATCGTAGCCTCTGAAACCATACAAGAGTACTCTGAACCCTAAAAGGTAAAGAAACCACCCCTAGCTCCTTAATAAATCAATTATCCAAAAAAGTTCCAACTGAAAGAACATATTGAAATGGACTATTTGATCATTTAATTTGGATATTAAATGATCAAATTAAGTCACATGAAATGATGAAATTAATTTGTAATTAATTAATTAATCTTAAATATTGACTAATTAAAATAATAATCAAAATAAAAATTTTATTGCATATTATTAATCTACTCATTTTTGTGATCAAAATGGTATATTAATTTTCATATTTTGGTTTAGAAATTTTAAAGTTATGAATGATATATAATTTGCATTCAAATTTAATAAATAAAATTTAATTAAAAACATTTCCTTTAATCAGCAAACATCAGCATTGAAATTGAGATGACACTAAAACATATAAGAACTTAAATGATTTGGCGGCTGTCAGTCCATCAGCGCCTAAATTTCAATGCGCAACCACAACACCATCTAGCGACATGTGTCGGCAGGCACACGCATGTGGAAGTGACATCACGTGTGCGCTCCTTGGATCATTCGCGGGTCAGCCCGAGAACACGGTCCGGGTTGAACAAATTTAAATGCGTCGGCCTAAGAAGGATGCTCGGGTCGACCTTGACCCAAGCCATAACTATAAGTTTGGATTGGAAGAATTGGTTACTGATTGGGATGTCTACCAAACATAACTCATTAGCACACATTTCAGTACCAGATTGAATTTGAATTACTAAGGGACTACCTAGGCTGAAATGTTGAACATTTAAGGAAGATACAACTCATTGACATGAAAGAGTGGCTAGCACCAGTGTCAAAGAGAGTGTCACAGGACTAGTTTTTAATAATTAGAGTTCCTATAGCAAGGAAAAATAAACTCTAATTACAACTAATGAAAATTAAAGCAGGAAAATGCTGAAAATAAAATTGCGGAAGAAAATGAAAAATACAAAATAGGAAATTAAACTTAAGACATATCGGTAACCACGCTATTATCATCAGGGGTAGCTGAAGAAGACAAAACGTAGACCCTTGGTACTGTAGAAGATTGAGCAACGGACTTGTCATTATCCTTTCTACTGTAGCGGCCTTGCTTGGAGGAATATGGAGGTACACCTTTTTGTTGCTGACCACTTCCACCACTAGGAGGAGGCATCAAGGCAAGTGCTGATGCTTGAGAATTGATAGGAATTGGATTCTGTATAGAAGCTTGGTGGTTTATCTTTATCTTGTCCACAGTCCAACTAGCACGATAGTTCTAATGGTGATGATTGATTTTGCCGCATATGTAACACCTACCACCAGTGTGGTAGCACTACCCATTAGGATGGGGTCTATTATATACTGTTCTAAGCCTTCCTTACTGATTTTGCTTGGGGTTTTGGTTAGCATTTTGATTCTGATTGATATTTTGGCCAGAAGTAAGTTGAAAGACTTTAGGACCATGGGAATGATTCCTTTTCCTTTTGAAGGGTTCATATCTAGAAGGTTGAGGATGGGAGAGCTTATTCAAATCCATTTGGTTTTGATGGTACTCAACCATACGAGCACCTTCTAAAAGCTTTGGAAAATTGTCATGATGCTGGGACATCAAATAACTTTTAATAAAATCTTTAAGACCTGAAAGAAATCTAGTACACCTTGCCACTTTAGTATGGACTAGGTTTGGAGCAAAGCAAGAGAGTTTACGAAACTCCATCTCATAGTTGTGCATGGAATGACTTCCTTGGGTAAGCTGTATAAAGTTATTTTTTATTATAATTTGGGCAGAAGGAGGAATGAATTCCTTGCAAACCACTTGCTCGAATTCATCCCAAGGGATGTGTAACAATCCTAGGTTGTTACCCTGCTAATCTATAGCTTAATTACTCCTTAATTTTGATCTCATTGCTTTTAGAACATCAAATTAAGCCTATCCTAAAAAATTTGAATTCAATTGGATTTCCCTAAGTCTAGATTGCATTTTGACTAGTTTAGATACCCTAGATTAGACATAAAATATTTTGATCTTAGAATTTATTTATGATTGCATTTTTGAATTTCTCACCCCCAAATTAGCTAAGAGTAAAAGTTTGGTGCAATTTGGAATTCATTTAGGCCATAATTCAGATTTAATTAAAATGGGTTAATTGCATAAAAGGGTTCCTAATTTTTCCAAATTGCAAATATACCCTTTAATCTAACTGAACGACTGGGATCCATCGTATGGACCGCGGGTGATCCGTTGCGGAGCCCGAGTTGCATGAGAGTGGTGCTTCCGTCGTATCCATCGTTCACCCTATCCATTCGATGGCTAGGATTAGATCCCGCAGAACCACAAATCTGCCGTTAGATGCGTCCCGTGAATCCTACGGCGTGGATTCAATCGGATCCGGCCATTAGGATTCAAAGGATCAGGACCATCGCGCCTTTCTGATTGATCAATCAGATGGCTCCGGACCCTCCCGTGACTGTGAACCTTCGTCCCCACTCGCTCGCATGCCTGACCGAAAATCCCCCAGTACTGCCAGCTGCCCTCCCTATCCCCCACTCGCACCTCCAACTCAGCAAGCCGTTGGGGATCCTCCCGTTATGTCTAGGTACCCCAATCGGGCCTCGTGGCCCGGCCGTGCTCGAATTCGAAATTCGAGAGCTCGGCCATGGCCTGACCTCTCGGGTCCTTCCTAGCCCAATCCATCCCTCTGTAAACTTCCACCACTCCTTGTTGCGGCATTAAATAGCCCCAGCATTGCTCCATTTGATTCGTGCTGATCAATTGAGCTCTCTACCTCTTTCGCCATTATCGATCACTCAAGCTTGCATAGGCCATCCCAGTAGATTTGAATTACTGATAGTAGGCTCTCCTAGTGTTCAGGATCCTTTGCAGTGTCTGGAAGCTCAGCAAAGACCAGCCATATCCCCAATCGATTGTCCCAAGTTCAGCCGTGAAACTAGGTACCCCCCATTTGCTCGGTCAGAGCCAATTAGGCTCAGGCTTCCTTCCATTTGATTCGTGAATGTGCATATTGTCATTTCGAACGTAATTCCATCATAATTAAGACCTAAGCTAAGTCCCTTAAGGATGTTTCGGGTCAAGTAAGACCCTAGCATTCCAGCCCACCTAAGGCCCTCAGACCAGGGGGATTCGATCCAACTCACCTCCCTGATGGTGTAGGGATCAAGCCCTGGGTCTGGCATGGCCTCTGTGGGGAGAATTGTCTCCCCATAATAGCTCCATTAAGGGAGTCCTTGGGTGAGTAAGGTCAGGTCGATCCGGACCACCTCACAAGGGGCTAATGGGTTCAATCAAAGCGTCTTGACCTACTGATGGTGTAAGGATCAAATGGAGGCCACGACGTGGTCGAAGCGGTCGGCATTTTGCTGCAGAAGCCAACCCTAATTCCCTGAGTATTGGGGAAGTAGGGTTGGGGACGATGACACTATGGATGCCGGGTCAGCCCATGTAACAACCCAAGTTGTTACTTAGGTCAATTAGGACTAATCTAAGTCCTAATATTGGTTATAGTGCCTCAATTAAATCATTAGAAGCTCATCCCTAAGATCTAGTCCAAATTTGGAATCAATTGAATCAAATATGGATTTCTGGAAAATCCCAAAACACTAGAAATTGACTTTTGATCTAGACCTCAGATTGAAAATCTGACTTTGCCAATTTGTTCACCACCCCCAAATTAGTTAGGGGTGAAGTTTTGGATGCATTTGGAAGTCATTGGATTGTTGTCAAATATTTTAATATTATTTTAATATTATTTTAATATCCTAAAAACTTGAATAAGTAAATACTCATCAAATCAAAAATCCGAGTGCACCATTGCGTTCCTCACCCCTCAATTAGCTAGAAGTAATTTATTGGGAATTTTTGATATGCATTTAAAGGATTACTTTTAATTTATTTAGTATGTATTAAAAATAATTAAATAAATATATAAATAAATAACGGCGCTGTCTGCCATCACTTAAATCCCAGCGCCGTTCCCTTTCGCAAACGTCGCTCGCATCCTGCCGTTAACCCTCAGGATCGTTTGATCTAAGTCGATCAGACGGTCCTGATATTGTCTTCCTCGCATGGAAGGCGCGTGTCGCCAGAGCTCGAGCTGCTACCTGCATTTCTCTAGGTGTCGTCCTAGCCGCTTAAAGCCCTCTTTAAACTCTAGATACTCTTCCATATTATCGGTTTATTGATCACCATTTATCAAAGATAGGTTTTTCGATCGACTGGAAGCTCGAGTAGTCATCGAATAGGTACTCCACCATCCCTATTTTCGAAGATACGATGTCATACATTGTAATTCAATCTCTGTATCCTAGCTTTCATTATCAATCTAGGAGGTCTTGTGACGTTGCGATTTTGATCAATTCGATCGGTGCCTTCACTTCTCCTTCTCAATTTGATTATCAATTTTAAGATAGATTCAAGTATTTTAATTGTAATTGAATCTACTAGAAATCGATTGAGTTTAATTGCTTTCATGTTGATCAATTGTTAAACCTTACGTGCGGTATCGATCAACCTCGCTGTGCCTATCGCCGCATACCTGAGCTAGGGTTAGCCATGATTGATTGTTCAAGCATCTTAAAGTCAAGGTTCAACCATCATTGAGGAGCCCTTGACATGTCCCGCTCGCGTCAATGCGGTCCAGCCTCTGACAAAGCCATTATGACCTCCAAATTGTATGCCCTAATCTCCCTCATCCGCGGTTCAGAGAGAAAAAGAGCCGATGGATTTTCGGGTCTTCGTGACCCGAGCACAGGATTGTGTGGCCCGTTTCCTCAGCGTCTGACACGTGTACCACCGTTTAAGTGGAGGGGCCCGCCGTTTTAAGAAAATCTGAGGATTTTTAAATAATAATTAGTTTTAGCTAATTAAATTCAATATATTCAATCCTTTATAAATTGAGTTTCAATAATCCAAATATCATAAAATTTTATATCCCTGAAATCAGAAAAATGAGAGAAACAATTTGACACTGTCAATTTTATATTTGAACCATTATTTTATCTAGTGACATTTAGGACCCATAATTAATCCCTAAATGTCCCAAAACTTCATTTAATCATAACTTTTAATCCATTAACCCAAACATACCCAATATGAGTCTCAAAGTACTCAGAAAACCTTAAGGATTAATATAGTAGTGTCCATTTTGTTGTTTGGATTAAAATTAGACTAATCACATTTAGGTCCTAACCCCAATTAGGTCAAATAACCCTAGAACTTCAATTGACCATAACTTGGTCAATTAAGCTCTAAATTAAGTGATCCAAATATCCATTTAGATCAAAAAAACTTAATTAACAATAAACTGTAAAAATATTTAGGATCCAACAATTAGATTTTGTAATCAACCCTAATTACCTTAAAATTTGATTAGTGAAGATTAACAAATTTAATGATCCAACTTGAGTAATTTCAATTTCTAATTACTCATAAAGTTGATTAAAACCTAGCTGTATAATTAGTTTAGTGATTCAGTGATTAATTTCACTAATCACTTACTAATTACCCTCAACCCTAATTATTAACCTTAGAACTTGTATTGGCTATAACTTAGCCAATACATATCATATTTCAATTATTATAGGTTCTATGGAAAGCTTAGGACTTAACCTTTAATAAATTGATAGAAAATTTAGGTTTCATTAGGATAAAATTACCAATTTTCCTTTATAGGTCAAATTCATTATTTTGACCTTATAAGGCTTAATCCTTAACCAAAATTTATGAAATTACTGTCTAAACTCATATTAGACAGTAAGTAATCATTATACATTAATAAATTTTAGATTTTAGCCCTAATTCATAGAGATAAAATTTAGACCCTTAAGTAGGGGCAAAATAGTCATTTTGCCCAATTTAGGCTTAAGCATCTTTAAACCTTAAATACATTCCTAAACTCCTAAAATTAGTAAAATAACTGATTTGAACTCATTCTGGAACATTTAAACTTATTTAAGTAATAATATATGAGAAATCCTAAAAATGGCCTAAAATAATCTAAGTCCTAAATTAAGTCTCATAACAGTTCTTAATGCTTACTGCTCCTATGTTGCTTAGTATTGTGATATCATTAAAATATAACAATTTACAGCCTAAAATGTACTTAGACATTTTGTCTAACTAGATTTTTCTTTTGTTGGCCCTACTATTGTGAAACCGACAATGGTAGATTCTGGGCTGTTCGAGGTTTCGGGACCCTCTGGAGATCCAGTTCAGTAGGAGGAGCATACAAGAGAAGATGATTAGTCACTACTAGATATTGTGATGATATGAGAGACTTTATTTTCATTACTGCATAAACTTTAATATCGTTTTGTAATAATACATAATTTAACTACTTTACTTTTCATACTTATGTATTATGAGTTGTACAGTTTTTATCTGGATTGTATGGATGCTACATTTGTTCTTCTTCCGCACTCTGATAAATTATAGTATACTCATTATGTGATCATTTCCTTTGATGCTTTTTATTTATTAAGGCACATTCTCCCTTGGCATTTGATTAATAAGGCCCATTTCTTAATCTGAATGTTAAGTGAGGGTTTGCTAAGTGACGACCACCTCCTAATCCGGATGATTTGGGGGCGGCCGCCACAGCTCATGACCCGGGCGATGCAACAGTCCCGGGTCCTCGGGCCCCCTGGTCACCCGCGTGTTTTGGTGAATGGGCCAATCCCGTTTAATTAATATCTGATTAATTGGAATGATTTTCATTAAGGAAAATAATTCAATTAATCCAATCATAGAAAATTAATTAAATAAAAATGCAGAATGTATTAATGAAATAACTTTTGATCCACTGGTCTAAGTCCTATAATATTATATATTAAATTAATCAAAAAATTATTAGGGATCTGAATATAAAATAATATTTAATTTGTAATAGTTGAATTTTCTATTTTTGCCTAATTATAGTAGATCTTAATTAGGGTTAATTAGCATAAATACTTATTTAAATTGTATATTTAGGGTGCCATTAGTTTCCTTATGATTAGTAGAATGAATGAGCTAAGTAGTTTATTATTCTGATATCTATATTTCAACTTATGCATTAATTTGGTTAAATCATGAGTGAAAATTAGGGCTTGTAATTATTGGATCTTAGCAAACTTAGTCTCTGATTAATTGTATGATTAAATAAAACTTATGTGCCAAGTTGTATGAGATTCTCATGGTTAGATTTGTAATTAGGTGCTAATCCTTTTAAATTGGTTTAGGATTTGATTTGCACTAATTACTTTCTGTTTTTCTAAATTTTTCTATTATCATGTTTCATAACAGTAAAGTAGATGTATCTAAATCATATATGCCAATTTATGATATATAAATTTAATAAACATAAATTGAGCACTTAATTACCTTAACTAACCTTAAGAAATCTTAAGACTTTGATCAAGCTATTAAGACTTGATCTAGGTCTGAGATTACCACTAATAATACATCCCTAATCCACTGATTTGACATTTGATCCATAAATAAACATTTGACCATAATTAGACATGAGTAGGGGTTAAACCATAATCTATTTAATTAAGATCCCAATTCTTACACTTAATTAAGTTGACTTGATTATAAGATAATGCAATTGACATTATTCCAATAATGCACCTAATTTAGTATTGATCTTAAAGCATTGAACTAGAAATGATAAGGATAATATTCATGCCATGTGATTGAATAATCTGAATCTAAACTTTGGATCCTTGATTTTCTCCTATATAAGACTACTAATGTAAGATGATTGATAAGAATGGTATTGATTTAATAACTGATATAACTCTAATAATATCCTTGATTTATCCCCATGATTGTAGAGTAGAATGTGATTAGATAATTTAGGCATCTGATCTGATCACTTAAATCTAAGTTAATAAGTAACCCTTAAATGTTGGCTTAAGTGAAATAAGTGTGAGATCCAAGGGATCTTGCTTTAGGTATCGTCCTTGAAATTATTGAAGAACCTAAATTAATAACTTCTTGAGGTAGGAGAAATTTGTGTAAATCATTGAGGTAGAAACATAGATGATCCCATCAACCTTAGAAGTTGATCTTAACTCTCATGGTAGAAATCACTTCAGTTACTTAGAATGAAACTTTTTCTTTGTGGTAGAATCTATATTGAGTGGTCTTTTGATCACGTCATTGGATCCTTATGTAGGGTTCACCTCTTAGAGTAAGGATTGATAGTCTTGATAAATCCTTGTGGTTTTCAATAGAATTTCTAAGCCTATATCATTGGTTGGGTATAGTAAAGTATACCCATATTACTGGATTATTTCAGTAATATTCAGGAATGGTTGAGTCACTCTAAGTGAGATTTATCTTTGTGCTATCCTGCGGGCTTAGGCGGATACAACCTCACTTAGAGTAAATCAGTCATCCTAAGAGCGTTGCAAATAGGAACTCATTCCTTAGTTTGATTAAAATATAAATTGTCAACGGGTGATGCCTCCTAGTGAAGATCGCTTCAATAGGTATGGTTTGAACAAACTAAGTAATAAGAGTCACCCTCTTTAAGATGCTAAGTGCGGTTGTGAGCTGGGCATCTTACTGACTTAGCTTGAGATACAAATCACCATCAGGTGATGCCTCCTATCGAAGATCGCTTCATTAGAGTGGCTGAATCAAATTGAGTGTTAAGAACCACCTTTCGTGGAACTGTGCTAAACATGTGTATACAATCGTCCCATCTAATGGTCCTTAACTAAAAAGTGTAACTTCAACCAATTATCAAAACTAGAACATAGGGGTCATAGTCCTTTTAGCAGTATTCTGCACAATGATGACTTTGGATTCACTATCTGATTTTAACGTATTTATGGATTTACTAGATTTAACTCATGTAGTATAGAAGCATGAGCTTGAACATGAGCATAATGTATACATTTTAGTGGTGATGATGGGTATCAGTGATGAATTATGGTTATGGAATGTTGCATATATTGACTGGGGAATTTCAGGATGTATTGACATCACCATACTGTCTTCCCAACTGGGTGTATGTATATATTGGACCGTATGACTCATAGTCTTTCAGTGATAGTTCTATTACAAATCTGTGGCATACCGTGTTGTGGCATATTTGGATGCATTATCCCAGTAACATATAGTACATCATTGGACATTTTTATATTAGTTTTTGGGTATTTGATGTTTTTACATACTCTCAGCATTCATCTTTTAGTTTATTTGCACCTTGATTAGACTTTACATTTTCAAATGATTCAGTGACTTTACTGCTTTTTCACAGTCTTGTTTACTTTACTGCCTACTTGCATTTACTTTAGTACTGCTTAACCTACTTGAATTGTGTTAGACTTCTTGCCTAACATGAAGTACTTTTGGGATCCGGTAATTTACTAGATCCCGAGCAGCTTGTTGAGATAGGGCAGGAGGACTTGCAGGAGATCTCAGAGGAGTACGTGGAGCCTTAGCGGAACCATTTTCTACCTTTTTCTTTAATATTTTTGCTTTTAGTACTTTAGATGCACCTTACTTCTGCATCCTTTTAAATCAGTTTGTAATAATTCTGGATGTATTTTTCTTTTTTTTTCTGAGATGAATGCTTACTTCTACTCTGTGATGAATGTATTCTGGATATTTTGCTTTAGCTTCCACACTCTATTATAATACTACTATACTTAGTATTATGATGTGATCAAGATACTGGAAATGCTAATATTTACGACATACATTGGATTCCTTATTTATTTTGATAATCTAATGTGTGTGTTAGTCTAATACTTAAGATAAGTACTCTCCTCTTATCCTAAGTATTGACTCTCAATCCTACTCTTGGGATTGAGTCAGAATCCCTTCAGTGTAGCTCAGTTTTGTGGCTATTATTCAGGAAGATAGAGTGTTCCATCTTTCCGAGTAGCGCAACCGCTCTGCCGCCAAAATTATGATTCTCCTCTCTTTTGCGCTCGGTGGCGGGGCAGGCACTACAGTTGGTATCAGAGAAGTATCATAAAGTGTCAGATAAGGAGTTTTGCTCTTATCTTTTTTATAATCTAATCTCTATATCAGGTCAAGATCATAGGTTACTAAGTGTAGTGAAAAGTAAACATCCAAAATTTCATTAAGTTATCTCTGAAATGTAACAGTTGACTATGTCTAGAATGATGACACCCTAGGAATTTAACGCACACAATAATTTGATTGAAATTATAATATTTTTTTAATACAAAAAAAAGAACATATTAGGCCTTGAACGAACTTTGAAAGTAATGATAAAATATGAATGAAATACTTATAAGTTGAGTTATTTTAGGAATGGAATACTCGTAGTCGGCATTTTGGTTGACAATTACTAGATAGATGACCTCCAAAATGGACAGATCTATGGAAGGGTCATCGATGAAGTGTCACCTCGAGGAGTTGACGTGCTAGATAAAATCCTTATCAACTCATCCTTTGGAGGCACCAGTCTTTCAGCACTCGCCAAAGAATGGTTAGACCGCGTTACTACCGCACTTCGAGAGACAACATGTCCGGAGGAGTATCTTCTGGAGATTGTATAGATCCTACTGAGGGGATCAACGAGCCATTGGTAGTTTTGGGTATATAGGAGATTAGCTTGAAGGAGCCACATAGTCACATATGATGACTTCTACGCTACCTTTTGGGTAGAATATTATAATTAGAATTCTAGAGATCTTATTATATCATTTTCTTTCATCGCAGTTATATATTTTGTGGATCCATGTATCTTCTCTTGTGAGAAAGAAATGAATGAATGAAAGTATAGTAAAATTTAATGTTTCTAAATTCATACTTGCATTTACAGTCATGAATCCTGGGTCTTTATCTGCTCCTACTTCAATCAAGAATATGGTCTCGTCATCAGACGGACCCGAAAGATCAAACCCATGGCTAGTCTGGTAAAAGCTTTAATAGAAAGCAATGCACAACAAGCGCAAGAAACACACACTTTGATTCTCTTTGTCAGACAACAACCTGCACCCCCATCAGGGTCCTCACACTTTATTAGCGATGGGATCCTTCATAGCTTGCTTCACCTCAGGACACCCATATTTAATGGAGCATTGGATACAGTAAACTAGCTCAAGATTGCCGAGAAGAACCTAGCCAGTATCAAGTGCCCTGACTCTGAATCCATTCATTTGGTTACTCACCTATTCCAAGAAGAAGCTGAATATTGGTGGGAGAATGAATGAAACAATAAGTTTACTGACTACAAAATAGAGGATATTCCATGGGACATGTTTTTGGAGGCGTTCTGTGAAGCGTTTATACCATCATCGTCTCAAGCGATCCTGGAGGATGAGCCCCTCCATCTCACCTAAGAAAATAATTCAGTGTTTGACTATGAATAAGAATTTTGCAGATTATCATGCTTCGTTCTAGATCTAGTTAGAATGGAAGCTTCAAGATGCCACCATTTCCTCAAGGGTCTAAGAGACCCCATCAAAGCCCACTTAGTATCCTGTCAAATCAAGAATCTGACTGAATTAATCGAAGCTGCTCATCTTCAAGAAGGATTCCAAGGTCAATTAGATCGAAAGAGGAAGGCAATAGTTATGCAACCAAGGAAGGAGCATTTTAGTTATCATAAAATGGAAAAAGTTTATAACATGGAGACTAAACAATCCCAACCTCAGAACCTTGAGTGTAAACAATTGCATCTGTATGGAAAATGCTACCACTTCGGTGGTGTATGTTTTACTTGTGGTCAAAGCAGCCACTGTTATTTTGACTACAATGCTAAGAACATAATCAACAGAGTGCTCATCAATCACTCCCGTCATAAGCAAGCATTCTGTGCACAACCAAGGAACAACGGAGATCCTACTCCTGCTATAATGCCAGCTCCTACTTCAAACTTGAAAGCAATTGAACCGGCACAAAAGCCAAACCATGATCGTTAGGGTCAAGGGCCTCAGAACAAATGACCCTCTGCACCGACAAGGGTATATATGTTAACTCTTGCCTCTGCGCCTGAAGATAACGAGGTGGTTTCAGGTATGCCTTAAATTATTCTTATTCAGTCATGTTTATTTCTACATTCAATCTTTTTTGCTCTAGTAATGTGATCCTTATCATAACTATTATAATAGCCACTTTAATAATAGAAGGCAACTCTTGTAACATTCTTTTCGATGCAGGAGCGAGTCATTCGTTCGTATCGGAAAGTTGGGTTAAAAATCTTAAGCTATCGTCATACCGCCTAGCAAATTCATTAAGCATAGGCTTGCCTTCCGGAGCCCGAATGTAATCCCAATAGTTTTGCAAAATAGATATTCCTATTAGTAAACAAAAATATGAAGCCAAACTGATCATTTTGCCAATCACAAATTTTGATATAATACTAGGCATGAACTACATGGCACTTCAATCAATTGCCAAAAGAAGAAGATCACCTTGGGTAGTGGAAATCTGTCACAATCTTTCATTAGCAAATTTAGTACTCAGGCATCATTAATTAACACAATAAAGGCAGAAAGGTTGGTCAAAAAGGGCTGCAATGCATATCTCGTAGCAATGTTGGGAGCAAAGAATGAAGTCATGCCCCTGTCAGAGAATCGAATCATCCATGAATTTCCTGTTGTTTTTCCTGAAGACCTACTGGGCCTTCCCCCAGTTAGAGAAGTAGAGTTCGCAATTGAAATAATTCTAGGAACCCAACCATTGTCTAAAGTTCCATATCGCAAGATGGCTAAAGAGTTTTAAGAATTGAACACACAACTTCAAGAACTATTGGAGAAAGGTCTTATACATTCAAGTTCATCTCCTTGGGGAGCTACAGTTTTATTCATGAAGAAGAAAGATGGATCGATGAGAATGTACATTGATTATAGAGAATTGAATAAAGTAACTATCAAGAACAAATATCCTTTGCCTCGTATCGATGATCTATTTGATCAATTATCTGGAGCTAAGGTCTTCTCAAAGATAGACTTGCGATATGGATATCACCAATTGCGAGTTAAAGATTCAGACATCGAGAAAATCGTGTTTAGAACCCACTATGGACATTATGAATTCTTAGTAATGTCCTTTGGGCTAACAAATGTGCCCTCCATTTTTATGGATTTAATGCAGCACGTTCTGAAGGCGTACTTAGATAAGTTTGTCATCATTTTTATGCGATATCTTGATTTATTCAAAAAGCAAAGCTGAACATGAGAACCATCTACAATCAATATTAGAAGAACTTCAGAGTCATGAGCTATATGCCAAGTATTCCAAATGTGAATTCTAGCTTGACTCAGTTACTTTCTTGGGTCACATTGTAGACTCTCAAGGAATCAAAGTTGATCAAAATAAAGTAAGCGTAGTTCAAGATTGGTCACAACCAAAATCCATGACTGATATCAGAAGTTTCCTGGGATTAGCAGGTTACTATAGGAAATTTGTCAAGGGCTTCTCACAAATCGCGTCTTCTCTCACAAAGTTGATGCAGAAAGTAGTACCTTTTATCTGGAGTCCAGAGTGTGAGAAAGCATTTCAATCGTTAAAAGATGCTCTTTCTTCTGTGCTAGTTCTAGCTTTACCTAAAGAAGGTCTCAACTACCAAGTCTATACCAATTCATCTAGCATAGGTTTGGGATGTGTGCTGATGCAAGAAGGGAGAGTTATAGCCTATGCATCTCATTAGCTAAAACCACATGAAAAGAACTATCCTGTCCATGATCTCAAACTAGCAGCTGTAGTTTTTGCTCTGAAAATCTGGCGTTATTGTCTTTATGGCATCCAGTGTTCCATATTCACCGATCATTAGAGATTAAAGTACATTTTCACTCAGCTAAACTGTTGTCAGTGAAGATGGCTCAAGTTGAGAAGCGATTATGATTTGAGCATCCTGTATCATCCAGGAAAAGCGAACGTTGTCGTAGATGCACTCAGTCGTCATGCTACTTTATCTTCCATGATATCTTAAGTTCACAAGAGGAAGAATTCCAAAAACTCAAAATCAGGCCAGTGCGCAGTGCTATGCTAAGCACAATGATATCCTTGAGTTCAGTTGAACCGACATTTCATTGAAATATCTCCATCTCCCAAACTAAGGATGAAGATTATCTGAAGTTTAAAGTAGACATCGAAAGTGGTCCTCGCTTTGATCTTTAGCTTTGAGGTAATGTAGTATATCAAGGAGATCGTCTGTGGATTCCCAAATCCCTGCATCAAGAGATTCATAGAAGGTCATAATTTTGGTTACCAAGTACATCCTGGCAGTACCAAGATGTATCAAGACCTAAAGAAATTATTCTGGTGGCTTGGAATGAAGAAAAGTGTGGCTGAATTTGTAGCAAAGTGTCATGCTTATAACTTAGTTAAAGCCGAACACTAAAAGATTAGAGGACTTCTTCATCCTCTCACAATTCATGAATGGAAGTTGTTCGATATTTCTACGGATTTTTTTATGGGTCTACCTAAATCAAGATTTGGTGTTGATTCAATTTGGGACATTGTCGATCGACTGACCAAGTCAGCACATTTTATCCTTATGCGTCAAACCAATTCCATAGAGAAATTGGCAAAGTTTTATATCAAGGAAATAATCAGGCTCCATGGAGTTCTAAGATCTATCGTATTTGATTGAGATAGCTGTTTCACTTTTAAAGTCTTAGAAGATCTTCTTCATCTCTGTAGTCTGGATTTCGGAGGCTTTTGGGAAGATCATATTCCTCTCGTGGATTTTCACATACGATAATAGTATTCAAGCGAGTATCGGCATGGCTCCGTATAAAGCTCTGTATGGCAAGAAATGCAGTACTCCCTTAGTATAGTCTAAAATAGGCAATGTTCAGTTATATGGCTCAGAATTAGTTGAAGAAACTAATCGTAAGATTCAACTGATCCAGTAAAGAATCAAAGCAGCTCAAGATCACCAGAGTAAGGATCATGATGCCCATCATTGTACTCTGGAATTTGATGTTGGAAATTTTGCATATTTTAAAGTTAGTCTGATGAAAGACGTGTATCATTTTGGTGTAGCTGGGAAGCTAAGTCCCTGCTACGTTGAACTTTTTGAAATCCTAGAGAAAATTGGTTCCGCAGTGTATCGATTGAAGCTTCCTGAAGATATCTCTACAATCAATAATGTGTTTCATATCTCCTCTCTACGGAGATGTCTTTGTAATCCATCTCATCTAACTCAATTTCTAGCTGTATCTCTCCAGCCGAATCTTTCTTATGTAGAAGAGCCAATTAAGATCTTAGCTCATGATCAAAAGCAGCTGAAAAATCACTCAATTCCAATGGTAAAGGTTCAGTGGAGGAATCGCTCTTTAGAAGAATCTACTTGGGAGAAAGAGGTGGATATGAGAAGAAAGTATCCGAGTCTCTTTTGAAATCCATGTATTTTTTAACTTCCAGAATTGTATTTCTATTATTAAAATTTCTGCAAGGTTGTCTTCTCTCTTGAGATGATGTCGAGGACGACATTGTTCTTAAGTGGAGAAGTATGTAACAACCCTAGGTTGTTACCCTGCAAATCTATAGCTTAACTACTCCTTAATTTTGATCTCATTGCTTTTAGAATATCAAATTAAGCCTATCCTGAAAATTTTGAATTCAATTGGATTTCTCTGAATCTAGATTGCATTTTGATCAGTTTAGATTCCCTAGATTAGACCTAAAATATTTTGACCTCAGAATTTATTTATGATTGCATTTTTGAATTCCTCACCCCCAAATTAGCTAGGGGTGAAAGTTTGGTACAATCTGAAAATCATTTAGGCCATAATTCATATTTAATTAAAATGGGTTAATTGCATAAAAGGTTTCCTAATTTTTCCAAATTTCAAATATACCCTTTAAACTAATTAAACCGCTGGGCTCCGCTGTGTAGACTGCGGGCGATCCACTGCAGATCCTGGGTCGTGCGACAGTGGTGCTTCCATCGTATCCGTCGTTCACCATATCCATCTGATGGCTAGGAATAGATCCCGCGGAACCGCAGATCCGCCGTTAGATGCATCCCGTGAATCCTACAGCGTGGTTTCAATCAGATCTGGCTGTTATGGTCCAGAGGATCAGGACCATCGTACCTTTCTAATGGATCAATCAGATGGCTCCAGACCCTCCTGCAACTGTGAACCTTTGTCCCCACTCCCTACTGAGGCTATAAATAGCCCCAGCATTGCTCCATTTGATCCTTACTGATCAATTGAGCTCTCTACCTCTTCCACCATTGCCAATCACTAGAGCTTGTGTAGGCAATCCCAGGAGCTTTAAATTGCTGATAGTAGGCTCTCCTGGTGTCCAGGATCCTTTGTAGTGTCTGGAAGCTCAGCTAAGGCCAGCCATATCCCCAATTGATCATCTTGAGTCCAACCGCGAAACTAGGTACCCCATTTTCTTGGTCTGAGCGAATTGGGCTCATGCTTCCTTCCATTTGATTCGTGAATGTGCATATTATCATTTTAAACCTAATGCCATCATATTTAAGACCTAAATTAGACTCGATCGGTTGATTCGATCAATCGGGCTATGTCCCTTAAGGACACCTTGGGTCGAGTAAGACCCCGGCATTCCAGCCCACCTCAGGCCCTCAGACCAGGGGGCTTCAATTCGACTCACTCCCTGATGGTATAGGGATCGAGCCCTGGGTCAGGTGTAGCCTTTGTGGGGAGAATTGTCTCTCCACAGTATCTCCATTAAGGGAGTCCTCGAGTGAGTAAGGTCGGGTCAATCCAGACCACCTCACAAGGGGTTAATGGGTTCAATCGAAGCATCTTGACATACTGGTGGTGTAAGGATCAATTGGAGGTCACGGCATGGTCAAAGCGGTCAAGATTTTGTCATGGAAGCCAACCCTAATTCCTTGAGTATCAGGGAAGGAGGGTTGGGGACAACGACATAGCATGGGCCAGCCCAGCCCATGACCTGCGCGGTACGACAGTTCCTGGTTCTCGGGCCCCAGTCGACCCGCGTGTTTTGGTGAACGGGCCGAACCCGTTTAATTAATATATGATTAATTGTAATTATTTTCCTTATGGAAAATAATTCAATTAATTCAATCATAAGAAATTAATTAAATAAAAATGCAGAATATATTAATGAAATAAATTTTGATCCACTGGTCCAAACACTATGATATCGTATCCGTCGTTCACCATATCCATCCGATGGCTAGGATTAGATCCCGCGGAACCGCAGATCCGTCGTTATATGCGTCTCGTGAATCCTACGATGTGGATTCAATCAGATTTGGCTGTTATGGTCTGGAGGATCAGGACCATCATACCTTTTTGATTGATCAATCAGACGGCTCCAGACCCTCCTACAACTATGGACCTTCGTCCCCACTCACTCGCACACCCGACCGAAGATCCCCTAGTACTGGTAGCTGCCCTCCCTGTTGCCCACTCACACCTCCAGCTCAGCAAGCCATTGAGGATCCTCCTGTTATGGCTAGGTACCCCAATCGGGCCTCGTGGCCCGGCCGAGCTGGAATTAGAAATTCGAGAGCTCAATCATGGCCCGACCTCTTGGGTCCTTTCTAGTCTGATCCATCCCTCTGGAAATTTCCCCCACTCCCTACTGAGGCTATAAATAGCCCCAGCATTGCTCCATTTGATCCTTGCTGATCAATTGAGCTCTCTGCCTCTTCCACCATTGCCAATCACTGGAGCTTGTGTAGGCGATCCCAGGAGCTTTGAATTGATGATAGTAGGCTCTCCTGGTGTTCAGGATCCTTTGTAGTATCTGGTAGCTCAGCTAAGGCCATCCATATCCCCAATTAATCATCCTGAGTCCAACCGTGAAACAAGTTCCCCCCAATTGCTTGGTCTGAGCCAATTGGGCTCAGGCTTCCTTCCATTTGATTCGTGAATGTGCGTATTGTCATTTTAAACCTAATGCCATCATATTTAAGACCTAAGTTAGCCTCGATCGATCGATTCGATCAATCAGGCTATGTCCCTTAAGGACACCTTAGGTCGAGTAAGACCCCGGCATTCCAGCCCACCTCAGGCCCTCAGACCAGGGGGCTTCAATCCGACTCACTCCTTGATGGTATAGGGATCGAGCCCTGGGTCAGGAGTAGCCTTTGTGGGGAGAATTGTCTCTCCACAGTATCTCCATTAAGGAAGTCCTTGAGTGAGTAAGGTCGGGTCAATCCAGACCACCTCACAAGGGGCTAATGGGTTCAATCGAAGCATCTTGACCTACTGGTGGTGTAAGGATCAATTGGAGGTCACAGCATGGTCGAAGCGGTCGGCATTTTGTCATGGAAGCCAACCCTAATTCCCTGAGTATCAGGGAAGGAGGGTTGGGGACAACGGCACTGCGTGGGCCGGGCCAGCCCATGACCCGCGCGGTACGACAGTTCCTAGTCCTCGGGCCCCAGTCGACCCGCATGTTTTGGTGAATGGGCCGAACCCGTTTAATTAATATCTGATTAATTTGAATTATTTTCCTTAAGGAAAATAATTCAATTAACTCAATCATAGGAAATTAATTAAATAAAAATGCAGAATATATTAATGAAATAACTTTTGATCCTCTGGTCCAAACACTATGATATTATATATCAAATTAATTAAAAAATCATCATGGAACTGAATATAAAATAATATTAAACTTGTAATGGTTGGATTTTCTATTTTTGCCTAATTATAACAGATCCTAATTAGGATTAATTAGCATAAATACTTATTCAAATTGCATGTTTAGGGTGCCATTAGTTTCTTTATGATTAGTACAATGAATGTGCTAAGTAGTTTATTATTCTAATATATGTATTTCAACTTATGCCCTAATCTTGTTAAATCATGATTAGTAAAAATTAGGGCTTGTAATTATTGGATCTTAGCAAACTTAGTCTCTGATTAATTGTATGATTAAATAAAACTTATGTGCCAAGTTGTATGAGATTCTGATGGTTAGATTTATAATTAGGTGCTAATCCTTTTGTATTAGTTTAGGATTTTATTAGCACTAATTACTTTCTATTTTTTTGAATTTTTCTATTGTCATGTTTCATAACAGTAAGGTAGATGTATCTAAACCATATATGCCAATTTATGATATATAAATTTAATAAACATAAATTGAGCACTTAATTACCTTAACTAACCTTAAGAAATCTTAAGACTTTGATCAAGCTATTAAGACTTGATCTAGGTCTGAGATTGCCACTAATAATATATCCCTAATCCACTGATTTGACATTTGATCCATAAATAAACATTCGACCTTAATTAGACATGAGTAGGGGTTAAACCATAATCAACTTAATTAAGATCCTAATTCTTACAGTTAACTAAGTTGACTTAATTATAAGATAATGCAATTGACATTATTCCAAAAATGCACCTAATTTGGTATTGATCTTAAAGCATTGAACTAGAAATGATAAGGATAATAATCAAGCCATGTGATTGAATAATCTGAATCTAAACTTTGGATCCTTGATTTTCTCCTATAAAAGACTACTAGCGTAAGATGATTGATAAGAATGGTATTGATTTAATAACTGATCTAACTCTAATAATATCCTTGATTTATCCCCATGATTGTAGAGTAGAATGTGATTAGATGATTTAGGCATCTGATCTGATCACTTAAATCTAAGTTAATAAGTAACCCTTAAATGACGGCTTAAGTGAAATAAGTGTGAGATCCAAGGGATCTTGCTTTAGGTATCATCCTTGAAATATTTAAAGAACCTAAATTAATAACTTCTTGAGGTAGGAGAAATTTGTGCAAATCATTGAGGTAGAAACCTAGATGATCCCATCAACCTTAGAAGTTGATCTTAACCCTCATGGTAGGAATCACTTAAGTTACTTAGAATAAAACCTTTTCTTTGTGGTAGAATCTATATTGAGTGGTCTTTTGATCACGTCCTTGGATCCTTGTGCAGGGTTCACCTCTTAGAGTAAGGATTGATAGTCTTGATAAATCCTTATGGTTTGCAATTGAATTTCTAAGCTTATATCATTGGTTGGGTATAGTAAAGTATACCCATATTACTGGATTATTTCAGTAATACTCAGAAATGGTTGAGTCACTCTAAGTGAGATTTATCTTTGTGCTATCCTGCGGGCTTAGGCGGATACAACCTCGCTTAGAGTAAATCAGTCATCCTAAGAGCGTTACAAATAGGAACTCATTCCTTAGTTTAATTAAAATACAAATCGCCAACGGGTGATGCCTCCTAGCGAAGATTGCTTCAATAGGTATGGTTTGAACAAACTAAGTAATAAGAGTCACCCTCTTTAAGATGCTAAGTGTGGTTGTGAGCTGGGCATCTTACTGACTTAGCTTGAGATACAAATCGCCATAAGGTGATGCCTCCTATCGAAGATCGCTTCGTTAGAGTGGCTCAATCAAACTGAGTGTTAAGAACCACCTTTCGTTCAACTGTGCTAAACATGTGTATACAATCATCCCATCTAATGGTCCTTAACTAAAAAGTACAACTTCAACCAATTATCAAAACTAGAATATAGGGGTCGTAATCCTTTTAGCAGGATTCTGCACAATGGAGACTTTGGATTCACTATCTGATTTTAACATATTTATGGATTTATTGGATTTAACTCATGTAGTATAGAAGCATGAGCATGAGCATCAGCCTCATGTATATATTTCAGTGGTGATGATGGGTATCAGTGATGAATTATGGGCTACAGAATGTTTCATATCTTGACTGGAGAATTTTAGGATGCATCGGCATCACCGTACTGTCTTCCCAACTGGGTGTATATATACATTGGACCGTACGTCTCATAGTCTTTTAGTGATAGTTCTGTTACATATCTGTGGCATACCGTGTTGTGGCATATTTGGATGCATTATCCCAGTGACATATAGTATAATATTGGACATTTTTACATTAGTTTCTAGGTGTTTGATGTTTTTACATACTTTAAGCATTCATCTTTTAGTTCATTTGCACCTTGATTAGTCCTTACATTTTCAAATGATTCAGTGACTTTATTGCTTTTCCACAGTCTTGTTTACTTTATTGCTTACTTGTATTTACTTTAATACTGCTTAGCCTAGTTGCGATGTGTTAGACTTCTTGTCTAACATGAAGTACTTTTGAGATCCGATAATTTGCTAGATCCCGAGTAGCTTATTGAGACAGGGTAGGAGGACTTGCAGGAGATCTCAGAGGAGTACATGGAGCCTTAGCGGAACCATTTTTTACCTTTTTCTTTAATATTTTTGCTTTTAGTACTTTAGATGCACCTTACTTCTGAATCCTTTTAAATCAGTTTGCAATAATTTTGGATGTATTTTTCTTTTCTTTTCTGAGATGAATGCTTACTTCTACTATGTGATGAATATATTCTGAATGTTTTGCTTTAGCTTCTACACTCCATTCTACTACTACTGGAGTTAGTATTGTGATGTGATCAGGATACTGTAAATGCTGATATTTATGATATACATTAGATTCCTTATTTATTTTGATAATCCAATGTGTGTGTTAGTCTAATACTTAAGATAAGTACTCTCCTCTTATCATAAGTATTGACTCTTGATCCTACATTTGGGATTGAGTCAGCAGCCCTTCAGTGTGGCTCAGATTGTGCTTATTATTCGGGAAGATGGAGTGTGCCCTTCTTTCCAAGTAGTGCAATTGCTCTGCCATTGAAATTATTATTCTCCTCTCTTTTGCGCAGCGACGGGGCGGGTTGCTACTGGATGTCTTCCATCTGAACATCTGAGAAGCGAGTCTTCAACTCACTATCCCCCTAGTATTCAGCTTCTCCGTGGAATTGATAGGTTGCAAGATGGAGGCACTCACTCTCCAGACACTTAATACTGGCTAGGGTCTTTTCAATGGCCGTTAGCCAGTCAATGGCTTCAAAATGAGAAGCAGAACCATTGAAGGTTGGAGGGTTTAGATGAAGAAAAGTGAGAAGGTAGGCATCCACCATAGGGCCAGAGGATGGTTGTGGACCTAATGGAAGTTCAGGAATAATAGGAGTAGAAGCTTGAGGAGGAGTTGGATAGATTTGGGATGGAGCTGGAGAAGGTTGGGAAGGGTTACAGGATGAGGCCATCCTTTCTGCTGCACGAGTTTGTGCTTCTACCATAACCTTCATTAAATCTAGCAAATTCTACATTTGATCTGTTTGAGAAGTCAGTTCTTCCACTATTGGTTCAATAGGAATATTGAGATTTGGATCCATTCTAAAGAAAGGAAAAAGAAAACATAATTCAAAAATTGGAGAAGATAAGAAAAGAAAATTCTCATTAAAATTTGAAGCTTTTAAGAGATTACAATTTTGGAAGAAAAATAAAGAAACATAAGTAAAGTAGAAGCTATTTACAAAGCTACTAAATAAAAAGAAGCTAGAGTAAAAAGAAGACTAGTACCACTAGTTATAGAATTTTGCTTAAAATATATATATTTAAGGTCTTCATAAGTGGGGCACGATGAAGACGCCTACTGTAGCGCCCCACCCCGTCGCCACGCATAAAGAAAGGTATAGTTATAATCAGCGGTGGAGTGGTGCGCCACTCGGGAGGACGAGCTTACAAAACCCATCTTCCCGAATAGGCTAAAAGACTGAGCCACATTGAAGGCTGCTGACTTGAACCTAAGGGTAGGATCAATACTTAAAATAAGAGTGGGTTACTTGTCTTAAGTATTAGACTAATACGTACATTGGATTTAAAGAGGTAAATATGAATCCAATATACATTTTCAATATATCAGCATTTCTAGTATGCTGATCACATTACAATACTAAGTATAGTAGTATAACAGAATACGGAAGCTAAAGCAAAACATCCAAAATACATTCATCATAGAGTAGTAGTAAGCATTCATCTCAAAAAAGAAAAGTAAAATACATCCAGGATTATTAGAAACTGATTTAAAAGATGATAGGTAAAGTCTATCTGAAGTACTGAAAATAAAGCAATAAGTAAATAGTGGAAGAATAATCCACTAAGGCTCCACGTACTCCTCCTGGATCCCCTATAAGTCCTCCTGTCCTATCTCCACAAGCTGCTCAGGATCTAGCAAATTGCCAGATCCCAAAAGTACCCCATGTTAGACAAGAAGTCTAACACATAACAACTAACTAAGCAGTTCTAAAGTAAATGCAATTGACAGTAAAATAAATACCATTATAAAAAATAATAATAAAGGTACTATGTAGTTAAAACTATAAAGACTAAGCAAGATAAAATTGCATCGAAACTGAATACTGAAAGTAAACGAAAATATCAAATTCTCAGAAATCAATGTAAAAGATGTCCAATGTTGTATTATATGTCATTGAAATGATGCACCCAAATATGCCACAATATGATATGCCACGGTATGTAATAGAACTATCACTAAAAGGCTATGAGTAGTACGGTCCAACATGTACATACACCCAGTTGAGAAGACAGTACAGTGATGCAGATGCATCCTGAATTCCCCAGTCAATGTATGTAACATTCTATATCCCATAATTCATCACTGATACTCATTCGTCACCACAGAATCATTCATTGTGCTCATGCTCATGTTTATGCCCATGCTCCTATGATATATGAGGAAAATCCAGAAGTCCATAAAACTTGAAATACAATTAATGAATTCAAAGTCTCCACTGTGCAGAATCCTGCTAAAGGATTCTGACTCCTAGTGTCTAGACTAAAAATTGGTTAAAGTTGAATATTCATTTAAAGATCATTAGAACGAATGATTGTATACACATATTTAGCATATTTGCAAGAAAGGTGATTCTTATCACTTAGTTTGATTAAGTCACCCTAACGAAATGATCTTTGCTAGGAGGCATCGCCCGTTGGCAGTTTGTATCTCAAGCTAAGTTATTAAGATGCCCTACTCACAATCACACTTAGTGTCTTAAAGAAGGTGACTCCAATTACTTAGTTTGTTTGAGCCATGCCTATTAAAGCGGTGTTCGCTAGGAGGAATCGCACGTTGGCGACTTGTATTTTGACGAACCCATAATTTATATCCTAATTACGGGAAAATTTCATTCATTTCTCATATTAAAACTGCTTCCTTAATCCTATTTTTCTTATCTTTTTAGGAAAAATGCATATCCAACAAATTCTGAGCAAAATGGACAATTTTTCAAAATTTCTAAAGGAAAACAGCTGCCGCGCATAGCAGCGAGCTATTTTGCAAAATCGGGCACCATAGAGCGCTACAGCGGAGCACATTGCAAAGCGCTAACACCAAAGCACGCTGCAGCAAGCCACTTTGCAAAATCTTCCGCCACAGTGCGCTGTAGTGGTCCAAATTGCAAAGCGCTGGCGCCACAGTGCGCTGCACTGGGCCATTTTGCAAAATCAGGTGACACAGCGCGCTGCAGCGGTCCAGCTTACAAAGCGCTAGCTCCACAGTGCATTGTAGTGTGCCATTTTGCGAAATTGAGCGTCATAGCACGCTGCAGCGGAGCCTTTTGGGAAATCTCTTACACTCTAGCGCGCTGCAGCGGCCCTTCATTGTATGAGCCAAAATGCCCCAGCAAGCCACAACGGCCCACTTTGCAAAAAATTTTGGTATATCACGCTACAGTGCGCTGCAGCGGCCCGCCGAAAAATCTTCTGAGCGGAGCATTAAATGCGGCTAGGACAAGACCCTCAACCAACACCTTGTCTCCAGCCATCATTCCCTCTGAGTAGCTACATTTCTTAAGGGGAAAATGGTCTTCTTGAGGTGATGTGGAGAATTATCAATGGAAAAGTAATAGTCTTTTCATCCCTCAAGTGGATTTTGCCATCATTGCACTAGAATTTTTTAAAAGTCAAATGCAAATTTTGAAATGAGAAGATGAAGAAGCAGCCCACCTCTATAAATACCACTTCTCTTAACTTAAGAGGGGTTCCAAACTTGGCTCACTACAACCTAAGTAAAGAGAGGGCTGCATAGAGGAGAAGGTGAACTCTCCAAGGGTGGAAGAGCTCATCTTGCTAAGGAGAAGGAGAAGAACGGCAACACTAGAGACCTAAGAGAAGCAACTTCAAGCAATAAGAAGAGGAGTCCGGAGAACTTCCCAAAGGAACATTCCTAATATTTTCTAAACTCTTGCTTGTGTTTTTCTTAGTTGATCATGAAAGGGTTTTTATCCATGTATGTATTCTTTTTCATCTCTTTTATAATGGAGAGCTAAGCCTTCCTTGGGGAGAGTTGGGGCAATCTCACATGTATTGATAGATATTATAATTGTATGAAGTTTTAATAAAAATCATAAACTTAATGCCTTGTTAAAGAAATAAAAGAACTATTATGGACTTGAATGTGGACCAAAGGACAAAGGACTAATTGAACTCAAGGACTATTTTGTCTTGTCCTCCATAGCTCACCTTAGTTTTGATGCTAGATTTATGAGTGCATAAAAGCTTAGAACTATGTGAGAAAGTTCTTGAGCTTAGTGCACCTTAATCTATGCTCAACTAATGAGTTGAAGCATGTGATGCTAAGACCCACTAATTGAGCTCCGTTGCTCAGCATACTTGAGAGAGGGATTGGATTCATTGAGTGCTCATGAATGAGGTGACATAGTCATTGAGCCTAATGAAATCACTCATCTAAACTATGCTTGAGGCGCATAAAGCTCTTAGTGGAATCAATGCTTATAAGATCTTAAACTTTATAACCCTTATCTTCATGATCAAGAGATTAGATAAAAACTACATATCTAAAATCTTATAAGGGTCTATGTGCTGAAATAGAACTGACTGTGTATTCATTTCATGCATGAGACTTGAACTTGTAATTCTTTGAATTAAAAATCTAAGAAGAACAATGTGCACTTGATTAAGGAACTAATGAATGCTTGAGGAATCATCATACATAAGTTATATATCATATAATGTGATAGAATCCCAACTCTCCTCTTCTTTTTATCTGAAGTATTTTTTACTAAGTGTTGTCGTGCTAGTTCAGGAACCAACACCAGTTAATAGATGTATAACTTAAATATTAATTATCATAGATATACCTTAGTAACAAACCATCCAATTCTTAGTGGTTCGATAAATACCAGAAATTCAAACTTTCCACTTATTATTTCAGACCACGTACACTTGCGTGAAAGCGCAGATATATTTTAGGTCTACCAAATTTTTTTTTTTTTAAATCTTGGGTTGCCTCCCAAGAAGCGCTTAGTTAACATCTTTAGCTAGGCATGTTAATGATCAGATAATTGGATCCGAAGGTTTCTCTTTGCACAACCTCAAGGTACTAGGGTGAGCACAACCCTTAAGGGTGCTCGAACCATCGTCCTCTCTTCCTTCCCTCATTAGATCATCTCCTTCAAGTTCTATCTCAAGGGGAATCTTCTTTTTCCTTTTTCCTCTTCGCATTTTTCTTCTTCTCACTCCTTTATTACTCCCCTTCTCCGAGGAAGAAGTTAAGCTATTATCAGAATTCTTATCTCCTAATGCTAGATTCTCAAAAATATTATCAAGCCTAATTCTTTCTTTCCTCATTTTTTTCCTCACCTCTTCTTCCATTTCTCTTTGTTTAAAGAAGGTGGGTTTAAGATCAACTAACTCAGATTTCCCTTTAATTTTAATAGTCGTCACCCCGCAGCCTACGTCAATAATAAAATAATTGTGGAGTTCTTGTTCTATATGTCACATTCGCATACCACAAAATCAGTTGGAATAATGAAGCTCCCCAATCCAACAGTAACATTCTTTACAATTCTTAGAGGGGTAAGGAATTCCAGATTTGCAAATTCTAGAATCATGGAAGTGTACTTCATTCCTCCTACCTTCAGATGTTCATAAATATGGTAGGGCATAACATTTGACAGAAGCACCAAGATCACACAAGAGATCTAAAAATATTTTATTTCTAATTATGCAAGGAATACACAACCTCCCGGGGTCATCACATTTCAAAGCTATGAGCTTCTTGCATTCTGTTCCCCTCGTTCCTTCCCAAGCCTCTAGTTCTTCATATATGGCACTCAAGTTATCAGTTATATTTCTCCTATGCACCCCTTCAGAATGAATCACGCTGACCAACTCCCTAGGGTTCACTTCAGTGGAACTAGGTAAAGCTCCTTATGGCCGAATAGTCAGCCGCTTAGAGATCTGCCCCAGTTGGGTCTCTATGTTCCTAAGGGATTCTTCTATTCCTTGGATAGAGGTATTGTGGCGTGTGTTTATGGCTTCAGTGCGGTGCATGAATTGGATGGTTTTAGCCTTAAAGGAGTTGAAAGCTCCTTCTAAATTTGGATGGTGATTGTTATGATTATTTTCATTACTAACGCCCTGCTGATTTGATGAACTCCCCCTATATTGATTTCTGTTGTTATTACTGTTACTCCATGAAAAATTAGAGTGGTTTTTCCACCTTGGATTATAGGTATTGGAGTAAGAGTTGTTCATGGTGTTATTGTTTCTTAAATAATTAACTTGTTCTATGTTTGTTTGTACAAAGGGGTTATTCAAACTGCAGCTCTCACTATTATGTCTCCCTCCGCATAACTCACATTGTATCTCCAAAACAGCGTTAACATTTATTCTCTCAATTTTCTCATTCAGGGCATGGATTTCTTGCTGTAGTGCCGTTATTTGGTTTGATTCATTCACCTTCATAAATTCTTTTTTAAGCCTTTCAAAAGGCCATTGATATGCATTTTTTGCCATTTCTTCCAATAGGTCGTAAGCCTCTTCTTGGGTTTTGCTACTGATAGAGCCTTCGGAGGCCGCATCGATGAGAGTCCTTATAGGAGCGTTCAAACCATTGTAAAAGATTTGAACTTGCATCCACAAGGGAAACCCATGATGTGGGCATCGCCTTAAGTACTCCTTAAATCTATCCTACTCGTTATACAGTGTCTCAAGTTCCAACTGAGTGAAGTTGGTTATCTCAATTCTCAGCCGAGCGATTTTCACCGGAGGGAAATACTTGGCTAAGAATTTCTTAGCCAAAATGTACCAAGTCCGAATTGAGTCACTTGGGAGAGAGCTGAGCCAACTTTTGGCTCTATCTCTTAAAGAGAATGGGAAAAGCCTTAATTTAACAGCGTCTTCAGAGATGCCTTTAAATCTGAAGGTGTCACAGATTTCAAGGAAAATTGAAATGTGTGAATTAGGGTCTTCAGTGGCCAATCCTTCAAACTGGTTATTTTGAACTATGCTCAGAGTGGATGGTTTGATCTCAAAGTTATTGGCTTCTATATTAGGCCTTACAATAGCATGGGGAATTCCCCAAACAGTGGGTAGTGCGTAGTCTGTCAGTGTTATTCCCCTAGGTTCTCCTAATGGCTCTCCATAATTTTTATTATAATTTTCCATAACGACTTGGGCTTAACAAAATGTTTTGTTCACTTCTAGCCTACAAGTAGGTTCTCTTAATTTCAGGGTCAAAAAGAATATCCGAGCAAACTCTTTTATTCATACACAACACTAATTAGGCTATCAAGAACAAATTCAGCAATAATGTTCAAAGATTCAGCAATAATAAAAGAAAACAGAAAAGTAAATGGTTAGCACCTATAATTACAAAATCAAAAATTAAGAGCATATGCAGGAAATTGCTTAAATCACTAATTACTGATAGATTATCCTTAATAGAAAACAAGTTCCAATTCCCCAATAATGATGCCAAAAACTGGACAGACCTAAAATATGTCTGCGCTTTCACGTAACTGTACGTGGTCTGAAGTAATAAGTGGAGAGTTTGAATTTCTGGGATTTATCGAACCACAGAGAATTGGATATTTTATTACTAAGGTAATCTATGCTCAACTAATGAGTTGAAGCGTGTGATGCTAAGACCCATTAATTGATCTCTGTTGCACAGTATACTTGAGAGAGGAATGGATTCATTGTGTGCTCATGAACGAGATGACATAGTCATTGAGCCCAATGAAATCACTCACTCATCTAAACTATGCTTGAGGCGCGTGAAGCTGTTAGTGGAATCAATTCTTATAAGATCTTAAACTTTATAACCCTCATCTCCATGATGAAGAAATGAGATAAAAACTATAAATCTAAAATCTTGTAAAGGTCTATGTGCTGAAATAGAACCGACTGTATGTTCATTTCATGCACGAGACTTGAACTTGTAATTATTTAAATTAAGACTCTAAGAAGAACAATGTGCACTTGACTAAAGAACTAATGAATGCTTGAGGAATCATCATACATAAGTTATCTATAATATCATGTGGGAGAAACCCAACTCTCCTCTTCCTTTTATCAGAAGTATTTTCTACTAAGTGTTGTCGTGCTTGTTCAGGAACCAACACTAGTCAATATACATATAGCTTAAATATTAGTGATCATAGATATACCTTAGTAACAAAACATCCAATTCTCTATGGTTCGATAAATCCCAAAAATTCAAACTTTCCATTTATTACTTCAGACCACATACACTTGTGTGAAAGCGCAGACGTATTTTAGGTCTGTCATATTTCAATCAAACTAAGGAGTGAGTACCTATTTAATACACTCTTACTCTTAGGAGATTTACTCTAATTGAACTGTATTCATCTAATCTCTATAAATAGCACCTACTCATAAGTCCATATTGGAGTGAATCAACAAATCCTGAATACTGCTAAAGAAAACCAGTACTATGGGTACACCATACTACACCAACTAATGGCCTAGTTTCAAACTACTCTATTTAATCAACAAGGGTTTATCAAGACTATTAGTTCATATGCTAAATAGGTAAATCCTATACAGGCCCTAAGAAAAAGGTGATCAAATATCACTAAATATAGATTCTACCAAAAGGAAAAGTCTCTCTCTAATATCTCAGGTGATTCATACCACGAGGGGTTAAGATCAACTTCTAAGGTTAAGGGATCATCTAAGCTTCTACCTCAATGAGTTATACAAAATTCTCCTACCTCAATGTATATTTAGATTTAGGTTTTTAAAATATTTCAGATGACGATCTTATGATGAGATGCTTAAGATCTCACATTCTTAATTCTAATGCTAACACGTTAGGTTTTCCTTATATTTTAGATTTAGAGTGATCAGATCAGATGATTAAATTATCTAATCATTCATTATTCTAAGATTATGGGATTTAAATCAAGGATATTATATAGAGTTAGATCACTTATTCAATATGATTATATTTTCTTATGCTACTTAAGAGAAAATCAAGGATCTAAAGTTTAAATTCAGATTAAACAATCACATAGCTTTATTATTAACCTTAACATGTCTAATCCAAATGTTTAAGATCAATGTCAAATTAGATGGATTATTGGAGTAATGTCAATCACATTATCTTATAATCATATTCATTTATTCAAGGTTTAAGAATTTGGATCTTAATTATGCAGATTAGGGTTTAACCCCTCCTCATTTCCAATTAAGATCAAGAGTTCATATATAGATCAATGTCAAATCAATGAATTAGATATGTATTATTGATGGTAATCTTGGACCTAGATCAAGTCTTATTAGCTTGATCAAAGTCTTAAGACTTCTTAGGGTTAATTAAGAGGTTTAACTTCTCCATTTATGATTTATTCAATTTATGCATCATAACTTTGAATACATGATTTCAATGCATCTAGCTTACTGATATGGATTATATTAATAGAAATTTTTTAGAAAATAGAAAGTAATTAGTGCTAATAAAACCCTAAATCAATCCAAAATGATTAGCACATAATTACAAATCTAACCATCAAAATTTCATGCAATTTGGCACACAAGTTCTAATTTACCATACAATTAATCAGAGACTAAGTTTGCTAAGATCAAGCATATATAAACCCTAATTTTTACTAATCATAGTTTAATAAGATTAGGGCATAAGTTAAAGTACAGAGATCAGAAAAACAATTCAATAGCACTTTCATTCTACTCTTCATAAGGAGACTAATAGCACCCTAAACATGTAATTTGGTTAAGTAAAATTGCTAATCAACCATAATCAAGATTTACAATAATTAGGTAAAAATGGAAAATCTAACAATTAGATGTTCAATATTATTTTATGTTCCCATCCATGAGGATTTTCTGATCAATTTCATATATGATATCATAGGGTTTGAACCAGTGGATTAAAAGTTATTCAATTAATACATTATGTATTTTTATTTAAATGATTTCATATAATTTGAATAATTGAATTAAGGAAAATAATTCCAATTATTCGAATATAATTAAAATGAGTTCGTCTCGTTCACCAAAACACGCAGGTCGGCCGGGGCCCGAAGTGTGGCGACCCACCCCTTAATCCACGCGGTTAAGTTAAGGGGTGGTGTGTCACTCTAGCTAACCCTTCACTTATATTTGGATTAGGATGAAATCCACAATCCACCTAATAAGGGAAGGAGTGAGTATAGAATCAAACATTCAGTCACTATCTAAGTAAACATACATAGTGCGAAAGCGATTTATAATATAAATCATCCAAGCATCACAATATGAATATAAAGAAATATATCTCAGAACATAAGCATAGAATCCAAATACGCAGTCATAAGTACCTGTATTATTACATCAGTTTGAGTTCCAAATTATAAAAATAAAAGTGCACTCATCCTTACTTATAATGGAAAGGCTAAATAGCTGCTTCTTCCACAGGCTCCTCCTCCGAATATGGCTCCACACCAAGATCCTGATCGTCTAATTGAAGAGGATCTGCCATTATCGATTTCACAATGTAGGGCCCCAACCAAAGAAAGAAAAATCTTATGTTAGATAATCGTCTAAGTACATTTTAAGCTGATAAGTTTTGTGTATGTTTTGTAATATCACCATTTTACCATCTCTAAGCAACAATTATATATGGGAGCAATAAGCAATACAAAAAGAAAGAAAAAACTATAAACCAACATTTAAGCAAAAAGAGAGGCTAAGACATGCCTCAAATGTGAGCTAAGCAAGGTAAGGCATATACATATATATAATCAAATAAGTACTGTAAGAAAAATGCTACATCCTAAACATGCTGGTGATCAAAAGGTTTATGCCAATTAAAATAAAATAACTCAGCAGTGATACATATAAATAGCTGCAAGGTTCTAACATTCTAAAATATATAAGCAGTACAAGAATTAGCTGACAGAATAAAAATACTGAGAAGTAAACAAAATATCATAACAGTATATATATAAATGTCGGTGCATCAATTGCCATATAGAAAAGAGCTAATCTAGCCCATTGAATATCAAAAGATCTTAGCACCATCATAACTAAGTCACAAAACTGTGTACCCCTAGCAACATAAGGAGGCTAGACAACTAAGCACACAAAAGTAATCAAAAGATCTTAGCACCAGTACGGTTAAGGCACCAACGGTGTACCTCTAATGACATAAGGAGGCTAGGAAACTAGGTACACAACAAAACAAAGTCCTTCCCCTGGTGACATAAGGAGACTAGGCAATAAGGATATATCTAAGAGGCAGCTCAACTACATATAACTATTATATTTTCATTAATCACTTTAATATTTTCATAAGGAATCTAAGGAGTCTCCATATTTTCCTAGCATTGTATTTATGCATCAAAGATCTTATATGATATGCTCAAGAAAATATGGCACAAAAATTAAGGAATGTGTAAGCGATAATTATCAAAGTAAGCAAGGGACTCTACTAAACATGGTGATATCATTTTTTTCTACTTAACCATTCTAACTAATCCAAGTTACACAAGTTCAGGATCATCATTTTCCTACTATCGAGTGTACTTAAAAACTTGTCCTTATAAGTTAAAAAGGATTAGAACTGATCAGGTTCTAATCTAGTTCAATCAGATAGACAACTACGAGTTGAATCAATAAATCATACATCCTAATTTTGTGAACTTAGACGTTATAACTAAGATCTGATCAAGATCTTCTAAGCCTATAGATTATGGATTGAACACTATGAGAATTAGGTTCAATCACATAATCCAAGATGGGTAAGACTAAGTTCTAAGTTTTATTCTATAAGTGTTCTACTAGTTAAGGCAAATCCTATTAAGTAATCAAGCTTAATAGAATGAATCTCCTATCTTAAATCTATGGTTAAAAGATAAAATAATCAAAACAAGTTGTAAAATAAAAGAAAAGTTTAGAAACTAATAAAACCAAGGTTTCACCCATTGAGTAACCCATTTACCCAATGAATGAACTCTGACCTATGATCTAGTCCTAGTCTCAGGAAAAGTTATTAAGGTGTAGTGTTAAAGACTTAGAAAAATCTTGGAATCTAACCTAATAGTTGATTTAACTCACTTAAATGTCGCTAAGATCTTTATAACATTGGTTTACGAGTTTTGAAATGTAAACTATAGGTTAAGAATACTTCGTCCAATCTTAGGGGAAATGACTATTTTGCCCCTACTTTAAAGGTCAAAAAGTCAACTTTTGACTCAGGGGTCTGAATTGATTTCTCTTAGTCCCAACTGATTCCTTATTGTCTAACTTGAAGATAGACAGTAAGCACATCCAAATTGAACTATAAACGATCAAGTTATGACCAAAATGAGGTCAGGGGTAATTTGGTCTTTTACCTAAATTTCTAGGGTTCAGATCCTAAATATTATTTTAGTTTATTGATGACATTGAAATTCTAAGTTAGTTAGCATCTTGAATTTTTAAATTTGGAGTTGATTTGACCAAGTTATGGTCATTTGAATTTCAAGGACATTTTGGTCATTTTTCATTAAGAGTTCTAAGGTTGACTTTTTGTCCTGATGCCCAAATGGGAAAACTAATACTACTACAGTGATGGAGCCACTCTTCTGAGCATTTTAAGACCCATATTGACTATGTTCTGATAACTAAGTAAAAAGTTATGGGGTCCTAAAGAGGTCCTAAAATATTACCTCGTTATGCGTACCCCGAAACTAAATTTTGCATTATGCCATTTGATTTCTTTTATTTTTTTGAGTATTTTGAGACCTATATTGGCTATGTTTGGATTATCCTATAAAAGGTTATTAAACTTATAAGTTTTACTATTCAAAAATATAATTTGTATTATTTTACTATTTATTTATTCAAATTGAATTATTTTACTATTCATCCTTAAAGTTATATATATAAATTCTGAAATTATTAATTCTTAATTAATTTGTAATTAATTAATATCTAATTATTAATTAATTATGAATTAATATATTATTTTAAATATTTTAGATATAATATTATTATTACTACTATTTAATTAGGGTTAAGCTAATTACCGTTTAAGTCTTAATTAATTATCTGTTCATAATTATTAATCATAAGGTTAGAATTAATTTAATAGGTTAATAATTATTAAATTATTAATATTACTGTAGATATATATATATATATTAATTTACTGATTATTATAAAATATTATTAATCACTGTTTATTAGTAATTAAGTTATCCTTAATTAATTAATTAATAGAGTTAATTATTGTTTACTATGTAATTATTATTAAAATAATCCTAATTAGTTAATTATATGCATTAATTAATCATTAACGTACTGTTTAATATGGATTAACAGTTAATTAGAATTAATTAATATTAATCAACTTACTGCTAATTACAATTAACAACTAATTAATCATTAACTTAATTATATTTTATTACCCATGTTTTAATGAAGGCGGCCCACAGGAACACGAGGCGGGTCCTGATTGGCCGCGGCAGAGCAGGTGGGTCCCACCCTGCCACGTGGCAGGCGCTTATAGACCGAAGGCCTGCGCGTGGGCCCCACAGGCGCGCGTCAGCTGACGCGAGCCATGCAGGAGCGGGCCCCACGCTTCGAACGCGGCACCGCACGCGAGTCGCGCGTGCGAGCCTCAGGCGGGCCCGGGTCGGCTCGACCCGGCCCGGCCACTTCGTCTTCCCCACCCTCCCCGCTTGACCGAAGCTAGGGCACGCGATTTGGCCGACCTCCCGGCGGTGCTGGGGCTCGGCCCGCACGATAACGGCTAGGCCCGGTAAAGACCTATCTGTCGAAGGTCAGACCTTCACTGGAGACGGCTCACGGCTCTGGCTACGGCGAGACCTAGGTCCAGACCTCACGGAACTCTCGGGTTCTAACGGTAAGGACTGTAGACCGGCTCCTAAATTTGGTCGATCGAAACCTCCGATCAATGATCAGGTTCGATCGATCGTCTATCAAGACCATGGAATAGGCTTGCGATACCATAATGCAATAATTGATTGAAAGAAGTTGAGGATCGGGGAGTACCTGAGATGAACGGCTCGCGGATGAAGGCTCGATCGAGGCTCCCGATACTTCCCGTTCGTGCCAAAACGGCAGGATAAACTAGCGATCGAGGCCTTAAGGTTTGTGGGACGGAGTCGGCGAGGTGTTGGAGGACGCTGGTTGGGCGCGGCCACGGCTGGACGCCGCGTGGCTCACGGGGAAGCGACGGAGAGCTCGATGAAGGAGACAAGGCTAGAGCCGTTCGATCGATCCCGATCGGACGGCTCTGATCGCTCGATCCGATCGGATTGAGGCGGGAACGGGGTCACGCCAAGCAGACGGTGCAGGAACGGCACCGTTTGAAAGTATTATTAAATTAATATTATTTAATATTTAATAAATAGATTCCTAATTTAGAATCAAATTTTAAATTGATTCCAGAAAATTTCTAAATATTTGCCCCTAGCTAATTGAGGGGTGAGGAACGCAATGGTGAGGTCGCATTTTTGATCCGACGAATATTTTGATTCTTCGATTTGCGGGGTATTAAATATTATTAAAATATTCATCGAATTTTCGATGACTTTCGATTGACGTGAAAACTTCAACCATAGCTAATTTGGGGTCCATAAATGCAATGGTGATGCTCATTTTCAAATCCAAGGTCAATTTAAATAAGTCAAATTTTAGGGTTTCTAAATTTTCCAGAAGTCAGGATTCGATCCATTTGACTCCTAATTTGGACTAGGTCTTAGATGTTGACTCCAATTGACCTAATTAGCATTTATGATTAGTCTTAAGACTAGGATTAGTCCTAATCAACTAAGGTAACAACCCGGATTGTTATACGAAGACCCGGGACTGTCGCACCGCGCGGGTCACGGGTCGGCTCGACCCGCATAAGGGCTTCATCCCCAAGCCTCTGTCATGACAGAAGGGACCCGATTAGGGGAACCCTAATTAGCTACTTTTGGCGCATCCTGACCATGGCATGACCCACCATCGGTCGCTACTCATTCACTGTGGTTAGGCGCGTCGAATGGGACCCAAAGCCCTCTGTGAGGTGGTCTGGATCGACCAGACCCTACTCACTCTAGAGCTCCTGTAATGAAGCTACTGTGGGAAGAGAATTTTCCCCACATAGGCCATGCCAAACCTAGGGCTCAATCCCTACACCTTCGGGGAGGTGAGACGGATCGAAGCCCCCTGGTCTGAGGGCCTGAGATGGTCTGGAACGCCGGGACCTTACTCACCCGAGACGTTCCTTAAGGGACTTATCCCGATAGATCGATTTGATCGGTCGAGGATATCTTAGGGCTCAATTACGATACCAGTGAGTTTGTTTTGACAATACGTATGTAATCGAATCAAAAGGAGGAAGGTCCGAGCCTCATTGGCTCGAAACTGGCAAATGGGGGTTCCTGGTTTGACGGGGGTGTTGGGGATGATCGACTGAGGATTCGGTTGGTCTTGGTTGAGCTATCAGACGCTGCAAAGGTTCCTAAACACTAGAAGAGCTTACTATCAGTGGTTCAGGAGCTCCAGGGATCGCCTACGCAAGCTTGAGTGTTTGGCAATGGCGGAAGTTGCAGAGAGATCAATTGATCAGCAAGGATCAAATGGAGCAATGCAAGGGATATTTATAGCATTGGCAGAGGATTGGAAAGCTTATAGAGGGTTGGCTCGGGCTAGGAAAGATCCGAGAGGTCGGGCCATGGCCGAGCTCTCGAATTTCCAATTTGAGCTTGGCCGAGTCACGAGGCCTGATCGGGGATTCTTGCCAAGATGGGGGAGGTCCTAACGGCCTTGCGGAGGTGGACGTAGGAGTGGGGGACAAGCGGGGTAGCTGGCAGTATGGGGGATCTCCCTGTCGAGTGCACGAGAAAGTGGGGACAAAGATCCACAGTTGCGAGAGGGTCCGAAGCCGTCTGATTGATCGATAAAAAGACACGATGGTCCTGATCTTCTGGATCCTAATGGCTGGATCGGATTAAATCTGTGCCGTAGGATCTCACAGGTTGATCTAACGGCAGATCCACGGCTCCGTGGGATCTAATCCTAGCTGTTGGATTAGTAGAACGAATGGCGAATACTTTGGAAGCATCGTTGTCGCGTGACCCAGGCTCCGCAGCGGGTCGCCCGCGGCATCGAGACTGATCAAAATATTATTTCAAATTTAGAGAAGTCCAATGGACTCCAGATTTTTAAGATAGGATTCATTTAATCTTCTAAAAGTAATGGAATCAAATTAATGATTTCTTAGACTATAGATTAGGAGAGTAACGACCTTAAGTTGTTACACCTACATCCACGAATGAGAACTCCATAAGCATGACACCACCAATCTATGGCGTAGTCACTAAAATATTCATCCAAAATTTGGAGGCATAAGTGATCCGGGCATTCAATGGCCTCAAATACCGTAGTAATACGGGAGAGCCATTCCCTAGCTAGTTGAGGGCAGCAATCGCCTCGAAACACATAATACCTCAAAATTTTGTTTAGAATGTCACCTCCCACAGCAGACACTCCTAAGTAAATATGACCAAATGTCAAACCATACCAATGATCGTACCCCAATATTGGAAGTACAATTTGGTATAAAGTCTTAGTTCAGTACTAGAGTCTGCCATCTGAAAGTTTAATTAAGGTTTGAGTTAGAAATTTAAATCACTTATTTAATTGAAAATGCATTTATTGTCCTAGGATGTCATTCAATTTATTTTTAATATACTGTGTTATTTGCTTTTGGATGAATGGATGTGTTTGTCTTAACTTAAAGTTCTCAACTTGGCTCTGATACCAACTGTGACAACCCCAATATTGAGAATCACTAAACTCAACATTGATACGTCACCACAATACATAATACTAAATTAGAAGGAAGCTAATCCAAATTATTAAATATTGTGTTTGACCAAGGAATTTGAAGAGGGTCTTAAGTTAAGATGAAAGAAAATTATTTTATGAAGTGTGTTATGTATAATACATATGAAGATGCAATACATACTAGAACATGTGAGAATGTAATTTAAATGCAATTTATAAGAGTACTTGTAATTTTAGATTTGAAATTTTAGATATTTAATAAGTGAAACATGAATCTACAGTTTGCAATAAAATTTCTAAGTTATTAATTTCTTAAAATTTTTGGCAGAGTTTATGCTGTAAATGGCTAAAGAAACACTTGCAATGTAGACATACAAAACTTCCATTCCAATGGAAGTTATAATTGAAAGAAAAATAATATAAAACTAACACAAAATCAATCCATTTTATAGGATTGCTTAATTTTAGTTCTAATATAGAATCAATCCATTACATAGGATTTACTCATTTACAATTCTAATATAAAGTCAATCTGTTACATGGGATTACTTATTTTTAATTCTAAAATAAAGTCATTCTGTTACATGAGATTGCTTATTTCTAATTCTAAAAGTTTAAAGTGAGAAAATACATGTGTAACAATTATCTACCCTAAGGTATGTTCAATTCTCAACATTTAATACATACATAAAGATAAGAAAAGATTCTCAACTTTGATATGAAACTAATTTCCAATTCTAATAGCAATTTAGTATATAGCCAATTTTAATCAACATTCAAAGTAGATATACAACTAATGACTTAGTTAATATTCATTTACATCCATCCATTCATTCATCACAAGCATTTAAATATAAAACTAAGCTCCAACACAAGTATAGTGAAAGTAAAGTAAATGCCATTAGTTACAAACTAACAGTAAACTTAAATAAAAGTAAAAATTGAAGCTCACTTGCAAATATTTATAAGCTATATATTTATGATATTATAAGCAAAAGCAGCTAACTTTTAGCACTTGGTCCAGCTCCATTAGCCTCCAAATTTACCTGATCTATCACATTTTAGCATTTAAATGTGATATGACAAAATCAAGAAATAAAAAATCAGGTTAGACTAAATAGTCTAAGTACATTTTAAGATCGGGCTAAGCATATTATTGTTTAATTGGATATCACTACTAGTTACAACATAAGCACAAGCATGGGTGTAGAAAGTAAGCATACAAGTGTGGAAAAATTAAAGTAAATAAAAGACAATGTGAGTTAGAATACTCACATAAATATATATCCTAGCTTGCAAATAAAGTAATGGTAAAAGCATCCTAAATAGGCTAAAAGAAACTAATGTGCATATGAAAGTAAATAAAGTACATCATGTATAGTTCAATAGAACTTATGCTAAGTTAGAAAAGTGACAGTGAAGGATTTAAATGTTATTTTATCAACATTCACTGTAATCTAAGTAAAATGTAAACAAGTAAAGTACAGTACTAAGACATAGAAAATGCATAGTATAAAAATTGAAGGAATATCTTAGACTATTAGTCAAAGATTCACATAGTTTAGAACTATGGAAAGTAACATAGCTAAAAGCTACGATGAGTCTTAACAATCTATAAGACGGAAGAAGATCTCATATGTTAATTAATTGAAGTTATTTTAAATAGTGCTTATTCTGCGGGCACATACATAATGAAAAGAGGAGTTAAACATGTCTGACTAGTGAAGAAAAGCGGGGTCAAAACAAACAACACTCACATTCACCCTCTGAGAATGTGAAGTCTCTTTATTACTCCTTCTTAGCTTGCCCTTGGCTGATCCAGCAATATAAACCCCTATTATTTTTAATGTGAAAGTTTTATTCATGCACAATATCTTATATGGATGATTCAAATAAATAAGGCTCAAAGCTAAGAAAGCATTCAAGGAAAATTTAATAATTGCAACTAAGTGATATCGAAAGTTATCTAATTTTAATGATCTACTTAATGATTGGAGCTAATTGAGCTCCCAATTAACCTTGAGATATTGATCTCAAGTTAATTATAAATATAGTAATAGTTGGGGTTTTAAAAATAATAGTTTCAATTCAATTATTATGATATGACAAAATAATTTATAAATATAATTGATATAATTAAAAACTAGTTCTTATTCACATCCTAAACTATAAGATTCAATTATGATAATTAAATCAAGGTTTAGGTGTCTAGTAGGAAGAGATTGCAATTAAGAGAATATTTAATTTAAGAAATTGGAAGTTAAGATTAATTCACTAAAGTTCACTAGCTAGGTTATAGTTTGAAGGATCTAACCAACCAAGTGCTAATCTAGCTAAGTTATAATAAAGTGAAAGGCTTAAAGTAACTAAAAGATGAAATTTAAGAATTATAAGTTCTAAGTATCCTAGTAACTAAAGTTTAAGGAATTCAATAGGATTCTTAAATTACTCTAAGTGAATTAGGAATTCCTATTACTAGCTCTTAAAAGATTCAAGATAAGACTTAAGGATTAGGATGAACAAACTAGGCTTTAATCTAATCACTAAAGGCTAGTCCTAGTTGATTTAATAACCTACAATTACAAAGACATTAAGGCTAATTACTCTTAATGGATGTAACTAATAGATTTAGGGATCCACTATAATTCATGTTGTAAATTAATCTTATGATTTCTACATTAGGGTTGAAAGGTGAATCAAACAATTTGTAATTGATTCACACACCTAGAAAATGAGAACGAAGCTCAAATAAAAGTAATCTAATTTGACAAGGGAGATAATAAATATGAAATGTTAGCTATCCTAGGGTTTTATAATATATAAAACATACTATCTAGAAAATTAGAATTATCACAATAATACTTAATTAAGAGTCAAAAACCTAAAATCACTAATTATTATCAAATGGAAAAGATTTACATATTATTGAAATTATTATATCATAAGGAGAAAAATGACACTAAGTATGTAAAATTTGGACAATATTTGAAATTTAGGATTTTTGTGACTCCTAATTAGGGTTAAAATATGATTATAAAAATTAGGGTTCAAATATTAAATTTAATTTCATATTATTATTTCTCATATTCTTGTGAGTGAAATGAACTATTTGATCATTTAATTTGGGCATTAAATGATCAAATTAAGTCATATTAAATGATGAAATTAAATTTTAATTAATTAATTAATCTTAAATATTGACTAATTAAAATATTAATCAAAATAGAAATTTCATTGCATATTATTAATCTAATTTTTGTGATGAAAATGGTATATTAATTTGCATATTTTGGTTTCGAAAGTTTAAAGTTATCAATGATATAGAACTTGCATTCAAATTTAATAAATAATATTTAATTAAAAACATTTCCCTTAATCAGCAAACATCAGCACTGAAAGTGAGATGACACTAAAACATATAAGAACTTAAATGATTTTGCAGGTGTCAGTCCATCAGCGCCTAAATTTCAATGCGCAGCCACAACACCCTCTAACGACACGTGTCGACAGGCACACGCATGTGGAAGTGACATCACATGCGCACTCCTTGGGCCGTTCGTGGGTCAGCCCGAGAACACGATTTGGGTTGAACGAATTTAAAAGCGTCAGCCAAGAAGGATGCTCGGGTCAACCTTGACTCGAGCCAATCTGAAAGCGCCTTCCACACCACCGGGAAAAAAAAGAAGAAAACTACACTCGAAAACCTAGGGCTTCCTAGCATGGTCGAACCCGTGCTTCCCATGACTCGATCCATTTACCAACGGGAAGTCTAGTATGCAGCCGTCATGGGGAACTTGGATTCATTAAAGACCGACGATTCGGTGCACCCATAGATGAAACTCTAGTTTTTTAAAATGGACTTAGGGTTTATGAGTCTGGATTGCCATATATTTAATTGAGTGCAACTTTGATAATTACTCGTTAGATTATGAATTTGGGATAAAATAAACAAGTCTAACTCAAGAAAAATTGAAATAAGTTCTTTATTGTTAAGGAAGATGACATACCTTACTTCATGAAATGAGAACTAGCTAGGGTTTGCCGAACTTACCGAGCCGTACAATGCTAACAGAGGGAGCTCTCGATTCTCCTCTACTCAGCTTAAGCTTTGAAAAAAAATAAAAGGAAAAGAAAGAGGATTGGGATTTGCTGAGCAAAGAAGGCCCTGAGAGGACCTCTGGGTATTTAAATATTATTAAAATATTCATGAAAATTTGATAACTTCCAAACACTTCCAAAATACCGCCCCTAGCTAATTTGGGTGTGGTGAGTCCAATGGTGGACTCCATTTTTTATTATGAGATCTAAATAAATTAGGCATTCTCAGACTTATCAAAAAACCAAGAAATGCTGGAAATTTCCAAATGATCTCCAATTCGCCAAAAATTTGAAATGGAAGCTTCTAATACTAATACAAGACTAATAGAAAAGGATTAGAGTCAGCTAGGTCACTAAATGACGGGTAATAACACTAGGGTTGTTACAGACTCCCTTCCTTAAAAAGAGTGTCATCCTTGACATACAACAAACAAAATAAGGAAATTGAAAGAACTAGATCTACCTGATTAAGAAAAGAATTCTAGGAACCTCTTTAACATATCCTCTTTTTTCTCCCATGTGGTTTCATCAGCTGGATGATTCTGTTAGTGGACTTTGATCATAGGAATGCTGCAGTTTCTTAACTGTTTAAGATCCCACTCGAGAACCACAACAGATTTAATAATAAAAGTCATATTGGGTTGCAATTCCATTACATGTATCTGGACTTGCTGACTCAGATCTAGCAAACACTTTCTTAGTGACGTAACGTGAAACACATTATGTACAGTCGAGAAGTCTTTTGGCAACTCTAATATGTAAGAAGATGTTCCAATCTTCTCAATCACTTCAAAGGGTCCTAAATACCTTGGACTTAGCTTTATAGAAACACTGAATCTCTGCACACCATGCGTCGGACTAACTTTAAGATAAGCCCTATTGCCTACTTGGAACTCCAATTGACGATGACGAGCATCATGATATTTCTTCTGTCTATCTCGAGTTGGAGTCATATTGCGCTTGATCAGTTGAACTTTCTTAGTGGTCTCTTATACTAACTCGGAACCATAAAGTTGAGAGTTTCGTACTTCAGTCCAAGTAATTGGAGTTGTACACCTCCTTCCATAAAGAGCTTCATAAGGAGCCATACCAATACTGGACTGGTAACTGTTATTATAGGCAAACTCAACTAATACTAAGTGATCTCCCATGATCCACACAAAGATGCAAGAGATCTTCCAAGATCTATATAATATGCTCAGTCTGACCATCTGTCTGGGGGTGAAAAGCAGTACTCAATACTAAACTCACCCCCAAGTCTTGCTGAATAGCAAGTACTAAATTTGGAAGTGAATCTACTGTCTCTATCAAAAACTATACAATTCGATGTACCATGCAAATGAATGATCTCCTTAAGATAAAGATAGGCTAACTTCTCAACAGGATTAGTCTGACAAATAGTTAGAAAATGGGCTGACTTAGTGAGTCTATCAACTATCACCCAAATAGAATCAGAACTAGATCTACTCTTAGGCAAACCTACAATGAAGTCCATGTAAATATCAAACCACTTCCATTCAGGAATGTCTAAGGGCTTAAGAAGTCTATTAGGCTTCTGATGTTTGGTCTTGACCAAGGAACATGGATGGCACTTGGAAATAAAAAATGGCTATATCCCGCTTCATGCCGGACCATCAAAATGATTACTTGAGATCTTGGTACATCTTACAACTACCAGGGTGCACAGGATAATTTAGACAATATTTGTACCTGCAAGCTTTTTGGAATCTATAACATGGACTTTTGAAATATCACACCTTTATCATCAAGACATAATTCAGATCTCTTGCCACTAATGATTTTAGAAACTGATCGGTTTAAGATTCAATCTGACAAAATCTTCGATCAAAGATTCATTGCAACAAAAGGAAGATAAAGTCGCTTTACGATTAAGGGCATCAGCTACAACATTTGCTTTACCTGAATGGTATTGGATTTCCAAATCATAGTCGCAAAGTAACTCCAGCCACCTATGCTGATGGCAGTTAAGTTCCTTCTAAGTGAAGATGTACTTTAAACTTTGGTGATCAATAAACATCTCACACTTAACTCCATACAGGTAGCGTCTCTAGATCTTTAGAGCAAAAACTAATACTGTAAGTTCAAGATCGTGCACAGGATAATTCATCTCATTAGGCTTAAGCTATCTAAAGGCATAGGCTATTACGCGACGATCTTGCATTTAAACACAACCAAGTGCTACCTTAGAGGCATCAGTATAAACCTGAAAATCCTTAGCCTCACGAGGTAGTACTAGAATAGGAGCAAAAGTTAATAACTATTTCAACTTCTGAAAAGATTCTTCGTAGGCTATGCTCCAGATGAACGTAATATATTTCCTAGTTAATCGAGTTAACGATGAAGCAATTAGAGAGAATCCAGAAATAAACCTTCTGTAATAACCAACGAGTTTTAAGAAATTGCAAATCTCTGTTATAGATTTAGGTTGAACCCACTGTTGAACAGCTTAGATTTTCTTTTGATCTACTCTAATGCCTTCAGCATCAATCACGTGACCCAGAAATGCCATAGATTTGAGCCAAAATTTGCACTTAGAAAACTTAGCAAAAAGCTTATTTTCTCTTAACAATTCTAGAACGGTACGCAGATGCTCTTCATGCTTAGCAGCTGACTTCGAGTAGATTAGGATGTCGTCGATGAAAACAATGACAAACTCATCAAGATACGATTTAAGGATACACTGCATCAGGTCCACAAAGATGGAAGGAGCATTTGTCAGTCCAAAATACATGACTAGAAACTCAAAATGCCCATTACGAGTCTTGAATGTAGTCTTGGAAACATCTTCATCCTTGACTCTAATCTGGTAGTGTGGCAGCCCTGCCCCGCCGTGGTCCTGTTAACCCTTAAGTTAACATGATTACGGTGGAGGGGTCACCAAATGATAAATTCCCACTTAGAATTGAATTAGACACGTGTTCTAATCCAACTTAAATAAGAACTTTGCCATTCAATCTATAAGAACTATCACTAAATGACTATACATGAATTCAGAGTGTGGAAGCATAAAAATATAACATCCATCCATATAGTATAAATACAACAATACAGAATAAGTGAAGAGCTGAAATTAAAAGTTAAACCTGTATTATTACAATATTTAATAAGTTTAAGAGAACTGAAAAAGGAAACTCTCGATCTCACAAGCAAAAGAAACTAAAGCTACAGATCTTCAAGAACGGGCTCCTCTTCCAATGGTAAGCTCTCCACTGGATCTACTGCTCCAACAAACTCAGAGCCTACCATTATCAGTTTCATAATGGTAGGGCCCCAGCCAACAAAATAAAAACTGGTTAGACAATATGTCTAAGTACATTTTAGGGCAAACAATTTTATTAAGTTAAATAGATATCACCATAAAAATAGAACTGAGCAAAAATAGGTGCAGAAGAAGCGTACAAAAAGAACAGTAATAAGTTATAAACAAACAGTTTATAACTAAAGCAACTAGGAAGTAATACATACCTCCTCCAAGCAACTGCAACAAAGACAGGTAAGCAAAAGACTAAACAAAACTGTAAGAAAAGTACAGCCTAAACATGCTTATGCTCTAATAAAATATGCTAGGTGACATACATAATTTGAACAGTATAAAATTGAAAACAACTAACATCCTAGGTGAGCATATAAAAACAGTAAGTAAAATTAGCATCCTATATAAAAACACGTGCAGGAAAGCTGTAAGTAAAATAGTGCTAAAATGCAGAAAATGCTAGTAAAATAGTAACTGTAAACTGAAACTGCAGTGACTATCTAAGTCACCCAAACTGAACACATACACAGCAAATCTTAGCCTGATGAGCTAAGAAACTCTGAACTGAACATCACTGAAAACTCTTAGCCTGATGAGCTAAGACAAAACTGAATGTAAGTGTATTTGAATTAGTATAACCATATCAGAATCCTGACTCTATAGTCAGTATGGCAAGAGTTTATCCATCCTATCACTCGGACTAGGTATGGCCATAGACTGTCGGACATTAAACCTTCGAAAGGTTGCCGACCCGAACGAGTTGATCGAAGAGGTATACTAATCAAGCTACACCTTACAAACACTTGTCAAATGAAAACATAATGCTGCTTATGAATATTTCAAAGTTGACATAAGATATTTATCAAATATCTTAAGTACATAATATATGTTCAAGGTATAAAACTCAAAGTCAAGGAATGCGAAGCATCAAAATCAAAGTGAGCAAGAAACTCTATCTAAAACACAGGTGATATCCGTTGTTATCTACTTTATTTGTTCTATCTACTCTAAGTTACATAAGTTTTAGAATCATCAATTCTTACACATTCTATAACTTAGAATCACGAATCCTACTAGTTGAAGATAATTAGGACTGCCACATCCTAATTATAACTTAATCAAAAGACGACTATTTATTTTAAATGAATAAATCATCGACCTAGTTTTGTATATTAATTCATGCCAACCTCATCTTGATTAGCCAAATCAAGATGAAAAGATTAAGAATTAGACTCCAGATGATGGGGTCTAATCACTTAATCTAAAGGTATAATCTAAGGGTCTAAGTTTAGAACCCAAAACTCACAGATTAAGTTAAGGCAAGTCCTAATGATAAATCAATTCATTAGGATAGATCTCTATTCTTAATTCTAGGGTTTAAAGATCAAATAATCATTTAATAAACTAAGAAAATCTATAAACTAGAAAACTCAAGATTTCACCTATTGAGTAACCCAATTTACTCAATAGATGAATTCTAACTTAAGATCTATTCTTAATCCTAGGAATTAAGGCTCTTAATTACTAAGAGTATCTCTCAAGACACATCCTAATTAATGTTATAAAAACCTAAGGATAGATCTAAGAATGATTAATGAATGAGAACACTCACTTAGGACTTAGGAATTTTCTTAAGGAGCAAATTTTGAGATTTTAATCAAAATCTAATTTAGACTTGAATTTTATTAATTTTAGTTCTAAATCATTCTATTTACTGATTTTAGTGATTTGAAACTAAATTAAGGGCTTTTAAAGGCTAAACCTAAATTTTGGGCAAAATGACCATTTTGCCCCTACTTAAGGGTTCAAAGGATCAAATTTTGATCTAGGGCCTAAATTCTAAAATTTTCTCTTGGAAAGTGATTCTTACTGTCTAATGTAAGATTAGACAGCAACTAAATTAAATTTGGGTGATTATTAAGCCATATGAGATCAAATTAGTGAATTTGACTCATAAGGGCAAATTAGTAATTTGACTAAATGAAAGTTAAATTTTCTTTCAGATTATTATTCTTTACTATCTAAGCTTTCCATAGAATTTAAATTTATTAAACTCTGATAAGTATTGGCCAAGTTATGGCCAATACAAGATTTAGGGTTATAAGGGTAATTAAGGGATCCCTAATTAAGGGTCAAAATCCTAACTTTGTCAATTAGTGTCCAAATTAAGCAAAATTAGTAGCTATGATTTACAAATAGTCCACTGATCACAATGACATGTGGTAGGCTCAATTTGGACCTAATTTGACTAAGTTAAGACCTAATTAGGGTTTAGGGGCTTAGTAAGTGATTAGCAAAATTAATCACTCAAACACTAATCTAACCTTATAGATTGATTCTAAATTGTTCTATGAGTCCTCTGAAACTTAAATCTCTCAATTTGGGTTACTAGATTTGCTAAAATTCACTAATCAACATTTAGAGTAATTAAGGGTGATTAGCAAATCTAACAGTTGGATCTAAAATATTTTCTTAGATTACTGTAACTTAAGTTTTTTTGATCTAAAAGGACCTTTGGATCATACGATTTGGAGTTCAATTGACCAAGTTATGGTCAATTGAAGTTCTAGGGTTAATTAGGGTAATTAGGGTTAGGTCCTAAATGTCATTAATCAAATCCTAATCCAAGCAGCAAGATGAATACTACCAAAATAATCCATAGGATTTTTTGATCACTTTAAGACCCATATTGGGTATATTTGGATCAATCTACACAAAGTTGTGAGCTAAATAAGATTTGTGACATAAATTTGAACTTAATTAAACCCTAAATGTCATTTTGCTAAATACAGGTCCAAATGCAAAATTATTGGCATCAATAAATTCTTCTTATTTTTCTGATCAATTTGATATATTTATTTGCATAATTTAGATGTGTATTTTAAGAGTTATTAAGGTTTAAGGATTAGTATTTAATTAATTAATTAATACTGCTTATTTAAATTAAATAAATCTATTGTTATAATATTTATATATATATAATTAAATTATAATTATCTGTTATATAATTATATATATATATATATAAACGATTTATTTAATTCTGCAGGTACACGTGGCAGCTCCTTACTGGCGCGTCAGACGACGGCGGGTCCCACTGCCAGTCTGCTGACTCGCAGAGCCACGTGTCGCGCTGCGACTGGCCACGCGTCGCATGGTGGGTCCCACCGCAGCAGCTGAAGCGCCACGGGCACAGGTCACGGGCCGAGCTCGGGCCGACCCGACCGGCCCGAAAAGATTCTTCGTCTTCACGCGATCGACTCTGCAGCGGCGTCCTAGGGCATCAAAAACGGCGGCGAATTCGCCGTCACCGGAGGTCGAACCATATACCGATCGAAAGGTCTTGGTACTCTAAACATCACCGGAGAAGATCTATATCTCCGGCAAAAACTAACCCTAGGGACCCCTATCGAAACTCGGGGGTTCTTAACGGTTTGCACTGTATAGCTGGACTAAATTCATGCCGATCGAACCCATTTAAGGTTGATCAGATCCATTGATTTTTCAATCGAACACATGGAATAGATAATCGAAACAAGTTTGATAGCAATTGATGGAAAAACGAGGGTATATGGTGTACCTCAAATCAAACGGCTCGGGCTACGACAATCCTCGAACGAGAGCTTCTTCGATTGTCACGGGTCCTCGATTACGTAGACTCGCGAGGAAGAGAGATCCAAGCCTTTAATTGAGTTCTTAAACGGTGCTAGAGCGGCGATGGGGTGTGGAGGTGTTCCGGCGTGCCGCGCGTCTGCGCTCGCGTCACGCGGACGACGCGCGAGGACGATAACCTTCGTCCGTTCGATCTTCCGGTCAAACGGATCTCAGCGCCCATCTGATCGAACGGCGAAGTTAGAATTAGGGCGACGGCGTTACCCCTAAGTGGACGGCGCCGTTAAGTGCTTAAAAATAATATTAATATTATAATTATTTAATTAGATTTCATTAATCAAAATTAATTAATTAAATGCATTCCAAAAATTTCCAATAAATCACCCTTAGCTAATTGAAGGGTGAGGAACGCAACGGCGCACTCGGATTTTTGTTTCGATGAGTATTTATTTATTTCATTATTTGGGGTATTTAATTATTATTAAAATATTCAATGAAAATCCAATGACTTCCAAATGCCTCCAAAACTTCACCCATAGCTAATTTGGGTGTTCTGAACGCAATGGCGAAGTCAGATTTTCAATCTGAGGTCTAGATAAAAAGTCAATTTTCTAGGGTTTGGGATTTTCCAGAATTTCTGATTTTGACTTTGTTGACTTCTGGTTTGACCTAGGTTTCAGAGGCGAGTTCTAAATTACTTAATTAGTGACTTAGAACCTTAATTTAGACTTAGATTAGTCTTAATTGAGCCAAGTAACAACCTGGGTTGTTACAGGTAGTAACCTGATCTTAAGTCAATCTTGGAGAAGATCTTCGCTCCGGCGAGTTGATCAAATAAATCATCGATCCTAGGGAGAGGATACTTATTCTTCACAGTCACTTTATTAAGCTCATGCTAGTCTATACACATCCGCATTGAACCATCCTTCTTCTTGATGAATAGGACAAGAGCTCCCCAAGGAGACGTGCTAGGGCGAACCAATCCTTTCACTAACAACTCTTGCAATTTCTCTCTAAGCTCTTGTAGTTATTTTGGAGCCATTTTATACGGAGCCATAGATTTAGGTTGAGTCCCAGAGATAAGCTCAATAGAAAACCCTTCCTCTTGCAAAGGAGGTAGTCCAGGCAAGTCTTCAGGGAACACATCCAGGAACTCTCTAACAATGATAGTCTCTTCTGGACTACCCACTTGCTTCTCTTTGCCGATTAAAGATACTAAGATTGCATAGCAACATTTACTAATGAGACGCTTGGCTTCAATTGCATTGATTAAGGATGCAGTCAAACCAAATTTTTCTACAAACACTTCATGTTTCCTTCCAACCTTAAGTGAAACTCACTTATGAAAGCAATCTACTATGGCATTAAGCTTGCTTAGCCAATCTATTCCTAAGATTATGTAAAAATTTGTAATGGACATAACTATAAGTTTGGATTGGAATAATTGGTTACTGATTGGGATGTCTACCAAATAGAACTCATTAGCACACATTTCAGCACCAAATGGCATTTGAACTACTAAGGGACTGCCTAGGCTGAAATGTTGAAGATTTAAGGAAGAGGCACAACTCACTGACATGAAAGAGTGGCTAGCACCAGTTTTAAAGAGAGTATTACAGAATTAGTTTTTAATACTTAGAGTTTCCATAGCAGGGAAAAATAAACTCTAATTACAACTAATGAAAATTAAAGCAGGAAAATGCTGAAAATAAAATTGCAGAAGAAAATAAAAAATAGAAAATATGAAGTTAAACTTAGGATGTACCAGTAAACACACTATTGTCATCAAGGGCAGCTGAAGAAGATAGAATGTAGACCCTTGGTACTGCAGGAGATTGAGCAATAGACTTTCCCTTATGCTTTCTACTGTAGTGACCTTTCTTGAAGGAAGATGGAGGTACACCTTTTTGTTTCTGACCACTTCCACAAGTAGGATGAGGCATCAATGCAATTGCTGGTGCTTGAGAATTGATAGGAATTGGATTCTACACAAAAGCTTGGTGATTGATCTTTATCTTGTCCACAGTCCAACTAACACGATAGTCCCAATGGTGATGATTGGTTCTACTGCGTATGTAACACCTACCACCGGTGTGGTAGCACTTCCCATAAAGATGGGGTCTGTTACATACTTCTCCAGGCCTTCTTTGCTAATTTTGGCTGGGGTTCTGGCTAGTATTATGATTATGATTGAGATTTTGGCCAGAAGTAAGCTGAAAAACTTTAGGACCACGGGAATGATTCCTTTTGAAGGGTTCAGATCTGGAAGGTTGAGGATGGGAGCACTTCTTCAAATCCATTTTGTTTTGATGGTACTCAACCATACGAGCACCTTCCAAAAGCTTTGGAAAATTGTCATGATGCTGGGACATCAAATGACTTTTAACAGAATCTTTAAAACCGGAAAGAAATCTAGTACACCTAGCCACTTTCAGTATGGACTTGGTTTGAAGAAAAGCGAGAGAGTTTACGGAACTCCGTCTCATAGTCATGCACGGAACGACTTCCTTGGTTAAGCTGCATAAAGTCATTTTCTATTATAGTTTGGGCAGAAGGAGGAATGAATTCCTCGTTGAACACTTGCTCGAATTCATCCCAAGGGATGTCTTCCATCTGAACATCTGAGAAGCCATACCATTGAATAGATAAGTCACAAGACAAAGGCACTCACTCTCTGAACACTTTATACTGGCTAGGGTCTTTTCAATGGCCTTTAGCCGGTCAATGGCTTCAAAATGAGAGGCGGTACCATTGAAGGTCGGAGGGTTCAGATGAAGAAAAGTGAGAAGTTAAGCATCCACCATAGGGCCAGAGGATGGTTGTGGAGCTAATGGAAGTTCAGGAATAATAGTAGAAGAAGCTTGAGGAGGAGTTGGGGAGATTTGGGATGGAGCAGGAGAAGGTTGGGAAGGGTTACAGGATGAGGCCATCCTTTCTGCTACACAAGTCTATGCTTCTATCATAACCTTCATTAAATCTAGCAAATTCTACATTGGATCTGTATGAGAAGTTATAGTGAAAGTAGGTTCTTCTACTATTAGTTCAATAGGAATATTATGATTTGGATCCATTCTAAAGAAAGGAAAAAGAAAACATAATTCAAAAATTGGAGAAGATAAGAAAAGAAAATTCTCATTAAAATTTGAAGCTTTTAAGAGATTGCAATTTTGGAGGAAAAAGAAAGAAACGTAAGTAAAGTATAAGCTATTTACAAAGCTACTAAAGAGAAATAAGCTTGAGCAAAAAGAATACTAGTATCACTAGTTACAGAATTTTGTATAATATATATTCTTAAAGTCTTCATAAGTGGGGGCACGATAAAGACACCTACCTCCACGAATGAGAACTCCATAAGCATGACACCACCAATCCATAGCGTAGTCACTAAAACATTCATACAAAATTTAAAGGCGTAAGTGATCCGAGCATTCAATGGCCTCAAATACAGTAGTAATACAGGAAAGCCATTCTTTAGCTAGCAGAGGGAAACAATCGCCTCAAAATATACAATACCTCAACATTTTATTTAGAATGTCACCTCCCGTAGCAAACACTCCCAAGTTAACACGACCAAACATCAAACCATACCAATGATCGTACTCACAATACTGGAAGAACAACTTGGTATAAAGTTTTAGTTCAGTACTAGAGTCTTCCATATGAAAGTTTAATTAAGGTTTGAGTTAGAAATTTAAATCACTTATTTAATCAAAAATCTATTTACTATCCTAGGATGTCATTCAATTTATTTTTACTATACTGTATTGTTTGGATGTGTTTATCTTGAAGTTCTCAACCTGGCTCTGATACCAACTGTGATGACTCCAATATTGAGATTCACTAAACTCAACATTGATACATCATTATAATACATAATACTAGATTAGAAGGAAGCTAATCCAAATCATTGGTATGTTTGGCCAAGGAATTAAAAGAGGGTCTTAAGTTAAGATGGAAGGAAATTTTATGAAGTGTGTTATGTATAATACATATGAAGATGCAATACATACTAGAACATGTGAGAATGTAATTTAAATACAATTTATGAGAGTACTTGCAATTATATATATAAAATTGTATATATTTAATACGTGAAACATGAGTCTACAATTTGCAATAAAATTTCTAAGTTATTAATTTCTTAAAAATTTTGTTAGAGTTTCTGCTGTAAATGGCTAAAGAAATACGTGCAATGTATACATACAAGACTTCTATTCTAATGGAAGTTATAATTGAAAGAAAAACAACCTAAAACTAACATGAAATCAATCCATTATATAGGATTATTTAATTCTAGTTCTGATATAGAGTCAATCCCTTACATAGGATTTACTCATTTACAATTCTAATATTAAATCAATCTGTACATGGGATTGCTTATTTCCAATTCTAAAGTAAAGTCAATCTGTTACATGGGATTGCTTATTTTGAATTCTAAAAGTTTAAAGTGAAAAAATATATGTGTAATAATTATCTACCCGAAGATATGCTCAATTCCCAACATTTAATACATACATGAAGTTAAGAAAAGATTCTCAACTTAGATATGAAATTAATTTCTAATTCTAATAGCAATTTAGTATACAACTAATTCCAATCAACATTTAAAGTAGATATGCAACTAATGACTTAGTTAATATTCATTTGCATCCATTCATTCATTCATCACAAGCATTTAAATATAAAAATAAGCTCCAACATAAGTATAGTGAAAGTAAAGTAAATGGCATTAATTACAAACCATTAGTAAACTTAAATAAAAATATGAATTAAAGCTCACTTGCAAATATTTATAAGCTATATATTTATGATAGTATAAGCAAAAGCAGCTACCTTTTAGCACTTGGTCAAGCTCCACTAGCCTCCAAATGCACCTGATCTATCACATTTTGGCATTTAAATGTGATAGGGCAAAGCTAAGAAATAGAAAATCTGGTTAGACTAAACAGTCTAAGTACATTTTAAGATTGTGCTAAGCATATTATTGTTTAATTGATATCACTACTAGTTATAGCATAAGCACAAGCATGGGTGTAGAAAGTAAGCATACAAGTGTGGAAAAATGAAAGTAAATAAAAGGTAATGTGAGTTAGAATACTCACATAAATATATATCCTAGCCTACAAATAAAACAAGGGTAAAAACTTACTAAATAGGCTAGAAAGAAACTAATGTGCATATGAAAATAAATAAAGTATATTATATATATATTCAATAGAACTTATGCTAAGTAAGAAAAGAGATAGTGAAGGATTTAAATGTAATTTTATCAACATTCACTATAATCTAAGTAAACTGTAACCAAGTAAAGTACAGTACTAAAATATAGAAAATGCATAGTATAGAAATTGAAGGAAGATCTTAGACTATTAGTCAAAGATTCACATAGTCTAGAACTATGGAAAGTAATATAGCTAAAAGCTATAATGAATCTTAAAAATATATAAGACTGAAGAAGATCTCATATATTAATTAATTGAAGTTAATTAATTGAAGACTTCACACCTCTGAGAATGTGAAGTCTCCTTATTACTCATTTTTAGCCTGCCCTTGGCTGATCCAACAATATAAACCCCTATTATTTTTAATGTGAAAGTTTTATTTATGCAAAATATCTTATATGAATGATTCAAATGAATAAGGCTCAAAGTTAAGTAAGCATTCAAGAGAAATTCAATAATTGTAACTAAGTGATATCCAAAGTTATCTAATTTTAATGATCTACTTAATGATTGGAGCTAATTGAGCTCCCAATTAACCTTATGATATTGATCTCAAGTAAATTATAAATATAGTAGTAGTTGGGGTTTTGAAAATAGTAATTTGAATTCAATTATTATGATATGACAAAATAATTTATAAGTATAATTGATACAACTAGAAACTAGTTCCTATTCACATCCTAAATTATAAGATTCAATTATGATAGTTAAATCAAGGTTTAGGTGTTTAATAGGAAGAGATTGAGATTAAGAAAATATCTAACTTAAGAAATTGGAAGTTAATATTAATTCACTAAAGTTCACTAGTTAGGTTATAGTTTGAAGGATCTAACCAATCAAGTGCTAATCTAGCTAGGTTATAATAAAGTGAAAGGGTTAAAGTAACTAAAAGATGGAATTTAAGAACTACAAGTTCTAAGTATCATAATAACTAAAGTTTAAGGAATTCAATAGGATTCTTAAACTACTCTAAGTAAATTAGGAATTCTTATTACTAGCTCTTAAAAGATTCAAGAGAAGACTTAAGGATTAAGATGAATAAACTAGGCTCTAATAGAGTGACTAAAGGTTAGTCCTAGTTGATTCAATAATCTATATTTACAAAGACATTAAGGCTAACTACACTTAATGGATGTAACTAATAGATTTAGGGATCCACTACAATTCATGTTGTAAATCAATCCTAGGGTTTCTACCTTAGGGTTGAAAGGTGAATCAAGCAATTTGCAATTGATTCGCATACATAGAAAATGAGAACTAAGCTCAAATAAAAGTAATTTAATTTGATAAGAGAGGTAATAAATGTGATATGTTAGCTATCCTAGGGTTTTATAATACCTAAAACATGATATTTAGAAAACTAGAATAATCACAATAACACCTAATTAGGAGTCAATAACCTAAAATCACTAATTGTTGTCCAATGGAAAATATTTATATATTATTGAAATCTTTATATCATAAGGAGAAAAGTGACACTAAGTATGTCAAATTTGGACAACATTTAAAATTTAGGGTTTTTGTGACTCCTAATTAGGGTTAAAAAGTGATTATAAAAATTAGGGCTCAAATGTTAAATTTGATTTCATATTATTATTCCTCACATTTTTGTGAGTGAAATTGACTATTTGATCTTTTAATTTGGATATTAAATGGTCAAATTAAGTCACCTAAAATAATGAAATTAATTTGTACTTAATTAATTAATCTTAAATATTGACTAATTAAAATATTAATAAAAACAAAAATTTCATTGCATATTATTAATCTACTCATTTTTGTGATCAAAATGGTATATTAATTTGCATATTTTGGTTTAGAAATTCTAAGGTTATCAATGATATATAATTTGCATTCAAATTTAATAAATAAGATTTAATTAAAAACATTTCCTTTAATCAGCAAACATTAGCACTGAAATTGAGACGACACTAAAACATATAAGAACTTAAATGATTTGGAGACTGTCAGTCCATCAGTGCCTAACTTTCAACGCGCAGCCACAGCACCATCTAACGACACGTGTCGGCAGGCACACGCATGTGGAAGTGACATCGCGCGCGCTCTCCTTGGGCAGTTCACGTGTCGGCCCAAGAACACGGTTCGGGTCAAACGAATTTAAAAGTGTCGACCCAAGAAGGATGCTTGGGTTGACCTTAACTCGAGCCAACCCGAAAGCGCCTTCGACATCACCAAGAAAAAAAAGAAGAAAACTACAGTAAAAAACTTAGGGCTTCCTAGCATGGTCGAACCCGTGCTTCCCACGACTCGATCCATTCACCGACAGGAAGTCCAGTACGCAGCCATCATGGGGAACTTGGATTTGTTAAAGACTGACGATTTGGTGCACCCCAAGGCGGAACCCTAGATTTCTAAAATGGACTTAGGGTTTATGAGTCTGGATTGCTATAGATTTAATCGAGTGCAGCTTTGATAATTACTGGTTAGATTAGGAATTTGGGATGAAATAAACATGTCTAGCTCAAGAAAAATTGAAATAGGTTCTTTATTGTTAAGGAAGATGACATACCTTACTTCCTGAAATGAGAACTTGCTGGGGTTTGCCGAACTTGCCGAGCCGTACAATGCCAACAGAGGGAGCTCTCGATTCTCCTCTACTCAGCTTAAGCTTTGAAAAAAAATAAAAGGAAAAGAAAGATGATTGGGATTTGCTGAGCAAAGAAGGCCCTGAGAGGACCTCAGGGTACAGGAGATGCCCCCCCCCCTCCTTTGCCAAATGCGATCGTGCGTGGCAGGGACGTACAGGGAAACCCTGTGGGCCGTTTGATCGGCCCAAGGTTGATCGAGCGGTGGGGATTTGCCCATATGGCTGCCCTGTGTTTTTCACAATTTAAATAAAAATAATTAAATAATCAAATGCACTTTAAAAAAATCCCAAAAATTCACCCTTACTTAATTAGGGTGTGGGGAACTCAAAAATGCAATCGGATTTTTGATCGGAGGTCAATTTAATTATCTTAATTTTCTAGGTATTTAATTATTATTAAAATATTCGTGAAAAATTTGATGACTTCCAAACACTTCCAAAATACCACCCTTAGCTAATTTGGGGGTGGTGAGTCCAATAGTGGACTTCGTTTTTAATTCTGAGGTCTAAATAAATTAGGCATTCTCAGAATTATCAAAAAACCAGGAAATGTTGGAAATTGTCAAATGATCTCCAATTTGCTAAAAGTTTGAAATGGAGGCTTCTAATACTAATACAAGACTAATAAAAAAGGATTAGAGTAAGCTAGGTCACTAATTGATAGGTAATAATACTAGGGTTGTTACAGACTCCCCTCCTTAAAAAGAGTGTCACCCTTAACACACAACAAACAAAATAAGGAAATTGAAAATGCAAAAAGGAAGTTTAAGGAAATTTAACAAAATTGAAAGAACTAGATTTACCTGATTAAGAAAAGAATTCTGAGATGTAACTCCCACCTATCTTCAAATCATTGGTGATGCCACCTAAGCATCATCCTTGCACGTCTAATGATTTTCTAAGTTACATTAGTTTACTAATAGTTTACTGGTGCATGCATTTCTATTTCTATACTCTTATTATCCTGAGCTCATTATCATGGTGCTTGGATATAACTTTGGTATTTAGTTAGTGACTAATTGGTAGAAGAATCATCCATTAGGTAGAGTGGAATTTAAATTCTAATCTGACTCCTTATGGAATTATCTAATACCAACTGTGGAGCCACGCCCCTGGTCTCACATGATTAGACCCAAAGGGTGGTGTGCCACTTCTGACAGATCCCTCTTAACAATGGATTAGGTAAGACCCACAACCCACTAGTAAGGGATGGATGTAAACAGGATGAACAAAAGGATCAGTCACTAAGTTTATACATATTTACAAAGCGCGGAAGCAATAAGAAATAAGGATTTCATCCATTCACCATACATCAAGTAAGAGATAATAATATATATATAGCTCAGCAAATAATAAAGTGTAGAAAGTAAACACAGTCACAGAACTTGTATTATTACATTATTTTAATTAAATTTAATAAAAGGCTGAAAATAGAAATATCACTCGTCCTCACAATGAAGAAAAAAATATAGCTAAATATCCTTTGCTTGAAGCTGATGTGCCTCCTCTAAGTAAGACTCCTCCTCAAGCATAGGATCCTCAAATTGCTCAATATCTGACATTATCGATTTCACAATTCCAGGGCCCCAGTGAATAAGGAAAAAAATCTTATTAAACAAAATGTCTAAGTATATTTTAGGCAAGTAACTTATTAAGCATTTGTTAATATCACCATTTCACTCTAAGCAATTGAAACATCTATCTAGCATGGGAGCAAATAGGCATACAAGGGAATGGGAATAAGTTATAAATGTAATATTTATAACTAAATAAGAATTGATGTAAAAGTACACCTCAAATAAACTAAATAAGGTAAGGCATACATATATAATACAATAAGTAAAAGTACTGAAAGAAAGTCTAAACCTAAATATGCTGATGATCATATGACATATGCTAATTTAAAATATAAATTTAAAAATGGTACATATAATAAGCAGTAAAGTCTAGCATCCTATATATGCATACTCAAGTAAGCAGATAAAACAGGAAAAATACAGCTAATTGAAATAAAATGCATCAACAACATAGAAAATAGTAAGCTGAACTAAAAGGAACGTATAACTACCATATCATAAAGAATTGGCTAATCCAACTCGGTAATACTCCCATATCCTTTATGGGCTAGGGTAGACATAATATAACAAAATAGCACAATATGATTGAAGAGGCAGATAATAGTATGCAAATATCTTTTAATTAATTTACTTTTGTTTATGTGAACAATTTCAAAAATTAGCTAAGGTCAAGCATGCATGCAAGATTGAACAGGTCCCATACTTAACACACTCTCCTTAATGAGTGATGTTAAGCATCCTGATATCTCCTTATCCCTGTCCATTTGAGTAATGTGCACCATAATCCACCATGAACTAAACCCAAATGCAAATGTTTTCCTAATATTCTAAGTTTTCATTTTCATGCAACAATGTTTTTCTTATATGGCACGTTCAAGTAAAAATGAGCACAAAATTTAAGAAATGCGTAGCACAATAACAAATAGTAAGCAAGGGACTCTACTAAGCATGGTGATGTCATTTATTATCTAATAAACCATATAACTATTCTAAGGTACACAAGTTTAGGATCTATAATTCCTACTATCGAGTGTAACTTATAAGCACGACTTTATAAATTAAGAGGATTAGAACTGATCTAGTTATAATCTAATTCAATTGCGTACAACTACAGGTTAAACCAATAAATCATAACGTCTTAATTTGATAAATTTAGATATTTTGTCCAAGATCTGATTAAGATTTACTAAACTACAGATTATGGATTAACGCCATGAGATTGGGATTAATCATATAATCCAAAAGGGTAAGGCATAAGATCTAGACTTTAGTTTAAAAGTGATATATTAATTTAGGTAAATCTTACTAAGCAAATCCAATATAATAGGATAAATCTCCTATCCTGAATCTAAGGTTAAAAGATCAAATAATCAAAATAAGTTGAAAAATCTAAAAACTAATAAAACCAAAGATTTATTTATTGAATAACCCACTTATCTAATAAATAAAATCTAACCTATAATCTAGTCCTAATCTTAGGAGTAGTCCTAATGTGCGGTAAAAAAGATCATAAGGAAAATACTTGGAGGAAAATTATGAATTTCTCAAATTTGTCATAATAGTCAATTTTACTCACTTAGAAGATCTTAATATAGTTATAATACTAGTTTTATTGACTTAGAAGATAATCTAGGGTTTAAAAATGCTTAACCTAAATTTTGGGCAAAATAACCATTTTACCCCTACTTAAGGGTTCAAAAAGCTACTTTTTGCATTAGGATTCAAAATTGGAATCTCTTACTGTCAAATAATTCCTTACTATCTAATATGAAGATAGACAGTAAATACGCTCGATTTGGATAAGAAACAGATCCTATAGGTCCAAACTAAGGTTTTTGACCTAAGGGGCAATCTTGTAATTTATATCTAATGGAATCTAAATTTTTATACAGTTTACTGTTAGTTACTGTTCAAGGATTCCATAGAGTCCAATAACACTACGTTCTGAGCCATAATGGCGAAGTTATAGCTATTTCAATTTCTAAGAGCAATTTGGTAATTTTATCGGTCGACGGGAGACAAAAATTGAACTTTTTTGTTTGAAGTCCAATTTCAACAAAGTCAGTTTCTATAGCTTCTCTATAATATACTAAGTGTGTGATAAGGAGTAAACCTAATTTAAACTTCAAATGGTCAAGTTATGGCCTAATTAGGGTTAGGGGTATTTTGGTCATTTCTAATTTTTTAGGTTTCAGATCGTAAATATTACTTTATTTTAATAATGATACTAAAATTCTAAGCTAGTTAGCACTTTGAATTTCTAAATTTGAAGTTGAATTGATCAAGTTATCATTAATTGAAGACTAGGGGCATTTTGGTCATTTTTAAGGTAGGGTCCTAAATGTTACTTTTCAAACTAAGCTCCAAATGGAAAAACCAATACTTCTATGGTGTTGGGGCTATTCTTAAGAATATTTTAAGACTTATATTGCCTATGTTTGGATGATTTGATTAAAAATTGTGAGGGTTTATTTAGGACCTAAAATGTCACTACGTTATAGTACCCCGAAACGAGTTTTTGAATTACGCTATTTGATTCCTTTTATTTTTCTGAGTAAAATGAAATATATATTTGCTATGTTTGGATCATTCTTTATGAAGCTATTTTAATTTAAAATAAATTAATTTTAATATTCAAAAATACAATTTAAATAAATCTACTATTCAATTTATATGATTTTATATTTAATTAAATTAATTAATTCTACTATTTTAATTTAATTAAATAAATTCAACATTAATTGTCTACATTTATTTGATTATTTAATTAACTGATTAAGCTTAACTAATTATCCCATTAATCATTAAATTTATTAATCTAATTAATAATAATTAATCAACTAATTAATTAATTAATCACATAAATCCTACTATTTAAATTTTAAATAAATAAAATGTTAATTAAGTTAGTTAATTTAATTAATTACTATTTAATCATTTAACTAACTAATTAATTAATTAATAATTAACAATTAATTAATTGAATTAGGCCTTTGTCAATTATTAATTTATCTCACTGTAATTAGTACTAACTAATTATTGATTAACACTAATTAAGTAAATATTAACTATTAATTTAACTCATCTTATATTATACATATAACTGCATCTTAAAGTTTCCACTAAAGTCTCTATTACTATATATATATATATATATATATATATATATATATTTATTATCATTATGGTATTTTCTTATGCGGAATTTGACTCAGGGGGGACCCACCATGCCACGCGGCGACACCAGAGTGGCTGGAGCACTGCGGGCGGGCCCCACAGGCGACATGCGTCAGCCCGAAAGAGGTCGCGGACTGCGGGTGGGACCCACAGCCGCTGTCACAGATAGACAGCGAGCCCACAGCGCAGCGGCGCTGACATGCGGCTAGTCCGCATTGGACCCATGCACATACGAGTCGGGCTCGACCCGACCCAACCCGAAGGCTCTTTGTCTCCTCCCCCACACCCAGGAACCTAGGGTTCCAAAATGTCGGCGACGGGGAGCGCCGACCCGCATGTCTGAGGGTAGGTCTCGGTGAGACCTACCCAATGAGACCAAGACCGAGGCCGGGGGTGCACGAAGGAGCGAACTAGAGCAAACCCTAGCTTATAGGGGTCGGCGTATCGATGGGTAACAGTTTGTACTGTAGCTAGTCCATCGATACGCGTCGATCGGGTTCGCTCGAACCCGATCGGACCATAGGATTTGCTATCTATGGTGTGCAATCAAGTAACGAAAGAGAAATGAGACAATCGAATGTAAGGATTGTATGGTAGAGGTACCTGATGATTGAAAGCAGCGGTGATCTTAGGGTTCGAGTGCTCCCAGGTTCAGTTCGACTCGCTCGACTGCAAAACCCCCGACCCTAAGGTCTTAGGTGAGTGTTATAGGCACAAGGACGGACACGCTGAGGTTCTGGGAGGGCGCTGGTTGGCGAGCACGGCGGCGGTTTGCCGCGTGGAGGGCGATGGGCTGAACGAGGAAGGAGACAGCGGACAGCCATTGGATCCGATCGAATCGGGACCATCCAATTAACGGATGCGGATCCGGTTTCCTCGCATCCGACCCGCTAGCCTTATCGGGTCTGCGAATCCGTTAAGCTAACGGATCCAACCCGATAACTCTTATTAATTAATAAAATTTATTTAAAATAAATAAAAATCCTGTTTAAATAATAAATTCTTAAAACATTTAATTGACTCCTAAAAATTTCCAAATATTCACCCCTAGCTAATTGAAGAATGATGAACACAATGGTGAGGTGGTATTTTCAATTCGACGGGTATTTTGAATTTCCAATTTTTATGGTATTTAAATACTATATTCGTCAAAATTTTGACGACTTTCGATTGACGCAAAAACATCACCCCTAGCTAATTTGGAGGCAATGAACGTAATGGCGAAGTTTGTTTTTCGATCTGAGGTCAATTTAGACAGGTCAAATTTTAGGATTTCTGGATTTTTTAGAAATCAGGATTTGATCCATTTGACTCCTGATTTGGACTAGGTCTTTGTGGTTGACTCATAATAACTTAATTAACACTTAGAATCAAGATTAGGGCTGGGATTATTCTTAATTGACTAGGATAACAACTTGGGTTGTTACAGTATTACAGTTGGTATTAGAAAATAGATATGGGGAATAAGAAGGAAAGTCAAAATCTAAGTAAGCATCTTCAATTTAATAAATATATTAAGAAAAATTAAGCATCCAAATAGATAATTAGAATAGTAACCTTCCAACAATAATAAAGCTCCTAATAGATAGCAAGCAAAGAGTTTGATCAAGACTATTACTCTAGGTTATTCTATCAGTATGGAATAATAAATTATATGAGTGGAATTTTCCTTGGATTATTTAATTTGAAATATCTCTCCAAGTTTATCTCTAAAATTTCTGTTATTTTACTTTCAGAATAAATCCTGAATCTCATCCTCCTATAAATCCCATCAGGAGGATGATACACTTTAGTTCTTCTTCCAACTCTAAAGAAATTAAAACTCTAGTGGAGCTAGTGAAGCTTTTGGTAGAAACTCAAATGTTAGGATGTAGGGACAATTCAAATTATCATGGAGGTTCTAATAGAGCTTTGATGAGCCTCTGGGAGGTTCTGAGGCAATATAGAACAAAGCTAGAAAGGTTCAGTTACAGTAAGATGCCACAGTACCCTATGGCATGCCATAGCCATGGTTCCCAGCACCCTATAGCAAGGCACTGTAGCACTCCCTGACGCCAATCTACCTAAGATTGGGGCGTCGTAGCGTGCTGTAGGGAACCATATTGCCAAGAGCCAAGATTGAGTCACGGCATCTCACCCTGGCTCCAATTTGCTTGAGATCAAGGCAGCATAGTGCACCGTGGTGTGCTATAGTGCACCAAGATGCTAGTTACTTGAGATCAGGGTGTTGTATCACACCCAGATGCATGCTATCCAAGGCTAGGGCACTACGATGCGCCGTAGTGCCTGGTAGAAGTATGCTCTGATTTAGGCATTTCCCTAAGAAATTTTGGAGATAGTTTTGATCATTTGTGGTCTGAATGTTAGCTGGGTACTTAAGGAAACACAATTAGAGTAGTTTCCAATATTATCAAGGGAAAGCTAAGGGATTTGGTTACTATTGGAGAGAACCCTAATGGAGGTGGCTGTTGCTCTTTTTCTTCTTCCTCTAGTAAAGGTGAAGCTCTTCGTAACTCTGTAATTCTTTTGATAGATAATGGAATTTCTTATGTGGTGCAGCTCCGTAGTTTTTCCCATATTTGGGTTTTCCACGTAAAATTTTTGTTGTTTGGATGCTTGTGTGTGGATGCATATGTATGTTGTGTGTTTCCTTTTTGTTGTCCTTATGATTTTGTCATTTGCTTGGTATTATCAACACAACACCAATCCTTGAGCACAAAATTGCTTTTGATGTGGTGCTTTTAAGTGATTTAGAACATCAAACTCAAGTGAACCAACGAGTTCTAAATCCTTCTGGTCTATAGGTGTGCCGCCCCACCCCCTGACCCGCAAGATTAGACCCAAGGGGTGGTGTGCCACTCTGGCAAATCCCTCACTTATCATTGGATTAGGTAAGATCGATAATCCATTAATAAGGGAAGGATGTGCATAGAATAAAAATAAGTGATCAGTCATTAAATCTAACATAAATACAGAGTGCAGAAGTAATATAAAGTAAACATTACATCCATTCACCATACATCAAGTAAGAAATAACAATGTAGCTCAGTAGATAATAAAGTGCAGAAAGTAAACACAGTCATGAGTACTTGTATTATTACAACATTTTAATTAAAGTTTAAGGAATGAAAGAAAAGCAACTCTCATCCTCACAAAAATGTAAGAAGGCTCCAAAAGCTGCTACGCCTCCTTTATATAAGGCTCCTCCTCAGGCACTGGATTCTCAAATTTCTAAGTACATTTTAGGTAAATAATTTATTAAGCATTTATTAATATCAACATTTTACTCTAAACAAGACAAAACATCTATCTAGCATAGGAGCAGGTAAGCATACAAGGAAAATAGGAAAAGTTATAAATGTAATATTTATAATTAAGTAGGAATTGAGGTAAAAGCACACATCAAGTAAACTAAACACGAAAGGGCATTCATATGTAATACAGCAAGTAAGAGTACTAAAAGAAAAGTCTAATCCAATCCCCAGTAGACAGCATCTTCCACCATCTTTTCCAACATGCTAACTCCTACTGGGGAGACTCCTTGGACTTCTCTCCCATATCGTTTTGTCAGGTACACGTCAAAATCCCACCTTTCTTCAAAATGGGTGAAAAATTTGTACATCGACATGGCCGTACAATAATGTTCCTAGGTATCCATATTAAGTAATTTATTTTAGTTAGATTAAGCCTTTTATCTTACTTGTAATCATATTTTCATTTATATACTCTTATTATCCTGAGCTCATGATCATGGTGCTTGGATGTAACTCTGGTATTTAGTTAGTGACTAATTGGTAGAAGAACAATCCATCAGGTAGAGTGGAATGCAAATTCCAATCTGACACCTTATGGAATTCTCTGATACCAGCTCTGGCGCCCCACCCCCTGACCCGCAATATTAGACCCAAGGGGTGGTGTGCCACTCTGGCAAATCCCTCATTTATCATTGGATTAGATAAGATCCACAATCCACCAATAAGGGAAGGATGTACACAAAATGAATATAAGTGATCAGTCACTAAATCCATAATAAATATAGAGTGCAAAAGTAATATGAAGTAAATATTAAATCCATTCACCAAACATCAAGTAAGAAATATCAATGTAGCTCAGTAAATAATAAAGTGCAGAAAGTAAACACGGTCATGAGTTCCTGCATTATTACAACATTTTAATTAAAGTTCAAGGAATGAAAGAAAAACAACTCTCATCCTCATAAGAATGTAAGAAGGATATGAAAGATCTTCTGTTCCAAGCTACTGCGCCTCCTCTATATAAGACTCCTCATCAGGCACTGAATCCTCAAACTGCTCAAGATCTAACATTATCAGTTTCACAATACCAGGGCCTCAACCAATAAAAGAAAAATCTTGTTAAATAAAATATCTAAGTACATTTTAGGTAAATAATTTATTAAGCATTTATTAATATCAACATTTTACTCTAAACAAGACAAAACATCTATCTAGCATAGGAGCAGGTAAGCATACAAGGAAAATAGGAAAAGTTATAAATGTAATATTTATAATTAAGTAGGAATTGAGGTAAAAGCACACATCAAGTAAACTAAATACGAAAGGGCATTCATATGTAATACAGCAAGTAAGAGTACTAAAAGAAAAGTCTAATCCTAAACATGCTGATGATCATATGACATATGCTATTTTAAAAACAAAAATTTGAACATAGTACATATAGTAAATAGTAAAGTCTAGCATCATATATATATATATATATATATACAAGTAAGCAGGTAAATTGGGGATATACAGTTGATTGAAATAACATGCATCAACAATATAATAAATAGTAAGCTAAGACTAAAAAAGAACATATAACAGCCATATCAGAAAGAATTGGCCAATCTGACCTAGTAATATTCCTATAGCCTTTCTGGGTTATGGCAGACAGAAATTTCCATAGCCTTTCTGGCTATGGCAGACAGGATAGAACAATAAAGTAAAATTGAAGAGGTAGATAATACTATGCAAATGTCTTTTAGTAATCTTACTTTTATTTCTATGGACAATTTTAGAAATAGCTGAGGAGTCAAGCATGTCTGTAAGGCTGAGCGGGTTCCAAGCTTAACACACACTCCTCAATGAGTAATGTTAAACATTCCGATCTCTCCTTACCCATGTCCATTGAAGTAAATGTGCATCATAATCTACTATGAACTGAACCCAAATACAAATATTTTCCTAATATTCTAAGTTTTTATTTTCATGCAATAATATTTTCTTATATGCCATGTCCAAGGAAAAATGAGCACAAAGTCAAGGAATGCGTAGCACAAAATCAAGTAGTAAGCAAGGGACTCTACTAAACATGGTGATATCATTTGTTATCTAATTAAACCATTCTAAATACTCCAAGTTACACAAGTTCAGGATCTCCAATTCTTACTGTCGAGTGTAACTTAGAAGTACGGCCTTACAAGTTAAAAGAATTAGAACTGATCAGGTTCTAATCTAATTTAATCAAGATCGACTATAAGTTAAGAAGTAAATCAGAACATCCTAATTTGATGAATTGAGACATTCTAACTAAGATCTGATCAAGATCTACTAAACTAGAGATTATGATTTCAGTACTGCAAGATTGGAGTTAAGCACATAATCCAAAAGTACAGTCTAAGGAATTTAGGGTTTCAATCTAAATATGATCTAATGATTAAGGAAATCATATTAAACAAAATTAAATTTAATAAGATGATTTTCCTATTCTTAATCTATGATTAAAAGATTAAATAATCAAAAAATGAAATTATAAAAAATCTAGAAACTAATAAAATTAAGGATTCATTCTTTAAATAATCCTGTTATTTAATGAATAAAATCTAACCTAATATTTAACCTTATTCTTAAGGAATGGATCGTAAGGTGAAGTGAGAATTCCTAATGATAAGACTTAGAGAATTTCTAAGAATTTATTAAATTTCTTTACACTTGCTGATTTTATTTAATTAGGGAGGTTATGGATAGATTTTAGCTAAGCAAGGCATATTGATTTTACTTCAGGATTTTTAAGCTAAGAATTTAGATATTTTATAAATTATTCCAATTGAGGTATCTTAAATTGATTCTAAATCAGTTTTATTACTAATTTTAATAATTTTAAAAGGTATTTTGTGGGTTAAGGATACTTAACCTAAATTTTGGGCAAAATTTTTGCCCCTACTTAAGGGTCCAAAAAGCTACTTTTTGATTTAGAGCTCCAAATTGGGATTTCTTATAGTCAAATGATTTCTTATTATCTAACATGAAGATAGATAGTAGGTACACTAAATTTGGATAAGAAATGGGTCATATATATCCAAACTAAGGTTTTTTACCTAAGGGGTATTTTAGTAAATTGCACGTAATGAAATCTAAATTTTTATGCAGTTTACTATTGGTTGCTGTTCAATGATTCCATAGAGTCCAAGAACACTAAATTTTGAGATTTAATGAATTAGTTATGGCAATTTTAATTTCTAAGGGCAATTTGGTAATTTTCTAAGATAAGAGAGGTCAAAAAGCTAACTTTTCCATTTGATATCCAAATTTAGCAAACTTAGTAGCTATAGCTTCCTTATATCACACTGAGTACTTTAATTGGGAGTAGACCCAAATTGGATTTCAATTGGTTAAGTATGACCTAATTAAGGTTAGGGGTATTTTGGTCATTCTCTTATTTTTCTAGGGTTTAGAATCTAAATATTATTTTAGATTATTGTTGGCACTAAAATTCTAAGCTAGTTAACAGTTTAAATTTTTGAATTTGGAGTCCAAATGACTAAGATATGGTCAATTAATTTTTTGGATGCTACAGTAGGCTGTGGCGCGTATAGCGCACTGTAGCACCTTCTGGCTGAAAGCTAAGCGCTATGGCATGTTGTAGCATGCTACGGTGGACCCTGATATGAACCTCAGGCCTGTAGCGCCCGACGGTAATTTTTCTGGGGTGAGAATCGCAACGAGCTAACTTTCATGCTCAATTACTCTCAACCTTAGAGCACTTCACGTGTGGTACCATATACTGATGGAAAGCTTATTCTGAGACCTTTCCATTGATACACAAATCAGCACCAAAAGATTAAGTTATCAATGCAAATAGTGGGGTTATGGGACTGGGTATGTAGAAGGAACAAAATCAGAGCAGCTTCATCTTCCTAAAATTACAACCTTAATGAGCTCTAATGAACTCCATACCTTAAATACATATGTCTAAAGATACAAACTGAGCATAAGATTGAAATGAAGTAACCATTGAATACATTCAATGGGGGAAAGGAAGTACCTTGGCTTTGATAATGGTAGATTTCCTAGGAGAGGCTTGAGAAGTCCTTTCTCCTTCTTCTTCAATTGTTAGCAAGAAGAGGAAAAGGCTGAGGTTTCTTCCAGCAGCAGGTGCAACAATGAAAGGAAGAGGGGAATAGAGGAATGGCTTCAGCTAGGAAAAATGCCAAAGGAAGGAGCTGATGTTTCTTTTAAGGTGGAGGAGGGGACAAGGTTCCATTATGAGCCTTCCCATTAGCATAGATGAGAAGAAATGGTAGCAGATTTTCACTCAAGTGCTAGGATGGGGAGGAAGCTGCTGGGAAAGAAGGGGGAGACAACATAGGGATCAAATTTTGAAGAAAATAAGAGGGAAAATGAAATATTTTGATTAACTTAAGTAATTTAATTCTAAAAATAAAGAAAAATTTGGATTTTATAAATGTGCTCCGAAAAATTCCAAAATTTCACCCTTAGCTAATTCGAGGGTGAGGAACGCAATGACGAAGCCAGATTTTCATTCCGACGAGCATTTAATTTTCCTATTTTTCAGGGTATTTAATTATCATTAAAATATTTGACGAAATTTTAACGACTTCCGATTCTCACAAAAATATCACCCCTAGCTAATTTGGGGGAAATGAGCGCAATAGCAAAGTCCATTTTTTGATGTAATGTCAATTTAGATAGGTCAATTTCCAAAGTTTTTGAATTTCCCAAAAATTAGGACTTTATCTATTTGACTCCTGATTTGGATTAGGTCTTAGTGGATGACTCCTAATGACTTGATTAACACTTAGGATCAAGATTAGGATGGAGATTAGTTTTAATTGATAAGAGTAACAACTTGAGTTGTTATAGGTCATCTTCTTTAGCAATAGATGGATTTCTACAAGTATTTCTTCATCTAAACCCTCCATCCTTCAATACATCGTTTATGCCCATTGAAGTAGCTAACTAGCTTAAAGTCATCAAAAATAATCTATCTAGCATTAAGGTATTAGGATGTGGAGACCATTCAAATCATTGTGGAGGTGATAATGGAGCTTTGGTAAGCTTCCGAGAGGTTCTGAGGTGATACAGGACAAGTTAAGAAAGTTTAGTGCTGCAGCACGCCGTGATGTCTTGGAAATCCAAAGACTGGGGCGCTACAACAAATTTTGAGAGGAATTTTGGAAGACCCCAAATACGTGTCTGCGCTTGCACGCAAGTATACATGGTTCAAAGTGGCAGTATTCAAATTTTGGAACTTTGCCTCAGTTTCAATTGGCAGTATTTATAATGAACTCCTCAGCCCCATAAGAATAAATTTTGCCATCTCTTCAACTCCTTGAATTAATGGCAAGCTATTAAAGTTTATTCCTTTATTCCCTTAGAATCCTGCAGAACTTAATATGATTGTAATTTTCAAATGGCTGGGGAAGGCCACTGGTTTGAATTTTCAGCCTTCCCTATGCTATCACAAATGCTATGGCCTGGGAATTTCTGCATAGGGCGCTGCAGCGGTTTTGCAACTGAACAGATTTTAACTGAATACCCGCAGTGGTGCGTGGTAGCGCCGAGCTCTCGGTTGGATTCCGTTGCGGCACACGGTAGCTGGTAGCTTTATATTTTTCTTCTTAAGTATTTTCCCCTATGATTCACTGCGGCGCACGGTAGCGCCAATGTCTCAGGTTTGAGACTGTTGCAGTGCGCTGGAGCGAGGGCTTTTAAATGAGCACTGAGTTTGGAATTGGATAGTACCGCTGTGGTGCGTGGTAGAGCCGAGCTCTTGGGTTTTGACCTGCTGCGGCGCGTTGCAGCGCCGAGCTCATGAGTTTTATTTGCTGCGGTGCGCTATAGCGGCGTTCTCTCCCAGGCTTTGCAGAAGTGCTCCCAAGTTCCTCAGTTCTCCTTCTTTTGCTATGGCACACTGCAGCAGTTTTCACCCAGAATTTCACCTTCTACTCTAGAATTGCCTTTCTGTCTTATTTTACCTAAAATTGTTTAAAATCACATCAAAGCATGTTGTTCTAAGGAAGGATCTGTGTATTTTTCTGCTTTATTATGCAATAAATTTTGAACTCATCAAATTTTATAAGCATCCTTAAGATTAAACACTGGAGGAATGTTATAAACATCTTTTAGATTAACCCAAATTTATACCAAATTTGAACCTCACCTATTTTCTTCCCAAATCATGCTTGATCCCTCCACTACTTTTCATAAGTCCTTAAGATATCACAAGTCTCTCCAGAACCCTCTGTAAAAGATTTTGAAACCCTCCTTCAGAATAAGTTCTGCTCTTTCCACCTCTCTCTATTTCATATACATATTTTTTTGCTTATGTAAGATTAGTATCAAATTAATTTCTTCTTCCTTACCATTGATTTTCTTGCTTGGGTGCACTACAATGGTTTTGATACAGAACAAATTTTTAACTGAATAACCGCTGCGGCGAGCAGCAGCGCCGAGCTCTTGGTTGGATTCCACTGCAACGCGCTGTAACGGGTAGCTTTATATTTTTCTTTTAAAGTCTTTTTTCTTGTGATTCGCCGCGGTACGCAGTAGCACCGAGCTCTCAGTTTGGTTCCACTACAGCGTGCGGTAGGGCCAGTCTCTTTGGTTTGAGACTGCTACGCTGTGCTGTAGTGAAGGATTCTAAATGAGTGATGAGTATGGAATTGGATAGTCCCATCGTGGCTCGCGGTAGCGCCGAGCTCTCAGGTTTTGACCTACTACGATGCATTGCAATGCCGAGACCTCGGGTTGGTCCCATTGTGGTGCGCTGCAATGCTGAGCTCTTGGGTTGGTCCCACTGCGGCGCGCTACAGCATTGAACTCTCAGGTTTTATCCACTGTGGAGCACTATAGCAATTTTCTCTCCCAGGCTTTGCAGAAGTGCTCTTGGGTTCCTCAGTTCTCTTTCTTCTGCTATGGTGCACGCTGCAACGGTTTTCTGCCAGAATTTCACCTTCTACTATAGAACTTCCCTTCTGCCTTGTTTTACCTGAAATTGTTTAAAATCGCATCAAAGCATGTTGTTCTAAGGAAGGATTTGTATATTTTTCTGCTTTATTATGCAATAAAATTTTAGACTCATCACACCCCCACACTTAAATTCTTGCTCATCCTCGAGTAAGCTCAAAATGAGTTTTCTGATTTTTAAGAGTATGGATTCAGTTCTTTAATGACAATGTGAAGTGTTTGATCAATTCAAACAATTCCTTAATTGAAATGATCTTTTAGTAATTCACCCTCAACAAAATTTGAACTTTAAGTTCAATTCATTGGTTGATTCCCTTAGCCTCCAATTTTAAGTTTTGGGATGCTGTGTCTTGAATCAGGGATGAAAAGCTCCTTTCAGGATTTCATGAATGAATTAAAGATTGAGCGAGTGACTTAGAGTCCATGCTCTGTGTGCTCCTTCTTAAGAATCATAATGAACATATCATATTTCAGGAGAGATATTTTTCATCATACTGTTTAATTCTTTTCACTCTTTTGGGAGAGATAATTATCTTTATCCCTAAATTGTTTTATTTTTCTTGCACAGTTCAAAGGGAGAGATATTTTTCTTCATCAATTTCTTCATTCATTATAATCATAAGGTCCTACAGGTGCCTAGTACACTCATGAGCTCACTCTATTCTTGCCATTCTTCACTCTAATCCCTTAATTTTTCTCCGCCACCGCACTTAAATTTTTAGCATCATCCTTTTAAATTATTGGAGACTAAGTGCGACTTAGGATTAGCATCCTTGTTTAGAAATCATTAGGGATGTCACTAAGTTCAATCATTTTTTGTTAAGCAAGTTTGATGACTTATTTAATAACATTTGAATTTATTTAGTGAATCCACGCATTGAAAATTTTAGAAAGTTTAACTATTGCATACTATAGTATCAAGTAGGGGTTTGACAAAGTCCAAGATTCATTTATTCAAAAAGGAAAAAATAGCTACAAAAGAAATAGAAAAGTGAAAATAGCAAATGGAAAATTAAAGAAAAACAAAAGAAAAACAAAGACAAAAGCAACCTTCTTACATGGGTTGCCTCCCACCAAGTGCTTGTTTTAATGTCTGACACGTGTAGATTCTCCTAAGTAATTCCTTCCCTAAGAAGGTCTTGCAGAGTTCATCCTCCTTTTTCCTACAGGTTTCCTTCTTCTAAGTATGGCTTTAATTATTGCCCATTCACCTTGAATGTCCCATCTCTTGACGTGATATCTACTGCTTCATGTGGATAGACCTTTTCTATTATGGATGGACCTGTCCACCTTGATTTTAGCTTTCCTAGGAATAATCTCAACCTTGAATTAAACAAGAGTACCTTCATCCACGGTTGAAAATGCTTAGGTTTAATCAACTTATCATACCATTTTTTGTTTTCTTTTTATAAATCTGGGCACTCTCATAAGCATTAAGATGAAATGCATCCAATTTACTCAATTGCAGAATTTGCCACTCTCCTGCCTGCTTGAAATCAAAATTCAGCTTTTTAATGGTCCAGAAGACCTGATGTTCCAGTTCAACTGGTAAGTGGCAAGATTTTCCATACATGAGTTTGTATGAGGACATTCTTAGGGGAGTCTTAAAGGCTGTTCTATATGCCCACAGGGCATCTTGCAGTTTGGTTGTCTAATCCTTTCTATTTTGGCACACAGTGTTTTCAAGAAATTACTTTAACTCCTGGTTGGAAACCTCAACTTACCTACTTATTTGAGGGTGGTAAGCTAAACCCACCTTGTGTTTTACCTCATAGCTTTTCAGTAAGTTTTCCAATTATTTATTACAAAAGTATTTTCCCTCTTCACTTATCAAAATTATGGGTGTGCCAAATCTTGCTAAGACATGTTCCTTGAGAAATTTAATCACAATTTTTGCATCATTATTCATACAAGCAATAGGTTGACCATTTTGAGACATACTTAACACCCACCATAATATAAGCATTTGATTGGGAAATAGAAAAAGTGCCCATGAAGTCGATACCCCAAACATCAAATAGCTCAACCTCAAAGATCCTATTTAATGGCAAGTCATCTCTTTTACCCAAGTTTCCTATGCGCTAGCACTTATCACAACTCTTAACATACTCAGCTACATTCTTGAATAGTTTTGGCAAAAAGAATCTCGATTGAAGCACCTTAGTAGCAGTGTAGTCAATCTCATGATGACCTCCATAAGAAGATGCGTGGCAATGATAAAAAATGTTGTTTACTTTAAATTCAAGGATATATCTCCTTAATAGTTGATCGGTACAACATTTATACATGAATGGGTCGTACAAAAAGTAATTTTTTATGTCGGCAAAGAATTTTTTCTTTATTGAAAATTTAAATGTTTTGGGATAACCCGTCCCGCAGGGTAATTTGCATAGTTAGCAAACCAAGGGGTATTTGTTGAAGTGATAGTGTACAATTTTTTATCAGGAAATGTCTCACTAATATCATTCAGTTCATCATGAGCAAGATGGGTCAATCTTGAAAGATGATCTGCCACCACATTATCACTTCCCTTTTTATCCCAAATTTTGAGATCAAACTCTTGTAGAAGTAAAACCCAATGTATGAGGCATGGTTTTGCTTATTTCTTTTGAAGGAGTTATTTAATTGTAGCATGATCTGTGTACACTATAGTTTTAGACCCAATGAGGTAAGACCTAAATTTATTGAAAGCAAAAATAATAGCTAGTAACTCTTTTTAAGTGGTAGCATAATTCCTTTGGGCATCATCCATAAATTTATTAGCATAATAGATTAAATAAAAAGTTCTTTCTCTCCGCTGACCAAGGACTGCTCCAATAATAAGGTCACTCGCATCGCACATAATCTCAAAGGGAAGACCCTAGCTAGGAGCAGAACTTATGGGAGCGGAGATTAAGGCAGTTCTTATGGCATTGAATCTTTTTACACAATTTTCATCAAAATTGAACTCGACATCCTTTCCTAGAAGTCAGTACAGTGGTAAACTTATTTTTGAAAAGTCTTTAATGAATCTCCTATAAAAAACATTGTGCCTGAGAAAACTTCTTATCCGCTTCACATTAGTGAGAGGAAGGAGTTTTTTGATCACTTTAATCTTAGCCTTGTCAACTTCAATGCCATTCTTTGAAATTAGATGACCTAAGACTATTCCTTCTTGAACCATGAAGTGATATTTTTTCCAATTTAAAATTAAATTGGTGTCTTCACATTTTTTAATAACCTTACTTAAATTGGCAAGGCACGGGTCAAATGATTTACCTACCACAAAAAAATCATTCCTAAAAATTTCCAAGAATTCTCCTATAATGTTAGAAAATATAGCCATCATACAACATTAGAAAGTAGTCAGAGCCTTACACAAGTCAAAAGGTATTCTTCTAAAAGCAAAGGTTCCATAGGGGCAGGTGAAAGTTAAATTTTCTTATTCTTTCGGAGCTATCAAAATTTGATTATAGCTGGAATAACCATTGAGAAAATATAAATAAGGATTTCCTGCCAGCCCATCGAGCATTTGGTCGATGAATTAAAGAGGATAATGGTCCTTCCTAGTTGCTTTATTCAGTGTCCTATAATCAATACAAACTCTCCAACTAGTCACCTTCTGAGTAGGGATTAATTCATTGCTATCATTTATAATTACTATCATTCCACTCATTTTAAGCACCACATGAATTGGACTCACCCAAGGGCTATCAGATATAGGAAATATAATTATAGCATCTAAAAGCTTGATTATTTCTTTGTGAACTACCTCTTTTATGTTTGTGTTTAAGCACCTTTAGAGTTTGATTGAGGATTTAGAGTTATATTCCAAGAGAATATGGTGCATGCATAATGTTGGGCTAATCCCCTTTAAGTTAGTTATTCTACACCCAATTCCCCTCTTATGATCCCTCAAAATGTCACATAATTGATTTTTTTTATTTTGGCTCAACAAAGCAAAAATTATTAAGGTAGTGAGGTTTCTTTCCCTAGATACACATATTTTAAATGATTTGTTAATGGTTTTAGTTCTAATTTAGGAGGTTCATCAATGGACAGCTGAATTTTCTTCATTTCATGGACTAGTTCCTCAATCTCACCTTCTCACTCTAGATCTACAACTTCCTCATCTATATTCGAATCAAACTCTCCCAAATCTCTCGACATCAACTCCTCTTCAATTAGATTAATTCTCCAACAGTCTTCGTTAGGCTTACTTGGTGATTCATTGCATCATTTATATAAAATCTTACCTCTACTCCCTCACAGCGTAGACTCAACTCCTCTTTATCAACATCTATCATTGTCTTCCCTGTAGCTAAGAAGGGTCTACCTAGAATTATAGGGATCTATTGATTTTCATCTTCCATATCTAGGATGATAATATTAGTGAGGAAGATAAATTTATTAACCTTAATAAGAACATTTTCTAAAATTCATATTGGAGGTTTCACATGCCTATCGGCTAATTGAAGGAGAACGGAGGAAGGTTTTAAATTATCAATTCCCAATTTCTTGAATATGTAGAATGTCATTAAGTTGATGGACGCTCCCAAATCACAAAGAGCCTTTTGAAAAGAGTGGTTTTCAATAGTGTAAGGGATTGTGAAACTCCCCGGATCTTTCCTTTTGAGGGGAATTTTTCATTCAAGAATTGCACTACATTCTTCAGTTAAGGCTACAGTTTCTTTCTCATTTATCTTTCTTTTCTTAGATAGAATATCTTTCATGAACTTAGCATAACTAGACATTTTCTTAAGTGCTTCAACAAAAGGAATATTTATATGAAGTGTTTTGAATATTTCTAAGAATTTGTTAAATTGGACATCCAATTTTTCTCTTACCATTCTTTGAGGATAAGGAATGTTAGGAGTATATTCAGGTTGATTATTTACATGAGCTTGATCCACCTCCCTTGGTTCCTTCTCCTCTCCCTTTGTAACAACCCAAGTTATTACTCTTGTCAAATAAGACTAATCTCCATCCTCCTAGCTTCCAAGCTTCTAAGCTTCCAAGCTAAGATAAGGAATGTTAGGAGTATATTCAGGTATATTCAGGTTGATTATTTACAAGATAAGCTTCCAAGCTTCCACCCTCCCTCCCATTATTGAGCTTTGTGCTAAAGAAGAAGAAGAAGAAGAAGTTCCTCCTCTAAGCTTTCCAAGGTTCCTTCTTCCTCTTCTAAAGGCTATGGTACCCATTTGTTCTTCTTCCTTAGTCATTTCATTTCTCTATTATGCTTATTCAGATATTTAGACATCCATGATTAAGTATGGAAGCCATTATAGTTCTTCAAAATAATATACCTCATGCTCTTTTTTTCGTCCATTCTGCACACCCCAGCCTTTATCACCATTGTTCATATAGCTAGGATGATCCGTTCGTGCCGATTTTGGTGTTAATGAAAAGGTATTGAAAAAAACCTTTCCATTAATATATGGCACCGCTCATGGAATGCTCTAAATTGAGAGTATTTGAGCTTAAAATGTGACCCTTCACGATTTTTGCACAGGCGAAATCACCGTCGGGCACTACAGCGCGCCGTAGCATCCGAAAAATTCATTTGACCATATCTTAGTCATTTAGACTCCAAATCTAAAAATTTAAAGTACTAGATAGCTTATAATTTTAGTGCCAACAATAACAAAGATTAATATTTAAGTTCTGAACCCTAAAAAAAATTAGAAAATGACCAAAATACCACAAACCTTAATTAGGTCACAACTTGACCAATTGAAGTATAATTTGGGTCCACTCCCAGTTAAAGTGCTTAGTGTGATATAGGGAAGCTTTAGCCACTGAGTTTGCTAAATTTGGACATTAAATGAAAAAGTTAGCTTTTTGACTCCCCCTTAGCTTAGAAAATTACCAAATTGCCCTTAGAAATTGAAATGGCTATAACTAATTCATTAGACCTCAAAATTTAATATTCTTGGACTATATAGAATCCTTGAACTACAACCAATAGTAAACTACATAAAAATTTAGATTTCATTAGGTATAATTTACTAAAATGCCCCTTAGGTCAAAAACCTTAGTTTTGAGCCATATGACTCATTTCTTATCCAAATTTGGTGCACTTACTATCTATCTTCATGTTAGATAGTAAGGAATCATTTGATAGTAATAAATCCCAATTTAGAGCCCTAAATCAAAAAGTATCTTTTTAGACCCTAAAGTAGGGGTAAAATGGTCATTTTGCATAAAATTTAGGTTAAGTATCTTCAAACCCTAAATTATCTTCTAAGTTAATAAAACTAATATTAGAACTATATTAAAATCTTCTAAGTAAGTAAAATTAACTATTAGGTCAAATTTATTAGAATTCCTAAAAATATCCTTAAGTTTTTCCTTAGGATCTTTTCACCGCACATTACGACTACTCCTAAGATTATGACTAGATCATATTTTAGATTTCATTTATTGGATAAGTGGGTTATTCAATGAATGAATCTTTGGTTTTATTAGTTTCTAGATTTTACAACTTATTTGATTATTTTGTCTTTCAACCTTAAATCCAGGATTGGAGATTCATCTTATTAAGTTTGATTTGCTTAATAGTATTTTCCTTAATCATTAGATCACATTTAGATTAAAACTTAGATCTTACATCTTACCCTTGGGGTTACGTGATTAAGCCCAACCTCATAGTGTTTAATCCATAATCTTTATCTTGGTAGATTTTGGACAAGCTTTTAGTTTAGAACATCTAAACTCATAAACTAGGTTGTGATGATTTCTTATAGTCGACATTGATTTAATCATATTAGGACCTAGTTAGTCCTAATATTTTGTAACTTATAAGGACGTACTTCTAAGTTTCACTTGGTAGTAGGAATTGGAGATCCTGAACTTGTGTAACTTGGAATAGTTAAAATGTTTATATGAGACAATAAATAATATCACCATATTTAGTAGAGTCCCTTGCTTACTACTTGACCTTGTGCTACGCATTCCTTGAACTTTGTGCTTATTTTTCTCTAAATATGCCATATAAGAAAAATATTGTTGCATGAAAAATGAAAAGCTTAGAATATTAGGAAAGCATTTGCATTTGGGTTCAGTACATGATGGATTATGGTGCACATTACTCTAATATATAGAGGTAAGGAGAGATCAGTATGCTTAACATCACTCATTGAGGAGAGTGTGTTAAGCTTGGGACCTATTTAGTCTTGCAAACATGCTTGACTCCTCAGCTGTTTCTAAAATTGTCGACAAAAATAAAAGTAAAATAACTAAAAGATATTTGCATAGTATTATCTGCCTCTTCAGTCATATTGTAGTATATTGTGATATTATGTTCACCCTAGCCCATAAAGGCTACGTGAATATATTGGGCCAAATTGGTCAATTCTTTCTGATATGGCAGTTTGTATATTCTTTACAGTTTTTTAGCTTACTATTTATTATGTTGTTGATGAATTTTATTTTGATTAGCTGTATTTTTCCTATGTTACCCGCTTACTTGAGTAGATGCATATATAGGATGCTAGATTTTACTGCTTATTATATGTACCATTTTCAGATTTATATTTTAAATTAACATATATTATATAATCATCAACATGTTTAAGTTAGACTTTTCTTTTCAGTATTTTTACTTACTGTATTACATATGTATGCCCTACCTCGTTTAGTTCACTTAAGGTATGCTTTTGCCTCAATTCTTACTTAGTTATAAATATTACATTTATAATTTATCCTCATCCCATTGTATGCTTACTTGCTCTCATGCTAGATAGATGTTTCATTAGGTTTATAGTAAAATGGTTATATTAACGAATGCTTAATAAATTACTTGCCTAAAATGTACTTAGACAATTTGTCTAATAATAATTTTCTTTTATTGGCTAGGGCCCTTGTATTGTGAAACTGACAATGTCAGATCTTGTTCAATTTGAGGAGCCAATGCCTGAGGAGGAACCTTATTTAGAGGAGGTGCAGCAGCCTGGTGCAGAAGACCTCTATTTGCCTTTTTTCTTTATTGTGAGGACAAGTGATATTATCAGTTTCAGTCTTTTAAAATTTAATTAAATGATGTAATAATATAAGTACTCGTGACTGTGTTTACTTTCTGCACATTATCATTTTATGAGCTATTCCTTTTTATTTCATGGTTGATGTATGGTGAATGAATGTAATCCTTACTTCTTATTGCTTCTGCACACTATATGAATATATAGATTTAGTGACTAAATTTCATAAATATTATGTGCACATCCTTCCCCTATTATTGGATTATGGACCTTACCTAATCCAATAATAAGTGAGGGATTTGCTAAAGTGACACTCCACTCCTTAGCCTAATGATTGTGGACCTAGGGAGCGGGGTGCCACAGTTGGTATCAGAGAATTCCATAAGGTGTCAGATTAGAAATTATATTTTACTCTACCTAATGGATGATTCTTCTGCCAATCAGTCATTAACTAAATACCAGAGTTACATCCAAAGCACCATAATCATGAGCTCAGAATAATAAGAGTATAGAATGGAAAATGCATTCATAAGTAAAAGAACTTAATTAGGAACAAACTTAAGTATAATATGTAGCTAACTAATTCAAATTAAACCTTCATGAGATTTATAAGATCAAGAACTTGAGTTGTTAGAACTTAACTTCCGTATTAAGATGTATAAATCCCTATAAGATTACAAACCAACAATTAAGTCTTAAATCACTCTTAAGTAGTCACCTTCCACTTTCTAAATTTTGTCTCCCTAAGGATAATAATAACACTACGACCTTTAATAATCACTAAAGTTAATAATATTTCCCTTAGGAGTCTAAGATATACATTGTCCCCAAGATAAGTGGGAGTGCATCCTGGACATTAATCTTCCACTTCCCTTGCTTTCCATAGTTTCTCTGGAGATATTAACACTCTGGGTAAAGCTGTTAAAAGCCTTAGTAGATAGTGATCTAAAGTAAAAGAGATAGTATGTAATAATCTTCTACTTTCTGGATTTCTGAAGATGTATTGTCTATAATTCAGATTCTAACAAATCAAAGTCATGAATCTCGAACAGAGCCCCTCTCTTGCTCCCTCCAGCAATTCATCCAGCGAGGTAAGTGCCTTGCTAGAAGCAGTTAAAATAATGGTGGAATCCCACCAAAAACAAGCGAAATACAGTTAGAGATAGGCTAAGAAGGTCACAGATGCTCAGGCCAAGCAGGTCGCGAGAATGGAACGGTTGCTGGTAGCTCATATAAGCCAGAACCGCACCGCGGCAAAAGTTTCCCCAACATTACAATACTATCATCAGCATCATATACAGTCCGCAGAAGGACTGCTACACAGCTTCCTCCGCTTGAGACCCCCCACCTTCAACGGGAGTCTCTCTGTAGTTGACACCGCCACCTGGATAAAAATTGTGGAAAAGAACCTGACAAGCATCAAGTGCCCTAACTCAGAGGTGGTCCATCTTCCTACCCACATCCTACAAGATGAGGCTGAATACTAGTGGGACACCACCCGTAGCACACAATTTATCAAGGTACCACTAGAGAACATTACATGGGATAAATTTATTGAGGCCTTCCTGGTTCAATTCATCCCTCTATCTGCCAAACATCGCTTGGGAGACATGTTCCTGAAATTACAATAGGGTGAGTGATCTGTATCTGCATATGAAGCAGAATTCCATCTCCTTACAAGATTCTCTACCAACTTAATCCCTACTAAGCCAGACCACTACCACTGATTCCAGAGCAGTTTGTGACCCTCCATCAGAAGCCAAGTGATCCCTCTATGCATAATAGACTTTACAGAGCTACTTGAAACTGCCAAGGTAGCAGAGCAAGACCAGGCTAGGGAAGGACCCAAGAGGAGTATCGGGACCACTTCATTCTAGCTGAATTCTCCGAAATGAGATAGGGTATATCAACTCAAGGCTGAAACTCCCTCTGCCAATCCATTCAATGGTTGCACAAAACCACACTTATATGGTCAGTGTTACCATGGTAATCGTGTATATTTCACTTGCAGATGGCCATGTAATGCCCTGCCCCGTCGCCGCGCGCAAAAGACAAGTGTATATATAAGAAATCGGCAGCGGAGCGGTGCGCTACTCGGGGATGGGAGCAACTGACAACAGCATCCTCCCAAATAGGCTAAGAGACTGAGTCACACTGAAAGCTACTCACTTGAACCCAAGAGCAGGATCGAGAGTCAATACTTAAGATAAGAGTAGAGTACTTGTCTTAAGTATTAGACTAACACGTACATTTGATTTAAAGAAGTAGATATTAATCTGATATACATTATCAATATATCAGTATTTCCAGTATGCTAATAGCATCACAATACTAAGTATAATAGTATAACAATGTGCAGAAGCTAACATAAAACATCTATAATCCATTCATCACATAGCAGTAGTAAACATTTGTCTCAAAAAAGAAAAATAAAATACATCCAGAATTATTACAAACTTATTTAAATGATGCAAAAGTAAAGTCTATCTGAAGTACTAAAGTAGAAATAGTAAAGTAAAAATGGAAGATGGATCCACTAAGGCTCCACGTACTCCTCCTGGATTTCCTGCAAGTCCTCCTGCCCTGTCTCAACAAGCTGCTCGAGATCTAACAAATTACCGTATCCCAAGAGTACCCCGTGTTAGACAAGAAGTCTAACACATCACAACTAAACTAAGCAATACTAAAGTAATTACAAATAGACAGTGAAGTAAAGAAAACTGTAGAAAATCAGTAAAATAATGAACCACTAAAAAAAGTAAAGGCTAAACAAGGTAAAAATGAACTAAAAATTGAATACTGAAAGTAAATGTAAACATCAAATGCTCAGAATTCAAGGTAAAAATATCCAATGCTGTACTATATGTCACTGGGATAATGCATCTAAATATGCAATGACATGGTATGCCACAGATATGTAACAGAACTATCACTGAAAGGCTATGAGTCGTACGGTCCAATATATACATATACCCAATTGAGAATATAGTTTACTGTGATGCTGATGCATTCTGAAATTCCCCAATCAATGTATGTAACATTCCGTAACCCACAATTCATCACTGATACTCATACGTCACCAATAAATCATTCATCATGCTCATGCTCATGTTTATGCCCATGTTTCTATTATATATGAGGAAAATTCAAAAATTTATAAAACTTCAAATACCAATGATGAATTCAAGGTCTCCACTATGCAGTATCCTACTAAAAGGATTCTGACTCCTAGCTTCTAGAATGATAATTGATTAAAGTTGAAGATTTACTTAAAAATCATTAGATGGGAGGATTCTATACACATATTTAGCACATTGTAAGAAAGGTGATTCTTAACACTTAGTTTGATTCAGCCACCCTAACGAAGCGATCTTCGATAAGAGGCTTCGCCCATTGGCGATTTGTATCTCAAACTAAGTCATTAAGATGCCTGACTCACAATCACACTCATTTTATTAAAGAAGGTGATTCTAATTACTTAGTTTGTTTGAGCCACACCTATTAAAGCAATCTTCTCTAGGAGGCATCACCCGTTGGCAATTTGTATTTCAATCAAACTAAGGAATGAGTCCATGTTTAATACACTCTTAGTATTGGAAGATTTACTCTAATGGGACTATATTCATCTAATCCCTCGGGATAACACCTGGTCATAAGTCCACATTGGAGTGAATCAACCAATCCTGAATACTACTAAAGAAATTCAGTACTATGGGTATACCATAATACACCAACCAATAATATGGGTTTAGATAACTCTATTTAATCAACAAAGATTCATCAAGACTATTAATCCCTATGCTAAATAGGTAAGTCCTACACAAGGCTCCAATAAAAATATGATCAAAGATCATTCAATATAGATGCTACCACAAGGAAAGGTATCATTCTAATATCTTAAGTGATTATTACCACGAGGGGTTAAGATCAACTATAGGGTTAAGGGATCATCTAAGCTTCTACCTCAATGAGTTATACAAAATACTCCTACCTCAATGTATATTTAAATCTATGACTTAAAATATTTCAGAGATGATCTTATGATGAGATACTTAGGATCTCACACTCTTACTTCTAATGCTAAAATTCTAGGTTTTACTTATCATTAGGTTTAAAGTGATCAGATCAGATGATTAAGTCATCTGATCATAACTTATTCTAAGATCATGGAATTTAAATCAAGGATATTATTAGAGTTAGATCACTTGTTCAATCAATATGATTCTATTAATCTTCTTATACTTATAGTATTATTTAGGAGAAAATTAAGGATCTAAAGTTTAGATTCAGATTAAGCAATCACATAGCTTTATTATTAACCTTAACATATCTAATCCAAATGTTTTAGATCAATATCAAATCAGATGTAATATTGGAATAATGATGATTGCATTATCTTATAATCAATTCAATTTAATTAAGTTTAAGAGTTTGGATCTTAATCAAATAGATTAGGGTTTAACCCCTTACTCATGTCTAATTAAGATCAAATGTTTATTTATAAATCAATGCCAAATTAGTGAATTTAAAATATATTATTGGTGGCAATCTTAGACCTAGATCAAGTCTTAACAGCTTGATCAAACTCTTAAGACTTCCTAAGGTTAATTAGGAGGTTTAAGTTCTCAATTTTAGATTTGTTCAATTTATACATCATAAATTTGCATACATGATTTCAATACATCTACTTTATTATTATGAATCATATTAATAGAAAAATTTTAGAAAATAAAAAATAATTAGTGCTAATCAAATCCTAAATCAATCTAAAAGGATTAGCACATAAATACAAATCCAACCATCAGAATTTCATGCCATTTGGCACATAAGTTTTAATTTACCATACAATTAATTAGAGACTAAGTTTGCTAAGATCCAATAGTTGTAACCCCTAATTTTCACTAATCATGATTTAACAAGATTAGGGCATAAGTTGAAATACATAAATCAAAAAATTAAACTACTTAGCACATTCATTCTACTAATCATAAGGAAGCTAATGGCACCCTAAACATGCAATTTGTTAAGTATAATTGCTAAACAACCCTAATCAACATTTGCCATAATTAAGCAAAAATGGAAAATCTAACCATTAGATGTTCCATATTATCTTATATTCTTATTCCTGAGGATTTTCTAATCAATTTGATATATAATATCATAGGGTATGGACCAGTGGATTAAAAGTTATTTCATTAATACATTCTATATTTTTATTTAATTAAATCCCTATGATTGGAATAATTGAATTATTTTCTTTAAGGAAAATAATTCCAATTATTTGAATAATATTTAAAACGGGATCGGCCTGAATCCAAAACACGCAGGTTGGCTCGGCCTGGGGACCCGCTACTGTCGAACCGTGCGGGTCATGGGTCGGCCTAACCTGCACAGTCTGTCTTCTTCCCCTCGCTAGCCCCGATGCCTCATCGATTAGGGTAACCCAAATCGGCCAAATCCATAGCTTAGGGACCACACCACGATCTTGGGTTGATCGAGAATCGATCCCCTATTCAAGACGCGTCGATTGACACTTGAAGCTCCCTGTGAGATGTTTCGGATTGGCCTGACCTTACTCACCCGAGGGCTCCCTTAATGGAGCTAATGTGGGGAGACAATTCTCCCCATAGAGGCCATGCCAGACCCAAGGCTTGATCCCTACACCTTCAGGGAGGTGAGAGGATGAAATCCCCTAGTTTGAGGGCATGAGGTGGTCTGGAACATTGGGACCTTACTTGACCTGAGGCATTCCCTAAGGACTTAGCCCCATCAATCGATTCAATCGATCAGAGCTAGCTCACAGGTCAATTATGATAGCATTAGGTTCGATTCAAAAATACGCGACAATACGAGTCAAATGGAGATGGGCCCGGGCCTTATTGGCTCAAGACTTGCAAACGAGGGTACTTGGTTCGACGGTTAGGCTCGGGGTGGTCAACTAAGGGCAATATAGGTGCTGGAGATGGTTCTAGAGAGTGCAAAGGGTCCTGAACACCAAGAGAGCCTACTACCAGCGGTTTGGAGGCTCCAAGAATCGCCTATGCAATCTCGGACAGGCGGTAATGGTGAAAGAGTAGACAATGGAGAGTTGAACGCAATTGAGCAGCAAAGGGGCAGAGGGAGGATTGCTGAGGCTATTTATAGCCTCAGATGAGTTCAGGGAAACTTCCAGATAGGTTGGCTCATCTGGGAAAGGCCTGACAGGTCGAGCTATGGTCAAGCTCTCATTTTTCCTAATTGAGCTCGCCGGGTCACGAGGCCCGATCAGGACTGATATGCCGTTGAGGGAAGATTCCCAATGGCATGCTGAGGTGGAACGAGTAGTGGGGGATAGGCCAGGTTGTCCAGGATCCACAGGATTTCTTTGGTCGGACGCGAGTGAGGTGGAGACGAAGATCCACAGTGCGGGTGCACTGTGGGCTGTCTGATGGATCGATCAGGACCGCGGAATGATCCTGATCCTTCGAATCCTAATGCTTGGATCTGATTGAATCTACACTGTAGGATTCACGGGGCACATCTAATGGTAGATCCTTGATTCTGTGGGATCTAATCCTAGTCATTGGATAAGAAGGTGCAACTGTGAGATGTGCGGGACTCTGCTGTCGCGCGACCCAGGCTCTGCAGCGGATCGCCCGCGGTCCGCACAGCGGATCCTGGCCGTTTAAACAGGTATAGGATAAAATGCAAATTCAAATTGTTGGAAGCCCTAATATGCAATTAGACCAAAATAAATTAAATTGGATTAACGTCTAAATGATCTCCAAATTTCACAAAACTTTCACACCTAGCTAATTTGGGTGTGAGGAATTCTAAAATGCAATTAGATTTTAATTCTGAGATCAAAATATTTTAGATCTAATCTAGGGCATCTAAGCTAATCAAAATATCATTTTGAACTTAGAGAAGTTCAATGGATTTCAAATCTGCAAAATAGGCTCAATTTGATGTTCTAAAAATAATGGCATTAATATTAAGGAGCAATTAAACTATAGATCAGCAAGATAACAACCTAGGGTTATTATAGACTCCCCCACTTAAGAACGATGTCATCCTCAACATCATCTCAAGAGAGAAGACAACCATGCAGCATTTTGAAGAATAGAAATAAAATTTATAAAGTTAATGGGTACCTGGATTTTCAAAGAGACTGGGATACTTTCTTCGCATATCGACCTCTTTTTCCCAAGTAGAATCTTCTAAAGAGCAATTTCTTCACTGAACCTTTACCATTAGGATCGAGTGATTTCTCAGCCGCTTTTGATTAGGAGTTAAGATCGTAATTGGCTCCTCCTCATACGAAAGATCCGGCTGGAGAGGCACCGCTAGAAGTTGAATTAGTTGAGATGGGTAACAAAGACATCTATGCAGAGAGGAAATATGGAATACATTATGGACTACAAAAAAATCTTCAGGTAGCTGCAATTGATAAGCTACAGAGCCAATCTTCTCTTGGATTTCAAATGGTCCGACGTAGCGGGGACTTAGTTTCCTGGATACACCAAACCAATACACGCCTTTCATCAGTATGACTTTAAGATATGCAAAATTTCAAACATCAAATTCTAGAGTACGATGATGAGCATCATGATACTTACTTTAGTGATCTTGAGCTGCTTTGATTCTTTGTTAGATCAGTTGAATCTTACGAGTTGTTTCTTCAGCTAATTCTAAACCATATAACTGAACACTGCCCATTTCAGACCATGCTAATGGAGTACTACATTTTCTACCATATAGAGCCTCATATGGAGCCATGCCAATACTTGCTTAAAAATTGTTGTTGTATGCAAAATCTACGAGAGGAATATGATCTTCCTAGAAGCCTCCAAAATCCAGAATACAAAGATGAAGAAGATCTTCCAAAACTTGATTGACTCTTTCGATTTGACCATCTGTTTGAGGATGAAAAGCGGTACTCATGGCTAGGGTAGTTCCTAAGTCTTGATGCACTGCTTGTTAGAATTTAGAAGTGAAATGACTATCTCGGTCAGATACGATAGATCTGGGAATTCCATGGAACCTAATAATTTCCTTAATATACAGTTTTGCTAATTTCTCAACAAAATTGACTTGACGCATAGGAATGAAATGTGCTTATTTGGTTTGTTGATCGACAATGACCCAAATTGAATCGGCACCGGATCTAGATTTAGGTAAACCCATAATGAAGTCCATAGAAATATCAAACCACTTCCATTTAAGAATTGCTAGAGGATGAAGAAGTCTTCCGAGAATTTGGTGTTCGGCTTTAACTAAGTTACAAGTGTGACAGTTTGTCACAAATTCTGCAACACTTTTCTTCATTCCAAGCCACCGGAATGAGTTCTTCAGATCTTGATACATTTTGGTACTGCCAAGATGTACTTGGTAACCAGAATTATGACCTTCTACTAGAATCTCTTCATGCATGGATTCAAGAATCCACAGACGATCTCCCTGATAGATTATGTTACCTCGAAGCTGAAGATCAAAGCAACGACCACTTTCGATGTGTACTTTAAATTTCAGATAGTCTTTATCCTTAGTTTGGGAGATGGAGACATCGCTATCAAATGTGGGTTCAACTGAACTCATGGATATTAGTGCGCTTAACATAGCACCACGTACTGGCCTAATTTCAAGCTTTTGAAATTCTTCTTCTAGTAAACTTGATGATATCATGGAAGATAGAGTAGCATGACGACTGAGTGCATCTACTACAACATATACTTTTCCTGGATGATACTGGATGCTTAAATCATAATCACTTATTAACTCAAAATATCTTCACTATTAGCAGTTTAACTCACATTGGGTGAAGATGTACTTTAAGCTTTAATGATCAGTGAATGTGTAACATTGAATGCTGTACAGATAATGACACCAAATTTTCAAAGCAAAGACTACGGCTGCTAATTCGAGATCATGGACAGGGTAGTTTTTTTCATGTGGTTTTAACTGATGAGATGCATAGGATATAACTTTTGCTTCCTGCATCAGCACACATCCCAAACCTATGCCAAAGGCATCGGTATAGACTTGGTAGTTAAGGCCTTATTTAGGTAAGGCTAGAACTAGTGCAGAGGAAAGAACATATTTTAATGATTGGAACACTTTCTCACACTCTGGACTCCAAACAAACGGTACTGCTTTCTGCGTCAACTTCGTGAGCCGAGACACGATTTGTGAGAAGCCTTTAACAAATTTTCTATAGTAACATGCTAGTCCTAAGAAACTCTTGATATCGGTTACAGATTTTGGTTGTGACCAATTTTGAACTATGCTCACTTTATTTTGATCGACTTTGATTCCTTGAGAGTCAACGACATGACCTAGAAAAGCGACTGAGTCAAGCCAAAATTCACATTTGGAATACTTAGCATACAATTCATGGCTTCAAAACTCTTCTAATATTAATCGCAGATGGTTCTCATGATCTGTTTTACTTTTCGAATAAATCAGAATATCATCGATGAAGACGATGATAAATTTATCTAAATACTCTTTCAACACGCGCTGCATTAAATCCATAAAAATGGATGGCACATTTGTTAAGCCAAATGACATTACCAAAAATTCATAATGTCCATAGCGAGTTCTAAACACTATTTTCTCCACATTTAGATCTTTAACTCGCAATTGGTGATATCCAGATCGCAAGTCTATCTTTGAGAAAACTTTAGCTCTAGATAACTGATCGAATAAGTAATTGATACGAGGTAGATAATACTTATTCTTGATAGTTACTTTATTTAATTCCCTATAATCGATGCACATTCTCATCGATCCATCTTTCTTCTTTACGAACAAAACTGGTGCTCCCCAAGGAGATGAACTTGGACGAATAAGACCTTTCTCCAATAGTTCTTAGAGTTTCTTGTTCAATTCTTGAAGTTCTTTTGGCACTATACGATACAGAACCTTTGACAGCGATTGTGTTCTGGGAATTAATTCTATATCAAATTCTACTTCTCTAACGGGAGGAAGACCGAGTAGGTCTTCAGGAAAAACATCAAGAAATTCACAGACTATACCATTCTCAAAAATTGGCACGACACCTTTCTTCTCTCCCAATATTGTTATGAGATACACATTGTATTCCTTCATCAATAGCCTTTTTGCTGTCACTGCATTGATCAATGATGCTTGGGTGCTAAATTTTCCAACGAATGATCTTGATTGACTTCCACTGCCTAATGTTATTTTCTTATTTTGGCAATTTATGGAAGCACCATGTTCACTTAACCAATTCATGCCTAGGATTATATCAAAGTTTGCAATTAGCAATATAATTAATTTTGCTCACCAATAAGAATATCTATATTACAGAATTGTTGGGACTACATACGGGCTCTGGAAGGTAACCGGATGCTCAATGAGCTAGCTAATCAATAAGTTGGTAGCTTAAGAGCTTTAGCCCAATTTTCTGATATGAAGGAATTACTCGCTCCCATATCGAAAAGGATGTTACAAGATTTGTCATTATTGATAAGGTGCCTATGATTACCATAACTTAATAAGAATAGCTACTCAAACATTTAAGAATACTAAAATGGTAAAGACTGATTACTGAAATAGTAAGAACTAAATACAAATTAATTTAAGATGTACCTGAAACCACATCGTTATCCTCAGGAGCAGAGGTGGGAGTTAGCATATATACCCTTGCTGGTGCTGAGGGTTGTTTGTTCTGAGGCCTTTGACCTTGACGATCATAGTTCGGTTTTTTTGCAGGTACAATTGCTTTAGAATTTGAAGTAGTAGTTGGCATTATAGCAGGAGCAGACTCTCGGCTATTCCTTGGTTGGGCACGAAATGCTTGCTTATGACGGGAATGATTGATGAGCACTCCGTTGATTGTGTTCTTCTCATTGCATTCGAAATAGTGGTGGCTGCTACACAAGTAAAATATACACCACCGAAGTGGTATCATTTTCCGTACAGATGCAATCATTTGTACTCAAGGTTCTGTGGCTGGGGTTGTGTATTCTCTATGCTATATACTTTTGCCTTCTTTTGATAACCAAAGCGCTCCTTCATAGGCTGCATAACTATTGCCTTTCTTTTCTGGTCCAATTGACCTTGGAATCCTTCTTTAGATGAACATCTTCGATCTATTCAATCAGAATTTTGATCTGACGAGAAACTAAGTGTGCTATAATAGAGTCTCTTAGACCCTTCAGGAAACGGTGACATCTAGATGCTTCTGTTCTCAATAGATTCGGAACAAAATATGATAATCTCCAAAATTCCTGTTTGTAGTTGAACACTAAATTATTGCCTTGTGTGAGATTGAGAAGCTCATCCTCCATAATTGCTTGAGCTGACGCCAGTATAAACTCTTCATGGAACGCTTCCAAAAATATGTCCCAAGGAATGTCTTCTACTTCATAATAAGCAAACTTGTTGTTCCGGTCGTTCTCCCACCAGTATTCGGCTTCTTCTTGAAATAGATGAGTTACTAGGTGGATGGCTGTAGAGTTAGGGCACTTGATACTGGATAAGTTCTCCTTGACAATCTTGAGCCAGTTTATTGTGTTCATTGGATTTAAGGCTCCATTGAATGTAGGAGTTCGGAGGTGAAGAAAACTGTGCAGGATTCCATTGCCCGTATAGTGGGAAGACGAAGAGAACCCTACAGGTTGTTGCCTAACAAAAAGGATAAGTGCATGTGTCTCTTGCGCCTATTGCGCATTGCTTTCTATTAATGCTTTCACAAGGCTAGTCGTGGGGTTTAATCCTTCGGGTCTGTCTGACGACATGACCGTATTCTTGATCAGAGTAGGAGCAGATAGAGATCCAGGATTCATGATTATAAATGCAAGTATGGATTCAAAAATATAAAATTTTACTATGCTTTCATTCATTCATTTCTTTATAGCAAGAGAAGATACATGGATCCACAAGACATATAACTGCAATGAAAGAAAATGATATAATAAGATCTCAAAAATTCTAATTATAATATTCTACCTATAAGGCAGTGTAGAAGTCATCATATGTGACTATGTGGCTCCTCCGAGCAAATCTCCTATATACCCAATACCATCAATGACTCACTGATCCCCTCAGTAGGATCTCTACGATCTCCAAACGATACTCCTCCAGACAAGCTGTCTCTCGAAGTGCAGTAGTAATGCGATTCAACCATTCTCTACCGAGTGCTGAAAGACTGGTGCCTCCAAAGGATGAGTTGATAAGGATTTTATCTAGCACCTCAACTCTTCGAGGTGACACTCCATCGACGACCCTTTTGTAGATCTAGCCATCTCGGAGGTCATCCGCCCTGTAGTCGTCAAACCTATTAAGGTAGAACCAAAATACTGACTGAGATGTCCTTTTTTGTATTAAAAATTAATATCTTTAATCAAGTTATTATGTGCGTTAAATTCCTAGGATGTCATCATTCTAGACATAGTCAACACTTTCATTTCTGAGGTAACTTGATGAACTCTTGGATGTTTGCTTTTTACTACACTTAATAACTTGATATATTGACCTTATACAGAGAACAGATCATAAAGTAGAAAGGAACAAAACTCCTTATCTGACACTTTATGATACTGCTCTGATACCAACTGTAACGCCTCGCCCCGCTGCCACATGCAAAAGACAAGTGTATATATAGTAGATGAGCGGCAGAGTGGTGCGCTACTCGGGGATGGGAGCAATTGACAACAGCATCCTCCCGAATAGGTTAAGAGATTGAGCCACACTGAAGGCTGTTGACTCGAACCCAAGAGTAGGATCGAGAGTCAATACTTAAGATAAGAGTAGAGTACTTGTCTTAAGTATTAGATTAACACATATATTGGATTTAAAGAAGTAGATATGAATCCGATATACATTATTAATAAATCAACATTTCCAGTATGCTGATAGCATCACAATACTAAGTATAGTAGTATAACAGAGTGCGGAAGCTCAAGCAAACATCCATAATACATTCATCACAGAGCAGTAGTAAACATTCATCTCAGAAAAAAAAAGTAAAATACATCCAGAATTATTACAAATTGATTTAAATGATGTAAAAGCAAATTCTATCTGAAGTACTAAAGCAGAAACAATAAAGTAAAAAGGTGGAAGACAGATCCACTAAAGCTCCATGTACTTCTCCTGATTCTCCTACAAGTCCTCCTGCCCTGTCTCAACAAGCTGCTCAGGATCTAGCAAATTGTTGTATCCCAAAATTACCCCATATTAGACAATAAGTCTAACGCATTGCAACTAAACTAAGCAGTAATAAAGTAAATACAAATAGATAGTGAAGTAAGGAAAACTGTAGAGAAGCAGTAAAACAATGAACCACTAAAAAAGGTAAAGGCTAAACAAGGTAAAAATGAACTGAAAATTGAATACTGAAAATAAATAAAAACATCAAATGCTCAGAATTCAAGGTAAAAATGTCCAATGTTGTACAGTATGTCACTGGGATAATACATCTAAATATGACACGACACGGTAAGCCATAGATATTTAACAAAACTATCACTAAAAGGCTGTAAGTCGTACGATCTAATGTATACATATACTCAGTTGAGAATACAGTTTACTGTGATGCTGATGCATCCTGAAATTCCCCAGTCAAGGTTTGTAACATTCTATAACCCATAATTCATCACTAACACTCATATGTCACCAATGAATCATTCATCATGCTCATGCTCATATTTATGCTCATGCTTCTATTCTATATGAGGAAAATCCAGAAATCCATAAAACCTTAAATACTGATGATGAATCGAAGGTCTCCACTATGCAGAATCATGCTAAAAGGATTTTGACTCCTAGCTTCTAGAACAATAATTAGTGAAAGTTGAAGATTTACTTAAAAATCATTAGATGGGATGATTGTATACACATATTTAGCACGTTGCAAGAAAAGTGGTTCTTAACACTTAGTTTTATTAAGCCACCCTAACGAAGCGGTCTTCGATAGAAGGCTTTGCCCGTTGGCAATTTGTATCTCAAACTAAGTCATTAAGATGCCCGACTCACAATCACACTCAGTGTCTTAAAGAATGTGATTCTAATTACTTAGTATGTTTGAGCCACACCTATTGAAGCGGTCTTCGCTAGGAGGCATCGCCCATTGGTGATTTGTGTTTCAATCAAACTAAGGAAAGAGTCCCTGTTTAATACACTCTTAGTATTGAAAGATTTACTCTAATAAGACTGTATTTTTCTAATCCCTTGAGATAGCACTTGGTCATAAGTCCACATTAGAGTGAATCAACAAATCCTGAATATTACTGAAGAAATTTAGTACTATGGGTATACCATAATACACCAACCAATAATCTGGGTTTAGACAACTCTATTTAATCAATAAGGATTCATCAAGACTATTAATCCCATTGCTAAATAGGTAAGTCCTATACAAGGCTCCAAGAAAAATGTGATCAAGGATCATTCAATATATATGCTACCATAAGGAAAGGTATTATTTAATATCTTAAGTGATTCTTACCATGAGGGGTTAAGATCAACTTCTAAGGTTAAGGGATCATCTAAGCTTCTACCTCAATGAGTTATACAAAATTCTCCTAGCTCAATGTCTATTTAAATCTAGGACTTAAAATATTTTAGAGATGATCTTATGATGAGATACTTAGGATCTTACACTCTTACTTCTAATGCTAACATTCTAGGTTTTACTTATCATTTAGGTTTAGAGTGATCAGATCAGATGATTAAGTCATCTGAACATAATTTATTCTAAGATTATGGGATTTAAATCAAGGATATTATTAGAGTTATATCCCTTATTTAATCAATATGATTATATTAATCTTCTTATGCTAATAGTCTTATTTAGGAAAAAATCAAGGATATAAAGTTTATATTCAGATTAAGCAATCACACAGCTTTATTATTAAGCTTAACATGTTTAATCCAAATGTTTAAGATTAATATCAAATCAGATGCATTATTGGAATAATGACGATTGCATTATCTTATAATCAATTCAATTTAATTAAGTTTAAGAGTTTGGATCTTAATCAAATAGATTAGGGTTTAACCCCTTACTCATGTCTAATCAATATCAAATGTTTATATATAAATCAATTCCAAATCAGTGAATTTAAGATATTTTATTGGTGGCAATCTTAGACCTAAATCAAGTCTTAACAGCTTGATCAAAGTCTTAAGACTTCTTATGGTTAATTAAGAGGTTTATGTTCTAAATTTTAGATTTGTTCAATTTATACATCATAAATTTGCATACATGATTTCAATATCTCTACCTTACTATTATGAATCATATTAATAGAAAATTTTTAGAAAATAGAAAGTAATTAGTGCTAATCGAACCCTAAATCAATCTAAAAGGATTATTACATAAATACAATTCCAACCATCAGAATTTCATGCCATTTGGAATATAAGTTCTAATTTACCATACAATTAATCAAAGACTAAGTTTGCTAATCATAATTTAATAAGATTAGGACATAAGTTGAAATACAGAAATCAGAAAAATAAACTACTTAGTACATTAATTCTACTAATCATAAGGAAGCTAATGACAACCTAAATATGCAATTTGGTTAAGTATAATTGCTAAATGACCCTAATCAAGATTTATCATAATTAAGCAAAAATGGAAAATCTAACCACTGGATGTTCCACATTATTTTATATTCTTATTCCTGAGGATTTTCTGATCAATTTACATATAATATTATAGAGTTTGGACTAGTGGATTTAAAGTTATTTCATTAATACATTCTACATTTTTATTTAATTAAATTCCTATGATTAGAATAATTGAATTATTTTCCTTAAGGAAAATTATTCTAATTATTCGAATATTATTTAAAATGGGATTGGCCTGAATCCAAAACACGCGGGTCGGCTCGGCCCGGGGACCCATTACTATTGAACCGCGTGGTTCATGGTTCGGCCCGACCCGCACAGTCCGTCATCTTCCTCTCTCCAGCCCCGACGCCTCACCGATTATGGTAACCCTAATCGGCCAATTCTGCAGCTTAGGGACCACGCCACGACCTTGGGTTGATCGAGAATTGATCTCCTAGCCAAGACGCACTGATTGACACTTGAAGCTCCCTGTGAGATCGTCTGGATCGGCCAGACCTTACTCACCCGAGGGCTCCCTTAATGAAGCTAATGTGGGGAGACAATTTCCCCCATAGAAGCCATGCTAGACTTAGGTCTCAATCCCTACACCTTCAGGGAGGTAAGACAGATCGAAGCCCTCTGGTCTGAGGGCTTGAGGTGGTCTTGTAACTCCCCACCCCATCGCCACATGCAATAGATAAGTGTAAACAGATCGGTGGTGGAGCGGCGCACCACTCAGGGAGGAACATCTCGTCTCCCTGAAATAGCTAAAACTCCAAACCCATCTGGAGGGCTGCTGACTCAACCTCAAGGAGGGTTGAATGCTAATACTTAAGATAAGAATAGTATCATTATCCTAAGTATTATACCAATACATACATTGGATATAAAACACATGAGGAATCCAATATATGTATAAGATATCAATATTTCTAGTATACTGATCACATCACAATACTAAGTATAAGAAGTATATAATAGAGTGTGGAAGCTTAAGGCAAACATCTAGAAATATTCATCACAGAAGCTATATGAAAACATTCGTCTCAAAAAAGAAAAAGAAAATACATCCAGAATTATTACAAATGTTTTACTGAAACAGACATAAAAGCTAAGTACTGAACTGAAATAAACTAAGCAGAAAAATAAAGCTGAAGAAGAGTCCACTAGTGCTCCATGGGCTCCTCCTGAATCTCTTGGATATCCTCCTGACCTGGCTCAATATACTGCTCAAGATCTAACAAATTGCTAGATCCCAAAGTATCTCATGTTAGACAATAAGTCTAATACATCAAAACTAACATAAACAGTTCTAGTTATTCATTTAACATTTATATAATATAATTAAATATACAGAAATACTGTGAAGATAACTGAAGGCATAAAATTGTATAAAACTGTACAAAACTGAAATAAAGTAAAGTAAAGCTGAATTATAAGCTGAATGCTAAAAATATCACAAAATAGTAATGAATCTGAAACTAAGTAATCATCTGTAATACTATGTTATATGTCACTGAAATTGTGCATCTGAATATGCCACAACACTGTATACTACTGATATGCAACCAAAATATCACCAAACTATTATGAGTAGTACGGTCCAATGTATACATATATCCAGTTGGGAACTACGATGCGGATGCATCCTTAAAGTCCTCGGTCAATGTATACAACACTCCGTAACCCATAAATCATCACTGATACTCATATGTCATCACTGATACTCAACATCATGCTCATGCTTTTAATCTACATGAGACAAATTCAAGAAAATGCTTAGAAATTCGATAATGAATTCAAGATCTCCATTGTGCAGAATACTGCTAAAAGGATTATGACTCATAAGTTCTAGTTTGACAATTTGTTAAAGTTGAGAGCTTACTTAAAAATCATTAGATGGGATGATTGTATTCACATATTTAGCACATTTGTAAGAAAGGTGGTTCTTAACACTTAGTTTGATTAAGCCACCCTAATGAAGCGATCTTTGATAGGAGGCATCACCCGATGGCGATTTGTATCTCAAGCTAAGTCATTAAGATGCCCAACTCACAATCACACTTAGTTTCCTAAAGAAGGTGACTTGAATTACTTAGTTTGTTTAAGCCACACCTATTAAAGCGATCTTCGCTAGGAGGCATCACCCAATGTCGATTTGTATTTTAATCAAACTAAGGAATGAGTCCCTGTTTATAACACTCTTAGTCTTTGAAGATTTACTCTAATTGGACTGTATTTGTTTAATCCCTTGGGATAGCACCTAATCATAAGTCCACATTAGAGTGAATCAACCAATCCTGAATATTACAGAAGTAATCTAGTACTATGAGTATACCATACTACACCAACCAATAAACTAGGTTTAGACAACTCTACTTAATCAACAAGGATTTATCAGCACTATTAATCCTTACTCTAAATGAGTGAGTCCTACACAAGGCTCAAAGGGTGTGATCATAGAGATCACTCAATAATGATTTCTACCACAAGGGGGAAGTTCCATTCTAGTGTCAACTAAGCACACTTAAGTGTCCAAATAAATGCTAAAGTTCTCTAACATACACCCAAAAATCATAAAAGCATATAAAGATGACATAACATGAAAAGTAATTAAGGCTAACTAAATTCTAAATCAAACCAAAAGAGTTAGAACTTGACTGCAAATCTAAAGGACTTAGATTTCATACCATGCCGTTTAGTTATTAAGATATACCTATTCAATACAAGATTTTAAGGATTCTATTATCTAGCAATTAGCATAATACAATTAAGATACATAATAGGTTTTGAGCACTTGATAAAAATGATAAAGTTTCAACTTAATTTCAATATAGAATTTATGCAATGCTCAATTTTAACTAAAATACGTTCAAATTTGATATATTTCAGTCCCACTAGGGTCCTAGAGATCTTAAAATGCAAAAACGGTGAAGTTTCGGCCATTTTAGCCAATTCTGGGCATTTTCATAGTTTCTGGGCGCTGCGGCCTGCTGTGGCGCGCTATGGCATGCTGCAGTGGTCCAACTCATGAAAATACTATTCAATTAATTTGTTTTTAATATTTCATAAAGTTTTCCTAAAATGGCGCTACAGCGCGCTATGGTGCGCTGCAGCGGTCCATTTGCGATTTACTGTTCAATTAGTTTTAATAATTGATTTTTATATAATTTTTCCTGAAATGATGCCGCATCCCACTACAGTGTGCTATGGTGTGCTACAGCAGCCCAGTTTGCAACATGGGCGTTGCAGCGCGCTGCAGCGCTAGACGGTGTTTTTGCCAGTGCGAAAACCCGTAAAGGCCTCATTTCGAGCTCAAATACTCTCAATCCAGAGCGTTCCATGAGCAGTGCCATATATCAATGGAAAGGTCTTCCCGATACCTTTCCATTGACACTAAAATAGGCATAAACAAAACATTTTAACTATATGAAAAATGGTGATAAATATAGGGGTGTGCAGAATAGACGAAAAGCAGAGCAGTTTTCTTTCCAAAAAAATGTGATGCTGTAAAGAGCATTAATGGCTTCCATACATGCTTATAGATTTCTAAAGATACATTCAAGCATAATGGAAATATTAAGAAGGCAAGAAAGAGGAGCAATGGATACAATGAGAGTAAACAAAATGGTACCTTAGCATTTGGAAGAGGGAGAGAAAACTCTATTTTTTTCAAGACCTTGGAGAGGAGCTGAACCTCTTCTTCTTCAGCAAGCACCCAAAGAAAGAGGAATGAGGGAGGAGGAGCTTAGCTCTTTCTTATAAAGGGAAAGAAGAAGGAGTTTGGGCCCCTTCTTAAAGGAGAAGAAGAAATGATGAGCATAGGGAGAGGGAGGAGTAGAGGTAGCCATCATGTTTGCCTAAGAAGGGCATGGCTAAGAGGAGAGGGGAGGGATGGCCAGCCGAAATTGCAAGGGGGCTATCAAGGAAAAATTAAGAAATTGATTTTTTCTTAATTAAATAAATAATTATTTCTTTTTTGCTAAAAATTAAGGTTAATTAAATGCGCTCTAAAAATTTCCAATAATTCACCCCAGCTAATTTGGGGGTGAGGAATTCAACGGAGAAGTCAGAATTTGATTCCAATAATTATTTAATTATGCTAATTTTTTTTGGGGTATTTTATTATATTAAAATATTCACAAAAATTCGATAACTTCCAAACATGCCCAAAACATCCCCCCTAACTAATATGGGGGTGATGATCGCAACGACAAAGTCGGATTTCAAATTTGAGGTCAAATTAAATACCTCAAATTTCTAATTAATTAAATATTTAAATATTCCAAAATAATTGATTGAGCTCCGAATTGCTCCAAACATTCAGGGATTGGGTCTAACGACTGGATGAACTTAATTAAGATACAGTTAAGCTAAAATTAAGCTGGGTAATAACTTGAGTTGTTACAGGTTTGGAACATTGGGACCTTACTCAACCTGAGGTGTTCCTTAAGTACTTAGCCTAATCGATCGATTTGATCGATCGGGGATAGCTCACAGCTCAATTAAGATATCATTTGGTTTGATTTGACAATACGCAGCAATACGAGACAAATGGAGATGATCCCGAGCTTTATTGGCTCAAGACTTGCAAATGGGGGTACCTGGTTTGACGGTTGAGCTCGAGGTGGTCGACTGAGGGCAAGGTAGGTGCTGGCGATGCTTCTAGAGAGTGTAAAGGGTCTTGAACACTAGAAGAGCCTACTATCAGCAGTTCAGAGGCTTTTGGAATCGCCTACGCAAGTTTGGACTGACGGTAATGGCAAAAGAGTAGACAATAGAGAGTTGAGGGAAATTGAGCAGCAAAGGGGCAGAGGGAGGATTGTTGAGGCTATTTCTAGCCTCAGACGAGTTCAGGGAAGCTTCCAGATAGGTTGGCTCATTTGGGAAAGGCCCGACAGGTCGGGCCATGGCCGAGCTCTCACTTTTCCTAATTGAGCTCGGCCAGGTCATGAGGCCCGATCAGGACTGATAGCCATTGAGGGAAGATCCCCAACAGCATGCTGAGGTAGAACGGGTAGTGGGGGACAAGCCAGGCTATCCAAGATCTGCAGGATTTCTTTAGTCAGATGCGGGTGAGGCGAAGACGAAGATCCACAGTGTGGGTGCACTGTGGGCCATCTGATGGATTGATCACGACCGTGGAATGGTCCTGATCCTTTGGATCCTAACACCGGATCTGATTGAATCTGCACCGTAGCATTCACGGGGTGCATCTAATGGTAGATCCTTGATTCCACGGGATCTAATCCTAGCTGTTGGATAGGAAGGCGCAACTGTGAGATGTGCGGGACTCCGCTGTCGTGCGACCCAGGCTCCGCAGTGGATCGCCCGCGATCCTCATAGCGGATCCCAGCCATTTAAATAGGTATAGGATAAAATTGCAAATTCAAATTGTTGGAAGCCCTAATATGCAATTAGAACAAAATAAATTAAATTCGATTAAGGTCTAAATGATCTGAAAATTTCACCAAACTTTCACCCCTAGCTAATTTGGGGGTGAGGAATTCAAAAATGCAATCATATTTTAATTCTAAAATCAAAATATTTTAGGTCTAATCTAGGGCATCTAAATTGATAAAAATATCATTTTGGACTTAGAGAAGTCCAATGGATTTCAAATTTGCAGAATTGGCTCAATTTGATGTTCTAAAAATAATGGCATTGAAATTACAGAGCAATAAAACTATAGATCAGTAGGGTAACAACCTAGGGTTATTATAGTCTAGGTTACGAACTTTATCACTGACAGCTACGGAAATGATTGATGGTGATCAAATCGACAGCTCCAAGCGTCGCCAAGTTTTTGACTTATTTCAAAAGCTAGCGGCAACTCATCCTACACCATCTCCTACTTCAGTTGCAAGGCGTGAGACAGCCAATGTCCCTCGCCCAAATGCACCACGGCCACCTCCAAGGTAGACCTATAACAACAGGCCTGTCGGCCATGCACGCGTATACACCCTCACTCCAGTTGAGGCTGCTAAAGATAATCATGTGGTATCAGGTACATGCTCTTGAACCCTTTTATTTTTATAATTATTACTTGCTCAACATAGTTAGTAATTATTATATTTGTAAATAGGTTCAATTTATATAAATGACAAACCTTGCAACATCCTATTTGACACTAGAGCTAGTCATTCCTTTGTGTCCAAAGATTGGGTAAAATTACATAACCTACCCTTGTATCGCCTAACCAATCCTCTTAATGTTGGGTTACCTTCTGGAGCCCAAATGCTAGCTTGCCAATTCTGCAAACTATCAATCCCCATTGGGAATGAAGATTTTGAAGCAAAGTCAGTAGTTCTCCCCATATCCAATTTTGATGTAATATTGGGCATTAATTGGCTAAGCCAACATAACGCCACTATCAACTGCACAAAGAAGAAGATTACCTTGGGTAGTGGTAGTAAGGCTAGATCTTTCATTGGTAACCTTAGTGCTCGAGCCTTGCTAATCAATGCTATAAAGCAAAAAGGTTAGTTCAGAATGGTTGTGATACCTTGTAACAATACTAAGGGAAAAGAAAGAAGGTGTTTTCTTATCAAAGAACCCCGTCGTTTGTGATTTTGCCGACGTCTTTCCAGAAGATCTACCCGGTCTTCCTCCTACACTGGAAGTAGAATTTGCAATTGACATTGTTCCAGGAATACAGCCCATCTCTAAAGCTCCTTAACGAATGGTGCCTAAAGAATTACAAGAACTGAACAAGCAACTGCAGAAACTATTGGAGAAATGTCTTATCATACTTAGTTCGTCCCCATGGGGAGCGCCCATTTTGTTTGCTAAGAAGAAAGATGGATCAATGCGAATGTGTATCGACTATAGTGAGATGAATAAAGAAATATTGAAGAACAAGTACCCATTACCCCGTATCAATGATTTGTTTGATCAATTAGCAGGAGCAAAAGTGTTCTAAAAAATCAATCTATGATCAGGGTACCATCAGCTGAAAGTAAAAGATTCAGATATAGCGAAGACTACTTTTAGAACTAGATATGGCCACTATGAGTTTCTAGTGATGTCGTTTGGATTAACAAATACACCTTCCATCTTTATGGACCTAAGGCAGCGCATCTTGAAACCATACCTTGACAAATCCGTCATCGTGTTTATAGATAATATTTTAATATACTTCTAGACAAAGAAGGAACACGAAGGTCATCTCAGGACATTATTGGAAGAACTGAGAAGCCACCAGTTGTATGCCAAATACTCAAAGTGTGAGTTTTGGCTTGAATCTGTCACTTTCCTAGGCCACATAGTAGATGCTCACGGGATAAGAGTAGATCAGAACAAGGTGAGCACCATCCAAGAATGGGTACAACCTAAGTTAGTGACCGAGCTTGGCCAGTTACTACATAAAGTTTGTGAAGGGATTTTCCCAGATAGCCTCTCCACTCACCAAGCTCACTCAAAAGGCTGTACCATTTGAATGGTCTCCAACTTATGAAGCAGCTTTCCAAGCACTGAAAGATGCGCTTTCATCTGCACCTGTCCTAGTTCTCCCAAAGGAAGGTGTAAACTACCAGGTCTATACTGACGCCTCTGGTATAGGCTTAAGTGTCGTATTAATGCAAGAGGGAAGAGTCATCACGTATGCTTCTTGTCAGCTGAGGCCTCATGAAAAGAACTACGTAGTTCATGATCTCAAGCTAGCTACTATAGTGTTCGCCTTAAAAGTTTGGTGTCACTATCTATATGGGATTCAGTGCTCGATTTTCACAGATCACCAGAGTCTGAAGTACATAATTACTCAAAGGGAGTTGAATTACCGATAGAGAAGGTGGTTAGAACTAATCAGTGACTATGACCTAGACATTCAGTACCATTCAGGAAAGGTGAACATGGTAGCTGATGCGCTTAGTCGTCATGCTACTCTAAATGCTCTCTTCTCCAAGATCCCTTTAGAGGAAGAGTTCCATAAATTGGACATCAAGTCAGCACGTAGTGACCAAGTGAGTACAATGCTCTTAATAATTAACGTTGAGCCCACATTCTACAGAGATGTATCTATTACTCAAATGAAAGATGATGAGTACCTAAGTTTTAAGCAAACCATCGAGAGTGGTCGCCGTACTGATCTCTAATTCCATAAAGGTGCTATATATTAAGGAGGTCATCTATGTATTCCTAAATCCATGCACCAAGAAGTTCTAATTGAAGGCTATAATTTTAGATACCAGATCCATCCTGGAAGCTCAAAGATGTATCAAGACTTGAAGCAATCCTTTTGGTGGCCAGGAATGAAGAAAAGTGTGGCTGAATTCATTGCAAAGTGCCACGCTTGCAGTCTGGTTAAGGCAGAACACTAAAGACCCGGTGGTCTACTTCATCCACTGGAGATCTTTGAATGGAAATGGATAGATATATCGATGGATTTTGTGATGGGATTGCCTCGTGCAAGGTCTGGAGCAGATGCAATTTGGGTTATAGTAAACCGATTAACCAAATCTGCTCATTTCATTCCCATTTGGCAAACAGACTTGATTGAGAAACTCATCAAGCAGTATATCAAAGAGATAATCAGATTGCATGGAATTCCCAAATCCATTGTATCTGATAGAGACAGCTAATTCACTTCTAAATTTTGGCACACCGTGCATCAAGATCTAGGCACAACCCTAGCATTGAGTACAACCTTTCATCCGCAAACAGATGGTCAGACAGAATGAGTAAATCAAGTTCTCAAAGATCTTCTTAGACTATTTTTCCTTTTGAAGATAACTTCCTAGCAGGTCACCCATCTTAAGAGTGTTCCCAGTTAAGCATGCTTAACTTTGGAGTTCTTATCAGGAACTTTACCATTATCTGAAAAGGTGCCTCAATATTTAAGAGTTTTACTTATTACTACTTAAATGGGTCTTTATAATCTCCCCAACCTAAGTTAATCGATGTTCTTGTCAGTATCCATATAATAATCCAAAAATAATACATTGAGTAGATAGGATTAGAGGTGGCCCCTATAGACTCAAGAGATACCCACAACCGTGTAGCACCTTATCCATCATAGGTTCAAGAGGCTGCTCATATGAAGCTGAACTTTTCTTTGTATGACACTTAGCTCCTATCTGACACCCTATGGCATGCATTGATACTATTTGTAACAACCAAAACTCTTAAGTACCAAGGTATTGTTTGCCTTGGCCTGAAAGGTCTCATAATGTTTCCCTTATAAGACAACTTCCCAGCAAGTCACCCATCTAGAGAGTGCTCCCACCTGAAAATGATTAACTTTAGAATTCTTATCAAGAAATCTACCATTATCTAAAAAGATGCCTTGATGTTTAAGAGTTTTACTTATTATTACTTAAGTTGGTCTTAACACTAGCACTATGGAGCTTCATCTCCAGAGCGATCATGCAGACAGTCATCCCCGACAGCTCGACCATGGTAGTACCGGCATGATTGCAATCTTCTTCTTCTGCTTTTGATTCCACGAGTTGCTGATAGCAATCTCCTAGAAATTCCCCCAATTAGTTGAGCACATCTACCTCTCCCTCGAGCTGATTTCTAGCACCTACCGAAAGCCCAATTGAACTCCTTGTGCTAAAAATAGCATTGTGTCATCTCCATTGAAGCCTTTGCTCACCATAGGTCTTCCCTTAAGCTCTCAATCCTCTTTAATTGTCATCTTCTTCCCTGTCAAAGTATCTATACTAAGCTTCCAGTTCCCAATGCTACAGCTTCATTCCCAGGAGGTCTGAGGGTGCAGTCTGGCATTCAGACCCCATGTGCAGCTATAATCATCTTGCGCTTCAGAATTTCTTCAATTCTTTTCAATCATGCCTGCCTTCAACTCTCTCAAGTACTGCCTTCTTGCCCTTCGTGTCATGTGGGGTTAACATTAATTGAATTTCCTTAGGTAGCTCTGTGATGCTGTGAATTTTCCTAAGCTATTAGGTAGACTGTGTGATGCATTTGAATAGGATGAGCTCAACCCTTAAGGACTTAGTGCCTTGACAACATCCGCCCAGTGAAGGTGAAGCTACCTCAATGAGTGTCTGATCTCAATTCCAATCCAATTAGTTTTGTGATTACAACCTCCTGGCTAATCAAGGTTAATGCAATCATCCTTGGAGCTTGAGCTAGTCCTGAACCATCATATCGACTGATCAGACTTCTGTGACATTCAATGCTGAGCTATAGTAGGGATCCAGCAGTCTAGCCTCTCCCATGTCATGCCAATTTAGGGTTCCTCTTTGCCTTGTTGCACTAAATGTTTAGGGATAAAGAGGTAACCATGGCATAGCCTTTGTGGTGAGAATTAGCTCCCCATATTAAACCTTAGAAGTAAGGCTCTATCAAGTAAGGTTCTGACATCTCTGGCCACCAGACAATGGGCTTCTTAGTACAATCGATGTGTTTTAACTCAAGTATGGTGTAGCGATTGATTTCAGGTTGAGGTGTGGTCTATCGGCAATAAATTTGGTGACCTAAGCTAACCCTAGGCTTTCTGTTGGGAAGGTGGAGCGATGAAGGCAAACAGTGTCGGGTAGGGTCGAACCCAAACCCATGCCTTTTGGTGCCGGACTCGAATTAAATCAGCTAAATTCTTGAATTAATTTCCTTAAAAAAATTAGTTCATAAATTAAGAATCATAGAAGATTTAATTAAAAATATTTTAAATAAATTAATTAAATAATTCACTCAATTTAAATCTAAATGGCATGATCTAATACACCATTTTGATCATAAAAATACAGGGAATTTTAATCTAAAATAAAATTATAGTTTCTGTAATTTAAAATTCTAATTTAACCTTAATTATCCCTATGTGTAATTAGTGATTAATTAATTCATTTCTCAGACAAATTGCATGAGTAAGGTCTCTAAATGTTCATATGATATAGGAGAACCAAATTATGTCATTAAGAATATTTTAGGATTTGTAAAATCACTATTCTCCTTTTAATCACCCTAATTATTGATTAAGGCCTAATTAATTCACTTGAGCTCTGATCTATAATATCATTATATCAATCTCCTTATGCCTTGTAGAACTTATTGGTGAACTTAAACAATAATTTCATAGTCTAATTTTATTAATCACTTTTCTTAGCCTTAAAAATGGATTAGTGTTTATTAGGTCTATCCCAAATGCAAATTTCATCTTTAAGGTGTCAATTCTTTCATTAGACAGTAATGAACCTATTAGAATTATTTATAATCAATTTGAAACCATAAATCTTGAATTTTACCCTTAAGCAGGGGAATTTTGGTCATTATGGCCAAATGTTAATTTATGTGCCCTTAAACCCTAGAAGTCTAATAAATTCTTTAAATCAGTAAGATAATGGATTTGGATAATTTCTTAAGCTTTTAGACTTGAAGGATGGATCCTAAATGTTAAACCCTAATTTCTTCCTAAAACTTACTTAAGAAATTATTAAAGACTCTTAAGGTAGGTCTTAGATCCTTAAGGATTTCTATGCTTAGTACTTAAATTCACTAATATTTAGAATATTCCTAATAATTGTTTTCTTAATTCTATGTCTTAAGAAAATTCTTAAGACTAGCCCTAATTAAGATCTTAAGTAAATAGTCTCAATCCTTAGATCTTTAATTTTAGTAGCTTAGTTCTATTGAGTGGTTGATCAACTCAGTAGATGGATCCTTCTTAGAACTTGTAACCTTCCTTCTTAAGAATCTCTTAAGTGCTTAATTCCTTAAATTATCTTCGTAATGACTTAAGTGATTCAACTCGACTGAATAATGAAGTTATTTAATATAATGAATCTAGCTCTTAGATTTATAAAATTTAACTTGATTATTTTGTCTTGCAACTTTAGACTTTAGCCTTTTTTAATTTGGATCTTATCATTCTCTTTAGTCTTTAAGTCCATACAATTCTCTATCTTTAGAGTGAGGTTTTATGTGAAACCTTAGATCCTTATATGTTAGCACCTTGAATTTAGCGCTAAAACCCCAAATTGGAGTTTAACTTTAAATCCTTGAATCTTGATTTTTTTAATCAAGACTGGTTATGGGTTATTAAAATACATTAATTAAATTGTTGATTAATTATTGAACTTTTGTATATGATATTTTTTATTAAATCTTCTATGATTCTTAATTTATGAACAAATTTTATTAAGGAAATTAAGTAGTTGCAAATTATGTCTGAAGCCCATAATTCTAGTTACACTATCAATACTGGTAGCAGCAAAATGTATCAAGATCTGAAGAAGTCGTTCTGGTGGTCTAGCATAAAAAGAGACATCGTTGTTTTTATCTCCAAGTGCCATTCATGTTCCTTAGTTAAGGCCAAGCATCATAATCTAGGTAGACTTCTCAAGCCATTGGATATTCCTAAATAGAAGTGGTCTGGCATTTCCATGAATTTTGTCATAAGTTTGCGTAAAAGTAAGTCAGGTTCTGATTCAATTTAGCTGATTATCCTGATTATCGATAGACTCACCAAATCATCTCATTTCCTTCCAATTCGTCGGACCGATTCTATAGAAAAATTGGCTAAGCTCAACATTAAGAAGAACATCTGTTTGTATGGTACATCAAATTGCATTGTTTTTGATAGAGACTATAAATTTACTTCTAGATTCGGGTTTATTGTTCAACAAGACCTAGGAATCAACTTATTATTGAGTACTGCTTTTTATCCCCAGATTGATGGTTAAACTGAATGAGTTAACCAAATATTAGAAGATCTTCTATGTCTTTATGTCTTAGATTTTGGTGTATCATGGAAAGATCACATTGCTGTAGTTGAGTTCACCTATAATAACAATTATCAGTCCAGTATTGGCATCATTCTTTATGAAGCACTGTATGGTAGGAAGTGTACTACTTCAGTTGCTTGGAATAAAGTAGGAGATTCTCAGTTGTATGCTTCTGAATTGATCAAGGAGATTAATAAAAAAGGTTTTGCTTATTGGAAGCTCGGGATAGATACAAGAAATATCATGATGCTCACCATCATTCGTTAGAATTTTAGATTGGAGATCACGCTTATCTAAAAGTTAGTTCGATGCTTCGTGTTCAGTACTTTGATGTGTCAAGAAATTTAGATATTTAGGACCATTCAAAGTGATTGAAAAAGTTAGAACATCTGTGTATAGGTTGGAGTTACTTCATGTATAATGTGTTTCACATTTCATCATTGAGCAGGAGCTTGCTTGATCGAAGTCAACAAGTTCAAATTCGTGCAGTTGAACTACACCCAAACTTAACTTTCATCGTTAAACCTATCGCAATTTTAGGGTGAGACCTCAAGCATTTGAGGAACCACATTATTTCTATGGTTAAATTCCACAAGCAAAATCACTCAGTTGAAGAAGCCATGTGGGAAAAAAAAGAGAATATGCGGAAGAGGTTTCCGGAGTTCTTTTCTTAATCAGGTATTTATGCATTCTTTTATTTTTATTTTTGTGCATCTTCTGTATCAAATTTGTTTGGGCATCAAGAACGATACCTCTTTTAAGGAGGGGAATTTATAATAGCCCTAGTGTTGTTGCTCATTATTGAGTAGCCCAATTAGCTCAATTGGTGTGATTTGAAGATCGTTTGTGATCAACAAATAGTCTTGATTATTTTAATTAACCTGAAAATACCTATTTTATTTTCACCTCAGAATCAAAATTGAAGTTTTCCATTAAAATTCTAACTCCCAAATTAGCTAGGAGTGATATTTTGAGAATGTTTGGAAGTTGCCAAAATTTTCCCAAATAGTTTAATAATATTTAAATACCCAGATAATTAAAATAATTAAATTAACATCCGATCAAAAATCTGATTGTATTTTTGAGTTCCTCACCCCTCATTTAGCTAAGGTGAATTTTTGGAAGTATTTGGAACCCATTTGATTATTTAATTTTGAATAATTAAATGTGTTATATTAATTAAATAATTAAAGTATTTAAAGTTTATATATATATATATATATATATATATATATATATTTCCAACGACTAACAGAAAGGCAGAAATCCCCTGTGAGGCGCCAAACACAGGACAACCATTTCTCGCGATCTGGACTATCACGTTTTAATTAGATATGGATCCAACGTCTCCTGCGAGGTCCGCTGATTTAACCATTAGATCGAGATCGTGATCCAACGGTTTGGATCGTTTCCCCTATACATCGTTTGCCCCGTCAACCATGACCGCTCGACTGCTGCTGTCCATAGCACATCTTGGCCACTCCGACCTCCCCAGCTTGCTATATTCCTGTCGATTGACTCTCTATCCTTCACTCAATCGTTTGAATCCCTTACTATAAGCTAGGAGCTGTTATGGTGTCTGCTAGATCTCATTGAAAGATCGGTGGAACCCTAACCCGAAGCAGAGGATGAAGACCTCCATGTACGCTTCTCCTCCTAATTTCCTTCAATTGATCATTCCTCTACCTATTTCATACATTGTGCAATAATTATATGAGCTCAAATCGACCTCGATTTGGACATGGGCTATAGTCCTGTTCAACCAAATCCGTAGCCCAACATTCAAGAATTAGGGCATCGAGTTTACCGTCTATGGAATTGATGATAGGAACTAGATTTGGGCCCGACATGTCAGTCGTGAAGCGAGCATCACGTCGACATACGGGCCGGCCTGTGAGGCACCTGGAGTAGGAGAGAGATCAGAACCCTAGCACAGACCCACCTCTCCTTCTATCAGGGAAGAACGGTTCACACATGTTCACGCTGAACCGAATGGTTTGGTTCCTCTAAAATGAACTGCCAATCCCACGCACCGAAGGTCGCATGTCGTTCATTCCAAGGTCGGCACATGGACTTCCATGCCGACCGTTGACGACATCTTCCGTGTCGTCTGCACCATCAATTTCTTGCACTGCACCGTAATCCACTCTACTCTGATTTTAACATCGAGCAGCTAATTTGAGTTAATGGATTAATTAAATTTTAAGAAAATAGAATTAATTAATTAAGATTAATGCATTTTGATTTAATCATAGTTTGCGAACAAATTATGCAAAATTATATGCCATTTTACTCAGAAAAATAAGAAGAATATATTGGGGGAATCTAATTTAATATTTGAAACTTAATTTTCTTAATCACTTTTTTATCACAATTGAGAGTCCCAAAAACTCTAATTTTCCAACATTGTATGATTTTGACCTACTTAGTGTCATTCTTCTCCTTATAGTATAAAGATTGCTTATTTATAATTATTATTGTTATTGGACAATAATTTGATAACTTGGATATTTGGCTCCTCTAACACCTTAGTATTGGATTGGGTTCCTGATCCAATTATAGGGGCATAATATTTGATGAGCATAAGTGAAACACCGATGGCCAAAGTGATAGCACTTGCCATATGGATGTGGGTCTATTGAAACTATGAATTGGTTCAGATGGTGAAGCAGCTTCAATCTGATAAACTTTAGCATGCTGTCATGTGCTTTTTGAATGCCTCATGGCGACTAGGCACTAAATGAATCTTTCTCTTCATGTCTCTTTTAAATTGTTGATGCTCCACCACTCTTACAATCTTAACTAGCTGAGAGAAGTTGGTGAGATGCAAAAAAACTACATTATCCTTAATGGAGTCCCACATACCACTCTGGAATTGATGGCACCTGGCAATTTCTGATATAGTTAGGTCAGGAGTGAAGTGAGTCAGCCTCTTAAACTCCATCGCATACTCTGAGATAGGACGACTTCCTTGCTTCATTCTTAACAATGTGTCTTCAATTATATCCTGAGCAGGCGGAGGGATGAACTCCTCTTTGAATACATCCACAAATGTATCTCAATGAATGTATTCAATATTGTAGTCAACAAAATGAGTATTCTGAATATTGTCCCACCAGTATTCAGCTTCCTCATGAAACAGGTGAGTCGTAAGATGAATTGCCTATGAATTGGGGCACTTAATACTTATGATATTGTTTTCTATTATTTTTAACCAACTGGCTGTATCCATGGGAGAAATATTTTCACTGAAAGTTGAAGGCCTCAACCTTAGAAAATTGTGCAGAAGTCAATATGCAAACTAATAAGGAATGTAAGGAGCATAAGGAGTAGGGACAGTTGATGCAGCATTGCTAGTAGTAGCTAAAGGATGAATTACAATTAACTTCTAGATTGTCAGAGCTTACTGAGTTTAGTCTTTAAGCATTATAGCTACCATACTTCTTAAGGAAGTGACTTCATCGGAGGCACTGCTAGAAGCTACAGCAGTTTTAATGGGAGTAGTCATAGGTGGCGATCTTGAATTCATTATGTTTGTTACAAGATAAGTCACTATTTTAGATTGAGCGGAGAAATATGATGTAATTTGACATTCAAGAACAATCACATAAATTTCCTTACTCATCAAAAGTGAAGATTACATATATGATAGAATGAAAATAAGAAGCATATAGATACCATGGTGTGATAAAAGAGATACAATTATTTATGATACATTTATTTAGAATAAACACTAAGTCATCCTATCAATTCTATAATAAATGCAAGAAAAAAGTCAATATATGTGATAGCATGATGCTTCCTCCTGCATTTCCTCTTCAGCTTTTAACTGATGGTGATCCACCAATCATCAACTTCGTATTGCAGAAGAAAGGTTACAAGTTCTAGATGGATAGGATCTAGGCACTCAATAAGGGTTAGAACTGATTCCACTTGATTCAGCCATTCTTTAACAAGAATTAGAAGTAATATCTTCTAAAGATGGGATAACAAAGTAGCTTGTCGAGTACTAGAATGTCATTGGCTAACACTCCTTCTACAATCCTGCCACCACTTTAACCAAGCTAAAACTCAACTTCCCAAATGGCTTTAAACCTTACGATGTAGTAGTTCAGGTTTGACATTCTAAACACCATTTTCCTCGAAATGATTATAAATTTCTTAAGTTTATCTTAGCTTCCTTATGGAATGATCTATACATTATATGTGGATATTTTGAATACATGTTTTTATATTGAGTTGTTTGAGAGTATGGTATTATAGATATTATGTTCGATGATTATATTATAGAAGAATGATAAATTAGATATATAAGAATAAAAATTCCAATCTAACACCTTATGGTGTTCTTTGATATCAACTATGGAGCTCCATCCTTGTCGCAGTCATTTTAATACTAATATTAACATGATTATGGTAAAATGATCCCCATGTTACATATTCCTAATTATAGTCGAATTAGGTTTATAACCTAATCCACCAAAAATTGCATAATAGGCCACATGTAACTATAATTCATTTATCAATATATATAAAAAGAACAGAGTGTGGAAGCAAAAATATGTATAACATCCATTTTCATAGCACAAAAAAAAAATAATGGTAGCTCAACTCGATATAAAAGTGCAGAAAAAAAAAAGGCATCCAGAATATTAATTGTTACAATACTGAATTAAAATTTAAAGGAAAGGAACACTCATCCTCACAAATAGAAAATAAAAGCTAGCTAAGCTTTAAAAATAGTAGAAAGGTCCTCCTCCTGGCTAAGCTTCTCACCTAAAGCTACCTCCATGAACAACTCTAAATCTGAGATTATTAGTTTCATAATGCCACGGCCCCATCCATAAAAATAAAAATTTGCATTAGATAATAATCTAAATATATTTTCGGCTAATTTAATGAAATCTATATTTTTAAGATATCACATTTAATAAATATTTAAGCAACCATAAGGGTACAACAAGTAACAAGAAAAATAGGATATCTATAAACAAAGTATTTATAACTAAACAAAAATGAAGTATGTAAGAAAACATACCTCAACCAAAAGCTGCAACAAAGTCAGGCACTATATATAGATAAAAGTAAAAATAATTGAAATCCATAGACATACATATGATCATCTAAAGTATGTTTATTTAATAGAAAGTAAATATGAACTGATGTAGAATAGAAATTGATCATAATAAGAATGCAAAACTAGCAACCTATAAGCAGAAGAAAAAGGCTATACTGAAATAGTAGTAAAAGCATTCATGATAGAAAGTAATAAGTAAATAATCCATAACAAAAAAGCTGGCCAATAGGGCCACTGAAACTACATTGAAACTGGATAATAGTTGAAATTTAAAGATATTCTTAAGTTAGTATTTCCATAACAAAAATTGGTTAAATAAAGCCACTAAACAAAAAGTTTCACATATATCATATAGCCAACCATAGAGCTAGATCCAAGCCAAATTGTAGAATTAGACATGTATCATCTAGCCAACCACATAGCTAGATTTGAGTTAATTCTAATACAAAAAAACTAAACTTCAGTAGCAGAATAGCTAGGAAACGCTCTAATGAATTGATAAATAAAAGTACTAAATGTGTTGATTAAAATTAATAATGTATATGCATATCAAAATTGACATAGAATACTCATTGAATATCTTATGTGCAGCTGTATATGCCCAAGGTATAAGGCTAAAATACAAGGTGTGCAAAACATCAAAATTAAAGTAAGCAAGATTCTACTAAAATACATGTGAGATCTGTTGTTATCTAATTTAATTCATTCTATCTATTTTGAGAGAATACAAGCATAGGATCTATAATATCCTACTATTGAGTAAAATATCATATTCTTGGTCTTAAATTTAAGCAACAGAACTTAACAAGTTCTTATTTACAATCAAAAATATTGTCTACAAAGGTTATAAAAATAAATCAATGACTTAATTGATGTATTTTAATAACCCAGAACCAATCTTGATTAATAAGATTAAGGTTTAGGAATTTAAAGTTAAACTCCAAACTTGGGGTTTAAGCTCTAAACCCAAGGTGCTAACATCTAAGGATCTAGGGTTTCACACAAAATGCCACTCTAAAGAAAGCGAATTATAAGGACTGAAGATTAAAGAAGATAGAAAGATCCTAATTTAGAAAGGCTAATTTCTAAAATCATAAGACAAAATAATCAATTCAAAAGGTCCAACATAGCGAGGGCAGAGTTTTCTTGCTACTCCAAATCTGAAGACTCTTTTCATATGGATGACTATTAAATAATCAAAGTCACCAACTTAAAATTCAAAAGAATGATTCCTAGCATTGTGATACTTGTTCTATCTATCTTGTGATGCTTTGATTCTTTGCTAGATAAGCTGCACCTCTTTGTTAGTTTCTTCCACTAGTTCTGATTCATACAACTGAACGCTCACATTTTTTGACCAAGCGAGTAGAGTGCTACATTTTCTACCATATAGGACATCTATTGTGCCATTCCAATGTTGTCCGTGTAGATATTATTGTAGGAAAACTCCATTAATAAAATATGATCTTCCTAGCTTCTGCTAAAATCTAAGACACATAGATACAGAAGATTCTCTAACACTTGGTTTACTCTTTTTATTTATCCATCCATTTGAAGATGAAAACTAGTGCTCCATGCCAAAGTGCCACCAAGATCCTGATGCATGGCTTGCCAAAACCTTGAAGTGAATATGCTATCTCAATCAGATATGATAGACTTTAGAATTCCATGCAGCCTTACGACTAGCTTGGTGCTCAGTTTTAACCAAACTATAAGCCTGACATTTTGTTACAGCTTCAGTAATGCTTCTCTTCAGTCCTAGCCACCATAATGATTGCTTAAGGTCTTGATACATCTTTGTTCATCTAGGATGCATGGTGTAGCCTGAGTGGTGTGCTTTAATACGAACTTCTTGATGCATAAATTTAAAAACCCAAATTTAATCCCCTAATATATGTACTTATCACGAAGTTGTAGATCCATTCTATAACCATTCTCAATGTTGGCTTTTAGCTTTGGGAAAGCTTCATCCTTAGTTTGAGAAATTGCAACTTCTTTTCTAAATGTTGGCTATATTGTACTCATATCAAGTATTTCATATAGCAGATCTCCTCTTGTAGGTGTAATGCTCATTGTCTGAAAATTATCCACTAATGGGTTTATGGTGATTATGGTACAAACAGTAGCATGACGGTAGGTTATAATTACTAATCAGCTCTAGCCATCTTTGTTGACAGAAGTTTAGCTATCATTAGATAAAGATGTATTTCAAACTTTGGTGATTAGTGAATATCTCGCACTTAACACCTCATTTCTTTTTACTAATTAGGCAGACTTGCTTAGCTCCTCATTTGATTCTGTAACATGTCCGTAGAATGAGCCTTTCCATAAATAACTTCAAGAAATAAATTATGAGTGCTTTTATAATCTTATTGATTATAAGATTTTATCATAGCTTTATAAGTATGTTTACTTTACATAGTCCTAGGTTATGTGTTCTTAATATAAGAGATTAAGATTCTTCCTTTACTTACTATGCTTTGCATTTTCTATTTTTAATATTTTGATTTACTTACTCATAGTTCATAAAGAATACAATGTATATTGCTTTAATTTCATTTAAATGCTTCATTGCTTTTTTTTTTCCTTACTTAGCATAATTTTCTTTGGATATATACATGTTTCTATTTTATTTACTTACAAATGCACATTGGTAACTTCTAGCCTTATTTAGGATACTTTTCCCTTACCTTTTTGGTTGCTGGCTAGAATGATTATATATGTGAGTAAATTTGAAATTACTACTTATGCACTTTACTTCCACTTACAATTACTACTTGTGTGAGAGAGTGATCTTTCTTTTATTAATCTTTCATTTTAAGGGCTTGTAATAATAAATTTTTTGTGATATTCTTACTTGTTCTGTGCTGAGTTTACTTTCTTATATATGCTTGGATTGAATGACTGGATTATACTTGCACTTGTTTTACATCCTTCCTTCCTTACTATTGAAATTTTCTTAACTTAACACCCTCGCAAAGATACTTGGCCAACATAGTATTTAGTATTGGGTTAGCTTTCTTCTAATTTGATATTAAATATTATGGTAATACTCCAATATTGGATTGAGTTCTTATTCAATATTGGGGTCGTTACACTCCTACTATCCCTAACTCCAACAAACCCATCAAAAATAAGACCGATAAGTTACTGGAGTTAGTAACATCACTAGTTTATAACCAAGCTACTAATCACGCATCTACATCATCAATACAACCTTCCCCAAATCAAAACTTCTCGAATGATGGAATCCTTCAAGCTTATCTTAAGCTAAAACCACCCACCTTTAATGGGGCAGTCTCACCAATGGAAGCAAAAGACTGGTTGAAAAAGCTCGATAAAAAGTTAATAACTACAAAATGTCCAGAAATTGATACGGTAAGATTAATTGTTTATCTCTTAGAAGCTGAAGCAGAAAATTGGTGGGAGTCCACCAAAAGTACTAGATTTGCAATTTCAAATATAGAAGAGATAAGTTTGGAAGATTTTGTAAACTCTTTTGTGCCTAATATATTCCACCATCTGCATAAGCAATAATAGAAGACTATTTTTGAATTTGCTATTGATTTGGCAGGTCATTGTAATCAATTCCTTTAAGGTCTTAAAGATTTCATAAGGAGAAGCCTAATTCCTTTAAAGCATACTAACCTCCCTGATCTACTGGAGTGTGCAAAGTTATTAGAGCATGATGATCAAATTTCTACTAAAGATTTAAAAGAAAGATCCAACTAGGAACTACACAAGAAGGAACCTTTAAATGATTTCAACCTAACCTACCATCAATTAGAAGAAATCTAATACCACCACAAAATAAAATGATACTAAATAGGCCCCGATAATTACCACATCCATATTATAAATGTTATCATGATAAAGATCAATGTCATAAATGTGGCAAAATGGGCCACCACTCTCAATTTTGTAGAGCCAGTTATACTATAGATGGGCAGCCTATCAGAAGAGCGGAATCAACAACTTTCAATCAAATGCCATTGGTAATCCCAAGACAGGCACCTACTCCTAATTCCGGGCAGACAACTACCTCTATTTCTTGATAAAATCAAGTTTTTGCTCAAATACAGAGGAACCTTGCTCCTTCATGAATGTATACACTTACTCCTAACATAGAACCAGAAAACTTCGAAGTGATGTCAGGTATTTTATATTATAAGGATATTCCATATTTAGTTTTATTTGATACTGGTGCCAATTAATCATTTATATTAGAAATATTTTCTGGGCAAATACTATTGTCATGTTAAAAATTAGAAGAATCACTAAAGATAGGATTACCATCATGAGCCTACATGATAGCTAATGAATAATGCATTAGCAATATATCGATAGATGGAAAATTCTTATTGTGAATGCTTGGATGAATATTGTGTCATGAATATATTTTTGAGTATGTGCATGTTTTGAACTAGGAAAACCATCAAGTCAGTTTATCCATTAGAACTAAGGGTATGCATGTTCAGCATCATCACCGTGAATGCCTTTGACAACATTCATTGTGCAAGGATGACCAATGCAAGTCCTTAGATTTGAGAAGATGAACAAAGTGATTGAATGATAATTAATCTTTGGGCTCCATGTTAGTTATAAATCAAACTCAGTACCACCGAGCACACTCTCCATAGTGGAAGCGGTTTGATAAGAGTGCTAGGTTGATGATCAGGGTTGCGTTGACATACCAAGCAAATTTGAAAATCACAAAACCACTTACAGAAAATCACAGAACATGCATGCAAAGTCAATCAAGCACAACCATGCAAAATATTCAAACACCAAAGATGATGTGGAAAATCCAAGAACGAAAAAAACCACGGAGCCACACCACATTATAATCCTCTAAAAAACTTGAAGATTCAAGAGTTACAAATAGCTTATCCCTTAGCTAAAACACACAAGCTCTTACTCTAATATAAAGCAGAGAAGAAGCAGCCACCATTAGGAGTCTCTTCTCTAATATGCAAGAGGTTTCTTACACAATAACTTCCTTAGGGCTTCACCTTGGGATCTTCTTCTCACAGTAAGAACACAACCTCCAACTAAGATGCCAACATAGTAAACTCCTCCCAACTTCTTTGCTTAATTACCCAGCTCAATTTAGAACCCTAAAAGATACAAATTTCCCTCCAATTTACTTAAGGCGTAACCTGAACCAGAGTAGAAATCTGCTAGGGGCTACGACGCACCGTAGCTCCTATGTTTTGAGTTTGCACCCGCTGCAACGTGCGGTAGAGCCCGCATCTCGGAATGGCACCCACTACGGCACACAGTTGTGCCTGTGTCTTTGGATGGCACCCACTGTGGTGCATAGTAGTGCCAGCATCTCAAGGATGGCACCCATTGCGGTGTGTAGTAGCGCCTACATTTCAAAATATCTGTGACTTGTGATGGACCTGCTGCAGCATGCCATGGTGCCAATATCCATTGTGGCATGTTGCAGCACCTACTTTTCACTTTGCTGACCACTAAGGCATGCAACAGCACCTCCATCTCGAGTGAGGGATCACCAGAGTGTGTCATGGCGCTCCACGGCGCGCTGCAGCACCTGTGTTGTTTTTGGTCTCCACATCTTGTTCTGAATAACCTCAGAACCTCCCAAAAGCACACCGGAGCACCATTAGCATATCCATGATGGACTAAATGGTCTCCAAAACACAACAATCTCCCACTTGGAGACCTTTTGGAGATCACCCCCTTTACTGCCTTTAATTCTTCATTGTCTTCTTTTATTCTTATCAAAAATGTGATGTGGCTCACTCTCGCTTCTTCTTCATGTACCGAGGCCAACTGAAGCTGCACATAGCTTCAACTTCTCCACTATTACTATTTTAGTGAGCATATCAGCTGGATTTTTAGAAATGTTGATCTTCTCCAATCCAAGCTGTTCCTCTTCTAATAGTGTCCGGATGAAATGGTAACGGAGTTGAATGTGTTGTCCTGGCATGAAATGCTGCATTTTTGCTAGGTGAATAGCGCTCATACTTTCACTGTAGAGCTTGACATCCTCCTACTCCTTGCCCAATTCTACCATAAAACTCTTCAATGAGATCATATCGTTACTTGCCTCTATAATGGCAACGTATTCCATCTTCGTGGTAGATAGTGACACGATATATTGTAGCCTAGAGATCTAGCTCACCATTATATTTCCTAATGTATACACATAACCTGTAGTACTTCTCCTACTATCAACATCTCCAGCAAGATCTGAGTCTACATATCCATGTCAGATCTTCCAATGCATAAAGCTTTGCCCACTATACCTTTTAGATACCTTGGGATCCACTTGACGGCATCCCAATGGTGCTTCCTTAGGTTTCCCATGAATCTGCTAACCACTCCCACTGCATGGACAATATATGATCTCATGTAGATCATTGCATACATCAAGCTCCTAATTACTGAAGCATAAGGAACCTTCAGCGTATGTTTCTTATCTTCTTCAGACTTTGGCATCTGTGCCTTTAATAAACTGAAATAACTTGCAAGGGGAGTTCCCACTGGCTTTACTTCACTCATGTTGAATCTTTTCAGCACCTATTCAACAAATTCTTACTGCAATAGCCTCAAAATTCATGTACTTATTTCTCTATTAATTCTCATTCCAAGAATCTGCTTGGTCGGTCCCAAGTCCTTCATATCAAACTCCTTTGACATCATCTCTTTCAGTATCTTTATCTCCTTCATGTCTAATCTTGTGATCAACATATCATCCGTAATAGCAATAGAATGATATAGGAGGACTTACACTATTTTATGTAACAACAATGATTCGTCTAGTATCTCTTGTACTCTGATTCTAACATGAACCTATCAAATCTTTTGTACCACTGCCTTTGGTGCTTGCTTCAAGCCATAGAGGCTCTTCTTGAGCTTGCACACAAGCTCACTTTTTCTTTTCTCTGGAGCCTTGTACCATTCATGTTGTTGTACGCACAGCTCCTCTTCCAATTCTCTATGAAGGAATGAAATTTTGACATCCATTTGATCTAGATGCAAATCTACAACTATAATAATGTTCAGTACAGCCCTGATGGTTGTCATCTTTACAATTAGGGCAAAGATCTTACTATATTCAACCCTATGCCTCAGTTAGAAGCCCTTAATTATAGGCATCGCCTTGTAGTGCTTTCTCCTATTCGGTTCTTCCTTTACCCGGTAAACCCACTTATTTTGAAGGGCCTTCTTTTTAACTGGTAAAAGTGTCAACTCCCATGTCCCATTTGACATGAGTGATGCTATTTCATCATTCATGGCAACCTCCCACTTGATTGAATCTTCAACTTGAAGTGCCTCTTCCAATCTTTATGGTTCACCACCATTCATTAGTAATAAATAGAATAAGGAAGGAGAGTACCTCTGTGGTGGTCTTGTGACTCTTGTGGATCTTCTAAACATGAGTGTTTGTGGTTCAACATTGACACCCTCTTGGGCTTCTTCATGTACTCTAACATATGGATCAATGTTGTCATCAATTTTTATGTGACGGGGCTTTCCATCTAAAGAATCCTTAGAATCAGTCTTGGCTCCAATACAGTCCTTGTACATTTTACTTTCCTTGAAAGTGACATCCCTACTTCTGATAACCTTCTGATTCTAGTTGTCCCAAAATCTGTAACCAAACTCACTCATGCCATATCCAACAAATGTTCACTTCATCGCCTTAGCGTCAAGTTTGCTTCTGGATCCTGCATCAATGTGCACATATGATGAGCAGCCAAATACCTTGTGGTGGTTCCATTTTACCTCCTTTTTGCTCCAAGCTCCCTCGGGAATCCCTTCATTTAAGGGTACAAAAGGTCCCCAACTTATCAAGTAAATAGATATGTTAATAGCTTCAACCCATAACTACTTTAGGAGACATGCATGCAATCTCATGCTCCTGGCTCTTTTTGTGATTATTATGTTCATCTGTTCTACAACACTATTTTGATGTGGCATTCTTGGGACCGTGAACTCCCTCTTGATGCCTTTCAAGGCACAAAACTCCTTGAACTCCCTATCACAATACTCATTGTCATTATCAGACCTTAAGCACTTAAGCTTTAATCATGTCTCATTCTCTACCAAAGCTAACCACTTTCTAAGCACATCAAATACATCATATTTATGTTTTAAAAAGTAAACTCATATGTTCCTTGTATGGTCATCAATGAATGTGACAAATATATGGCTCCACCTATGGAAGTAGTAGGAGCTGGCCCCATACATCTGTATGCACCAACTCATATTTCTTACTATTTAGCTCCCTTCCAACTTTGGAGAATGAAACCTTCTTCAATTTTCCTAGAACAGAGTCTTCACATAAATCCAATTCAAATGACTTCAGTCCTTGGAGATTCCCCTTTGACTATAGGGATTTCAATCCCCACTCACTCATATGGCAAGCCTCTGGTGCCATAGATCTACATCTATCTCTTTCATACTGCCCTATACAACAATGAGTGCATCCTTGGTGACCTTCCATGAGTCTCCAATAAAACTAGTGTTGTAGCCCTCTCTGGTTAACTAGCTCAGAGAACTCAAATCTCTTTTTAGATATGGCACATGTCTAACATTTTTGAGCTTCCAAACTACACCGCTTAGTAGCTGAACATTCACATCACCTCTACCAATGATGTTGCATGTCTTATCATCTCCAAGATATACTTTTCCTAAGTCACCCTTGGTGTAACTCTTGAAGGCACTCCTCGACAAAGTAGCATGAAAGGATGCGTCTGAGTCCACTGCCCAGGACTTCATTTTGACAAGTGAGAGGATCAACGCATCCTAATCCTCATCAGCTAAAGCATTTATAATCGAGTTCATCATTTTACCACCACCACTTGGTTTCTTCAGGGTAGGGCAATCCTTCTTGAACTGACCTACCTTCCTACAGTTCTAGCAATTTGGCCTTGCTTTTCTAAGTCTTAATTTTCCTCATCAAGACATTGACCTATTTCTGTTATGTCTCCTTTTAGTGTGTCTTCCCCTACTTTCAGCATTTAGTGCTGATGTAGATGCCTCCCCATGGAATTTCTTCAACACCTCCTCATTCAGCACAAGCCCAATAATGTCGTTGAACCTCAACAATGTATTTCCAGATGAATTGATGATGGTTATAACTAGCCCATCCCAATTGTCTAGCAATTAAAGAGAGGAGTAACAAAGCTTGAACCTCATCATCAAAAATGATGCCCACCAAACTTAACTGGCTCATCACCATGTTGAACCCATTGATGTGTTCAGTCACTGAATAGCCATCCATCATATTCATATTAAACAATATCTTTGTCAAGAAAATTTTATTCGAAGCCAAGGGCTTCTCATACATTCTAGTCAGAGCATCCATGAGATCTACAGTAGTTTTTTCATTAACAATGCTAAAAACAACAGAAGAAGACAATGATAAATGAATCAAACCCAGTGTTGTTCTATCGAGAACTTCCCACTCTTCATCAATCATAGTTGCAGGTTTTCTACCGACTTCTTTTAATGGAAGATATAACTTCTTCTAATTAAGCAGATCCTCCATCTGCATTTTCCAAATTATAAAGTTTGTTTTGCTAAATTTCTCTATCTTGTGTCTCATCTCGTCAGCCATTGCTCCCACTCAAATAGCAAATCATAGAACCAACAAGGTAACCTCTCTTTGATACCAGTTATTAGTTATATATCAAACTCAGCACCACCAAGCACAATCTCTGTAGCGGAAGCAATTTGACAAGAGTGCTCGGTTGAGGATCAAAGTTGCGTTGATGATTACCAAGAAAATTAAAAAATTACAAAGCCACATAAAAAAAATCACAGCACAGGCATGCAAAGATAATCAAGCACAAACATGCAAAATATTCAAACACCAAAGATTACATGAAAAACCCAAGAACAAGAAAAACCATGGAGCCACACCACAGAATAATCCACTAGAAAACTTGAAGATTATAATTACAAAGAGCTTATCTCTTAACTAAAATACACAAGCTCTTACTCTAATATGGAGAGGGGAGAAAGTAGCACCACTAGGAGTCTCTTCTCCAACATGAAAGAGGTTTCTTGTACAGTAACTTTCCTTAAGGCTTCACACCTTAGGATCTCACGGTATGAACATAGCCTCCAATTGAGATGCCAACATAGTAAACTCCTCCTAACTTCTTTGCTTAAGTACCTAGCTCAACTTTGACCCTTAAAGGTTCAAAATTTCCTCCAATTTACTTACGCAGTAACATAAATTGGAGCAGAAATTCACCAAATGCTACGGCGTGCCATAATGCCCGTGTTTTGGGTTGGCACCCGCTGTGGCACACGGTAACGCTTGCATCTCGGGATGGCACCTACTGCGGCGCATGGTAACATCCCATCTTAGAATGGCACCCGCTGCGATGCACGGTAGAGCCTTCATTTCAAAATATCTATGACTTTGGATGGACCTGCTGCGACGCACTATAGCGCCGATTTCCACTGTGGCGCGTTGCAGCGCTTGCTTCTCTGTTTATTGAGCACAGAGGCACGCAACAGTGCCACTGTCTCGGGTGAGAGATTTCCATGGCATGTTGGGTGCGCAATAGTGCCACTGTCTCGGGTGAGAGATCGCTAGGGCGCGCTGCGGCACGCCACTGCATGTTGTAGCACCTGTGCTGTTTTTAGTCTCCACACCATATTTAGAATCACCTTAGAACCTACCAGAAGCACACCGGAGCACCATTAGCATATCCATGATAGACAAAAAGGTCTCTACAATGCAATATGCCACTACTCACCATAAGCTTATGCTAGGAACATGTGCATGATTGCCTAGAGTCTTGTGACAAGCACTATGAGCGATGTAGCATTATTCCTTTAGCTAAGCTGAGAAGTTGATGCGTGTGAGCCAAGAGCCGCCAATTGAGTTCCATAGCTCATGCTAATTTTATGCAAGGATTGCAATGAATTGAGTACTTGTGGTTGATGTGACAAAAACTACTTAGCCCAATGACTCTCTTCCTTAACTAAGACTTAGAACTGATGGATGTGAGCCATTGGTGGAATCAAGCTCATGTGATACCTAACTAAGATTATAGATTTAATAACTTAGACGTAAGTATCAAAATTAATTATTATTGGTCACATGAGGGTCTATGTGCTGAGATTGAACCTTCTTGATTTCATCTCTGAGCACTAAGAAAAACTAAGAACATTTGGGGGACACCCTAGAGAAGACTATATTTCTTGATTATAATTAAATATCTAAGTTATTTGACACTAAAAGTTGATAAAGAAGAGTACTTACACAAACTCTTAATAAATTTCATACTAAACCCAACTCTCCCTACTTTCTTAACAAGTAGTTCCTAATTTAAGAAACTTTGATTGCTAAATTTAGAACTAACACCAACCACTTAATCATTCTTCAAACATCAGTGAACTCAAATATACTTTAGTAACAAAACAACACCGTTCTCAATGGACAATAAATCTTGAGATTTCATAATCACATATTACTTCTGACCATGTGCACTTGCGTATGAGCGCAAACGTGTATTTATAGTCTGTCATGTTATTGGCATCGTTGCCAGGGAACGGTAAATTGTTTTGTATTAAAGATAATTTTATAGTAACTAATGATTTGAAATTTTTGCTGCAAATAGTTTCTTCTTTTTTTTGTGATTATATTGCAAATAGCTTTTGTGTATTTATAGTTTAATTTCTTTTCTTTAAATTTTTGCTATTGTTTGTCATTTGATGTGAATTGCCAGTCATGCACAATAATAATCAAAATAGGTGTATTTGGTGCAGGGGAGCACATTCAAGTTCTAATTGTAAATAACCCTTTTGCACCTTCAAAAACAAAATTGATTAATGAAAATATGTGTGATCACAACTTGCAACACTATTACACTCACCTAATATGAGCATTAATAACACAAATTGAATGAGTGAGCAATCATACATAAGAGAATCGGTGGAAGATTTTAGTGGTATTGTGAATAACAATTTGCACAAAACTGAACCAACCTTGATTAGGCATGAGTTTAATCTGGAAGATCAAAAGTATCTTTATAAGTCAATTGAGGCTAAGTTAGAATTTATATTGCAATAATTAGCTAAATCTATCTTAGAAGTTGTTGCAAATGAGCAGATAAAGGAATAAGCTCAAAAAGTTCCAATGTGTAGGGAGGAAACTTTAACTCAAATAAAAAATAACAATGAGAAAGAGTTAGAGTATCAACTAAAAATAAACTATTCAGAAATACAACAAGAATTGCCAATATTTAGTGAAGAAGCTTTAACTCAAACAAATAACGAAGATGAGAAAGAGATGGAGTATAAATTTAAATTAGACAATTTGAAAATGCAAGAAGATTTTTAAATAGAAAAGTTGATTTAATGATATCCAAAATTTATGTCTCCTACACACCTTAAGTGCATCTACCTCAATGTTTAACAATAAGTAATAAATTATTTGAGGATGAGTGACAGACTATTTTTGTACATCTGTGGTAACACGCAAGTGCACGTGGTCTGAAGTAATATTTGGGATGGTGAGATCCCGAGATTTTATCATCCTCTGGGAACAGTATTAGTTTTGTTACTAAAGTGTGCTAGAATTCACAACTATTTAAATGATGATTTTAGTTTTGTTGATAATTTGGTCCAATCTTAGCAAGCAAAAATTCTTTTATCAGAAACTACTTTTATAGGGAGTGTTAGGTTTCAGCATGCAACTTATCAAAAATTTGTGTAAGTACTCTCTCAATATCGATTTTAGTGTTAAATGAAATGAAATGTCCATTCTAATCGAGAGACATAATCTTCTCTGGGGTGTCTCCCAATCTGATTAGGTCTAACCTAGTGCGCAAAGATGAGCATGTAAATGCTAAATCATGGCACTTAGGTTTTCATGTGAACTTCTAGTTATTGAATTCAATGCTTATGTTTAAGTCATGAAATTCACAAGTTGAGTTTTTCAATCACATGAACTCGATTCCATTAATGTCTCACATGCATCAATTTTAGGTTTAGCCAAAGAGGTGATTCATTAGGCTACATAGGCTATGTAACATCACCCATAAGCACAGAATGCATCATACTCTTTGTATAAACCTAAAATAAGCTATGGAGCTCAACTAATGGCTCTTGATATTACATGCATCAACTTCCCAATTCAGCAAGACATCATGCAGTAATTGTCATTATGCACCAACATCGTGCATAAATTAATGGTGAGCCATGGAGCTCAAAGGTTATTTAATATTCATTGCTCAATTAATCCGCTTAGAACTAAGGTGTTGCACTGGCCATTATCGCACAGCTAATGTTGTCATTAACATTAGCAGTGATGACACTCATCATGCAAACCCTTGGCTCTTAGTGAATTGAGAGGTCAATGATTTTCACATATCTAATTCCATTCATTCATTAAGATATTTTCATATCAACATTAACTCATCCATTTCATTCATCACAGCATTTAGATCAAAGATAAAAATACATTCATTGATAATTTAAGAGTACAACACCTCCTATTTCTTGATTTCTTACATGCCTATGCCCAACCCTCCTCAAGAATGGTTTAGGCTGCCATTAAATAGAAACACAGAAAAGTATACAAGTAATGGAAAGCCTTTGCATGGCTTTTATAAGAAATAAAATAAGTTAGAAGGTAATACTACACAGGGAACTGCTATCGCATTCACCGGCATGTCTTCCCTTTTTATTGTCCTTCTTCATCGCATCCAGAACTATATCTTATCTCTTTCAAAATACAGCCTTCTTCCTTCCTTGGGGGAGGGTGGAACTCTCCTTCTAATTATCTTGAAAGAGTTGGTGTTAAAATATTCCTTAGCTTGGCCAAAATTAGGAACCCTTTTTTTAGTCTTAATCTTTTACTTTTATAATCTTTGCAAACTTTCTCAGCATTTGTGTAGCCAATTAAGGTTTATTCCTTTATTCTATTGAAAATGAAGAGGTTTAATGGATTTTCCATTAATTCTTGCTGTGTGAAGGGGAGAAATTAAGTCTATTCTTCTTCCCAATGCTGATTTGGATGCTTATTCCAGAGAAGTTTTACGACGGGTACTACAGCACGCTGTAGCGCCAGGCTCTCTGTCTTGAGGGTGCTACGGCGCGCGATAGTACCTAGCCTTTGAGTTGAGTCACGCTGCAACGTGTGATAATGCTATGCTCTAGGCCAGGAGGGCTTTACTGCGCGCCGTAGCTCCAGAATGCGCTGCAGCACACTATGGAGCTCTGTGGCGCGCAAAATTCTCCATTTTCATCAATTTCCATTTTTTTTGTAAATTGATCACTTCTAAGTTGCAATGGCAATAAAATATACCAAAATAATGACTAGTTTCAAAAAAATAATGCATTTTAAATATGAATATGACTATTGATATGTGGCCCATCAACGAGCAAAGTAAATGGATTCAAAATAATGAAGGTACCAAAACTATTTGTGGCATCTCAAACATCAACAAACCCTTTAGTAATCTTGATGATTATTATGTGCAATTTGAATTTATAAGGAAATTCTTTGATTATACTACTAAGAAAATTAAATTATACATCTTCTTACAAAATGAAATTGATGTTAATGTTAAATTTGATGAGTTTGATGACAAACATAAGGCGAGAAAGGAGAAGATTGAAAAGAAGATTAAAAAGAAAATTTATTGCAAATTAGAGGACACAGACTTAGCTTGGAAGGAAAAAGATAGTGTACCTGACATTCATAATGACTATATTATTAAACAAGCTCATACTCATCCAAAGGCCTTAATGAAAATATGAAAAGAAATTTTAAAAGGATATAAACTCTTTTTGGTCGTGTTGAGGATATCAAACTAAGTGCTGGTTGGGAGGCAGCCCAATAAATAATTTTATATTTTTGTTTATTTCAGATTATATATAGTATCTGTGTGCATCAATAATGGAGCAGAATAATCTCCAGCATGATTGCAGTAATGACAGTTTTCCATTATCTTTATTAGGTTATTTCATTTCTTAATACTACTAGTAAATTATTTTTAATTTGGTAACCAATTTTATTATTTTGTTTTTTGTTATTTGTTGTTTTAGTCTTTCCATGTAGTCATCCATTAAAATTGTTCATCTAAGAGTAATGATCAAAGCTAGGGATTTGATAATAAAATTGATCAATCTGAGAATTTAATCTTCCAAAAATCTAACTTGAAAATCAAATTCTAGTCTTATGCATCAAATGTTTATGATCGGTGAAAGATATCCAAATAAAATTCTTAACCAACAAAATAAGGTTTGTAGGATTAACTTGATAAACTAACCAACACAAACTCATGACTTCATCAAAATGATAAAATAAACTTAGTGTGGGGGAGCAAAGATTGCAATGAGGGAAATGAAATTTGTGGTTAAATTTAGATTATGCTAGGCTTCTGTAGGACTTCATGGATATAATGCATGTAAAATGATATGATAAAAAACATCTCTCATAAAACCTTTTGAAAAAAAAATTAATGATCACATTACATCTCATAAGAAAGAGCATATATGGCACATAAGAGTTTCTAGAATGGTCACTAACCCAATTATCTTAGATGCAACAAAGGATCTCTCAAGTTATATTTGTAGTACTCCTGAAATCAAAAAAGAGTAGTCCGGATTAGCTAAAAGTAAGTTTAATTAAAAAACCTGAAATGCTGGATTAATTAACATTAACCATAAAGAACCAATGACTTATCTTTGTGATATTGATCCTGACTTTCAAATCAATACAATACTAATGTAATTCTCAATCATGGATTTTAATTACTACAAAAGGCTATTTTTGATTGCTTGCTCGAGAACGAATAAGAATTTAAGTGTGGGGTATGATGAGCCCATATCTATAGTTATTTTCATGTTCAAATGTATTATTTTTTTGAAACCAGTCATTATTCTAGTATGTTTTATTGTCATTGCTGCTTGGAAGTAATTGATGTAAATGGAGAATTCTGCGCGCTACAACTTGCCCAGTGTGCTACGGTGGATTTAAAAGCAGAAAGTCAAATGCTATAGCGCATCACGATGCATTCTTGCATTACATCACACTATAGCATGCCCAAGACCAAAAGCCCGACGCTATCGCGCGTCGTAGCACCATCAAGATAGAGAGCTTGGCGCTACAGCTCTGCAGCATGCTCAAGACCAAAAGTCTCATGTTGCTGTGCGCCATGCGCTCTCATCACCAAAAGCTTGGTGCTACCACGCTCCATAGTGCCCGATGAACAGTAAGCTCAACACTACAGCATGTCGTAGCGCCCACCATAAATATGCTCATGAATAGGCACTCAATCAACATTTGGAAGACGAGGAGACTTAATTTTTTCCTCTTCCCACAATAAGAAAGTATTGAAAACATATTAAAGTTTCCTCATTTCCAAAAGCATAACAGAATAAAACTTAATAAAATCCAAATCTCAATGAATGGGAAAGGGTGGCTGATTAAATGCTGAAGAGATATTAGGAGGACTATAAAAGAACAGCTTCAAGACTAAAAAGGAGTTCTACATTTTGATAATAAATAATTAAAATTTTTGAGGCTGCTGAGCTTAAGGAAGGAGATTCCCTTCTATCCAAAGAAGGAGAAGGCTTTGCATTGAAGTAGAAGGATCAAGCACATGAAGCAAAAGAGAATAGATCTTTGATAGAGAGAAGATCATGCAAACACCACAATAGTTCCTAGTATGTATCTCAATCTCTTTCAATTTCTTTTTTATAAGAGCCATACAAAGTCTCTCAATTTTTAGTAGTTATCCTTGTATTTCTTTACTAATGGAAACCTAAACCCTCCTTGTAATTTCTTTTGATTATTGATGTGAAGAATGCTTGGATGAATATTGTGTCATGAATATATTTTTAAGTATGTGAATATTTTGAACTAGAAAAACCATCAAGCCAGTTTATCCATTAGAACTAAGGGTATGCATGTTGAGCATCCTCGCCGCGAATGCCTGTGACAACATTCGCTATGCGAGGATAACCAATGCAAGTCCTTTGGCTTGAGAAGATGGACAGAGCGATGGAATAATGATTAATCTTTGAGCTCCACTACTTACCATTAACTTATGCTAGGAACATGGGCATGATTGCCTATAGCCTTATGACAAACTCTATGAGCATTGTAGCTGATAAATCTAAGATTTATAATAAAATAGGATAAAAAATACAAATACTTTTATACTAGAATGGTTTACTTTGATGTGTTTTCTCCAATTTTCAAGGTAAAAAAAGAGCTAAGTCGAATCTGGGCAAAAACAAAAAATTCGAGAAGAAAACCGTTGCTGCGCGCCCCAGTCCCCCCAGCGCACCATAGTGCGCCTAAGCAAGCCAAAACAGAGAGCTCAACGCTATCGCGCACTGCAGCGGGATCAATCCGAAACCTCACCGCTACCCCGCGCCGCAATGGGATGCATCAAAAATGAAATTTAATAGATCTGCTACAGCGCGCCACAGCGTATCGAAATTGAAAACTCACGGCTACCGCGCGCCGCAGCAGAATGAAAATGAAATGAAAATTAATTGATCTGCTACCGCACGCTGTAGCAGTTTCGACTCAAATGCTAGGCGCTAAAGTGCATCATAGTGCCCGGCGTAAAACTGCTCAGGAATATGCATTGGGAAGAAGATGAGACTTAATTTTTCCTCTTCCCACAGCAGGAATTTAAAGTAATACATTTAAACTTATTCATTTTCAAGGGATTGAAAGAATAATTCATAAAGAAATAATTTTTGAGAAAGATTGAAGGAATGACTGCACTAAATGCTGAGGAGAATCACAAAAAATTATAAAAGCATAGATTTAAAACAAAGTGGGAGAGAGAAAGAGATTGATTTAATTCTTTTACACAGTAAAACATAAATACAATAGCATAAAACCCTTCATTCCAAGGGAATGAAGGAATAATCATATAATAGAAGCACAATTATTAAATTGAATTTATTGGCTAAATTAAATTTATAAAAAAAAAGCTGAAACGAAGTTTATAAAAGAGAGAATTCAAGACTGAGCAAGGGTTCCTCTCTTTGACACTTTCAAAATTGAAATTAGAAGCCTGTAAGAAAAGAAAAGGAGGCCCTCACTAAGGAAAGAAAAAGACAGCCATTATTGTAGAGAGGAAAGGAGGACATTGCCAAGGCGCTGGAAAGGAAGAAGACTGAAAGAATGGAAGAACCAGTGAACGCCAAACAAGGGCTGTTCCTAGTACTCTTCTCAAACTCTTTTTTATTTCTTTTTAGTAAAACCATGAAACGATTCTTGTTCTTGTATATTTCTTCTTTTGTTTCTGCTATAATAGAAGGCTAAACCCTCCTTGAGGAGGGTTGGGCCAAATTCATGTAAAATATATGAGGGACTCTTGGTATTGTATGAATTTCTTCCAATGAATAAAATCTATTTCAATTTATTATTTAGATATGTACTTGTTGCTTGCATGCTATGGAATGAATATATTTATATTTAATAAATTGGTTATAACAGAACACATTAAATTACTCCCACATTTCAAACTTAAAGGGAATCCTCATCACGAACTCATGTTCGCTACGTAAGGATTCTTGGTGTAAAACACCTTGAGATTGAAACGAAATGGTGAATTGATAACTCAGGTTCTCTTGTGCCCCCATTGCTCATCAATTAGCACGAAGCCAGAATAAGTGCTTTAGTGCTCAGATCTCAGTGACAAGCTTTTGAACCTAGACGCACTATTCTTTGAGCTCAATCGAGAGGTCGATGCGTGCGAGCCAAGAGCCACCCAATCAAGCTCTGTAGCTCAGCATACGTCAAAGGAGGAAGAAGAATAGTTGAGAGCACATGGACGATGTGACATAGTCCATGGAGCCCGACAATTAACTTCCTTAGCTAGACTGTGCATGAATCATGTGACTCTAATTGGGTGGAAATCAAGCTCTTGTGATCACTAAACTAAAACGTTATTTGGATAACTTAGACGTAAGAAATCTTAATAATTCAATTCGATCACATGAGAGTCTAGGTGCTAAGATTGAACCCATGTGTGTTCATCTTGTGCAAACTAGATTTGAAATAGTCAAAATTAGAGGACCAATCTAAGGAACACTATATTCACTTGATTAATTGGCATGAAAACAAATTCATTAAAAGTTGCATAAATGCGAGTACAACATCAATCCCTTACAACTTACATAATAAAAACCCAACTCCCCTTCTTTATCAAATAGTATCTTAAATTATAATATTTGATCTGTTAAATTAGGAGCCCCTAAAATAAAAAATATATTTTTCTAAACATTATTAAAAGTAGATACACCTTAATATCAAAACACACCGTTCCCTGAGGATGATAAATCTCGGAACTTACCTTCCATTATTACTTCAGACCACGTGCAAGCGCAAACGTGTAGTTTTGTCTACCAAGTTCTTGGCATCGTTGCTAGGGAATGGTTCTTGTTTTGTATTAAGGATAATCTATAAGTAAATAGTGATTTAGAATTATCTTTGTTTTACATATATTTTCTTATTTCTGTAATTTACTTTTTTATTAATTTTTATAGTTTTTATTTTCAAATATGGAGTACTCAAATTTTATGGCCATGCAAAATAATAATAAAAATTAGTGTATGTTATGTGGGGAATCACATTTAAGTTTTTATTATAATACAAACAACCCTTTTGCACCTTCAAGAACAAAGCCGATTAATAACATTAAGTTTGATTTCAACTTGCAACACAATTGCACTCACTATGATATGAACATTAATAACATAAATTAGTCGAGTGAGCAATCTTACTTAGAAGAATCAGTGGAAGATTTTAGTGGTTATGTGAACAATAATTTGCACAAAACTGAACCAATCTTGATTAGGCATGAGTTTAATCTGGAAGATAAAGAGAATCTATGTAAATCAATTGAGGCTAAGTTAGAATTTATATTGCAACAATTAGCTAACCCCATCCAAGAAGTTGTTATAATTGAGCAGGTAAAGGAACAAGTTGAAGAACTATTAATTTGAAGGGAAGAAACTTTAACTCAAACAAAAAATGAAAATGAGAAAGAGTTAGAGAATCAATTCAATTTGGATCATTCTGAAATGCAACAAGAAGTGCCAACATGTAGTGAAGATATTTTAACTCAAATAAATAATGAAAATGAGAAAGAGTTGGAGTATCAATTTAAATTAGATAATCTGAAAATGCAACAAAATTTTCAAATAGAAATTGTTAATCGAATACAATCCAAAAATTATCTCCTACACACCTCAACTGCATCTACCTTAATGTTTAACAATAAGTGATGCATTATTTGAGGATAAGCAAGGTAAATTGATTCAAAATATTGAAGGTGTCAAAACTATTAGTAGTATCTCAAACATCAATAAACCTCTTAGTTGTATTGATGATTATTATGTGTAATGTGAAATTGTAGAGAAATGCTTTGATTTTACTCCTAAGAAAATTTAATTTTACGCCTTTTTACAAAATGAAATAGAGAATGATATTAATGATGAATTTGATGAGCTTGATGAAAAACATAAGAAGAGAAAAGACAAGAATGAAAAGAAGAATAAAAAGAAAAATTATTCTAAGTTAGAAGATACAAGCTGGACCTGGAAGGACAAAAATAGTGTAGCTGGCATTCATAACAACTACGCTATTAAACAAGCTCGTACTCATCCTAAGGCCTTAATGAAAATATGAAAAGAAATTCTAAAGGGATATAAACTCTTTTTGGTCATGCAGAGGACATTAAACTAAGCACTGATTGGGAGGCAACCCAATAAATAATTTTATATTTTTGTTTGTTTCAGATTTTAAGTAGTACATGTGTGCGTCAATAAAGGAACAGGAGGAATCTCAAGCATGATTGCAGTAATAAAAATTTTCCATTATTTATATCAGGTTATTTTATTCCTTACTACTCCTAGTAAAGCATTTTTATTTTTCCTTCAATTTTTGTTTTTTATTTTTTTGTTTAAATAAATCTTAGTGAATTACTAACCCCAATTTTTGTGCCAATAAAATGTCATTATCTCAGTAATATTTCTGAAATTTTTAATGGGTTGAATTCAATTGTGATGGAACATGTAAAGATTTTCTCTATTCTAATTTACTTAACAAGAGGTAATAAGCGAAATGAACAGTTCTAAAATTTTTCATGCTAAATCGTTTTACACTCATTTTACTATAAATCTCCATAATCAAAAATGTATGATGCTTTAAATATAAGTGTGGGGGCGGAGTCAAGGAACTTTATTTAGAGAAGTAACAAATGGTGAAACAAGAATATGTTAGGCTTCTGTATGAATTACTGAACACAATGAAAATAGATGGAGATGAAGAAAAATATCTCTCCTTTGAACTGAAGATAAAAAAGAAAATCTAAAGATGAAGAGAAATATCTTTCCCAAAGTAAAAAAATTGAGAAAAATAAGATGAAAAATATATCTCTTAAAAAGAAATATTCAATACGATTTAGAAGAAGAAGCACAAATGATACGAAATTCTTACACACTGAATCTAATTTTTCTTAGTTAAGTAATCCTAGAAAATCTCCTAAAAATTATGAGTTGAGTAACATATATTTAGAAAATAAAAACTAAAATAGTCAAAAGAAAGGAAAGCATTAGTATGAGACTTGTTAGAATCTGAATCCTTCTAATCACTTTATCAAGTAATAAATAAAATAACAATAATACTTCACACATATCCAATTGAATTGTACAATATTAAAAATAAAAATAAAAATTATTTTTTTGAGCTTACTCGAGGACGAGCAAGAATTTAAGTGTGGGATGTGATAAATCCAAAATTTATAGTAAAATAAGATAAAAATATAAACACTTTTATACTAGAATATTATACTTTGATGATTTTTCTTCAATTTTCAAGATAAAAAAAGAGCTCAGCTGAATCTAGGCAAACATAAGAAATTCTAAAAGAAAACTGCTGCGGCGCCATATTGTGCCTAAGCATGCCAAGACAAAGAGCTCGGCGCTACCGCACGCTGCAGCGGGCTCAGCCTGAAACCTCACTGCTACCTCGTGCCACAGCGGGATGCATCAGAAATGAAAATTTAATAGATTCGCTACTGCGCGCCACTGTGGATCGAATTCGAAAACTCACCGCTACCTCCCGCCGCAATGGAATGAACTTAAAATGAATATTAATTGATCTATTACCGCGCATTGCATCGGTTCTAACTCGAAAGCTAGGCGCTAAAGTGCGCCACAGCGCGCTGTAGCGCCAGCCGTAAAACTTCTCAGGAATATGCATTGGGAAGGGGAGGAGGCTTAATTTTTTCTCCTCCCACAATATGAATTTAAAACAATACATTTAAATTTCTTCATTTTCAAGAGATTGAAAAAATAATTCATAAAGAAATAACTTCTGAGGAAGATGAAAGGAATGGCTGCACTAGATGCTGAGGAGAATTACAAAAAATTATAAAAGCATAGATTTAAGATAGCATGGGAGAGAGAGCAAGAGGTTGATTTAATTCTTTTACATAATAAAATATAAATGCAACAGCCTAAAACCCTTCATTCTAAAGGAATAAAGGAATAATCATATAATAAAAGATAAATTTTTATATGAAATTTATTGGCTGAATTAAATCTAAAAAAAACTAAAAATAAGTCTATAAGAGAAAGAATTCAAGATTGAGAAAGGGTTCCTCTCTTTGACATTCTAAGAATTGAAATTAAAAGCCTATTGTAAGAAAAGAAAATGAGGCCCTTACCAAGAAAAGAAGAAGACAACCATTGATGTAGAGAGAAAAGTAGGACATTGCCAAGGAACTGGAAAGGAAGAACCAGAGAACACCAAATAATGGCTATTCCTAGTACTCTTCTCAAACTCTTTTTTAATTTTTTTAGTAAGACCATGAAATGGTTCTTGTTCTTGTATATTTCTTCTTTGATTTCTGCTGTAATGGAAGGCTAAACCCTCCTTGGGGAGGGTTGGGCTATAACAGCATGCAAAATGAATGAGGGACTCTCGGTGTTGTACGAATTTTTTCCAATGAATAAAAACTATTTCAATTTATTGTTTAGATATGTACTTGTTGCTTGCATGCTGTGGAATGAATGTATTTTTAAATTTAAAAATTGGTTATAATGAAACACATTAAATCACTCCCACATTTCAAACTTAAAGGGAGTGCACATAAAGGTCCTCGCCGTGAACTCATGTTCGCTACGCGAGGATTCTTGGTGTAAAACACCTTGAGATTGAAACGAAATGGTGATTTGATAACTCAAATTCCCTTGTGCCCCATTGCTCACCAATTGGCACGGAGCCAAGAATAAGTGCTTTAGTGCTCAGATCCCAGTGACAAACTCTTGATCCTAAACGCACTATTCTTTGAGCTCAATCGAGAGGTCGATGCGTGTGAGCTAAGAGCCACCCAATCAAGCTCTGTAGCTCAGCATACGTCAAAGGAGGAGGAAGAATAGTTGAGAGCACATGGACAATGTGACATAGTCCATGTAGCCCGACATTTAACTTCCTTAGCTAGACTGCGCATGAATCATGTGACTCTAATTGGGTGGAAATCAAGCTCTTGTGATCACTAAACTAAAACGTTATTTGGATAGATGTAAGAAATCTTAATAATTCAATTCAATCACATGAGAGTCTATGTGCTAAGTTGAACCCGTGTGTGTTCATCTTGTGCACTAGATTTGAAATGATCAGAATTAGAGGATCAATCTAAGGAACACTATATTCACTTGATTAATTGGCATGAAAACAAGTTCATTAAAAGTTGCATGAATGCAATTACAACACTAGTCTCTTACAACTTACATGATGAAAACCCAACCCCCCTTCTTTATCAAATAGTATCTTAAATTACAATTTTTGATCTGTTAAATTACGAGCCCCTAAAATTAAAAATATATTTTCTAAACATTATTAAAAGTAGATACACCTTAGTATCAAAACACACCGTTTCCTGAGGACGATAAATCTCAGAATTTGCCTTCCATTATTACTTCAGACCATGTACACTTGCGTGCAAGCAAAGACATGTATTTTTGTCTGTCAGTAGCATTGTTCCTTTAGCTAAGCTAAGAAGTTGATGCGTGTGAGTCAAAAGCCACCGATTGAGCCCCATAGCTCGTGCTAAGTTTATGCGAGGATTGCGATGCATTGAGTGCTTGTGGGTGATGTGATAAAACCTACTTAGCCCAATGACTCTCTCTCTCTTAGCTAAAACTTAGAACTGATGAATGTGAGTCATTGGTGGAATCAAGCTCATGTGATGCCTAACTAAGACTATGGATTTAATAACTTAGACGTAAGTATCAAATTCAATTATTATTGGTCACATGAGGATTTATGTGCCGAGATTGAACCTTCTTTAGTTCATCTCTAAGCACTAGGAAAAACTTAGTACATTTGGGAGACACCCTATGGAAGACTATGTTTCTTGGTCACATACGACAACTTAATAAAATAACATCAAGAATAGGTATCCACTGCCACAAATTGATGACATTTTTTATCAACTAACTCGTGCTTCAATATTTTCAAAATAGATTTAAGATATATTTGTCATCAACTTTGTGTTCAATTATAAGATGTTCCAAAGTCTGTTTTTTGAGCTTGATATTGAAACTATGAGTTTCTAGTCCTACCATTTGGACTAACAAATGCTCTATTATATTTCATGAATTTAATGCATAGAATAATCAAACCATACTTAGAGAAATGTGTAATTTTGTTCATTAATGATATCTTAATATACTCCAAGAATGATGCAGAATATAAAAAATATCTTAAGACTATTTTAAACTTGTTGAGAAAACACCAGTTATATGCAAAGTTTTCAAAATGTGAATTTGACTTCAACCAATAATATTTTTGCGACATATAGTAAGCAAGGATGGTATGCCACTATATCACAATAAAGTTAGTGCTATCCAGTATTAGCCAAAACCTAAGTCGGTAATACAAATTCATAGTTTCTTGGGCTAGGTTGGATATGATCGCAAATTTATAAAGAATCTTTCTTAGATATTAGTTCCTCTCACTCACCTTACACAAAAGGACGTGTTAGTACACGCTAAAACGATACAAGACAGAATACTTTTTGCGGTTACCAAGTAACAAACAAAATTTTTCAAGCACAAAAAGAGTAAAACCACAGCACAAGAATCACAACATAAATCACACAAGCATCCAAACATATAAAATTTTACGTGGAAAACCCGACAATGGGAAAAATCACGGAGCCACACCACACAGAAAAAATTCATTATAAACAAGAAGATTACAGAGTTACAGAGATCTTCACCTTCACAACAACAAAAAGGATCTACCGCTTACAAAGCCCCGATCAACTTCTTCTCCTTAATAAAACTTCAGCTCTCACTTAGGTTGAAGGAGACTAATAGCACCCGCAATATCAAATTAGGGTTGATCTCACCTTAAGGAAACATCCCCATATGTTTCCTTATATAGTTAGGCTTCACAGGAACCCCAAATGACCCAAAATGCTTCTAAAAATACTTAGGGGCTCGCCAAAATTCGTAACTGGGTTTTGGCGGGCACCACGGCGCGCCTGGGAGCCCCAGTTTTGAGTTCCGGGGCACCATAGCGCGCCAGGGAACTTCAGTTTCAAACCACAGGATGCTAAAGCGTGTATGGGCTCCCCGACGGGCACCCAGCGCACCGCAACGCCTGGCCCTCAACTGCAATAACTGCAGAACGCTCCAAGACGCGCTGGAGCACCCGAATTTCCCCAGACTTGTCCCGGAACACTCCGGGACCTCCCGAAAAAACTCACCTGAGCTTCATTGGCACATTCACGATGATCTAAATGGTCTCCACATCCCAACAAGATGTACTTTATATATGGGATTCGTCATGTGAAAATGCTTTTCAAAAACTTATGGAATGTTAACTACAACTCCTATTCTAATTTTACTTACTGAAGGCAAAGACCATCACATATACAATGATGCTTTTCTAAACGGTCTAAGTTGGGTACTTATGCAAGAAGGTCGAGACATAGCTATGGTGGATTTGTGAAGTTTCAAAGAGAAATTACTAAAGAAGGATTTTGTGAAATTTCAAAGTGCTCGTAAAGTTTTCATCCATCCAAATCTCTATTTAAACAAGGATAGTATGATCTTTCGCCCTCCACCTCTTTGGCTATCTTGTTATGTTCTCTAGGTTCTAATATGCAAAGCTCGTTAAGCTGAACTTGCAATTGTACCATTTTATAAAGAGAAACTTTTTATTCCCTTAATAATTTTATGTAAATAAATTATTTAAGAGTATGTAACCAGCATGAGTATGAGTTTAAGCATTATTTGGTTTATTATAAGTTGGATGCTTAAAATGATCCTTGCAATGTTTGTGATTTGATTCCTCTAAGAATAAATTTTAAATATACAAGTTTATGTTCATTTTATTCTTGTTTAATGAGACTAGTTGTTATGTTCTCTAGGTTCTAATATTTTGTTCTTTGCACGATAGGGGATAGCAACCCCCGAGCCGGAATAGTCCCGATTAGCACTGAGTGTGCATGAAATCTATATGATATGATACAATTTTGAGAGAGTTCAAATTCATTGCAATGGCCATTTGTGGTTCCCATATAGGTAATCTTTATATTATCATATGTGAACCACACTATATTTATTCCTTATAATAGTAAGTTTAGTTGTCATAAAATAAATAAATAAATAAAACAAAATTCAAGAAGAATTTCAAAACCATAATCTACTAACTCTAAACCTTGTAAGAGAATTCGAACATGATATCAAGTTCCATCGAACCTTACGCAGCAAACGGGTGAGATATACACGCTCGGTATGCTGATCAAGTGAGCCAATTCCCCTATATTGAACTCAAAGATAATAAAGTTTTGATTCTAGGAGTGGAAACAAAGCATTGTCAGCTTTTAACTGGAGATTTCACATCGAGTTAGACTGCAAGGCATCACTTTTATTAGTGCAGCTCAAGCCATCTGACTATCAATTGAATTTTATTATTATTGTCATTGCGAAAGATAGCCAGTACAGAAATAGCATCGCCATCATAAGCAATTCACTTTAATACATAATCCAAGATCCACAATCTTAGTACAATATTAAACTGATAATAATTAAAATTATAATTATAATTAATTAACTAAAAAAAGAGCTAGGGCTGTGAAGAACATATTTTAATACATAATCAAGATTGACGGATGCAAGAGATGACAAGTTTTTATGCAAGATTGGATTAAACTTTTTAAAAAAATACTGTAATTATATAAGAATATACGTTCAAAAATATTCAGAACTAATATCTTTTTTTTTATATATATAAATCCTACAAAAATATATATTCAATTCAACCAATAATCTGCTTATACACATTAAATTTATACACATTAGATTGACACGTATATATTCAACTTTTCATGCACGCGGATGCTTCAAATCAAAGAAAACCAACGTGCATGGAATATAAAGAGGCAACAAACACAACCAGCAAGAAAATATGCCTCCGAAGGAGGCTTTATCATCACAAAATCATGACGCCATTAGAAAGAAATTTTTTTTTTTTTTACTTTTTTGAAATCACAAAAGCTTCATAACATCAATATTTAAGATAACAAATTTCCATGGCAGCCCAATCTTTGACCAAACATGCGTACCTTTAGAGAAATTTCATATGAATAAGGAATATATGTATATATATATAGTAAGCCAATAATAGTTGGGGTAAGTTGGACAGCTAATGCTAGCCTTGACATGGAAAACTTCAAATAATACACCACACCAAGGCAGCAATAAAAAAAATCATGTGATGAAAAGAATCAGATCCTGCTAACAACAATCAATGACATGTACCGACTGTTCCAACAAAAAAACCGACGGCAAAATTCAAAAACAAATTTTAAATCATGATATTATGATACTCTCGGATAGCGCAAAAAAAGAAAATAATTGACAGGATTATATATATTATTATTGCCTTCACCGACTCTCCCGTGATTTTGGCCTGCCAGAAGAGATACAAAACCCATCAGCTGATTAGAGAACCAGGAAAAAAATACATTTTCTCATATGTTCAATCTCTCAATATTAAGAAAAAGAGATAAAAAAAAAAAACCAAGAAAATCTATTTATTTTTTTAAAATACAGCTTTGAATGTTCAGAGTACAATATGAGCGCAAGTTTTTTTTTTAAGAATCTACATGTAAATTTCAAAGAAAATTATTAAAATACAAATGTTCTTTGCTAGCTCAAGTTAGCAAATTATGATGCTCACAAATGAGTCAGGCTTATCAAGCTCAAGCCTCAAGCTCAAGCATTTGCTGCATTGACTCACGAGTCCACCCATACAGAAAATTTACAAAATACATAAAATTATAATAAAAAAAAATCCAAACGAAGTTCAATTTTAAGTCAGATTCGAGTTCACAAGTCAAACTCAAGCTCACATGTTAAACGAGCCATGCTGGGGTTCACCACTACTCAAACATGATAGCATATTTACACCCAAGGACGCCAAGACCTTGACATATGAAGAGCAATTCGTTCGCACATTCATAATATACGAAATTTGTATTTATATATTGCACACTAGTATAAAAGTTGAATAACAAATATATATGAGATCGATTCTATTTGTTAATTATATAAGGGAGTAAATATATTAACATTTTTCACAATTCATTAGATTATCAAAATATGTACAATTTTCCTTCACTATTTTAATTGTTACTAAATATAATAAAATTAAATGTATGTTAACTAATGCATGATGGATTTAAATTTAGCTCAATCTCTATTTTAAAATTCCACTAAAAATTAAAGAATAATTTTATAAATCAACTATATGACAAGCTATGTTATATGGGGCAGAATATTGGCTAACAAAAAATAAACTTTTCGATGAAGTGTTGTGGAGATGAGAATGCTTAGGTGGACAAGTGGGTAAGATTGTAAAGATAGAATGAAAATTGAATTTATCCATAGCAAAGTTGGTGTAGCTCCAATAGTGGATAAGATTAGAGAATGTTACCTTAGATGGCTCGGGCATATTAAGTATAGACCGTGCAACGCTCCTATTAGAAAAGTTGAGTTTATAAATTTTGCCTAATTTAAAATACAAAGAGAAAAGACCAAAAGACTTGGGAACAATTTATTCAGAAGGATCTTCTCTATTTGAAATTTACGAATGAGATTTTATTTGATCGTGCAATGGAAATAAAGGATTCATATAGTCGACCCCATCTAGTGGGATTAAGGTCTGATGTTGTTGTTGTTGTTATTTCTATTTCAAGTATTTAATTTCAATTTAAATTAGGAGCAAAGCTTTTTTTATATTAACTTTCAAGTGCATATAATGCATGCATATCTTTTAAATCTTATATATTCTTACACTTCTACAACAACACAACCAAGCCTTGATCCCAATAAGTGGGGTAAAGATTCATGACATAATAGAATTCGACAAATTTTTAAGTTGGTTCCAACTACCTAACACAATCATCCTTCATCATCCATGACTTGGGACCTAGCTACAGTGGAGTTCGATATTTGGGGGATCCCAATACTTGGGATTTATTTAAAGTTCATAACATAATAGAATTCGACAAAATTTTAAGCTGGTTGCCCACAACCCCACCTTCACCATGCATGACTTGGGACCTGGCTACAGTGGAGTTAGATATTTGGGGGATCCATTATTTATCATCGACTCGCCAAGGCCTCGAACTCTTAACTCTGTTATTATTGAGAGAAAAATAAGTGCTAAAGTAAATATTAATATAGTGTTGATATTTAGATCACATCTCTCTCAAAACTAAAAAAACGAGAATGAAGCATTCTAAGCTATAATGTAAACAATAAAATTATTAAATTAACTAAGTTCTTAGAATTAATACATAGTTCTATTTTTATCTCTATAATTTTAAAATATCATTTTACTCCTTATAATTTAACATTGATTCTACTTTAGTTCCTATAACCAGTTATTGCAATTTCTACATGTTTGAGCATCACTGGAGTGCTGATAAGTGTTTGATGAACTGAACATGGTATAAGTCCGAACAAAATGGTAGAAGCAGTATGCTAACTCAATTGGAACAATAAAGATAATGACAACTCATGATTCAACCGCTTCACTACCCAAAAACAAGAATGAACACAGTTTTTTGCATGCTTGGCGATGATGAAAGAACTCTCAACAACAATTCGAGTGACATTAAAAACTAATTAGATTTTTATTCTAATAAATGGAGTTCCTCCATGAAAACTGAGAACTGCCAGAAGATAGGGTCCTATCAGCTGAGGATGCTAAGGTCATGGCTTGCTCTTAAAGACATGGGTAACAAACAGAAGATAGGGACCTATCACTTACGAAGAGATGGATTGCTCTTATAGACATGGGTAACAACAAGGCTCGTGGGATACGCTATGCCTTGCCATCCTCTTCAAAGGTTATCGATACATTCTCAAAGAGGATACGATTATGGCTATTTGTAACTTCTTCATCTCAAGGAGAATGCCTCGATGATAGAAATATATGGTGGTTCTTGTGATGGCCCGACGTCGGCTCAACGGAAATTGTCCCGGCATTCAAGTGTTCACATACTGCAGGATCATATTGAGAAATTTGAGAGAAAAAGAAATACACATACAAAAGCCAAAGTTATTTCTCATTAATTTAATAGTTCATATTACAAATATCTTCATCGTACATCACGAACATTATTCAACTTTTTAGAAATAAAAAAAAAAATAAAAAGATAAATAAAAGTTAAAGTAGCGTCGTCGATCCATCGGCCAATTGATAATTTAAGTTTTTAAAGTTCTTCTTCAAGCTCCCCCAGAAGTACCTGACCTGGTATTGTCAGAAAATAATAATGGGATTGGAATTCTCAGTAATTAAAGAATACTCTAAGTACTACAGTAAACAAAGTATATTATATTTTTATAAAAGCAGAAATGTGATTAGCAGATATAAGAATGTAATAAAATGCAGAAAGAATAAGGAATAACGCAAAAGAAATAAAAATTTCCTGTAACAAGTGTTATTACAAAATGTAGGTTACTGATGTCATTTTTCCAGTAACCCACCACGAATGTTACTGTCATTTTTTAGTAACCCACAAATATTGCTAATGTCATTTTTCCAGCAACCCACAAATAAAAAAGATGTTGGTTTCTAATAACCAACCAAGCATTAATGTTGCTGATGTTATTTTTCCAGCAATCCACGAACGAAAAGAATGTTGGTTTCTAACAACCAACCAAGTATTAATGTTGCTGATGCTATTTTTTCAGCAATCCACGAATGAAAAGGATGTTGGTTTCTAACAACCAACTAAGTATTAATGTTACTGATGTCATTTTTCAGTAACCCACGAATACTATCACGTTGGCTCTGAACAACCAACCAAGCTTCAATACAAATTTGGCTCAAAGCATAGCTAAGCAGCAATAAAGAGTAAAAAAAAGTATAAAAAAAAATAATACATATCATATACTGGGTACCTTTGTTCTTTAAGATCCAAAGTTTGACAGTTCGAATTTGAAAATCTGCATTTGAATTTGGATATTTTAAATTAGGTTTTTAATCTAATATTTTAGGAGTAATTTTTATCTTCACTTCAATTATGTTCTTTTTTCGTTTTCTTGTTATGATTGAAGTTCGATTTTTAAGTTTCGACGATAACAGTAATATTTATTATAATGTTATTATTATCATTATTTAATAATAATGATAATAATAATATACAAAAGAAAAGACAGAAAAAACATGACTGAATTAAATTTGACAAAAAATAAAGATAGTGGTGTCATTTTATAACACTCGTACTATTATCATTATTGATTAATGATAACAACAATAATGTGAATGACTAACTTTATCATATTTATTTTTATAATTAAGTATATGAAAGAAAATACATAATAGTAAAATTTCCTCATTTCTACCTCATTTTACCTTGGTTAGAGTCGTCGCCGCAAAAAGGAGGGAGGTCGAACGTGGTTGAGGGAAACTGGAGGGGTTGCCGAAGTAGGGAGGCCAGAGAGGGGGTTGGCTAGCTAGTTTGGAGGGCCAGAAATGGGGTGGCCAAGCTGGCCGCTGGGGCTGAGAGAGGGGGCTGGCAGGGAGAGAGGATTGGCTGGGAAGGGGGAGGGGCTGCTGCTCTTGGTGGGAAAGGTGAGGGAGTGGGGGGAGGAGAAGAGGGAGCGTCAGTTAGGTGGGGCCCTCTTGGCGTTGAAGAGGCGGAGGCTTCCGCCTTTTGACGATAGGAATTCGGGGGGGCGAGGGGGGCAGGGGGGGCAAGAAAAGGATTTCTCAAGGATATTTAAAAATATTACTTAAAGTTAATTTTCGTATTTTTCCGTCGTTTGACGTCCAAAAGTAACGAAACTTGACATCGATGTGTGTTACGATGTAACGAACACCCTCGCCCCAAAAAAAAAATTTTCGGAGTAATATTTTATTTTTAATTATTTTCTGAAGTTCTAAACTTCAAAAATTAATTTAGGTCGAACCGACGATCCAAAATTGATGAAACATATCATGAGCAGCTTTTAAATAATGTACTCGACATAATGACACAAAAATCGATGAATTCGAACACATATTTCAATGTTCTTGATTTAATGAATTTAAAAAGTTCAAAAAAATAAAGTGAGAGTTTTCGTTATCCGGATTTCTCCCAAACTAGAGTACTTTAATCTAAAATTTATTCTCATCTAAGGATATTTTTGTTTACCCTAATTCAAAATTTCCCGGGATCCTGATTTCTGAGGCAGGATTTGACCTAATTTATAAAATAATGACATTGGGTCGTTACAGTTCTCATTACAAAAGAAGCTAATACCTCTTTTTCAAAAAAATTCAGCCTGATCAGTTTATGTAACATCAATTGTAAGATTGTTAGCAAAATCCTAGTTAAAGACAAAAGAATTCACCATTGGTGGCTAAAAGCATCTTGTTTTTATTCCAGGATGCAATATTGGATATACCTTACTGCTCAGGAGATCTCTCCGGATTCTACTATTCCTCTAAATCTTGTTTTTGGCAGCTAAGGTTGACATAGAGCAAGTCTACAACAAAATGGAGTGGAGCTGGTTGAACATGGTTCTCCATAAATGAGGTGGATTGATTGGGTGCTTCAATGTGTTCATGGAATAAGGTATGGCATTCTTATAACGTTAAAATACTCTCCAAGATTCACGCTCTTCGTAAATGTCACCAAAAACGTCTCCCCTCACCATAATTGTTTAGTTCATGCTCTAATTTTGTCCTTGCCATTCATAATCGGATGAGCAGTAGTAAGCATTTTGGCATTCAGTTGAATGTGGTGAACCAAATGCTTCTCACCTCTTGTTTGCAAACAATTTCCTTCTCATTGCCCCAACAACTAAATTTGAAGCCAGAGAAGATCTTGTAAGATAATCGTGTGGATTGAACAAAATGTCAATTCTTCCGAATCTCAAATTTTGTTTGGTGAAGACATTCCAACTTTAAAACACTTCCTCCTACAAACAATGAAGACATTCCAACTTTTAAATAAGACTTTATATTAAAATAATATGTCTCTAGCACCTAATACTTTAAACATACGAATCCAACACAAAAATATAATATTTATATAATAAACACCTTCATCTTCAAATTCCTAAATACATGGCAAATATAGCATTGTTATTGTTTAGCTTGACAATAAGAAAGAATTTAAGATTGAATTGGTAGTGCTTCATTTGTTTTAAAATTGGGGTGCTAATTATGTATTATTTAAAATATTTACATGCTATGAATGTAAAAATCAGTATATAATAATTATTGTATATGTGTAAATTAATAAATAATATTTTATTTATGAATTTATGATTGAGCTAAAATGGAGTAGAACACAAATAAATATAGCATTATTATTGTTTAGCTCAATAAGGCATTGTGCTTCAAATATGGATTTAAGCTTCATTTGTTACAGCAGATTGAACGAGCCAACACAAGCTCCTCAACTAATTGAGAACAAGCTGCGCACAAACAAGCTTTTTTGATAGTTGAATCTTTAGCCATCGGTTTGAGCCTTCCATCTGTGGTGGGTTCCTTGGACACCTTGCCAATTGGAGTCCAAGTAACTCTCTTCTCTTTGGTTTCCCCATTTGATGGATCAAAGCTAACTTTAATGGCTCATTCCTAAATCATGATGGAGCCACTTATGGAGGTATCACCAACAGAAATGATAAATGAGAACTTATTGCAACATGTGGCAAGAAGCCGGAAGCCTCATAACCCATAAAGGCTAAATCAAACAACCCAACTCATTGGTGCAGTCACCAAATCTTAGATGCTAAATAGAGCAACCACCAAACTTAAGAGGCTTGACAATCTTCGTATGAAGAAAGGAGATGACTTTCAAGTGATTAAATATTTTTTTGCTTTGTTTAACAGCATTTTATTTGTACATCAAAAGAAAAGCATGTAAATATGCCACAGATTTTGTGATAATATTTCTCACAAGTAATTCTCTTTTTTATACTAATTCATGAATCCTTCTAGTATCCTTCAAAAGGACATGGGGTTCCGTGTACTTACTGTTTTTATTCTATTTTTATTTAATATACCATAAACACTAGATAGTTTCCGAGAAAAAGATTGTTAAGATAAAAACCACAATTATAAAGTTATAATAAAAAATAATTTATAAACATGAAAAAATCAAGACAAAAAATAAAATAAAAAATGAATACTCATGAATGCAATGAACAATGGCACAATCGCCATTGATACGAGGAAAAGAAGAAAAAAAAAAGTATATCATTGGCTCAATGTATTGCATTGATTAAAGCATCTTAACATAGGCCATGTGAAGAAGAGATAATACTAATCACATTTGAAAAGAGATGTTCGCACAATTTATGAAGCAAAGCTTAACTCAAATGACACTTCAAAAATACAATACAAAACTAATAGCTAAAGAATATACACAAAAATTTGAAAGTGAGAATAATTTGACAGTTGCTCTAATAGCATAGGTCAATACTAAGCATTTCCTGCTAATTAAAGGAACAATTTACAATTAAAAAAAATCAACACTTGTAAATAAGTACCTAGAAGAAGAAAAATACGTAGAGCAATATCAAGTGTATATGCAAGAAAATAATTTTTTTAAACTAAATAAAATTATATATAGGTTAAGGCAAGCTCCAATAGCATAATACAACAAAATTAACAGTTACTTTATAAAGTAAAGATTCTTTAAAATAGAAGCAAACAAAAAATGTATCAAAAATCAAGTACAAATAGCACAATTATTATTTTCTTGTATGTTGAACTTATTTACACAAGAAACGATGGCAAGATGATCGAGGACTTTACAAAAAATAATGAAGGCATTTGGGATGATAAGTGATGTATCATTTTCTAGGTATATAAGTCAAAGAGAAGATGGAATCTTCATATCACAAGTATACATAAAATCCTCTTTAAAAAGTTCAAATTATATGATTGCAAGACACAATACTCCATTGAACAACACTAAAACCATTATCAAAGGCAGAAGAAATGCTTAAGGCTGTAAATAAATTTGACCAAAGTCTAATAAAAACATACTCTAATTGACAAATGTGGAACCCAAAAATTATATCTGAAACTAGTATATCATCAATATTCACGCAATCTTCAAGCCAAATCCACCATAGAGCAGCCAAGAGAGTACCAATAAATAAAAGGAACAAAGGACTATGCATCTGATATGATTCTACATCTACTCAAGAGTATTTGGATATATTGATAATGAATGGATAGGAATAGTAGATTATTTAGAAATCACCATAGGTTACGTAATTACACTATGCTCATAAATATTTTCTTGGCATAAAAGAAGCAAGCAATTTTTAGCTAAAACAAAGTATATTGCAACATCTCCAATTACATTTCAAACCCATTTTCAAAGATATTAGTGAAAATAAAACTACAAAACCAACTATGAAGTCAATTACAGCAAGGGAAAAAATCGAGAATTTCATGATAGAACTAACTATATTAATATCAAATATCATTCCATTCAAGAAAAATGAAGACCAAGCTCAAGAATTATAAAAATGAACAGCAAGTAACAGATAGATTTACAAAAGAACTTTCAAAAGGAAAATTCAAAATGTTTCATGAAACTGAATAAATTCATTGAAATGAATATCAAGAGTGATAAATTGTGATGCACCATTAGCCCAATAAGAAAACTTAAAAAAGGCTTTTCTAAGTTCATTTTCTTAAAAAAGCTTTTGTTCTAAAAAAATCCTGCAGTATAAAAAACTCTAAAATATTAAAGATTTGTTGAGAATTCAAAGCAATAGTGACTACTAAATTGAACTGTGCTGACAAATAAGAAAGTGCTATTACTTATAATAGACAAAATATTTGAAAAGCATTATCAAAAACCTCTTTCTATGTTCCATTCTCTTAAATTTGTGAAGCCCCCTGATTAGCTACCTATTCCAGCATACTCATATAAATGCAAAATTTGAGGGAGCTTTCAACCTACTACAAAAAAATCTGCTTGACTTTCCGTTGTTCTCAATGTTAAATAAAAAATAAAATGTCATGGTACCCCAAAAATAATTTGCAAACATCTCAAAATAAAAATATAAATGAATAAAAATTAGTCCAGTTAAGAACATACATATATCATTGACTAAATTTCAAGAGACATCCTGATTCATTAATTTTTTAAAAAACAAAGCCAGCCTGCAAACCTCTCTATGCATATTCTCTCACAAAAAATTTGCACCTTTTTCCTAGTTCTTGCCTTCCACTACCGCTTCAGAAATATTATCTTTTACAAAAATTCAATTTCAAAAAAATTTCTAATCTGAATATCTCTTCAACCCGTAAGTCTAATCAAATGATGTTCTGATATATTCTTTTAGCTTTGCTACGATGTTTTATACACACTTTCAAAAGAATGGAGCGTCATGCAATTTGTTTGAACCAAAATGAAAACTTCTCTACCTTTTTAGTACCAAATCCACTATCCTCTGTTTCTTTCATAGGTAACATCGACAAAACTTTTTGAAGCTTAATATCATGACATTTCTTTTCTCTGCACGTCTTCTTTTAATTTGGTTTAGATCACGATATCCATTCATTGTCATAAGTGATGCTCAAAAAGGCATCACCATTTGAGAATTAAACAAAGATAAATATCTTGACAAAACCCCAACGCATTGACATCATAACTGATGATGAACAGCATTGATACAGCCTCTATTTGACCCCTCTAACCAGCCCTGTGTGGTTAAAATCAGTATTAGTGTTTAGAAATAAAGGCTCAATGTTTTGAGTTAAAAATATAAAATTTTGGAGCAAAAACTTTTGGTAAATCACATTATTACTAATATAATACTATAAAATAATTCTCCTACTTTTTATTAGTAATATAAAACTATAAAACACTTAAATTCAAATTTTGAATTTAAAAGTTGATTTTAAAATATAAATTTTAGAGGGAAACAAAATTGACAAATTATTATTATAATTAAAAAAATTTTAAGGTTTCAAAACTTTAAATTCCTGAATGATTGATTGCCCACTTTATAATTTTTTTAACTACTCATATATTAAGAGTGTTTTACTTGTTATATTTTTCTTTAAGGATTTTATCCGAATATAATTTGAACTAAATGAAGGAAATATTGTATCTTGTACTTTGTATTAATAAAATAGATTTTAAAATGAATAAAGAACTTCTGAGAATTAATTTTTTTTTTTTCTTATTCGCTGTTTTTTCTTAAGTTTCTGTCTTTGTATCCCTCAAAATTTCTTCTATACTCTTCCTCTAAAACCAATACATTTTCTTCTTACATTCATCCTCTATAATATTTTCTCTCACTTAACTCCGCATCAATTGATATCAGAGCTATACTTCATTCTTTTTCAAAGCACCATGAGATCCTTATAGTATGAGTATTACAATATATTTAGATATGCTCCATCATTCAAGGGTTCTCATATTTCACACAAACCAAAACTAATCCAAAACCATCATTATAGAACAAAAACTACCAAAATTGAAATTATGACAACTGCTTCTGGTGCCCAAACCACCGAAACATAACTAAATATGGAATTGGAATGAAGTGTATTGCTGGATTTCATATATTCACAGAATTCACCAGCTTATGTTTGGTAGGAATGTTCTTATTTATATTTTTTTACAGCATGTAACATGTTTTCTTCTATCCCTTGAAAAACATCTTAAAAAATTGAACATATGTAAACTACTACACCAATAACGGATACAAATATCATTATTGCTTTAGCTTCACTCTGAAGGCACAAGGGTTTAAGCAATTCAATATTTCAATAAAATACAAAATGAGTATTAAATAAAAATTTATACATATATATATATTATGTTTTTGTTTTAAAATCATAATGGAAAACATGGGTTATGAAATTTAAAATTAAATAACAAATTTCATAACAATTGAATATAATCATTAACAGTAGTAAAACATTATAATATGAAAAATAAACTTCTGAGATTTAAATTCAATAATCTTACCGTTTATTTTGAAAGAGATAGAAAACAAGCTTTTTTTTAAACTAATTCACATGTGATATGCAGGTATAATTTCCTAACAGTGGTTAAACAAGTTGAAGGCAATATTATACACATACCTGTCCACACTTCTACTCAAAAGCAAAATCGAATCCCTGCTCCGCTGAATTCCACATTGTTCATCCATGGGTCTGCTCCACAAATCAACTTTCCCTCGTGAACTAGGTCTCTCAGTAAAATCCATGTTTCTAGAATCATTTGAAATGCTAGACTGAGATCGAGGCCTATCTGCATGGATAGAGATCCTACCCGATCCAGAACCAGGTCTGGCATCAATGGCAGCCCGCTTACCAAATCTAACTTTGTCATCCAACTCACAGATCAACCGGTACAGTTCTTCCTCCCTCGAGCTTAGCTGCCAATGTAAACTGTTTATATGCTCAGTAGAATTTGGTTCAGAATCACAATCAATATTTCTCTTTGATTCCTCATCAAGTTCCTTCTTTAAATGATCAATCTCTTCCTTCAGAGACTTTTCTTCTTCGGTTTCTGGCCTGAAGCTCAGAGAAATGAGCAGAAATGTAAGTGAACTATGTAAATAAGAAATTCAACAAAACAAATGACAGTGAAACAATACAGAAAATAACAGGCATGCAAACAACGAAGAAAATTTCTTGCGAAGAATCATTCAATAAAGATCAAACGCAATGAAACACAAGACACAAAAGTTGATCGAGCCCAATAAGTTATCAAGATTTAGATGGTTGAAAAAAAATTCATTTTGTCATCAGAAGAAAAGAAAATTTAATCAAATATATAAAAAGCTAAGAATATTGTATTAAATTAAAATACTAACTAGCAATTTTTGAGCATTTCAAAATGAATAATAAATTCTCAATTTAGCTCTTAAAAGTATGAATGGGTATTTTAAGTTCTATACTCTCATTAATTGAAAGATGCTTGTGAACATGTTTCATTTAGCATATATATAAGATGAATTATTATTTTATAAAAATTTATATTATAATTTTAAATAAAGAAATTCTAATTTTCCATTTCAAATTTTAAATTAAGGGTGTAAAATGCATATCATATCAGATTATAAATAACAAAGTTCTAATTTCCATTTCAAATTTTAATTTAAGGGTGTAATGCATATATATACATATTAATACTTGTTTAATATCTACCCAATATATTACTGAGCTAGACACCATTTGCCACAATTATTATTATCCCATCAACCACTGTTCACTATTTGTTACTATCCCAACATTGGCTGCTCATCAACTGTTGACGATCTACCATGTCAACCCACCACTTGTAGGCATCAGTTCTTCCACCATAGAGCACCTCAAACCACACCATTGAACACAGCTAGTTACCCCATTGGTCACCCACATTTTCAACAGTTTATGCAGTCTCCTCGTTGATCGCTCTCTCGACCACATTGTCTATAAATTGTTGCCCCAATCCAAACAAATAAATAAATCTTAATTGTTAGTTTATATTCTACAATAGAAAAAGATGCTCAATAATCAAAATTCATAAAAATAATTTGGCATGCATATAGTTTGCCTAAAGGGCTTATTTTACCTCAAATTAAGTAGACCCTTAATCAAAAAAGAAAAGCAAATCACAAAATAACATTTAATATAAAGTTAAAATAACACAATGAGAAATTTTTTTTTATCCCTTGACTTTTATTTAAGCGATTTTTTTGGTCCCTATCATTAACTTCCCACTACCTCCCGTTCCTTCTGTTAAAAAATTCCCAACGGGTATATTCGAAGCATTCTTCTTCGTCTACAGCGTGTGATTTCTTCCCGATAGCAATTTCATCTATGATTTTCCTACAAGTCCATGAGCTTGTGGTTTCTTCTTCAATGCCTAGTCATATCTATGTGTCTCATCCACACTCGAGTGGCATCGTCTCCTCTCTGCGTCTCTCATCATGCCTGACTCAAAATTCTGAATCGTCTCTCTGATGTGCTGATTCCGAATCGTCTCTCTACGGCACTGACTCTGAATCATCTCTCTGCGTCCAATGCGGGTTGATTATGAAACTTCTCTCTGTCTCGTCTCTATGCAAGTGGCCAATGCAACGCTGATTCCAAATTCTAGAGCTGATTGATGATCTCAAAATCTTGAATTTTTACAATCATTGTAAGCAACCAAAGCGGTGCTGATTCGGAAGCAGCGCCGCATTGGCCGCTTGCAAAGAGACGAGATTGTAAAAATTCAGAATCTTGAGATCATCAATCAGCCCCAAAATTCAGAATCAGCACCGCATTGGCTGCTTGCAAAGAGGCGAGACAATAACAGTTGAGTGTGGATGAGAGATAGAGAGACGAAATGATACCAATCGAGAGTGGATGAGAAACGCAGAGAGAGTTGAATAAGAAACCACAAGCTCATCAACATATAGGAAAATTGCTTGTGACAAAATCACAACCGGGAAGAAATTGCAAGATGAAGAAACAAGATCAAAAAATGGGAAATAATGAATTTAGAAAAGTCTACTATCAAAATCATCATTAAACAGAAGAACAGGAGGTTACGGAAAATATTTTAACAGAAGAATGGAGAGATACGAAAGGTTAACGACAGCCACCAAATAATAATTTAAATAAAACCTAAGGAACCAAAAAAAGTAATTAAAAGAGTTAAGGATCAATTTGAATATTTTGCAAAAGTTAAGGAACCATTTTGATAATTTTCTCAACACACAATATAAAGTTAAGTGTGTGCTTGAGGTAGATGCATTCATATTTTATGTTAGTTTGGGTATTGTTTCAATGGGAAAGGTAGTTTGAGTAAAAAGGTAATGTTATCTGGGAAATAGAGAAGGTAATGTTATCTGGGAAATAGAGAAGGTAATGTTATCTGGGAAATAGAGACGCATATGCACATATTTACAAATTACATATTTACCAAATTAAAATAACTAAGGCTTGGATTGGTGATCTTGAGGATCAAGTGGCTAAAGCAGAGTTTGCTAGAGTATGGGTGGAACTAGGGTCGCCACTTGATTTAATAGGAACCAGCTACTAAGGTTGGGATATGCGTTGTTGGAATTGGGAACTGTCAACTGTGAGTAAGGTCATTAGGTCATGGATGATGTTGGAATTGTTGAGTTACCACATTATGTGAGTGAAGCTACCATCATCTATAGGACACAAGGATGAGTGTGGCTAAGTCATCAGCAGATGTGTGCTTTAGAGACCCATTTCACTCATTTGTTCATATAATGAGAGTAGTAATAGGTTCATTTGAGTACTATGACTAGCATATGGGCAAACATGCATAGGATCACACTCTTAACTTCGCATTTAAAAACCATTGAATCTATTAAAAAAAGTAAATTTTTAAAATGGTTAATGATATAATTTTTTAATGAACAATCCATCAAAAAGTAGTCTCTAAGTCCCCTACAATCATTTGTACAATAATTCAATATCCACAACTCAACATGGACAATTCAAAGCATGCAGAAGTACCATGACATTTGAGAAACTAAAGACTAAGAAAAAATAATTATTTTGGTTTAGAGATTTATAAACAAATAAATTTTAAAAACTTGTCCAACAAAATCTTATGCTAGAAATTATTGAAAGCAATTAACAAAGCACCCTTATCAATTTTTATTTTGTTTTATTTTCTTTTGTTGGTATGGGTTATGATTTTTATCATATTTTACAACATTAAGAGAATTTTATATGTATCATATTTACCACAAGATAAATTTCCACTTTGATTTATGCAGCAACCATTGAATTCAAATTAATTAATGGTGATGTTGCCCTTGCTAGATCTATCAAACCCATCATGGTAAGGATCTTAGAGACATCCATCATAAGGTGGCAACCGACCAACCACAACAGGTTAGAGACAATTGAAAATTTCACAAACAAAGCAAGTGAATGAAAAGGTGAAGCACGGCTTTTGATCTAAATCTAGGAACTTAGTTGCTTCGATATTCACTGAGTTCTATTAGACAATGAATTACCCTTCCACTTTAAAATTTGTGTGCCAAAGATGTATAGTTCGAATTTTGTTGTTTTAATAGTTTTATGTGTACTTTTATTCAATATCAATTATTGGGTTGATCAAGCACTAAAACATTTGTTAAAAAAAAGTTTGCCAGATTTGATTGAACATTTTTACAACTTTACTAGCAAATTTTAAAATTATTACTAAATTCATGTAAATAAAGTAATAAATTTATGCCAAAAGTTAATTACTCGCTTAATATTAAATCTATTACTTCTAAAATTAAAAAAGGACTAAACAATGGATTATAGTAATCGATCCTATCTTTTTCACACATGCACCTTTTATTTTATTTAATCCTAGTAACAATAAAAACCCTATTCCCTGTATCAATCATGCTTTCATGGCTCTATGTCTATGACATTCTTACATATTTCCAACACCTTTCTCATAAAAACATATCCTACTACTGAATTGAATGTATAGGCTGGGACAAGAAAATTTCTTTCTAAAGTTTGCATTTAATTCAATTGTCTCATATGTTGGACAACCAATCTTTTAACTTCATTGCTAATGCATAACTCAAGAGCATATCAGTTTTTTGTAATTCTTAAGAGCGCATTTCTTTGTTAACCCTTTTTTGACCTCTTCAACTGCACGATCCAAAACTCATATTCACAATCTTTTTTAGACTTCCCAGGAAATTTCAATGGCAAATTATCTTAGTACTGCAATTGATTTTGATATACAATAAAAATGATTTAAATTATTTCAATGTAGTATTCTTAACAACTTCAACAACACCAGCTCTTTACATTAATTATGATGTTCTTACTCCACATTCAAGAACAAATACCTTGATGCATGTTATTTATGGATAAAATTATTCTTATCAAGAGAGTAGATGGGTTTTAAGAGATGAAGATCTACCCTACTTTTAATGGGCTCATCTAAAGTAGGTCTAAAATAAATATGTGGATGCATGTATAATCGTAATAAAAGCTATAAAACCAAGAATACGACAACTGAAAATCAGCTAGACAGAAATATCACCACAACAGAGAACAATGGGAGATGACGGCCATATATGAGCTCAGTGCAACAACAGAGACTACACAAGAAGCTTTGTAGTTGCAAGTATTAAACACCGCCACTCAAAACAAAAATGTTCAGCAATGGGGATGGAAATTACAGAGGGAGGTGATTGTCGAGAATTAGCTCAGGACAACATTGGGCCACAAGAATCAAACACTCTGCAATTGTATGGCGACATGACAGTTACATCACTGGTAAGCTCAACTCAACTGATAATTTTGAAGAGAATATGCTTGATTAATAGAAAATAACGTGTGAATTAAATCTGTAGGAATCAAATAGTCTGCTTATATATGCTTCAGATTACATCATAATTCTAATGTATTTGATAGAAAATACATATATGCTTGATTATTTTTAACTGATTGAGACTATTAAAACCTTCAATTGCAACTACAGATTTTTTGGTGGATTATATATGAGCAATAAATATCCAATTTGAAAATAATGATACATCAAACAGTGAAAGTACTGATATATTTTTGCAAAAAATAAACATTCTGCATAGTAGCTAACAAAATAAGTTTGCAACAAAATTATTAAAATAACCCATTGACTCTTGCAAAATTCAAAATAATCCTTAACTCTTATAAATGATTTTTTTAGTTCCTAGAATTTTGTTCAAGTGTTTTTTTTTTCCAACCGTTAACTCCCCCTTCCATTTCCATTAAAATTGTGTTTTTCAATCAAAATTGGTTGCTGGAATCCAACCACTGATTTCATCTACAAGCGGTCGATTCCAGCTCCGAAATCAGCCGTTGGAATCGATTCAAGCTGCAAGCAGCTGGAATCCAGCGGCCGATTCCGGCTGCAATTGGCCATTTCCAGCGGCTGAAATCGATTCTAGCTGCAAGCGGCCGATTCTGACTGAATAACGCAATTTTAACAGAAGAGGGAGGAGTTGACAGTAGGAACAAAAAAATACTTAAACAGAAGTAAAGGGACCAAAAAAAATTAACAAGAGTTAAAGACTACTTCGAAAATTTTACAAGAGCCAATGGACTATTTTGATGATTTTCTCACATGTTTGTTCATATAACCAAATACTTATTTAATGGGTAAATTAAATTAAAAAAAAATTCATATTTTTAAAAATTATTGTGCTTATTTTCTAAATTAAAACATGTTACTTCCTAAACTCATTTGATACAAGACATGTAGTGCCAATACGTCATCAACCCATGTCAAACACACCATTCAACTATCCTTAATTAAAAAAAGAGAATACTTAATAAATATGATTGCCTTAAATAATTTGTTTTGACAAATATTTATATTTCAAACTATAATGTTCGTAAACTGTAAATAGCTAGTCCTAGTTTTATTTGTAAATGATTTTGAGCAATATAACAACTTTTACACTGTACTCTTTTTGTTATTAGTAAATTAATTATAGGATATACAATTAAGAGAGAATTGTACAAAGATTACTCAAACATTTAAATTTACTCAATGAACAGTCTTTGAAATTTACTAACTACCATTTAATCATTCCAATACGATCTAATCACCATTCTATGATTAAAAAGGACACAAGCATAGCCAAAGTGGTGATAAGTAATAAGATTTGTATATATATGAAAAATCGTGTTATGTGAACAAATTATAAGGGTTTTAGTGATACATCCAAAAATAAAAATTGAAATACGGAATTTAAAAAAATAAAATATTGATAATATTATATCATTCAAATTTTAGATGTCTATAATATTTGAAATGTAAAAATTAATTCAACGAATAGAGACTAATTTATGATTGCCTTGAATTAAGTGATGGGTGGACTCAACCTAAAATTTGATAGTATAATAAAAGTAACCTAACATCCATTGTTTAAGTAGATGCTCTTTTGAAACCAAGAAAAAATAACTTTTAAAAGCATACAAAGAATCTCAATGTTGTTGTGCACATTGGTAGCATGAATACAAATCATATAATTCCATCATAATATATATATATATATGCTACAACAACATCGAGGCTTTCTAGGAATAGAAATGCAACTTAAATTGGAAATTATAGATGAAAGAAACACTAGCTTCTACCACACATGGGTTAAGAAACAGACTTTATAATTAAATTAGTGAAATCAAACCCTTGGGGCTGCTCATGTTGTTAAAAAAGCCAAATCACCAACTCGGCTGTGGAATTTTTTACAAAACAATTTTGCAATTCTAATTTTCAATATGTTGCTTTGAGAGATAAACCACCTAGTATTATTGATAATAGCACTAACAAGGAACTCATGGAAATCCCAATGATTTGGTAATCTAGAAGTCTATATCATCTTTAAGAGATGGTAATGCTATGGATCAATTTTTCATTGAATTTTATAAAAACGTTAGGGTATAATTAAAATTGATTGTCGCAATGCAACCCAAGAAAAAGTTTGCAAGGTTAGGGTTTAATTCTAATATTAATAAGAGATTAGAAGCCGTATTTGGTAGATTTTGGTACTTTATCACAATTACTAGCTCGATATGGTTTTTTAAATTCAAAGGAAGCTTATGCAAGGTGATTGATTCTCTTCCTCCCGTCTTCTTCATTATAGTTGTTGATTACTAGTTTAGAAACATCAATCATCTTATCAATCATGACAAAAAACTCAAACTCGAGGTAGGAAGTAAATATATTTTAACACATCACACTTATGTTGATGACTTTCATTTTACTAACGAGAAAACAAGATCTAAGAGAATTATTCAAAACCTCCTCAACAAACTCCAAAATGATTCGGGTTTAAAAATTAATGTAAACATATCTCTAGTTTTTATTCAAGATTAAAATTGCAAGTAGAGCTGGCTTCGAGTTGAGTTCAAGTCAATTCAGCCTAGATTCAAACTTGTTCGAATTAGAGTTCGAGTCGAATTCAAGTTATTTCGGATCATTTTGAGTCGAGTCAAATAGGTTTTGAGTCAAGCCATTCAACTAGAACTCGACTCAAAAAATTTCGAGTCATGTCAAAATATTTCGAGTTCGAGTTTCGAGTCATAGGTCAAATTATCAGCCCTAACTGCAAGTGAAAATTTTGGGTCTTAAGAAGAGTATTCTCCCAATGATTTATTTAGGAGCTCCCATTTTCAAGAATCATAATAAAAATGCCTATTACAATTTTCTCGATAAAATCAATAAACACATCCATAGTTGGAAGCATAAATTTCTTTCTCTGGGAGACATGGTCAACCCAATGAAATATATGTTCAAGTGTATTAAAGCAACCCTTAACAAATTCATGTGGTGCATAATAATGGATCTAAAATTATTGCCCTCCTAGGATCAAATCAGCATCCCTTATAAAGAAAAAGGTTTAGGGATGAGAAATTATGAGGATGTTCATAGAGCCCTATCCCTCAAGCTGATAAGATTTTAGAAACAAACCATCTATTTGTGCTAACCTACTGCTTGCTAAATATCGTCCCACTAAGCACCCTTGCTTGGTCAAAATAAAAATATACTTATTTTCTGATCTGGAAGAACATGGAGCATATTATCTTCTGGGAAAAAATAGACAAATTGCAGGCTTTGCTATGATAATTGGTCCCCTTTATGAATTTCTGCATCTGACCAATTTGACGTTGAAACTTGTTGATTGCCTCTAGATAAAAATAGCTAAAATACATCCTTACTTTCCCAACTTGTCCAAGACATCTTGTCTTAGTATCTGAATTTGACCCATTGGTTCAGCTAACAAAATGAATATTTTTGACTTAGCTCCTAAAGTAAAAGTCAATCTCAAGCTTACCTGGATGTTGTGCTGTCATAAGCTCCCCACCCACCATTTTAGACTTTGGACTTTCAGGTTTCCTTTGAAGAATTGGCAAGGGTTTTGTTCTGGTTGATTCTATTATTTAATCCAGAGGTTTTTTCACATCCAAATTCCAATGCTGTTGTAATCATAATACTCTAAGCCATATTTTAACTGATAATCATATTGATATTAAAGGTGTGGGATTATATGTCGATTGAGCTGAGTTCTTACAGCAATCCTATGCTGCAATCCTATGCCTAACTGTGCTAAATTAGTACTCCATAGATGGTTCAAAAATTCACCAAATAACAACAAAAAAACTACACTTTAGTTTCCTTCTTGATGGCCTCATTCTATGGAGTTTATGAGGGGATAGAAATGAGTAAGAACACAACACAATTGGTTTTAATGTTAGTGTCATCATAATTAAGATTAAATTGGAGATATATTGCTTCCTTAAATCTTTTAATATTATACTATGTTTTGCTGGATAAAGTTTATCTCCTCTTTCCTCACTCAATAGAACAATGAGCTTATTAATTAATTTCTGGAATTTTTTGTGAGCCCCTTTGTCATTTGGCTTGGTTGTCAAAGGGTGATGAAGTGTTCTGCATTAGTTGTGGATCTTGTGTGGTTTGAAACCTGGTTCATCTCAATATGCATATTGGCATATCTGATTTCAGTTTTGGTATCAGCTTTAGCTTTCACTTTAATAATTTTTATTGGTCTTATGCTGGGTGTTTTAACTAAATATATTATATTTTTGGTGAGGTTACAATGCCTAAATTGCCCTTTTTGATCACCTGTCCCAATTGTGATATGATTCTCATGTAACAAAACGTTTTCTAAGCATCTTTTTTAATTCTTCCCATTGGATCTTAATGAGGTTGTTATTCCTTACTGCAAGCTTAATGGTTAATTCTGTTTGGAAGCTTATTCACATATACTGTGATTATTTGGGTACTGTCCAATCAAAATATTAACTTTTTTTTATTATTTGTTTAATTATGCGATTCCCTTCAAATTAGTATATCCTAGAATGAAACCCTTTTTGTTGGACGGAGTTCATATGGGTACTAATTCCAAGCTTCGCCAACTTAAGATCAGAGGTTATTTTAGCTATCTCTATTATTTTATATTTTGTCTTGGCAAAAGAACTATTTGCAATTGAGCAGCGGTTGGACATTGGCCAAAGAAGTCAGTGTTAACTTTAGAGTTTGAATCCAAATCAACCTCTTAATTTGGTTTAATGATCGCAAAGTGTAGTATTGTTAGTTATTGAACAAATCATTTTATATAGTGTTGTGTTTTCATATTAGCTCATTAACTCAAGGCAATCACTCAACCTCTTCAATGTTAAAGACTTGCCTCATATTTTTGTTTTATTTTATTTTGTATAAAAAATACTCTTATATATATATTAATAGTGTATGTAAACATGTTAAAATTTGAGAGAGATCATACATAGGCATTAGCTAAACTGCATTGAACATTTTCACATGGCTTACTATGCTCCCAAATGCTTTGAAGAATGTGCCCAAATGCCTTGAAAGATGTGCCCATGTGCCTTGAAGGATGCACCCAAATGCAATGCGCTCAGACACAGTGCACCCAAACGCGCAGCAAGCACGTACCTAGACGTGCAACGAATTATGGGCCTAATAAGATAACCCGTGTGCCACAGATTGCGGGCCTGATAAGGCAATATATGTGGCACAAGTTGTTCGCTTAATAAGGCAACCCAGGGACCATTAATTGCAAGCCTAATAAGGAAACCAGTGTGCCAAAGACCACAAACCTAACAAGGCAACCAGTGGCCCATAGGTCATGGGCCTAATAAAAAGCCGTGAGCCACTGATCACCGCCTCACGCACCCAGGTGCACGCAAATCTCAGCCCAAATTTTTGCTCTTTCCTTGTAGAAACTCTAGCTCTTAACCAATAAATAGATACCAATTCCCAGCAATTTTCAACACCTCTTAACATTAGAAAAAGATCTAAGCTCTCATAAGAAGTATTAAGGCACTATAAAGCTCTGTTAAAGCTTAAAAAGAATTTGATCTTGAGGATCTCACCAAATTGGCTTTAAGCGCTTTAATTTTTATATAAATTTTTTTATTTTATAATCCTACTCTTGTGTGGTGTGCATGAGACTTTAGCAGTTCCGTCAAGCACGTGTGCAAATGAGGGGCGATTGATAAAGCTTTGCCTCGATATTGTTCTGGAAGGATAGAAAGCTCCACATTTTCATGACCAAAGATAGTAAAGATGGGATTGAGAAGCCTCCACTCATGACAACTATTGAAAGGAGGAAGATTTCGTAGCAACCAAGCATCTAAAAGAGTGGATTTTACATACTTTTCTGTCTGTTGTGTGATTAGCGAAGGAGTGACTAATGTTCGAGTGGATTCTGAAAGATGAGAGCTTCAAAAGGGTGAATGTAGGGTCAAGGAGATCCGAATCACTATAAATCTCTGAGTATTTTCTTTACCTATTTTAGCTTAGGTTTTATTTATTTTTTGCTTATAATTAAAGAGAAAATAATCAAAATTACCTATTGACTCTTACAAAATGTTCAATTTAGTTCTTGACCTGAAAATATTTATTTTTTGTCCCTAACTTTTATTTAAGTATATTTTTGTCCCTCCATTATCGTTTCTTTCAATCTCATCCTCTATATTTCGAATTCCAGGGTGAATGCATAATTCAACCATACGATTTTTATATCCGAAGGCGTAACTAAATTTCTCTCCCAAGAAGTTTGCGATAGTTTGCAATTTTTCCCACCCCGCAACGCAACTAGGGTTCTCTCTACGTCAATCTCTTCATCTCTCTGTCTCTGTTCCACGAAGCAATCGACGAAGGCTCAAACAGTCCTCTTTGCGTCTACGATGCTTCCAACCTTGCCCCGTCCGACGTCGATGTTGATTCTGATGTCCACGTCACTTTCGACGTCGATGCAGCTTACAATGTCGACGCCCATTCCGACCTCTACGACGTTTCCGCGACTTCTTACATCTACAACGTTGACACCGCATCCGTCGTTGACGTCGCTTCTGATGTCAACATTGCTTAAAACATCTACGACATCGATGCAAAGGCGATAAACTGGGATGATTCATAGCTGCATGAATCTATAGCAGGGACGATAAAAATCAAAAGCGATGGATCTAAATATTCCTATCCAAATTTACTGAAATAAAAGCTTCTCTTTACTTTCAAATAAAATTTATTAAAAAAAAACATCCTCAAATTTTCTCTTTTCTCCCTACACAAGCCTATTATAGCAAAAAGACTTCCATCTACTAAACTACAATATAGCATATCCAGAAAATGACAATAGATCCAAGCTACAATAGAGTTAAGGATCTTATAATCTACTCTTCAAATTTTTTGTAGTTATCTTGTAACTTATGAATAAGTAAAAAAAAGAATCAAAAAGATAAAACTTCAAAAAGAATGCACTTTCCTAGTTAAAGGATCTTTCAAAGTAAAAAAAGTTCAAGAGTCTTCAATCAGCAAGGACCTACATGACGAAAAAATAAGAATTTTGACATTCAAATAAACTTTAAAGAAAAGATCATCGAAAATGTAATAGTTCAAACTTCTCAAAAATATCTTATTCTATCAAACCTATTTATTATGAATGCAATGGGATAAGACACATTAGACCCGAATATCCCAAATTAAAAATAAGAAAAAAAGAAAGCTTTTTGGGTAAAGACAAATTAAGAAAGCTCAAAAAAAAGCTTAAATGAAGAGAATAATATTTGCTTAAAAGCAACAATTGAAGAGAGCTTATGTTCAAGTTCAAAAATAATAACTAGAGTCAGCATCTGATTCAAGAGATCATAATTAGAAGATGAGATTAGTAGTTGAAATAAAACAAAATAGATAAACTACATGCTTCTCATGTTTCTTTAAAAAGGAGATATAAAAAACTTAAAAAAGCATTACTTAAATTCGAGTTATCGAAAGCAATAAATAAGAGAAACCTAGTTTCCTCAAGAGAACAAATAAATGACTAAACTTTAAAAATTGTTATATATAAATCAAATGAGATTTACCAAGAGGAAAATCTTAAATAGACTCAAGAAAATAATGAGCTTAAGCTTATTTCCCAATCTTTGGAAATAACTTAATGAAAATGAGTTTAAAAAATTTTCTAATTGTTCAGAACCTAAATTTAGAAATATATTTCCTTTTAGACATATAGCTGCCCCAAGGGTGTACACTTACAAGGAATTGGGACACATTTCGCCTAAATGATGGGTAAATAGAAGAAAGACAAATGGTTTCCTAAAGAAAGAGAATCCAACCCAAGGAAATTATTGACTCTAGGGTTTGAGTCCAAATCAACCTTTTAATTTTGGTTTTGATGATCGCAATATATAAATTTTTTTTGTCATTGGACTAATCATTCTAGGATTATGTTTTCAAGTTAGCTCATTAACTCAAAATAGCCACTCAATCACTTCAATTTTAAAGATTTGCTCTTTTTTTTTTTGTAAGAATTATATTTTTGTACATATTAAGGTGTATGTAAGCTTGCTAATGTTTGAGAGAAATTACACTTAGATGCTAGTTAAACTACATTAAGTAATTTAACCTAGCCTGCAACACACTTAGACATGCGTTCAACATGCCACAAAATGTGGGCCTAATAAGACAAATGAGTGCCCCAAAATACAGGCCTAATAAGGCAACCCATGTGTAACGACCCGAGGTCGTTCCTTTGCAATTTAGGTGAAAATCCCGACACTAACATTAGAACCCGGGGAATTTCGAAATTAGGACAAACAAAAATACCCAAAAATGAGAATAATTTTAAGATCAAAGTGCCCTAGTTTGAGAGAAATCTGAATAACGAAAGCTCCCATTTTATTTTTCTGAATTATTTAAATTATAAAAATAAAGACATTGAAATACGTGTCCAAATTCATCATTTTCAGTGTCGTTGTGTTAAGTATATTATTTAAAGGCTACTCGAGAAGTTTCATCAAATTCTGAATGTCGGTTTCATCGTGGCTAATTTTTGAAGTTTTTAAATTCAAAAATTAATATAAAATAAAATATTACTCTGAATCGAAAATTTTCAGCGCGATGGTGTTCGTAATGTCGTAACACACCTCGGTGTCAAGTTTCGTTGTATTTGAACGCCGAACAGCGGATAAAATTCCTTAAGGAATTTTTATTTCCCCGACGAATGGCGTGCAATTTCTTCCGCCTCTGGTAGAAGAAGCTTATGCGCCAGGAAGCACTGGCGCATACCATGTGCCATTAAGGCACTAAAATAGCGCACGTTTGGCGCAGGAGACCCCTTCCTGCGCCTATTTAGCCGCAGCCCTCCCTCCCTTTTCCTCTCAAAACACCAGCCCTTCTCCTCCTCTCCCCACACTACATCAACAGTAGCCCTCTCAGCTCTCTTCTTTCCCAGCCACAGCAGCAGTCCGCAGCCCCCCTACCAGCCAAGCAGCTGCCGGCCAGCAGCCCCGCCAGCCCTCCTCCAGCTTCCGGCCACCCCGCTCCGGCCTTCCTCCGTTTTCCGGCAATCCTATTCTAAGGTGAGAGGTGTTGGAAAAGAAGAAAATGAAAGGAAAATATTTTGCTAATCTTATTGCTCTATACATTTAAATCATTGTTATAAAAGAATTATATTTAGTCATTCACATTTTTATTATTTCTATTAATTAATAATGGGAACAATCAAATACTATAAAATGATTACTATTTTCATTTGAGTATTCTTTTCATTTCTATTTTTCTATCTCTACTCTTTCATATATTAAATATGATCATAAATATTATATGATTACATAAACTGACTTAATAATTACGAACTTATATCATTATAAGAATGTCAAAGAAAAGGACAAGAAAGAAGAATATAAGAAAATCCTTAAAAGAAGATAATATTTATTCCTATGAAAATTGGCTAAATACTAAAATATCGGGGACTTAAATGCAACTTGAGCGAACTATCACTCATCCGAACTTAAGAAACAAAGGTACCCAGTATATAACATATATTACATTTTACATTTTTATTACTACTTTGCTTCGCTTATTTGCATTGAGCTAAATTCATTTGAAGCTTGGTTGATTGTTCGGAACCAATGTGATAATATTCGGGGTTATTACTGGAAAATGACATCAGTAACATTCGAGGTTGTTACTGGAAAATGACATCAATAACATTCGGGATTAATTACTGAAAAATGACATCAATAACATTTATTTTATAATAATACTTGTTGCAGGAAATTATTTATTTATTTCGCACCATTGCATTACTTTTCCTGCATTTTATTTCCACCTTACTTCCGCTAATTGCATCTTTTAAAATATAAATATAATTGTGTACTGCAATACTTAGAGTATTCTCTAATCACTGGGAATTCAAATCCCGGTATTGTTTTCTGTACAATACCAGGTCAGGTGCTCCTGGGAGAATACACGCAAGAACCCTAATGCTTAAAATATTCAAACTGCTGATAGATCAACGGTGCTATTTTGCTTATTTATCTTTTATCTTTTTCTTTATTTTCATTTTTGTACGATGAGTATTGAAAAGATCTTGTAATATAGACATTGAAATAAATGAATAATATCTTTGGCTTTTATATGTGTGTTCCCTTTTCTTTTCTCAAGTTACTCAATATAATCCTGCGGTAAGTGAACATCTGATGTCCGAACGGTTTCCGCTGAACCGGCATCGGGCCTTCACACTGTGTGTCACAAAATATAGATTGCGAGTCTAATAAGGCAACTTGTCTACCATGAACCACGAACATAATAAGGCAACCAATGAGGCACGGATCATGGACCTAATAAGAAAACCGGTGAACCACTGATCACTGTCTCACGCACCCAAATCTGTGCAAATCTCATGTCCAGGCGCATCAGCTCGCCCAAATATTTTTTTTTATTTTGGGAACCCTACCTCTTACTTGTAAAACAGGGCCCAGTTCCCGACAGATTTCAACACCTCTTAACATTAGAAAAGATAAGGCACTCTAAGAAATACTAGATGCTCTCTCAAAGTTTAGGAAGAATTTGACCTAAAGAATCTCAACTCAAGTTGGTTTGTAAGTATATTAACTTTTGTAAGACTTTATTTTATTTTATAGCCATACTCTTGTGGGTATGCAAGAGATTTCGGCAGCTCTAGCAAGCACATGCGCAAAGGAAGGATGATTGAGGAAACTCCGCTTCAGCATTGCTTTGAGAAAGTGGGAAGATTCCGCAACTTTGTGACAAAAGATTGCGAAAGAGGGATCAAGGACTCTGCCTCTAAACGGCATTGGGAAGGAGGGAAAATTCCACAAGTTTGCAGCCAAGTGTCTAAAAGAGTGAATTGTACAAACATCTTTGCTTGCTATGCTATCAATGAATGAATGCCTCGTGTTTGAGTAAATTTAAGAATAAAAGAACTTTCAAAGAGTAAACATAAGTTCGGAAAACTCAAACTACTGTAAGTCACTGAATACTTTATTTGCCTACTTTTATTTTAGCTTTATTTATTTTTGCTTCCAATTAAGTATTTTAATTAAAATATCACCAATTCACAAAAAAAAAATCCAATTTAAATTCTCTAAGCTAAATCCAAATCAACCCTTCTTGAGCTGTGCCATTCGAGCTCCTAAATTCAACAATCAACATGATGTAGTTGATAACTTCAAGCTACTAACAGCCTCCAAACATAAAAGATGGGTTAGCAAAAAGCATGTGAAGAATGCAACATATCTAATTTTCCCTAATCAAACAAAGTAAAGAATGAAGATATTTAGTATTATAAATAATATATATAAGAAAATAGTAATTAGCCTTGTTTTCAATTTTACAAATGGCCCGATCTAATGTTAACTTTATTTGTAGTGATTTTTGGTGGTATTTGTACCTCGTGTTGTAGTCCTGAGTGGTTTCTTTTTTAGCTGATTTGGTTTAATTAGTAGTTAGTACTTTCTAATTTATTCTAAATTAATCTATCATTTGTTGTTAAATATATATATATATATATGTGTGTGTAAATACTGGTACTATCCTTTCAAGTAAAAAATAAATTCCTACATATTGCTCCCCATTAGGGCTGACAATTTGACCCAAAAATCAAAACTTAAACTCAAAACATTTTGACTCAACTTGAAATTTTCGAGTCGAGCTCGAGTTCGAGTCAAACGACTTAACTCGAACCCTATTTGACTCTACTCTAAATGACTTGAACTCAACTCGAACTTGAACAAATTCGAGTCGAGCTCGAGTATGGGCTGACTTGACTTGACATCGATTTGAAGCCAAGCCTACTCCCCATCCATCCACTTGAATAAATGAATGGAATGGAAAGTAAGAAAAAAATTTTAATATTAATTTTTAATTTAGCATCCCAAATAAACATGATGTGTGTTGAAGTTTTTTTCACATATAAAATAAAAGTAGCATTCCTCACTCTATCCCTACATAAAATACATATGTAAACACAAATAGTTCTCGCAAAAAAGAATTTACATATTACATTCTAATAGTTACTTATATATCCCAAAATCATTCTCTTATTTTAGTGTGGATCCAATTAACTCTTGTCAATTTCTTTTAGAAGTTCACTATAACAACTCTTTGTTTAAGAACATTTCTCGAGCATTCCCCACTAGCAATGATCTAATAATGACTTGTCCTCGTCAAAATAAAGTATCACAAGCAACAATTTTAGATTGGGTCATCCTTGAATTGCACAAATTAACAGAGGAGACTGAGCTTTGATATCGTATGTAACACCTCAAATATATACAATATACTTTCCATTTGAACCAAAATTGTTCCATACCAAATGTAACCTCGCAACTTTCTCCTAATATGATAGCTATCGATGAGGTAATTTGTTCTAATAATGTTCCATTATGAGCATGCTTTAGCTTTAATTAACAACTAATTATCTTAAAAAGCTCATACAACCATCACCATCTATCCATTTGAATGAAAAACTAATATTTAAAGTCGGACATTGATTAAGGTTGGCTTTGAGTACATTTTGATTCAAGTGGGGTTCAACTCAAACTCAAAATTCTTGGTTTAGCTCAACTCAAAATCGACTCAACTCAAATCATTCTGAGTCGAGTCGGCTCGACTCAAAAACTCAACTTCGAATTCGAGCAAACTCAAAATAAAAACTAAATACAAAGGTAAAAGAGAAAAGATTTGAACTCATGCATCATAAATTATAGCACAAACCAACTCAACTAAGCACTTGGTTTAGTTAAATAGCATACAAAATATATTTCTAATAAATTTTGAACACCACTCAAAAAATAACATGTAAAATAAATTATGAATGAGGAGAATTCAAACTCGCGAACTCTCTTTCATATATATCACGCCTCAAATCAGCTATGCTAAAGTCACAAGTTGATTATAAATTCACATAAATATATTCATTATTAATTTCGAGTAACTCAAATCACAAATCAAGCAAGTCTACCTAGACTTAAAATTGACTCGAAAAAAATTGTCTTAAACCCGACTCAAAATTTTTATTCGATTTCAAGTTGAGTCAAAATTTGAGTCTATTTTGTGAAGTTTCAAGTTTTGACAGGTGCATTGAAAATATTTCATTTATGGTAGAAAATCAACTTTCTATCTAATTAAATAAAAAGATGGAAATAATTCATTACTTTTGATAGAATATGGCAACTTTTTTCAAAACATGTCACATCATCTATATTGATTTTCAAATGAAGAGAATTTAAATTAGCTAAAAAGGAAAACATAACATAAATTTTAACCAGTTACCTATTTTTAATAATATTCATCAAGAAATCTAGATTGTTGGTGAGAAATGTGAAAGAGAAAATCATTTTCTTAACAAGATAATAGTTTTCCTCTCTCAATATATATATATATATATATATATATATATATATAATTAGATACGGGATACAAATAAAATTAGATCTTGTATGTGCGTGTATAATTATATTGTCTTGTCTTCAAAATAGCTCAAAGTACTAATGACAAGACAATATAAGTATAAGCAAGGGATTAATATAATGCAGAGTTATTGTGGTTTGTTACTTTGTTTCTCTATGTTGCCTCTATCTTCCCATTGACTTATTTTTTAAGTTTGAGCTAACTTTAAGCTATTTTGGGGGCATTGTATCATTTCTCTAGACCAAAATTCAAATATGTAATAAGTTCTAACTGACAAATGATCATAACAAGCAGACCTTTCAACCCGGCGATGCTCGAGCTCCATGTCAATCTTCCTCCAATCCATGCCCTTCTCCTCCAAAAGAACCTCCCGAGGCTTTGCATTGCCAAAGGGATTCACCTTAGGACCAGTTTTTGGAATTGCTCCTTCTCCTGACACCTGTGAAGCTGGGCTCTCAGCTCTACTCGAATGCTCACTAGACGGCCTGCTGGACTGAGAGCTTGATGGCCTTAAAGATCTCTTCATCTCAATCTCAGTTTCCATTTTCCTCCAATCCAACCCCTTCTCAGACAAAACCTCTTCCCTCGGTCTGGCCGACCCAAAAGGACTCGGTCTAGTACGAGCCGGCTGGGTCCGTGATATAAAGGAATCTCCCTTCTTGGGAGGATCAAGAACGAATCTCGGTCTTTGCTGTTCCTCATTGCTCGAAAGAGATCCCCGGCCTCCTCTGATCCATCGATCAGAATCCGAGCCGAGAATGGGAGAGTCACTGAATCCAGATCCAAAGCCAGAGAACTTGTTAGGAGGAGGAAGAGGAGCAACAGATTTTTTTCCGAAAGACCAATCATCCACTTCGTCCGCCTTTGATAACCCTCTGTTCCCAAGCGAGCCATAGCGTTCTTGCCGAACGGAATTCATAATTGGAACAAACTTCTTGGACGAAGCCCAGTTATCAACCTCATCCGCCCTCGATGGCAGATCGAGATCTGAGGTCCTGGGAGAGTCCCTTCTAGAACCATCTTCAACACCAAATTCAGGTCTACGGCGTGGAGGAGCAGCTGCTCGGCTTCCTCCATAGCCGTAAGAACGGAAGCCGCCGCCAAGGCGAGTGCTCTCAAGCTCCTCGGCAGTGCGCTCTCGAGGGCCAGTGGGAAGGCGGAGCATCTCGTCATGAGTGAGGCCCTTGGGCTCCAAAGCGGATTCTCTGAGAGCGCCACCGGGACAAGCGTATGCCCTAGAGATGCTCTCCGAAATCGTGAGGGAGACAGCCTTTTTCTTTTTGGGCTTCGTAGCAGCCTCCTTGAGGCTGGGAAAACTCTGTGATGGATCGCCGGATAGGAGAGCGGGTTGGCCGGAGGAAAACACGGAGGCAGCTGCTGCTTCCGCGCGCTCTCTCTCCTCAGCCTCGGCGCGCTCGGCATCCAGCGCCCATGCGCCAACGCCAGCCCACACCTTCGACATTTTCCTCGTTACCCTTGCCCCCTTCACTTCAATGGATCCGATGAGGAAGACGAGGGTTTCCTAAATGGAGTTTGATAAAAAGACTGGGATTGGCGTGTGAGAAAATGACCAGATTAGTATTAGTTTCAAATCTTTTGCATTTATAAGAAAAAGAATTCGTTAAAGAGTAAAATTTTTAAAAGTTCCAACTGCTTTTAAGAAGTCATGGCCCTGGCAAAAAAACGTCTTGAAATCTATTATAAAATTTACAAGGGAGCAAATTTTATCTTGATTTGGAATATCCATTGGCAATTAATCTAGATAATAGACCATAATTCACTTCCAATAAGTTACAAAGATTTATAGTATAAAATTGAGTAAAATTTGAGTTTTCGCCCTTAACCTAATAGTGAAGGTGAGGCAACTTATAAGAACATTGTACAACTTCTTAAAAAATGACTTCCCATTCGGGGTAAAGTTAGATGATGATCTATTTAAAGTCTTATGGATTTATAAGTTCACACAAAACTCTATCATAAAAGATACCCCTTGCTCTCTGCTAGCTATTGAAATTGAGGTAGCAACACTTGTGGAGCTTATGGTTCTTGCTGACTTTTTTAGGCCATGCACTACTTCAGGGGATAAATTGGCTTTAGCTTTGGAAATTTTCTAACTTAAAATTCTTTTTAATGATGAAGAGAAAATTGTGGTACTTAAAAATTTGCTAGTTATGCACAAACAAAAAAATTTGTATAAATAAAAGAATAAACACAAACATTATAACGGCTCAGGTAACATTAGAACCTACATCTACTCATATCATTGAGTTGCCCTTTTAATGTCCTATAACATGTGGAGAAGCCTTTGCTCATTTGTATAAACTTTAGCTACAAAGTAGTAGATGTTCATTCATTCCCAAAACTTTGCAATGGTGGAGCAGCCTAAAAAATATTTCTCGCACACCTTATAGTAGTAGTGTAAGAAATAAAGAAAATGTATATAAGTGTAAATAGTAAATTATCCTGAAGTGTAGGCCTCAAGAATAAGCCTCCTAAGCCTTGAGATATTGAGGGTACTTTATCATAGATCCTTAAATGAGATATTGAAAGTTTTTAAATTAGAGTTTTTGGGAGCTTAATAAGGTGCTTTTAAATTTTGAGAACCATCCTCAATTTAGAGTGACAAGAGGGGTCAAGCTAGAAAGCTTGTCGTTTTGCGTGGGCATACGTATCTGGCACAAGGCTAGGGCACACTTGAGCACATTAGATGGCAATTTATAATGTTTGGGGATCATGATCGAGGAGGATAAGGAAAGAATCAACATAAATTAAATATTTTTATCTATTCACATAAAAGCAAATACTACAAAACAAAATAATGTGACATAAACATAATAATGTCTTTATTAAGGTACAATATAATAACTCAAAACATCACTAGTCACCAACCCACAACAACACAAAAGAAAAATCACAAAACCTATTATCTGAGCATATACAACACTAGCTCCCCTCCAAAGTCTAGATATTAGGCTCGGGATCAACACCTGAAAAAAAAAAAAAAAAAAACATAACTTCTATCAAAGAAAAGTTTATATCATCCTCATGTTAGTTTATGTACAAGGATTCATACCAGCAAGGTTATAAAAGCTTTTACAAAGTTCAAATCAATATTTGATACGATTCACAATAGACTAAGAATATTTGTAATTAAAAAAATATAATTAATGGTAAAAGAAGAAAATACTCATAATAATGAATACTAAAACTGTAAAATAGTGTTTTTAAAATGTTTTACTGATTGTAAGAAAAAAAAAAAAAAAAAAAAAAAAAAAAAAAAAATATATATATATATATATATATATATATATATATATATATATATCAAGGTTAAATTAGTTTTATGATCTCATCAAAATGATCATTAAAGGATTTAAACCACTTGCAGAACTTATAGCTTTTATCTTTAAAGAATAAATTATCATCAATCCACGCTTACAATATTTGCACTAATACACACTTTTTTACCTAGTGTAGCTGTCTTACTTATGCTACTAGCTCATCAATATTAAAGGAATTGAGTCTTTCTCATTTCCCTTGGAGTTCAACCCATTTCATTAACTTAAATATAAAAAGATAAAATACAACTCACCCACAAGAGCCCTTATTAGTCGGCCAATGCAATTTTTTTAGGCGATTGACTATTTGTATAGATCTCAAATAGGCTACTCTTAAATATAAAATTATTTATTGATTCATTCTTTATTTAATAATTATAAAACTCATGTATAGCTCATTTTTTCTCGAATGGTCTCAAATTATACCACAATGAATATATATGATTCAAAATGATATTATCATAAATTGCTAATTTGGAACATAGAGATGCAAGCATAATAGAATATGTTGCACAATTTTTATAAAATTATTACACTAGCATGTAAACTACTTGGTTAGGTCAAATAATCAGATAATAAAAAAAATTATCATTTTGTAAATGAATATAAAAATGGCTAAATGGAAAGTTAAAATAAGATTTAAATAATGCAATTTAAACTACTAAATATAATTTTAATAAGCTAATTCAATGCATGGAATTAATTAAAGTAACATTGCAATAAAAGAGATAACTTGACACTAACATTCATTGGCATGATTGAATAATATCAAAGCTCAATATAATAAGATATACCTAATAAGAATGTCAAAATGGATACCTTATAGCCTCTTCATACTCTAAAATCTCGCACAACTTGCTCCTTAGCTCACACAAAATATTGCTCACACTTGTAGAGTCACACAGCAGTTTGACAGCACAATGATCTATTTCAAAAAAATACAAAACTTTGAATGACCAAGGAGTATTTATAGACCTTTGGTCAGCGTGTGCTAAATGTATTTAGGCATGATAATGTTAACAAGGGCGGGATTGGTCTTTGATGCAATTTGACCCAAATTTATCTAGTTGCTTCTAAGCACATTTATGATGCATCTAAATGCACCCCAACAGTGTGTTTGGTTGCACCTTCGCTACTCTTGGCATTTGGCCTCAAAAATAAAACAATAATATTAATTTAATTAGATAATAAAAAATAATAATTAGGGTTTGCTAATTGGCAGGCTATCACAATTTAAATGAATGATTCCCCCGGCATTTCACAACAAAAATAAGATTGAATAAATTAAAAATATATTGAAATAAGTTTATGTAAAGTGATTAAAATAAAATACACATTCAATTATTAGTTAAAATAATATGGATAAGCTTGGCACATAACCAATTCTTGTCTCATGTAGTCTCTTCTTTTCTACAGTTCTTCCATTAATTTTTTACCATGGGATTAGTCTTACTTCATTATTTATTTCATTAAAACTCAAAATCTTTTCAAGTACTTCTAGATATGTGAAACTTAGTTAAAGTGATATTATTTTCTATAAGAAATTTAGTAGTCTGATCTGATAAGCATCTACAAAATAAATAAAATAGGAAATGCATTATGAATAATATTTCTATTGAGAGAAAGTTTTAACTTATAGGTAACTTGACCAATACAAGCTAATACTTCAAATGATCCAATGAGGATTAAGCTTCCCTATAATTCCAAACTAGTTAATCCCTTTCATTAAATTAAACATAACAAATATCAATTCTCTTACTTCAATTATGACGATATAATATTTAAGATCATAATTTTCTTTGTTGATATTGGGCAATCTTAATGCAATTTTGGATCAATTTAATTTTTTAGTAACTGCCACGACCAAATATGAACCCAACAACTAGTTTTCTCCAACCTCAAACCATTCAAGAGGTATGATACACTTTCTACCACACAAGGCTTTGTATTGTGCTATCCTAATACTATTCTGATACTTATTGTTGTATGTAAATTCAACTCACTCAATGTGCTCTTCCTAATTGCTACCAAAATGAAAAATTTACAGACAAAGCTAATCTTCAAGGATATGGTTAACTTTTAGTCTATCCATGTATTTGGGGATGAAATGAAGAACTCATATTCAACTTAGTTCCCAAATATAAGTGTAGTGTATGCCAAAATCTAAAAGTGAATATACTATTACAATATGAGACTATTAATTTATGTACTCCATGAATTACAATAAGTTCCTTAATATAAGACTTTGGTAGCTTCTCATGTCAAGTTGTTTACTTGATAAGTAAGAAATGAGATGATTTAGTAAGTGTATCAACTATTGTCCATATAACATCATTCCTTATTTTAGAACAAGGTAAACCTAATATACACTTTTATTAACCTACATGATTCATACTTTACCATAAACTTAGTTATGTTCTTCATCAAACTTGTAATGATCTATGTCATTGTGAGGTCAATTAGAGTATGAAATAATCCACTAAGGGACTAATACTAGTTTTAAACCACTCTCTATTCAGGTCGGCCCCATCAGCTAAGGAACTTATTTAAGGTAAGCCACTCCACCTCTAATAGCCTATACTTTAAGATGGCTTAATAGGTCTAGCTTGTGCTAGCTCGGGCCCAAGTTTGGGCCAGGGTCAGGCTAGCCCACTTGGGGCTAACCGAACCCCACTTTATGGACCAATGTGGTCTAATGAGGCACAGGGGCATCAAGGCCAGTCCCCTTAAATTCATTTGAGCAAGATTGAGTTTTGGCTAGACTCCGTCTAACCCAAGTTATATTGAGTCCTAACTGAGTTAACTTGGTTAATAAAAGCCCCTCCAGCCTCACTTGTGAACCAATAAGGTCATTAGAGTCATCAGGGCATAATAGCAACTCCTCATAACCATATTTTAGCTAAATTAATAATGGGTCTAGTGCTTAAACACCACCTAAGGGAAACCCCACCTAAGGGAAACCCCACCCTTATTAATCTTAAGCAAAACCAAAGTCAAACATAAGGGTTCAAATCCCTTAAAAATAGAAATTTTACCCAAATGAGCGCTAGCCCAAGATAGATTATGGCCCAACTAACCTAATACCTCGTATTTAGGCCAGTGAATAAACAAATAAGCATAAATCAAACTATAAAACTGAGGTAAAATTGTAATTATAATTCAAAATACTTAAAAATAGTGACATAGTAATACTGGAAAAGAACAAGTGTGTTGAAAGTAAAATAATTGAAAGTAGAACTGTAAACTGAATAAAACTTGAAATTGATCTATTATAAATGCCACTGAATATGCCATTGAATGTGCTACAAATATACCATATGAATGCACAACCTTGATGCCATATTACATCCCATAGATCCTAGGTGTGCACCGAATTGTATCGTTAATAGATCTTAGGTGTGCTCCAAATTGCACCACCAATAGATCCTAGGCGTGCTCCGAATCGCACCACTAACAGATCATAGGTGCGCTACGCATCGCACCACTAATAATTTGGTATGCTTATGTGATTCATGTTATGCAAAAATTGAAAGGAGCAAATGATAAAATCCATAAAATAGAAAACATATCTATCTTTTTGTCTAACTATTTATCATGTCATCACCTTATATGCATGTTAATTCGGAAACTAACCTATTTAGAAATCTAATTATAAGGATTGTCTAATTATACTCAATTCATACCTGAATTAAATCAGGTTCAACAAGTTTTGTAATTATAATGTGTGGTTAACCTAATTCATCATATGTTAGGAGTATATATATATAACTGATATGTTCTTCGTAAGGTGAAATTGAACACTTAGGTTGTTTAACTACACATTTTCTCATGCATAAGGATAGGGCACATACATCCTTTCACAAATTTCCCTCTCAAACTAAAGTTTCCAAACCCTAACTCATAACACAATGAAATTAGGATGTTTATCCTGATATGAACTGTACTTATCTAAATGCTTAAGATAAGATAGTAATTATATAGTTTCTTACAAAGCAAATCAATCAATTCCTTAAATTAACTAAAAATTAGAGTTAAATTATGGATATGTATTTCATCCCCATATGATAATATTAATATTATCATTGGAATTAAGTTCTAAGTTAGCTATTTTAAGATTTAAGGATTTATAAAACTATAGGAGACATAACTTAGGTATTAATGTTTTAACATTAAGCTCAAAGGTAAACATTCCACAATAGTACCTACTATTACAAGAATGTATGTGCAAATTTAGTTTTTGTTAGATTATTATTACCATAAGAATAGATTCAATTCTTAGGGTTCACATTGTAAATATAAGGTTCTACCTCAAAATATTCAATATAAGACATCCTACCTCAATAAATTAACTTAACTATGGATTAATCAATCACTTAGTTCAAGATTATCTTCTAAGGATTTCTATTAAATTCAAAATCTTTTAAGCACTATAAGTGAGCTTCTAAGATTTGAAACATAAATCAAATGAGTCATAATTGTGACGACCTGTGTCGTTACTAAGTCAATTTGTATGTATATATATATATATAATATAATCAATTAAAATTCATATTTTAAATCCCTGAAAAATTAAAAATTATTTTTATACCTCGAATTTAAATTTTGACTGAAAATTTAGGTCCGGAATGTTGAAATTAGCTAGGAGGAAAATTTTCAAAAATTTTGGAGCTCACAAGGGCAAAAAATGCACAATACATTTGAAATTAAAAATTTCCTAAAGTTTTTAATTAAAATTATATTTTTTCGAATTTAAAAATTAATTAATAAAAAGAGGCGAGAATTCATTGTTCGGGTCCAAACAGCGGACATCGGATCCAGCCAATCCCTTTCGTCGGATCCACATGGCAAAACGGAAACCCCCCCCCCCCATGTGCCACGTGCGGCCACGAGGCAGCACCGCAGAACGCTGTGCAGCCGCGGATGCCACGTGGCAGTGTCACAGGATCTGGGTGTTATGCGGAAGCACCACAGCGCGTTAGGCAGTCACGGATACCATGTGGTAGTGTCAAGGGATCTGGGCACCACGTGGCAACACCACAGCGCGCTGGGTTGTCGCGGATGCCACGTGGTAGACACATGGCAGTGCCGCAGGATCTGGGCACCATGTGACAGCACCACAGTGCTCTGGGTAGCCGCGGATGCCATGAGCAGACACGCGGTAGCACCGCGGGATCTGGGTGCCACATGGCAATACCATAACATGCCGCGCAACCGCAGATGCCACGTGGAAGGCCGCGCTGAGCTCGGGGCCACATGGCAGCATCTCAGAGCATCCAATGCCACATGGAGACACGTGGCGGCACAGCAACATCGTTGCTTAGATGAGCGTCATGTGTCCTACCTGGATTTGGTGGCAGCGGCGGAGTCCTCGAGGGGGCATTCGCGTATATTTATAGCCCCCGGTGAGCTCGAGAGGAGCACACCTTCGGATTGCCAGAAGACTGCCAAAGTTTGCTGGAAATGGCGCCCGTAGATTGCCGAAGACGTAATTTTTTGACGAAGCACCACCTCAACCGCTGCTCTTTTCTTATATACTTTTATCGAAATGCTATTTCACTAGGAGTAGAGTAGGATAAAAAAAAAACTTGCGTGATAAGATGAAGAAATCACCGAAAAATCGTGATCGATGTACAGTAGTTCACCGTAGTTACTGTTCATTGCCAAAAAAGATGAACAGTAACTGCCACGTGGCAGCGCAGAGATCTATAGTACGATGTGGCTGACACGTGGAAGCTAACTGATGACTTTGATCCACGTGGCAGCCACGTGGCAGCCACGCGGACGCCACGAGGCATCGTGCTATCTGCCGTTGTCGAAAATGGAATATTCCTAGAATATTTCTTTTCCGTCAGCTACAGTACAGTTACCGTTAATGATAACGGTAACTTAATGGAAACCGTTAACATTAACAGCAGTTTAATGGTTACCGTTAATGGTAACAGTAACTTAATGGAAATCATTAAGGATAACGAAATATTCTGTCAATCCCAAAAATATTAAAATTCTCAAAACTTTGAAAATTCTTATCTTTCAAAATAAGAGTCTAAATAAAGCAAAATTATATATCAAATTGATCAGAAAAATGCTAGGATTTTGAAAATACAATCAAATTTTAGTTTTAGTATCAGGATTTTAAAAGTTAATTTTCACTTAAATTTTTGCATCGTAAAGCATGCCATTATTAAATTTTTGCGAAAATTAACATCGTTGTTCTCGTAATCACCCGAATAGCTTAAATAAACGATAACTAAGCAAAGGAACTTGCACACCCGCTCTCGTGCTATGAAAAATGTGCCAAATTCAAAATTTAACCAAATTAGGAGAATTAGTCAACTTTTCGCTAACTAAGGCTAAATACTAAATCATGCAGGTATTTTGAGACTCACACAAAGGCACCGAATATCTTCTTACATTTATTACTTTGCTTATTTTCTTTTGACGCTTTAGCATTACTTTGAGCCTTGAATTCAGTTATAATTTTACTTTCTTTTTTAAATATTATCATTATAAATGCTGAATGAGATGTCTTGAGAATACATGCATTATTTTTGGGTTATTGAAATAGTGACTTGGGTGGGAATTATGGTGGGACTAGCTAAGAGGGGAGATAAGGGAGCATGTTGTAGCCTACGGGGGGGGGGGGCACAGTATAGTATTTTACTATGATATGAACCCACACTCTATCTGACCCCAAGGTTCTGTGTTTACCCAGCAGAACAAATTATTTACGATTATGCTTACTGATACAAGACATATCATATACATGTGACATATTCAGTGCTTTTTAATATATTTTCTTATAAACTTGACAAGTTATTTTGAAGGATAAATATCTTTGTACATTTTTTGCTTGCTTACCATTAATGATTTTATAAATGTATGTTGATATTTTGTACTTAGTCTACAGAACTAACCGACATTCCAATGCCCGCACTTTCAATGTGCCAAGTCAGGAGCTAGTGGGAGTTGAAGCGATAGAGAAATGAGGAGGATCAGAACTTAACAACTTTTATTTTTATCGCATAATCTTGTTGTAATAAATTGAACTATATAATCTCAAACTGTTGTAATGAAATGAATGGATATTTTAAACTTTTGCTTACTTATTGTACTACTTATATAACAACCCTAGGTTATTACTTTGCTAATCTATAGCCTAATTAATCATTAAATTCAATGTCATTACTTTTAGAACATCAAATTAAGCCCATCCTGAAAATTTAAAGTCAATTGGATTTCCTTAAGTCTAGATTGCATTTTGATCAGTCTAGATGCCCTAGATTATACCTAAAATATTTTTATCTCAAAATTAAAATCTGATTTCATTTTTAAATTCCTCACCCTCAAATTAGCTAGAGATAAAAGTTTGGTAAAATTTGGAGATCATTTAGACCCTAATTTAATTTAATTTAATTTGTTCTAATTGCATCTTAGAGTTTCCAACAAATTTAATTTGCAAATCTATCCTATACCCGTTTAAACGGCCGGGATTTGTTGTGCGGACCGTGAGCGATCTGCTGTGGAGCCTGGGTCACACGACAGCATTGTCCCACTAATTTCATCGTTGAGCCTTTAGATCCCATGGTCTGGATTTAAATTCTGCGAGATAGCGGATCCACCGTTAGATGAACCTGTGGATCCTATGGCCAGGATCACTCCCGCGATCGGCCGTTAGGATCCGAGCGATCCCAGCCGTAGAGCCATCTGATCGATGGATCATACAGCATCCGAAGGTCCCACTACTGTGGACCTTCGTCTTCCTCTCACCCGTGCCAGACAGGGAAGATCCCCCGTATAGCCAGCTGCCCCCTTTGTCTCCCACTCCTACATTTATGTAGCACCCCATCCCGTCGCCATGCGCAAAATACGAGTATAATTCATAGATTGGCGGCGGAATGGTGCGCTACTCGAGAACGGTGGGCCATACAAGTAAACCCATTGACCCGAATAGGTTTAAAGAGACAAAGCCATACTGAAGGCCACTGACTCGAGCCCTAAGAGTAGGCTCGAGAGTCAATATCTAAGATAAGAATGGAACCCTTATCTTAAGTATTAGACTTAGTACGTACATAAGGTGTAAGGGAGGAGAGAAGGACCCATGTACGTTACAAAATATCTCAGCGTTTCTAGTACGCCGATCACATCACAATACTATGTATAGTAACATAACAGAGTGCGGAAGCTAAAAGCATAACATCCAGAATACATTCGTCTCAAGCAGTAGAAAGTATCTATCTCAGAAAAGAAAAGTAAAAGTACATCCAGAATTTTATTACAAACCATAATAATGCAGAAATATAAAGAGTCTAGCCAGAATACTAAAAAGGACTAAAAAGTAAAAGTGGGTGCTCAATCCCCTACAGCTCCAAGTGCCCCTCCTGGGTCTCTGGGATGTTCTCCTGACCTGTCTCCAATAGCTGCTCGGGATTTAGCAAATTGCCGGATCCCAAAAGTACCCCGTGTAAGACAAGTAGTCTAACACAATGAAACTAGCTATACAAGCTAATCTAAATATAACAAATATACAAGGACATAAAGTAAAAGTGCAGGAAAAACTGTAAAGCATCAAGTAAATGAACTATAGGAACTAAGCAAAGAAAACTGCATCAAAACCAAATACTGAAAGTATATGAAAATGTCAGATGCTGAGAAGGATGCTATAAGCTGCACTACATGCTACTCAAGCAATGCTCACAGATATGCTATATCACGGTATATCACAGAATTATCACTGAAGGTTTATGAGTCGTACGGTCCAATGTAAGAACAACAGTTAGGAAGTCAGTATGGTGACGTAGATGCACCCTGAAATTCCCTAGTCTGTGTATATAATATTCTGTATCTCATACTGTATCACTGATAACCATATGTCACAACAGAAGGAATGAGGTCAACTCATGTTTATGCTTTATGTTTATGCCATTATATGATATGCATGGAAAATCCCAAAATCTATGAAGAATATGGTAAGAAACAAAAATGAATCCTAAGTCTCCATTGTGCAGAATCCTGCTAAAAGGATTTTGACTCCAAATCTCTAGATCGATATTTAGTTAAAGTTGTTTATTTACTTAAAGATCACTAGGTAGGGTGATTGTATACACATATTAAATATGCTGCAAATATAGGACCCTCAACATTTAGTTTGATTACGCCACCCTAATAAAGCAACCTTTATTAGGAGGCACCATCCGATGATGATTTTGGTATCTCAAACTAAGTTTTTAGTCACTAAACTCACAATCATACTTAGCGTCTTAAGGAAGGTAATTCTCCTTTACTTAGTTTTATTTAAGCCATACCTATTGAAGTGATCTTCGCTAGGAGGCATTGCCCGATGGCAACTGCCCTTCAATAAAACTAAGGAATGGGTACCCATTTAATACACTCTTAGGATTGATTGATTTATTCTAAGCGAGGTTATGTCTGCCTAAGCCCGTAGGATAGCAACAAAGACAAATCTTACTTAGAGTGACTCAACCAATCCAGATCATTACTGGAGACCAGTAACATGGGTATACTATACTACACTTACCCAATAATCGTAGTTTAATCAAATCTATTTAATAGAGCAAGGATTTATCAAGACTACAAGTCTTAGACTAGTAGGTAAGTCCTATACAAGGTTTCACAAATCTAATGTGATCAGGGATCACTTAATATGGATTCTACCACAAGGAGATGTATCTCTTCTAATATCTTAAGTGATTACTACCACAAGGAGAATAGATCAATCTCTAAGGTGAAGGGATCTTCTATACTTCTACCTTAAGGATTCGTACAAGGCCTCCTACCTCATGATATATAAATTTAGGTCTTTTAGATAATTTAAGACGATCTTATGAAGAGAGCATCAAGATCTCTTCTTTAGATGTTGATATTAATCTATTAGGTTTTGGTTCATAATTAGATTTAGGATGATTAGATCAAACGATTAAGGCATCTGATCACACTTAGACTAAGATTACGGGAACTAAATCAAGCATATTATTAAGGATTAGATCACTTGTTTAATCAATATAATTTTAATTGTCTTTTATGCTAGTTTTCTTTCTTAAGAGAAAATCAGGGATCTAAAGTTTAGATTCAGATCAAGCAATCACATAGATTTTTGTCTTAGAGAAGCCCAATGAACTTCAAATTTTCTAGATAGGCTCAAATTGATGTTCTAAAAGCAATGATGTTAAAAAAATGAATTAATCAATATTCATTTTGCATGGTAACAACCTAGGGTTGTTACAGACTCCCCTACTTAAGAACGCTGTCATCCTCGACATCACTTTAAGAGAAGACAATTATGAGGGAATATGAGAACATGAATAAGACTTTGTATTTGAAGAGTACCTGGAGTTTCAAAGAGATTGGGGTACTTCTTCCTCGTATCTGTCTCTTTCTCCCAAGTAGATTCTTCTAAAGAGCAATTCCTCTATTGAACTTTTACCATTGGGATGGAGCGATTCCTTAGCTGCTTTTGATCATGAGCTAAGATCTTAATCGGCTCTTCTACATAAGAGAGGTCTGGCTGTAGCGATACCGCTGGAAGTTGAATTAAGTGAGATGGATCACGGAGACATCTTCGCAGAGAGGAGATGTGAAAAACATTATGAACTGCAGAGAAATCTTCAGGAAGCTTTAGTCGATATGCTACAGAACTAATCTTTTCTAGTATCTCGAAAGGTCCGACGTAGCGAGGACTTATTTTCCGGCTACACCAAACCGATAAACACCTTTCATTGGGCTGACCTTTAGATACACAAACTTTCCCACATCAAGATTAAGAGCACGATGATGAGCGTCGTGATATTTACTCTGCCGATCCTGAGCAGCTTTGATTCTTTGCTAGATTAGTTGAATTTTACGATTTGTTTCTTCAACCAATTCTGACCCATAAAGCTGAACACTGCCAGTTTCAGACCATGCTAATGGCGTACTACTTTTTCTGCCGTACAAAGCTTCATATGGTGCCATACTGATACTTGCTTAAAAATTATTATTGTATGCGAATTCTACAAGGGGAAGGTGATCCTCCCAAAAACTTCTAAAGTCCAGAATACAGAGACGAAGGAGATCTTCCATAACTTGATTGACTCTTTCTGTTTGTCCATCTGTCTGAGGATGAAAGGTGGTACTCATGGCTAGAGTAGTCCCCAAGTCTTGATGCACTGCTTGCAAAACTTAGAGGTGAAACGGCTATGTCGATCAGATACGATAGATCTTGGGATTCCATGGAGCCTGATAATTTCCTTAATATACAGTTTTGCCAATCTTTCCACAGAATCAGTTTGACGCATAGGGATGAAATGAGCTGACTTGGTCAATCGATCAACAATGACCCAAATCGAATTCGCACCAGATCTTGCTTTAGGTAAACCCATAACAAAATCCATAGAAATGTCGAACCATTTCCATTCAGGAATTGCTAATGGGTGAAGGAGTCCTCCAGGATTTTGATGCTCGGCTTTGACTAGACTGCAAGAGTGACATTTTGCCACAAATTCTACCACACTCTTTTTCATACCGGGCCACCAGAATGACTTCTTCAGATCTTGGTACATTTTGGTACTACCTGGATGTACTTGGTAGCCAGAATTGTGGCCTTCGACCAGAATCTCTTGATGCATAGATTTGGGAATTCATAGACGATCACCTTGGTAAATTACATTACCACGAAGCTATAGATCCAAGTGATGCCCACTCTCGATATCGACTTTGAACTTCAAATACTCCTCATCCTTGGTTTGAGAGATGAAGACATCATGATGGAAGGTTTGTTCAACTGAGCTCATAGATATTAGTGTGCTTAACATATCTCCATGCACTGGCCTGATTTCAAATTTTTCAGAATTCTTCCTCTAATGTACTAGTGCAAATTATAGAAGATAGTGTAGCATGACGGCTAAGTGCATCTGCTACGACATTTGCTTTTCCTAGGTGATATTGAATGCTTAAGTCGTAGTCGCTTATTAACTCAAGCCACCTTCGCTGTTGACAATTCAACTCGCGTTGGGTGAAAATATATTTCAAGATCTGATGATCGGTGAATATGGAACACTGGACGCCATACAGATAATGATGCCAAATCTTTAGAGCGAAGACTACTGATGCTAGTTTAGGATCATGAACAGGATAGTTCTTTTCATGTGGTTTCAATTATCGAGACGCGTAGGCTATAACTCTTCCTTCCTACATCAAAACACATCCCAAACCTATACCGGATGCATCAGTATAGACCTGGTAATTCAATCCTTCCCTTGGTATGGCAAGAACTGGGGCAGAGGAAAGGGCATCTTTCAAGGTTTGAAATGCTTTCTCACATTCCGGACTCCAAATGAAAGGTACTGCTTTTTGAGTCAGTTTGGTGAGAGGAGACGCAATTTGTGAGAAACCTTTGATGAATTTTCTATAGTAGCCTGCCAATCCTAAGAAGCTTCTTATATCCGTCACGGATTTTGGTTGTGACCAGTCCCGGACTGCGCTTACTTTGTTTTGATCCACTCTGATCCCTTGGGAGTCGATGACATGGCCCAGAAAGGTGATAGAATCAAGCTTGAATTCACACTTAGAATACTTAGCATTGAGTTCGTTGTTCCTGAGTTCTTCAAGTACTATACGAAGGTGTTTCTCATGATCGGTCTTATTCTTGGAATAAATCAGTATGTCATCAATGAAGATGATGACGAATTTATCCAGATATGCTTTCAACACACGTTGCATTAAGTCTATAAAAATGGATGGTGCATTCGTCAATCCAAAAGACATCACCAAGAATTCGTAATGTCCATAACGAGTTCGAAATGTTGTTTTCTCAATATCAGTCTCCTTAACTCGCAATTGATAATACCTAGATCGCAAGTCTATCTTGGAGAAGACCTTTGCTCCAGATAACTGATCAAATAGATCATCGATTCGCGGCAAAGGGTATTTGTTTTTAATAGTTACTTTGTTTAACTCCCTATAATCGATGCACATTCTCATCGATCCATCTTTCTTCTTAACGAATAGCACCGGCGCTCCCCAAGGGGATGAACTTGGACGGATGAGGCACTTCTCTAATAATTCTTGAAGTTGGTTGTTCAGCTCTTGGAGTTCCTTTGGCGCCATGCGGTAAGGAACTTTTGACAGTGGTTGGGTTCCGGGAATTACGTCTATGGTGAACTCTACTTCTCTGTTCGGAGGAAGACTAGGTAGGTCCTCAGGGAAAACATCAGGAAATTCACAAACTACAGGGTTTTCAGAAAGAGGTATGACTTCTTTCTTTTCTCCCAACATTGTTACAAGGTACGCATTGCATCCCTTCTTTACTAACCTCTCTGCCACCATAGCGTTGATTAACGATGATTGGGTGCTAAATTTTCCCACGAATGATTTGGAGTTTCTTCCGTTACCCAAAGTTATTTTCTTCTTTTGGCAGTTAATGGACGCACCATGTTGGCTTAACCAATGCATACCTAGGATTATGTCGAAGTTGGTGATTGGCAGTAGAATTAGCTTAGCTCTCAAGTTTTGACCCTCAATAGGAATATCTAGATTGCAATATTGTTGAGACTGCATACGAGCTCCCGAAGGTAGCCCAATACTTAACGAACTGGCTAGTTGATGTGTTTATAGTTTAAGTGTTTTAGCCCATTCTTCCGATATGAAAGAATGTCTTGCTCCAGTATCGAATAGAACATTACAAGTTGTGTCTCTTATGGTTAATGTGCCTATAGTTGCGATAATTTACGTAAGAATAGTTCATACGGGAATAATGAAGGACATATAGCAAGAAAAGAAAATTGATTTAAGGCGTACCTGACACCACGTCATTATTTTCAGGAGCAGAAGCTGGAGTTAACATATACACTCGGGCAGGTGTCGAGGGTTGCTTGTTCTGGGTTCCTGAATCTTGGCGGTTGTATGATGACCTTTGCATCGGTACACTTGCCCTTGAGTTTGTCGTAGGAGCCGTCATTATGGCAGGAGCGGGCTCCAGCTGGTTGACTGGTTGAGCACGAAAGGTTTGCTTATGGCGGGAGTGGTCAATGGGCACGCCACCGATGGTCTTTTTCTCCTTGCATTCATAGTAACGGTGGCCCTTACGGCCACAAGTGAAACATACACCACCGAAGTGGTAGCAGTTCCCATACAGATGCTTCTTCTTACATTCAGAATTCTGAGGCCGTGGTTGTGTAGTTTCCATGTTGTAGACTCTGATCGTTTTGTGATGGCCAAAGCGCTCATCTCGTGGGTGCGTGACTATGGTTTTTCTCTTCCGGTCCAGCTGATTCTGGAATCCTTCTTGCAGACGGGCAGCCTCGATCAACTCTATTAGGGTCTTGAATTGTCGAGAGACTAGGTGTGCTCAAATAGAATATCTCAGACCTTTCATGAAGCGGTGGCACTTGGATGCTTCTGATCTTACTAAATCTGGAACGAACCTTGACAGTCTCCTAAATTCTTGTTCGTAATCAAATACCGACCTACTCCCTTGGGTGAGGTGAAGAAGTTCATCTTCTAGAATTGCTTGAGCTGAGGCCGGAATGAAAGCTTCGCGAAATGCCTCCATGAACATATCCCATGGTATGTCCTCTATCTCAAAGTCCGCAAATCTGTTATTCCGTTCATTTTCCCACCAATACTCTGCTTCTTCTTGGAACAGATAGGTCACCAGACGAATTGCCTCAGAATTAGGGCATTTATTCAAGGCTAGATTCTTCTCTACTAACTTTATCCATGTTACAGTATCCATGGGGTTCAATGCCCCGTTGAATGTGGGAGTGCGAAAACGAAGGAAGTTGTGTAGAACTCCGTCTCTTGAGTTATAGGAAGAAGATCCAGAGGATTGTTGTTTGACTGAGAGGATGAGAGATCGTGTCTCCTGCGCCTGCTGTGCATTACTATCAATCAAAGCCTGTTTTAGATTGGCCATAAGACACCATTCCTCAGATCCGCTTGACGATGGGATCATCTTTTTAATAGGAGTGGGAGCAGAAGGGGAACCAGGATTCATAGCTGCAGTTAAGATGCAAATTTTTAGAAAATTTTTGTTCATCTTCAAGTTCTTTCTCATAAGAGAAGATACATGGATACATCAAAATATGAAAACAGATAACAAGAAATGACATTGGGAAATTCCTAGGGTCTAGTTACAATACGCTACCCAGAAGGTAGCACTAAAGTCATCATATGTGACTAAGTGGCCCTTCCGAGCTAATCTCCTATCGACCCAATACCACCAACGACTCGCTGATGCCCTTAGTAGGATCTCTACAATCTCTAGATGGTACTTCTCTGGACAGACTGTCTCTCTAAGTGCCGTGGTAATGCGATCCAGCTACTCTTTGGCGAGTGCCGAAAGACTGGTGCCTCGGAATGATGAATGAACCAGAATCTTGTCCAGTACTGTGACTCCTTGCGGTGAAACTCCATCCACCATCCTCCCGTAGATCTGACCATCTTGAAGGTCGTTTATCCAACAATCATCAAACCTCCTAAGGTAGAACAGAAATGCTGACGGTGAATATTCCATTTCCTAAAATAGTTTAACCTATAAATATTGCATTCATTATTCTTTCAAAATTCGTTCAAATCCTAAGATGTCATTATATGTTATCTTTTTGCGTGCATTTAATTCTTAGGGTGTCAGTATTGTAGACATAATTTTCCTTTCTATTTCTGAGACAGCTTAATGAATCCTTTGGATATTTGCTTCACACTACACTTAGTAATTGTGATCTTGTCCTGTCGCAGAAAACAGATTATAAAGTAGATAGAAACAAGCTCCTTATCTGACACTTTATAATACTTCTCTGATACCAACTGTAGCTCCCCGTCCCGTCGCTGTGCGCAAAATATGAGTATAATTCATAGATTGGCGGCGGAACGGTGCGCTACTCGAGAACGGTGGGCCATACAAGTAAACCCATCATCCCGAATAGGTTTAAAGAGACAAAGCCATACTGAAGGCCGCTGACTCGAGCCCTAAGAGTAGGTTCAAGAGTCAATATCTAAGATAAGAATGGAACCCTTATCTTAAGTATTAGACTTAGTACGTACATAAGGTGTAAGGGAGGAGAGAAGGACCCATGTACGTTACAAAATATCTCAGCATTTCCAGTATGCCGATCACATCACAATACTATGTATAGTAACATAACAGAGTGCGGAAGCTAAAAGCATAACATCCAGAATACATTCGTCTCAAGCAGTAGAAAGTATCTATCTCAGAAAAGAAAAGTAAAAGTACATCCAGAGTTTTATTACAAGCCATAATAATGCAGAAATATAAAGAGTCTAGCCAGAATACTCAAAAGGACTAAAAAGTAAAAGTGGGTGCTCAATCCCCTACAGCTCCAAGTGCCCCTCCTGGGTCTTTAGGACGTTCTCCTGACCTATCTCCAATAGCTGCTCAGGATCTATCAAATTGTCAGATCCCAAAAGTACCCCGTGCTAGACAAGTAGTCTAACACAACGAAACTAGCTGTACAAGCTAATCTAAACATAACAAATATGCAAGGACATAAAGTAAAAGTGCAGGGAAAATTGTAAAGCATCAAGTAAATGAACTGTAGGAACTAAGCAAAGAAAAACTGCATCAAAACCAAATACTGAAAGTATATGAAAATGTCAGATGCTGAGAAGGATGCTATAAGCTGCACTACATGCTACTAAAGCAATGCTCACAGATATGCTAGATCACGGTATATCACAGAACTATCACTGAAGGTTTATGAGTTATACGGTCCAATGTAAGCACAACAGTTAGGAAGTCAGTATGGTGACGCAGATGCACCCTGAAATTCCCCAGTCTATGTATATAACATTCCGTATCTCATACTGTATCACTAATAACCATATGTCACAACAGAAGGATTGAGGTCAACTCATGTTTATGCTTTATGTTTATGCCATTATATGATATGCATGGAAAATCTCAAAATCCATGAAGAATATGGTAAGAAACAAAAATGAATCCTAAGTCTCCACTGTGCAGAATCCTGCTAAAAGGATTTTGACTCCAAATCTCTAGATCGATATTTAGTTAAGGTTGTTTATTTACTTAAAGATCACTAGGTAGGGTGATTGTATACACATATTAAATATTCTGCAAAGATAGGACCCTCAACATTTAGTTTGATTACGCCACCCTAATAAAGTAACCTTTATTAGGAGGCACCATCCGATGATGATTTTGGTATCTCAAACTAAGAATTTAGTCACTAAACTCACAATCATACTTAGCGTCTTAAGGAAGGTAATTCTCCTTTACTTAGTTTTATTTAAGCCATACCTATTGAAGCGATCTTCGCTAGGAGGCATTGCCCGATGGCAACTGTCCTTCAATAAAGCTAAGGAATGGGTACCCATTTAATACACTCTTAGGATTGATTGATTTATTCTAATCGAGGTTATGTCCGCCTAAGCCCGCAGGATAACAACAAAGATAAATCTTACTTAGAGTGACTCAACCAATCCAGATTATTACTGGAGACCAGTAATATGGGTATACTATACTACACTTACCCAACAATTGTAGTTCAATCAAATCTATTTAATAGAGCAAGGATTTATCAAGAATACAAGTCTTAGACTAGTAGGTAAGTCCTATGCAAGTTTTCACAAATCTAATGTGATCAGGGATCACTTAATATGGATTCTATGACAAGGAGATTTATCTCTTCTAATGTCTTAAGTGATTACTACCACAAGGAGAATAGATCAATTTCTAAGGTGAAGGGATCTTCTATACTGCTACCTCAAGGATTTGTACAAGGCCTCCTACCTCATGATATATAAATTTAGGTCTTGTAGATAATTTAAGATGATCTTATGAAGAGAGCATCAAGATCTCTTCTTTAGATATTAATATTAATCTATTAGGTTTTGGTTCATAATTAGATTCAGGATGATTAGATCAGACGATTAAGTCATCTGATCGCACATAGACTAAGATTATGGGAACTAAATCAAGCATATTGTTAAGAATTAGATCACTTGTTTAATCAATATGATTTTAATTGTCTTTTATGCTAGTCTTATTTCTTAAGAGAAAATCAGGGATCTAAAGTTTAGATTCAGATCAAGCAATCACATAGATTTATTATTAACTTTAACATGTCTAATTTAAATGTTTAGGATCAAAAGTAAATCAGATGTTTTATTAGAAAATGTTCAATTCATAGTCTTGTAATCAATATAGTTGAGTTAGGGTTGTTATGGTTTTAGATTTGCCTTAAGTAAATTAGGGCTTGACTCTTTCTCAAATCTTAAGTCAAATCAAATGTATATTTAAAGATCAATGTCAAATCAGTAGATTAATTTTGTATTATTGGTGGCAATCCTAGATCTAGATCAAGTCTTAAAAGCTTGATCTAAATCTTAGGATTTCTTAAGTTAATTAAGATGTTTAAGATTCTATAGTTTTAAATTGATTCAAGTATACTTAATAAGTTTATAAAAAGTGACTTTATTTTATTTAGTCTACTGTCATAAGCCAAAATAATGATTAAAGTTTAACAAACAGTGTTTACTTAATGCTAACCAAACCAAATTCCAAGCAAAAAGGATAAGTACATAAATAAAAATCCAACTATTCAGATTTCATGAAATTTGGCATGCAGGTCCTAATTAATCATACAAGTAATCAGAGACTGAGTTTGCTATGATCCAAGGTGTATAAACCCCAAAATTCACTAATTATGATTTGATAAGATTAGGGCATAACTACATTTACAGAACTCAGAAAAATATTATACTTGGCACATGCAATCTAATTATCATCTATGAACTAATGGCACCCTAAACATGCAATTTGGATAAATAAATTTTCTAATCTTCCCTAATTAAGATTAACTGTAATTAGGCAATAATTAAAGATCTAACCATCAGATGTATGATTTTATTTTATATTTAGGTTTCTGAGATTTTTTTGAATATTTTCATATATAATATTATAAAAGTTTAACCAGTGGATTAAAAGTTATTAAGAAAATACATTCTGTATATTTCTATTAAATTTTTCCTAATTTCCTTAACGAAAATAAATAATAAAATATTTATTAATATTTTTAAAACGACATCGGCCCGATTTAAATCACGCGGGTCAATCGGGCCTGAAGGCCCGTTACTGTTCGACAGCGCGGGTCACGGGTCGACTCGACCCGCGCTGTCGTCTTCTTCCCCGCGCCTGGCCCCGACTGAGAGCGATTGGGGCGAACCCTAATCACCAAAATTCTCAGTCGTCAAGCCATGTCGGGGCGTAAGGACGACGGCTACACATTCCTGGAACCGATACCAACCCTTAGAACCCTAAATGGTTAACTGGGATGGTCTAATTCCTCTGAACCCTATTTCTCCATTTCGCCTGAAAGGAGCTCACTGTGAGGTGAAATTCTCCTCACAAGGGGCTTGCCAGGGCTAGGGTTTGATCCGTTCACCATCAGGGCATAAGTACGGATCAAAGCCCCATTTCAGTAGGCCCTGGGAGGCTCTAGATCCCTGGGACCTTACTCGGTCCCTGAGCTCTAAGAGACGGATAACCCGTTCGATCGATACGATCGAACGGACCCTCCCAGCGCATCAATTTGAGTGCAACGAGTTCGCCTTAGCTAGGGAAGAGTATAGAGATGGAAATTAAGCAGGAATTGAACCCACACGGCTCAGTCCAAAATGTGGGGTACCTGGTTTTTACTGGACGAAGCTCGGCTGGAAGACAGAGAGTGATATACTGCAGCAGAGAGGCTCTTAGGGGTCCTGAACTTCAGGAGCAACCCTCTATCAGCTGTACGCAAGGTTGGGAGAGACGGGAGGTAGCCTGGCAGAGCAGCAATGGCGATCAGAGGAGGAATTTGAATTTAGCTCAATTTAACAGCAAAAGCTCCTGAGGTAAGGTCTGAGGCTATTTATAGCCTCAGGGAGGTGTTGGGAGGAAATGCTGGGACTGGGCTTGGCTTGGCTTAGCCCGAGAGCTCGGGTCAAGAGGAGCTCTCAGAATTTCCAAAAATGGGGGTATTGGGATGGAGAGCCCGTCTCAGAGGCCTCACGGGATTGAAGAACCTCTAACGGCTATGCTGAGCTGGCGGGGGAGTGGGGGACAGGCTCTGCATGTCGGGGATGTGTTTTTTTTCCCTGTCGGGAATTCTGGCGAGACAGGGAAGATGATGAACAGCGTTGGGAGCTGCGGCAGCCGTCTGATGAATCGTTCGTTGGGACGGAACGGTCCAGATCCGCGGACATCTAATGGCCGAACGCGGAGAGCAGATCGTCCGTTGGATTCAGATCGCTGGATCTGACGGATCGCAGCGCTACTTATGGCGGATGGAGGGATACCGTCCGATCCTTCAATCGGACCGCGGAACGGTATGGATTGATAGATCCTGATCAAAACGCGGACCGCACGATCTGACCCGAGGAATGGACGTTCAGATCGCGCCCGCTGTTTTAAAAACGACTGAAGGTATTTTTGCAAATTTTAAATTGTATGGAGCCCTAAAGTGCAATTGCACCATTTTAAATTAAATTGAATTATTGCCCAAATAGACTCCAAATTGCACCAAAATTTCAACCATAGCTAATTTGGGGGTGAGGAATTCAAAAATGCAATCAGATTTTAATTCTGAGATCAAAATATTTTGGGTCTAGACTAGAGCATCTAGATTGATCAAATTATAATTTTTGGCTTAGAGAAGCCCAATAGACTTCAAATTTTTCCAGATAGGCTCAAATTGATGTTCTAAAAGCAATAATGTTAAAAAAAATAAATTAATCAATATTCATTTTGCATGGTAACAACCTAGGGTTGTTACATCTTTATCCATGTATGTGTTTTTCTTCACTTCCTTTGTAATGAGTAGCTAAATCTCCTTTGGGGAGGGTTAGGGAATTTTCATGTATATGTATTAGTATTAATGTATGAACTTTTCCTCAAGCGAAATTAATTTGTAAAGAACTTAATGAAATATGCTTTTTATTATTTAGTCTTGAATATGGATAAAAAGAAATAAACTAATAATTTTAAGAACTAAATTATCTTGTGCTCCATAGCTCATCTTAGGTTGGATGCTAAGTTTATGAGTGCATAAGAGCTTAGAACTATGTGACAAAGTTCTTGAGCTTAATGCACCTTAATCTAAGCTTAATCAAAGTGTTGATGCATGTGATGCTAAGACCCACTAAATGAGCTCCTTAGCTCAACATATTTGAGGTAAAGGAAGAAATAGTTGAGTGCTCATGAACTAAGTGACATAGTTATTGAGCCCAACATATTATTCCCTAATCTCAACTATGTGGGATGCAAGTGATGCTTGCAGTGGAATCAATGCTTATAAGATCTTAAAACATAAATAATCATAATCTCCTTGATCAAGAGATAAGATGAAAATCTAAAACCTAAAATTTTATAAGAATCTTTGTGCTAAAGTAGAACCAAAGGTGTATTCATTTTGTGCACAAGATTTGAACTTGTGAGTCTTTGAGATAAAAACTCAAGGTAATCAATGTGCACTTGATAAATAAAATATAAATGAAAGACAAAGCTTGAGAAATCAAAAGTACATTGGTAATGTATCATCACATGTGGAATAACCCCAACTCTTCTCTCTCTTCTATCTAACTTATCTTATTTAGTAGTTACTGTGCTAAGTCTAGGACCAACTCATCAATTAAATCATAGCTTAAAAATTAGTGAGAATAGATAGACCTTAGTAACAAAATAACCAATTCTCTGTGGTTCGATAAATCTCGGAAAGTAACTCTTTCCACTTATTACTTCAGACCACGTACACTTGCGTGTGAGCGCAGACGTGTATTTACAGTCTGTCAAGTTTTTGGCGCCATTGCCGGGGAATTGGTATTTGTTTCGTATTAAGGATAATCTATAAGTAGTTAATGATTTAAGCATTTCTTGCAGATATTTCTAGTTTTTGATTTTTTTTGTAATTATAGGAACTATTATCTTACATTTTTGCTTATCTTATTTTTGCTAACTTGCTGAACTTTATTGCTAAAATTGTTCTTGATAGCCATATTATTATTTATATAAGTAGAAGAGTTTGCACTGAATATCTTTTTGATCCAAAAATTGAGAGAACATATTTACAGGCTAGGAGAGAACAAAATCTTTTAAATCAACAAGCCATAATGGACAACTATAATGAAAATATAGGAGAACCTTTAGGAGAGACTAGGAGAAGGGCACTCAGAGACTATGCACTACCCACTATTAGGGGAACCTCCCATGCTATTGTTAGACCAAATATTGAAGCCAATAATTTTGAGATTAAACCTTCCACACTTAGTATGGTACAAAATAATTAGTTTGGGGGATTAGCCACTGAAGACCCGAACTCTCATATTTCAACTTTTCTTGAAATATGTGACACCTTCAGGTTTAACGACATTTTTGAAGATGTAGTTAAATCGCGGATTTTCCCATTCTCTTTAAGAGATAGAGCCAAGAGTTGGCTCAGCTCTCTACCTAGTGATTCCATCAGGATATGGGATGATTTGGCTAAGAAATTCTTAGCCAAATATTTCCCTCTGGTGAAAACTGCTATATTGAGAATTGAGATCACAAACTTCACTTAGTTGGAAGGTGATACTCTATATGATGGGTGGGACCATTTTAAGGAATACCTCAGGCGTTACCCACATCATTGGTTCCCTCTATGAATGCAAGTGCAAACCTTTTACAATAGTTTGAACGCTCCTATGAGGATACTCATAGATGCAGCCGCCGGTGGTTCCATTAGCGGTAAAACCCAAGAGGAAGCTTACGATCTCTTAGAGGAAATGACCAACAATGCATATCAATGGCCTTCTAAAAGGTTAAAAAATGAAGCTTTAAAGGTAAATGAGTCAGATCAAATAATGATGTTACAACAGGAAATACATGCCTTAAATGAAAAAATAGAAAGAATGAATATCAATGTTGTTTTTGAGGTGCATTGTGATTTGTGCAGAGGTAGGCATAACAGTGAAAATTGCAATCTAAAAAACCTCTTTGTACAAACCAACACTGACAAGTAAACTACTTGAGAAACAATAACTCGATGAATAACCCTTACTCCAACACCTACAATCTAGGATGGAAAAACTATCCAAATTTCTCTTGGAGTAATAACAATAATAATGCAAATCAATATGGGGGAAGTTCATCCAATCAATAAGGCATGCATTGTAGAAATAACAGCAATGGTCCCCAATTTAGAAGGGGCTTTCAACTCCTTCAAAGCGGAAATGATCCAATTTATGTGCCGCACAGAAGCCACTATAACACGCCATGATGCTTCTATCCAAGGGATAAAAACTTCCCTGAGAAATATAGAGACCCAATTGGGGCAGATCTCTAAGCAATTTCCCTCTTGGCAGCAAGGGGCCCTACCCAGTTCAACCGAAATAAACCCCAGGGAGTTGGTTAGTGTGATACATTCGGAATATATGTGTGGGGGAATTAAAACTAAAGGTACGGGTGCAACAGGTTATATGCTAGAGGAAGGGAAAGAAAAAATAGGGAATGAGAGTGAGAAGCTAATAGCTCCTAAAGATGAATACCCAGGGAGGTTGAGCATCCCCTGCATAATCAGAAATGAAGTATTTGTAGATCCCTTGTATGATCTAGGTGTTTCGGTCAATGTTATGCCCTACCATATTTATGAACATCTAAAGGTAGGAGGGATGGAATATACCTCAATGATTTTGGAATTTGCCAATTTAGAATCACTTACTCCTCTTGGAATGATAAAAAATATTGTAGTCGAATTGAGAAGTTTTATAGTTCCAACTGATTTTGTGGTTTGTGAATGGGATCAATGGAATAAGAATTCCACGATTATCTTTGGGAGACCCGTTCTAATGAGTATGAAAACTGTTATTGATGTAGGTCGTGGGTTTATGAGCGCAAATGTAAAAGAAAAAACTGAATTAATTGACCTTAAACCCACTTTGTTTAAGAAAAAAGAGATGGAAAATAAGGTGATGAGAAGGGTAAGAGAAGAAAGATTATAGGTTGATAATGTACTTGAAGATCTAATGTTGGAAGAAAGAAATTTTGATCATAGCTCAACTCTTTCCTATAAAAAGGGAAGCAAGGAAGGAGTGAAGAAAAGGAAAATGAGAAGAGGGAAAAGGAAGAAGAAGACTCCTCCAAAGCTTGAATTAGAGGATATGGATCCGCTAGGGGAAGTTAGAGATGATAAAAATTCGAGCCACCCCGTGGGTTGTGCTCACTCGAGCATCTTTAGCTTATGGAAGAGGAAAGCATCGGATCCGACTAGTTGATCGTTAGCGAGTCTAGCTAAAGACGTTAAATTAAGCGCTTTTTGGGAGGTAACCCAAACAAAAAAAAAAAAAAAATTTTAGCGCTACAGCGCACTGCAGTGGGTATGTCGCGCATTTGTGAAAATTCCGCAAAGGCGCGTTGTAGCGAAAATTTCACTTTAGCGCGCTGTAGCGGACAATCCGCTATCACGCGCTGCAGCGGTTTGCTCCAGCTGCAGAATTTTTCTGTCTTAGGAACAATGCAGTCAAAAGGTCATGACATTTAGGTTCCTCAAGCAGTCAAAAAGTATGCTGAAAAAGCTACCCCCCCTTCATATGGTTCACCATATTAATGGCATGGGGAAGACCATTTGACCACCTTCTCTTACCTTGGATTTTCTTGGTTATAAATAGGGAGGCAATGGGGGGGTTATCCTTGCACCATTCCAATTCTCTTATTCTCTCATAGCTCTTGATCTCTCTAGCTCTCATATCTCACCATGTCTTCCGGAACGAAGGCCATTCCAAGGAGGGAGGCAAAAGCATCTTCATCTGGAGGATCCTTCAATAAGAAGAGGTTCTCGTTCGCGAAGGCCGAGCACCAATTCTTCTCCATCACTTCCCAATGGAAGTTAATTCCGGAGAGGAGTTTCAGCCAAGCCTTACCCATTCTGGTTGAATAAGTTAACCCTCAAGGATGGAGGAAGTTTTTGACCAAGAGAGCCCCTACGTACCCGTCGATTATCCAGGAGATCTATGTGAATGCAATTGATGCGGCCGGGCAGTGGATCTTCTGTCGAGGTAAGGGTGTCACCCTTGGGATTGCTTAAATCGAGCAATTCTATGGGCTTGAGGAGGTACATTCTTGCTTCTACTTGGAATTGTTAGAATCTCGCCAAGACCCCCTTGATCTTGTGGCAGAAATCGTCAAAAATGACACATAATGGGAAGGAGGATTAGCCAACATTCCTCATTCCGTATTAACGGAGACGAGTAGTGCTTGGATAGTTTTCATTTCTAGCTTTGTCATGCCTACAGTCACTTGACTGAAGTGTCCCGTGCCCGAGCACTCCTCTTGTGCTCGTTGGTTAGGCCAGGCGAGATCCGCATATACAATATTATTTTTGAGCAACTTTGGAAAGCTCTCAAGGGTCCCTGCGCTGCATTGGCCTTCGGGTCTTTGATATCAGGGCTGTGCGAGACCCAAGGGGTCAAGATACTCTCCTCCGACAGCGTCGTTCCCCCCGGTTGCGCCCTTAATCCTACAAATTTAAATGTCCGGGCAAGTGAATGAAAGCTGCCCAAGAAAAGGAGGGGCGCACAGGGGGAATCATCCGCGTCGCTCGACTCATACCTCACGAACATGATTTTGTTACGTCTCCACAATCAGCAAGCAGAGCTCAGCAAGGCTCTTACCACGGACATGGGGTTCTTCAAGCAAGAACTCATCTAACAGCGCAGGTTTCAATCTAATTTCCATGAAGCCCTTGGGATGATGTTTAAGGATTAGAGTTTGCAAGGTGGACCGAATGCCTCCATGTTGCCAAGACCTCCTGTTGGTGCCCCCATCCCAGAGATGCACTACCCTTGCGAATCCGCGTACGTAGGGGATGCAGATGAAGAGGAGGAAGCCCAGGATTAATTAGGTTGTATTTTTCTTTTGTATCTTTTTATGTTTTTTGTTGTATTTTTCTTTCTTGTGTATTTTATTTTAAGATTTCAATTTATGAATTTTTATATCCCTCATTTTTATGGTATGCTTAAACTAAATATTTTTCTGAATTTGTTTGGAAATCACAATTTAATAAGATGGACTTAAATATAAGTAAAATAATATAATTCAAAAATAACCAAATACATTATATGTACTAAAATGTTTTAATTAAGGAATGAGTGGAGGATAATTTAATCTCCAAAAATTCAATTTAATGCCTTGAATTAAGTGTGGGGGAAGGCATTGGACTTGGACTAGAAATGTGGTGTGTACTCTAAAAAAAGAGTGTGCTAGACTCCCGTAGGACTTCATGATCACAAAGATGCATATTGGGGATGAAGAAAAATATCTCTTCCTAAGAATGAAAAGAACAAAATATATATTCAAAAAAGGGATGATGAAAAATATCTCTCTCAAATGATCAAAATGTGAAAGGATGAAGAAAAATATCTCTACTTCAATTCTTTTCATCTTTATGATTCATAAGAAGGAGCACATATGGCATAACTCTTGGAGACTTTGACCACCTTTTCTAGTCTAGGGTCCATAATGGACTCTCTCCATCACTTAGTGTCTAGCATAAAAATTAAAATATTTGGAGATTAATTGATTAAACCACCCTTATTGCCAAGGTTAAAACATTAAATGTTGCTAAATGTTTTGTTTCATTTTTGCTATGCACGAACATTAAGTTATATTGACTATAATTGATTTTTTGTGACTATCATCTCTATTGCAATAGAAAAAATATCATTTTGAGCTTACTCGAGGACGAGCAAGAATTTAAGTGTGGGGGTGTGATAAATCCATAAATTATATCTAAAATAAAGGAAAACACATTCATTTCTGACCTTTAAAGTGCTCATAAATCAAATTTTATCTATCTTTTTTAGGAAAATGGCATCCAAAGGAGTTCTGTGATAATTTGTGCCAAATTCCAAATTTTTTCAATGGAATCCGCTGCCTCGCGCTGCAGCGGGTGTTTTTGAGAACCGTGGACGCGGTAGCGCGTTGTAGCGGGTCTTTTTACGAACTGCGGGCGCGGTAGCGCGCTGCAGCGGGTCCATTTGTGAACCGCGGGCGCGGTAGCGCACTGCAAGCGAATCCATTTGTGAACCGTGGGCGCGATAGCGCGCTGCAAGCGGGTCCATTTGCGAACCACGAGTGCGGTAGCGCGCGGCAATGGGAACATAGCACGATGCAGCGGTACGATTTGCAAAAAGAACTGCTATAGCGCGATGCAGTGGGTATTTTTGCGAAATGTGGATGCGATAGCGTGATAGTGGGAGACTTAGCATTATTTTGCTTGCTCTATTGCGCGCCACAGCGAGCTGCAGCGGCCGCCGCCAGTTTTGCTAATTAGATGCATTTATTGCGCTTGGGACAAGACCCCCAACCTGCATATTGTCCCCAGCCATCATTCCTTACAGCAGCTCCAATTTTCAATGGAAGATGGCATCTTGATTTGATAAGAAGGATAAATAAAGAAGGATATTTGTCACTTCATCTTTAATTTGGGATTTGTCATCATTACATCAAATTTTTTTTATCAATTTGCTGGTTTTGGAGAGGATGAAGGAGTATGCAGCCCCTCGCCTATAAATACACCTCCTCTTGACTAGAGGAGGGTTCACAATTTTGCTCAAGATACTAAGTAAAGAGGAGGAGTGCATAAGGAGAAGTGAGGAACTCCCCAAGGGTGGCAAGGCAAGCTCTAGCTAAGGAGGAGAAGAAAGAAGGTAGCACTAGCGACCTAAGGGAGGAGCTTGAAGAAGGAGAAGAAGAAATTCGGAGAACTTCCAAGGAATGTTCCTAGTATCTTCTAAACCTTACTCATATATTTTCTTTTCTTAGTTGATCATGAAAGGGTCTTTATCCGTATATGTGTTTTTCTTCACTTCCTTTGTAATGAGTAGCTAAATCTTCCTTGAGGAAGGTTGGGAATTTACATGTGTATGTGTTATTATTAATGTATGAAGTTTTCCTCATGCAAAGTAAAGGACTTAATGAAATATGCTTTTTATTATTTGGTCTTGAATGTGGATAAAAGGAAATAAACATATAATTTCAAGAACTAAATTGTCTTGTGCTCCATAGCTCACCTTAGGTTAGATGCTAGGTTTATGAGTGCATAATAGCTTAGAATTATGTGACAAAGTTCTTGAGCTTAATGCACCTTAATCTATGCTCAATCAAAGTGTTGATGCATGTGATGCTAAGACCTACTAAATGAGCTCCTTAGCTCAACATAATTGAGGTAAAGGAAGAAATAGTTAAGTGCTTATGAACTAAGTGACATAGTCATTGAGCCTAACATATTATTCTCTAATCTCAACTATATGGGATACAAGTGATGCTCGTAGTGTAATCAATGCTTAGAAGATCTTAAAACATAAATAATCATAATCTCCTTGATCAAGAGATAAGATGAAAATCTAAAACCTTAAATCTTATAAGAATCTTTGTGCCAAAGTAGAACCAAAGGTGTGTTCATTTTGTGCACAAGATTTGAACTTGTGAGACTTTGAGATAAAATCTCAAGGTAATCAATGTGCACTTAATAAACAAAATATAAATGAAAAATAAAGCTTGAGAAATCAAAAGTACATTGGTAATGTATCATCACATGTTGAATAACCCCAACTCTCCTCTCTCTTTTATCTAACTTATCTTCATTTAGTAGTTACTGTGCTAAGTCTAGGACCAACTCATCAATTAAATCATAGCTTAAACATTAGTGAGAATAGATAGACCTTAATAACAAAATAACCAATTCTATGTGGTTCGATAAATCCCAGAAAGTAACTCTTTCCACTTATTACTTCAGACCACGTACACTTGCGTGTGAGCGCAGACGTATATTTATAGTCTGTCATTGGATTTAACCCTTAGCTTATTTAAACTGCACGTATCAAAGCACACTACGATAGGAGTCAGAATCTGGTCAAAATTTACATCTCAAGCTAAGCCGTTAAATATCTTAATTAGAAGCATACTTAGTGTTATATGCAAAGTGACTTGAGATACTTAGTTTGCTTAAACTGCACTTATCGAAGTACACTACAATAGGAAGCAGAACCTAGTCGTAGTTTACATCTTAAACTAAGGATCCTATTTACTAATCATAACACTCTTTGTAATAACCATAGATGTTACCATAGCTAAATTCAAATTTATTAAGCTAAACCAAGTCTTAATTTTGATTCCAAAAACTCAATGGGTTATTTAAACCTAATCCTAGAAGTTTGAAATCAATTGGAGCTAAACTAAGAATTTTTATATTTTTGCCTATTTTTGAGCCTTAGAAAATACCTAAATTGATTTGATTTCCAAATTTAAATCTATGTTTATTTTTGAATTCCTCACCTCTTAATTAGCAAATGGTGAATTTTTGGAAATTTTTAGAGCTGATCTAGTCCTAAATTAGATATAATAGTTTAATAGAAATTAATAATTTAATTAAATGATTTATAATTAATTAAATTATATTATATATATATATATATATATGATTCCCGGAATTTGCTGTCGGAATCACGGCAGATCTATTGTGGGGTCCCGACAGCGGAGCACCTTCTCCTCCCAATTGATGCGCTAGCACACATCTTAGCAAAGTATCTAACGACGCGATCTAGCCCACGCCGTGATAAAATCCCGTCTGCCCGATCAGCATCTCTCATCTAATGCACATGATTCAATCTGCGGTTCGGTTAATAAGAAATCGCATCAGGCCGCCCATCATCAACAACTTTGTAATCCTATGGCTGCTGTGATCTCCGCCTTGTTCACCTTCATCCTCATGAGATCCCAGCCCGATAGAAAAAAATTCGCCCGTACCTTCCACTTAGACCTTGTCTGCCACTTCCCCGCCTAGTCACCTAGGCCGTTAGGGATTTCCCATTTTGAGTTGAGCCACCTTAGTAGCCTGGGGATTGAGGAAGAGCCCCATTGAGGCCAAGCTGTAGAGATAGTTTGGGCCGAACCTAAGCCAAGGCTCCTGACCTCAAGACCACTCCTGGGTTTCCCCTCATCTATAAATGCCCTTAGCGTATCTCAGTGACCTCTTTTGCTCACTAATACCCACTAATACTCCCAGTTGAAGTAATTGAAGCTCTTTGTGACCCCGACGTCTGAACCTGCTGAGCACTGCTGATCAAGGGTGAGGTCTGGAGTTCAGACCCCTTGCCGAGCTCCTGCAACCATCTGCAGTTACTTGAGCTGCCTGCATTGTCTCAGTCGCCTCTGCTATCCTCAGGTACAGCCTCTGACCTCATCTCTTCTGTCGAGCTAGTTCTAGCTCGACTTGCTTCTAATTGAGCCCTAGATGCTGCGTTAGGTCCTCACCCTAGCTCTTTAATATGCGTCTAGTCCTCTAGCAAGGCCTGGCAGTGGACCAGACAATGGATTCACCGTCTGAGTGTGCACTGCCAGTCGGCCTCTGACCCGCTGAATTCTACACCTCTTTCGATCATTTAGCAGGTCAATTAGTACTAGGAGCTCTCGTTAATGATTGTAGACTCGTATTGAAGGCTAGGTTTGATCAGATCGATCGTTTCAACTAAGAATTGATCAACCCGTGGAGAGCCCCCATCCACGTTCCACCATGAGTAGCACCCCAGCGGTCCAGACCTCCACAGAACATCATGACTCACCCAATTAGTTCCCATTTGATCCTTGAACGTGTAGGGATAGATGTTGGCTCATTGTATGGTTGCTGTGAGGAGAATTCACTCCTCACAGTGTGCCTTAGGATGCGTCTCGGCCGAGTAGCACCCCGGTGATCTGGCGCCTCCCAGATGGGGCTTCTTGGTCCATTCGACGCGTCTTCAATCCCTGAAAGTGTAGCTGTCGAATTCTTGACATGGCATGGATGAAGCGCAGTGAATTCGATGATGGAAGGTTGCCCTAGGGTTAGGGCGTGGGATACCTCTGTGAGGAAGACGACGGATATCGGGTCCAACCCCCGACCTGCGCCTTTTGAATTTGGGCCGACTATTAATATTAAAGGATTTCTGAATTAATTTCCCTAAGGAAATTAATTTAGAAAATCAAACCTATGATTATTATTTAAATAAAAATGCAGATTAAATTATTTAAATAATATTGATTATACTTATCCAAATGGTATGATCCAATATACCATAATAATCAGAAAAATGCAAGGAACATTAATATATAATAAAATCAAAAATCCAATTATTAGATTTTCAATTATTTCCTAATCTTTTTCTATTTTTAATTAAATCATAATAGATTCAATTAATATCCAAAAACTTTGTTTAAGGTCTCTGATTTCTCATGAGATCATAAGGAATCTATGTAGACCATTAAAAGTAATTTAGGAACCTTAATTTTATTAATCATCTCTTAATTACTCTAATTGGGGATTTATGAATTAAACCATAATTAATCCTTTGATTTTAGTGAACTAAGTTCCTAATATCTCATTAAGTGTATTAGAGCCTATAAATACAAATGGATCACTCTAGAATACCCTAGTTTCCTTAATCACCTTAATTGGCTTAAAAAGGTGATTTTTGCTAATTAGGCTAATTAGGTTACCAAAACCTATGATAAGTGTGTATTGTACTTCATAAACCAATATGGAACTCATTAAAATAGATTTGAATTAATTTAGATGGTTAAATCTTAAAATCTCATTTTTAGCCTTAAAAGGGGTATTTTGGTCATTTTGACCAAAATGTGTTTACGCACCCCTTGAACCTTGAAAATTCAGTAAAATACCTCTAGATAGATTATTTGCACCTTTCTAAAGTCTTATGTTATTAATATTAATATTCAGTAAAGGAATCTTAAATTAGTCTTATTAAGATATTAATACCCTAAGTGTCCTTAAGACTCTCCTTCTTAAGAACTAAACTTAATTATCTTAAAGTGCTAGATCCTTGGTTTAATAGCTTAATTAAGTTGATCCATAAGCTTGAGTTCTAAGAGAAATACTCTTGTAAAATTTTAAGGCTAAGCTTAGGTTAAGTCTAAAGTGATCAAGTATTAGATCTTAGACTTTAGATCTTCTAATTGAACTGAATTACTCTCTTTTGGAATTCCCTTGATTTAATTTTTTAAATCTTTTGAAACCTTCCATGTGGGTGTAGGTTGATTAAATCTATAGGATAGTTTAATTATCCTAAAGATTTAATTTAGATCTTAGATTCTTAGTTCTTGATTGATTATTTTATCTTATAACCAGTATAGTAACCTTTCACTAAGATCTTAGTTTCTGAATCCTTCAGCTTATAAGATTCTTTATCTTTAATTTGGGTTTTAAAGTGTGAGCCCTAGATCCCTTCAAGTATACTACCTTGGATTTAGGATTTGAACACCAAGTGGAGTTTGTATCCAAAATCCTTAAGTCTTGATTTATTTAATCAAGATTTTGGTTAAGAGAGGAAAATAATAATAATTAGGTCGTTAATTTATTTATTTTAACTTATTATAGTCATCATATGATTATGAATTAGAACTTATTAAGTTCTAATATTTATATTAAGGTCGTAAATCTGAGATCTTACTCGATAGCTGGATATTGGAGATCCTAAACTTGTATCTTCTCAGAATAATTCAGTTTAGATAAAGTAGACAACAATGTATATCACATGAGTCTAGATTGAGTCTCTTGCTTACTTTGACTTTGATTGCTTCACACACCTTGAATATTGAGCCTTGTTCCTTGAGCATAATAGGTAAACTTAGGATATGGAGGATACATCCTAAGTTAGTATTTAAAAAGCATAGCATTCATTCAATTCTATCAGTGCATTCAGTTAGTAGAGTATGTCCTAGCGTAGTCTGCCTCTATACGTTCAACTCGGACCTAGCTCTATAGATGCTTAGGATGGATACATATTGAACCTTCAATTCAGAGGTCCAGTCTGGCCTATTTCTGTTATGGCAGTACTATATCTTAAGCTTACTTCTACTTCTGTTCAGTTATTAGTAGTTGTTTTGCTTTTCCATATGCTTCAGTGGCATTTCTTTTAGTGCTCAACTTGCTTTGCCACATGTCTTAGTAGCTTTACTTCTTACTCATTCATGTTCTTATCTTGCCTTTGCCATATGTCGCAGTGGCCTTTTACATGTCAATCTGCATGCTTATATATATGCTCTTATTGATTTGTATTTAAATATTAGCATGTTTAAGATGCTAGAATTGTATGCCTATTTCAGCACATGTGTTCTTTATATACTCAGCATGCCTCTATATGATTATAAGCATATTAGGATCAGATTTATTTCAGTTGTTACAATTATCTTTGCTTTTAGCCTCACCATATTTAGTTGCTATTTTTGTATGTTATTTTTACATACCTATTGATTAGCTATAAATGATTAGTTTATAGCTACCTCATTCTTGTAGCTTGTTGCACCTTATAATGCTTGCGAATTTAAAACCTTTAAATGTGATATCTTAAATAGTCTAAAATGTACTTAGATAATTATCTAATTGTAACCTTTTTCTTTTGTTGGCTGGGGCCCTGGCATTTGTGATACCGACAAATATCAGATTCAGAGTTGTTCATTGGCAGTGCTGCAAGAGACGAGCCGGTGCAGGAAGAGGATCTTCTTACTGCTGGTTAGATAAACTTTCTCTTTTTGCAGTGAGATTGAGATATCTTTATTTTCATTTAATTCAGTATATAATAATTAAACTCTGGATGCATTTACTTTTCTGCATTTGATCTGAGTTATTACTTTTTTTTCTTCTTTTATACTAGGTTATGCTTGTAGATGTTATATTCTATTTTCTGCTTCTGCTACTTTGATATGTATTGATGTATATTTATAGTTCATCTAGGTGGCAAGTCCTTGGCTTAAGGTGAGTTGGGTCCTACCTGACTTTACTTGAGTTGGGGATTTTCCACGAAGTGGAGCAACCACACTCCCCGCGATTATGCTAATATCAGTACTAGCTTGACCGCGGGAAAGAACGGGGCCCCACACTCTTAGTCTTGGAAGATTTACTCCTAACGGGACTGTATTCGTCTAATCCCTCAGTATAGCACCTGGTCATAAGTCCACATTGGAGTGAATCAACCAATCCTGAATACTACTGAAATAACCCAGTACTATGGGTATACTCTACTACACCCAACCAATTATCTGAGTTCAAACATTTTTATTTAATCAATAAGGATTAATCAAAGCTATTAATCCTTACTCTAAAGGGGTGAGTCCTACATAAGGCTCCAAGGATATGATCAAAAGATCACTCAATGTAGGTTGCTACCAAAAGGAATAAGTCTCATTTTAGGTACTTTAAGTGATTCTTACCATAAGGTATCAAGTTCAATTTCAAAAGTTATGATGGATCATCTAAGTTTCTACCTCAATAAGTTACAAAAGCTCTTCCTATCTCAAGGTATCAATAATTAAGTTTTTTGAACATTTCAAGAATGATCCTAAAGCAAGACCCTTAAGATCTCACTTTTCTACTTCTCAAGTTAACATTCAAGATTTAGACTTAGATTAAAGTGATCAGATCAGATGATTAAAATCCATCTGATCCTTTTCTATTCTATAATCATGAGATAAAATCAAAGATATTATTAGTATTATATCATTTCATAGATCATTACAATTTTATTATTCATCTGATGCTAATAGTCTTATATAAGATAAAATCAAAGATTTAAAGTTTAGATTCAGATGGTTCAATCACACAGATTTAATATTAATTTTAGCAGTTCTAATTCAATGATTTAAGATCAATATCAAATCATATGTATTATTAGAATCATGTTGATTGAATTATCTTTCAATTAAAGTTACTTGATTTAGGTGTTTAAGGTTTAGATCTTTATCAAGATAAGTTAGGGTTTAACCCCTATCCTTTCTACCATTAAGACCAAGGGTTAATTTAAAGGTCAATGATAAATCAATGTATTATTAGTGTATTATTGATGGCAAATTTCAGGTTTAGATTAAGTATCATCTACTTAATCAAGCTATCGAGATTCTTATGTTCAATTATAGTTTAATGTCAACTAAGCACATTTAATTGTCCAAATAAATGTTAAAGTTCTCTAACATACATCCTAAATTTATAAAAGCATAGAAATATAAAGTTGATATAAAATAGAAGGTAATTAAGGCTAACTAAATTCTAGATCAAACCAAAGGAGTTAGCACTTGATTACAAATCTAAAGGCTTAGGTTTCATGCCATTTAGTTGTTAAGATATACCTATTCAATACAAGCATTCAAGGGTTCTATTATCTAGCAATTGGGCACAAGACATTTAAGATACATAATAGGTTTTGAGCACTTATTAAAAATAACAAAGTTTCAAACTTAATTTCCATATAGAATTTTATGCAATGCTCAATTTTAACTAAACTAGGTTTTAATTTGATATAATTCAGTCCCACTAGGGTCCTAAGGATCTAAAAATGCAAAAACAGTGAAATTTCGGCCATTTCAGCCATTTCTGGGCATTATCATAATTTCTGAATTCTATGGCGTGCTGTGGCGCACCAAAGCATGCTGCGGTGCGCTGCAGCGCTTTTGATGCGGTGGGGCGCGGCAGCACTTTCAGACGCTGCGATGCGCTACGGCGGTTCTCGATGCTTAATTTTTCGAAAGGCGGTCTCTACGGCGCGCAGTAGCGCGCTCTAGCGGACTAACTCACAGAAACACTGTTCAAATAATTTATTTTTTTGATTTCATATAGTTTTCCTGGGATGGCACTACAATCCGTTGTGGCGCGCTATGGCGCAATGCAGCCCACTGTGGCGCGCTATGGCGCGCTGCAGCGGTCCACTTACGGGTTACTGTTCAATTTATTTATTCATTGATTTTATATGATTTTTCCTGAAATAACGCTACAGCCAGTTAATAGTGCGCTATCGCGCACTACAGCGGTCCATTTGTAACTTGGGCGCTGCAAACGCTAGATGGTATTTTCGTCAGTGTGAAACCCGTAAAGGCCTCATTTCGAGCTCAAATACTCCCAATCCAGAGCATTCCATGAGTGGTGCCATATATCAATGGAAACGTCTTTCCGATATATTTCCATTTACACCAAAATCGGCACAAACGGAGCATCCTAACTACATGAAAAAATGGTGATAATGCAGGGGTGTGCAGAATAGACAAAAAACAGAGCAGTTTTCTTTCAAGAAATGTGATGCTTTAAAGAACCTTAATGACTTCCATACATGCTTATGGATTTCTAAAGATACATTCAAGCATAATAGTGACATGAATTAGTCAAGGAAGAGAAGCAAATGGGTACATTTAGTCCTTAGAAGGAGTGGGGGAAGAAGGGACTATTACCTTTCTTCAAAGTCTTAGAGATGAGCCTTCATCTTTAGCACAAGGGCATCAATGGGGGGAAAGAGGAGAATGCTTCAGCAAGAAGAAGAAGAAGGGGTTGGGATTCATTCTTAAAGAAGAGGAAGGAGATGGAGGCTTCATCATGAGCTAGGGAGCTAGGATCAGAGGGGGAGTAGGGAGCCATCATGAATGAGCCTTAGGGGGGCATGGGGGCGCCGGCCATGGAAGGGGCTGTCAGCCGAATAGGAAATAAGAAAAATAGGGAAAATTGCAATTTAGGGATTGAATAATTACTTATTTATTTTCCTTAATTAATTAAAAATTCAAATTTTTTGAAATGCACTCCAAAAATTTCTAAAAATTTATTTCTATCTAATTTGGGAGTGAGAAAATTAATGGCAAAGTTAAAATTTGATTATGCCAATTATTTAATTATTTTATTTTCCAGTGCATTTAATTATATTAAAATATTTGCAAAACTCCGACGACTTCCAAACGCGTTCAAAACATCACCCCTAGCTAATTTGGGGGTGACAATTGCAACAGTGAAGTCGGATTTTGATTTTGAGGTCAAATTAAATACCTCAATTTTCTAATTATTTAAATATTAAATAATCCAGAACAATCGATTGAGCTCCGAATTGCTCCAAATTTTTAGGGTTTGGATCTAATGACTAGATGAACTTAATGGAATAATAATTAAGATATAATCAAGCTAAGATCAAGCTTGGTAACAACTTTGGGTTGTTACTCCTTCCTTTGAAGGACACACCAAGCCATTCTCCTTCCCCTTTCCTCACTCACCAACTTGAACCCCTGACGACCCCTCAACAGTTTCCTTTTATCATTTTCTTATTCTTGAGCTCACACCCTATCTTGTGGGCAGTTGATGACTTCAATCGGAGCAACCATTATTTCTTGACCAAGGAATGCCATCAACTTTTCTTTAGTTTTTGAAACACAAAGCCATCCATTGCCGAGAAAGCCAAGATTCCCTGATCGACAGCTTCCATTGTCTTCGCCCTAGATTGATCAAGAGGAATATACACTTGACTGTTAATACAGTTGGGATACAATTAAAGGTATATAGATACCTTCATTTACTTTTAAATTATGCTTTTTGCAGGTGTTTTGATAAATAGTGTCAAATGTGACACACATAAAAATGCATTTGTGATTGACATTTCTTTTGTAGGGAAATCAGTATTGTTTCCTCAAAAGAGGCTTGCCATTTATTTCAATCATTTATTTTATTTCTGTCTTATGATTTATTCTTGAATGCTATTATTTACATTATGCTAACCACCGATTTAATTGTAAACGCTGTTATCTACAATACCAGAGAAATTCTCTAATAAACAAAATCAATATTTTTCTTGATAACAGGTCATCAATGCTTATGAGAGAAGAGCTTTATCACTAGTGTGGGGTCCCGTACCATCCGTGACCATACTAATACTGATATTAATATAATCACGAGGATTACGGTCTCCAACTGTGGCAAATCCCCAACTTAAGTAGAGCCAGGTATGACCTAACTCGCCTTAAGCCGAAGACTTATCACCTGAAACTGAGAACATACATCAACATGTCAAAGTAGCAAAAGCAGAAAATAGTATAACATAATATCCATATCACATCATAGTATAAAAAAGATAAATGCAGTAGTAACTCAGCTCAAATACAGAGAATAAATATATCCAGATTAAAAAATTATTATAGACTGAATATTTAAGAAAAAAGAGCGCTCATTCTCACAGAAAAATATGAAATCTAACTAAGCAGCAACAGGAAGATCCTCATCCTATCCAAGCTCCTCTCCAAACAAACCACCGACGAACAACTCTGAATCTGACATTTGTTGGTATCAAAAGTGCCAGGCCCCAGCCAACAAAAGAAAAAAGGTTACAGTTAGACAAATTGTCTAAGTAAATTTTAAGCTGATTAAATGAACTAAATATTTAAGATATCACATTATTACTTTAAGCATGCAAGTAAATTAAGGTGCAACAAGCTATAATGAACAGGATAGTTATAACTAACACATTATAACCAACAAGCAAAGTATGTAGAATAACATACCATAAATGAAGTTGAACAAGGTAGGGCTAAAAGTATAAATAACTACAAATTACTAAAAGTAAACTCATCCTAATATGATTATGATCATATGAATACATGCTGATTACTTAAAGAAAAGTGGTACTAAAATAGGTAAAACTAAATGTATATATATATATATATATATATATATATATATATATATATATAACTAGCATCATAAACATGCAAGTACTAAATAAATGTTGAACTAAAGTAATGAACTGAAATAATTATAAAAGTATGCAAAAAAATATAAGATAAAAGCCACTGAAGCATGTGATAAGCGAGCCAAAGCACTGAAACTAAACTGAAAGTAAAAGCATGCCTAAACATAGTACTGCCATAACAGAAGTAGGTCATACAGGACCTATGAACATAAAGTTCAACATGTATCCATCCTAGGAATCATCAGAGTTAGGGCCGAGTTGAACTTATAGAATAAGTCATGTATTTATCCTAGCCAAGCACAGGGCTAGGTCTGAGCCTATTCTATAACATAATTAGTACTGAGGAGGTAGACTAAGTTAGAACATACTCTATTGAACTGAATAATGCTTATGTGGTTCAAATACTAACTTAGGATACTCATTCATATCCTGAGTTCACCTATTATGTCCAATAAAATAGGCTCAATATATAAGGTGTGCAGAGCAACAATAGTCAAAGTAAGTAAGTGACTCAACTGGACTCATGTAATATATGTTGTTGTCTAATTTAATTCATTCTAACTATCCTGAGAAGATACAAGTTTAGGATCTCCAATATCCAGCTATCGAGTATAATCTCAGATTCACGACCGTAATGTTAACATTAGAACTTAATAAGTTCTAATCCAAAATTGGATGATGATTATAAAGGAATAAGGTAAGTAATTCAATGACTTAATCATTATATTATACTCACTTAACCCAGATATTGAGCATACTAATCAACATTAGAGATTCTGGACTTAAACTCCATACTTGGGGTTCAAATCCTGAATCAAAGGTACTATCTTACTAAGGATCTATGGTTCATATCCAACCATAATCTTGGGAGATCTTCTGAGTTGAAAGATCAAGAATCTAAGATCTCAATGAAAGGTTATTTTATTATTAAAAATGCAAAATAATTAATTGAGAACACATGAAATCTAAGATATATATTCAATCCATAGAATAATCAATTTATTCTATAAGTTGAGTAAATTATATACCCACAAGGAGGTTTCAAAAGAATTAAATAATTAATCAAGTAGGGAATTCCAAATGAGATGATATAATTCAATCAGATGATCAAAGGATCTAGATCTAAGATCTAGAGTTTGATCACTTAAGATCTAAACTGAAATTTAGGCTTAGGATTTATATAACACTTCTTTTAAAGTTATAGCTCATGAAGGATCTTAATAAGGCAATTAAGTTTATAATTTGAGTTCTAGTATTATTTAAGTTATTCTTAAATGAGGAGTCTTAGATCTTCTTTAAGATCTATTTAAGGAAATTTAAGACTTATTCATTTTGACTAAATCCATTAGACTTAAAAGTTACAGAAAGATGCTAATATATTAAGTAAAATACATTACTGAAATTCTAGTGTTTAAGGTGACCAATGTACCCTTCTGATGACTAAATTTAGGATTTTAGGATTTAAGCATTCGAATTGACTCAAATCAATTTTAATGGACTTAATATTGACTAATGAGGTGATTGAGACACAAAAACTCTAGATTGAGCTCATGAGTAGCTTAATTAGCACTAATCACACCTTAAGGCCAATTAAGGTGATTAGGCAATTTAAGGTTCATTAAGATGATTCAAGCATAGATATAAGCTTTACTGCACTTAAGAAGGTGATTGAAACCTAAATTACCAAAATCAAAAGATTAAACAAATATAAATTCACTAATCAAGGATTAGAGTAATTAAGAGGTGATTAGAAAATCTTAACTTCTAAATTATTTTTAATGGCATAATTAAATTCTTCATAGTCTCATAAACAATCAAAGACCTTAATTATAATTTTTGAACATTATATGAATTAATTATAAATTAATTAAGCTTAGAGAAGGATTAGGCAATTTTATAAAATCTAACCATTAGATCTTAGATTTTATTTCATATTATTATTTCTTACATTTTTCTGATTCAAATGGTATATTGGATCATACCATTTTGACAAGTATTGACTAAGTTATTTCATTAATTGATTCTGAATGCCTTTCATTAATTAAACCATAGTGTATTTAATTAAAAGAATTTATAATTGAATTAACAGAAGGAAAATAATTCCTAAATAAATTAATTAACTCAGCCTAATTATCAAACCACGCGGGTCGAAGCGGGCCCCGAATGGGTTTGCACTGTCACGCCACGCAAGCCTGGGCTGGCCCAGCCCGATGCACCAATAGTATCATCCCCGATACCCCCTGTGTAGTACACCATGCTACAACCAGCATTCAATCTCGATACCTTCAGGAGGTCAAGACGCATCGATTGAACCTGGAAGCCATAACTGGGATGACTAGATTGCCGGATGACTACTCCACCGAAACATCCTAAATACATGCGATTAGGGTTTATTGTGAGGGGATAATTCTTCTCTCAGAGACCACTAAACATATGGGGTTCAATCCCTACACCATCAGTGAGGTGAGGCAAGTCGAACCCCCAAGGTTTCACAACCTATGGTACATCCTATTATTGGGTCCTTACTCAGACTCAGCCATGGCTCGGCTGCTAGGTTGATTGATTGATACGATCGATCAGAGATAGTTCAAACTATGGAGACAATCAGAATAGGTTCTCTAGGAGGCTAAGGCAAGCTAGAGGACATCCAGAGGCTCATTCAGAAGCTTAAATGATGTCGAGCCCACACTACTTGACGGGGTAAGGCTGTACCTAAAATTGGAGATGGTGGAGGTGACAGAGGTGAACTAGGAAGCTCAGAGTCCTTCAAACTTTTGCAAAAGCTCAGCAAGGGGGTCTGAACTCCAAACCACACCCTCTATCAGTAATTTGCAGCTGCAGAAATCCTCGAGAGTGACGGGGGCTCCAGAAGCTTCATCTGAGAAAATTCAGGGATCTTAGTGAGCAAAGGGACTCACTGTGATATCTTGGGGGTATTTATAGGCTGAGGAAAGGTTTGAGATGGCTTCTGAGGTCAGGAGCCATGGCATAGGCTCGGCTCGAGGGATTCCATCCAATTTCCCTAATTGGAGTGGACCGGGATGCGAACTTAGCTGGGGATGATGGGGAGGTGAGGGAAAGGATGCAACAACCTCCCTGACATGGCATGGGAGTGGCAGACTAGCTCAAGCAAGTGGTTGTATGAAGGGATTCGGCTGTCGGGCGCGAGCTGAGGAAGAAGACGATCCACAGTTGTAGGGAACTCAAGAGCCGTCTGATTGATCTTCGGTTGACGTGGAATGACAATGATCTCCCGACATCTAACAGCCGAGCGAGGATGTTGGATCAGCCGTTGGATTAGATCGAGAAATCCTACGGTGATCGGGGTCACTTAAGATGGATAGCTAGATGCCGTCGGATAAAATCTCAGAACCACAGAATGGTCGAGATGAGATGGATCTGATCAAAGGTGTGGGCCATTGGATCAGATCCGCAGGAGCAATGGTCCGGATGGCACCTGTGATTTGGGATCAGCCAACCTTTGAGAAAGGATAGATATGCAATTATGGATTGTTTAAAACCCTAAATTGTAATTGAACTAACTTAAATTAAATCCAAAATAGGCCTACATGGCCTCCAAAAATTTTCAAAAATTCACCCATAGCTAATTTGAGGGCGGGGAATTTAAAAATGAAATCAAATTTCAATTTGGAGATCAAATTAATTTAGTTAATTTTCAGTATCCTAAAATAGGCAAAATAGCTAAAATGCTCAAATTAGCTCCGAGTGATTTCAAACTTATAGGACTAGGCTTAGATGACCCATTGAGTCTAATAAAATCAAAATCAAAGCTTAGTTTAGCTTAATTAATCTGTATTTAGCCATAGTAACAACTAGGTTTGTTACAGCTAGGAAGAGAAAAAATGGAGTCAAAGCTTGCTTATACAACTCTTAGTTTAATGCACATTTCATTTCTATTAAAGCCTTATAATAATTTAGATAATTTTATAGTTTGCATTTTCTCTTTTAAGTTAAATCAAAATGAATGCTAATTTTCTTCTAAATGATTGTAAAATGAATTGTTTACTTAATTACCCAATAGGATCTTGGGAAGTTTACGCCTAATGTCGGCTTAGCTTTACTAACCCAACATTGGGTTGTTATAGTTGGTGTCAGAGCAGGATTGGGACATTTAAGTAAAATGGTATGAACACAAAGTCACATAATTTCATTCATTTTAATTTGAGAATATGAAACTATCAGACAATTATAATAATCAAACTTAGCAGTTTCAATACATAAAGGATAGATAACACATAACAATTACAACATACACATATGACAAGCCTGTGAATCTTTTTCAACTTTTTAATTTGAACAAAAACTAACAAAATATGAGACACACATAATTGACATATAAAAACAATACATGCAAACATTAGTGACATTGGAAAATATTAGTTTAGAAGACATTAGCTTAAAAATTATTAATAACATTAGCGACATTTGAAAAAAATATTTAAACATAGATCATTATGCTTTTACAGGTTAATTTTCATTAGAGAACAACTCTAGTAATACAAGATAAGTTAGTACTGAATAAAAACTTTAAACACATAAAGGATTATGATAAGAGTAATAGGTGATCTTACTGAGAATGTGAGAGCTTCTTTTTGGAGCACTTTTGCTAATATATTCTTATCAAGGTTTTATATTCCTTCAATTCATCTTGTTATCTATTATAAGCATAGATCCTAATCCTAATCTCAATTTTTTTTTTCTTAATCTTATTAAGAGCAGATTCGTTGTCTAGGCCTTGATACTCATATATGAATCTAGGTTTTGAATGAGATATTCTTAAGCAAGCGAAGTTCTATTCTTTATTTCCCTAAGATTTGCATATATTTCTTGCACATAAGAGATTTGGGTACTAAGTATGTCAAAAAATGTGCATGTAGTTATTTTTATGCAAAAATATAAGGATCTAAATAACTACATAATGTGTTACTTTTGATGTTTAATTGCATGAAGATATAAATATAAAGATTAAAAAAATAATTGCATTGTATAAACTTAACTTATTGTAACATATGTAATTATTTTGAAAGGCTTGAACCTTAATTGATATACACATGAATTGCCATTTGTGGTAACTACTGCACTACTTAACTGCTATTGTGTCTTAAAACTTTGTCTACTATTCCTTAAATGTTAGTTGAATATGAATATGAATTGTTGTATTATTGCATAGTCGAATTGCAACTATGAATTCCAATTTTGTTATAAGGATATAATAATTAGCTAAAGCTCGTTGTAGGCTTAAAATTTACAATATATAATTAGAGCACCCAACTTTTACCATTTACAAAAAGGAGCACTTTTTGATATTTTGTTGCATCAAGATTAAAAAAAAATATCATTGAGAAAATGATTTGTATGCATTGCCATAAGACTTATAAGTGTCAAAATTTGAGTCCACATTAAATTATTTTAGGCATGTAAAAATTTGTCTGGTGATGAACCTAAGAATTGTAGTTATTTTAGTACTAAAAGTTATGCTTTTCCTTAGGATTAGTGTATTTTGATATACATTTTTGTGATATTATTGGACAAAAGAGCTAAAGTCATGTTTACAAAAGAAAACTGAACTTAGAACTAGAAAAGCACTATTTTGCGGTCGCCTCTTAATCAACTAGGATTAAGTGGTGGTTGTCATGGGGTAATCCCTCACTTAGCATTAGACTATAAATAAGCATCCCTAATCCACTGACAAGGGAAGGATATGCCTTAAGTAAAGCAGTTGAAACCTTCACTAAATGAGTATAGCAGAATATCAGAGTGCGGAAGAAAAGAGTATCAAATGCAAACATCCAGGCATCCATAATATAAAATGAAATGATATTCAACTCAGAATTAAGTAGCAGTAAAAAAAAAACATGGGTACCTGTATTATTACAAATCATTAAATAATTAACTTGAAAAGAAAGATAAACACTCAGTCTCATAAGCAAGAATAAACTATAACTAATGGTCCTTAACATCACTCTCCTCCTCCTGAACAAGCTCCTCAGATGGCCCAACCACCTCAAAAAACTCGGAATCTGCCATTATCAGTTTCACAATGGCAGGGCCCCAGCCAAAAGAAAAGAAATTATGATTAGACAAATTGTCTAAGTACAATTTAGGTAATTTTTATTTATATTTTATAATATCACAAAAAACCTAAGCATTTTATAAGTAATAAAGCAATTAAAGGAAAAAAAATGAAAGCTATGATTATTTAATTATAACTTTAAACAAAGTGTGAGATAAGCAACATACCTCATCCAAAACTGTAGAAAATAGTTAAGCAATAAATATGTAAAAGAGGCTACTAATCATAAGGAACATCATAAGTAAAAATGATCAATTCTACACATATTAATTTTATAAATAAAATAAATATAACAAAAATGAAATAAAAGACTAGCATCCTAACATGCTTACAGATATAAATAAGACTGCTGAATGTGCATATAACTACATAAAATACTATAAGTACTGAAATACTGCATAAATACTGAAAAATATAAAACTAAGAATATATAATGAAAGTGTTATCTCATATGGACATGTACTTATTTAGTCCTGCCATAATAATAAATATTACTCAAATTCTTCTGAAACATCTTGGAAATTTTTCTTAGATTAATAGGTCCATTTAAAATATACCATATAGAAGAAATTTCCCAGATCACCATTATCTCAAATACAAATTTCTTGCATCTAAGAGAAATTTACTAGATAAATATCATCTCAAATATGTGGAACCAGACTGTAGTGGCAGACTAAGTAAGACATATTTCACAAATATGTTATAAATCATTTAATTAATTTCTCCTCTTTTACTTATGAATATACCTTATGAATATTTCAAATTTAATATAGAACATCCATCAAATATTCTAGGTTTCATCTAATATGTCAAAAATAAAAGTCTCAATATAAGGAAAGTAAAGCATACAAATACAAGGTGTAAATAGTGCTTCATTATAACTTTGTGATATCACTTATTTTTTAATTTAATTTGTTCTAACTATTCTGAGAGGATACAAGATTGGGATCTCCAATATCCAACTATCAAGTATAAACTCAAAACAACGGTCCTATAAAATTTAAGGAAATTAAAACTAATTAAGTTCTAATATAATTAGGTCAATGATGCTTACATAAGTTGAATAATAAATCAACACTCTAATTAATGAATTTAATTAATTTCTAGCCAATCTTGATTAATATAAATTAAGATTGAGGGATTAAGAGTTAAACTCCAAATATTAGGGCTTAACCTCTTAATCCATTAAATGATACTATAAGCTAAGATTTAAATCCCAATTCTCATGAACTATAAATTAAGATTATCTTATAAAATAAAGTCAAGCTTAATAAGATGGATTTTTTAAACTTAGACTAAAGTTAAAAAATAAAATAATTATCAATAAAGGATGAAATTCTAAAAAGCTATAAAACTAAGGTTCTATCTATTGAGTAACTCATTTACTCAATAAATGATTTCTAACATAAATCTATATCTATAATCCTAAGGAAAGTCCTAAGGAATTAAGAAAGAAATCCTAACCCAAGAAGAATTATGAGTTTCACTTGAAATTTAATTTAATAAACTTAAAAGAGTCAAAATTGATTCCAAATCACTTATATTACTAATTTTACTAATTAATTCATGTTTTTAAGACTTAAGAATGTTTAACCCTGAATTTGGGTAAAATGATTATTTTGCCTCTACTTAAGGTCTAAAATGCTACTTTATGATTGAGAAAACTAAATTAAAATTTATTGCTGGCAAATGGTTACTTACCGTATAATATGAATATATATAGTAAGTACATTCAAATCAGATAAGGATTAAGCTTAATGAGATCTAACTAAGGATTTAGCTTATTAGGGGAAATTTAGTAATTTTATTTAATAAAATAAAAAAATTCAGTTAGATTGTTATTGTTTACTGTTTAAGGATTTTATAAATTCTAAGATCACTAAATTCTGATATCTTTTGGCCAAGTTATGGCCAAAACAAGATAGGAGTCTAAATATGTAATTTTGGAGGTTTATAAATGGGTCAAAAACTTAACTTTCTCAAATAGTATCCAAATTCTATAAACTTATAGGATATAACTTTCCTATAATATATTGAGTATTATGACTAGGAGTAAACCTAAATTAGACTACATTTGATTAAGTTATGTGTTAATTAAAGTTAAGGGTGATAAGTGAGTGACCAATAAAATTAATTATAGAATCACAAAACTAATCACACCACTAAGTTCTATTATATTTAAGAAAATATCAGCAAGTTGAATTTTTTAATTTGGATTATTAATTATGATAATATTCACTAATCAAGATTTAAGATTATTAGAGCTAATTAAGAAATCTAATCACCAAATCCTAAATTTTTTGCAGCTTACTGTTCTACATATTCTCTTGATCAAAATGATATATTGGATGACCTTATTTAAAGTTAAATTGATTAAATTATAGCCTAATGAAATTTCTAGGTCAAAGAGGGCAATTAGAGAAAGGGCCAACTGACATTAGTCAAACTACAAGTCCAACAACAAAATTAATTTTATCACAATATTCCTGACAATCTCCTAATTAAAATGAGACTCATATTGACTATATTTGGATAAGTGGGTGCAAAATTATGAGCAATGGAAGCTTTTTAGAGTTTAGGGTTAATTGAGGGGTCCTAAAATATCTTTATGCTAAATATTCATCCCATAGAAAATTAGAGACTACCATAATATTCCTCTCATTTTTTTTGATTAAAATGAGATATATATTTAATATATTTGGACTTATGGTTTGCAAATTATGAGGGTTAGAAGTTCTGCAATTAACTAATTTAATTAAACTGCATTTTAATTAATCATTTGGTTAATTCTTATTCCTATAAGTCAACTCAGCGGGCGGGGCCCACTGAAATCGGCAGCTGAAAGCAAGCGGGACCCATCCTACTGTTTAATGGGCAACATATATGGTGTGGGTCCCTCCACTCGCCTTTAATAGACGACATCCAGATGCTGCGGGACCCTCTAGCTTCGACTTTAGCGCCAGAAGAAATCAGGTCAAACCATAAATGCGCGGATTGGGCCCGGGTCGACTCAGCCCGGCCCAGGTCTTCTTCCTTTCTCCGAATCATACCCAAGAGTTCGCGGCTAGGGCTTGAGTTTCTGGCGCCATCTCGGCGACGACAGGGTGCGGCTCGCATGGCTATGAGTTGGGGACGACGAGGGCTACCCATAAATGGTTGAACCAGCGCTTGAGGTGGCCAGTGCTGTCAGATAGGGATAACCCTAATTCTTAGGTCAAGGCAAAGGCGAGGGCTTACTGTGTGCAACTATGCATCGATTGCTAAATTCAATCGATCAAACTCATTTGAGTTCGATCAGATCCACTCAAATGACAATCAAGTTGAAGAAATAAGCTTGCGAAAAGGAATTATGCGAAATGAATTACAAAAGTCGGAGGATCAGGACGTACCTTGATCGACGGTTGACGGGCTAGGGTTCTGATCAGGTGATTCCTTTAGCTTTCACGGGGTCCAGGACAAGCAAAATAGAGAGAGATAACTATCCAAGGCTTTAATCGAAGCCAGGGAGAGCTCAAGAGCGGCGGGGAGGCCAAACGTGGTTGCTCTCGGCCGCATGCGCGACACACGCATGCCTCACGGGGATGAAGGCCTTCGGGTCGGCCGATTCGATGGCCCGATCGATCGGCTACGATTGAGCCGATCGGGGCTATCAAATCGATCCGATAAGGGAGACGACGTTTGGGTCAATAAACGGAGCCGTAAAATAAAATTTAATTAATAATATAATTAAATTAATTAATTAATTTCATTCCAAAACTTTTCAATAAATAACCCATAGCTAATTGAAGGATGAGGAATGCAACAGCAAAATTGAATTTCAAATTCGACGATAATTAAATTTTCTTAGTTTCTAGGTATTTTAAATATATTAAAATAATCGGCAAAAATACATAGCTTCTAAATGCTTCCAAACATCACCTTTAGCTAATTTGGGGGTAATGAACGCAATGACGAAGTCCGATTTTTAATTTGAGGTCCATTTACAAGGTTCCTAAAATTTCTAAAATCAGGATTTGATCTATTTGACACCTGATTTAGACCAAAACTTCAGTATATAATCCTATAGACTTATTATGAGTAATAGAATCAAAATTTGGACTTAGTTTAATCCTAATCGACTAGGATAATAACTTGGGGTTGTTACACGCCACGACGCGCCACAGTGCGCTGTGGCGGAACAAACTAGAGAAGCTTGAGTTACAGTGCGCCGCAGCGCCCCCTCAATAGGGAGCTTAACACTATAGCGAGCTGTGGCAAACCCGAAACAGAAAGATCGGCGCTACCACGCGCCAAAGGGTGCTTAAAGACTTGTTCAAATCCTAAGGAGCCCAGCGCTACAGTGCGTTGAGCGGATTATGGCACTACAGTGCACCGCAACAAAGTTTGGTGCTATAGTGCGCCATTAAATATATCAAATAAAGAGTCCTGTGCTACAACGCGCCATAACGCTTGACTGACAGAGGGCTCGGCGCTATAGCGCGTTTTAGTGCCCGCCGTATTCTTGTCGAGGCAAAGGCATTTGAAACACATTGAGAAGGCCCAAAGACATAATTTTCTCCCTTCCCATAGCAGAAATTTATGGCAAATCAATTAAACCTCATCATTTTTCAATGGAATAAATGAATAAACCTGAATTTCAATTCAATTCTTAAGAAGAGGGAAATGTTGGCTGCTCAAATGCTGAGAAGATTTTCAAATATTATAAAAGAATGGACTTAAGACTGAACAAGGATTTCAGAATTTTATCAACTCAAGTGTTATTTATCCTAGAAACTGATTGTAACAACCCAAGATTGTTACTGAGTCGATTTGACCAAAATTGGATAAAATCAAGTCGAAAATCAAGATCCCGATTTAAATTGAATCAAACTTAAATAAAAATATCCTCAAATAAAATATATTGAGGGGAACCTCTAATGAAAATTTGTGTCCAATTGGGATCCCGAATCGTCCTAAATTATTTCGTGAAGTTTAAACCTTAGAGACCAATAATAAGAAAAATATAATTTGAAATTTAGAAATTTTTCTATATTTGGGTTAAATATTTGATGAGGGTGTTATATTTTAAGTTTCACTAATTTTCGACTAACAGATTGATCGTGGTGAATTTTCAAAATTTTTCGCTTAAAAATTAATATAAAAAAATACTCATCTAAATTCAATTATTTTTGAACGTGTGCTTTCCTCTCGCCGAGATGCTCATTTCGACAGTAAGCTTATAATTTTTGGAGTTCAATCGGCCATCAATCGAAGCTTGGACATTTTGAATGGTTTTTAGCCACTCGATTTTGATCGAGTGGCTCTCAACAGCTTGGATAAGCATATAAGTAAACCCTCTCTATACTTGCCATAATTCTAATCGCCTAAACTTAGATCCCCTCAGCCGATTCTTCCCCCTCTCCCATGCGAGAGACGCATGCATCCCTCTCGACAGGAGGTCGAGAGGCATCAGCTCCCTCCTTTCTCTCTTAGAGTCCGATTGCTGCTTGGTCGTCTCCTTTCTCGGTTGGAGGCGGAGAGCCCCGTCGGCTTCTCCATTTCGCGCAAGGCCAAAACCCCCGCCGGCCTTGTTCTCGGCAGGAAGCCGAGTGACACTTTCTTCTCTCTCTCGACTAGGTGGAGAGCTGCCGCCGGTGTCCATCCCTTCCAATCGAAGTTGTAGCCTTTCGCCGAGCCGAGCAGCTTCCTCATTCTTCTTTGGCAGGGTGCAGCTCCTCTTGCGACTCTTCCTCTCCATTTCTCTTGGCTGAGTAGCAGCTAATATCGATAATCTTTGATTTTTCTCTTTTCTGTCGAGCAAATAAAATGCTCTTTGGTTACCTCAATTGAATCGCCAATCATATTTATTTAGATATCATGATTCTACTGCTAGAATTGTATCATTAATCTCTCAAAGTAGAATGTAACATAAAAATATGATGGAATCGCAAGCTATTTTCTTTATTTGTATCATTAACTTGCATGAGTTGTATTTTCTAACAATTATGTGCATATAGGTATAAAGCAGCACGTATAAAAGAAAAAAAAAATGTTAAGAAGGATTGAGGCCTTAGAAAGATTATTTGAGAAAACCTGAGATCATAAATTAACCACTAATTTAGAAAAGCCTACAATGAATTATCGGCCAAGATCAAGTTATATAAGAGAATAATGCATTCAAAATAATAAGTTTCTCGTGCCGTCCACGCCCCTAGCCACAACATTACATTATGAGTCTTTCATTTATATTAAAAAATGGAATACAATATTTTGATAATAGTGATAGTAATCAATCCTATGGAGGGTTTTAAGAGAATGTACTGAGCATAAACCATTAAAGTCTAATTATGCATGATATCTCCAAAAAGAATCATATTATTATCTATAGGAGCATTAAGTAAACTAATACATATGGATAGACTTCAATCAATCCATTTACAACTTACTTAAGTGATAAATAAAATTGACTTTAGCTTTAGATATACATTTTCAACAATATTAATGCCTTTGAATATAAGGCTAGAATGAGGATATATATTTGTAAATTCATATTTAACCGAGCTTCGCTATTTTATTACAATTTTATGGGAAGGAAGCACATGAACTATAATGAACTTTATTGCATACCATAGATGTGGATAATCAATAAAAAGATGAAACCCTCAAACATTTTTTATTTTAATTCAATTCCTATCAAAATTGCATACCATAGATGTGGATAATTAATAAAAAGATGAAACCCTCAAACATTTTTTATTTTAATTCAATTCCTGTCAATTGATATAGTTTCTGTCATATAGTATACTTCAATTCGTGTCGTTAAAATCGAATGATGAACATAAATAATGCAAGAAATGCTAATAGTGTTATGTCCCCCATTAATATTTTATATGTTTGAAATAGAATAATATTTTATTAAGTAAGCAAATTCTTTAATTTCATGCTTACTTGTCTTCCTCAAAAGAGTGGGTAAAAGTAGTTATAAACACAAAATTGCAAAAGAGATTCATATGATATTGATTTTATTTTATGATAAATAAATGTAAATACATGAATGGTGTTGTAGCCCAGTAATTGAGGCTCAGAATTTATTATCCCAAGTCATGAGTTCAAATTTCACTGGCAACACATAAGAAGAATATATATATATATATATATATATATTTTTTTTTTTTTTTTCTTTTCTTTTTTCTTCTTATGTGCTGCCGATAAAATTTGAACCTATACATAAGATAACAAATTATGAGCCTCAACCACTAGGCTACAACACCATTCACGTATTTATATATATATTTATCATAAAATAAAATCAATATCATATGAATCTCTTTTGAGTTTTGTGTTTATAACTACTTTTACCCACTCCTTTGAGGAAGACAAGTAAGCGTAAAATTATAGAATTTGCTTACTTCTATCTTAATAAAATATTATTCTATTTCAAACATACAACACGTCACGACAACGAGTCAAAATTTAAAAAGAATGATGAAAAACATTTCATAAATTTTGTATTATTATAGTAAAATTCTAATATAAAATATTAATAGGGGACATAACACTTAGCATTTCTTGCATTATTTCTGTTCATCATTCGATTTTAACGACACGAATTGAAGTATACTATATGACAGAAACTATATCAATTGACACGAATTGAATTAAAATAAAAAATGTTTGAGGATTTCATCTTTTTATTAATTATTCACATCAATGGTATGCAGTAAAGTTCATTATAGTTCATGTGCTTCCTTCCCATAAAATTTTAATAAAATAGCGAAGCTTGGTTAAGTACGAATTTCCAAATATATATCCTCATTCTAGCCTTATAATCAAAGGCATTAATATTGTTGAAAATGTATATCTAAAGCTAAAGTCAATTTTATTTATCACTTAAGTAAGTTGTAAATGGATTGATTGAAGTCTATCCATATGTATTAGTTTACTTAATGCTCCTATAGATAATAATGTGGTTCGTTTTGGAGATATCATGCATAATTAGACTTTAATGGTTTATGCTTAGTACATTCTCTTAAAACCCTCCATAGGATTGATTACTATCACTATTACCAAAATATTGTATTCCATCTTGCAAATCCATCTCTTGAATGCTGTAGTTTAGCATTCTATCTTCAGTATTGGAGAATGAATTGGCTTTAATACATGTTAGTCTAGGAGTAAGTAAAGTTATCAAAGAATATAATTTAGATGTACCTTGCCAATTTATTGCAGGTGTTGTCATTATCATCTCTTTCCAATCTATCGTCGAGCTTCAAGTTCGAATCGCTTTAAAGGTACATAAGTACTAAGAGCTTGTATTGAGTTCTAATAAATTAAATCATTTTATTTAGTTATATGTTAAGTGCGTACATCACTTGTATAGTTCTTATTGCTGCAACTATATTTTTATCTTCTTGAATCCTATGTTAACTTACATTTTATTTTGTAAAATGTTTTGAAGAAAATATTATAAACCATATGTTAGGAATACCATCTTGACTATTGCTTCACACTTGCATTTATCAATAATGAACAAATCAATAATATGTAATTTGATTCTTGAATTAAATTATGTATGTTAGATCATTAAGTCTTGTAAAGAATTAAGGTGTTTTAATTTTAACTTGAACTTAAGCTTACACCTTCTTGATTTTCTCTTAAAATAAGAGAACCATCATGTGATGATCTTTAATTAACTAATAAGAGATATTGATTTATCAAATAACCCATTCCTAAGATTATAATGACTTATCTCATGATTTGAATAAAACCTCAGTTCTAATTAGATTGAATTAACTGAACATTTAATTTGGATACTCAATAACCTGCGTAAGTCCAATAATTATTGTTGATTTGTCATCGATCTTTGTGGTGCCCTGTACCCTTCCACGGCCATGCTAATACTAATATTAATATAATCACGAGGATTACAGTGCTCCAACTGTGGCAAATCCCCAGTCTAAGTAGAGTCAGGTATAACCCAACCCACCTTAAGCAGAAGACTTGTCACCTGAAACTGATAATATACATCAACATATCAAAGTAGCGGAAGCAAAAAATAATATAACTTAACATTCACATCGCAACATAGTATAGAAAGGTAAATGCAATAGTAACTCAGCTCAAAGTGTAGAAAGTAAATACATCCAGATTAAGAATTATTACAGACTGAATATTTAAATAAAAAGAAAAGTGCTCTCATCCTTATAGTAGAAAATGAAATCTAACTAAACAGTAACAGCAAGATCCTCCTCCTGTCCAAGCTCCTCTCCATCATAACCACTAATGAACAACTTTGAATCTGACATTTATCAGTATCACAAATGCTAGGGCCCCAGCCAACAAACAAAAATATTACAGTTAGACAAATTGTCTAAGTATATTTTTGGCTGATTAAGTGAACTTAACATTTAAAGATATCACATTATTACTTTAAGCTTGCAAGCAGTTTAAGGTGCAACAAGCTACAATAAACATGATAGTTATAAATAATACGTTTATAGCTAAACAACAAAGTATACAATAATACATACTAAACATGAAGCTGAATAAGGTAAGACTAAAATATATAAATAACTGCAAGGTACTAAAAGTAATACTCATCCTAACATGCTTATAATCACATGAATATATGTTGATTTCATAAAAGAAAGCTGTTGTAATGGCCCCAATAATTGGATAGAAGATTAACCCAATTATTGAGATGTTACCTTAGCACCCAACACTTGATTAGAAGAAAACAAATCAAGTATTGATGCTAAGTGGCCAAGTCACTTTTTGAGCATATGTTAAGTTAAATGAATGAAAATGAAGATATAAGTAAATACAATGTTACAAGTATTTACAATACTAGAAATTGATTAATCCACACAACCATCCCAAGCAGTTTTAAATATAGAAGATATAACACAGATTAACAAATGAAAGTAAAAGTAACTTAAGCAATTTATAATCTAATTATTACAAGCCTTTTTAAAAGTAAAAAAAATATGGCAAATAAAAGAAAATACAAATAAACTATTTATGATTAAGCGGTAGCAGATTTCTTTAAAATTTCCACAAGTACTTGGACCCGCATCACCTGAATAAAAGGGCTCTTGATATAACATATTTTGGTATTTAAATATGATAGGGTAAGGCCAAGAAAAGAATAAGTATAGTTAGACTAAACAGTCTAAGCATATTTTAAATTTGCTATATTTTTAGATTAACAAGATATCACAATTATGATTTACAATTTAAAGTAAGCAGCGGTGCTATAAAAGCTATAAAGTATGGGAAAGTGAATTAAGTATAACTGTAAGAAAAATACTATGAAAGAAGTTGAGTAAAATAGTCACTTTTAATAAGGTTCTAGCCTATTACTAAAAATTGGTAAGGAAAGTATTTTAAAGGCTAGAAACTGCTATGTGCATAAAATGAAAGCAATATATGATCAAATGGAATTTATGCTAAGTAAGCAATTGACATATAGTGAAGCATTAATTGAAGTTAAGCAACATACACTGTATTCAAATTAAAATGAAGTAAGCAATACATAATACTAAAAATAGAGAGTGTATAGCTAAAGGAAATGAGGAAATATCTTAGATTCTCAATCTAAGATAATCATAGTTTAGAACTATGATATGAAAGCATAACTAAATGGTTATGAAGAGATCTTACAATTTGTAAAAGAACTCTTATATCTTTAATTAAAGTTACATTTAGAAATACCTCATTCTGTGGGAGTACACAACAGAATAGGCGAGGAGTTAAGCACGTCTACTTAACTAGATACAGTGGGGAAGATGAACATTCACATTTACCCTCTCTAAAATGTGAAGTTATAATATAAGTGCTTTCTTTTGTACTCAATTTGTCATAAGGCATTCCCCTTTAAAATTTTAAGAAAAATCTTTATTTATGCACAATGCTCTTGAATGAATGTTCAAGGAAAGACGCTCAAAGCTAGGCAAGCACTTAATAGATTGCAATAATTGTAAAGGTATGTGATATCTTCTTGTTTATCTAAACTTTTAATAATCTATTCATAATTTGAGTTAATTAAACTCCAAATTGAGTTATAGATATTTGATCTTAAATCAATTCTAAAATGAATGTAAATTTATTTCATGAAACTTGAAATTAGGAAAAAGATAACTTAATCTCAATTTGAATTAAAATAAAATTTATTCAAAGCTTAAAAAGAAAGCGAACTTTTTCTAAGAAAAAAATCTCTAAGTCTTAAATTCTTAGAAATTTCGGTAGAGCCTTCTTTGTTTTTGTTCAAATAAATAATTTTCACAATCAAATATAAGTCAATCCATTGACTATTTCTAGTTCTAAAATAGAGTTCAATCCTTTTTATAGGATTGCTCATTTCCAATTCTAAAATAGAGTTTATGTCCAGTTCTAAAATAGAGTTCAATACTTTTTATAGGATTTCTCATTTCCAATTCTACTATAGTTTCAAATATATAAAACTAAACTAAATAGTTTATACATCCTATATAAAACATCTAATAAAAAGGAAATACAGAAATAAAATTTAGCATTTATAAGGGCAGCTTTATGTGGTATTTCACACATAGCATTTAATTTAGCATTCCTGTATTATTCTTTCAACTTATCCTGCAAAGAATCGTCATTATAGTTAGTATATATGAAAATATTAATATGTGAATCAGCAGTTATAAATTACAGCATTATGGGTTCAGAAATTCATAGATGCCAAAAGTGAAATGTAGCAACTAGAGAAAAATAACATGTGACACCAACTATTTTTATATTGCAAAGAATACAAAAGCATTTGAATTCATCTAGACTGTATGGCAGCATTTGAATGTAAGTTTGAAGGCAGCATTTGTATACTTTCGATCTTTCCTTAGAATAAAATGCACATATGAAAGGAATGGCAGCATATGGTTCCATATATAAGATATGGCAGCAATATGATTTATAATGAAATAGATGACAGCATTTAATCATAAATGAACTTAAATAGAAGCATTTGATCTCATAAGATAGCAACATATTATTCATGATATCTATTGAAATAACGGGCAACACATATTCCCTTTTTCATTTGATAGCAGCATCGAATTACTTAAGCTCTCATTATTTCTCTTATCTATACAATTGGCCATATATAATCACATTTGATCTTTTATAAGAATAAGAGATTTCAGCATGTGGTAAAAATAATAACAATATTCATCCTCATATTCCATTTATCTCATGATCATTTGTTGGCAAAAATATAATTCTAATATATGAATAACAGCATTTGATATCCTTGAATCAATTATAATCTTATAAGACTAAAGATGATAGCAGCATTCGTGTGACATAATTGGCAGCACATTGTAGGATAGTATTTAATTCCCTAATTTATGGCAACATTTCATTATTTTAATTGAACTAATGTTGATTAATTGAAAACATTTACTTCTCATAATTCATTTGACATTTCATTATATAAGAGATGGAAGCAATTCTATCACTTTATAATAAATGACAATATTTTTATTTCCTAAAACACAGCAGAATTTTGAACCTTGTAAAATAAATAATGGCATCAATTGATCATTTGACTTCATAAAATGGAAACTGAAATATATATTTACATTTGATTCCTTATGAAATGATAACAGTATAAGATAATAGCATTATTTAGATTTCATTACAAATACATGCTAGCATTGAGACCCCTTTTTATAGATAGCAGTTTTGAATCATATAATAGCATTTGGTAACATGAATAAGACTAATTACATTTGGTCACCTTTGATCTTATAAAGTTAAAGACAGTAGCATATGAGCACAAAATAAATGGTAGCAATTGATTCATTTATCCTCATTTTCATTAAATGGCAGCAACTATAAAGTAGCAGTGATATGACAATATTTAGATCAATTGACAACATTTAATTCTTATAATAGAAATGATAGCAGCATATAATTTAATATAATCCATTGATATAGCAGCACTTATTCTTAAACAACAATTATTCTAATATGATACCTAGCAGCATGTGGATCACTTTTGATTTCTCATAAGAACAAGAGATTATTGCAGATATACATAAATCTATCTATTTATATGTATGTGTACTATCATATAAGCTTTTGTCAATATGTAAATGCATATATTTTAGAGGTTTGAACTTGACTGAACAAAATAACTATTCTTCCCAGAACAACAAAGTTCAATTCTCATCATTTTTAAATAAGTAGAAAAATTGACAAAATGTTATCTATTAAAGAATGACATATAAATCTTGCACATTAAACTCCTATGCTTAAAATAACAGCAAAAACAAAACCCATTAAAAACATATAAGAGAAAAGAACTTGGGAGAAATTTTCATGATAACCTCTTCTTCATTTTGTCTTTCATATTAAGCATGAACCATTTGTGCACATAACACTATCTGTTGTAAGAATAGCTTTCAACACATCTGGATTGAATCCTTTATCAATATGCCAATTCTTTATCAATGATTGCATTGGATAGTTCACATAAAAAAAATATTCTTAAACTTACAGCATAAGTAGATAATACTTAGTATTGTCAACCAATTGTATAATTGGACTACCACACATTCATTTCAATTGTACTCATATTCTGATTACATAGCTCTGAAATATCAAAACTAAATTCTAATCAAGTTCCATTAGATAATAAAATCTTCAACCCGGAATTGTCTCTCAACATTCATTTAAAATATTTATTTAGGAACTTGTTTCAAGAAGAATATATTCTAACATATAAAATGCATAAAAATGTACTCAGTTCCATTGTAACTGCAATTTGGAAGTGTCAGTAACAAATGAACCCAACAAGAAGTTCAAGAGAACATTGATCTGAGATTAGATACTAAAGCTAGCACATATTTGTTTTTCTTCTTAAAGTAACAACACAAAGAGGGAACACAGTAATTCCTTATAATTTACAGATAATGTTGATACTAATATAATAATAAAATTTACCTTTCTATTAATAAAAATCTATTCATAGAAATGTAATGCAATACTTATAAATTCTTTGACTATTTGATCAAATGCCATTCAACCAACAATTTCTTTTAGTTAAAGACACTACAGATTATATTGAATTAGATTATATCTCAAAACACATTCCACTAACCTTATGCAAATAACAAATGATGTGGAAAAATCAGATGAAGTACTTGTGTTGAAAACAAAGTTTCATCACAAGATTATCTGAGAGTCTTAGAGAAAATTTCAGATTATTTCATACGAACCATGGATAGGAAAAGTAGATGAAGTACCTTATTCCTTGCTGCTATATGAGGTATTAGGTTAGGGAGGGTTCGGCTGATGAAGAGAGTTCGGCCCGATGGAGAAGGAGGGGTCAGCCAGTGCAAGGCTTTGCTAGCTGTTAAGGGAAAGATAAAGAGATGGGTATTATAGGCTTACTTGTAGACGATCAAGGCGACTCCACGACTCACGAGGAGGTGATCTTTCAACGACTGGTCATTGGACCTTGCGAGAGGTGGAAGCCACGCGTCCACTGTCCTTCTCTCGTTCGCTCGAAGGAAGGAATGGAGAGGAGCCGAGCGTGCGTAGAGGATAAGGATGGGAGAGGTCCTTGGGACGAGGAGGAGGCGTGCGTGTACGAATGGAGGAAGAAGAAATTTTTGGCTGAGGAGAAGATTAGATAAGGATGAATTAGGTTTTGAAGAGATATATAAGTAAATCTAGGATTTATATTAGCCATTGGATCAAAATAAATGATTGAAATTTTTGAGCCAGGATCTAGAGTCATTTGAGCTCCAAAAATTACAAATTTGGTATTGAAACGACCGTCTCGATGAGACGAACGCATACATCTAAAAATTATTGAATTTAAATAAGTATTGTATTTTATATTGATTTTTAAGTGAAAAACTTGGAAAATTAATTATGATAAATCGGAAACTCGAAAATTAACAAAACTTAAGACATAGCATCCTTAAATAATGCTTGACTTAGATTTACAAAATTTCCAAATTCCAATTTATATTTTTCATATTATTAGCCTTTGAAGTTTAAACTTTATGAATTTATTCAGGACAATCCGGGATCTCAAATGTGCTCAAATTTTTGCTGTATGATTCTTTCAAGAGGTTTTATAAGAGGATATTTTTATTACATTTTTATTTGACTTAAATTGGAATCCTAATTTAATGAAAATTTTTGAGCGATCGAAATTCAGCAGAAAATTCGGGAAAATCAACGATTTTCAAAAATTCCCAGAATAACACTCTTAGCTAATTTGAAGTTACTGAGTCCAATGGTGGACTCCATTTTTGATTCTGAAGTCTAAATAATTTAGGTATCTTCAGAATTATTTGAAAATTAGGAAACATTGGAAATTACCAAACGGTCTCCAAATCATATGAAATTTGAATTGGAGACTTTTAACTTTCTTATAAGAGTAGTGGAAGAGATTTAAAGTCAATTAGGTCACTAATTGATGGGTAACAACATCTGGGTTGTTACAGACTCCCCCCCTTAAAAAGAGTGTCGCCCACGACACACAACTATTAAAATACATACTTGCAAATACTAAAAAGAAGTTTATTTAAAATTTAATTGAAAACAAAAAATTTTAATTACCTGATTAATTAAAGAATTCTGGCTTCTTTTTCAGAATGATTCTGCCATTGGATTTTGATCATAGGAATACTGCGATTTCTTAATTGCTTAAGATCTCTTCCCAGAATTGCTGTAGGCTTAACAAAGAATGTCAGATTGGGTTGCAGCTCTAATGCTGGTATCTGAACATGCTGGCTAGGATCTAACAGGCACTTCCTTAGTGATGATATATGAAACACATTATGTACAACTGAGAAGTCATCTGGCAACTCTAACCTGTATGCTGATGTTCCAATTTTCTCAATCACTTTAAAGGGTCCTAAGTACCTTGGACTCAGCTTTCCAGTTATACCAAATCTCTGCATACCCTTCATCGGACTAACCTTAAGATAAGCTCTATCACCTGTTTTGAATTCTAATTGACGATGACGGGTATCATGATACTTCTTTTGCCTGTCCTGAGTTGTCATCATATTTCATTTAATTAATTGAACTTTTTTTAGTGGTTTCTTCAATTAGTTCAGAACCATAAAGTTGTGAGTCTCCTACTTTAGTCCATGAATGGGGAGTTGAACATCTCCTTCCATTAAGAGCTTCGTAAGGAGCCATTACTATGCTGGATTGATAACTATTATTATAGGCGAACTCAACCAATGCTAGGTGATCTTCCCATGATCCACCGAAGTCAATAATACAAAGACATAGGAGATCTTCCAAGATCTGATTAACATATTCAGTCTGACCATTTGTCTGAGGATGAAAAGCAGTGCTTAATGCTAAATTTGTCCCCATATCTTGCTGAACAGTGGACCAAAATCTGAAAGTGAATCTACTGTCTCTATCAGAAACTATACAGTTTGGTGTACCATGAAGGCGGATGATCTCTTTAAGATAAAGTTTAGCTCATTTCTCAACTGGATCGGTCTGACGAATAGCTAGAAAATGAGCTGATTTAGTGAGTTTATTGATAATCACCCAAATAGAGTCAGAACCTGATCTACTCTTAGGCAAACCTATGATGAAGTCCATAGAGATATCGGACCATTTCCATTCAATAATGTCTAAAGGTTTGAGAAGTCTGCTAGGCTTCTGGTGTTCAGCCTTAACTAATGAACAGGGATGGCACTTGGAAATGAAAATGACTATATCCCGTTTGATGCTGGACCACCAGAACGATTGCTTGAGATCCTAATACATTTTACAACTACCAGGGTGCACAGTATAACCAGAGTTATGAGCTTCAGATAATACTTGCAACTGTAAGCTTTTAGAAACCCATAACCTAGATTTCTGGAAAATCACACCTTCAGCATCGAGACGTAATTCAGATCTCTTAGCATTTTTAATATCTGTAACTAATTGAAAATAAGAAGGATCTTCTTTCTGGGCTTCAATTATTCTTCATCGAAGAGGTGACTCAGATTGAATAGCACATAAGAAATTACATAGATCAGCAGATTTGATTGGCTCTATATTCAATCGTTTGAAGTCCCTGATCAAAGCATTATTGCTACAGAATGAAGACAAAACTGCCTTACGACTTAGAGCATCAGCTACTAGATTAGCTTTACCTGGATGATAGATTATATCTAAGTCGTAATCACTGATCAGTTCCAACCACCTACGCTGACGGCAGTTAAGCTCTTTTTGAGTGAAGATATACTTCAAACTCTGATGATCGGTGAACATTTCACACTTAACTCTATACAGGTAGTGTCTCCAAGAGGAGTTGAACATCTCCTTCCATAAAGAGCTTCGTAAGGAGCCATTCCTATGCTGGATTAATAACTGTTATTGTAGGCGAACTCAACCAATGCTAGGTGATCTTTCCATGATCCACCGAAGTCAATAATACAAAGACGTAGGAGATCTTCCAAGATCTGATTAACACGTTCAGTCTAACCATTTGTCTGAGGATGAAAAGCAGTACTTAATGCTAAATTTGTCCCCATATCTTGCTGAACAGTGGACCAAAATCTGAAAGTGAATTTACTGTCTCTATAAGAAATTATACAGTTTTGTGTACCATGAAGGCGGATGATCTCTTTAAGATAAAGTTTAGCTAATTTCTCAACTGGATCGGTCTGACGAATAGCTAGAAAATGAGCTGATTTAGTGAGTCTATCGATAATCACCTAAATAGATTCAGAACCTGATCTACTCTTAGGCAAACTTATGATGAAGTCCATAGAGATATCGGACCATTTCCATTCAGGAATGTCTAAAGGTTTGAGAAGTCTGCTAGGCTTCTGGTGTTCAGCCTTAACTAATGAACAGGGATGGCACTTGGAAATGAAAATGACTATATCCCATTTAATGTCGGACCACCAGAACGATTGCTTGAGATCTTGATACATTTTACAACTACCAGGGTGCACAGTATAACCAGAGTTATGAGCTTCAGATAATACTTGCAACTGTAAGCTTTTAGAAACCCATAACCTAGATTTCTGAAAAATCACACCTTCAGCATCGAGACGTAATTCAGATCTCTTAGCATTTTTAATATCTGTAACTAATTGAGAATAAGAAGGATCTTCTTTTTGGGCTTCAATTATTCTTGATCGAAGAGGTGACTCAGATTGAATAGCACATAAGAAATTGAATAGATCAGCCGATTTGATTGGCTCTATATTCAATCGTTCGAAGTCCCTGATCAAAGCATTATTGCTACAGAATGAAGACAAAACTGCCTTACGACTTAGAGCATCAGCTACTAGATTAGCTTTACCTGGATGATAGATTATATCTAAGTCGTAATCACTGATCAGTTCCAACCACCTATGCTGACAGCAGTTAAGCTCTTTTTGAGTGAAGATATGCTTCAAACTCTGATGATTGGTGAACATTTCACACTTAACTCCATACAGGTAGTGTCTCCAAGAGGAGTTGAACATATCCTTCTATAAAGAGCTTCGTGAGGAGCCATTCATATGCTGGATTAATAACTGTTATTGTAGGCGAACTCAACCAATGCTAGGTGATCTTCCCATGATCCACTGAAGTCAATAATACAAAGATGTATGAGATCTTCCAAGATCTGATTAACACGTTCAGTCTGACCATTTGTCTGAGGATGAAAAGCAATACTTAATGCTAAATTCGTCCCCATATCTTGCTGAACAGTGGACCAAAATCTGAAAGTGAATCTACTGTCTCTATTAGAAACTATATAGTTTGGTGTACCATGAAGGCGGATGATCTCTTTAAGATAAAGTTTAGCTAATTTCTCAACTGGATCGGTCTGACCAATTGCTAAAAAATGAGCTGATTTAGTGAGTCTATCGATAATCACCCAAATAGAGTCAGAACCTGATCTACTCTTAGGCAAATCTATGATGAAGTCCATAGATATATCGGACCATTTCCATTCAAGAATGTCTAAAGGTTTGAGAAGTCCTCTAGGCTTTTGGTGTTCGGCCTTAACTAATGAACAGGGATGGCACTTGGAAATGAAAATGACTATATCCCATTTGATGCCGGACCACCAGAATGATTGCTTGAGATCCTGATACATTTTATAATTACCAGGGTGCACAGTATAACCAGAGTTATGAGCTTCAGATAATACTTGCAACTGTAAGCTTTTAGAAACCCATAACCTAGATTTCTGGAAAATCACACCTTCAGCATCGAGACATAATTCAGATCTCTTAGCATTTTTAATATCTGTAACTAATTGAGAATAAGAAGGATCTTCTTTCTGGGCTTCAATTATTCTCAATTGAAGAGGTGACTCAGATTGAATAGCATATAAGAAATTACATAGATCAGCAGATTTGATTGGCTCTATATTCAATCGTTTGAAGTCCCTGATCAAAGCATTATTGCTACAGAATGAAGACAAAACTGCCTTATGACTTAGAGCATCAGCTACTAGATTAGCTTTACCTGGATGATAGATTATATCTAAGTCATAATCACTGATCAGTTTGAACCACCTATGCTGACAGCAGTTAAGTTCTTTTTGAGTGAAGATATACTTTAAACTCTGATGATCGGTGAACATTTTACACTTAATTCCATACAGGTAGTGTCTCCAAATTTAAGAGCGAATACTACACCTGCAAGTTCTAAATCGTGTACAGGATAATTCCTCTCATTTGGTTTTAATTGCCTCAAAGCGTAATCTATAACATGTCTATCTTGCATTAAAACACAACCCAGCCCTACTTTAGAGGCATCAGTATATACTTGAAAATCCTTGCCATCTTGAGGTAACGTTAGGACTGGTGCAAAAGTTAACAATTGCTTCAACTTTTGGAGTGCTTCTTCACAAGCCGGATTCCATATGAAAGGAACTCCTTTATGAGTCAACTGAGTTAATGAAGATGCTATTAAGGAAAATCTAGGAACAAATCTTCTGTAATATCCAGCAAGTCCTAGAAAATTGTGGATCTCAGTTACAGATTTGGGTTGAACCCATTCTTGTATAGCTTGGATCTTCCTTTGGTCAACTTTAGTGCCTTCAGCATCATTACATGGTCTAGGAATGCCACTGAGTTGAGCCAAAATTAACACTCGAAAACTTAGCATACAATTTATATTCTCTTAAAAGGACTAGGATAGCACAGAGATGATCTTTGTGCTCAGCAACTGACTTGGAATAAATCAAGATATCGTCAATGAAGACTATTACAAACTGATCGAGGTAAGGCTTCAGAATGCGCTGCATTAGGTCCATAAAAATAGAAGGGGCATTAGTCAGTCCAAAAGACATGACAAGAAATTCATAGTGCCCATAACGGGTCCTAAATGCAGTCTTAGAAATATCTTTATCCTCAACTCAAATATGGTAATATCCTATTCTCAAGTCGATTTTGGAAAAGACTTTTGCTCCAGCTAATTGATCAAACAAGTCAACAATCCTTGGAAGAGGATACTTGTTCTTAACTGTCACCTTATTGAGTTCACGATAATCTATACACAATCGCATGGATCCATCCTTTTTCTTAACAAAAAGGATAGGGGCTCCCCAAGGCAACATGCTAGGGTGTATAAAGCCTTTTTCTAACAGGTCATTCAATTGTTCACAAAGTTCTTGAAGTTCCTTTGGTGCCATCCTATATGGAGCTTTAGATTTAGGTTGAGTTCCTGGAAGTAGTTCTATAGAGAACTCTACCTCTCTTATTGGAGGTAGTTCGGGCAATTCATCTGGAAACACATCTAAAAATTCTTGTACAATGGGGGTATCTTTTAAATCACTTTCTTCTTTCTCTTCACCCATTAAAGTTACTAACACAGCATAACAACCTTTATTAATTAGGTGCTTGGCTTCATGTGCATTTATCAATGATGCCATTAAGCCAAGTTTGCCTATGAAGACTTCTGGTTTCTTTCCTATCTGAAGAGAAACTTTCTTTTTATTACAATCTATTATTGCATTGAATTTCTCCAGCCAATTAGTTCCTAATATTATGTCAAAGTTGGTAATTGGCACAATAATGAGTTTGGAGGGAAATAATTGATCGCTGATTGGAATATTAGCTAAACAGAAGCTTTTTGCTAGCATTTCAACACCTGATGGCATTTGTACTCACAACATATTATTTAAGTCGAGTCGCTAAAAATTCAAGAAAGAAATACAATCTTCTGATATGAAAGAGTGACTAACACCCGTATCAAAGAGTGCAATACACAATTGATTCTTAATTATTAATGTTCCTATAATATGAATGAGAAGAAAAATTTTTAATTACTACTCATAAAATTAACTGCAAGAAATCTATGAAGATACTTGTATTTGAAATTGAGAAGCAACAATCAAAAGATTTAAATATAAAACATACCAGTCACCACATCGCTTTCTTCCTTTGCAAAGGAGGCAGAAAGAGCGTAGACTCTTGGTACTGATGGAGATTGCACAACAGCCTTGCCCTTATCGGCATGACTACTTTGTCCTTGCCTCTGAGTATGCGAAGATAAACCCTTCTGATTTTTATTGGAAGGAGGAGGCATTATGGCCTGATGAGGTGCCTTGGCATTGAAGGGAGTAGGATTCTAGACTATTGGCTGATGGTTGATCTTTACTTTATCAATCATCCAGTTAGTATAACAACTTTGATGTTTATGGTTAGTTCTTCCACAAATGTAACATCTGTTCCCAGTATGGTAATATTTGCCATATGAGTGTGGCTTGTTACATTTATTCAATTGACTTCCTCTTTGCTCTTTATTTGCAGTTAATTGAAAAACCTTTGGGCCTTGAGGATGGTTCCTTTTAAAAGTCCTTTATTTAGAGGGCGGGGGATGAGGTCGTTTATGTGACTCAAATTGAGCTTGGTGATGCTCAATCATCTTAGCCCCCTCTAATAGCTTTGGAAAATTTTCATGATGTAAAGACATCAAGTGGCTTTTAATAGGGTTATTGAGACCCTTCAAAAATCTGCTGCATCTAGCCGTTTCAGTACGGACTAGGTCTGGTGCAAAATGGGAGTATTTTCTAAACTCCATTTCATAATCATGCACGAAACGATTACCCTGCCTTAATTGCATGAAATTGTCCTCAATTATTGTTTGAGCAGATGGGGAGATAAATTCAGTTTGGAAGACCTGTTCAAACTCTTCCCAAGGAATATCTTCCATATCGATATCTGGATAGCGGGCCTTTAGCTTGCTGTCCCACCAAAATTCTACCTCAGCTTTGAATAAGTGGGAAGCCAGACGAATACATTCGCTCTCAGGGCATTTTATACTTGATAAGAGCTTTTCTATCTCTTGAAACTAATTGGATGCTTCCATAGGAGAAGCAGAACCATTAAAATGTGGAGGGTTCAGCCTAAGAAAGGCCATTAAAAAGGGGTCCACTATAGGACCTGAAGAGTGTGGAGTTGAAATTATCATTGCTTTAGAATTTGGGGCAGAAGCTTCTAGTATCATTGGAACAGAGGGAAGTGGGAGTTGAGAAGTTTGAGGTAGTATTGGAGATGAAAAAGGTGAAGCTGAAGATGGGTGAGAGGGGTTGCTACTAGCAGACATCCTTTCTACTGCTCTCGTCTGAGCTTCAATAATAGTTTTAAACATTCCCATAATTTGACCCATCTCTTCTTGAAGAGATGGGTTACTGGATTCAGCATCCTTTGAGGAAGAAGGATCTGCATGATCTAGATTCATTCTTTAAATAAAGAAAGAATAAAAAATTAGAGTATGCGGAAAAGAAATACTCTTCATTAAAATTCAAAATTTGCGATACAATAAGAAAGCATATAAGATAGTCGAGAAAGGACAACTATAAACTACCTTGAAAGTTTCTTTAAAAGAAAACTAATCATTTATTTACAAAATTTGTTATAAAACATAAATTCAAAGTCAATATAAAGGGGTGCACGATGAAGACGTCTGCTTGTTAGAATAAGGTTGTCATGGGCATAATCCCACCAACATTGTGCATAATTATCGAAGAACTCATCTAACATTTGAAAGCGTATATGGTCAGGGCATTCTATGGCTGTAAAGGTATCAGAGACCCTTGAAAGCCACTCCCTTGCTAATTGAGGGATGCAATCTCCCCTGAACACACATTATTTTAACATTTTATCAAGTACTTCACCTCCATCATTAGATACTTCTAAGTAGAGACATCGATATATCGAGCTAAAATTATATTCATCATCCCTATACTGATAAAATGCTCTAGTATAGCATCTTAACTCTGACTCAGGATTCTCCATCTGAGAGTCAGTCAAATTAAATATAAATGAAAGACAAATAAAATTGTTTGAAAATAAAAACTTAGAAGTCATAAATAACTTTAAAAAGAATAGAAACATATTCTAGTTCAAACTCTAGATTATTTTCTCTTAGAATCACTTTCTTAATTCAAATAAGGTTTTATCAATTATTGAATTTGAAGTGTGTTCACTTTCCAAAGGTAACATTCTTTAAGTACTTTTACCTTTCTGTGTTGTTGACTTGGATGAGTGGATATCTTTCTTTAAACTTAACGTTCTCAACCTTGGCTCTGATACCAACTGTAACGGCCCCAATAATTGGATAGAAGATTAACCCAATTATTGAGATGTTACCTTAGCACCCAATACTTGATTAGAAGAAAACAAATCAAGTGTGGATGCTAAGTGGCCAAGTCACTTTTTGAGCATATGTTAAGTTAAATGAATGACAATGAAGATATAAGTAAATATAATGTTACAAGTATTTACAATACTAGAAATTGATTAATCCACACAACCATCCCAAGCAATTTTAAATATAGAAGATACAACACAGATTAACAAATGAAAGTAAAAGTAACTTAAGCAATTTATAATCTAATTATTACAAGCCTTTTTAAAAGTAAAAAAAATATGGCAAATAAAAGAAAATACAAATAAACTATTTATGATTAAGTGGAATCAGATTTCTTTAAAATTTCTTCAGGTACTTGGACCCGCATCACCTGAATAAAAGAGCTCTTGATCTATCATATTTTGGTATTTAAATATGATTGGGCAAGGCCAAGAAAAGAAAAAGTATAGTTATACTAAATAGTCTATGCATATTTTAAATTTGCTATATTTTTAGATTAATAAGATGTCACAATTATGATTTACAATTTAAAGTAAGCAACAGTGCTATGAAAGCTGTAAAGTATGGGAAAGTGAATTAAGTATAACTGTAAGGAAAATAATATGAAATAAGTTGAGTAAAAATACTCACTTTTAATAAGGTTTTAGCCTATTACTGAAAATTGGTAAGGAAAGTATTTTAAAGGTTAGAAACTGCTATGTGCATAAAATGAAAGCAATATATGATCAAATGGAATTTATGCTAAGTAAGCAATTGACATACAGTGAAGCATTAATTGAAGTTAAGCAAGATACACTGTATTCAAATTAAACTGAAGTAAGCAATACACAATACTGAAAATAGAGAGTGTTTAGCTAAAGGAAATGATGAAATATCTTAGATTCTCAATCTAAGATAATCATAGTTTAGAACTATGATATGAAAGCATAACTAAACAGTTATGAAGAGATATTACAATTTGTAAAAGAACTCTTATATCTTTAATTAAATTTACATTTAGAAATACCTCATTCTGTGAGAGTACACAACAGAATAGGCGAGGAGTTAAGCACGTCTACTTAACTAGATACAGTGGGGAAGATGAACATTCACATTTACCATCTCTAAAATGTGAAGTTCTAATTTAAGTGCTTTCTTTTGTACTCAATTTGCCATAAGGCATTCTCCTTTAAAATTTTAAGAAAAATCTTTATTTATGCACAATGCTCTTGAATGAATGTTCAAGGAAAGAGGCTCAAAGCTAGGCAAGCACTTAATAGATTGCAATAATTGTAAAGGTATGTGATATCTTCTTGTTTATCTAAACTTTTAATAATCTATTCATAATTTGAGTTAATTAAACTCCAAATTGACTTACAGATATTTGATCTAAAGTCAATTCTAAAATGAATGTAAATTTATTTTCATGAAACTTGAAATTAGGAAAAAGATAACTTAAACTCAATTTGAAATAAAAGAAAACTTATTCAAAGCTTAAAAAGAAAATGAACTATTATTTTCATTTAGATTGATTGAGAATTAAGATTCATTGAAATGGATAATTTGAATTGAATACTAGAATTTTCTGAAAAAAAAATCTCTAAGTCTTAAATTCTTAGAAATTTCGGCAGAGTCTTTGTTCAAATAAACAATTTTCACAATCAAATATAAGTCAATCCATTGACTATTTGCAGTTCTAAAATAGAGTTCAATCTTTTTTATAGGATTGCTCATTTCCAATTCTAAAATAGAGTTTATGTCCAGTTCTAAAATAGAGTTCAATACTTATTATAGGATTACTCATTTCCAATTCTACTGTAGTTTCAAATATATAAAATTAAACTAAACAGTTTATACATCCTATATAAAACATCTAATTAAAAGGAAATACAGAAATAAAATTTAGCATTTATTTTAGCATTCCTGTATTATTCTTTCAACTTATCCTGCAAAGAATTGTCATTATAGTTAGTATATATGAAAATGTGAATATGTGAATCAGCAGTTATAAATTACAGAATTATGGGTTTAGAAATTCATAGATGCCAAAAGTTAAACTTAGCAACTAGAGAAAAACAACATGTGACAACAACTATTTTTATATTGCAAAGAATACAGAAGCATTTGAATTCATCTAGACTGTATGGCAGCATTTGAATGTAAGTTTGAAAGTAGCATTTGTATACTTTCAATTTTTCCTTAGAATAAAATGCACATATGAAAGGAATGGCAGCATATGGTTCCATATATAATATATGGTAGCAATATGATTTATAATGAAATAGATGACAACATTTAATCATAAATGAATTTAAATAGAAGCATTTGATCTCATAAGATAGCAGCATATTATTCATGATATCTATTGAAATAACGGGCAACACAGGTTCCCTTTTTCATTTGATAGCAGCATCGAATTACTTAAGCTCTCATTATTTCTCTTATCTATACAATTGGCCATATATAATCACATTTGATCTTTTATAAGAATAAGAGATTTCAGCATGTGGTAAAAATAATAACAATATTCATCCTCATATTCCATTTATCTCATGATCATTTGTTGGCAAAAATATAATTCTAATATATGAATAACAGCATTTGATATCTTTGAATCAATTATAATCTTATCAGTCTAAAGATGATAGCAGCGTTCGTGTGACATAATTGGCAGCACATCATAGGATAATATTTAATTCTCTAATTCATAGCAACATTTCATTATTTTAATTGAACTAATGTTGGTTAACTGATAACATTTACTTCTCATAATTCATTTGACATTTCATTATATAAGAGATGGAAGCAATTCTATTACTTTAGAATAAATGACAATATTTGTATTTCCTAAAACACATAATAGAATTATGAACCTTATAAAATAAATAATGGCATCAATTGATCATTTGACTTCATAAAATGATAGCTGCAACATATATTTACATTTGATTCCTTATGAAATGGTAAAGTATAAGATAATAGCATTATTTAGATTTCATTGCAAATACATGGCAGCATTGAGACCCCTTTTTATAGATAGCAGTTTTGAATCATATAATAGCATTTGGTAACATGAATAAGACTAATTACATTTGGTCACCTTTTATCTTATAAAGTTAAAGATAGTAGCATATGAGCACAAAATAAATGGCAGCAGTTGATTCATTTATCCTCATTTTCATTAAATGGAAGCAACTATAAAGTAGCAGTGATATGACAATTTTTAGATCAATTGACAACATTAAATTTTTATAATAGAAATGATAGCAGCATATAATTTAATATAATCTATTGATATAGCAGCACTTATTCTTAAACAGCAATTATTCTAATATGATACCTAGCAGTATGTGGATCACTTTTGATTTCTCATAAGAATAAGAGATTATAGCATATATACATAAATCTATCTATTTATATGTATGTGTACTATCATAATCTTTTGTCAATATGTAAATGCATATATTTTAGAGGTTTGAACTTGACTGAACAAAACAACTATTCTTCCCAGAACAACAAAGTTCAATTCTCATCATTTTTAAATAAGTAGAAAAATTGACAAAATGTTATCTATTAAAGAATGACATATAAATCTTGCACATTAAACTCCTATGCTTAAAATAACAGCAAAAACAAAACCCATTAAAAACATATAAGAGAAAAGAACTTGGGAGAAATTTTCATGATAACCTCTTCTTCATTTTGTCTTTCATATTAAGCATGAACCATTTGTGCACATAACACTATCTGTTGTAAGAATAGCTTTCAACACATCTGGATTGAATCCTTTATCAATATGCCAATTCTTTATCAATGATTGCATTGGATAGTTCACATAAAAAAAATATTCTTAAACTTACAGCATAAGTAGATAATACTTAGTATTGTCAACCAATTGTATAATTGGACTACCACACATTCATTTCAATTGTACTCATATTCTGATTACATAGCTCTGAAATATCAAAACTAAATTCTAATCAAGTTCCATTAGATAATAAAATCTTCAACCCGGAATTGTCTCTCAACATTCATTTAAAATATTTATTTAGGAACTTGTTTCAAGAAGAATATATTCTAACATATAAAATGCATAAAAATGTACTCAGTTCCATTGTAACTGCAATTTGGAAGTGTCAGTAACAAATGAACCCAACAAGAAGTTCAAGAGAACATTGATCTGAGATTAGATACTAAAGCTAGCACATATTTGTTTTTCTTCTTAAAGTAACAACTCAAAGAGGGAACACAGTAATTCCTTATAATTTACAGATAATGTTGATACTAATATAATAATAAAATTTACCTTTCTATTAATTAAAATCTATTCATAGAAATGTAATGGAATACTTAAAAATTCTTCGACTATTTGATCAAATGCCATTCAACCAACAATTTCTTTTAGTTAAAGACACTACAGATTATATTGAATTAGACTATATCTCAAAACACATTCCACTGACCTTATGCAAATAACAAATGATGGGGAAAAATCAGATGAAGTACTTGTGTTGAAAACAAAGTTTCATCACAAGATTATCTGAGAGTCTTAGAGAAAATTTCAGATTATTTCATACGAACCATGGATAGGAAAAATAGATGAAGTACCTTATTCCTTGCTGCTAAAAGGGGTTTTAGGTTAGGGAGGGTTCGGCTGATGAAGAGAGTTCGGCCCGATGGAGAAGGAGGGGTCGGCCAGTGCAAGGCTTTGCTAGCTGTTAGGGGAAAGATAAAGAGATGGGTCTTATAGGCTTTCTTGGAGACGATCAAGGTGACTCCATAACTCATGAGGATGTGTGCTTTTGGTGACTGGTCATTGGATCACGTGAGAGGTGGAATCCATGCGTCCACTGTCCTTCTCTCGCTCACTCGAAGGAAGGAATGGAGAGGAGCCGAGCGTGCGCAGAGGATAAGGATGGGAGAGGTCCTCGGGACGAGGAGGAGGCGTGCGCGTGCGAATGGAGGAAGAGGAAATTTTTGGTTGAGGAGAATATTAGATAAGGATGAATTAGGTTTTGAAGAGATATATAAGTAAATCTAGGATCTATATTAGCTGTTGGATCAAAATAAATGGCTGAAATTTCTCAGCCAAGATCTGGAGTCATTGAGCTCTAAAAATTACAAACTTAGTATTGAAACGACCGTCTCGACGAGACAAACGCACGCATCTAAAAATTATTGAATTTGGATAAGTATTGTATTTTATATTGATTTTTAAGTGAAAAACTTGGAAAATTAATTATGATAAATCGGAAACTTGAAAATTAACGAAAGTTGAAACATAGCATCCTTATATGATGCTTGACTTAGATCTACAAAAATTTCCAAATTTCAATTTATATTTTTCATATTATTAGCCTTTGAAGTTTAAACTTCATGAATTTATTCAGGACAATCCGGGATCCCAAACGCGCTTAAAGTTTTATAAGGGAATATTTTTATTACATTTTTATTTGACTTAAATTAGAATCCTAATTTAATGAAAATTTTTGAGCGATCAAAATTCAGCAGAAAATTCGGGAAAATCAACGATTTCCAAAACTTCCCAGAATAAGACTCTTAGCTAATTTAAAGTTACTGAGTCTAATGGCGGACCCCGTTTTTGATTCTGAAGTCTAAATAATTTAGGTATCTTCATATTTATTTGAAAATCAGGAAACATTGGAAATTACCAAACGGTCTCCAAATCATACGAAATTTGAAGTGGAGACTTTTAACTTTATTATAAGAGTAGTGGAAGAGATTTAAAGTCAATTAGGTCACTAATTGATGAGTAATAATATCTGGGTTGTTACAGCTATACTGAAACGTGATGAACTAAGTATACAAAACTAGCATCCTAAACATGCCAATACATAATAATTAATGAACTAGAATAAATATGCAAGTATGCAAAACTAATAAGTAAAATCCACTGAAGCATGTGGCTGAGCAAGCCAAAGCACTGAAATGAAATAAAAGTAAAGCCACTAAAGCATGTGGCAAAAAAAGCCAAAACACTAGAACTGAACTAAAGTAAAAACATGCCTAAACATAGTACTACCATAATAGAAATAAGCCATACGGGACCTCTGAACAGAAAGTTCAACATGTATCTATCCTAGACATCATCATAGCTAGGTCAGAGTTGAACATATAGAATAAGACATGTATCTATCCTAGCCAAGCACTGAGCTAGGTCTGAGTCTATTCTATAACAAAACTGGAACTGAGGATGAAGACTAAACTAGGACACACTCTACTGAAGTAAATGTATTAAATGAATTGAATGAATGTTAATGATTTTCAAATACTAACTTAAGATACATTATCAATATCCTGAGTTCACCTATTATGTCCAAGGAAAAAGGCTCATATTACAAGGTGTGCGGAGCAACCGAGACTCAACTAGATTTATGTGATATCCATTATTGTCTAATTTAATTTAGTCTAACTATTCTGAGAAAAATAAAAGTTTAGGATCTCCAATATACAGCTACCGAGTATAATCCTAGATTCACGACCTTAATGCTAACATTAGAACTTAATAAGTTCTAATTTATAATAAAGTGATGCTATAAAAGATTAAAGTAAATAAATTAATAACAAAATTAATATGTTTTACTCACTCAACCCAAATCTTGATCATGTAAATCAAGATTAAGGATTCAGAACTTAAACTCCATATTTGGGGTTCAAATATTGAATCCAAGGTACTATTCTAAACAGGGATCTAAAGTTCACACCCAACCTTAGTCTAAAAATGAAGGATCTTAGGAGCTGAAAGATCAGGAAGCTAAGATCTTAATGATGGGTTATTCTATTATTAAAAGGCAAAATAATTAATTAAGAACATATGAATCTAAGATCTACATCCAATCTTTAGAATATTCACATTATCTTAAAGATTGAATCAATCCTACACCCATAAGAAGGTTTTAAGGAAATTAAGATAATAAATCAGCTAAGGATTTCCAAGATGATATGGTATAATTAGATCAAAAAGATTAAGAGTCTAAGATCTAAGATCTAAGACTAAGGTTCGATCACTTAAGATCTAAATTGAAATGTAGACTTAGGATTTACATGAATAATTTTCTTTTAGGTTATAGTGAGTGAATGATCTTAATAAGGTAATTAAATTAATAATTAAATGCTAGAATTAATTAAGTTATTCTCAAATGGGGATTCTTAAATTCTCATTAAGATCTTAAGATATAATTAGGGAAATTCAAGACTTAATTGCTTAGACTGAATTCATTGGACTTATAAATTATAGAAAAGGATGCTAATGCATTAATTAGAAGCACATTACTAAAATTCTAGGGTTCAAGGGTGCGTAAACAATATTTTGGTTAAAATGACCAAAATACCCTTCTTAAGACTAAAATTGGAAATTTAAGTTTTAAACATTCAAATTAATTTAAGTTAGTTTTAATAGACTTAATATTGGTCAATAAGGTAAATGAAACACTTAGCTTAAGATTTAGCTCATGATTTAGCTTAAATGATACTAATCTCATTTTAAGGCTAAAAAAGGTGATTAAAGTAATTAGGGTTCCTTAAGATAATCTAAGCATATAAGAGAGTTCTAATACTCCTAAGAAAGCATTAGGAACTTGGTTCACCAAAATTAGAGGATTAATTAATGCTTAACTTCATTAATCAAGGATTAGGGTGAATAGCAAATTTTGAACTTCTAGGTTATTTTTAAGGACATACATTAGTTCTCCACAATCTCATAAGCAATCAGAAACTTAAATCATAATTATTGGACATTAATTGAATTAATTAAGTTCAGAGAAAGATTAGGCTAATTTATAAAATTTAACTATTGGATCATAAATTTTACTGCATATTATTATTCCTTAAGATTTTTTGATTCAAATGCTATATTGGATCATACTATTTGGATAAGTACTGATTAAATTGTTTCATTAATTCATTCTAAATGCTTTTCATAAATCAGATCATAGGATATTTAACAAATTATATTTATCAATTATTTAACAGAAAGAATTTAATTCCTAAATAAATTAATTAACGTTATCAAACAGCACGGGTTGGAGTGGGACCCGAATGGGCTAGCAATGTCGCACCGCGCGGGCCTGGGCTAGCCCGGCCCAATGCACCAGTGCCTTCGTCTCCGATACCCCTTACGCAGACAGCCGCGTGAGGGTACCTTGGAATGCCAAATTCATCCCCGATACTTCACGCTACAGCCATCATTCAATCGCCACATCTTCAGGAGGTCAAGACACATCGATTAAACCTAGAAGCCCTAATTGGGATGGACTAGAATGCCGAATGACTACTCCACAAAAGCCACCAAATGGATGGGGCTCGATCCATACACTATCAGTGAGGCGAGGCAAGTCAAACCCCCAAGATTTCATAACATGGGGTGCATCCGATCGCTGGGTCCTTACTCGAACTCAGCCATGGCTCGGCTGCTAGGTCAATCGATCAATACGATTGATCAAAGCTAGCTTAGACTCTGGAAATAATCAGGGTAGTTCCTAAAGGGCTAACGAAACTAGACAACATCTAGAGGCTCAATCCAGAAGCTTAAAAAGCTGAACTCACGCAGTTCAGTGGGGAGAGGCTATACCTAAAATTGGGGTTACAGGCACGACAGGGAAGGTCTGAGTGGAGTAGGAGCTTCCAGCAGAGTGCAGCGACCTAGCAGGGGGTCTAAACACCAGACACGCACCCTCTATCGGTGGTACACAGTTTCTGGGACGCCAGGATGACGGGGAGCTTTAGAGGACTTAAGCTGGGAAATTAGGGGATCACAGTGAGCAATGGGACTCACTGTGATAATCCAAAGGTATTTATAGGTGCTAGGAGGCTCTAGAGGTGGATGCCATAGCTGAGAGCTATGGCTTAGGCTTGACCCGAGGATGAGGTATTGCCAACAGCCGAGGGCAATTCAGAGAGAGCACTACTGGCCGATGGTTACACCGGAGGGTAGAAGAGGAAGAATGGAACATTTCTTGTACTGCTATAAAGGCTCAAGGGGATATGGTTGTTAGGGGGGACCAGTTGCGCAAATCGGTGAGGGGAAGGAGACGATCCATAATGCTGGGAATACTGGGAGCCATCTGATTGATCATCAGTGGACGCAGAACGGTTCTGATTCCCCGACATCTAACGGTCGAGCGCGAATATAAGATCAATTTTTGGATCAGATCGGAAGATCTAACTGTTGATCAAGGGTACTTACGGTGATAGCTAGATGCCGTTGGATTAAATCTTAGAACCACGGAACGGTCGAGATGAGACAGATCCGATTGAAGGCACGACCATTGGATCCGATTTGCGGGATCAACAGTCCAGATGGTGCTCGTGTTTTGGTGGCAACCGATCGTTGGAGAAGGATAAATTTGTAATTAGAGATTGTTTAAAACCCTAAATTGTAATTTAACCAATTTAAATTAAATCCAAAATAGACCTAAATGACCTCAAAAAAATTTCTAAAAACTCACCCTTAGCTAATTTGGGGGTGGGAAATTCAAAAATGAACTCAAATTTTAATTTGGTGATCAAATTAATTTAGCTATTTTTTAGGTTCCAAAATAGGCAAAATACTAAAATACTCGATTGAACTCTGATTGATTTCAAACTTTTAGGGTTAGGTTTAAATGACCCATTTAGTCTAATGAAATCAAGATTAAAGCTTGGTTTAGCTTAATTTAGCTAAGTTTAGCTGAAGTAACAACTAGGGTTGCTACAATATTAGACTAGTAAATTAGAAAAATTAAGAGCTATAACAAACTCATATGATTTATTATCTGAATCTAAACTTAAGATATATGATTTTCTCTTAAGTAAGAATATTGACATAATATAACTTATAAAATGAAGTGGATTGTGAATCAATAAATTTTCAAGAACTCACATGATTTTACCCCATAATTGTAGTGTTAGAATATATTATAATAAGATGAATTTACTCATCTGACTTGTACAACTCAATTTAAGTGAATTAAATCAGTAAGTCTAAGTGAACTCTAAACTTAGAATTTGACTTGAAGGTTAATTATATAGTTAAATATTTAGATCTTTAAATATAAGATAATGTTTAGATCAATTAAATTGTCATACCTCTTAAGTAGGTGAACTATTAAGGTAGGAAGAGCTTATTATTTACATCTTGAGGTAGGAACTTAGATGCTCCTTCTTAATTTTAGATGCTTGATCTTAGTCCCTTGTGGTAAGATCACCTAAAAAGTTAGAATAAGATTCTCCCATGTAGTAGTATCCTAAATTGAGTGACCTTTGGGTCACATCCTTAAAACTTTATGTTGGATCCATTCCAATGGAGTAAGGATTCATTAGTTTGATAATCCATGCTTATTAAATAGATTTGCTGAAATTAGTAATTTATCAGTTGGATGTGAAAGTGTATATCTATAGTGCTGAATCACTTCAGTAAAACTCAGGATTTGATGAGTCACTCTAAGTTGGATTTTAGAGTCTCAATCTTATCCTATGTGATTGGATAAGTACAGTCCAGCTTAGAGTAACCCTTATAAACCTAAGAGTGTTAAAATTAGGGGAATTGAATACTTAATTTGAGAGAATAAATTATGACTGGGTTCTGCCCCTTATCATCGTGCGCTTCGATAAATGTAGTTAAAGAAACTAAGTATCTCTAGTCACCCTTCTTAGAACACTAAGTATGCTTGTAATTAGGGAATTTAATAGCTCATTTTGAGAGAATAAATTGTTATCGGGTTCTGCCCCTTGTCATTGCGCGCTTCGGTAAGTGCAGTTAAACAAACTAAGCGTTAAATTCACCTTTCTTGGAAACATACCAACTATGTGTATACCCCTTCAATTGATGATTCTAAATATAATCTTAACTAAGATTATTCATTGGATTAGAATTAGGAGTCATAATTCATTTAGATGAATTATGTATAATGGAGATAATGGATTTATTCCGTGATTTTAAAGCATTTTTCTGGAATTAAAGCATATAGTCATAAAAGTCTTGACATATCATAAATGCATAATCATGTCAGCATTAGCGGAACGAAGCTCACCTAAGGACTCTGTTAGCGAAGCGTTTGCTCATCTAGTATTTGTGGGATGTCATGTGACATCAAGTTAGCATATTAGTGGCATATAGTTGAGTAGCATATTCAGATGCATAATTTTAATCTTAGTGGCATACAACACAGTACATTATTTACTCAGATTTAGATCATTTACTATTTTTCTTACTTTCAGTTCTACATAGTTTTTTTTTCAATTATTTCAATTACAATTTTAATTCAGTTGATTTCCTTTTAGTTCCATATTTTAGTTATAGTTTTTCTTGTTTTTAATTTCAGTGCTAGATTTATAGTTTAGTTTCCTTTCAGTTATCTGTAGTTTTATTTCTATTTTACTATTATGTTGAATAATATCTCTTAAATGCAATAATATACTATTTTTAGCTTAAATTGTACTTAAGCTTTATAAGTACAATAATATTTTCCTTTGTTGGCTTGGCCTTGTCATATATGTACATATGACATCATCCGGTTATAGATCAGATGCTGCGCTTGAGGGTGAGCTTGTGATAGAAGGTCAAGTGAAGTATGTGGCCTGCAAAAGGGGAAATTGCTGATTCAATTTTTTTTTTGCCCATATTTAATTTAAATGTAATAGATGAGTTTCTTTCTTATTATTCTACATTTTTTGTAATGTATGTGAATGGATAAATGCAGATAATGTTTTGATGCCTTGTTCCTTATCTTTTGTACTGCTTTACTTATATTTCTATCAAGATCTTGCTCAACTTAGGTATAATATCATAGATATCTCATTTATTATCTGTGGTATTAGTGACGACCATCACTTAATCGTAGTTGAGTTAGTGTTACTCGACAACAGTCAAGGGTCGGTCGTTACAATTGGTATCAGAGAGATCCATAGGGTGTCAGATAGTAGTTACGTTCCTATCTACCCGATGGTTCGTTCTTATGTTGAGCAAGAATAGGGAAACATTAGTATAGTAGTGTGTAAATCCACAATCCATTTAGTACAAGCAGAAATAACAGAATAGTAGGAAATTCATCTTGAGAGAGATATAGAAACCATAGAGGCTTAATGAAAGGAGTTGACTTAATGAAGTTAGGAACACGTTATATGTGAAAATTATGGAGACAAGCGCATTAACCTAATTAGTTGGAGAAAATAGTTGTAAATTGTGGAATATGAATAGGGGTTTGAAATGTAAATATTGATTCAACCCAAAATCACGAGATCATTATTTCAAAAAAAAAAAAAGTTACTAAATGAACATGAGAGTATTTTCTAGTCAAAGATTATATCACTAACAATAGAAACAAAGGCGACAAATACATAATTTGTAGGTTCGGCTGCAGTCGAATTTACAGAAATTGCATTTGTATATATTTCTTTGATATTGTTTGATAATTTGGTAAAACTACCTTTCATAATCAATGTGTCGTCTGGTCCTTAGTTAAATTAGGATTATTTCATCTAGGCCGCGTTGAATTTAACAAATGAATTTTACCCCTTTTGTTTTTCACATAGTTTAAAATATACATTCTTAGAGCTTATTCTACTGCTTGTAGGTTTGATCAACACGTGGGCTTAATCATTATACAAAATTTAGTTTATTTTTGAACTTATTGACATGTGTTATTTGCAATTAGTTACTCATACGTTATTTTGTCTTGAGTTACTAGATGCTCAATTTACTCTCAACAACCTAGGAATCATGCATCACTTTTTTTTTAGCATCTCAATCATACACACTTGCATGTGAATTCATTTGTTTCATAGCACTGACATCTAAGAACTTCTTGATACAATAATGACAAATTATTTATTCTTATGCAATTGATTCATTTTCAAATTTCAAATTATTTATTATCTGTTTCATTTATATTGTTCTAATTGTTAAATGATTCTTTGTTGCCTTAATCGTATCTATGATACTCTTTTACTCAATGTTTCTCTGAAGTTTCAGTTTTGTTAAGTAGTATCAAGTTCCAATTGCCAAGTTTAAATATGAATTATTTTATATTTTGTTGAGTACAAAGACTAATATTATTAGGTAAATCAATATTGGGCGTTTGTGTGGGAGAAATTAATATTTCAAGTTTGTAACAATTTAGTAGATTCAAAATCCTATAAATCATTGGCAACCGACGCAAGTGTTGTTGTTCAGCCTTCAACTCCTATTCTCATTATCTATATTGTAGCACTGCAGCTAATGGTTTTGGACTTGCTTTTGAACTTCGAATTATGGGCTGCATTTGGTTGGAGGTTTTAGATCAATTTTTTTTATTTCAAATTTAAAATTAGATGTCAAAAGCGCATTGAGCAGAAAATTCTGAATTAAAATCTTTCAAGCAGTCAACTTGTTGTTGCTGCTAAGCGTTTCCAAGAATATTTCCAATTTTCTTCGTTTATGCGCAACTTCCTTCATCTTGGTCGAGTGTGGCTCCTTCTTTCAGCCGCAACCTTCCTCCCCTTCACTCGACCGAGCATCTTGTCTAGCCATCTTCTTCATGGCAGAAGCTCTTCTAGTCCACCTCTTCTAAGCCAAACTCTCTTCTACTTGAGCCAAGCTGCAGCCTCTATTCTTCATTGAATGGCCGAACATCCCATGGCCGAGCAGTCCACCTTCCTCTTGGCCAATCAGCAGTCCACCTTCGTTTGCCAACTTTTCGTTCGTCACTAGCAAGGTGCTTGGTCCGGTAAATCTCCTACTTTAGCTGACCATGTGTTGGTTCGATGTCTTGAGAAGAAATCGTTATAACAAATTGCTTAAAACTGCAACTTAGGGTGCAAATGCTGTCCGATGTGCTTTGTGGTTAATTATTTGTTTGTAATACTTTGAAAATGGTCTTGTTTCAAAGTAGTTAGCATACAAAGATTATGTGTTTTAATCATTTCATTTTTATTTTAATCATGTTATTTTCATTATTAATAAATCTAAATTGATCAAAGGCTGTTTCATCTCTTTTCGATTATCTCTACGATGTGTTTCAGATGCTAGTTCTTCTTCTATTTGCTTTTATCTAATATCAAGTACGTTCATTCAAGCTTTATAGATGGATAAATATTCATATTAATTTAAGTGTACTTAGTTCGTAATTTATTTAATTTTATAAATTGAATATATGCAAGTTTTATTTTATAATGTCAAAGATATCATTGTCTCATTGCCACCTTTTTGTGCATCTACAATTGAGTTTAATATTTGTTGCAGTGCTAAAATCCAAAGATATGTTTTAAAATCTTAATAATCCCTAAGAAGTCCTATTAGACTTAATGAATGAATATATCTATTAAGGGTATGTGTATTCCTCGAAATCTAAACTATAGTTAGCTTGACATATTATCTTGTGTTAGTCAAATTAAAATTTCGATTAGCTGTGAGATTTATAAAAGGGAATGACATTTGGCAGAATTGTTAAATTGCTTTTATTTTATTTAATTGTATTTGCTTAAGGGAATATCGGATAATGTTGCTAAATTATATATATGACTGTACAATCTTTGTTAAATTTACAATTTACTCTCATTGCGACTATGCATGCTGCTGCTCCAAGGATTTAGTTAAATTATTTTAAGTTTTGTTCAATGACGTCATTCTTTTTTTAGATCATTATATAGCAGAGCATGTTGAGAATGTAGGTATATTGATTGAGTGATACTTAGATTTGAAGTCTTCAAATGGTACACTCAATTCCCCGTTATAGCTTATGAGAGGTATTTATAAAAATCTTGCTGCTTGTTTTGCATATATATATATATCATGTTTATTCTTGTCTACTTCTAGTCATGTTTGCTCTCGAGCAATCTAATGTCGATATGCGCTGGCTGCAAGATGAAGGCAGTTGATAGACGTTTAATACACGTCCTTACACGCAAGTGTACGTCATCTGAAGTAATAATTTAGAATATGAGTTCCAAGATTTATCGTCCTCAGAGAATTGAGTGTTTTATTACTAAAGTATATCTACGTTCAATAATATTTAAACTATGTAAATTCAGATTGGTGTGGTTCCGGGGTTCAAAGCAATAATTCAAATGATTAGGAACTATTTAAAGATGAGAGGAGAGTTGGGCTTACTCCATGTGAAATGATAGGACTTCAAGTTGTATTACTTCTCAAGCACATTCATTTCCTTTTATTAAGCTAATAACCATGTGCACATTGAATTCTTTAGAATTGTACTCTAAATCTTTCAAGTACAAATCTTTTGCAAGAGATGAACACACTAGGGTTCAAATTCTGCACAAAGATTCCCATGAGATCGTAATGAGAGCACCTTAGTTACCCTATGTCTAGGTCACCAAAATTTACAATTTTAATTAGCCAATCTCAAGAGCATGATTCCATTAATGAGCTTCACGCACATCATGCGCAGTTCAGATAAGGAAGTGATTTCATTGGGCTCTATGACTATGTCACGTCATTCATGAGCTCTCAAGAATCCACTCCCTTCTTTCACATATATTGAGCAACGGAGCTCTAATTAATGGGTCTTAGCTCACACGCTTCGACTCCATAGTTGAGTGTAAAATATGGTGCAAGAAGGCTCAAGAACTTCTCACTTAGTTCTAAGCACCTCTTTCACACTTACCCCGCTCTTCACTAAGAAATAAGTCATGGAGCATAAGACTTTCATTTTTGCTTATTAGTATTTATAGTTATAATTTTCTTATAACATAAGATTTTCATTTGTTACACAACTTGTTCTTAAGATGATTTCATTGAGTCATTCAAAAATAAATTTTTTCTTAGTTCAATGTTTGAGGAAGTTCTACATCATTCATATAGTCCCTTATATTTTATAATGGGCTTAGCCCAACCATTCCCAAAGGGGGTTTAGCCTTCCATTATAGCTGAGAAAAGAAAAGAAGCATACAAGGATGAAGACCCTCTCATGATCCACTAAAAAGAAAGATCAAAGTAAGATTAGAGTTTACTAGGAACGACCCTTAATGGGGTTCTCTGGATCTCTCCTCTTCTTTCTCTTCTCCTTCCCTTTAGCTTCCTAATGCAGCCCTTGGTTCTTTCTCTTCTAGCAATGGTCCTTTACACCTCCCTTGGAGAGGTCTCCTCCTTCTGTGCAGCCCCTAAGAAATTTGATTTTGGGATGAAAAGTTGGAACCTCTCTTAAGTGAAGAAGAGCTATTTTTATAGATGGTCACTGTAACAACCCTAAGTTGTTATCCTAGCTCAATCTAGATTAATTAAGCTAAACCAAGGCTTGATTTTGATTTTTTGGATTCAATGAGTCATTTAAACCTAACCCTAGAAGTTTGAGATCATTTGGAGCAAAAATAAAAAATTTGGTATTTTTGGCTATTTTTAAGCCCTAAAAAATACCTAAATTATTTTGATCTCCAAATTAAAATCTGATTTCATTTTTGAATTCCTCATACTCTAATTAGCTAAGGGTGAAATTTTGGGAATTTTTGGAGCTCATTTGGTCCAAAATTGGATTTGGATAATTTAAGAATAATTATATATTATTTAATTAATTTTATTTATATTTAAATTTAATTTTTATTTAAAATAAAACCCAGGATTTGCTGTCGGGACCGTGGCAGATCCGCTGCGGGTCCCGACAGCGGTGCACGCGTTTCGGCCACCCGATGCGTTAGCACGCATACTGGCACAAGCCATCGAACAGCGGGATCTCCTCCGTGTTAAGATTAAATCGTAGGCATTGAATCCATCGCGCGTATCCAATGGCTACCATCATATTCCGTTAAGTAACACATCAGAGCCGTTCGAGACCAACGGTCGCTCCATCAGACGGTAGAGACGAACCCGAGCACTGTGGATCGTCTCCCTCGCCTCGCCCATATGCGTCTGGTCCCCCTCGACAGTCAGGATCCTCCCTGTCGTGTGGCAGTACGGGAAAACCACCGAATTTCCTCTCCTGCCCTCGGCGCGTTCGTCTGGCCAGCTGTCTTCTCCCCAAATTTCCCATAGCCATTGGCCTGAGCCATTCCCTTTGGCCCGAGCCTCCTGCCATTGCCAAGCTCTAGAAACCACCCCCAGAGCTCCCTCAGGCTTATAAATACCCCCAGTGATTCACAGTGAGTCCCTTTGCTCACTGTGAACCCTCAATTTCCCCAATTAAAGTCTCTGGAGGTTTCGTCTTCCTCGGTGAATCCCGACATTCCCGAAGCTTGAACCGCTGATAGAGGGCCCGTCTGGTGTTCAGACCCCCTGTGAAGCTTCGTCTGTTGTCCAGGAAGCTTCAGCGCACCTCAATTCCCCTCGGCTAAGCCTGCAGCCCGACTTGAGCTACAGCCTTCCCCCATGGAAATTTCTTCAAGCTCCATTGGGTTTTTGCCCTCTGAATGAGCTCTGGATGTCGTCTAAGTTACCTTAGCCACCTAGGAAATCGAGTGTGATTGTCGCCTGGGGCTAAGCTAGCTCGAGTCGATCGTATCGATCGACTGAGCTAGCAGCCGAGCTAATTGCTGAGTTCGAGTAAGGACCCAGAGATTGGCTGACCTCAGGTTAAGATAGTTTGGGGGTTCGACGCGTCTTGACTCCCTGAACGCGTAGGGATCTAACCCCGGTCGAATCGAGGCCTCTGTGAGGAGAATTGCCCCCTCACAGTCAGCCTGAGACGCCCTTATCGAAGGCGTCTCGGTCGAGTAGCACCATGTCGATCCAGAGGGATCCAGATGGGGGTTATTGGTCCAATCGACGCGTCTTGACTCAGGGAACGTGTAGGGATCAAGCCGAGCCGCCGTCGTCGTCTGTGCGCTGAGAATTTCAGCGCCGAAGTTCGGCTGGGTCGGGACCCGTCGAGAGGAAGAAGATGAAGTCGTGGGCCTTGGGTCGGGCCGGCCCCCGGCCAGCGCCTTTTGATTTTGGGCCGCGGCTAATTAAATAATTATTGGATGATATTTTCTATGGTTGTGAATTAAATTAATTAAAACCCATGATTCCAATTTAAATAAACATTTTGATTAAATTATTTGATGGAAGCCAATGAGTGAAGCCTTTGTGCCAAGCCCAATCCTGCATCTGTCCTCCTCGAGTCCTCTCTAGTTATAAATAGCCACTGTCAGCTATTTGCTCATTATTCTCCTGAAATCAAATTCCCAATTTCTCTGCAATCTCCTGTTCACTTCCCAACACTCCCAGCTCCCAAATCTCTGCAAGCAGTGGGTGAGGTTCGGTGTTCAGACCCCCACTTAAGATCAATATGTTTGCTGTAGCTCCTTCAATTATCCTCAACTCTCTGCCTTTGAGAAATCGTCAATCAAGGTACCTATCCTATCCCTATCAAGCCGTGTGAGATCGATGCCTTCTAAAATTAAGCTTAAGCTAATTTTATGTACTCCTGTGATATTCCTTAAAAGTTTAGATGCTAGTGCATGAGGGATTGAGTGTATGAGCTCAGTCTAAACAGCAAGAATTTGTTGAATGGATAGAGTCACCACCAATGAAGTGCCATCACCCCACTAATAATTGACGCTCAATCCTAGCTAATTTCATTTTATTATTGAATGTTGCGATCAGTCAAACCAAATGCGATTGCCCTGGGGCTCAGGTTGTGTCTTAATCGATCGTATCGATCGATCGGGCTATAGCACTGAACAGTGTTGGAGTTCGAGCAAGGTCCCGACATTCTAGCCGCTTCCAAACTGAGCCAACTTGGAATTTTGATCTGTCTATGCACCGTGATGGTAGTGATCGAGCTCTGGCTGGTTGGTGGCATATGTCGGGAGAAGTACATCCCCACAGTAAACCTTAGAAATCCTGTAGGGTCGACCTTAGGGTGAGTAAGAACCTGATGATTCCAACTTTTTTGCATGGGGCTTCAGTGTGTGATCGATGCATCTTGGCATTGGGAGTGTTTTGCGATAAAATTTGGGCCGAGTGGTGCGCTGGTCATCCCTGATTCCACCATCGAAAGTTTGTTGGGAGATGAAGGCACGGAAGAAGCACAGTAATGGATCGGGTCATCCCCGACCCACATGTTCAGATTTTGGGTTGGAATAATCAGCCGATTATTTTCACTTAATTTCCATAGGGAAATTTAGTTAATAAGAGGTTTCCTATGGTTTAATTAACCAAAGCATTTCAAATAAATTATCTAAATAACTTTGCCAATTCTAATCCAAATAATATGATCCAATATACCATTTTGATCAAAACATTGCAAGGAATATTAAATTACAATAAAATTTGGGTTTATGTAATTAGAATTTTTAATTTGCCCCTAAGTACTCTAAATCTTAATTAGTGAATATTAATCCCATTCCTTGGTCAAATTGCATAATTAAGGTCTCTAAATCTTTATTATATTAAGAAGAACTTAAATATGCAACTAAAATTATTTTCTGAGGTTTAGCTTCACTAATCACCTCTTAATTACCTAAAAGCTTGATTAGTGAATAATTAGTTTAATTGAACTCTGATTTCTAAGATCTTGGTATCCATGAACTCCTTAAGTCACATAGAACTAATTAGTCATCTTAGATCACATTTTCATATCTTAATTTACTTAATGACCAAAATAATGATTAGTGCTCATTAAGACTGTCTTAAGTCCAAACTTAATATTTAAGCTATCTATGTTCTCAATAACAATAAGGAACCTATTAGAAGTGAGTAGATTCAATTTGGTACCATAGAACTCCAAATCTCAATTTTAATCCTTAAGGAGGGGAATTTTGGTCATTTTACCCAAATATTGGTTTAACTACTCTTAAACTTTAAGAACCTATCCAAATGATTAAAATTAGTAATTTAAAAGGTTATGATCATTTCATAAGCATTTATACTTGAAGAATGGGTCCCAAAGACCAAACCCTAATTCTCCTAAAATCTACTTAAGAAGTTATTAAGATCCTTAAGGTAGATCTAAGATTTTCGTTCTTACCTCATTTAATGAGATTAAATGCCTATGAAATTAGTAATAATTGTCTTAATTAGTTAGTAGATTATTCTTGAATTTTTTCCTAAGTAAACTTCTTTATTAAGATTCTTAAATCAACCTTAGTTAAGATCCTAAGAGTTTAATATTAATGTTCAAATCTTATATTTTAGTATCTTACCTCTATTGAGTAATTGAACTACTCAATAGATTCAGCAGCCTTCTTGAAAATTGTCATCCTCATCTCATTAAGATAAATTTTATTCTTAAATTCTATAGAAACTCCTAAGCGCTATATCCTTTAGATTTTCATTTTATTGCTTTTAGTGAATTCAATTATATTGAATAATGAAATTATTTAATAGATTGAATCTAGCTCTAGATTTAGAAGTTAAATTTGATTATTTAATCTTATGAATTTAGAGTTTCAGCCTTTCTAAGATTTGGATTATTTCATCTTTAATAAATCTTATGTCCTTATAATTTTCTATCTTTAGAGTGAGATTTTGTGTGAAAATTTGGATCTTTAGATGTTAGCACCTTGGGATTAAAGCATAAACCTCAAATTTGAAGTTTAACTCTAAATCCCTAAATCTCTATTATCTAGATCAAGACTGTGTACGGGCCATTAAAATATATCAATTAAGTCATTGATTATTTATTTAACCTTTATAAGTGACATTTCTGATTGTAAATTAGAACTTGTTAAGTTCTAGTGTTTAACCTTTAAGGCCATAAGTTGAATATGGAATATTGATGAATATTCTATGTTAATTTTGAAATTTATGAATGACAGACGGTGGATACACGTCTACGCTTCCACGCAAGTGTATGTGGTTTGAAATAATAATGGAAGGTAAGTTTTGAGATTTATCATCCTTAAGAAACAGTGTGTTTTGATACTAAGGTGTATCTACTTTTAATAATATTTAGAAAAATATGTTTTCAGTTTTTGTGGCTCCTAACTTAACCGTTCAAAGATCAAAATTTAAGATACTATTTGATAAAGAAGGGAGAGTTGCATTTTCATCATGCAAGTTGTAAGGGACTGATGTCATACTCACATTCAAGCAACTGTTACTAAATATGCTTTCATGCTAAGTAATCAAGTGAATATGGTGAGGGCCTCCTATTATTTTCTTATAGTAGGATTTTAATTTCAAATCTAAGAGTGTCAAAGAGAGGAACCCCCTCTTAGTCTTGCATAGCATCTTAAATAGGCCAGCCTTCAGCCCTTTGCAATCAAATCTATCACCTTTCCAACTCCCTTGTTTTAATGGCTTACAATGATAATTATTTTGATATTCTTGAGAAAATACAAGAAATTAATTGAGGTGGCCTTCCCTATGCTGACATTAATGCTTGGACCTGGCTGAAAATACGGCGGGCACTGCGGCACACTACAATGCGCTTGTGCACATTGTAGGGCCCAACTTTTTGTATATAATTTGCTTGGGTGCACTGTGGCAAATGTATTAAATTTCATTTCATTTATCTATTCAACCCTCTTGTCTCGCTGTAGCGCGCGGTAGCAGCTGAACTTTTGTACTAAATCCATTGTAGCACGCGGTAGCGGAGATATTTAGATTTTGCTAAGTCCAATCCCACTGTAGTGTGCGATAGCGGCTGAACTTTCGTATCGGATTCGTTGCAGCACGCTGTAGCACATCAATAAAACTTTATTTTATTCTTAGTCTGCTGTGCACATGGTAGCGACTGAACTTTTGTTTCGGATCCTCTGCGGTGCACTGTGGCGGTTCTATTAAATATTCATATGATGAGTTTGGCTTTTTAAATGTCATTGTGGTGCACGATAGCTATGAGGTTCTCGTGTTTGATACGCCTTGGGGCGCTATAGCGCGCTTGGGCGCACTACAGCAATTTTCTTCCAGAATTTCAGTTTTCTTCCAAATTTTGCTCAGCTTATCATTTTGCCTAAAAACCATGAAAAACCCATCAAAGTTGGCCGTCCAAACATGAATTTTCTTGTACTTATTCATTTATTTCATTATAAATCTTGGACTTATCAATAAATATCATCAATCATGATTAGTACTTTCAACGCTTTTAATTATCAATTCAATAAAGTATGTCCTAGTTAGTCTGCCTCAATAATTCAGTTCTTTTGCAATAGAATCGGCATAAATCCAGCCATGTGAGGCTTGGTATGATACATGCCTGATTTTATAATCCGGTTCAGATCTAGCCATGAGTGCTCTAGATGATATATGTGGGATTTTATGTTCAATGGCTATGTTGGCCAATTTTTCTGTTATGGTGGTACTAATCTAGGTAGACATCTAATTTCAGTGTTATTTCAATTCAATACAATTACAATGGCTATATTGGTCATATTTTTTTGTTATCGCATTTTTACTTATCTTTATTTATGCTGCACGTTTTTACTATTGTTTCAGTGTACTCTCTTACCACTGCTTATAGGATGCTAGACTTGATAACATATTATGCTCAGTTTCTATTTTACATCAGTTCAAATTTACTTTATGTTAAGTTAGCATACTTCAGATGATCATTCGCACATTTAGAATTTTTTTTCAATTATTTTCTATCTTATATACATACATCACCTAACTTTATTACAGCTTCTAGTATGATGTATGTTTTCTTGCATTTTACATTTTATTAAGTTATAAATACTTTAGTTATAACTATCCAGTTTCTTAGTTGCTTATTGCATCTTTATTAGTTGCTTAAATGTTTATTAATTGTAATATCTTAAGAATATATATTACATTAAATGAGCCTAAAATGTACTTAGATAATTGTCTAATACAATTTTTTTTTTCTTGCTTAAGGCCCTGGAATTGTGAAATTGACAATGTCAAATTTAGAGTTGTTCATGGAGATAGCTTCAAGTGAGGAGCTTAGTCAGGAGGAGGACCTTCCTGGTGTTATTGAGGCTTAGTTAGCTTTTAATTTTTATTTGTAAGGATGCGTGCTCTTTTCTTTTAAACTTAAATTCAATTTTATAATAATTTAAATTTTGGATGCTTTTACTTTTTTATACTATTATATTGAGTTAAGCTACCATTTTTTTCTTTCTGCACTATGAGAATGGATGTTATATATATTCTGCTTCTTCACTTTGTTCTTTTGGTAAATGAATTATAGATACATGTGGCATATTTTATAGTTATCAGCGATTAATCAATTACAGATACATGAAACATAATTTGACTATAATTAGGAATTTGACACACTGTGACTTCTCTATGTTAATATTCATATTAACATGACAATGGCAGGGACGGGGCTCCACACTATTGCAAAAATTATAATGTATGAAACAAGATTTATTCAAAAGAACTTAAAATCATACATAATACTATGCTGTTGTCCTTGAGAGATGATGAATCTATAATTTATACCCTAAATAAAAGAAAATTTTATTTATTTCTCATATTAAAACTGCTCCTTAATCCAATTTTGTTTATCTATTTTAGGAAAAATTCTTATCCAATGAATTCCGAGCAATTTGTATAATTTTCCAAAAATTATAAAGGAAACTACTGCCGTGCGCTGCAGCGGGCCATCTTGCGAATCACTGGCATGACCGCACGCTGCAGCGGGCCATCTTGCGAATCACTGGCATGACCGCGCGCTGCAGCGGGCCCTCTTGCAAATCACTGGCATGACCGCGCGCTGCAGCGGGCCCTCTTGCAAATCACTGGCATGACCGCGCACTGCAGCGGGACAGTTTGTAACTGCGGGCGCGATCGCTCACTGCAGCGGTTCAGTTTGCGAACAGCGGGCGCGATCGCGCGCTGCAGCGGTTCAGTTTGCGAACCGTGGGCGCCATCGCGCGCTGCAGCAGTTCAGTTTGCAAACCGCCGGCGCGATCGCGCGCTGCAGCGGTTCAGTTTGCAAACCGCCGGCGCGATCGCGCGCTGCAGCGGTTCAGTTTGCAAACCGCCGGCGCGATCGCGCGCTGCAGCGGTTCAGTTTGCAAACCGCCGGCGCGATCGCGCGCTGCAGCGGTTCAGTTTGCAAACCGCCGGCGCGATCGCGCGCTGCAGCGGTTCAGTTTGCAAACCGCCGGCGCGATCGCGCGCTGCAGCGGTTCAGTTTGCAAACCGCGGGCGAGATCGCGCGCTGCAGCGGTTCAATTTGCGAACTGCGGGCGCGATCGCGCGCTGCAGCGGGCTTCTTTGCAATCCGTTTCCACCATGGCGCGCTGCAGCGGCCGCCGATTTTTTTAGTCTGACAGGTATATTAATTGCGGCTGGGACAAGACCCCCAACTAGCCTCTTGTCTCCAGCCATCATTCCCTCTGCTGTAGTTTTATTTTTAAATGAAAAGTAACCTCTTTGATGTGATGAGAAGGATAAAACAATGAAAAATATTGGTCACCTCACCATCAATTAGAATTTGTCATCATTACTCTAATTTCTTAAAAAGGCATTACTGGTTTTGATCTTGAGTATGAGGATGCAACCCCTCATCTATAAATACCTCCCCTCTTGACTAGAGGAGGGTTCCAAAAATTGCTCACTTCACCTAAGTAAAGAGAGGAGTTGCATAGAAGAGAAGAAGAACTCCCCAAGGGTGGAGGAGCTCAACTTGCCAAGGAGAAGGAGGAGAAAGGCAGCACTAGGGAACTAAGTGAGGCAGTTCAAGCAAGGAGAAGAAGAATTCGGAAAACTTTCCAAGGAACGTTCATAGTAATTTCTAATCTCTTGTTTTAAAATTTCTCTTCTTAGTTGATCATGAAATGGTCTTTATCTATGTATGTGTTCTTTTTCATCTCTTTTATAATGGAGAGCTAAACCTTCCTTGGGAAGGGTTGAGGCAATCCCACATGTTTTGATAGTTACTACAAAATATATGAAGTTTTTCTCAAGTATTAATAAAAATTGTGAACTTAATGACATGCTAAAGAAATATATAAGACTATTATGAACTTGAATGTGGACCAAAGGAAAAGGACTTCTTAACTTAAGAACTAAGTTATCTTATGCTCCATAGCTCACCTTAGTTTGATGCTAGATTTATGAGTACATGAGAGCTTAGAACCATGTGAGAAAGTTCTTGAGCTTAGTGAACCTTAATCTAAGCTCAACCAAAGAGTTGATGCGTGTGATACTAAGACTCGCTAATTGAGCTTCGTAGCTCAACATAATTGAGGAAGGGAATAGAATAGTTGTGTGCTCATGAACAAGATGACATAGTCATTGAACCCAATGAAATCAATCCCTCATCTCAACTATGTGTGATGCGCATGACGCTCTTAGTGGAATCAATGCTTATAAGATCTTAAAAGTTAAAAACTCTCATCTCCATGATCAAGAGATGAGGTAAAATCTATAAACCTCAAATCTTATAAGGATCTTTGTGTTGAAACGGAACTGACTATGTGTTCATTTCATGCACAAGATTTGAACTTGTAATTCTTCGAGATAAAATTCAAGGAAGGACAATATGCACTTGATTAAGATCAAGAAAATGAAAGATAAACGCTTGAGGAATCATCATATATAAGTTATCTATCATGTCATGTGGGAGAAACCGAACTCTCCTCTTCCTTTTATTTGACTTATTTTCTACTACTGTGATTGTCATGCTTGTTCTAGAACCAACTTAAACAAGATATCGATAGCTTAAACATTAGTGATAATAGATACACCTTAGTAACAAAATATTCAATTCTCTGTGGTTCGATAAATCCCGGAAACTCAAACTTTCCACTTATTACTTCAGACCACGTACACTTGCGTGAAAGCGCAGACACATATTTTAGGTCTGTCAAGAGAAACAACAGGAGTTAAAGCAAATACTCTTTGTTAGTTGGTAGCTTGATTGATTGCCTTCCCTTTTTGAACATTTCTTTAAGCTCCTTAAGGAGCATTTTGGGGTGCCCTCGATTGATTGGGTGCCTGAACTGCTATAGGAGGAAGCGTAATTGCTATGGTTAGTGCTCGAGATTTAGCTGGAACATAGTTTTCCAAATGATTAATTTTTATTCTGTCCACAGTTCACCTCGCACAGCATTCCCAGTATCAAAACTTTGTTCTACCACAAATTAGTAGCAGCATTTACCATAGGGATGCGTGCGATCTTTGGCAATTTTGTGTTTGCATTACTTGTTATTGCTTCTATTACTACTATTGATTGAGGTTGTATACTCTAAGATGATTAAGCCTATTACGCTTGAAGACTAAAGATTTTGATGAAATGGGATACAATCTCTTATGTTGATCTTTTTACATGAGATGGTGTTTAACAAGTCTTACTACTTTCAAAAGGTCAGTAAAGTTATGATGGTGTTGAGATACCAAATGAACGTTAATTGGATCTTGTAGTCCCTTAAAAAACTTGCTGCTCCTTGTAGCTTTGGTTCATACTAAATCAAAAGTAAACCTAGAGAGTTTCCTGAACTCCTCCTTGTACTAGAGGATTGTCTTATTATCCTGAGTTAATTGAATTAAGTCATCTTCTAGAATTGTCTGAGTAGAAAGGGGGATGAATTGACTTTTGAACACTTCTTCAAGTATGTCCCAAGAGATATTTTTCACTTCCCTACCAATGAAGCGGGAATTCAATTCATTATCCCACCAAAATTCAGCTTCTTTAGAGAATGTGTGCATAGCTAGAAGAATCACTTCACTCATCAAGCATTGTATGGTCGCTAAGTTTTTCTCCATGGCCTTGAGCCAGTTTGTAGCTTCGATGGGTGTCACTGACTCGTTACAAGAAGGATGATTCAATTGGAGAAAAGCCTGAAGGTATCCATCCATGGAGGAGGAGGATGTGGCTTGCCGATTTACTTGACCCGCAGGAGGGTTAATAGTTCGTTGTGTAGCTTGAGTCTGTGCCTCAACCATTATTTTCACTAATTCAATTAAAGTTTTCATTTCATCAGAATGTAATGAGGGACTAGCGGGTATTATTCTTTTGACAAGAGTTGATGGAGGGTTAGATTCAGGATTCATTCTAAAATTGAAATGAATAACCTTCTTAAAGATATAATTGGAGGATTATTGTATTCATTAATCATATAATGTACAGACTTAATACATGAAATCAGATATGGAAAAAAGTTTCAATTTTGTGATGCAGTATTAGTTACAATATTGAGCATAAAATAATATCTCAAAGTCTTCAAAAATAGAAGAATGATGATATTTCTTGCATTCTCTATCCATATCCAAATAATCTTGTGACCACCAATATTCAGCTGATTCTTCAAAGAGTTGATCCAAAATTAAGAAACAAAAAGAATCTGGAAACTCTATAGTATTGAAGGTTCCATCCACTTTTTATAGCCTCCTCAAAAGGTTGATGATTTTAGAATTGTATTAAGTATGTTGCCTCCAGATAGAGATACTCCTAAATAAAATCTCCCAAAAGTAAGTTCAATTTCATGGTTATTGCTCCAATAGTGATAAAAAAAACTACTATAATAATCTAGGCCGGAGCCTTCGCTTGCCATCTAGCATGATACTATGTTAGATTGAGCTATATTTAATTATTTATGAGGACGCTTGAATATTTAATGTATTCTTTCATAGTAGATAAATTAATGAATATTTAATTAGATTTTGACTTTTCTTCATATTCCCCATAAACCTCTCTAATACCAACTATAATGCTCCAATATTAAAATAGGTGATTTAACCTAATAATGAGTGTTTTGATAATACTTAATACTATATTATAGCATTATTACCCACTATTAAATACTACCTTTATTTTGCAAATCTATGGGTAGAAGGAAATTCAAATATCTAGATTAAATATTCATTATCCATAATATAAAAGCATACAACATGAAAGAATTGTCTAGCCATCACATGTAAGTTATTTACAGACTAAGAAAATAAACACTCATCCTCATGTTTAAAATAAAAGACAACAAATGAAGTTTTCAGCACACTATTACAGCTCAGGTTATTCTTTAAGTGCAACACCTGATCCATGCTCCTTATCTACCATATTTGGATTATAATATGGTAGGTCACGACCAACAAAAGAAAATCAAGTTATTAGACTTTAAAAAGTCTAAGTACAACTTAAACATATTTAAGTACATTATTGAGTGGTTATCACATTAGCCGTTTACAATTTATTAAAAGCAGAGCATTTTATATGGAATGAATAAAAATGTAACAATTACTAAAATGCTGTAAAGTAAGATAAGCTATCATGGCTTAATTTTCTTATTCATGACTGCATCAAATAGGTTAGCAAAAAATTTTATGAAACATGCACTTAAGTAAATAAAAGAAACATGAATATAAACAAATGTTTCTTATGCTAAGTAAGATAACATTGTAGATAGTTATGTAAGTAACATATAATAAAAACTACACTGCACAAGGTAAGACAAAAATAGTAAACTATAGTAGTGAAATAAGTAAGACAAATTCAATCTTAAAAGATTGAATAATCAGAAAAGTATAGTCATAGGACTATAAACATTCACAATCAATAATATTATGAGATATTGAATTAATAATTTATTATCTTGTACTTTTATTCTGTGGGCGCAAAACAAGTGAGGAGTTGGGCACGTCTACTCAGCTATAAGTAAGTGTGGTCAACAAAGAACACACACATTCCCCCTCTTATGAATAATGTTGTCTCCTAATACACCAATAGCTTGCCCAAGTTTGATGACAGCAGTACTATAATCCATAATGATAAACCCCTCAGAAGAGTTCTTAAAATATTTATTTTCATGCATAATTTCATAATATATAATTTCAAGGTTTCAATTGCAATGCATTGTAGCATTTTAAGGATTTATTAAATTTATTATAAACCATTTGATATCCATTGTTTTTAATTTAGATTATATATTCTAATAATTGGGGCTAGTAAAGCCCCCAATTAGCTTAGGTATTGAGGTTCTCTAAGTTAATTGAAGTATAATATAATAAGAAGAGTTTTGAAAAATTATTGATTTAATTAGGTTTTATATAGTGTCAAAATAAATTATAAGTATAATGGCTAAATGAGAGTTTAAGAACTAGTCATTTGATTTCTTCACAAACTAATTCATCTGACAATTCATCTTTGTTAGCTTAGCATTAGCTTACTATTGCTTAAGTCATTGTGATTCTCATGTATGTTAATTTGAGGCATATTCAATGATTCACTTTATTATAATAATTAAATATTCACTTAAAGGCTTAAAATCTAACTAAAGATTTCTTATTTAAGGTTTCCACCAAGCTTCAGGCTCACCAGAAATCCTAAAGCTTAAGCATTTCTTTCTCTTAAGAATCTACACATTAATAGTTCTAATGAAGGCTTTTATGTAAGGATTTTATTAAAGTGAATTTCTTTTTCTATCTGAATACTTTGGGAAATTCTAGACAAATATGTGTTCTAGGTTCTATGGTTTCCTACTAATTATTAACTAATTAATATTTGATATGGTTGAATGATGGAGTTATTTTCCTTAACAAAATGGTAGATGTGCCATATTAGGTTGATAAAGTCTCAAGATACTATATGAGAGTTTAGTATAACTTTAGTAGAGGTTATATTCATCTCAAATATAGGTTGAATTTGATCACAAGATTATATTCCTAAGTTGACATGAAAATATTTATTCTCATTCCTAAGGTAGCTTGACTCAAAGGAAAACAAGGGGTGCTATGATTATATGATTTCTCCTAATAGCATGCTTTAAGGTTCAGCTAAGTGTCAAATTAAATTTTAACCTTGCTGTCCTAAGTTCTAAGAAGCAGTTAATACATTTATCCAGTACTCAATGTTTTCATTAATATGAGAATGATGCCAAAAATTTAATTTTACTAATTAATATCCAAATGGCACAAATATAAGCAAATAAGTGATCCTTAAGTCATAAGGTTTAAAATAATATTAAGCATGCCCAATTTAGATGTTAAATGTCTTAAGCAAGCCTTAATCACCCTTAATGATAATTAAAAAGGTGATTAGCAAAATTAATTAGGGAAACCTAAATTGTATATTATACTCAATTTAAAGAGTTAATAGACGCTAAATTTGCTAATATCTGAGGTCAAATGGCTTAGTTATGAGCTAATTAAGAAAAAGCCCTAAAATGGGTAATTAAAGGAGGGGAAAAACTCACTTTCACTAATTGATGTTCAAATCAAGAAAAATCAGTGGTTATGGGTTCCTAATATCACATTGAGTACAATGACACTAAGTATGAAAAATTTGGACTATAATTAATTAATCTAAGCCTTATTTAGTGTTTAGGGTGATTAGTGAGTGATCCATGAAATTAATTATATAAAAATAGTTTTAACTTCGCAATTATGTTCACCTCTATTTAGTGAGTGTTTAGAGACCTAAAGCCTAAAGCAATCCCTGTACGTCTCCTTCATCGTACCTCCCACATACGCTTAAACAGGCAAGCTGCACGCCATACTCCCCGTCCTCTCCACCCATTATATCAAGCCTCGTTTTTGTGACCATTAAACTCCTCTTGACGAACACTAGCAGTCGACATAGCCATTTGGAGCTAAGGACCGATGGGACATCGTTGGAAGCTCACTGAACCACCTCCATTACGGTGAAATGTACGCCCAATTTCCAATTTGATTTCAGTGCAATTACTCTCATCTATTTTTATTTTGCTATTTTAATCATGATAGATTCAATTGGTAGAGTTCGATCAAGCTCAATCAGATGTATTTCATGCCCGATCCACAATAATTTACGGTAGCGAGTTTAGGATTCCGTAGGATGCCATCTAGGGCATCCGATAATCAGGTGTTAACCTCACCGTTTGATGGGGAATTTGCGTTCATCATTTAGATTACGTCTTGAGCTTCTCATCAATAGGAGCACGCACTATGTGGTAATTATTCGTCAGCCCTAGCCAAGATCGTGTGGACGCCCATCGGGTAGAAATGTACTATGCTATTCAGGACGTTGAATCGGCCGGTCCAGTGTCTCAGAATCACGCCGAAGGAACCGAGGGAATATTTTGTAAATTCCATCTTTAATGATGCAACTTTATGTTTAATTAATGCAAATTTAATTAATTAAATTAATTTAATAATATTAAGAATAATTATCCAAATATATCAATATTATGTCATTTTGACCAGAAAAATATGAGAAATAATAATATGACATTAGATTTTCTATTTGATGATTAATTTTGCTAATCACTATTTCAACTAATTAATTAATCAAAACTTGCAAGTGGTGTAACATTGCCAATTCTCATCCAAATTCAATGATCCAATAGTCAATTTCGATCACCAAAATGTGAGGACAATAATGTGATGTCAATTTTCCAATTTGACATCTAATTTTACTAATGATCTTTAAGTCTCATTAGGAGTCATTAATACCTCGATTGACCATTTTATGTCCAAATTGATCTTACTTAGTGTCATTTTACTCATTATGTTATAAAGAAGCTATATCCACTATATTTACATGATTTGGACATCCAATGGAAAAATGTGAGTTTTTGACCCTTGAATAAAATAATATTAAATACCCAATTTTAGGGTTTTGCATGTTTAGGCCTCCAAAAGGCTAGGACACCTTAAAAAATATACCTTAAGTAATATTACAAGATTAGATGGATTTCTTAGTAAGAAACTACCTAGAACAACCTACTCCTAGTCTAGCTATAGTAAACTAAACTAGAGCCCCATCATAGAGGTAAATTGACTTTTTATGATGCTAATGATTTATTTTAGCAATTAAGATATATAGTAATCCTAAACTCTATGATGGATTGAACTAGTTAGTTACTTATCTTAGTAAAAGCCATTAATGAACCTCCTAAATGATTAGATTGAGCTTAACTTAGTGCCTTACCTTTCTTAAGTATAGGCTTGACACTAATTACCCTATTAAGTAGCTTAGCACTTTAGTAGTTAGCCTAATCACTTAAATAACCCTTAAGACTCTTAGCGCCTTGTTGTGAATCTATAAATCTAGTAGTTAGTGAATCTTCATTTTGGATCCTCACTACTTAAGATTGTATTAGATTGCAATTAGCCAACTTATTTGGTTGTTTTGTTAGGATCTTCTAACCCTAAGATTCCTTAATGAACTTAAAGCTAGAAATCCTTAATCATCACCTTCTATCAAAGGATCCTAGCTACTAGCCAAAGTCCTGTAATTTGATGAGTTGGGAAGTTAGTAATAAGTTAAACTCATAAGTTCAACACTAGATAAATCTCTTACACTTATTGGTACCTAAGTAATATAAATTGAATGTTAACATGTAGGGTAATGAATTATAGATTATCTTATATCTCATAAACTACTTAAGAATAGTATTAAGTAATCCTTAATGTAGCTCTTATAACTAAATGATAACTTAGGAGATAACTAAAATGGAAACTTCTTAGGAAGTCTAGTGCCTTCTACTTAGACTTAAGGAGTGACTTAAATGACTAAGTGCAATCTACTTAGGATCATATAAGTAGTCTTAATATGCTAAGTGTAGAACTTATAGATTGATCAAAGTAATTAAATGAGGCATGCTTAGAAAAGTGTAGTTAATCATTCTTAGTGTGGGACTTAGGATCTTCTAGAAAGATTATATAACTAAGCTAAGATTATAAATGAGCACACGTAATAAGCATTATAGAACCTTAAGTGTTGAGCACCTAAGTCTAATGTAAGAGACTTAGAATCCCTTAAATGAAAATCATTAATATAAGAATTGGGACCAAGTGACCATATCTATAAGTCATATGATCACTTAAAATGACTGAGTGATTAAGTTAAGGCTAGATACTATCTTAGGAATTAAAGATTTAAAATCATTTAAATTCTTAGTATTTGGAATTAAACTTAAGATCTTAGTGATTGTAATATTAAGGTTTGGAATCTTAGAATTTAAGAGAATAATATTTGTGTTAGAATAAGTAGATTTATGTTAGTTTAAATTAGACAATATTAACACAAGTAATATCAGGCATTTAGTCTTGTCTTATTAGACTAGAAGCTTTAATAAAATCATAAGTCTAAGATTAGATTAGTATTATCATACTTATAACATATCTAAGACTAAATCAATCTAAGCAATTAGATCAATGAACCTCTTAAGCATAGAACCTCTTAGATGTTATTAAAATAAAATGCATAAAAGAGAGTATTTACTTACATATTTGGCTAGTATAACTTAACATAATCTTTTGCCCTAAAGATATTGATCCATTAAGTCTCATGCTATAGAGCCTTAAAGCTAAACCTTCATGTAGTCTAAGTTATAGGAATCTAGTAGCTTGAGTGGTGTAAAAGTGAAACCTTCAACATCTAAGTTAAAATGTTCTTATAGAGTATAAGTGTTAGTTGATAGTTATATAATAATAGTGTTAGTAATAAGATAGGATGCTTATTTGTAATAATACAATTATATATATGAAATTTTTTGTCACATGATTAAGTTCTTAATCAAATCATTTAATAAATGTTTAAGTCATTTGAGGAGCTTGATCAGCTATACTAATAGAGTAGAAAACTAAAGCAGATAATAACGGATATCACATGACTTGCAATTAGCTTTGAACATATTTGAATGCTGCAAAGCATTGAGACTAAATCCTTAAATACATTCATAAAATAATTGTGCATAAAATAAACTTATAATATTTACTTGGGATTTCATATAATGGACTATATTGGGGTAGGAAACGGTGAAATATGGAGACCTCACATATCCTAAATAGGGAATATTGTGTTATAGAAAATCTCATTTACTTAGTTAAGCAGACGTGATTAACTCCTCACATCTTTCTGCACCCATAGAGTAAGATTACAAGATAAATAACTTAAATATTTCAATCATTCATGATAGTTTTTACTTTCCTTCCACCTTCATGATTGTGGATGTTATATCAGTCTTTTGACTAAATTTACTCAATCCTTCTTGATTATTCTTACTTTACACTTAATCTTTTATGACTACTTTCACTGTACACTCAGTTTTTGAGACTAAGACTTTCTTTACTTACACGCATTATAGGTTCACCCATATTTACAGCTCCTTTACTTTCCTACTTGCAATGTAAGTCATTCTCACTTACATTTTTGCACTTAGGCCATGCTGCACACGCGGCTGTTCGATCGGAGAAGATGACCCTATAGTTTTAGACATCCAAATTAGGTTGACCATCTCCAATAGAATCCTAATGGCCTTAGAAGCTTGCACCTAAAAATTGGCGTGATTTAGAGATCGTTCGTTTTCGTTGTGCATTTCGAAGCAATTTGATTATCCTAGAAATTCCCTAAATTAATTTGACCTCAGAATCAAAATCGGAGTTCTTCATTGAAGTTGTCACCCCTAACTAAGTTAAAAGTGATATTTGGGAGTTTAATACTCAAAAAAAAAATTTATTATTTTGGGAGTTAAATATTTTATTATTATTTAAGACTCAAAAAATTAAGTTAATAAAATTGATCTCCCATAAAAATTTTTACTTCATTTTTGAGTTCCTCACCTCGATTTAGCTGAGGGTAAATTTTTGAGAATTTTTAGAGCTCGTTTGGCTATTTAATCTCATTAATTAAAAAGCAATAATTATTAAATAACAATAATAATTAAATAAATTACTTTATTAATTAATCAGTGTTCCCAACTATTTTAACTGTTGTCACGGGGATCCAGTGTGGGAACTAGATCATGGGATAGTGAATCCCACAATTCCTAACCATTGATCTTTCGCTTGATCAATCAGACGACAAAGAAGAATCCATGTACATCTCCTTAATTATACATCCCACAATCGCCAGAGCAAGCTAGCTGCATGCCATACTCCCCATCCTCTCCACCCATTATATCAAGCCACAAATTTGTGACCATTCAATTATTCTTGAAGAACACTAGCAGTCAGCGTAGTCATTTGGAGTTAAGGACAGTTGGGACATGATTGGAAGCTCATGGAACCTCCTCCATCATGGTGAAATGTATGCTTAATTTCCCATTTGATTTTAATACAATTACCCACATCTATTTTTATTTTGCTATTTCAATGAAGATAGAGTCGATCGGTAGAGTTTGATCAAGCTCGATCAGACTTATTTCGTGCCTAACAGACTTTAAATACGTCTACGCAAGCATGCAAGTGTATGTGGTATGAAGTAATATTTTGGAACCTGAGTCCCGAGATTTATCGTCTTCAGGGAATTGGGTGTTCGGTTACTAAGGTATATCTACGTTCAAAAATATTTAAGCTATGCGTATTTTGTCGAATTGGTTCCTAAACAAGCACAACAATTCTTAGTAGAAGAATACTGTGATAAAAGGAGAGGAGAGTTGGGTCTCTCCCACATGATATGCTAGATAACTTACGTATGATAATTCCTCTAGAATTTCACTTTTCTTTACTTTTTAATAAAGTGCACATTGTCCTTTTAGAGTTAATTCCAAGATTTACAAGTTCATATCTCGTGTTTAGATAATTAGTTTTCCTCTCGTTTCTTGATCATAGAAATGAGGGTTGTTTAGTTAATATCTTATAAGCATTGATTCCACCAAGAGCTTCACATGCATCATGCAAGGCTTAGATAGTGGAGTGATTTCATTTGGGCTCAATGACTATGTCACCTCATTCATGAGCACTCAAGGAATCCCCTCCATCCCTTCACATATGCTGAGCAGCGGAGCATAATTAGTGGGTCTTAGCATCACACGCTTCAACTCCTTAGTTGAGCATATATCAAGGTGCATTAGGCTCAAGAACTTTCTCACATAGTTCTAAGTTCTTATGCACTCGTGATTGTAGCTCTAAATAAGGGTGAGCTATGGAGCACAAGACTTATTTTTAGTGTTGAAGTTGATTAGTCCATTGTCATTTGGTCCACATTCAAGTCCACAATAGTTCTATTAATTTCTTTAACAAGTCATTTAATTTACAAATTTTATTAAAGCTTGAGGAAATTTTCATAGAGAAATCTCTTTCAATTCATGTAGGATTGCCCCAACCCTCCCTAAGGGAAGTTTAGCTCTCCATTACATAAGATATTAAGAAGAACACATACATGGATAAAGACCCTTTCATGATCAACTAAGAAAGACAAAAAGACAAGAGTTAGAGAGTACAATAAATATTCCTTGATGGAGTTCTCCGAATTTTCTCTTGTTCTTGTTCTTGGTTGCTTCTCCTAGGTCCGTAGGGCTGCCTTTCTTCCTTCTTCTCTTTAGCAATAGGAGTCTTTTTTCCATTGGAGAGTTCTCCTTCTCTTCTAAAGCAACCCTTTACTTACTTAGGATATTAGTGAGCCAAGTTGGGAACCTCTCTTAAGTCAAGAAGAGTTGAATTTATAGAGGGGCTGCCTTCCTCTTCCTTTCTTTACAAATTCTACATTTTCTTCTTAAAAAATCTGTCATCATTTCAAATGCAACTTGAGGGGTGAAGTGACCCCTACTTTTCCATTCTTTAGTCTTTACATTACTTTAAAATCTCAATTCTCCATTAAAAATAATTCTGCTGCAGAAGGAATGATGGCAGGGAGACAAGGAGCAGGTTGGGAGTCTTGCCCGAGCCTCATTTAATGCATTGTTCAGACAAAATTTTGGATCGCCGCTGCAGCGCGCTACAGGGGTTGAATTTTATGAAATGGTCCACTGTGATGCACTACGTCATTCTGGATTGTACATTGATGAACTGCTACAGCGCGCTATGGCGCCAGCGCTTCGCAAGTTGATCCGCTGCAGCATGCTATGGCGCTAGTGCTTTGCAAGTTGGTCTGCTGCAGCATGCTATGGCGCCAGCACTTCGCAAGTTGGTCCGCTGCAGCGCGTTATGGCGCCAGTGCTTTGCAAGTTTTTCTGCTGCAGCGTGCTATGGCTCTAGAATCCCACAAGTTTGTCCGCTGTGGCGCTCTATGGCACCAACTCTTCACATGTTGATCCGCTACAGTGCGCTATAGCGCCAACGCTTCGCAAGTTGGTCCTCTACAGCACGCTATAGCGCTAGTGCTTCGCAAGTTGGCCCACTGCAGTGCGCTATGGCGCCAGAATCCCACAAGTTGGTCCGCTGCAGCGCGCTATGGCTCCAGCGCTTCGCAAGTTGATCTGCTGCAACACGCTATGGCCCTAGTGCTTCGCAAGTTGGTCCACTGTAACATGCTATGGCGCCAGAATCCAACAAGTTGGTCCACTGCAGTGCGCGCTGCAGTGAATTTATTCCAGATACATTTAGAAATTTCCCTGAATTTTCCAGGCTATGCTGGGTAAGCATTTTTTTCTGAAAAGAAGGCAAAATTTGATTAAAGAAGAAATTTTAATATGAAAATGAATGAAATTTTCCTTTATTTAGGATATAAATTATGAATTTATGACACCCCCACACTTAATTTTTTGCTCATCCTCGAGTAAGCTTAAAATGGTATTTTTCTATTTCTTAGGTATGAGAGTAATATCAATAAGGGTTTGATTTGCATTTCAAAGCTCATGCTTAATTAAAATGACAAGAGCAATTGGCATCATTTAAATTTTCCTAAGCTGAGTTATGAACAGAGGTTAATAGACTAATCTTCAATTCATAAATAATTTTTCTTGGTGCTCAGTAATGGGGAAGGTTCCTTGGACTAATTGAACTAGGGAGATAGTGAGTAATCATGTGTTTTGTGTCATATGTGCTCCTTCTTATGAGTCACAAAGATGTTTAATTTTTAGGAGAGATATTTTTCATCATCCTTTTCAATTCTTTTCTAGAGATATTTTTTTTTATCCCTATTTTTATTATTTTTTTCTTTTTCATTCTTAGGGAGAGACATATTTTTTCATCCAAATTTCCAAACTTTGTGTTCATAAAGTCTTACGGGAGCCTAACACACTCTTTTAGATTACTCACATTAATCACTAGTTTTATTTTTATTCTAAAGCCTTCCCCCACACTTAGTCCTTAGTATTGATTTAAATTTTGAAGATTAGGCCCAACCTAAAATCATTCCCTTACTTAGATAATTTAATGGTGACAATGAGTTAGTCAATTTTACTTAAGCAACCTTTGGTTGATTATCAATTTCTTCATTGATATATATATATATATATATATATATATATATATATGTATATATATATATATATATATATATATATATATTGTAACTTCCATAAACTTGAAAAATATAGAAAAATTTGTTATTTGCAAATTATAGAAAAATTTTGGAACTATGATAATCCATATTTAATTCCTCAAAATAAAAATAAAAATAGCAAAAGAAAAATACACAAAATAGTAGTGCAAAATAAACTACACAAACTATTTATTCTTGATCTTCATCATCTTCCTCTTCTCCCATGTCATAGGCGAAGTCACATGGATAGCAAGTGTCCAAAATGGGGGCACCGACAGGTGGTCGCGGCAGTACGGAGGCGTTCGGTCCAATTTGCAAGCTCCAATCCTGGAACATTAGTCCTAGAGCTTCTTGGAATTTGGACTGGAATTCGTGCTGCTGAGCAAGTTCCTTTTTGAAGAACTGCATGTCGGTTGCCAAAGCTTATGAATCCGTAGCAACAACTTATCGGTGAGAGTATGGCCGGATGGAGCAGATGCTTCCCCTTGCTCGCCCCTCCTTTTCTTGGGAGGCTTCCGCTCACTAGAATGGATGTTTAGATTTGAACGAGCAAGAGCAGTGCTGGGGGAAATGACGGAGTCAGAGGAGAGGATTTTTACCCCTTGGGCCTCGCATATCCCAGAGATTAAAGACTCGAAGGCCAATGCAGCACAGGGCCCCTAGAGAGCCTTCCGGAGCTACTCAAAAATGATGCTCGAGATACGGATCTCTCCTGGCCTGACCAATGAGCACATGAGGTGTGCTCTGGCATGGGTCACTTCAGTCAAGTGACTTGAAGGCATGACATAGCTAGAAATGAAAACCAGCCATGCACTACTCGTGTCCGTCAATTTGGAATAAGGAATGTCGGCTAGGCCTCCCTCCTAATTTGTGTTTTCATGGATAAGCTTCGCAATGAGATCATAAGGATCATAGCGAGACTCTAAGAGTTCAAAGTAAGAGCAAACATTTACCTCCCCTAACCCATAGAATTGTTCGATTTGAGCAACCCCAAAGGTGACTCCCTTACCTCTAACAAAGACCATCCGTATGGCCGCATTTAACGCATTAGCATACACTTCCTAGACAATAGTTGGGTAGGTGGGAGCTTTTTTTGTTACCATCTCCCTCCATCCCCCAGGGAAAGTAATTCCCAAAGCTCTTCTCGGGGATTAACTTCCGCTGAGAGATAGTGGAGAAGAAACGGTGCTCGGCTTCAACAGAGGAGAACATCTTTTTTTGAAGGTTCCACCGGATGTAGATGCCTTAGTCTCCCTCCTTGGGATAGACTTCTTTCCGAAAGACATGATGAAGGTTTGAAAAGAGAGCATAAATTTTGAAGCAAGAAAATCAGGAGGTCCAAAAAATCACCCCACCTTACCTCTCTTTAAATAGCTTAAGTAATCAAAGGCAAGAGAATCATGGTCAAGGGGTATTTCCCATACCATAAATGTGACAATCCAAGTGAAGAGAGGGCAGCTCTTATAGCATACACCTTTTTGATTGCATGGGAAACCAAAAAATATTACTTTATTGACTGCATGGAATCCTAGGCGGTCAAAATTGCCACATCTGGAGCAGGTCGCTACAGCGCGCTGTAGCAGTCGAGCCTCTAAAACTCTATCACTGTAGCGCGCTATAGCGGTTTGAGTTTTGCAATTTAATCGCTGTAGAGCGTTGTAGCAATTGAGTTTTATAAACTCATTCACTGCAGCGCACTAGGGTGCGCAGTAGCGCAAAAAAAAAAATTTTTTAATATCTTGTGTTGCCTCCCAAGAAGAGCTTAGTTTAATGTCTTTAGTTAGACTCGTTAAAAGATCATATATTGGGGTCTAGAGGTTTTTCTTTCCACAAACTTAAGGCACTCGGTTGAGCACAACCTTTAAGTGTGCTCGAACCCTCGTCCTCTCCATTTTCCCTCACGAAATCATCCCTTCCAAGCTCTAACTCATGGGGATTTTCTTCTTCCTTTTTCCCCGTTTGGTTTTTCTTCTTCTCACACCCTCCTTACTCCCCTTCTCTGAGGAAGAGTTGGAGCTATTTTCTAAATTCTTCTCTCCTAGAGTTAGATTTTCAAAAATAGGATCAATCTTAATTTTTTCTTCTCTAACTTTTTTCCTCACCTCATCCTCCATCTTTCTTTGTTTTAAATAGGTAGGTTTAAGATCAATCAGTTCCGATCTCCCTTTAATCTTAACACTCATCATCCTGCAGCTGACGTTTATAATAGCCTTGGTGCTAATAATAGAGGGTTGCCTGAATATAATAGTGGAGTTTTTGTTCCATCTGTCCCACCCACACACAACAAAATCAGTTGGAACAATAAAATTCTCCAATCCTACAGCAATATTATTAACAATTCTTAGAGTGGTCAGGGATTCAAGTTTTGCAAATTCTAAAATCATGGAAGTGTACTCCATTCCTTCTACCTTCAGATGTTCATATATATGGTAGGGCATAACATTGACTGAAGCACCAAGATCACACAAGGGATCTAAAAGTACTTCATTTCTTATTACACAAGGAATACACAGCCTTCCGGGGTCAACACATTTTAAAGCTGTGAGCTTCTCACGTTCGGTTCCTCTCACCCCATCTCTCGCCTCTAGCTCTTCTTCTACAGCACTAAAATTCTCAGTTCTATCTCCTCCATACACCCCTTCGGAATGATTACTTTAGTGGAACTAGGTAGAGCTCCTTGCTGCCAAATTGTCAGCTGCTTGGAGATCTGCCCCAGTTGGGTCTCAATGTTTCTAAGGGATGCTTCTATTCCTTGGATGGAGGCATCATGGCAGGTGATTGTAGCTTCAGTGTGATACATGAATTGAATTCTTTCGGCTTTAAAGGAGTTAAAGGCTCCCTCCAAATTTGAAGGGTGATGGTTATGATTGTTTCCATTATTAAAGCCCTGTTGATTCGATGAACTCCCCCCATTATGATTTCCATTCTTATTATTGTTACTCCATGAGAAATTTAGGTGGTTTTTCCACCCTGAGTTGTACGTATTGGAGTAGAGGTTGTTCATAGTATTATTGTTTCTTAAATAGTTAACTTGTTCTGTGTTCAATTGCACGAAAGGATTATTCAAGTTGCAGTATTGGCTATTGTGTCTCCCCCCTCATAACTCACACTGTATTTCTTGAACAATGTTAACATTCATTTTCTCAATTCATTCATTTAAGGCATGGATTTCTTATTGTAGAGCCATTATTTGATTTGATTCATTTCTTTTAATATATTCCTTTTTTAGCCTTTTGGAAGGCCATTGGTAAGCATTGTTCGCCATTTCTTCTAAGAGGTCATAAGCCTCTTCTTGGGTTTTATTACTAATCGAGCCTCCGATGGCCACATCAATGAGAGTCCTTGTTGGAGCATTCAAACCATTGTAAGAGGTTTGAACTTGCATCCATAAAGGAAACCCATGATGTGGACATCGCCTTAAGCACTCCATAAAATGATCCCATCCATCGTAGAGTGTCTCACCTTCCAATTAAGTGAAGTTTGTTATCTCAATTCTCAGTCGAGCAGTTTTCGCTAGAGGGAAATATTTAGCTAAGAATTTCTTAGCCAAATCGTCCCAAGTCCGGATCAAATCGTTCGGGAGAGATCTGAGCCAACTTTTTGCTCTATCTCTCAATGAGAATGGAAAAAGCCTGAATTTAATTGCATCTTCAGAGAGGCCATTAAATCTGAAGGTTTGTCACAAATTTCAATGAAGGTTGAAATGTGTGAGTTATGATCTTCAGTGGCAAATCCCCCAAACTAGTTATTTTGAACCATACTCAGTGTGGAAGGTTTGATCTCAAAGTTGTTAGCAATGTTAGGCCTTACAAAAGAATGGGAGATTCCTCTAATAGTGGGTAGAGCATAGTCTCTCAGTGCTCTTCCCCACGGCTCTCCTAAAGGCTCTCTAAGATTTTCATTAAAATTTTCCATAGCGGCTTGTTGAGTTCACAAAATATTTTGTCCTCTTCTAGCTTGCAAATAGGTTCTCTCAATTTATAGATCAAAAAGATATTCAGTGCAAACTCTTCTATTCATGCATGACAGAAATTAAGCTATCAAGAATAATTATAGCAATAATGTTTAAAGATTTAGCAAACAAAAACAAAATAGAAAAGTAAATGATTAGCACTTATAATTGCAAAAATCAAAATTAAATTATATGCAAGGATTTGCTTAAATCACCAATTACTGATAGATTCTCCTTAATACAAAATAAGTACCAATTCCCCGACAACGATGCCAAAAACTTGACAGACTTTAAATACGTCTACGCTAGCACGTAAGCGTACGTGGTCTGAAGTAATAATTTGGAATGTAAGCCCTGAGATTTATCATTCTCAGGGAATTGGGTGTTCTATTACTAAGGTATATCTACGTTCAAAAATATTTAAGCTATGCGTATTTTGTCGAATTGGTTCCTAAACAAGCACAACAATTCTTAATAGAAGAATACTATGATAAAAGGAGAGGAGAGTTGGGTCTCTCCCACATGATATGCTAGATGACTTACGTATGATGATTCCTCAAGCATTTCACTTTTTTTTACCTTTTAATCAAGTGTACATTGTCCTTCTTAAAGTTAATTCTAAGATTCACAAGTTCAAATCTCGTGCTTGAAATGAACACATAGTCGGTACTATTTCAACACAAAGACCCTTATAAGCTTTTTAGATTATTAGTTTTCCACTCATTTCTTGATCATAGAAATGAGGGTTATTTAGTTAATATCTTACAAACATTGATTCCACTAAGAGCTTCACACGCATCATGCATGGTTTAGATAGTGGAGTAATTTCATTTGGGCTCAATGACTATGTCACCTCGTTCATGAGCACTCAAAGAATCCCCTCCATCCCTTCACGTATGCTAAGCAGCGGAGCATAATTAGTGGGTCTTAGCATCACACGCTTCAACTCCTTAGTTGAGCTTATATTGAGGTGCATTAGGCTCAGGAACTTTCTCACATAGTTCTAAGCTCTTATACACTCATGATTGTAGCTCTAAACTAAGAGTGAGCTATGGAGCACAAGACTTATTTTTAGCCTTGAAGTCGATTAGTCCATTGTCATTTGGTCCACAGCCTTGAAGTCGATTAGTCCACCCCTACTTTTCCATTCTTTAGTCTTTACATCACTTCAAAATATTAATTCTCCATTAAAAATAATTCTGCTGCAGAAGGAATGATGGCAGGGAGACAACTAGCAGGTTGGGGGTCTTGTCCCAGCCTCATTTAATGCACTGTTCAAACAAAATTTTGGCACACCGCTGCAGCGCACGATGGGGGTTGTATTTTGTGAAATAGTCCGCTACAACGTGCTACGGCATTCTGGTCTGTACATTGATGAACTACTACAGCGCGTTGTAGCGCGCTATGGCGCCAACGCTTCGCAAGTTGATCGGCTGCAGCACTCTATGGCACCAGAGCTTTGCAAGTTGGTCTGCTGCAGTGCGCTATGGCACTAGCCCTTCGCAGGTTGGTCCACTGCAGCACGCTATGGCGCCAGCGCTTCGCAAGTTGGTTCGCTACAGCGCGCTATGGAGCCAGAATCTCGCAAGTTGGTCCACTGTAGCGCGCTATGGCACCAGCGCTTCGCAAGTTGGTTAGCTTTAGCACGCTATGGCACCAGAATCCCGCAAGTTGGTCCGCTGCAGCGCGCTATAGCGCCAGCACTTTGCAAATTGATCCGCTACAGTGCGCTATAGCGCCAGCGCTTTTTAAGTTGGTCCGCTGTACCACGCTATAGCCCCAGAATCCCGCAAGTTGGTCCGCTGCAGCGCGTTATAGCGCGCTGCAGCGGATTTCATCCATAAATTCTTAGAAATTGCCCAGAATTATCCAGACTTTGCTGGGTAAGCATTTTTTCTTGAAAATAAGGTAAAATTTGATTAAGGAAATAGTTTTTATATAAAAATGAATAAAATTTTTCTGTATTTAGGATATAAATTATGGATTTATCAGTGCTCAATCCACAATGATTTACAGTAGCAAGTTTGGGGTTCCATAGAACGCCATCTTGGGCACCTGATAATTGGGTGTTAACCTCAACGTTTAATGGGTCATTTGCGTGCATCGTGTAAATCATGTTTTGAGATTCTCATCGATAGGAGCACACTCTATGGCAATATCTGCATGGTGAGTATTCGTCAGCCCTAGCTGAGCTCGCGTGGACATCCGTCTGGGACTAAGGTACTGTGCAGTCTAGGGCGTCGAACTGGTCGGCCCAGCATCTCATAACCGTGCCGAAGGAATTGAGGGAATATTTTGCAGATTCAATTTTTAATAATGTAATCTTATGTTTAATTAATGCAAATTTAATTAATTTAATAACTGTAAGAATAATTATCCAAATATAGTAATATTTTATGTTATTTTGACCAAAAAATATATGGAACAATAATATGACATAAGATTTCTAGTTTGAGGATTAACTTTGCTAATCACTATTTCAATTAGTTAATTAATTAATTAATTAATCGAAACTTTCAAGCAGTGTAACTTAGCCAATTCACATCCAAATTTGACATTCTAATGGTTCATTTCAAATATAAAAAAGTGTAGGACAATAATATGATGTCAAATTTCCATTTTGATATCTGATTTTACTAATGACTTTTTAAGTGACATTAAGAGTCATTAAAACCTTGATTGACCATTTGATATATAAATTGACCTTACTTAGTATCATTTTACTTGTTACATTATAAGGAAGCTATAGCCACTATATTTACATAATTTGGACATCAAATAGAAAAATGTAATTTTTTGATCCGTGAATAATATAATATTAAATTCCCAATTTTGGGAGTGTACATGCTCTTGCGTCCTAAAGGCAAAGTTTAACAACCCTAGATTATTGCCCTGCTAATGTATAGTCTAAGTAATCATTAATTTTGATTTCATTGCTCTTAGAATATTAAATAAATCTTATCCTGAAAATTTGAAGTCCATTAGACTTCTATAAGTCTAAGATGGCATTTGATCAGTCTAGATGCCCTAAATTCCACCTAAAATATTTTAATCTTAGAATCAAAATTTGATTGCATTTTTGAATTCCTCACCCCAAATTGGCTAGGGGTAAAAGTTTGGTACATTTTGGAAATCATTTAGGCCATGATTCACATTTAATTAAAATAGTCTAATTGCATTTTAGGGATTTTAACAAATTGAAATTACAAATCTAGCATATACCCGTTTAAATGGTCGGGATTTACTATCCGAACCGCGGGCGATCCGCTGTGGAGCCCGGGTCGTGCAACAGCGAAGCCCCATTCCAATCCGTCGTTCCCCTCGTGAATCCAATGGCTAGGATTTGATCATGCGGAATCGCGGATCAACCATTAGATCTGCCCGACCGAATCCTATGACCTGGATCACTCTTGCAATCGGCAGTTAAGATCCGAGTGATCCGAGCCGTTCTGCCATCTGATCAATCGATTAGACGGCATCCGAAGGTCCCGCAACTGTTGCCTTCATCCCGAACGCACTTGTCCCCGACAGAGGAGATTCCCCGTACCACTAGCTGCCCTCCTTGTCTCCCACTCACATGTCTAGCTCAGCAAGGTCATAAGGACCTCCCCCATCTTGGCAAGTACTTCCGATCGGGCCTTGTGACCTAGCCAAGCTCAATTTGGAAATTCGAGAGCTCAGCCATGGCCCAGCCTCTTGGACCTCTCCAGCATGGTCCAATGCATCTAGAACCTACCTAATTTCCCTCTGAGGCTAAAAATAGCCTCAGATCTCTCCGGGATAAAGTTTGCTGATCAACTGGAGTCTCCTTCTCAAATCACCATTATTGAATGACTGAGCTCTCCCAGGCATTCCTGACATGTGTGCCACTGATAGAAGAGTCTCCTGGAATTCAAGAACTTTTAGAGAAACCAAAGGAAGCTCAGCAAGCATGGCAGTGACCCCTACATCGTCTGCAAGTCCCTCGTCAAAACCAGGTACCCCAGCTAGCTCAATATGAGCCAATTAGGCTCAGACTCCCCTTCTTTTTATTCGGTTAGCTACGTATTGTCAATTCAAACTCAAGGCTATCGAAATTGGGCCCAACCAAATCCTAAAACGTGCTGCAGCAGCCATTTTATGAAATCAGGTGCCACAGCGCGCTGCAGTGGAGCACTTTACGTAGCGCTGGTGCCACAGCACGCTGCAGTGAGCTACTTTGCAAAATCTTCTACCACAGCGCGCTGCAGCGGTCCAACTTGCAAAGCGTTGGTGCCACAGTGCATTGTAATAGGAAATTTTGATTAATCGGGCTCCACAGCATGCTACAGCAGTCCAGCTTGCATAGTGCTGGTGCCACAGCATGCCATTTTGCAAAATCAGGCGCCATAGTGCGCTGCAGCTGAGCCTTTTGCAAAATCGCTTACGCTCTAGCGCGCTGCAACGGCCCTTCATTGTATGAGCCAAAATGCCCCAGCATGCCACAGCGGCCCACTTTGCAAAAATTTCCAAGTAATAGTCTTTTCATCCCTCAAGTGGATTTAGCCATCATTGCATCAGATATTTTAAAAGGCAAAAATAGATTTTGAAATGAGAAGATGAAGAAGCAGCCCTCCTCTATAAATACCACTTCTCTTGACTTAAGAGAGGTTCCCAACTTGGCTCACTACAACCTAAGTAAAGAGAGAACTGCATAGAGGAGAAGGAGAACTCTCCAAAGGTGGAAGAGCTCATCTTTGCTAAGGAGAAGAAGAAAAAATGCATCACTAGGGACCTAAGAGAAGCAACTTCAACCAAAAAGAAGAGGAGTCTGGAGAACTTTCCAAAGGAACATTCCTAGTATTTTCTAAACTCTTGCTTTATGTTTTTCTTAGTTGATAAAGGGTCTTTATCCATGTATGTATTCTTTTTCATCTCTTTTGTAATGGAGAGCTAAACCTCCCTTGGGGAGGGTTGGGGCAATCTTGCATGTGTTGATAGATATTATAATTGTATGAAGTTTTCCTCAAGTTTTAATAAAAATCATGAACTCAATGCCTTGTTAAAGAAAGAAAATGACTATTGTGGACTTGAATGTGGACCAAAGGATAAATGACTAATTGAACTCAAGGACTATTTTGTCTTATGCTCCATAGCTCACCTTAGTTTGATGTTAAATTTATGAGTGCATAAGAGCTTAGAATTATGTGAGAAAGTTCTTGAGCTTAGTGCACCTTAATCTATGCTCAACTAATTAGTTGAAGCGTGTGATGCTAAGACCCACTAATTGATGCTCTGTCGCTCAACATACTTGAGAGAGGGAATGGATTCATGGAGTGCTCATGAACGAGGTGATAGTCATTGAGCCCAATAAAATCACTCTCTCATCTAAACTATGCTTGAGGTGCATGAAGCTCTTAGTAGAATCAATGCTTATACGATCTTAAACTTTATAACCCTCATCTCTATGATCAAGAGATGAGATAAAAACTACAACTCTAAAATCTTATAAGGGTTTATGTGCTAAAATAGAGTTGATTATGTGTTTGTTTTATGCACGAGACTTAAACTTGTAATTCTTTGAATTAAAACTCTAAGAAGAATAATGTGCACTTAACTAAGGAACTAATGAATGCTTGAGGAATCATCATATATAAGTTATATATCATATCATGTGGGAGAAACCCAACTATCCTCTTCCTTTTATCAAAAGTATTTTTTACTAAGTGTTGTCATGCTTATTCAGGAACCAACACCAATCAATACATGTATATCTTAAACATTAGTAATCATGGATATACCTTAGTAACAAAACATCCAATTCTCTGTGATTTGGTAAATCCTGGAAATTCAAAATTTTCACTTATTACTTCAGACCACGTACACTTGCGTGATATTGACTGGGGAACTTCAGGATGCATCAGCATCACCGTACAGACTTCCTAACTGGTGTATGTATACATTGGACCGTATGACTCATAACAGTTCAGTGATAATTCTATTACATAGCTGTGGCATAATGTGTTGTGGCATGTTTAGATGCATTTTCCTAGTGACATAGTACATCATTGAACATTTTTACCTTAGTTTTTGAGTATTTGATATTTTCACTTACTTTCAGCATTCAGCTTTCAGTTCCTTGTTACCTTGTTTAATCTTTACATTTTTTAGTGGTTCAGTGTTTTACTGATTTTCTACAGTTTTGTTTACTTTACTATTTATGTGTATTTACTTTAGTACTGCTTAGTTTAGTTGTATGTGTTAGACTTCTTATCAAACATGGGGTACTTTTGGGATCCGGCAATTTGTTAGACCCCGAGCAACTTGTTGAGGTAGGACCGAAGGACTTACAGGAGATCCATGAGGAGTTGTAACAATCACAGTTGTTACCCTAACTAAAGTTGGATTAATTAAGCAAATCAAAGCTTTAATTTTAATTTCATTAGACTCAATGGGTCATTTAAACCTAACCCTAAAAGTTTGGAATCAATCGGAGCTAAAATGGGAAATTTGGTATTTTTGGCTATTTTTAGGCCCTAAAAAATACCTAAATTAAATTGATCTCCAAATCCAAATTTGACTTCATTTTTGGATTTCCCACCCCCAAATTAGCTAAGGGTGAATTTTTGGGAATTTTGGAGCTCATTTAGCCCTAAATTGGATTTAAAACAATTAGGACTTAACTATATAATTATTAAATGAATTTATTTTATTAAATTATTTAATTAAATTAGGGCGGGATTTGCTGTCAGGATCGCGGCAGATCCGCTGTGGGGTCCCGACAGCGGCTTAGCATTAGTAGCCAATGGATGTGTACGCACGAATCGCGGCACAAAATCAGACGGCGCTGGATCGTACCGCCAAGATTTCATGCCACCCGTCGGATCAGATAAATAATCCAACGATCGGCAGCATGCTCGCTGTCCGTTAGTTAAGATCGCTATCGAGCCATCCAAACCCAACGGCTTTACAGATCAGACAGCTAAGTAAGGATCCCAGCTGTTCACCTTCGTCCCCGCTCGCCCCCAGCCTCGACCGAGGAGATTCGTAGATATTCGCCACGTCAGGGTTGTCTGCCACTCATACACCCATTTTCTGTAGACCGCTAGCATCTTTCCATTAATGGCCGAACCTGGGGAGCAGGGTAGGGTGGTCGGGCCAGTCCAAATGAAGGCGACTGAGTGAACTCCTCGGCCCGAGCCTAATGCTCGAGCCTCAGCCATGGTTCCACCTCCCCTAAACTCCCTCGGCCTATAAATAGCAGTTCCCTAGTCTAGTGAGCTCGTTTGCTCATTGAAATCCTCTGGAACTCTCCCCTTCCTCTCGTTGGTCTCCATTGAAGTTGCTGCCATTCCAGAAGACTCCCAGGGCTGCAAATTTGCTGATAGTGGATGTGGTTTGGTGTTTAAACCCCAGGAACTTGCTTAGAGCGCAGCTGCCCCGCATCTTCCATCGTGCTAGACTCGACATTTCCTCAGGTACAGCCTCTGTCCATTTTTTGTCGAGCTGGTTTCAGCTCGTCTCACCCTCAATTAAGTTTAGATGATGTGTTAGGATCCCTCCCTAGTTCTCTAGCGACCACTTGAACCTCCTGGCGAGGCCTGGCAGTGGGCCAGATGGCGAAATTGCCATCTGAGTGCGCACTGTCAGACGGTCATTGGTTCGCCCTTTGTGCGCCTCGTGGGCGCAACTAGCCACTCCTTAAACATTAGAAGTCTTCGATCATAATTATCAAACCATGTCGAAGGCTGGGTTCAACCAGATCGAGCGATCCAACCATACTTGATCGATCCTGTCGCACCTCTCACCAGCAAAAAACCCTGAGTAGCACCCCATTGATCCAGACCATCCCAGCACTCCCTGACTCACCCTATCACTTCCTCTTAGGACCCTAAACGTGTAGGGATCGAGACGGCCGCAATCTGAGGCCTCTGTGAGGAGAATTCTCTATTCACAGGTGCGCCTTCAGAGACGCCTCGGCCGAGCAGTCCCCCGGTGATCCGGTGCCTCCCAATTGGGGCTTCTTGGTTTAATCGACGTGTCTGGAGTCAGGGATGGAGTACCCGTCAAGATCTGGGCGTGGGGTAGCTGGAGTGTGGAGAATTGCGCGTCGGGAGCTAACCCTAGGGCGCCGGGCTTCGGGTGCCAGCCAAGGGAAGAAGGTGAAGTCACGGGTCGGGTCGACCCATGACCCGTGCATTTTGGAATTGGGCTGACAGAATAATAAACGGAATTTTGGATTTAAAATCCTTAAGGAAATTAAATTATAATTAGATTCATATAGTTTTAATTTAAATAAACATTCATAATAAATTAATTTAATAACTTTAGCTATACTGATCCAAATGGTATGATCCAATATACCATTTGAATCAGAAAAATATAAGGAATCTAAATATAAAATAAAATCACAGATCCAATGGTTGGATTTAAAATAATTGATTAAACATTTTCTATTTTTAATTAAATTATAAGAAATTCTTTTGATAACCAAATTTAATGATTTAGGGCTCTGATTGCTCATTAAATCCTAAAGAACAACTTCAAACCCTTAAATTTAAATTTGAATGTTTAAATTTCTTAATCACTTCTTAATCACCTTAATTAAGAATTGGTGAATTAAACCCTAAATTAGTCTCTAATTTTGGGTAAGTTAATTTCTAGTGCCATCTTAAGTCTATTAGAACCTAAGTATAATGTTGGATTGCCCTAGAATGCCTTAATTTTACTAATCACTTTAATGGGCTTAAATAAGTGATTAGTGCTAACTAAGCTTAATTAGGTTATTGAAACCTAAAATAAGTATGTTTCCCACTTCAATAAGCAATATGAAACACATTTAAATAAATTAGATTTAATTTGAATAACTAAACCCTAAAATCCCAATTTTAGCCATAAGAGGGGCATTTTGGTCATTTTGACCAAAATGTGCTTAAGTGCCCCTTAAACCTTGGAAAACTCAGTAAAATACATTTGGTTAGATCATTAAGGTTCTACTGAACTCTTAGACTGATAATGTTGTTCATATGGAAGTTTATTTAGGAAATCTTCAATTAGCCTTAATTAAGACATTTAGATCTTAAGTGATCATAAAGAGGTCACTTAGCCTTAATACTTGAATCTAATAATTATAGATGTTAAATCTCACATTAATAAGTTCAATTAAGTTAACTTATGAGCTAAATTCAAAAGAAATGTAATTGGTAAAGTTTAAAGTTATAAACCTAACCTAAGTCCAAAGTGATCAAAAGATTAGATCTTAGATCCTAGATCTTAGACTTTAGATCTCCTATTTGAATCAAACTATCTCCAATTGAAATTCCTAAATGATTCATTATTTAATCCTTTGAAACCTTCCATGTGGGTATAGGATGATTCAATCTATAGGATAATGAAATTATCTTAAAGGTTGAATATAGATCTTAGATTCTTAAGTTCTTAACTGATTATTTTATCTTATAATCAGTAGAATAACCCTTCACTAAGTTCTTAGTTCTTGGATCTTTCAGTTTATAGGATTCCTTACCTTTAATTTGGGTAATAATTGAGAACCCTATATCTTTAATAGGACTTTTACCTTGGATTTAGGATTGGGACACCAAAGTGGAGTTTAAGTCCTAAATCCTTAAATCTTGAATTACTTAATCAAGATTTGGGTAAGAAAGTAAAATATGAATAAATTAGGTCGTTGATTTATTTACTTAAATCATATAGTCATCACATGATTTTTTGGATTAGAACTTGTTAAGTTCTAATGTTAACTATAAGGATGTAAATCTGAGATTCTACTTGATAGCTGGATGTCGGAGATCCTAAACTTGTACATTCTCAGAATAGTTAGATTGGATAAATAGACAACAACAGATATTACATAAGTTTAGATTGAGTCTTTTGCTTACTTTGACTAGATTGCTTTACATACCTTGGATATTGATCTTTATTCCTTGAGCATAATAGAAAAACTTAGGATATGGATGGTACATCCTAAGTTAGTATCTGAATTGCATATCATTCAGTTTTACCTTGTTTGTAGTTGGTAGAATATGTCCTAGCTTAGTCTGTCTCTTCAGTAGTAGTATTGTATAGACAGGACTCAGACATAACATATTTGGATGGCTAGGCTGGGGATTGATTGATTGATATTGGAGGCCCTGTATGGCCTATTGGCTGGTATGGCAGTACTATGTCTTAGGCTTATTACTACTTTAGCTGGATTGTTCAGTATTATTTTTCTGTTTTGCTTTGCCACATGTTTCTGTGGCCTTATTTTCAGTACTTGCTCGCTTTGTCACATGTCTCAGTGGCTTTACATAGATTACTTTGCTTTTGCCACATGTCTCAATGGTCTTTTCTTTTCCTTTTATTAATTAGCATGTTGTATGTATACTCACATGGTTTACTTATATATATTAGCATGTTTAGGATGCTAGAATTGCATGTTTTCAGTACTTGTGTTTCTTTTGTATACCCAGCATGTGTTAATATGATCATAAGCATGTTAGGTTCAGAATTGTATTATAGTTGCTATTTCTTTTTAGCTTTTAGCCTCACCTTGTTTATTTTGCATTGTATATCATTTTTCATACTAGTTGTTGGCTATAAATGGATAATTTATAGTTACCGTTTCTCCATAGCTTGTTGCACCTATTACTACTTGCATGTTTAGCTAATTTAAATGTGATATCTTTAAAATATTTAGTTCATTAAAATAGCCTAAAATGTACTTAGACAATTGTCTAATTGTAACCTTTTTGTTTTATTGGTTGTGGCCCTGGCATTTGATATACCGATAAATGTCAGATTCAGACGTGTTCGTGGGCAATGTCACAAAAGAGGAGTAGGTTCAGGAGGAGGATCGTGCTACTGCTGTTTAGATAGATCTTGCATTTTATTTCAGTGAGATTGAGAGACATTTTCATTCTCTTTAAAATTCAGTTTGTAATAATTAATTCTGGATGTGTTTCATTTCTGCATTTCGATGAGTTATTAAATTATTTTCCCTCTTTCTACTATGTATGCTTGTGGATGTTACTACTTGCCTATTGCTTCTGCCACTTTGATATTTACATATATATATATATATATATTGATGAATGTTATATTACTTGGTGACAAGTCCTTGGCTTAAGGCAGGTTGGGTTTACCTAACTTTACTTAAGTTGGGGGTTTGCCACAGTTGGAGCACCGTACTTTCTTATTATTAGTACGGGGGCCTCACAGGAGTACGTGGAGTCTTAGTGAACCTGTCTTCTACCTCTTACTTTACTACTTTAGTACTTCATATAGACTTTACTTGTGTATCATTTAAATCAGTTTGTAATAATTCTAGATGTATTTTACTTTTCTTTTCTGAGATGAATGTTTACTATTACTCTATGATAAATGTATTCTGAATGTTTTGCTTTAGCTTCCGCACTTTGTTATTATACTATTATACTTAGTATTGTGATGTGATCAGCATACTGGAAATGCTGATATATTGATAGTGTATATTAGATTCATATTTACCTCTTTAAATCTAATGTACATATTCATCTAATACTTAAGGCAAGTATCCTATACTTATATTAAGTATTGACTCTCAATCCTACTCCTGGGTTCAAGTCAGCAACCCTTTAGTGTGGCTAGTTTTATTTAGCCTATTCGGGAAGATGGGTTATGTTTATTTTCCCGAGTGGCGCACCGCTTCGCTGCCGATCTGATTATAATTGTAACCTTTGTGCGCGGTGACTGGGCGGGGCGCTACAGTTGGTATCAGAGAAGTATCATAAAGTGTCAGATAAGGAGTTTAGTTCCTATCTACATTATGATATGTTCTCTATATCAGGTTAATATCACAAGTTACTAAGTGTAGTAAAAAAAGCAAACATCCAAAAGTTCATCAAGTTACCTCATAAATGAAAGGATTAACTATGCCTAGAATGATGACATCCTAGGAATTTAATGCATAATAATTTGATTGAAACAATAAATTTTTAATTCCAAAAAGGACATCTTAGGACTTGAACAAACTTTGAAAATAATGATAAAATATGAATGAAATACTTATAAGTTGAGTTATTTTAGGAATGGAACACTCACAGTCAGCATTTTGGTTCTACCTTAGGAGGTTTGATGACTACTAGGTAGATGACCTCCGAGATGGCTAGATCTACGTAAGGGTCATCAATGGAGTGTCACCTTGAGGAGTTGAGGTGCTAGATAAAATCCTTATCAACTCATCCTTTGGAGGCACCAGTCTTTTAGCACTCGCCAGAGAATGGTTGGATTGAGTTACTACTACACTTCGAGAGATAACCTGTCCGGAGGAGTATCATTTGGAGACTGTAGAGATCCTACTGAGGGGATCAACGAGTCATTGGTGGTATTGGGTTTATAGGAGATTAGCTCAGAGGAGCCACGTAGTCACAAATGATGACTTCTGTAATACCTTTTGGGTAGAGTATTGTAACTAGGATTTTAGAGATCTTATTATATCATTTTCTTTATCTCAGTTATATGTTTTGTGAATCCATGTATCTTCTCTTTTGAGAAAGAAATGAATGAATGAAAGTATAGTAAAATTTTATGTTTCTGAATCCATACTTGCATTTACAATCTTGAATCCTGGATCACTATCTGCTCCTACTCCGATCAAGAATACGGTCTTGTCGTCAGACGGACCCAAAGGATCAAACCATATGGCTAGTCTTATAAAAGCCTTAATACAAAGCAATGCACAATAAGCATAAGAAACATGCACTTTGATTTTCTCTGTCAGATGATAACCTGCACCCCCATCAGGGTCCTCACACTTTATTGGTGATGGGATCCTTCACAACTTCCTTCACCTCAGGACCCCCACATTCAATGGAGCCTTAAATCCAATGGACATAATAAACTAGCTCAAGATTGCTGAGAAGAACCTAGCCAGTATCAAGTGCCCTAACTCTGAAGCCATCTGTTTGGTTACTCACCTATTCTAAGAAGAAGCTAAATATTAGTGGGAGAATGAACGAAATAATAAGTTTGCTGACTACAAAATAGAGGATATTCCATTGGATATGTTTTTAGAAGCATTCCGTGAAGCATTCATACCCGCATCATCTCAAGCAATCCTGGAGGATGAGCTCCTCCATCTCACTCAAGGCAGCAATTCAGGGTTCGACTACGAACAGGAATTTCAGAGATTGTCATGCTTTGTTCTGGATCTAGTGAGGACAGAAGCGTCTAGATGCCATCATTTATTAAAGGGGTAAAGAGACTCTATTAAAGCCCACTTAGTCTCCCATCAGATCAAGACACTGACTGAATTAATCGAAGCTGCTCATTTACAAGAAGGATTCTAAGGTCAACTGGACCGGAAGAGGAAGGCAATAGTTATGCAACCAAGGAAGGAGTGTTTTTTTGGTCATCATAAGATGGCAAAAGTCTATAACATGGAGACTAAACAATCCCAGCCTCAGAACCTGAGTGCAAACAATTGCATATGTATGGAAAATGCTACCACTTCTGTGGTGTATGTTTTACTTATGGTCGAAGTGGCCACCGTTATTTTGACTGTGATGCTAAGAACATAATCGACGGAGTGCTCATCAATCACTCCCATCATAAGTAAGCATTTTGTGCACAACCAAGGAACTGCTGAGAGCCTGCTCCTACTATAGTGCCAGCTTTCACATCAAACTCGAAAGCAATCGTACCGGCACAAAAGCCAAACTAAGATCGTCAGGGTCAAAGGCCTCAGAACAAGCGACCCGCAGCACCTGCAAGGGTATATATGCTAACTCCTACCTCTGCCAATGAGGACAATGATGTAGTGACAGGTACGCCTTAAATTAATTCTTATTTAATGATTTCTATTTCACTATTCAATATTTTTAGTTAGTAATATAGACCTTAACATAATCATTATAATAGGCACTTTAATGATAGAGGACAAATCTTGTAGCATCATTTTTGATACAGGAGCAAGTCATTCTTTCGTATCGAAAAGTTTGGCTAAAAATATTAAGCTATCAACTTATCATTTAGCAAACTCATTAAGCATCGGGTTACCTTCCGGAGCCCGCATGCAATCCCAACAGTTTTGCAAATTAAATATCCCTATTGGTAAGCAAATATATGAAGCCAAATAGATCATCTTACCAATTACAAATTTTGATATAATCCTGGGCATGAACTGGCTAAGCTAGCATGGTGCTTCAATTAATCTCCAAAGGAAGAAGATCACCTTGGGCAGTGGAAATCTATCGCATTCTTTCATTGGCAAATTTAGTACGCAAGTGTTGCTAATTAACACGTTGAAGGCGGAAAGGTTAGTTAAAAAGGGCTGCGATGCCTATCTCGTAACAATGTTGGGAGAAAAGAAACAAGTCGTGCCCCTGTCAGAGAATTAAATCGTTCGCAAATTTCCCGACATTTTTCCCGAAGACCTACCCGGTCTTCCTCCAGTTAGAGGGGTAGAATTCGCAATCAAATTAATTTCTGGAACTCAACCACTGTCAAAAGTTCCGTATCGCATGGCGCTTAAGGAACACCAAGAATTGAACAAGCAACTTCAAGAACTGTTGGAGAAAGGTCTTATTCATCCAAGTTTATCCTCTTGGGGAGCACCAATTTTATTCATGAAGAAGAAAGATGGATCGATGAGAATGTGCATCGATTACAGGGAGCTAAATAAGGTAACTATCAATAATAAATACCCTTTACCTCATATCGATGACCTATTCGATCAGTTATTGAGATAACGGCGCTTAGGACCCGCTATGAACATTATGAATTTTTGGTAATGTCCTTTGGCTTAACAAACGCACCATCCATTTTTATGGATTTAATGCAATGCATGCTGAAAGAATGTTTAGATAAATTCGTCATCGTCTTCATCGATGATATCCTGATTTATTCAAAAAGCAAAATGGATCACGAAAACCATCTATAATTAGTATTAGAAGAGCTTTGAAATTATGAATTATATGCTAAGTATTCTAAATGTGAATTCTAGCTTGACTCGGTTGCTTTCTTGGGTCATGTCGTGGATTCTCAAGGAATCAAAGTTGATCAAAATAAAGTGAGCATAGTCCAAGATTGGTCACAACTGAAATCCGTGACTGATATCAAAAGTTTCATAGGACTAGCAGGCTACTATAGAAAATTTGTCAAGGGCTTCTCACAAATTGCATCCCCTCTCACGAAGTTGACGCAGAAAGCAATATTGTTTGTCTAGAGTTCAGAGTGTGAGAAAGTGTTCCAATCATTAAAAGATTCTCTTTCCTCTGCACCAATTTTTGCCTTGCCTAAAGACGGTCTTAACTACCATGTCTATACCGATGCATCTAGCATAGGTTTGGGATGTGTGCTGATGCAAGAAGGAAAAGTTATAGCCTTTGCATCTTGTCAGTTAAAACCACATGAAAAGAACTACCCTATCCATAATCTCGAATTAGCAGTCGTAGTCTTTGCTTTGAAAATCTAGCATCATTATCTTTATGGCGTTCAATGTTCCTTATTCACTGATCATTAGAGCTTAAATTACATCTTCACCCAGCGTGAGTTAAACTGCCGACAACAAAGATAGCTCGAATTGATAAGCAATTATGATTTAAGCATCCAATATCATCTAAGAAAAGCAAATGTTGTAGTAGATGCACTCAATCATCATGCTACTCTATCTTCCATGATATCATTAAGTTCATTAGAAGAAGAATTTCAAAAGCTCAAAATCAAGCCAGTACGTGGTACTATGTTGAGCATACTGATATCCATGAGTTCAGTTGAACCCACATTCCATCATTTTGTCTCCATCTCCCAAACCAAGGATGAAGATTATCTGAAGTTTAAAGTAGACATTGAAAGTGGTCGTCGCTTTGATCTTCAGCTTTAAGGTAATGTAATCTATCAAGGAAATTGCCTATGGATTCCTAAATCCATGCTTCAAGATATTCTAGTATAAGGTCACAATTTTGGTTACCAAGTACATTTGGCAGTACCAAGATGTATCAAAACCTAAAGAAATCATTCTGGTGGCCTAGAATAAAGAAAAGCATGGCTGAATTTGTAGCAAAGTGTCATACTTGCAACTAAGTTAAAGTCAAAGACCAAAAGCCTGGAGAACTTTTTCATCTTCTAGCAATTCCTAAATGGAAGTGGTTTGATATTTCTATGGATTTCGTTATGGATTTACCTAAATCCAGATCTGGTGTCGATTCAATCTAGGTCATTGTTGATCGACTGACCAAATCAGCACATTTCATTCCTATGTGTCAAACCAATTCTGTGGAGAAATTAGCAAAGTTGTATATCAAGGAAATTATCAGGCTCCGTGGAATTCCCAGATCTATTGTATCTGATCGAGATAGCCATTTCACTTCCAAATTTTGGCAAGCAGTGCATCAAGACTTGGGAACTACTCTAGCCATGAGTATCACTTTTCATCCTCAAATCGATGGTCAAATAGAAAGAGTTAATCAAGTCTTTGAAGATCTTCTTTGTCTTTGTATTCTGAATTTTGGAGGCTTTTGGGAAGATCATATTCCTCTCATAGAGTTTGCATACAATAATAATTTTCAGGCAAGTATCGTCATGGCTCCATATGAAGCTCTATAAGTGTAACAACCCTAGTTGTTACCTAGCTAGATTTGGATTAATTAAGCTAAACCATGCTTTGATTTTGATTCCAATAGACTCAATGGGTCATTTAAACCTAACCCAAAAAGTTTGGAATCAATCGGAGCTAAATCAAAAATTTTGGTATTTTTGGCTATTTTTGAGCCCTAGAAAATACTTAAATTAAATTGATCTTTAAATTAAAATGCGACTTCATTTTTGAATTCCTTATACCCTAATTAGCTAAGGGTGAATTTTTGAGAATTTTTGGAGCTCATCTAAGCTTAAATTGGATTTATAAACTTAATAGAAATTAATGTAATTAATAAATAGATTTATAATAATTAATTTAATTATTTAATTAAAAATTAAGGCTAGTATTTGCTATCGGGACCGCGGCAGATTCGCTGTGGGGTCTTGACAGCAGCATATGGGAATGAACCTGTGGGATGCGCAGCACGCATCTTAGCGCAAACTATCGAACGACGGGATCTCCTCCATGGGGCGATCTAATCCTAAGCATTTGATTCGTCACTCGCATCCGACGGCCTCCATCTATTTTGTTTAAGTACTCTATCAGTGCCATTCAGAGCCAACAGTCGATCCATCCGACAGCTCTGAAATCTCCAAGCACTGTGGATCATCGTCCACCTCCCGATCTTCCCATACGCTAGTCCCCCCGACAACCAAATCCTCCCCGCCTCGTGGCAGTACGGGAAGACCCCGAATTCCTCCTTCTGCCCTCGGTGCGACCTCCTGCTGGTCGTGCTCTCCCCAAATTTCCCCCGGCCATTGCACCCAAGGCTTCCCCTCATCTCGAGCCTCTTCTCCAAGCCCAAGCTCTGGAAGCTACCCCCATACTTCCCTAGACCTATAAATACTCCCAGGATCTCACTGTGAGTCCCTTTTCTCACTGTTAATCCTTGATTACTCAGCCACATTCCCTCATAGTTCTCGTTTCCCTCGGTGATTCCCGATGCTTGCTGGAGCTGTGAACCGCTGATAGAGGGCCTGTCTGGTGTTCAACCCCCTGTGAGCACTCGTTTGCAAATTGGGAAGCTTCAGCTCACCTCATTTTCCTCAGTCATGCCTGCAACCTCAACTTTAGGTACAGATTTTTCCCACTGAACTCAGAGAGCTCAGTTTTCATTTAAGCTTCTGGATAAGCCTCTGGATGTCACCTAGATTGTCTTAGCCACTTTGGAAAACCCAATGCGATTGCTCTTAAGGTCTGGATTAGCCTACATTGATCGATCATTTGTCTGGTGTGTACCGCGAGCTCATAGCTGAGCTCGATGAAGGATCCACCTATCCAAGTCATCGTGAAGCTCGTGGCCAGAGGGCTTCGATCCACCTCACCACCAGGATGGTGAAGGGATCGAGCTCTAGCCAAGTGGTCATCTCTGTGAGAAGAATTTACTCCTCACAGTAAACCCTAAAAGCTTCAAGTAAGATCGAATTCACCGAGTAGCCATCTGGTGATCCAGTGCATCCCAGAGAGGGATTAATGGTGGGATCGATGCGTCTCGACTCCAGGAACCTGTAAGGATCAAGTTGAGCCGTTGCCATTGCCTAGGTGCCTCGAATTTCAGTGCTGAAGCTCAGCTGGGATGGGGTCAGTCAGGAGGAAGGAGATGAAGTCACGGGTCGGGCTGACCCGTGACCCGTGTCTTTTGATTTTGGGCCGCGGCTATTAGCGAATTATAGGATGGTATTTTCTATGGTTAATTAATTAATAAATGCATTTATATAGTCTTAATTTAAATAATAATACATAATAAATTATTTGAATAACTTTAATTATACTGATCCAAATGGTATGATCCAATATACCATTTGAATCAAGAAAATACAAGGAATCTAGATATAAAATATAATCACAGGTCCAAGGGTTGGATTTAAAATAATTGCCCAATCCTCTTCTATCCTTAACTAAATCATATTAAATTAAATAAATGCCCAATTATGGAAAATAAGGGCTCTGATTACTCATATGACCCTAGAGAATAATTGTAGACCCTTAAAACTAAATTAGGATATTTAATTTCCTTAATCACCTCTTAATTACCCTAATTAGGGATTAGTGAATTAAACCCTAATAAAGCCACTGATTTTGGTGAGCTAGGTTCCTAATGCCTCATTAAGGATAGTGGAGCCTATAAATGCAAATGGATTACCTTAGAATACCCTAATTTCCTTAATCCCCCTAATTGATTTAATTAGGTGATTAGTGCTAATTAGTTCAATTCAGGTTGCCAAAACCTAAGATAAGGGTATTTCCCACCTCATTAATCATTATGAAACTCATTAAAATAGATTAGAATAAATTTGGGTAGCTAGATCCTAAAATCCCATTTTTAGTCTTAAGAGAGGTATTTTGATCATTTTGACCAAAATGTGTTTAAGTGCCCCTTAATCCTTGGAAAATTTAGCAAAATATCTTTAATTAGATCATTATCACCTCTCTAAACTAAAGATGTTAATAATATGGATATTAAGTTAAGAGATCTTCATTTAGCCTTAATTAAGATACTTAAATCTTAAGTGATCATAAAGGGGTCACTTTGCCTTGATAATAGAATCTAATTATTTTAGATGTTAAATCTCAATTTAATAAGTGCAATTAAGCTAGTTCATGAGCTTAAATTCTAAAAGAAATACATTTAGAAAGACTATGTTGAAAACTTAATTTAAGTCTAAAGTGGTCAAATCTTAGATCTTAGATTTTAGATCATAGACTTTAGGTCTTCTACTTGAATTAAACTATCTCCAATTGAAATTCCTTAAATGATTTATTGTCTAAATCTTTTGAAGCCTTCCATGTGGGTATAGGATTGATTCAATCTATATGATAATGAAATTATTCTAAAAGATTAAATATAGATCTTAGATTCGCATGTTCTTAATTGATTATTTTATCTTATAACCAGTAGAGTGGGATCCTTTGCTTGTACCCATATGTGTTTCTTTAGGTCTTAGAGTAACAGGTTTATCCGGGAATATCCGTACCCATAGTTTCCCCCCACGATGCGTATATCTCGATATTGATCTTCGTCCTGCTTTTATTTACCTAGCTGTGATCCAAGCAGGTTCAAGGGCTTTTATCGCATATCTACCAAAACAAATACGATTACCTCAGCAAGATATCCCTTTCATTTTACCTCTATGTTGTTTACGAAATCTTGTTTTTGTGGGTTATAGTTGATGGTTATATCATAATACCAGCTCTACTACAGAACCGAACATGAAAGTTTCTTATTCATACGGCTCCTCATGAATAAATAAAAATTAAAATATTAGAACATATTTAATTTAACCATTTATAATTATATATAATTATATATATATATATATATATATATATATAATTTTCTCACGAATGAACTAAAAATAGAATACAAAATATATATCGATAGTTTCTATAAGTTCGCAGGTGAATATCGTCCTTCCCTTATTTTTAGTTTCGCCATCCTACCCAATGAATCAGTATTATTTTAATTTTAGTAACAGAAAAATACTTATGGAGTTCACAGATTATGTTGTTCCTATAGTTTTTTCTTTTTTTTTATTAGCACTTTTTTGTTTAGACTTAAGCTATTTAATGGAGCTATCATTACTAATAAGAATTTTTTTTTTAGTCTTATTTCTTATTTATGGTATAATTTTTAATTCTACTCAATTATTATTAATTTGAAGTTCTATTTTCTATAATAGTATATAAAATAGTATTATATTTAGTTTTTTTTAGATTATTGATGTTGATAATTTATAACATTGTGCTTAATTCATTAATATGAAAAAAATCTTAAGTCATACATTTTAATATTTTCTCATATTAAATCAAATATTTTATCAAATTAAAACATAATAATATTATATTACTTATTATTATAATTATTGATATTTATTCTTAATTCTTTCTATCAACTTTTAATTTTTAAATATATCTTTTGTCACCCTTTATAATTTTATAATCTAAATAATTTAAGATAAGGTTTTTATTTATGAAAATAGATTTAGTTGCTACAACTATACAATGATTAAATCATACAATTACACTTTTATTAGGATCTTTACTTTACATTAGAAAGTTATAAATTATTATATACTAAGTATACTGACGAGTCACACACTGAGCATAACAATTAAAAATAAAAGGTTTGACCCAATTTTTATGGAATCTTAGCTGATGATGTATATGTATAACCAATAAATATAATTTGTTAAAATTTAAATAATCTCTATAAACTTTGCTAAATAAATAAATTACAAAAAATATGCAAGAGTTCTATTTGCCTCTACTATTCTAATAATTCTTTCTTTCTCACGTATGGTATATCCAATACTTTTAGTGGCCTCTATTAATTCAGAACTTAATTTAAGAACCATATTTGGACCCGATCATTTTCGAGATGCTCTTAATAACTATTTAATAGCAATAATTTTTTCTTGTTCTAATCCTAATTCAGTAATAACTATGTCACCTTCGTTTCGTTTATTTATTTTTACACCTAGATTTAGTATGCATATTGCTTGACGTAAAAAAGCTAGGGGATTATTTTTTGTATTTTTTTGAATATATTTCAAAGATAGATAGATAATTTTATAAGCCAAATATTTCTTTTCGTTTTTTATAATACGAGTCACTAACATGCTAACTAATTTATTATGATAAATTGGATCATATTTTATTTTTATTTTTTCTGAAACATTTCAGCGTGACATGCGACTTTCGGCTTTTTATAATAAATTAAAAAATAATAATAATTTTTTTTTATAAAGGTTAAAGAATTACTTATTTTAACGTTTTAACCACATATTGTCCGATGGATTTTAAAATATAGTATATTAAAAATTTTCCGCCAAATCGTACATACAACTTTCTTTGAATACGGCTTTAAAAAGAAGTATCTCTAATAAATATTTTATTATTTACTTCTATGTATTCATTTATTTTTTGATTTATTTTAATTGAATATCGGTTTCCTTTTTTTAACTTTGAAGATTGAAAATCTTTTATTTTATATATCCATATTCCATAGTTATTAAGTTTATACTATAATGTGACATATGTCAAAAAATTGTTATTTTGATTAGACTTGTTCTAAAAAAGATATAAGTGTTTTATTTGTTAACAAGAGCCAAAGAAAAGTGTATCTTATTAAAATATTACTTATTACTTTCCATACTTAACTTTAAACTTAGAATAATTTTATAACTAGATAATTTATTTATAAATAATATCAATTTTTTTAGTTATAGCATGCTACAATCTCCTTAAAATAAAACTTTTTTATTAAGTTAGTCATAAAATTTATGTGTTTTATAGCAATTCACATGGTATTATTAAAATATACAAATATTGGATAAAAATAAAAAATGCACTAGAACACCCTTTTTGACGATCTTTTACTCCGACAGCATCTAGAATTTCTCGAATAATGTGATATCTCAGGCCGGGTAAATCTTTAACCCTTCGTCCTCTGACTAATACTATAGAATGTTCTTTTAAATTATGGCCAATACCAAGGATATAAGCAGTGATAGAAAATCCAGAAATTAATCGTACTCTGGCTATTTTACGCAAAGCAGAGTTGGCTTCTTCGGGGTAAGAGTGTAAAGTTGACATATAATATAAATAGTCACTTTACAGAACCATGCATGAGACTTTAATCTCATACGGCTCCTCAATATATTAGTTTCTTTCAATCATTCAATCAACATAAATTTTTTTATTATACTAAAAAATTGGATATTGGATAAAAGTATACAGGATTAATGTGAGCTTATCCAGACAATTATGCACCATTTATAAGTTATAGTTAGATAATAATTTGAGTAAAGATATTTATCTTTTATTTGTATTTTTTTTTAAGTTTTAAAAATATGTTGTTTATGACCCATGTCATTTTTTAGTTATTATCTTATATTCTATTATTTTATATTTATTTATTTCATTCGAATTATATATTTTACTTTTACATATTTATCTTTAATATTGTATTCTTTTTATATTTTTAGTTCATATATTTAACTCTTATTCTTACTAATTAAGTTTTTATTTGTCGATAATTATAGACTTTCTTAACTTTGAATACATATGTATTTTTAACATTCTGAATCGACTGCTATTATTAGTATTAAACCAATAATGATTAATACAAGCTATATCTTCTAATCTATAATTGGGCCAAAGAAACATCTTTAAGTGAATAAAATAGATACTCAATTTATCAAAAGATTTATTAGTTTGTAATAAATTGAGTATTATTATTTTATCATTACAAAACTTTTTATTTTTATTCGAAATATTAAAGGGATTTAAACAACTTCTAAATCTAAATCTCTCTCACGTTTAAGGCTTAAAATATTCTTTGGAAAAAGTGCTTCATCATTATTTTTTTTTTCTACATTTAAAAAATAATTGTTAGTTCTTTTATTAATTTTATTATTAATATATTCTTTATTTTTATAGTTATCACTTATTCTATACTTATTCTTATTCTTATTATTTAATGAGATATCCAAAGCTTGATAGATAATGTGTTCTCCGCCCCTTTGGATAGATAAAAAAATTGGTTCAAAAAATAAAATTCCATTATTTATAAATTCTCCAGTAACTAGATTTTTTTGAATTAACATGTCATCTATCTTTATTTCACTTCTTTGGATTGAGGAAATATAAATATCTTTTGGATTTCCAATCCTAAGTAATAGACAATAGACTTTGATATTCTTAATTATTCTTTTATTTAAATAATCAACCCATCTTAATTAAACAATAAAGAATTTTTTTAAAAAAATCTAGTTCTACTACCCCCTTATTATTTATATCTTGTCCTGTTTCAATACTATTTTTACTTTTTAATCGTATTAAATCTTCATAAGTAATTATGTTTTTATTTGTACTCTTACTTTTTTTATAAATATTAAAAAGAAGTAATTTAATTGGAATGATCCAAGATTTTTTTTTATATACATCAAAGTTTCTAACAAATTCTGTAAAGAACCAAGATTTAAAATTGGATATAGAAAGAATATTTTTATTTCTATAATTTATCCAATTAAAATGAATAATTTTATAATCAAAATATTTTTTATATAAAAGATTAGTTCTATTTATAGTATTATCACTTCTTCTTTTTTTAGTATTATATGTAATATATCTATTTAAATAAGTATAAAACAATTTATATTTTGGTTTCTTAAAATTCTCTTTAATTTTCTGACCCTCTTTTTTTCTTTTAATTTTTATTATCAACGTTGATATATAATTACCTATATATTTATTTAATAAGATATCATATCGATAATTCTTTGTACATTTAGATATTTTTTTTTACTAAATAATCTAATTTATAGTAATCCTTAATAAAATATTCTTTATCCGTTTTAATTAATTCTTTACTTTTATTTAAATTATAGTTATAATTTAAATTGTGCCTTTCATAATTTCCTAATCTCACCTTTTCTTCTATTTTCGATTGAAAAAATCCCTTAAACCAAGATTTCCAGTAATTCGTTACATCTGTGTTAATTTTATTATATTAGTATTTTTTAATTTATTTATAAATATATTTTCTAGTATACCAGATTCTTTATAACTATTTTAAAAAGGTTTTATAAATATCAAAGAGTGGGGTTGATCTTGTGATAATTTGTAAAATATATATGCTTGAGAAAAATAAGAAAAAATAGAATTAAAATGAGAATCATTATTCTTAATTTTATTTATATGTTTACCTTTCACTGAGTTCTTAGCTCTTGGATCTTTTAACTTATAGGATTCTTTATCTATAACTTGGGTATTAAGTATAAACCCTAGATCCTTATTAGGACATTACTTTGGATTTAGGATTGGAACACCAAGGTGGAGTTTAAGTCCAAAATCCTTAAATCTTGATTTACTTAATCAAGATTTAGGTAAGAGAAAAAATATTAATAATTAGGTCGTAATTCATTTGTTTAAACCTTATAGTCGTCATATAATTTTGAATTAGAAGTTGTTAAGTTCTAATATTAACTTTAAGGTCGTAAATCTGAGATCTTACTTGATAGCTGGATATTGGAGATCCTAAACTTGTGTCTTCTCAGAATAGTTAGTTGGATAAATTAGATAATAACAGATATCACATAAGTCTAGATTGAGTCTCTTGCTTACTTTGACTAGATTTGCCTTGCATACCTTGAATATTAGGCCTTGTTCTTGAGCATAATAGGAGAACTTGGGATATGGAGGATACATCCTAAGTTAGTATTTGTAAAACATATTATTCATCTAATTCTTATAGTGCCTTCAGTTAGTAGAATATATCCTAGATTAGTCTGCCTCTTCAGTTCTTGTATTGCTACAGAATAGCCTCCGACCTAGCGTATTTAATGTCTAGAACGGTTAGTCTTATTCTATGAGTTCAACTCAGGCCTAGCGTATTGGATGTCTAGGATGGATATAGTTGAACTCTCATTATGGAGGCCCTGTATGGCCTATTGTCTGGTATGGCAGTACTATGTCTTAGGCTTATTGCTACTCTAGCTTAGTTTTCAATCTTATTTTTGCTTTGTTGCATGCTTCAATAGCCTTACTTGCAGTACTGGCTTGCTTTGCCACATATCTTAGTGGCTTTATGTTATATCTGATTGTTTTGTCTTTGCCACATGTCTCAGTGGTCTTTCCTTTTCATATTAATCTGCATGTTGTATGTATATTCTTATGGAGTCGCTATATATATTGGCATGTTCAGGATGTTAGAATTTGTTATTATTTCAGCACTTGTATCCTTTTATACTCAGCATACTTCAATGCGATCATAAGCATATTAGGATCACATTTACTATAGTAGTTGCAGTCACTTTTGCCCTTAGGTTCACCTTGCTTACTTTGGTGTTTTGTATGTTATTTTACATACTTGTTGATTACTATAAATGAATAGTTTATAGTTACCCCATTTTTTTTATAGCTTGTCGCACCCCATAATTGCTTGCATGTTAGAATAATCAAATGTGATATCTTTGAATGTTCAGTTCATTTAATAGCCTAAAATGTACTTAGACAATTATTTAACTGTAAGATTTTTCTTTTTGTTGGCTGGGGCCCTGGCATTTGTGATACCGACAAATGTAAGATTTGAACTTATTCGTAGGCAGTGCTGTAGGAGAGGAGCCAATTCAGGAGGAGGATCGTTCTGCTGCAGTTTAGAAAGACTTTGCATTTTTATTTTAGTGAGATTGAGAGACTTTTATATTTCTTTTAATTCAGTTTGTAATAATTAAATTTTGGATGTATTTTGCTTTCTGCACTTGAGCTGAGTTACTGTTTCCTTTGTATTTATATACTATGTTATGCTTGTGGATGTTATATTCTATTTTTCTACTTCCGCTACTTTGATATGTATTGATGTATGTTTATAGTTGTATTATCCAGGTGATAAGTCCTTGGCTTAAGGCAGGTTGGGGTTTCACCTAACTTTACTTAAGTTGGGGATTTGCCACAGTTGGAGCACCGTACTCCCTACTGTTAGTACAGGGTGTGCCCCACAGTATGGCAAGAAATGCAGTACTCCTTTAGCATGGTCTGAAACAAGCAGTGTTCAGTTATATGGTTCAAAATTAATTGAAGTTGTAAGATTCAGCTAATTCAATAAAGAATCAAAGCAGCTCAAGATCGCCAGAGCAAGTATCATGATGCTCATCATCATGCTCTGGAATTTGATGTTGGAAATTTTGCGTATCTTAAAGTCAGTCCGATGAAAGGTGTGTATTGTTTTAGTGTAGCCGGGAAGCTAAGTCCCCGCTACGTCGAACCTTTTGAAATATTAGAAAAGATTGGTTCTACAGCTTATCGATTGAATCTTTCTAAAGATTTCTCTGTAGCCCATAATGTGTTCTTCATCTCCTCTCCACAGAGATGTATTCGCAACCCATCTCATCTAATTTAACTTCCAGTAGTATCCCTCCAATCGGATCTTTCTTATGCAGAAGAGCCAATTAAGATCTTAGCTCAGGATCAAAAGCAGCTGAGAAATCGCCCAATCTCAATGGAGGAATCACTCTTTAAAAAAATCTACTTGAGAGAAAGAGGCAGATATGAGAAGAAAGTATCACAATCTCTTTGAAAATCTAGATACCCATTAACTTTCTGAATTTTATTCTAACTTTAAAATTTCTGCATGTTTGTCTTCTCTCTTGAGATGATGTCAAGGATGACATCATTCTTAAGTGGGGGAGTATGTAACAACCCTAGGTTGTAAATCTGCTAATCTATATTATAAGTAATCATTAATTTTGATTCCATTGCTTTTAGAATATCAAAAGAATCATACCCTAGAAATTTGAAGTCCATTGGACTTCTCTAAGTCTAAGATAGCATTTTGATCAGTCTAGATGCCCTAGATTATACTTAAAATATTTTAATCTCAAAATTAAAATTTGATTGCATTTTTTAATTCCTCATCCCCAAATTAGCAAAGGGTGAACGTTTGGTGCAATTTGGAAATTATTTAGGCCATGATTCACATTTAATTAAAATGGTCTAATTGCATTTTAGGAATTTCAACAAATTGAAATTGTAAATCTATCCTATACCCGTTTAAGGATTTCAACAAATTGAAATTGCATTTTAGGGATTTCAACAAATTGAAATTACAAATTTGCTGTGCAGACTGCAGGCGCTCCGCTGTGGAGCCCAGGTCACGCGACAGCGGAACCCGGTTCCAATCCATTGTTCCCCTCATGAATCCAACGGCTAGGATTTGATCCCGTGAAATCATGGATCAAACATTGAATCTGCCCGACTGAATCCTACGGCCCGGATCACTGTCGCGATCGACTGTTGGGATCTGAGAGATCTGAGTCGTTCAGCCATCTGATCGATCGATCAGACGGCGTTTGAAGGTCCCGCAACTGTGGACCTTCATCTCGAACGCGGCCATCCCCAATAGAGGAGATTCCCCGTACCGCCAGTTGCCCTCCTTGTCTCCCACTTGCGCGTCCAGCTCAGCAAGGTCATTAGACCTCCCTCATCTTTGCAAGGACCTCCGATTGGGCCTTGTGACCCAGCCAAGCTCCATTTGGAAATTTGAGAGCTCAGCCATGGTCCGGTCTCTCAGGACTCTCCAGCCTGGGCCAATGCATCTAGAACCTAACTCATTTCCCTCTGAGGCTATAAATAGCCTCAGATCTCCTCGGGGTAAGGCTTGCTGATCAACTGGAGTCTCCTTCTCAAATCGCCGTTGTTGAACGATTGAGCTCTCCCATGCATTCCCGATGTGCATACCGCTGATAGAAGAGTCTCCCGGCGTTCAAGAAATCTTAGAGAAATCTCAGGAAGCTCAGTAGGCCTGGTAGTGACCCTTACATTATCTGTAAGGCCCCCATCAAAACTAGGTACCCCAGCTTGCTCACTCTGGGCCAATTAGGCTCAGACTCCCCTTTTTTTTATTCGGTTAGTTGCGTATTGTCAATTCAAACTCAAGGCTACTGAAATTGCACCTTGAGCTACTTGATCGATCAAAACAATCGATCGGGCCAAGTCCTTCAGGAACGCCTCAGGTGAGTAAGGTCCCGGCATTCCAGCCCGCCTCAGGTCCTCAGACCAGGGGGCTTCGATCTGCCTCACCACCCAAATGGTGTAGGGATCGAGCCTTTGGTCTGGCGTGGCCTCTGTGGGGAGAATTGTCTCCCCACAGTAGCTCTGAGGCGAAGCCTCTTGGGTGAGTAAGCTCTAGGCTACCCCAACCACCTCACAAGGGACTAACGGGTTCAATCAAAGCGTCTTGGCCTACTGATGGTGTGAGGATCAATTAAGGGTCACGGCGTGATTGAAGCACTCAGAATTTTACCGGGGAAGCCAACCCTAATTCCCTGGGTATCGTGGAAGGAGGGTTGGGGACGGGGGCATTGTGCGGGCCGGGTCAGCCTATGACACACGTTTCGCTACAGTGCCGGGTCCCTCGGGCCCTAACCGACCCGGGCGGTTCGGCTGATGGGTCGATACTGTTTAATTAAAATCTGATTAATTGGATTTATTTTCCTTAAGGAAAATTATCCAATTAATCCAATCATAGGAAAATATTTAAATAAAAATGCAGAACATATTAATTGGATAACTTTTAATTCACTGGTTCAAACCCTATAGTATTATATATCAAATTGATCAGAAAATCCTTAGGAATAAGAATATAAAATAATATTGAACATCTAATGGTTAGATTTTCTATTTTTACCTAATTATTGTAGATCTTGATTAGGGTTGATTAGCATGAATACTTATCCAAATTGCATGATTAGGGTGTGATAAATCTATAATTTACATCCTAAAACAAAGGAAAATTTTATTTATTTTTATATTGATATTGTTTCCTTGATCAAATTCTGTCTATTTTTCAGAATAAAAGCCCATTTAGCAATTTCTGAACAATTCTGGACAATTTCCCAAGATTTTTGAAAAAAATCTGCTGTCGTACGCTACAGCGCATTGCACTGCAGTGGGCCAACTTGCAAAGCACTGGCGCTATAGCGCGCTGCAGCGGCCCAACTCGTAAGGCGCTGGCACTATAACGCACTGCAGCGGGCCAATTTGTGAAATGCTAGCCCTATAGCGCATTACAGCGGATCAACTTCCAAAGCGCTAGCGCCATAGCGCGCTGCAGTGGACCAATTTGCAAAATGCTGGTGCTATAACGCACTGGAGTGGGCTAATTTGCGAAACGTTAGCGCTATAGCGCGCTGCAGCGGATCAATTGCGAAATACTGGCGCTTTAGGGTGCTGTAGTAGACCAACTTGCAAACATTCATCCGTTATAGCGCGCTACATCGTGCTACAGCATGCTGCAGTGGCGCGCCAAAATTCTGTTTGAAGAAGGCATTATATGAGGCTGTGACAAGACCCCCAACCTGCTCCTTGTCTCCCAGCCAACATTCCTCCTGCAGCATAATTATTTTTAATTGAAATTTGATATTTTGAGGTGTTGTGGAGAATAAAGAATGAAAAAGTAGAGGTCACTTCATACCTCAAGTTGGATTGGCCATCATGACAGCAGAATTTTTAAAGGAAATGCAGAATTTGAATGAGAAGAAGAAGAATGTAGCCCTCCTATAAATACCACCCTTCTTAACCTAAGGAGGGTTCCCAACTTAGCTCACTAACATCCTAAGCAAGGAGAGGGCTGCTTTAGAAGAGAAGGGGAACTCTCCAAGGGAAGAAAGACTCCTATTGCTAAGGAGAAGAAGGAAGAAAGGCAGCACTACAGACCAAGGAGAAGCAACTGCAAGCAAGAAGAGGAGAAGTCCGGAGAACTTCATCAAAGGAACCTTCCTAGTATTCTCTAAGCTTTTATCTTGTATTTTTCTTAGTTGATCATGAAATGGTCTTTATCTATGTATGTGTTCTTCTTCTTCTCTTTTGTAATGGAGAGCTAATCCTCCCTTGGGGAGGGTTAGGGCAATCCTACATGAAATGAAAGATACTATATTGTATGAAAATTTCCTCAAGCTTTAATAAAATTTATGAGTTAAATGACTTATTAAAGAAATGCAAAGGACTATTGTGGGCTTGAATGTGGACCAAATGATAAAGGACTAAACTACTCTTGTGCTCTATAGCTCACTCTTAGTTTAGAGCTATAATCATGAGTGCATAAAAGCTTAGAACTATGTGAGAAAATTCTTGAGCCTAATGCATCTTGATCTATGCTCACTAAAGAGTTAAAGTGTGTGAGCTAAGACCCACAAAATATTCTCCGCTGCTCAGCATACGTAAAGATATGGAGTGGATTCTTTGAGTGCTCATGAACGAGGTGACATAGTCATTGAGCCCAAATGAAATCCCTCCACTATCTAAACCGTGCATGATGTGTGTGAAGCTTTTAGTGGAATCAATGCTTGTAAGATATTAACTGAACAACCCTTATTTCTATGATCAAGAAATGAGAGGAAAATTAATAATCTAAGAATCTTATAAGGGTCTTTACGCCAAAATAAAACCGATTGTGTGTTCATTTCAAGCACTAGATTTGAACTTGTAAATCTTGGAGTTAAACTCTAAGGAGGACAATGTGCACACTTGATTTAAAATTAAAAAAAAAAAATGCTTGTGGAATCATCATACATAAGACATCTAATATATCATGTGGGAGAGACCCAACTCTCCTCTCCTTTTATCATAGTCTTCTTCTACTAAGAATTATTATGCTTGTTTAGGAACCAATTTGACAAAATACGCATATCTTAAACATTTTTGAACGTAGATATACCTTAGTAACAAAACATCCAATTCCCTGAGGATAATAAATCTTGGCACTCACGTTCCAAATTATTACTTCAGACCACGTACACTTGCGTGCAAGCGCAGACGTATTTAAAGTCTGTCATGTTTTTGGTGCCATTGCCGAGGATTTGGTACTTGTTTTGTATTAAGGAGAATCTATCAATAATTGGTGATTTAAGCAAATCCTTGCATATATTTTTTAATTTTTAATTTTTGTAATTATAGGTGCTAACCATTTACTTTTCTTTTTTTTATTTTGCTGAATCTTTAAAGTTATTGCCATATTTGTTCTTGATAGCTTAATTTTGGTCGTGCATGAGTAGATGAGTCTGCACTGAATATTTTTTTGATCCAAAAGTTGAGAGGACCTATTTGTAGGCTAGAAGAGAACAAAATATTTTAAGAACTCAACAAGCCACTATGAAAAATTTTAATGAAAATCCTGGAGAGCCCTTAGGAGAACTGAGGGGAAGAGCACCGAGCGACTATGCACTACCCATTGTTAGGAGAATTCCCCATGCTTTTGAAAGGCCTAACATTGAAGCTAATAATTTTGAGATCAAACCTTCCACACTAAGTATGGTTCAAAACAACCAGTTTGGGGGATTAGCCACTGAAGATCATAGCTCACACATTTCAACCTTCCTTGAAATCTATGACACCTTCAGATTTAACAGTATCTCTGAAGATACTATTAAATTAAGGCTTTTTCCATTCTCATTGAGAGATAGAGCCAAAAGTTGGCTCAGCTCTCTCGCGAGCGACTCGATTTGGACTTGGGATGATTTAGCTAAGAAATTCTTAGCTAAGTATTTCCCTCCGGCAAAAACCGCTCAGCTGAGAATTGAAATAACCAACTTCACCCAACTAGAAGGTGAGACACTTTATGATGGATGGGATCATTTTAAGGAGTGCTTAAGGTGATGCCCACATCATGAGTTTCCTTTATGGATGCAAGTTTAAACCTTTAATAATAGTTTGAATGCTCCAACAAGGACTCTCATTGATACGGCTGCTGGAGGCTCGATTAGCAGTAAAACCCAAGAAGAGGCTTATGACCTCTTAGAAGAAATGGTGAACAATGCTTACCAATGGCCTCTCCTAAGAAATGATCACCTTAATAAAAATGAATGTAACTCACTCAGAAATTCACTAAAAATTTCACAACAACATCAGAAGCTCCAAAACCAAATCTCTCAACTCAACAAAAAGCTAGGATGTGGTATGTAAATTCTTTTCAGGAGGAAGATTATGAGTTAAGAAATGTCAATATAATCTTGAATCATGGAAAAAATAGAGAAAGATTGGAAAACTCATTTATTGAATTTAGGACACTCACAACTGAATTCATAAATAAAACTGATGCCATGCTGAACAGGCACGAACACACCCTTTTAAGGCAAGAGGAGTCTGTGAAAAGAATAGAACAAAAGCTAAAAGAAATTATGAAACAGTTAAAGAAATTAACATTAGTAGGAGTTATTGGGGAGTCTGAAAAGGAGTCGGGGAACTCGATAACCCTAAGAAGTGGGAAAATAACAAAACTGGTTGTGAGAGAGGAGAATCATAAAAATATAATGACAACTGGAGATAAAAAGGGGGATGAAGAAGAAATTATCAAAAAAGAGAGGAATAATGTAATGGACTTAGAAAAGGATCAACCAGGAGACCAACTTAAAGTGACCCCTCACATCCCATATCCTAAGCGAATGACTAAGGAGAAACTTGATGTCTAATATCACAAATTTTTAGAAACTTTTAAAACTCTTCAAATAAACATCCTTTTCGTTGAAGCCTTAGAGCAAATGCCGAGTTATGCCAAGTTTATGAAAGATATTATTTCCAAGAAAAGAAAGATTGATGAAAAGGAGACTATGGAATTAACAGAAGAATGTAGTGCAATCCTTCATAGAAAGATTCCTATTAAGAAAAAGGATCATGGTAGTTTCACTATCCCTTGCACTATTGGAAGCCAATCATTCTGAAAAGCCCTTTGTGATCTAGATGCATCCATAAATTTGATGCCATTTTACATATTCAAGAAGTTAGAAATTGATCATTTAAATCCCACGTCTGTTCTCCTTCAATTTGCCGATAGATCCATAAAAACCCCCTTAGGAATTTTAGAAAATGTGCTTATAAAGGTGGATAAATTCATCTTCCCTACTGATTTCATAATCTTAGATATAGAAGATGAAAATCAAGAGATTCCCATTATCCCTGGTAGACTATTCTTGGCCGCTGGAAGGACTTTGATTGATGTCGATAAAGGGGAATTAAGGTTGCGGTATGGGGATGAGGAGGTGAAATTTCATGTGAATGAGTCTATGAGGCACCCATCTAAGCCCAATGAGGATTGTTGGAGAATCAATTTAATATAAGAAGCTTGGTTAATGGGAGATGTGGAAGAAGAGGGAATGCTAGGAATTGATTAAGGAGAGGAAAATAGTTCAGTCATCTATAATTTGTCCTCCATAATTAGAATTAAAGCCTCTTCCCTCACATTTAAAATACACTTATCTAGGGGAAAATGAATATCTTCCCATGATAATCTCCTCCTTATTAACTCATCATCAAGAGAATCTTTTATGCAAAGTTTTAAAAGCGCACAAGAAAGCAATTGGATGGAGTATAGATGATCTGAAGGGGGTTAGTCCAACTCTTTTTATGCATCGTATCCTTTTGGAAGATAACTCCACTCTATCAATTGAGCCTCAGTAATGATTAAACCCTAACATAAAAGAAGTAGTTCATAAAGAAATCATTAAGCTCTTAGATGTTGGAATCATTTTCCCCATCTCTGAGAGTCCTTGGGTGAGCCCTATTCATGTGATTCCCAAAAAGAGTGGGATGATAGTTGTTCTCAATGAAAATAATGAACTGATCCCCACTAGAATGGTAACAGGATGGAGAGTGTGCATTGATTATAGGAGATTAAATAAAGCCACTCGTAAGGACCTCTATCCCCTCCCATTTATTGACCAAATGCTTGATAGATTGGCAGAAAATCCCTATTTTTGTTTTCTTGATGGGTATTCAGGATATAATCAAATCCTAATTTCACCTGAAGACCAAGAGAAAACAAATTTTACCTGCCCCTTTGGGACATTTGCCTTTAAAAGAATGCCCTTTGGATTGTGCAATGCCCTAGCTACTTTCCAATGTTGTATGATGGCAATTTTTTCGGATATGATAGGGGAATTTTTGGAAATCTTTATGGATGATTTTTTGTTGTCGGGAGCTCTTTCAATCATTGTTTAATAAATCTGGGAAAGGTTCTAAGAAGATGTGAAGAATCAAATTTAATCTTAAATTTGGAAATATGTCATTTTATGGTGGAAGAAAATATTATCCTTGGTCATTTAATCTCTAGGAGAGGGATAGAGTTTGATAAAGCCAAGGTTGAGGTAATTAAAAAACTTCCCCCTCCCATCAATGTGGAGGGAATTAGAAGCTTCCTTGGGCATGCAAGGTTTTACAGAAGATTTATCAAGGACTTCTCCAACATAAGTTTGCAACTCTGTAGATTACTTGGGAAGGATGTTCATTTCAAATTTGATGAAATTTGTTTAAGAGGTTTCAACGCCATTAAAACTGCTTTGATCTCTGCTCCAATAATTTCTACTCCAAATTGGGATTCCACATTTGAAATTATGTGTGATGTGAGTGACCTTGTAGTTGGTGCTTTTCTTGGGCAGCAAAAGGAATGAACCTTCTATTCAATTTACTATGCTAGTAAGCTCCTTGATGATACTCAAGGAAATTACGCTACCTCAGAAAAGGAACTCCTAGCTGTCATCTTTGCCTTCACTAAGTTTAGGTCGCATCTCATTGGTTCTAAAACAGTTGTTTACATTGATAAATTTTTGTTGCTTTATTTATATTTTGAGGAATTAAATTATGGATTATCATAGTCCCAAAATTCTTTCTAAATTTACAAATGACAATTTTTTTGAATTTTTCAAGAATGGAAGTCACAAAATATTTATGAAGAAACTGATATTCAACATAGGATTGCTTAAACAAAAATTGACTAACTCATTGACACCATTAAATCATCTAAGCAAGGGAATGATTTCAAGTTGAGTCTAATCTCCAAAAAAAATTTAATACAATACTAAGAATTAAGTGTGGGGGAAGGCTTTGGACTAAAAACTAGTGATTAAGGTAAGTAATCTAAAGAGTGTGCTAGGCTCCCATAAGACTTCATAATCACGAAGATTTAAAATTGGGATAAAGAAAAATATCTCTCCCTAAGAATGAAAAAAGAAGAATAAAAATAGGGATAAAGAAAAATATCTCTCCTAAAAGAAAGACATAAAAAAGGATGATGAAAAGTATCTCTCCTTAAATCTAAGCATCTTTATGATTTATAAGAAGGAGCACATATGGCACAAAACTCTTGATTACTCACTACCTCCATAGTTCAATTATTCCAAGTAACCTCCCCCATTACCTAGCACTAAGCATAAATACTTATACTTGGAGATTAGTCTATCAACCTAGGTTCATATCCAAGATTAGAAAAATTTAATTAATGTCAATTGCTCTTATCATTTTAGTTAAACATAAGCTTTGAATTGCAAATCAAATTATCATTAATATTTCTTATTGACTCTCATACCTAAGAAACAGAAAAATACCATTTTGAGCTTACTCGAGGACGAGCAAGAAATTAAGTGTGGAGGTGTGATAAATCCATAATTTACATCTTAAAATAAAGGAAACATTCATTCATTTTCATATTGATATAGCTTCCTTGATCAAATTCTATCTATTTTTAAGGAAAAAAGCCCATTCAGCAATTTCTGAACAATTTTGGACAATTTCCCTAGATTTCTGGAAAAAATCCGTCATTGCGCACTGCAGTGGGCCAACTTACAAGGCGCTGGCACTATAGTGGGCTGCAGCGGGCCAACTTGTAAGGCGTTGGCACTATAGCGCACTGTAGAGGGGCAACTAGAAAGGCGCTAGCTCTATAGCGCGCTACAGCGGACCAATTTGCGAAATGTTGGCACTATAGCACGCTGCAGCGGATCAACTTGCAAAGCGCTGGTGCTATAGCACGCTGCAGCAGACCAATTTGCAAAATGCTGGCGCTATAGCTTGCTGCAACAAGCCAATTTGCGAAACGCTAGCGCAATAGCGCGCTGCAACGGATCAATTTGTGAAATACTGGCGCTATAACGCGTTGTAGCAGACCAACTTGTGAACATTCATCTGCTATAGCATGCTGCAGCAGTGCGCCAAAATTTTGTCTGAACAAGGCATTTAATGAGGCTAGGACAAGACCCCCCACCTGCTCCTTGTCTCCCAAGCATCATTCCTCCTACAACAGAATTATTTTTAACAGAAAATTAACATTTTCAGGTGATGTGGAGAGTAAAGAATGGAAAAGTAGAGGTCACTTAATACCTCAAGTTAGATTGGCCATCATGACTGTAGAATTTTTAAAGGATATGCAAAATTTGAATGAGAAGAAGAAGAATGTAGCCCTCCTATAAATACCACCCTTCTTGACTGAAGGAGGGTTCCCAACTTGGCTCACTAACATCCTAAGTAAGAAGAGGGCAACTTTAGAAGAGAAGAGAACTCTCCAAGGGAAGAAAGACTCCTATTGCTAAGGAGAAGAAGGAAGAAAGACAGTATTACGGACCTAGGAGAAGCAACTGCAAGCAAGAAGAGGAGAAGTCCGGAGAACTTCATCAAAAGAATGTTCCTAGTACTCTAAGCTCTTATCTTATTTTTTTCTTAGTTGATCATGGAAGGATCTTTATCCATGTATGTGTTCTTCTTCTTCTCTTGTGTAATGGAGAGCTAATCCTTCCTTGGGGAGGGTTGCGGTAATCCTACATGAAATGAAAGATACTATGATGTATGAAAATTTCCTCAAGCCTAAATAAAATTTGTGAATTAAATGACTTGTTAAAGAAATGCAAAAGACTATTGTGGACTTGAATGTGGACCAAATGATAAAGGACTAATTAACTTCAAGGACTAAATAAGTCTTGTGCTCCACAACTCATTCTTAGTTTAGAGCAATAATCATGAGTGCATAAGAGCTTAGAACTATGTGAAAAAGTTCTTAAGCCAAATGCACCTTGATCTTGGTCACTAAAGAGTTGAAGCGTGTGAGCTAAGACACACTAAATATGCTCCGTTGCTCAGCATATGTGAAGAGATGGAGTGGATTCTTTGAGTTCTCATGAACGAGGTAACATAGTCATTGAGCCCAAATGAAATCACTCCACTATCAAAACTGTGCATGATGTGCATGAAGCTTTTAGTGGAATCAATTCTTGTAAGATATTAACTGAATAACCCTCATTTTTATGATCAAGAAATGAGAGGAAAATTAATAAACTAAAAATCTTATAAGGGTCTTTGCACTAAAATAGAACTGACTGTGTATTCATTTCAAGCACTAGATTTGAACTTGTAAATCTTGTAGTTAAACTCTAAGGAGGACAATGTGCACTTGATTTAAAACTAAAAAGAAAAGAATATTTGAGGAATCATCATACATAAGACATCTAACATATCATCTGGGAGAGACCCAACTCTCCTCTTCTTTTGTCATAGTCTTCTTCTACTAAGAATTATTGTGCTTGTTTAGGAACCAATTCAACAAAATATGCATAGCTTAAACATTTTTTAGCGTAGATATACCTTAGTAACAAAACATCCAATTCCTTGAGGATGATCAATCTCAGGATTCACGTTCCAAATTATTAATTTATACCACGTACACTTGCGTGCAAGCGCAGACGTATTTAAAGTTTGTCAGGGTGCCATTAGTTTCCTTATGATTAATAGAATGAATGTGCTAAGTAGTTTATTTTTCTGATTTCTATATTTCAACTTATGCCCTAATCTTGTTAAACCATGATGAGTAAAAATTAGGGCTTGTAACCATTGGATCTTAGCAAACTCAGTCTCTGATTAATTATATGATAAAATGGAACTTATATGCCAAGTTGTGTGAAATTCTGATGGTTGGATTTGTAATTAGGTGCTAATCCTTTTGCATTAGTTTAGGGTTGATTATCACTAATTATCTTCTATTTTTATGAATTTTTCAGTCATTATGCTTCATGACAGTAAGTTAGAGGTATTGAAGCCTTGTATGCAAAATTATAATGTATAATTTTAATAGACCTAAATTAGAAGATCTTAAACATCTTAATTAACCTTATGAAGTCTTAAGACTTTGATCAAGCTATTAAGACTTGATCTAGGTCTAAGATTGCCACTAATAATATATACTTAATTCACTGATTTGGCATTTGATCTATAAATGAACCCTTGATCTTAATTGGACATGAGTAGGGGTTAAAATCTAACCCACTTAATTAAGATCCAAACTCTTAAACCTTAAATAAATGAATATGATTATAAGATAATGTAATTGACATTATTCCAACAATGCATCTGATTTGGTATTAATCTTAAACATTTGAATTAGACATGTTAAGTTTAATAATAAATTTATGTGATTGCTTAATCTGAATCTAAATTTTAGATCTTTGATTTTTCTCTTCAATAAGACTACTAGCATGAAAAGATTTATAGAATTATATTGATTTCATAATTGATCTAACTCTAATAACATCCTTGATTTAAATACCATAATCTTAGAATAAGTTATGATCAGATAACTTAATTATCTAATCTAATCACTCTAAACCCAAATGATAAGTAAAAATTAGAATGTTAGCATTAGTCTTGAGAGTGTGAGATCTTAAGCATCTCAACATAAGATCATCTCTGAAATATTTTAAAGACCTAAATCAAATATACATTGAGGTAGGAAAATTTGTATAAGTCATTGAGGTAGGAACTTAGATCATCCCTTAACCTTAGAAGTTGATCTTAAGCTCCTCATGGTAGGAACCACTTAAGATATTAGAATAATACCTCTCCTTGTGGTAGAATCTATATTGAGTGATTCTTGATCACATTTTCTTGGAGCCTTATATAGGACTTACCTATTTAGCATATGAATTAATAATCTTGTTAAACCCTTGATGAGTAAATAGAGTTGTCTAAATCTGGATTATTAGTTGGGTATAGTAGTGTATACCCATAGTACTGGATTATTTTAGTAGTATCAGATAATGGTTGAGTCACTCTAAGTAAGATTTATTATTGGGCTTTCCTGCAGGTTAGGCAGATACAACATCTCTTAGAATAAATCAATCGATCCAAAGAGTGTATTACACGGGGACTCATTCCTTAGTTTGATTAAAATACAAATCACCAATGGGTGATGCCTCTTAGCGAAGACCACTTCAATAGGTGTGGCTCAAATAAACTAAGTAATTAGAATCACCTCCTTTAAGACACTGAGTGTGATTGTGAGTTGGGCATCTTAATAACTTAGCTTAAGATACAAATTGCCAATGAGCGATGCCTTCTATCAAAGACCGCTTCATTTGGGTGGTTTAATCAAACTAAGTGTTAAGAACCACCTTTCTTGCAAATGTGCCAAATATGTGTACAATCATCCCATCTAATGATTTTCAATAAATCTTCAACTTTAACCAATTATTATTCAAGAAGCTAGGAGTCAGAATTCTTTTAGCAGGATTCTGCATAGTGGAGACCTTGAATTTAACATTAGTATTCAAAGTTTTTATGGATTTTAGGATTTTCCTCATATAGAATGGCAACATAGGCATAAACATGAGCATGAGCATGATGAATGATTTATTGGTGACGTATGAGTATCAGTGACAAATTATGGGTTACAGACTTTTACATACATTGACTGGGAAATTTCAGGATGCATTGGCTTCACCGTACTGACTTCCCAACTGAGAGTATATATACATTGGACCATATAACTCATAACATTTCAGTGATAGTTCTATTACATATCTGTGGCATACCATTTTGTGGCGTATTTAGATGCATAATCCCGGTGACATATAGTACAGCATTGAACATTTTTACCTTGGTTTCTGAGCATTTGATATTTTCACTTACTTTCAGCATTCAGCTTTTAGTTCCTTGTTACCTTGTTTAGTCTTTATATTTTTTAGTGGTTCAATGTTTTACTGCTTTTCTATAGTTTTGTTTACTTTACTGTTTATGTGTATTTACTTTAGTACTGCTTAGTTTAGTTGCATGTGTTATACTTCTTGCCTAACATGGGGTACTTTTGGGATCTGATAATTTGCTAGATCCCGAGCAGCTTGTTGAGGCAAAACTAGAGGACTTACAGGAGATCCAGGAGAAGTTCGTGGAGCCTTAGTGGACCTATCTTCTACCTTTTACTTTACTGCTTTAGTACTTCTGATAGACTTTACTTTTGTGTCATTTAATTTAGCTTGTAATAATTCTGGATATATTTTACTTTTCTTTTCTGAGACGAAAATGTTTACTACTACTATGTAATGAATGTATTCTGGATATTTTGCTTTAGCTTCCGCACTCTGTTATTCTATAATTATACTTAGTATTGTAATGTGATTAGCATACTAGAAATGATGATATATTGATAACATATATTGGATTCATATTTACCTCTTTAAATCTAATGTACGTATTCGTCTAATACTTAAGGAAAACATCCTATACTTATCTTAAGTATTGACTCTTGATCCTACTCTTGGGTTTGAGTTAGTAGCCCTTCAGTATGGCTAGTGTTAGTTAGCCTATTCGAGAAGATGGGTTATGTACGTTTTCCCGAGTGGCACACCGCTCCGCCACCAATCTGATTTTAATTGAAACCTTTGCGCGCGGCGACGGGACGAGACGCTACACTAAGACACCTAAGAAAGCATACTTTAAGTCATATTACAATAATATATGACTTATTGAGTACGAAACTACCTAGAATAACCTTTTCCTAGTCTAGTGGTAGTAAACTAAGCTAGATCCCATCATAGAGGTGAATTGAATGCTTAATTTTAGCATTTAATATTTGTAGTAGTCCTAAACTCTATAATGGATTGGATTAGTTAGTTACTTATATTAGTAAGAGCCATTAATAAACTTCCTAAATGGTTAGAATGAGCTTAACCTAGTGCCTTACCTTTCTTAAGTATGTGCTTGACCCTAGTTACCCTATTAAGTAGCTTTAGTAGTTAGCCTAATCACTTAACTAACCTTTAGGACTCTTAGTGCCTTATTCTGAGTTTATAAAGCTGGTGGTTAGTGAATCTTCACTTAGGCTCCTCACTACTTAAGTTTACATTAGATTACAATTAGCCAACTTATTTGGTTGATTGATTTGAATCTTCTAACCCTGAGATTCTTTTATGAACTGAAGGCTAGAAATCCTTAATCATCACCTTCTAGCTATGGATCCTAACTATTAGCCTAAGTACTATAACTTGATGAGTTATGAAATTAGTAATAAGTTAAACTCTTAAGTTCAATACTAGATAATTTCCTCACACTTATTGCTACCTAAAAACATAGATTAGATCTTAACTTATAGGGTAGTGAATTGTAGATTATCTTAGTTCTTGTGAACTACTTAAAATAATGTTAAGTAATCCTTAGTGTAGCTATTGTAACTAAATGAGAACTCAGGATATAAATAAAATGGAGACTTTTTAGGAAGTCTTGTGCCTTCTACTTAGACTTAAGGAGTGACCTAAGTAACTAAGTGTAACCTACTGAAGATGATATAAGTAGTCTTAATATGCTAAGTGTAGAACTTAGAGATTAATTGACGTAATTAAATGAGACCTACTTAGTAAAGTGTAGTTAATCTTTCTTAGTGTGGAACTTAGGATCTTTTAGAAAGATTAAATAACCAAGCAAAGATTATAAATGAGGTTAAGTAATAAGCATGATAGAACCTTAAGTCTTGAGCATCTAAGTCAGAGGTAAGAGACTTAGAATCCCTTAAATAAAAATTATTAATATAAGAAGTAGGACCAAGTGACCTTATCAATAAGTCATAGAATCACTTAAAATGATTAAGTAATTAAGTTATGTTTATATACTATCTTTGGAGTTTAAAATTTAGACTTATTTAAATGCATAGTGTTTATAATTAAACTTAAGATCTTAGTGATTGTAATATTAAGTCTTGGAATCTTAGAATTTAAGAGATTAATATTAATGTTAGAATAAGTAGATTAATGTGAGTTTAAATTAGATAATATTAACGCAAGTAGTATCAGGCCTTTAGTCTTGCCTTATTAGACTAGAAGCTTTAATAGAATCATAAGTCTAAGATTAGATTAGTATTATTTATTAAACTTGTAACATATCTAAGATTAAATTGATCTAAGCAATTAGATGAGTGAACCTCTTAAGCATGGAACTTCTAAGACATTATTAAAATGGAATGCTTAAAATAGAGTATCAACTTACCTATTTGGCTAGTATAAGTTAACAGAATATTCTACCATAAGGACAGTGAGCCATTAAGCCTAATAGATATAGAGCCTTATAGTTAACCCTTTAGGTAGTTTAAGTTATAGGAATCTAGCAGCTTTAGTGGTGTAAAAGTGTAACAACCCAAGTTGTTACTCTGGCCAATCCTAGTTAAATCAATCTTAAATTTTCATTCCAAAAGACTCAAATGGTCATTAAAACCAAATCCCTAAAGTTTGGGATCAATCAGAGCTCATTTGAGCAATCTAGCTATTTTGCCTGTTTTAAGATCCTTAATATTAACAAAAATAACTTGATCTTCAAATTAAAATATGATTGAATTTTCAAATTTCTCAACCCCAAATTAGCTAAGTGGGAGATTTTGGAAATTTTTGGAATATATTTAGACTTATTTTGGATTTAATTTAATTAAGTTTAATTGCAAATTAAGGTTCTTAACTTTTATTAATTACAAATCTATCCTATTCCAACGGTCGGTTGACTCCCAAACCGTGGGCGCCTTCCGGGCCGTTGATCTCGTGGATTTAATCGAACTGCTCGCATATTTTATCGGATCCAATCCATCTTAACTGTTCTGCATTTTGAGATATGATCTGACGACATCCATCCTTCGCCTAAGTAACCCCCGATCATATGTTAGATCTTCAGATCTAATCCAATGGACAATCTAGCCCCTGTGTTTGGCCATTAGATGTCCGAAGATTGGGACCGTTATATCTTAACTAGCAATTGATCAGACAGTTGCACTCCCACCATCAAATGTGGATATTCTTCCTCCTCAGCTCGTGCCCGATAGATGGATCTCCTTTGTACAGCCACATCCTGTGACTACCCCAATATTGAGTGATAACAAATCTCAATATTGATAAGCCACCACAATATCTAATACTAGATTAGAAGGAAACTAATCTAAATCATTAGATACTGTGTTTGGCCAAGGATTTAGATGAGGGTCTTAAGTTAAGATAGAAGGAATTTTATGAAATGTGTTATATGAAATACATATGAAGATGCAATGTATGTAATAACATATGGGAATGTAATTTAAAAACAATTTATGTGAGTGCTTATAATTCTAGATAAGAAAAATTCAAAATATTTAACATGTGAAACATGAATCTACAATTTTTTTCCAAATTATTCTAAGTCATTAATTTCTTAAAAATTTCGATAGAGTTTCTACTATAAATGGCTAAAAAAAAAAAACAAATACAGTGTAGACATACAAGTCTTCCATTCCAATGGAAGATTAATTTAAAATACAAAAACTTTTCAATTCTAATATAAAGTCAATCCGTTATATGAGATTGCTTATTTCCAGTTCTAATATAAAGTCAATTTGTTACATGGGATTGCTTATTTCCAATTCTAATACAAAGTCAATCCATTACATGGGATTGCTTATTTCCAATTCTAATATAAATTGAAGTGAGACAAATATATGAAGCAATTTCCTATTTTAAGGTACTCACTTCCTACATCATTTACAATTATAAGAAAAATGAGAAAATGATAACTAAATTTCCAGTTAAGTATGCAACTAAATTTTTATTTAAGTATCCTTTCATCTATATATATCCATTCATCTATAACCAAGCATTTAAGTGAGGAATTTAACTTACAATACAAGCATAGTAAATACAAAGTAAAAGACTTTAATTAATATAGGTCATGCATAAACATTAGAAAGTAATTAAATGAAAATCTCTCTCACACTTTTAATATAAAGCAAGAATTGAATAAATTAAGCAGAAGCAATTATAATTCCTTAAGCCCTTGGTCCAGCTCCACTAGCCTCCAAGTGCACCTAATCTATCACATTTGGCATTTAAATATGATAGGGCAAAGCCAAAAAAGAAAAAATTTGGTAGACTAAACAGTCTAAGCACAATTTAAGAGTAGGCTAAACATTATATTAATTCAATGGATATTAATATTAGTTACAAGATTTGGTGCAAGAAAGTAAGTATACAAGGAAAAAGTAAGTAAGAAAAAAGCAAAGTGAGTTAGAATACTCACTTAAATATACAACCTAACCTGCAATTGAAATAAGGGTCAATGCATCCTAAATAGGCTAGAAAGAAGCTAAGGTGCATATGAAAGTAAATAAAATAAAGCATGTATATATTCAATAAACTTATGCTGAGTAAGTAAAAGAGACAATAAAGTATTAATTAAAATTAAGCAATATATACTGTATTCTAAATGAATTTTAAGTAAGCAAAACACAATACTGAAGATAGAGAGTGTAAAGCTTACATAGTAAGGAAAGTATCTTAGACTCGTGTTCTATGATAAACATAGCCTAGGACTATGTAGGGAACATAGCTAAAAAGCTATGATGTGTCTTCATAATCAATAAGATTGTAGAGAATCTCATATCTTATTTAATTGAAGTTATTTTAGATGGGTCTCATTTTGCAAGGACTTACAAAATGAAGAGAGGAGTTAAGCACATCTGCCTAACCTGTATTGGAAAACGGGGTTTCAAATGTAACTTACACTCAAATATTCACCCTCTAAGAATACGAGGATCCTTAATTCTTCAATTTAGCTTGCCCTTGGCTACTTCAATTAGCAACCCCTACTATTTTAAATGTGAAAGTTTTATTTATGCACAAAGTCTTATATGAATGATTCAAATGAAAAAGGCTCAAAGCTAAGCAAACATTCAAGGAAAAATTTAATAACTGCAACTTAGTGATATCCCAAGTTACTAATTTTAATGATCTACTTAATGATTGGAGCTAATTGAGCTCTAAATCAACTTTGAGATATTGATCTCAGGTTAACTGTAATTAATAGTAGTAATTGGGGTTTTGAAAATAGAAGGTTCATTTTATTTATTATGATATGACAAAATAATTTATAAGTATAATCAATGCAAAAAGAAGCTAATTTTAATCTAGTCATAAGCCGTAAGATTCAATTATGATAATTATATCAAGGCTTAGATGACTAGTAAGAAAGGATTGAGATTAAGAATTATCAACTTAAGAAATTGGAAATTAAGGTTTAATCTACTAAAGTGCTCTAGCTAGGTTGTAGTTTGAAGGTTCTATCCAAATCAAATACTAAACTAGCTATAGGTCAATGTAAAATGAAAGGTTTAAAATAAGTAAATGTAGGGATTAAGAACTATAAGTTCTATGTTTTCTAATAGTAAAAGTTTAAGGAAATCAATAGAATTCTTAAACTATTCTAAGTTAATTATGACTTACTATCTCTTAAAATATTCAAGAGAAGGCTTTAAGGATTAGGATAAATAAACTAGGCTCCAATATAATCACTAAAGGCTAGTCCTAGCTGACTCAATAATCTACAATTACAAAGACATTACGGCTAACTACTCTTATGGTCGTAAGGTTGAATGGTGAATCAAGCAAATTTGCAATTGATTCACATATCTAGAAAAATGAGAATTAAGCTCAAACCTAATTACTTAGGATTATGACTAAAAAGATCAAAACCTACACTACACAAGCATTAAGATTAAACACACTTAATGGGTATAATATCTAGTTCTAACAGATCACCTACAATTTAAGGTATAATCAATCTTATAGGCTATATATCCTAAGGTTGAAAGATGAATCCAACAATTTGCTAAAGATTCATACAAATAAATTATGAGAACTAAGCTCAAAATAGTCATGTCATGGAAAGTTGACATGAGATGAAAATGGTGAAGCAAGTTTGCTATCCTAGGGCTTTAAGCACCTATAGCATGAATTAACAAATTATGAAATTATTTAAGTAATATTAATTAAAGAGCCAAAATCTAAAATTACTAATTATTGTCCAAATGAAATAAAATTCATAAATATGAAATCCTTATTGCATAAGGAGAAGAATGACACTAAGTAGGTCAAAATCGGACAATGTTGGGATTTTAGGGTTTTCGGGACTCCTAATTAGGGTTAAAAAGTCTTTAATAAAATTAGGATTTAAAAGCCTAAATTTGACTTCATATTAATGTCCCTCACATTCTTGTGAGTGAAATGGACTATTAAAGTGTCCAATTTGGACTTCATTTGATTAGAAAACAAGGCTTTGAAAATTTAATTAACTTAAATTATAAAACTTTAGTAAATCTTAAAAGTTGAATGAATGAATGAAGATTGATACTATAGTTAATCAATGACATAATATAGTTCCAAGACAATTTCAAAACAAAACAATATAAGTTAATTGCATTGAAATTATTGATAGATTTGGTATATAATTAGCAAATGGAATCCAAATTAGATCAAAAGTAAATTTGATTAAATTATGAAAATTTACTCAGAATGTTGATCAAACAATTTAATATTCAATAATACTTTTCGATTAGCATTTCACTAATATATGTATTTTTCTTTTAAGAATTATATTGATATAGGTTAATTGCAAGCTTAAGAGTCTATTAAGGAAATCATTATATAAATAGAATTGATAAATGAACTTATAACTTGAAGTAAATTTTAATTGAAAAATAATTATGACAGATTTATCAAATTTCCTTTTACTTTATCATATTACCTTTTTACTATATTTAAGAAATTTCTACAATGCCATTATAAATAACTTAGATAAATTTATAGAGGAATCAATGCAAATTTAATTTCTATTATAGTTACTAAACAATATTAATGGAAGCTTGAACACAATAAGATAAGTAATGATTGGTGTACCTTGCACAAGTGTTATGACAATGAAGCTCAAAGATTAGTTGGAACAAGACATTAGTTACGGCACCTGCAATAATAAGATAAGATACAACTAAATGATAATTTATTGATGACTTTGCTTACTCTTAGATGTACATGGATTCTAACGATTTCATTCCCCCAAAAAATCATAGAATATGAAAATGAATCACTTGAGAAAGAGATCTATAAGATTGCATATAAACTTGATAAGACTGATAATAATCAGTCCTATGGAGAGTTTAAGAAACTACAATGAACATAATGTCTCAAAATTGATTGAGATAAAATCAGCATCATCACTATAATACATTCTATATATAATTATTAATGATAATTAAGATGAGAAACAATGAGTAATTTATTTTATATTAATTTTTAAGTGAAAAACTTTGTAAATTAATTATGAAAAATCAAAAACTTGAAAATTAATGAAACTTGAAACATAGTATCCTCATATGATGCTTAACTTAAATATACAAAAATTTCCAAAGTCCAATTTTTATTTTTCATATTATTATCCATTGAAGTTTAAACTTCACGGATTTATTTAGGGCAATCCGGGATCCCAAACGCGCTTAAACTTTCGCAGTAGGATGGTCGTCACACATCCCTAGCCCATTTGCTACTCCCTCTACCACGTAGTCCGACCATTAGAGCCATTTATCTGATTAGCTGAGCCTAGCTGGTGGATAGAAAGGCCGAGCCTTTCTCTTTTAGGCAAGCTCAGTTTGCTTGTGGCCCAAGCCTAAGCCATGGCTCCCAGTCATGGCAGCCAACCCTAAGCCTCCCTATCCTTATAAATAATCCTTGAGATTCATAATGAGCTTCTTGGCTCACTATGATTCACTCAATCTTTGAATTCTCCTCTCCTCCATTTCTCCCTAGCTCTCGTCACTCCCAATAATCTCAGTTACATCCTTTCGCTAATAGAGGGTGCAGTCCAGTGCTAAGTTGCTGCAATCATCTGGAAGCTCCATCTCTCCCCAATTTCTCTCTATCGTGTCTATATTGTAGCTCATCCAGGTACCAGCCTTCCCCATTGAGTCATGTGGGCTTGAAGTTAAATTGAATGCTCTATGATAGTTCTATGATGTCGTCTAGCTTCCCTTAGCACCCTGGGACATCTGTGTATGGAATTGGATCAGATAGAGATCTGTCCAAATAGTAATTACTCACTATCTGGATAGCATTAGTGCTTAGTGAGGTCGATGCCACCTCACTGGACACCAGAGCCCAATTCAACCCAATTCCATCTCTAACCTTATTCTATTGGTCAATCAAACCCATTCTGTTTATTGTTAGGATTTGGGCTAGCTTCGATTGTTCGTATTGATCAATCAAGCTATGACCATCGCAGAAGCTAAGTTTGAGTAAGGACCCATCAATTAATTGCACCCCAAGCCTCATAACCTTGGGGGTTCAACTTGCCTCACCTCCCTGATGGTGTAGGGCTCAAACCTCAGTAGTTTGGATGTCTCTGTGAGGAGAATTTACTCCTTAAAATAAACCCTAATTGTCTGTATTCAAGCTATTTTGATGGAGTGGTCATCTGGCGATGTAACAACCTTAGGTTGCTACTTCTTAGAATAAGCTTAAACATACTTTAATTTTATTCTATTCCATCCATATAGTCATTAGGAGCTAACACTAGAAATTTGGGGTTAATCAGACCTCATTAGGTCAAATTGGCAAATTTGCCAAATTAGGAATCCTATTAATAGCCAAGTTATTTTGATCTCCAATCTAAAATTTGATTGTATTTTTGAATTCCTCACCTCCAAATTAACTAAGGGTGCTAGTAAGGGAATTTTTGGAGGTCATTTTAGCCATAATTGAATTTAAATTTTATTGGGAAACTCTATAAAAGGGTTCCCAACAATTTAAAATTAGAAATATATCCCCAACTAAATTACCCGTCCAGGATTTGCTGTGCGGACTGCGGGCGATCTGCAGCAGAGCCCAGGTCCGGTGATAGAGGATCCGAAGCACATCTAATCATCGCTTCTAATCACACAATAGACTGGATTTAATCAAGCTAGAGCATCGATCTATCATTGGATCCACCCCACGAATCCCATAGCCTGGATCAATTCGGATCCAACCGTTAGGATCCAAGAGATCAAAATCATTTTGCAGTTCTGATTGATCGATCAAATGGCTTCCAAAGGCTCCACAACTGTGGATCTTTGTCCCCACCTCACTCACATCTCTAACAGTGAAATTCACTATGCCCTGATAGTAGGGCTTGTCCCTCATTCCACCAGCCACATCTACAATGCCATTAGCCGATTCCACGTATCAGTTAACCAACTTGAACGGGACCCTAGGCATGATATCCTTCGGCTAGAAGCTCCAAGAGATTTTCTTCGACCCGAGCTCTCGGGTCTAGCCAACCCCTCATCCACACTCCCAGCATTCCCATGAGGCTATAAATAGCCACAAGATTCATTCTATGGGTCTTTGCTGATCAAAATATTTAATTGAAGCAGTCCCCCAAATCCTCCATTTCTTTGAAACTCCAAGCTCTCCCAGTGCCTCAAGCCTCTACGAGCTGCAATCTAAGGGTCAGTCCCAGTGTTCAAAACCCCTAGTGTCTTCATGTAGCTCAGTCAAGCCATTGAATTCTCCCAGTCAATCAACTAGCCTTCCCGATAAGAACCAGGTACCCCTTCTTGTTGTGCTGAGTCGAGTAGGCTCAGCACTAAACCAATTCATCTCACAATCATATCAATAGGCTAAACAAACTCAATGCTCGTGTTTCTGAGGTCTGGGTTAGCCCCGATCACTCAATACGATCAATCAGGCTAACACTTTCCATAGGAGCTGGGTCCAAGTAAGGAACAAGAATATACAAAAATATTTTAGTTTCTGTGAATATAATTTCTAGTTTAGCCTAATTATGTTAGTAACTTGATTAGTAAAGAATAGCATCTATACTTAACCAAATCTTGTGATTTTTGTTTCATTTGATTCCTTATGCCTTCTAGATTACATATGCTAAGTAGAAAAAAAAATTGATTTATATTTTGTTAATTATTCCCTAATCATTATAGTGCACGATTAGTGAATATTATGGTTTATAATAAGCCAAATTTGAATTTTATAGTCTCTGATTGTTCACATGAATACTTAGAATTCATTTACCAAGTTCCATAAAATTTAGAATATTAATCTTGTAGTTATGTACTAATCCATTATGGATTTATTTAGTGATTAATTAGCATTTAATATTCTTTAATTTGGCCAATTATGTTTGTATGTGCTTCTTATACAGTAGTATGCATATTTGAAAACATAATTTTTGATTTGGACACTTGAATCTCTTAATTTACCTTAATCAAGAAGGAAACCCTAAAATGGCTTAATTAAATTCTTGAAGATTAATTAGTGAAAGATCGAATGCTAAATTGAACATCAATAATTGGCAATTACCTTATTGATTATCTTATAAGTCAATATTAGCATAAATAATCCTAACTTTGTCAAGTTTGGGTCCAACCTTAACTTGATCTGATAATCCTCAAGGTTAAGCTAACTTAAACCAAACATCTTGAGTGAGACATTCAATAACTTGCATGGACTTAATCAACTCTTACTGATTTGACATTAATCTTAGACTAGTAAACTAGAAGGCTTAAGAATATATAGTAAGTCATATGATTGTTCATCTGAACTCAAGCTTAAGATTATAGATTTTCTCCTAACTAAGATTATTAGCATAACTGATCTATAAAATAAGATTGATTTGTACAACAATCAATTCTCAAAAACTCATATAATTTTATCGCATGATTGACAAGTCTGGTTAAGTTGCAAATGCTAGATTTGCATCCTTAAATTAGGTGTCTAAAGTATAAGAGTGAAATATAAATCATATCTAAAGTTCATAACTTAGGATTTATTATAAATAAAACCTTTGGTTCTTGAATCTTAAGAGTGTAAAGATAATGTTAAATCAATTAACTGCTAGCTCCTTAAGTAAGCTAATTCTTGAGGTATGAGATACCTTATTATCTGATTTTGAGGTAGAAGCTTAGATGAACATTAATAATCTTAGATGTTTGATCTTAAAAACTCTATGGAAGAATAACCTAAAAATTTTAGATTAAGATTATCCCTTGTAGTAGTATCCTATGTTGTGTGGCTTCTAAGTCACATCCTTGGAGCCTTTTTGTGTAGGAGTCTCACAATGGAGCAATGATTCATTAGTTATTACTTCTTGATTGTTAGATAGAATTGTTAGAATGAGAACTAGTAGTATTATAAGATGGAGGTGATAATGTATATCCGTAGAACAGATTTATTCATTAAGAGAAGGAATTGGTTGATTTACCTTGAAATAGAACTATAAAATTTTAGTCTTATCTTAAGTAATTAGATAAGTGTAGTTCAGTTTAGGATAAACATCCCAAGTTCCAAGTGTGATATAGTTTGGGAGTCTAACATCTTAGTTCGAAAGGATAAACTACAAAAGGATTATGTCCCTTATCCTTATGCACATTGATAAGTGCAGTTAACCAAATTAAGTGTTAAAGTTACCCTTCCTATGACATGCTAATCACGTATATGTACTCTCCCCATGTGATGATTTAGGATGTTATTATAGAATGAATAATGAATTCAGAGAAATTGGAACAGGAATAAGTAATCATTTAGATAAATTCTAAACCATGGAGACAAAAAAAATTACTTGCTTGGTTTTGTTCATTTTCAAGTTTTAACATTTTAGAGCATATAGTTATTAAAGCCTTGGCATATCATGAAAATTTCCAAATTTATATCATCACATTAGCGGAGCATTGTGCTCACTTAGGATTCTGTTAGCGGAGTGCTGTGCTCACCTAGGATTGTTAGCGGAGCATCTGCTCACCTAGGATTCTATGAGATGTCATGTAACATCAGATTATGCATATTTGTAACATACAATTCTATGGCATATTCAGATATATAGATATATACATATATTCAGGGACATTCAACACAATTTTATCTCACCTTTTATTCAGTTTCAGCTTCTCTACAATTTTCTATTTTTAGTACTTAGTATTTCAGGTATTGTTTTACTTTACTTTTAGATTTGTACAATTTTATACTTTTTAGCTATCTTAGGACTTTCCTATGGTATTATTCTTACTTAAATGTTAAACCTTAGATAACTATAAATTCATATAGTAGCCGTAGAGGTGTTATACTTATTGTCTAACATGTGGTACTTTTGGGATTCGAAAATTTGCTAAATCTAGAGCAGTTTGTGGAGCATGCTTAGAAGGCTTCCCAAGTGATTCAGGAATAGTTTGTGGAGCATTAACCGACTCAGCCTTCAGCTTTTATTTTCTGCAATGAGTGGGAGATATTTTACTATTATTTTCATAAAAGAAAACAATCTGTAATAATATAACTCAAGATGTATTTTCTTTTCCTTTCTGAGATGAATGCTTTTTACTTAACCTATATGATGAATAATTTGGATGAATGCTTTAGCTTTTGCATTTTCTATTTATTACTACTTATACTTAGTATTGTAATATGATCGCTGTAAGTAATGCTAATACTCAATATATTCGATTCCTAGTAAAATCACTATCATAATCCAGTATATATAAGTATTACACCTAATACTTAAGATAAGTATCATACTCTTATTTTAAAGGTTAGTTCTCAGTTCTCATTTAGGGTTAAGTTTCAGTAGTCAGAAGTATTCAGGGAGGTTTAGCAGTCCTTCCCGAGCAACGTACCGTTCTGCCACCAATTGTTAATACTCTAAAAAAATACATTTAAAGCTACTATACACATTTATAGTTGTCTAGAGTTCAACATTTAAATAAACAAAGTAATACTGTAGAAAAGCATTATAATTGCTGAAAAGTATAAAATTATACAAAACTAAAAGTAAGGTAAGATGATGGTAGAAAGATTAAGTACTAAAAATTAAAAATGTTAAAGAAGCTAAAACTGAATAAATGTTAAGATAAAACTATGATGTATATCACTGAATATATATATAAATTTTCCATAAAATTGTATGCTACAAACATGCATAACCTGATGTCACATGATATCCCATACAACCCTAGGTGAACAGACGCTCCACTAATAGATCTTAGGTGAGCACAATGCTCTGCTAATAGAGTTCTAGATATGCACAATGCTCCACTAATGCTATGATATAACTTATGCAATTCATGAAATTCCAAGGTGTTAATATGAAAATAATCAAAACCAAGCAAATAATCCATTTATCTCTATGATTTAGACTTTATCTAAATGATTACGTACTTATGTCCTAGTTTTATTGAATTCATTGTTCATTTCACAACTACGCACTAAAATTATCACATGGGGAGAGCACATATACACAATTAGCATGTCTTGGGAAGGGTGACTTTAACACTTAGTTTGTTTAACTATACTTATCGATGCGCACAAGGATAAGGGACATAATCCTTTTAAAGTTTATTCTCTCAAACTAAGTTCTTAAACTCCCAAACTATAACACACTTTGAACTTATATTTATCCAGAACTAAACTGCACTTATTTAATTACCTAAGATAAGATTGAGACTCTACAGTTCTATTTAAGGTAAATCAGTTAATTTCATCTCATAATAAATAAATCAGTTCTACGGATATGCACCATCATCACCATCTAATAATACTACTGATTTTAATTCTAACAAATCTATTTAATGATTAAGAAGTAACAAGCTAATAAATCCTTACTCCACTGCATTAAGTCCTACATAAAAGATCCAAGGATGTGGCCTTAAAGCCACTCAACTTAAGATACTACCATGAAGAATAATCTCAATCTAGAATCTTTAGGTCATTCTACTGCAAGATTTTAAGATCAAACATCTAAGGTATTTGAAGGTTCATTTAAGCTTCATCTCAAAATAAGACAATCAGGTGTTTCCTACCTCAACAGTTATCCTACTTAATAATGTTGGATTATTCTTAAATCTCAGCAGCACACTCTCCGCAATGAAAGCGGTTTGACAAGAGCACTCGATTTTTGAGGACCGGGATTGCGTTGACGGTTACCAAGCAAATCCAAAATAAAAAATCCACCTATAAAAAATCACAGCACATGTATGCAAAACCAATTAGGCACACAAAACATCCAAAATTACATAGAAAATCTAAGAACGGAAAAATCATGGAGCCCACCACAGAAACATCCACTATAAAACTTAAAGAGTACAAAGTTACAAAGAGCTTATCCCTTGTCTAGAAATACATAAGCACTTACTCTAACACTGAGAGTCAAGGAAGCAGTCACCACTAAGAGCCACTTCTCCAACATGCAAGAGGTTTCTTGCACAGGAGCTTCCATAGGGCTTCCCCTTAGGATCTCCTCCTCACAGTAAGAATACAGCCTCCAATTGAGATGTCAACTTTATAAACTCCTTCCAACTTTTTTACTTAAGTACCTAGCTCAATTTTGAACCTTGAAAGATACAAAATGCCCTCCAATTTACTTAGGGCGAAACTTGAACCAGAGCAAAAATCTGACAAGCGCTATTTTGTGTCGTAGAGCCCGCATTGCAGGATGGCACCCACTGCGACACGCGGTAGCTCCTGCGCCTCAGGATGGTTCCCGCTATGATGCATGGGGGCACCTACATCTTGAAATGTATGTGACTTGGGATGGACATGCTGTGTCAAGCTACAGTGCCAATTTTCACTGTAGTGTGCTACAGCGCCTTCTTCTTTGTATGCTGACCGCTGAGGCGTGCGATAGCACCTCTATCTCGGGTGAGAGATCGCCAAAGTGCACTGCAGTATGCCATAGTGCGGCAATGTCTGTGTTGTACTGGTCTCCACACCTTATTCTGAATTGCCTTGGAACCTATCGGAAGCATTTTGAAGCACCATTAGCATCACCATAATAGACTAAATGGTCTCCACAACACAACAATCTCCCACTTGAAGACCTTTAAGAAATTTCCCCCTCTTCTATCTTTAATTCTTCATTGTGTCTACTATTCTTACCAAGAATGTGGTGTGGCTCACCTTCGCTCTCTATTCACATATCGTGGCCAACTAAAGCTGCCCATAGCCTCAATTTCTCCACTATTATAGCTTTTATAAGCATATCGTTGGATTCTTAGAACTGTGGATCTTCTCCAATTCAAGATGTCCCTCTTCTAACAGTGTCCAGATGAAATGGTAACATAGTTAGATGTATTTTGTCCTAGCATAAAATGCGGCATTCTTTGTAAGGGAATAGCTCTCATACTATCACTATAGAGCTTTACATCATCCTGCTCCTTGCCCAATTCTTCCATAAAACTCTTCAACCAGATCATCTCTTTACTTGCCTCTGTAATGGCAACGTATTCTACCTCCATGGTAGATAGCGAAACAATATTTTATAGTCTGGAGATCAAGCTCATGCTACACTTCCCACTGTATACACATAACCTGTAGTGCTTCCCCTGCTATCACCATCTCCTACAAGATCTGAGTTTATATTTCCTTGTAAGAGATTGTCAGATCTTCCAAAGCATTAAGCTTTGTCCACTGTATCTTTTAGATACCTTAGGATCCACTTGACCGCACCCCAATGATGCTTTCTTGAGTTTCCCATGAATCTGCTATCCACTCCCACTGTATGGGCAATATCCAGTCTCATGCAGATCATCGCATACATCAAGCTCCCAACTGCTGAAGCATAAGAAACCTTCAGCATATGTTTCTTCTCTTCTTCAAACTTTGGCATCTTTTCCTTTAACAAGCTAAAAGTAATTTGCTAGGGGAGTGCCCAATGGCTTCACTTTACTCATATTGAATCTTTTCAACACCTGTTCAACATATTATTTTTGTGACAACTTCTAAATTCGTGCACTTCTTTCCCTAATGATTCTCATTCCAATAATCTGCTTGGCTAACCCCATGTCCCTTATGTAAAACTCCTTTGACATAAGCTCTTTCAGCATCCTTATCTCCTCCATGTTCGATCCTGCAATCAATATAACATCCACATACAGTAGCAGAATGCTATAGGAGGACTTACACTATTTTATGTAATAACAGTGATCCTCTTGGCATCTCATGTACCTTAATTCAGACATGAACTTGTAAATCTTTTGTACCATAGCCTTGGTGCTTGCTTCAAACCATAGAAGCCCTTCTTGAGCTCACACACTAGCTCAGATTTTCCTTTCTCTTGAGCCTTTTACCCTTCAGGTTGTTGCATGTATAGCTCCTCCTCCAGTTCTCCATAAAGAGAAATAGTTTTAACATCCATTTGCTCCAAATGCAAATCTTGAACTACAATAATGTTCAACACAACCTTGATGGTTATCATCTTCACAACTGGGGAAAAGATCTCATTGTATTTGACCCTATGCCTTTGCTAGAAACCTTTTATAATAAGTCTCACCTTGTAATGCTTGCTCCCATTGGGTTCTTTCTTCACCTAGTAAACCCACTTATTTTGAAGGGTCTTCTTCCCAGCTGGTAGAGGTGCCAGCTCCCATGTCCCATTTGACATGAGTGATTCCATTTTATCATTAATGGTAGCCTTTCACTTTATTAAATCTTCAACCTGAAGTGCCTTTTCCATCTCTCTGATTCACCACCATCCATTAGTAACAAACAAAATAATGAAGGTGTGTACCTCTATGGCAATCTTGTGACTTTTGTGGATCTTCTAATGTAACGCCTCGTCCCGTCGCCATGCGCAAAAGACAAGTATCATTTATGGTTCGGCGGTGAAACGGTGCGCTACTCGGGAGCGGTGGGCCATACAAGTAAAACCCATCACCCCGAATAGGCTAAAGAGATAGAGCCATACTGAAGACCACTGACTCGAACCCTAAGAGTAGGTTCGAGAGTCCATATCTAAGATAAGAACGAAATTCTTATCTTAGGTATTGGACTGGCACGTACATAAGGTTCAAGAGAGCGAGAAAGAACCCATGTACGTTATAAAATACATCAGCATTCCCATTACGCCGATCACATCACAATACTATGTATAGCAGTATAACAGAGTACAGAAGCTAAAAGCAAAACATCCAGAATACATTCATCTCAAGCAATAGTAAATGTTCATCTCATAAAAGAAAGTAAAAATACATCCAGAGTTTATTACAAACCATTAAAATGCAGAAATATAAAGAGTCTAGCTAGAATATTGGAAAGAACTAGAAAGTAAGAGTAGGTTCTCAATCCCCTACAGCTCTAATTGTTCCTCCTGAGTCTCTGGGATGTCCTCCTGAGCTGCCTCCAATAACTGCTCGGGATCTAGCAAATTGCCGGATCCCAAAAGTACCTCGTGTTAGACAAAAAGTCTAACACATCGAAGCTAGCTATACAAGCTAAACAAAACATAACAAATATGCAAGAACGTAAAGTAAAAGTGCAGGAAAAACTGTAAGGACATTAAATAACTGAACTGTAAGAACTAAGCAAAGTAAAACTGCATCAAAACTAAATACTGAAAGTAAATGAAAATGTCAGATGCTCATAAACCAATATGAAAGGAATGTCAAATACTGAGAAGGATGCTATAAGTTGCACTATATGCCACTGAAAAATGCTCACAAGTATGCTATACCACGGTATATCACAGAACTATCACTGAAGGTTTATGAGTAGTATGGTCCAATGTAAGCACAACAGTTAGGAAGTCAGTATGGTGATGCAGATGCACCCTGAAATTCCCCAGTCTGTGTATATAACATTTCGTATCTCATACTGTATCACTGATACCCATGTGGCACAACAGAAGAAATGAGTTCAACTTATGTTTATGCTTATGCTTATACCACTATGTTAATAAATGAGAAATCCCGAAATCCATGAAGAATATTGTAAGAAACAGTATTGAATCCCAAGTCTCCACTGTGCAGAATCCTGCTAGAAGGATTCTGACTCCAAATTTCTAGATCAATATTTGGTTAAAGTTGCTTAGTTACTTAAGGATCACTAGGTGGGGTGATTGTATACACATATTGAATATGATGCAAGGGTAGAACTCACAACATTTAGTTTGATTACGCCACCCTAATGAAGCGATCTTCATTAGGAGGCACCATCCGATGATGATTTTGTATCTCAAACTAAGCATTAAGTCACTAAACTCATAGTCATACTTAGCATCTTAAGGAAGGTGAATCCCGTTACTTAGTTTATTTGAGCCAAATCTATTGAAGTGATCTTCGCTAGGAGGCATTGCCCGATGCCAATTTGTCTTTCAATTAAACTAAGGAATAGGTACCCGTTTAATACACTCTTAGGATTGATTGATTTACTCTAAGCGAGGTTATATCCGCCTAAGCCCGCAGGATAGCAACAAAGATAAATCTTACTTAGAGTGACTCAACTAATCCCGAATATTACTGGGGACCAGTAATAAGGGTACACTATACTACACTATCCAATAATCCAGGTTCAATCAAATCTATTTAATAAAATAAGGATTTATCAAAACTACAAGTCTTAAACTAATAGGTAAGTCCTATACAAAGTTTTATCAAGTGAATGTGATCCAAGATCACTCAATATGGATTATACCATAAGGAGATGTATCTCTTCTAATGTCTTAAGTGATTACTACCACAAGGAGAATAGGTCAATCTCTAAGGTGATGGGATCTTCTATACTTCTACCTCAAGGATTCATACAAGGCCTCCTACCTCATGATATATGAATTTAGGTCTTTTAAATTATTCAAGATGATCTTATGAAGAGAAACTTTAAGGTTCTCTCCTCTAAATGTTAACATTAAGCTATTAGGTTCTGATTCATATTTAGGTTTAGGATGGTTAGATCAGATGATTAGGTCATCTGATCACTCTCAATCTAAGATCATGGGATCTAAATCAGGAATATTTTTAAGACTTAGATCGCTTAATTAATCAATATGATTTTATTAATCTTCATATGCTAGTCATCTTACTTTAGGAGATAATCAGGGATCTTAAGTTTTGATTCAGATCAAGAAGTCACATAGGATTATCATTAACCATAATTTTTCTAATTCAATGTTTAGAATCAATAATGAATTAGACGTATTATTGGAGGATGTTCAGTTCCAAATCTTGAAATCAATATCAATTAAGTTTGGTTTCTTAAGGTTTTGGACTCTCCTTAAGTAGATTAGGATTTGATCCTTCTCATGCCTTAAGAAAAATCAAGTTATGCATTTAGGATCAATGTCAAATTAGTGGATTGATTATGTAATATTGGTGGCAATCTCAGACCTAGATCAAGTCTTAGAAGCTTGATCCAAATCTTAAGATTTCTTAAGTTAATTAAGATAATTAAGATTCTATATCTTTGAGTTTATTCAAGCATACTTAATAAGTTTGTAAGAATGAATTCAGTTCATTTGCTTGCTGTTCTAAACCAAACTGATAATTCAAGTTCTAAAACAAGGGTTACTTACTGCTAATCAAACCCTAATCCCAATCAAAAGGATAAGCACATAAGTATAAATCTAACCATTCAAATCACATGAAATTTAGCATGTAAGTTCTACTTAATCACAGAAGAAATCAGAGCCTAAGTTTGCTAAGATCCAGTGAGTATAAACCTTAAAATTTATAAATCAAGATTTAATAAGATTGGGGTATAACTAAGATTACAAAACTCAGAAAAATATTCTACTTAGTACATACAATCTAATTAACATTAGTGAACTAATGGCACCCTAAACATGCAATTTGGATAAGTAAATTTACTAATTTGCCCTAATTAAGATCCACTATAATTAGGAAATAATTAAAGATCTAACCATCAGGTGCATGATTTTATTTTATATTTAGGTTTCTGAGATTTTTCTGATCATTTTCATATATGATATCATAGGATTTGGACTAGTGAATTAGAAGTTATTTAAATAATACATTCTGTATTTTTATTTAATCAAAATTCTATGATTTGATTAATTGAATTATTTTCCTTAAGGAAAATAATTCCATTAATTCTATTTAAATAAAACGGCTCGGCCCGTATTCGAAAATGTGCGGGTCGACCGGGGCCCGGGAGACCCGGCACTGTCGCACCGCGCTGGTCATGGGTCGACCCAGCCCATACAGTGCCGTCATCCCCATTCCTCCATCCCGATGGGTAGGGCCGAATAGGGAACCCTAATTCCCAAAATTTTGGCGCTTTCAGACCACGGCTCGGCCAGCAATCGATCGTTACTCTATCACCGAAGTCGGACTCATCGATTGGGACTCGAAGCCCCTTGTGAGGCGGTCTGGATCAGCCAGACCTTACTCACCCGAGGATTTCGCCATTTGAGTTACTATGGAGAGATAATTCTCCCCACAGAGGCTATGCCAGACCTCGGGCTCGATCCCTACACCATCAGGGAGGTGAGGCGGATCGAAGCCCTCTAGTCTAGGGGTCTGGGGTGGCCTGGATCGCTGGGTCCTTACTTGACTGAGGCGATCCAGAAGAAACTGAACCCGATCGATCGATTCAATCGATCGGGACTAACCTAGACCCTAATTACGATATAGCTGAGTTCGAATCGACAATAAGTACAAAACCGCATCAAATGGATAAAGGTCTGAGCCTTATTAGCTCAGAACCTGCAACTAGGATACCTGGATGTGTCCAAAAGCTTGCGGAAGGGGAAGAGCTCTCCTCCTAGCTCACTGAGCTGCCCTAGATCTCTCTGAGAGCTCCAGAACTCCAGGAGACTCTCCTATCAGCGGTACACGAGCTTGGAAGCGCCTAGAAGAAGCTTCAGCAATCGGCAATGTCGGAGAAGGAAGCTCGACTCCAATTGATCAGCAAGGATCAAATGGAGGAGAGCTGAGGCTATTTATAGCCTCAGGGAAGAGCTGTAAACTTTCCAAAGCCTTGAATTGGGCTGAGGCGGGTCGGAGGGTTCGGGCCACGGCCGAGCTTTCGAATTTCCAATTCGAGCTCGGCTGGGCCACGGGGCCTGATTGGGGTCCCTTAGCCATTAGGGGAAGATTCGCAATGGTCTGCTGAGCTGGAGAGGGGAGTGGCAGACCAGATGGCCAGCTGGCAGTACGGGAAAAATTCCTGTCGGGCGAGGGAATCTGGCGGAGACGATGATCCACAGTGCTAGACCCCGCGGATGCCGTCTGATCGATTGATCAAAAGGCGCTATGGCTGGGATTGCTCGGATCCTAATGGCCGATCGCGGGAGCGATCCTGGCCGTAGGATCCACGGGACAGATCCAACGACAGATCGGCGGTCCCGCGGGATCGAATCCTGGCCGTAGATTAAAAGGCGGAATGGCTGGATTTCACGGGATGCCGCGGTCGCGTGACCCGGGCTCCGCAGCAGATCGCCCGCGGTTCGCACAGCGGATCCTAGCCGTTTATTTAGGTATAAGGATATATTTGCAATTATAATTTAATAAGAACCCTTATGTGCAAATGAGCCAATTTAATTTAAATTGAATTATGGCCCAAATGAACTCCAAATTGCACCAAAATTTCAGCCTTAGCTAATGTGGGGGTGAGGAATCCAAAAATACAATCAGATTTTAATTCTGAGGTCAAATTATTTTGGGTCTAGATTAAGGCATTTAGATTGATCAAATGGCAGATTTGACCTAAAGAAGTCCAATGGACTTCAAATCTCCTGGATAGGCTTAAATTAATGTTCTAAAGGTAGTTATACTAAAAATTGATTAGGAAAATCTATATTTTGCATGATAACAACTTAGGGTTGTTACATCTAAACATAGGTGTTTGTAGTTCAACATTGACACCTTCCTAAGCTTCTTCATGTACTCCAACATCTAGCTCAACACTATTATGAATTTCTATGTACTAGGGTTCTTCATCTAAAGCATTATTTTACTCAGTCTTGACTCCCATACAGTCCTTGTACATTACACTTTCATTGAAAGTGACATCCCAACTTCCGATAACATTTTAATTCTGATTGACCCAGAATCTGTAACCAAACTTACCCATGCCATATCCAACAAATGTGCACTTGATCACCTTAGCATCAAGCTTGCTCCTAGATCCTTCATCAATGTGGACATATAATGAGCAACCAAATCCCTTAAGGTGATTTAGTTTCACCTCCTTTTCACTCCAAGATTCCACGAGAATGCCTTCATTCAAGGGTACGGAAGGTCCCCAATTTATCAAGTAAATAGCTATGTTAACAGCTTCAGTCGAGAACTGCTTTGGGAGACCTGCATGTAATCACATGCTGTTAACTCTTTATATGATTGTTTTGTTCATCTATTCTACAATACCATTTTGATGGGGCATTCTTGGGACTCTAAACTCCCTCTTGATGCCTCTCAAGGCACATAACTCCTTGAACTCCCTATAACAGTACTTCCCGCCATTATCAGACCTTAAGCACTTAAGCTTTAATTCTATTTCATTCTCCACTAAAGCAAACTACCTCCTAAACACATCAAATACATCAGATTTATGTTTTAGAAAGTAAACGCATACCTTCCTTGTATGGTCATCAATGAAGGTGACAAAATATGTGACTCCACCTGTGGAAGTAGTAGAAGCTATCCCACATACGTCTGTATGCACCAACTCAAGCTTCTTACTTTTCAGCTCCCTTCCAACTTTAGAAAATGAAACCTTCTTCAATTTGCCTAGCACACAGTCTTCATAGAAATTCAAGTCTACTGACTTCAGTCCTTAGAGCTTCTCCTTTGACTGTAAGGATTTCAATCCCTTTTTGCTCATATGGCCAAGCCTCCGGTGCCATAGATCTCCATCTATCTCTTTTGTAGCTACAATAGTATCAGACACTTTATTAATTAGATAAAGTGTACCTTGCCTATTGCCCCATGCAATAATGAGTGCACCCTTGGTGACCCTCCACGAGCCTCCAATGAAACAAGTGTTGTAGCCTTCTTTGGCTAACTGGTACATAGAAACTAGATTTTTCTTTAGACATGGCACATGTCTAACATCTTTGAACCTCAAAATTATGCCACTTGGTAGCTGAACATTCACATAACCTCTGCCAATGATGTCGCATGCCTTGTCATCTCCAATATACATTTTCCCCAAGTTACCCTTGGTGTAGTTCTTGAAGGCACTCCTCGATGAAGTCTCATGAAGGATGCGTCTGGGTCCACTACCTAGGACTCTGTGTTGACAAGTGAGAGGATCAACGCATCCTGATCATCCTCAGCTGAAACATTCATAGTGGGGTTCATCATTTTATGACCACTACTTAGTTTCTTCATCACAGGGCAATCCTTCTTGAAGTGACTTGCCTTCCCACAGTTCCAGCAATACAACCATACTTTTCTGGGTCTTGATTTTCCTCATCGAGACATTGACCTATTTCTATTATGTCTCCTTTTAGTGTGTCTTCCTCTACTTTTAGCATTCAGCGCTGAGGTAGATGCCTCCCCATGGGATATTTTTTGCACCTCCTCATTCAGCACAAACCCGACAATATTGTCGAATCTCAATGACACATTTTCTGATGAATTGCTGACGACCGTAACCAACCCATCCCAACTGTTCAGCAATGAAAAGAGGAACAACAAAGCTTGGACCTCGTTATTAAAACTGATGCCCACCTAACTTAACTGGCTTGTCACCGTGTTGAACACATTGAGGTATTCTATTATTGTATAGGCATCTGTCATCTTCATATTAAATAATCTCTTCATCAATAAAACTTTATTAGAAGTCGAAGGCTTCTCATACATTTTAGTCGAGCATCCATGAAATCTACAGAAGTTTTCTCAATAACAATGTTGAGAGATACAGAAGAAGACAATGATAAATGAATGAAACCTAGTGCATTTCTATCGAGAACTTCCCACTCTTCATCAGTCAAAGTTGCAGGTTTTTTCCTGGCTCTTTTCAATGGAAGATATAACTTCTTCTGATAAAGCGAACCCTCCATCTGCATTTTTCAAAATGCAAAGTTTGTTCCACTGAATTTCTCTATATTGTGTCTCATTTCATCAGCCCTTGCTCCCACTCAAATAGTAAACAATAGGACCAACAAGGTAACCTCGCTCTAATACTACTTGTTGGATTAATCTTTAATCTCAGCAGCATACTCTCCGCAGTGGAAGCGGTTTGACAAGAGCACTCAATTTCTGAGGACCATGGTTGTGTTGACGGTTACCAAGCAAATCTGAAATCACATAGCAACCTATAGAAAATCATAGCACATGCATGCAAAACCAATCAAGCACAAAAAACATCCAAATAGAGAAATTATGTGAAAAACCCAAGAATGGGAAAAACCACAGAGCAACACCATAGACAAATTTATTATAAAACTTGAAGTGTACAGAGTTACAAAGAGCTTATCCCTTGACTGGCAATACACAAGCTCTTACTCTAATATGGAGAGGAGATGAAGCAGTCACCACTAGGAGTCACTTCTCCAACATGTAAGAGGTTTATTGCATAGCAGCTTCCTTAGGTCTTCACCTTGGGATCTACCCCTCATAGTAAGAACACAGCCATTAATAGAGATGCCAACCTTTTAAACTCCTCCCAACTTCCTTGCATAAGTACCCATCTCAATTTAGAACCTTGAAAGGTTCAAAATGCCCTCAAATTTGCTTAAGGCATAACCTAAATTGAAGCAGAAATCTGCCAGGCGCTACGGTGTGCCATAGCGCCCTTATCTCGGGATGGCACCCGTAGTGGCGTGGGATAGCACCTGCATCTCAGGATGGCACCTGTTGCGGCATGCAATCGGGCCCATGTCTTAGGATGGCACCCGCTGCAGCCACTGCAGTGCCCATGTCTCGGGATGGCACCCGCTGTGGCGCGCGGTAGCGCCCGCATCTCAGGATGGCACCCACTGCGATGCGCGGTAATTCCTGCGTCTTGAAATGTTTGTGAATTGGGATGGACCTGTTGCGGTGCACCGCAGCATCAATTTTTGCTGCGGCACACCACAGCGCCTGCTTATCTATCTATTGATCATGGAGGCGTACGGTAGCACCTTTATCTCGGCTGAGGGATTGCCATGGCGCGCTGCAGCATCTGTGTTATTTTTAGTCTCAACACTTTGTTCCGAATCACCTTGAAACCTCCCAGAAGCACACCGGAGCACCATTTGCATCTCCATGATGTACTAAATTGTCTCCAAAACTCAACAAGTAGTCTAGCTTTCAATTGATTTAGAACTATACTTACACTTAAAGCTTCAAAGTACCAAAAAGATTCATTTACTACTAAGTTCTAAGTTATGGACTTTACTTAGAACTACCATTTCACCTACATAATTTAGACATTTAAATTAAGGATGCAAATCTAACATTTGCAGCTTAACTCAACACATAAATTATGGGATAAAATCATATGAGCTATTGAGAATTGATTGTTTTACAAATCAATTTTATTTTAGGGATCAATTTATGTTAATAATCTTACTTGGGAAAAAATCAGGGATCTTAAAATTAGATTCAGATAATCAATCACAGTACTTTTTGTATCTTCTTAAACATTCTAGTTTACTAATCTAAGATTAATGACAAATCAACAAGTTTGTTAAAAATGATTGAATGTCCAAATTAAGGTGTTTAATTTAAGATAAGTGAATTTGAGATTCAACCCAATCAAGTTAAGGTTGAACCTAAACTTAACTTAATTAGGGTTATTCATGTAAGGTTTGATTATAAGTTAATCATCAGGTTATATCATTCGGCTATATATCAATTATTGAGGTTCAAACTAGCAAGTGTTTATTCCTTAATTAGCTTCAACCCCTTAATTAGGTTAATTAATGTTTAATTCTTACATAAGGCAAATTAATAGATCCAAATGTACAAATTTGAATTTATGTTTCAAACATGAATACTATTATATAAGAAGCACATATAAACCTAATTAACAAAATCAGAGAGTAATTAATACAAATTAGTCCCTAATCAAATCTAAAATGGATTTGCACATAACCATAAATTTAGTAGCCTAAATTTTATGCAACTTGGAAATTAAGTTCTAAGTAATCATACAAATAATCAGAGATAATAAAAATCCAATTGGGCTAATTACAAAATCTAATATTCACTAATTATACAAAAATGCAATTGGGATAATTACAAATTCTAATATTCACTAATCATACAAATTAAGGATTATGGCATAATTAACAAAATACAAATCAATAAATTATTCTACATAGCACATACATTTTACAAGTCATAAGAAATCAAATAAAACTAAAATCATAAGATTTGGCTAAGTATACATGCTAATTTTCACTAATCAAGATACAAACAAAATTAGGCAAATTTAGAAATTATATTCACAAATACACTAAAATATTTTTGAATATTTTTATTCCTTGCAATTTTTTGAATAAAATAGTATATAATTTCATATGGTTTGGATAAGTAAATAAAAAGTTATTCAATTAATGTATTCTATATTTTTCTAATTAAATTTCCGTTAATTAAAATAATTTCCATAAGGAAAATAATTCCTAATTCCATTTATTAAAAAAACGGGTTCGGCCCATTAATAAAAGGAGCGGGTCAGCCAGAACTCGATGGCCCTTAACTATCGCACTGCACAAGTCATGTGTCGGCCCAACCCAAACAGTGTTTCGTCCCCAACCCTCCTTCCCTGATGTTAAGGGAATTAAGGTTAGGGTTTGAAGCCAAATTATCGGGTGCCCCGAACACACCTCGACCCCAATTTTATCCTTATACGATTAGTGGACCAAGATGCATCGATTGCACCCCAAAGCCCCCTATGAGAAGGTCAGAGACTCCCAAACCTTACTCACCTAAGGACTCTACCTAGAAGCTACTATGTGGATTAAATTCTCCCCACATTGGCCACAATTCCACTATGGCTTGATCCCTACACTTTCAGGGAGGTGAGACAGATCAAACCCCTAAGCTAGATGGGTCTGAGATGCACTTTATTGTTGGGTCCGTACTCTGACCCAACTTTTAGAGAGGGTGTTCGCCCAATCAATGGATTCGATTGATCGGGACAAACCCAGGCCTCAGGGATGCAAGCATTGAGTTTGATTAACCTAATTGAGCTTTCACAGAGCGACTGGAAGCAATGCTGAGCCTATCGAACTCTGAATGACAGAAGGGTTCCTAATTTAATAGTTGTAGGCTCAACTTGATCAAATGAGGGAGATCCAGGGATTGTATGAGCTTCCAAAGGCAACTAGGGGACTCAAACTTTGAGTGCACACCCTCTGATTGCTAAGGACTGGAGCTGAGGATCGCTTAGATGCTACAGGAATTCAAGGATGCATATTGGGGAAACTAAGAATTTTAAGCAATTCAGCGAGCAAACAACTCACTGAACACTTCCTAAGGCTATTTATAGCATCAAAGGATTGCTTGAGTGAGGATGGCGGGCTGGATCGACCCAAGAATTTGGGCCAAAGGTGGAGTTCTCAAATTTTAATTTAAGGATGGCTGGGCATTGGGAATCGACTATGGCCTCCAACTAATTCGGGAAGAGCCTAATGGCTAAGCTGAGGTAGAAGCATGAGCGGGGAACAAGCCCTGTGTTCGGGGTACGGATGATTTTCTCTGTCAGGGACGCGAGTGAGTGGGGACGAAGATCCATAGTGGAAGGGGAGTTTGGAGTCGTATGATCGATTATAGGAAAGACATGACTGTTCTGATCTCTCGAATCCTAACGACCGATCGTGGGAGGGATTCAGGTCATATAATCAATGGGTAGGATCTGACACTCCAGATTATACAACACTAAGATTAAATCCTAGTCGCATGTTCCATGAGTAGATGGATGGATTTACATTGGATCCACTATCATGAGACCCGAGCTCTGCAGCAGATTGCCCGCTGCCCGCATAGTGGATCCCTAATAGGTAAACTCATTAAGGATATATATTTGCAAATATGGAAAGTTCCAAACCCTTTTATGCAATTTCCCTAATTTGAATTAAATTCAATTTTAGCTTGAATGACCTCCAAAAATTCCCAAATTTTCACCCCTAGCTAATTTCGGGGTGATGAATTCAAAATTGTAATCAGATTTTTGTGTGGAGATCAAAATATTTTAGCTATTAATTAGGGCTCCAAATTTGGCAAAATTATCATCTTTAACGAAGGAGGTCCTCCGACTGACCCCAAATTTTTAGAGCTAGCTTCTAGTAAATATGTGGCTGTAATGGAATCAAAATTAAAGAGTGGTTAACCTTATATTTAATCTTAGTAACATCCTAGGATTGTTATATTAGTACCTTGGATTTAAAGTCTAAACCTCAAATTCGTGTTTACACTTTAAATCCTTATATCTTAAATTGTTAATCAAAATTTGGGTTTTGAATTATAAAAATGCAATAATCAAGTCATTGATTAATTACTGAACCTTTGTAGTCATCAATTTTGATTATGAATTTGAACTTGTTAAGTTCTAGTGTCTAAATTGTAAGGTCGTGAATCTGGGATTTTACCTAATTGTTGGATATTGGAGATCCTAAGCTAGTACTACCTCAGAATAGATAGAACGAATTAAAATTAGACAATAACAGATATTACATATGTTTAGAAGAATCTCTTGCTTTCTTTGATTTATTGTTATGCACACCTTGTGTTCGAGCCTTTTTCCTTGGACATACTAGTTGGACATATGATATTTGATGAATACCCTATGTTAGGTTTTAAAATTAATAAACATGATTTAACTTTCATCAGTAAATTCAATTCTTTAGTTTTTAGTTCAATAGAGTGCATCCTAGTTAGTTTGCCCCTTCAGTTCATTTCTTTTGATATAAAATCGACTAGGATCTACCCATGATAAGGCTTGGATGAAACATGTCTGATTCTATAGTCTAGCACAGATCCAACTATGTTAGCACTTGGATGATACATGTTGAACTTTTTGTTAAGTGGCCCTGTTAGGCCCATTTTTATTATGGTAGTACTAATTTAGGTACACTTCTACTTTCAGCTCAATTTAGTTCCAGTTCAGTGGCTTGTTTAGCCATATGTTTTCAATTATGTTTTTACTATTTTTCTGCACGCTTTTATGGTTAATTTTAGCTTAGTATTTTCAGACCAGTTTTACTTAGTTCTTGTATATATTAAGATGCTAATCTTACTTCAATTTATTTTCTTGCTTCAGTTCAAATTGTTTTTTGTAAATTGGCACGTATTTATTTGATCGTAACCATGTTATGATGAGTTTACTTTCAGCACTTTTAGTTATTTACATATTTTACTGTCTAACCATGTTACAGCTTCTAATTGAGGTATGTTATTTACATACTTCATTTTATTTAGTTATAACAATTTTATTTATAGTTATCATGTTTTTTTGTCGCTTGTTGCACCTCCTTAAAATGCTTGCATATTTAGAAAAATATGATATCTTAAACATGTAGTTTCATTTAATCAGCCTAAAATTTACTTATACAAATATCTAACTATAAGGTTTTCTTTTCTTGGCTAAGGCCCTGGCATTGTGATATCGATAATGTCAAATTCAGAGTTCTTCATGGAGGTAGCTTCAAGAGAGGAACTTAGTCAGGAGGATGACCTTCCTGCTGCTATTGAGGCTTAGCTAGATTTCCTTTATGCTTATGAGGATGAGTGTTCCATTTATTTAATTTAGCCTGTAATAATTAAATATTCTGGATGCCTTTACTTTTCTGTACATTCATACTGAGTTGAGTTATTATTCTTTTCATTCTCTTGTGCTATGGTTGTGGATTTTTATTTACATTGCTTTTGCACTTTGATATGTTGATTTATAACTTAGAGTTTTTAGGAGGCAAGTCTTTCAGCTAAAATGAGTTGGGTGGATCTCTAACTCGACTATAATTGGGAGATTTACCTTAGTTGGTGATCGTCTTCACCGTAATCATATTAATATTAGTATTAGCATGACCACGGTGGGAATGGGGCTCCACAAAAAGTGAAACCTTTAGCATATAAGCTAAAATGTTCCTATAAAGTAGAAGTGTTAGTTGATAGTTAAATGATTATACTATTAGTAATAGGATATTATGCTTATTTGTAAAAATACAATTATGTATATATATGAATTATTTTAGCACATGTTTAAGTCCTTAATCAAATCATCATTTTCAAATCTCATTTATTATTATATTAATATTGTATCATTTGATGAAGACATTTAATGAATGTCTAAATTATTTGAGGAGCTGGATCAGTTCTAATCATAGGTTAGATAACTAAAGTAGATAATAATGATATCACATAGTTTATAATTTGCTTTGAACAACTTTAAATGCTGCAAAGCATTGAGACTAAATTCTTAATTGCATTCATAAAATAATTATGTATAAAATAAACTTATAACATTTACTTGGGATTTCATATGGTGGACTATGACAGGGCAGGAAACGATGTAATAAGAAGAGCAGAAATCTCTTTTACTTAGTTAAGTATAAGTGCTTAACTCCTCAATTATTTTTGCACCCACAGAATAAGATTACAAGATAAATAGCTTAAATATCAAAATTCTTCCTGATAATGCTTACTTTTTCACAACCTTCATGATTGTGGATGTTATATCATAATCTCTTGACTATATTTACTCAGTCCTTCATAATTATTCTTATTTTACACTCAATCTTTTATGACTATTTTCATTATGCACACGGTCCTTGACACTAAGACATTCTTTACTTACACGTATTATAGGCTTACCCATATTTACAGTTCCATTACTTACCTACTTGTAGTGTAAGTCATTATCTCTTACATTTATGCTCACACTACTTTCCCTTATTTTTTACTTACATATATCCTTTTTATATATATTTTCTTACTACTTTTATTGCACACTTATTAGTATAGTTGTACCTATTTTTCCTTACTTATATAGATAATGCATGTTGTACTAGCTTTCTTATCTTACTGCTTTATAGCCTTTTATTGCTTATAGTCATTTACTTTACTTAGTTTACTTTTCCTTTTTACTGCATTGAGCTCCACTTAAATAATAATCATAAATATATAAATGTGATATCCACTTAATATATAAATACATTCGTTGCCTTAAAATGTACTTAGGCTTCTCAAGTCTAATCACTTTTTTTTTATTAGCAATGAACTACCGTATTAAATACCAAATACAGTAGATTAGGAGATTTGAGTGGATCTTGTACCTGAGGTAGATCAAATCTAGCAGTTACCACTTTGAAGACTCTTACTTTTCATTGTTGCTATCTCTTACTTTATGCATCCCATGAGGACAAGTGTCATTATGTCAAAATGTTTGTGTAACTTTAATTAATTATGGATATTTTGCTTTATTGTTTTATACTATATTTTTACTTTCTTATATAAATAGATGGAATGCCTTATAATAATTAGTATTATACACATAGTTTTCATTTTTATAGATCCTTGGCCCCCTATATTTCTTAATAATGTGTTAAGACTCACTACCCAATATTAAATGCTACAGTAACACCTAATACTGGATTGTGTTCTGATCCAATATTGGGGTCATTATAGCCCCAGATTATCTGATCTAGGTGGGCTCTATCGAATAGCCCAGATTGAACTGCTCGAATTGACAGGCCCGACCTAATATAGAGGTGGCAGGCCTTACCTTCAATTATTTAAATACTTATTTAATATATTTTTAATAATTAAAATCAGGCTATTAAACAAACTCTAAAAATTCTAAAAATTCACCCTAGCTAATTTGGGGATGAGGAACTCAAGAATAAAATTGAAATTTTAATTGGAGATCTATTTAATTATTTTAATTTTCTAAGTATTTTAAATATATTAAAATATTCAAAAAAAATTGATAACTTCCAATTTTTTCCAAAATTTTATCATGGCCAATTTGGGGGTGAGAAATTCAATATTGAACTCAAATTTTGATTCAGAGATCAAATTAATTATCTTAATTTTCTAATAAAATAAATATATTAAAATAATTAAAATGCACCAAATCACTCCAAATTCTCAAGGTTTGCTCTAAACATCATTTGAAGACTAATTAAGGCAATTATAAATTTATTTGACTATTAATTATAGATAAACAACATTAAGTTGTTACAGTAAAGCAGCGGCCGGATGATGTCTTGGTACACCGATTCCTTGTTTGCAATTCCTATTATTATCATTTTGTTTCATCATTCAAAACCCTAGGGTATTGTAGGATTAAGCAAAATTGGCTCGAACATGTCACTAAGACCATAAGGGACTCGGGCCGCAACAGTACTGCATAGTAGCCCGAGTCCCAAATTTTCACACCTGATAATCTTGGCTATCCCCACCATCAGGAAGCTGTTCCCTGGCTAAGCCTTAACCCAAGGAGCATCGAGCACTCAAGCTCTCCCATTTCCCACTGTGGAGGGAGAATTCTCCCTCCACAGTAAACACTAGCAGACCAACCCTTTCTAACTTCCATTCCAAGTTAGGGTCCGCCTCCCGTGGGGCTTTTAGGTTCATCATGTAGGCCTCATCTAGGACAAAATTTTGGCTTATGATTCAGAGTTCAAGTCTCCCTGTGCACCAATCCAGGGCATACCCTAGGTCAAATCTTTTGAGTTCCTGATAGAGACGATGAACAATGTCAGGCGGGTCAGCCTTCACCCACGTGGCACTAATTTCAGGCGCGTGGGCACGATCGATCCTTGTGCTTACACGCTACTGTAAGCATGAGTAAAGGGTGCCATGTGAGAGATTCAATTAGGTAAGAATTAAACTTAAGTAAATTAATTTTCATTTAAATTATTTTAATAATTTTTAGTTATAAGTCCAAATATAGCATAATTATATACCAAAATAATCAAAAAAATGTGTAGGATAATAATATCAAATTTAATATTAATTTCGATAGCTAATTTAACTAATCACTTTCTAATCATGATTAAATGTCATCAAAGATTTGTTAAGCTATTTGAAGTCCAAATTGATCATACTTATAGTTATTATGCTCATTATGCTATAGGGAAGCTATATCCACTAATTTCATGTCATTTGGATATCAAAGAGAAAATATGAGTTTTTTGCACTTAATTAAATTATTATTTTTTATTCCAAATTTGGATTTTCATGTGGAAGATTGTGTTGTACATATATTTTTGAGCCATGACAGGTTATGGAGTGATCGGGAGACAACTCATACTCTAGAGATAAAATATGTGTATTTATAGTAAGCCCTGCTTATATATTTGTTGGACATACCTTGACACCCCACTTTATTATGTGGAGTGCTCACAAAATATATTAAAACAAGATAAACAAATGACATTTACAATGTATAGCCTTTAAGACTGTATTTACAATTTATTCAGTCATTGAGATTGAAATTACCTTACTTTTATATATTACAGTTTACTAGTTTATATTTACAAACCTTTTACTTATATTTACAAACCTGTTACTCTATTTCTTTACACTGCCTTTTTATACTTATCAGATATCATGTTGGACATATTTTTGGTTATATTTCTTGTATTGAGCACATTTCTATGTATATTTGTACCTGCCTTTTTACATAACATATTTGACATAGGTTTTGAGTAGGTAAACTAGTACTTGTTTTTACCTCTTTTTACTTGTTATTTTCTAGCAATTTCTCTTATCATTTTTTTTACTACATTGTGCATCACTTTTAAATTGTAAATAACTAATGTAATATCTACTAAATTAAAATAACTTAGACACTATAAAATGTGCTTAGACTTTATAAGTCTAACCACTCATTTTTCTTCTTTTAGATATGCCCTATCATATTAAAAACCAAATATGGTATATCTGGAACTGGGAGTGGAGCATGAATTTGAGGTAGATCATGCTCAGTGGAACCTGCTTAAAGACTCCCCTTTTTTTGTCATTTTATTTTATTATTATCGTGAGAGCGAGTGTCATTATGTCTTAAATATTTGTATAACTTTAACTAAACTCTGGATGTTTTATTTTGGAGACTTCAAGTATTTCCCAAAATTATGATTGGATGTTAATTATAAATTAGATTTGAAACTTATTAGTTAGATTAACTAAGATTTAGATGATCTATCTAATATAAAGTTCCTTGTCAATGTGAATGATGATATAGACTAAGTGTCAAGGAGAGTAAGGTTATTATGTTGGGATGAATCCATCTTATAGATTAAGTGATGCAAGGCTCCAAATGATTCCCATGAATATAAAATTTAATGCTCAAATGCATGAACAATTAAAAAAAATAATAATAAAGAGCGATAGTTATCACTTATTACTTAATAAAGGGATAAAGAAAAATATCTCTTCCTAATTAAGATCAATACTCATAAGAAGGATGCACATAAGACATAAAAATTTAAAGACATTTGATATAAAAATTCCATCCAAATGACCAAACTCAAACTCGCACCAAATACCAAATTCATGTAGATTCATAAATAATGACTTGGGATGTTTGAGATTAGTAACTCTATGGTCTTAAAAGATCAAGAGCGTAGAATAGAGAATCTATATATCAAATGAGATTCAAATTATAGCAAGATCATTACTAGCCAACCCTCACTTTTTTATCAAATTGTCATGTTAAAGATGAGCAATTCTAAGCTTATAAGTAAGACTATTTTGGAATACATTCCCTAATTTATCTTACTTGAGGAAGAGCAAGAGTTTAAGTGTTGGGGTGTGACAAACCTTGAAAATATACTAAAATCACCCCAATATTTTGTGATATTTCATATAAAAATATATTAATTTTAATTTGTTCTTATATGTTTCTTTCTATTTGTGTTTTTTGGAAAAATAAAAGCATATGAATTATTTTTACTCAATTATGCATCAAAACGAGTAGCCGGGTGCCCAGGCACGCCTGGGCGCTCAGGTAAGCTCAAACGCCCTAGTGGCAAAACCTCGTACACAAGCACCACAATGCCAAGAGCCTGCATGCTTAGGCATGCTCCAATGACCTATTTGTCAAACCATTCAAGCTCAAGCGTGCTCATCTTCCATGTCTGCAAAACCTCTTACGCTTAAGCGCACTCAGACATCAGAATGACAAATCATCATGTGCTCATGTGCATTCAAGCTCCCAATCAGTAGAACCTCATGCGCTCAAGCGCTCGATTGGTACAAATTAGATAATGTCAAATCCAAGAAGGAAAGGAGGCACCCTTTGCTCTCTATGGGCAATTTTGGGGCAATTCCAAGGCCAAATAAAATCTCTAACCAATTAGAGTGAAACATGCTGAATTATAGAGAGGAAAATACAAGGTAAGATTATGGTTCCAAGGGGATATTTTTTAGCCACCATTAAGAGCAACTGTATGCGGCCATTATGGACTTAAACAAGGAAAAAACAAGAAAAAAGTGAATACGAAGAGAACTCCATGGATGGTCCTTCTTCATTAATATCTTTTTTACTTCCTTATTCATTTCTTTTATATTATCTTATGTAAAATCATGAAGTTCTAATTAAAATTTTATATATTTTTTGGGATTTACTTGTAATGGTAACCTAACCCCCTTTTGGATAGACCTATATACTAGACATTCCTTTTATAAAGTTGAGTTCAAGTTATGTGAATATTGAATGAATGTTTATGATGTGTTCATTCTTTAACTTCTTACATAGTTATAAAATAGTCACTAAAATCAACATAGTATATTCACAAGATCTATTCCTTGGATCCACTAAAAGTTCAGATCAAGGTGTATGTGCACATAAAGCATGAGAGTCAAGAGGCACCAAATTTTAAATCGGAGCAAAATGTATTGGTAAGATACAACACAAGACAAGCAATGCAGAATGGCACTAGTAATACAAACAACAAACCAAAGCACAAAGACTTTGAGGATCAGGGTGTGTTGACGGTTACCGAGCTAGCTTAGAAATCACAAAATCATAGTAAGAAAATTGCAGCACATACAAATCATCCATACCACATTGATAAGGAATGTTGAATTCCTCCTGTGTTTTATATACAATGTATGTATTGGTCTAATACTTAGGATAAAAATTTTACTCTTATCTAAAGTTTAGCTCTCAACCCTCCTTAAGGTTGAGTCAGCAGCCTTCAAATGTGTTTGGTTTCAGGCTATTCAGGAAGATGGGATATTTCTCCCCGAGTGGCGCACCGCTACATCGCTGAACTTAATTATGACTATCTCATTTGTGCACGACGACGGAGCGGGGTGCTACATATTTCTTCAGATCGAGATCTGGAACAAAGCAGAACTCTGTCGGCCGCTACAGCGTGCTATAGCGGTCGACTTTCAAATTTGCATCTGCTATAGCACGCTACGGCGCACTGCAGCGCGCTGTAGTGCCCGCATCTGATTCCCATATGGCGCGTTGCAGCACCCGCTTCTCGATTGCTGACCGCTGAGGTGCACTGTAGCATCTCAGCTTCGAGCTTGGTTCTGCTATAGCTTGCTGTGGCGCACTGTGGCGCACTATAACGCCTGTGCTGTTCTTGAACAATAAAGTCTCCATAACAAAACAAAACCCAAGATCAATAGTTTACGAGCACATGACACAAGAGTACACTAAAATCTAGGATGGAGAAAAAAGCTTGTTCAAGGTTTCATGTGCACTAGACAAATAAGTTGTACCAAATCCTAGATTGGAGCAAGAACCCACATCAAAGATTTGTGTTCATTTTCATCAAATAAAAATCTTGCATCTGAAAATATAATACACCAAAGAAAACCCAAGATATGGGTTTGACCGTTGATAGTCACCGAAGAAACACAAAATATACCAACATAAAATTAAATAGCAATTACAGCATAAACAATCACAAATATACAAGCAAAAGAACAAAAGAAATTACATTGAAAACCTAAGATTTAGAAAAACCATGGAGCCACACCATAACACAAAATATCTATTATAAAAGAAAGATTTATAGAGTTATAAAGATTTAATCAATTACTAATCTAAGCTTTTATTTTCTTCTTATTTTCCAAATTTTTTCTTATTCTTACTCTAGGGTTCTAGCCTCCAAGCTCTCACAGGATAGATTGGTGCACACACAACCCTAAACTTAATATAGATTGGAATTTGTATTCCTATCTACCTAATGGATAATTCTTTTGCCATACAATCACTAAATGAATACTATAATAACATCTATATTTCCATCATTCAATATTCAGAATAGCAGGAATAAAACACTTAGAATAAGAACACAAAGATACTTAAACTCATTAGGAACTCTAAGAACAAATGAACATAAAACTATTTCCTAATATTACATGATTGAAATAATTGAATAAAATACCCTTTCATTCTTCTAAATAAAATGTTTATTATTTAAATACAGGTATAATAATGAATCCCGGTCAATCTTCATCAGCTCTTGCTGCATCAAGCAGTCAATCATCTGAGATCAGTGCATTATTGGAGACTGTTAAAACATTAGTGGAAACCAATGCCAAGCAGGCAGAGAAAATAGAAAGACTATTGGCTATACAGAATAACCCCTCTCCTGCATCAGTTAACCCAACATCTAATCTCCCTTCTCAACAATATCAACAAACTACTAATGGACTGTTACATAGTTTCATTAGATCAAGAACCCCAGTATTCAATGGGACTATGTCTGCAATGGATATTATTAATTGGATAAAAATAGTTGAGAAGAACCTTACAAGTTTAAACTATCCTGAGTCAGAATTTGTTCGTTTAACTACACATATGTTTCAAGAGGAGGCAGAATTTTGGTGGGATCATATCCGCCAGACAGTATTCACCAGGTACCGGATTGACACAATTCCTTGGAGTAAATTTGTAGAAGCATTCATGGCTGAGCATGTGCCTCCTTCCGTACAAAATAATTTGGGGGATATGTTCCTCAATCTCAAGCAAGGCAATCAGACTTTATCAGAATACGAGACAGAATTCAGAAAATTATCTAGGTTTGCACCAATCATGGTACAAATAGAAGGATCTCGATGTCACCGATTCCTTAGTGGTCTTAAAGAATCAATAAGAGATCAAATTATTCCATTAAGACTATCCAATTTTATGGAACTTATAGAAACAGCTCGTGTAATTGATTGAAATCTAATTCAAAAAGAAAGTAAGAGAACTTTCAATATGTCTTCTCAAAGGAACAATGATCCTAGAAGAATTAGGTTTTCTTCTATAAAAGTATATCAGATGAAAGCTGAGAGCCCACCAACAGATCCTTACAATGAGTGTACAAGACCACATCCATATGGAAAATGCTATCACAATAAACAATGTTGTTATACATGTGGTCGTAAAGGACACTTCTACCAGCAATGTGATTATGAGGTAACTATAGATGGAGTTCGTATTGATCATTCTAGATGCAATCAAATGTTAAATCCAACTCCAATCAATCAACGGGATCGACCACTGACCATTACGCCTACACCACAAACTGAAAGGTCTATCCAAAGGAATGATAAAGGAATATCAAATCAACCCAGCACATCCAGAAATCCTCAAAAATAGGTGGTTATTAAGAAATCTACAGGACCTGCTAAAGTGTATACTCTCACTCCTATGGAAGCTATAGAAAATAATAATGTGATATCAGGTATACATAATTCATATTGTATTTATTTTTAAGCTTTTAATAAGTTTTAAGTAATTATTCTTTTATTTAGACACTATAAGTATTAATGATCATCCGTGCAAACTGCTATTTGATACGGGAGCAAGCCATTCATTTATATCTGAAGATTTTGCTAAAAGTTTAAATTTGCCTTGTTACTAAATGGCAAGATCTTTAGCAGTTGGGCTACCATACGAAACTCAACTCAACACCACCCACTTCTGTAACCTTCAAGTACCCTTAAATGAGTAAGTGTTTCAAGCCAAGTTAATAATTCTACCAATAGTAAACTTTGATATAATCTTGGGTATGAACTGGCTTAGTACTCACAACGCTACTATTAACTGCCAACAAAAGAAGATATCACTTCAATCACCAGACACTGCATCAACATTTATCGGGAGGTTCAGTACTTTAAGTTCACTAATTAATGCAATAACAATAAGTAAGCTAGTCAACAAGGGTTGTTCAGCACACCTAGTAACTATGCTGGGAGAAAGTAAAAAGGATATACCACTTTCTGAGAATAAGGTGGTTAATGAATTTGCTGATATTTTTCCTGATGAATTACCCGGGTTACCTCCACCAAGAGAAGTTGAAATGGCAATTAATTTAGTCCCGTTTACCCAACCAATTTCAAAAGCTCCTTACAGAATGGCTCATAAGGAACTTCACAAACTTAGTGAGCAATTAAAAGAACTATTGGATAAAGGAATTATTAAGCCAAGTATGTCACCATGAGGTGCTCCGGTATTATTTGTAAAGAAAAAAGATGGGTTTATGCGAATGTGTATAGACTATAGAGAATTAAATAAAGTCACTATTAAGAATAAATACCCACTTCCCAGAATCGATGATTTATTCGATCAGTTATCCGGAGCAACAGTATTCTCGAAGATTGATTTAAGATCGGGATATCATCAACTTCAAGTAAAAGATTCTGATACGGAGAAAATAGCACTTAGAACACGATACGGACACTACAAATTTCTTGTGATGTCTTTTGGACTCACAAATGCACCTTCTATTTTCATGGACTTAATGCAGCGAGTCCTAAAACCATTCTTAGATAAATTTGTAATTGTATTAATTGATGATATACTAATCTATTCAAAGACTATGGAAGATCATGAAGATCATTTAAGAACAGTATTAGAAACTTTGCGGGATCATAAATTATATTCCAAATTTTCAAAATGTGATTTCTGGTTGAAGTTAGTAGCATTCTTGGGTCATATTGTAGATGCACAGGGAATCCGGGTTAATCAACAGAAGATCTGTGCTATTCAAGAGTGGAACCAACCAAAGACAGTAACCGATATAAGAAGTTTCTTAGGTCTCACTGGCTACTATAGAAAACTTATCAAAGGATTCTCTCAGATAGCTGCTCCATTAACCAAGTTAACTCAGAAAGCTGTTCCATTTATCTGGGCTCCTAAAGGTGAAAGGGCATTTCAAACCTTAAAAGATGCTCTTTCTACTGCTCCAGTATTAGTTCTACCAAAAGAAGGTATGAACTATCAAGTATATACAGACGCCTTAAGAACTGGATTAGGTTGTGTGCTAATGCAAGAAGGAAAGGTGATTGCATACGCTTCAAGACAGTTGGGGCCTCATGAGAGAAATTATCCAGTACACGATCTAAAACTTGCTGCGGTAATTTTTGCATTGAAAATATGGCATCATTATTTATATGGTGTTCAATGTTCAATTTTCACTAATCGCCAAAGCCTAAAATACATATTCACTCAATGTGAATTGAATTGTCACCAAAGAAGATGGCTTGAGTTGTTAAGTGACTATGATGTAGAAATCCAATACCACCTAGGTAAAGCAAATGTGGTGGCAGATGCCCTTAGTCGTAGTGTAACTTTATCAGCATTGATCACTACAAGTTCACTGATAGAAGAATTTCAAAAGATGGAAATTGTTCCTATTCAGAGTGATGTTATGAGCTCAATATTAACCAACATAAATGTAGAACCCACATTTCATAGGGATGTTTCCATCTCTCAAACCAAAGATGAAGAATACTTAAAGTTTAAGATGGATATTGAAGGAGGACGTCATCATGATTTACAATTACACGGGTCAGTTATTTATCAGGATAATCGTATATGGATTCCTAAATCCATGCAACAGGAGGTATTAAATGAAGGACATAATTCTGGCTATCAAATTCATCCCGGAAGCTCAAAAATGTATCAAGATCTAAAACAGTCCTTCTGGTGGCCTGGGATGAAACTAAGTGTGGCAGAGTTCATTGAGAAATGCCATGCATGTAGCTTGGTTAAGGTAGAACACCAAAGACCTGGTGGCTTACTTCAACCACTTGAGGTACCTGAGTGGAAGTGGTTAGATATATTAATGAACTTTGTAATGGGTTTACCTCGATCAAAATTTGGGCATGATGCAATTTGGGTGATTATTGATAGATTCACTAAATCTGCTCACTTTATTCCCATTCATCAAACTGATTCTGTGGAGAAACTTGCCAAACTTTACATCAAAGAAGTGATCACGTTACATGGGATTCCTAAATCAATAGTATCTGATAGAGATAGTCAATTTACCTCAAGATTCTGGCAGGCTGTGCATCAAGATCTAGGCACAACTCTAGCATTAAGTACAGCTTTTCATCCACAAACAGATGGAAAAATAGAATGAGTAAATCATGTTCTGGAAGATCTACTTAGATTATGTATCATTGATTTTGCTGGATCTTGGGAAGATCATCTGCCGTTAGTAGAATTTGCCTATAACAATAGCTTCCAAGCTAGCATAAAAATGGCCCCATACAAAGCATTATATAGCAGGAAGTGTAATACACCATTGGCATGGTCAGGGATTGGCAGTGTGCAGTTGTACGGGTCTGAATTAGTAGAAGAAACAAATAAGAAGATTCAGTTGATTCAACAGCGTATTCGTGCTGCTCAAGATCGCCAAAAGAAATATCATGATGGGCATCATCGTTCTTTAGAATTCAAAGTTGGAGATTTCGCATATTTGAAAGTCAGTCCTATGAAAGGAGTTTTTAGGTTTGGTATAGCAGGCAAGCTAAGTCCTCGTTATGTTGGCCCATTTGAAATATCGGCAAAAATAGGTTCCTCCGCCTATCAATTAAATCTTCCAGATGATTTTTCAGCAGTTCATAATGTATTCCATGTGTCATCTTTAAGGAAGTGCCTCAGAGATCCCTCACATCTTGTTCAATTCCCAGAAATTCAAATTCAGACGGATCTGACATATGCTAAAGAACCAATTCAGATTTTGGCTCATGATCGCAAGCAACTAAGGAATTGAGCAATCAATATAATTAAAGTCTAATGGAAGAATCGATCATGCAATGAAGCCACTTGGGAGAAAGAAGTGGATATGCGACAGAAATACCCAAGCCTCTTTAATTAAGGTAATTACTCAACTCTAACCTATTTCAATTCATTTACTTTATATCTGCTTTAGTCTTCTCACTTGAGTAATGTCAAGGACGACATCGTTCTTAAGTGGGGGAGTCTATAATAACCCAAATTGTTACTCAGATTTATTAGGAAAAATCTTAGTCTTAATTAAGGTTCTAATTCACTAATTACGTAATTTAGAACTCATCTCTAAAACCTAGGTCAAACTAGGAGTCAATTAGATCAAAAATCAGAAATTCTGGAAAAATCCCAAACCCTAGAAATTGAATTTTTATCTAGATCTCAGATAAAAAAACTGACTTCGCCAATGCGTTCACCACCCCCAAATTAGCTATGGGTGAAGTTTTGAATGCATTTGGAAATCATTAAATTTTTGGCGAATATTTTAATATTATTTAAATACCTGAAAATTCGAATAACTAAACACTCATCGGATCAAAAATCCCACGTGCCGTTGCATTCAGCACCCTTCATTTAGCTAAGGGTGATTTATTGGAAATTTTTTGGATATAATTAATCATATAAATTTAATTAAGAAATTTGCATAATTTAAGTTAAATAATAATATATTTTATTAATTATTAACGGCGCCGTCAGAAGTATAACGTCGTTGCCCTAAATCTATTCTACGCCGTTCAAAGTAATGATCCTCGCGGACCGTCTGATCAAGAGATCAGACAGTCACGAGATCGTCTCTTTCGCGAAGCACGCAGAGCACAGTGAGTGTCTTGCGTCTGGACACGCGGCAAAGCTGTCGCCATGCGGACTCTCCACACGCCTTCCACCGCCTTTAGCCTCCGCTTTAGGACTCCTTTAAGACCCACACTCCTTTCTGTGCATCAGTTTCACCTCTTTGAACCCGAAAGTCGAACCAGATCACATCGGTGTCTTTCGCAAACCCCTACCGTCCAACTCAAGGTACCCTTATCTCCTCCAATTTCCATTCAATATTGGTATTTCAATTTCAAAACCCTATTTCAATTGATAGATTAGCAATCGTATGGATTTGATCGTGTATAGCTAGTCGTAATCAATCCGATTTATAAATTATAATACAGTTCAAACCGTTAAAAATTTTTCACTTCGTTAGGGTTACACTAGGGTTTAATTTTGCCGGAGTATCACGCTTTCTCTGGTGATGATTCTGGTGCTGATCGAAAGGTCTTTCAAAGACCTTTCGATAGGTGGGTGAGTCGAACTCCGGCGAGGTCATTTGGGCCGTCGACCTTGATGCCCTAGGTTACGGCTGCAGTACCCATCGAGCGAAGAAGAAAAGACCCGATTTCGGGCCGACCTCGACCCGCTGGACTGGCCCGATAGTCCAGCGTCTTACACGTGGCCTGCACCACTGATTCAGCGTGTGGAGCCCGCCCATTCCCGTCAAACTGACGAGGTCAATTCCACGCTCAGCCTGTGGGGCCTGCTAGTGGTACTCAGCCAGCCACGGCTTGCCACGTATGCCGCGGGTCCCACCCACCTGCAGAGAAAATTATTAATAATAAATATATACAAAATAGTTAAAATTTAAGTAAATGAAATCTGTTAAACTAAATTCACACAGTAATATTAATATAATCTGATTTAATTATTTAATCAATTAATTGGCAAACTTTAAACACTTGTAAATTTCAATCCAATGATCCAAATGCTGCAATATTATATATCAAATTGATCAGTGAAATTAGTAGAATATTATGAAACTATCAAATTTCATTTTGAATAAATATTTAACATAGTGAAATTTAGGGGTATTAATTAAATCAAAATATGTTACAAACCTTCATTTAACCATAACTTTGTAACCAATAATCCAAACATACCCAATATAGGTCTTAAAATACTCACAAAATCCTAAAGATTAATTTGAAAATATTTGCTTTGATGTTTGGATTAGTTTGAGCCTAATCTTATTTAGGACATAACCATAACTAGCCTAATTTGACTTAGAACTTCAAATGGCCATAAGTTAGTCATCTTAGCTCCAAATTAGGTGATCCAAACACCAATTTAGATCAGCAAAACCTAATCTACAAAGATCTACAAAAATATGTAAGATTTAATCGTCAGATTTGATAATCACCCCTAATTACCCTAAAACTTGATTAGTAAATATTAGTAGATTTAATAATCCAAATTGGACAATCTAAGTTTCAGAGAACCCCTAGAACCTATTAAAACCTAACTGTAGGGTTGGATTAGTAAATTGGTGATTAATTTCACTAATCACTCACTAATCACCCTAAACCTTAATGAGGCCATAACTTAGCCAAATGGAGCCCAAATTGAGCCAACCACTAGTCATTAGAATCACTGGATCAATTGTGACATACAGCCACTAAAATTATTCAATTTAGACACCAAATGACAAAGTTAGGATTTTGACCCTTAATTAAGAATCCTTAATTACCCTTTAAACCCTAAAACTTATTCTGGCTATAACTTAGCCAATACACTTTAGAATTTGATAATTTTAGGTTCTATGGAAACCTTAAGGCATAAACTATTGTAAACTAACATAAAATTTAGGTGTAACTAAGCTAAAATTACTAAATTGCCCTTATAGGTCAAACTCCTTAATTTGACCTTATAAGGCTTAATACTTAACAAAAATTAATGAACTTACTGTCTAAACTCATATTAGACAGTAAGTAATCATTCCACATTATTAAAATCTAGAATATAGCCCTAATTCACAAAGATGAAATTTAGACCCTTAAGTAGGGGCAAAATAGTTTTTTTGCCCAAAATTAGGGTTTAATAAAATTTAGACTTAATTTTATCTCTAAGTCATATCAAATAGTAATTAAAATGAATTATTCCTTGATTTAGATAATTCTAAGTCTTAAATTAGAAAATTGAAGAAAATCCTAAGTTAAAGTCTTAAATAAAACCTAAGTAAATTATGAGAGAAATTTCATTTCCTTTGAACTTCTTAGATCATCCTTTAGGTCTTATAACTTTAGTTAAGATGTGTGTCTGAGTGATACTCTTAGTAATTAAGAGCTTAATACCTAAGATTAAGAATAGATCTTAGGTTATAATTCATCTAATGGGTAAAGTGGGTTGCTCATTAAGGTGAAACCTTAATTTTACTAGTTTATTAGATTTTTCATAATTTATTAATTGATTATTTGATCTTTTAACATTAGAATTAGGATTAGAAATGTATCCTATTGAATGTGACTTGATTCAATAGGATTTGCCTTAAACACTTAATCAGTGAGATGGGATTAAAACCTAGTCCTTTAGGATAACCTTATGATTAAGAATTGAACTTCATTCTTTGGAGTTTAAATTCTTAATCATTTCAATCTTGATTTGGCTAATCAAGATTTAATTTGGGATTTATAAAATAACAAATTTGGATGATTGAATTATTTATTTAATCTTATAGACGACTTTGATTCAGTTATAATTAGGATGTGGCCAATCCTAATTATGTTTAACTTGTATGTTTGTGATTCTAAGTTACAGACAGTGTAGAAATTGAGAATTCTGAATCTTATGTAACTTAGAGTAGTTAGAACATTTAAATTAGAAAACATGTGATATCACAAAGTTTGTGTAGTACTATTTATTTCTTTGATTTGAAATTTTCCATGCTGTCTTTGTTATTTAAGCCTTTTTACACCTTTGGACATACTTAAATACTTGATACATATTTTATAATATACTTTAAATTTCATTCACATGTCATATGCATAATTTTAAAAGAAACATTAATAAACAACATTATACTTGTGGTTTATGTTTTACTTAACCTGCCACTTAGTATGACTTTACTTAGGACAATTTTTGCCTAGGGAATTTCCCCTATGGTATTTTACTTTGGCATTGGGATGTTTCTCATATATGCTCTCTAGATACTTTGTGGATTTTACTTTATGATCTGGGATGTTTCTCCAAGATGCCTCTTTGGTGGACATTACTTTAATCTGGGATGTTTCTCCTAGATTATCAGATGGACTTTACTTTTTGGCAGACTAAGTAAGAGTATCTCACACGTACAACACTTTAATCTACATTACTTACATTTACTTTTCAGACTCTTTATAGTTACTTTACATATTTTCTTTACACTTCAGATTTACTTTACTTTGCCGTTTCAGTACACTTTTCTTTCTTTCATATTTTTTTCATTTTCTGCAGTTCCTTTACATTTCAGAACTTTCTGTATGTCAGCCATTTTATTTACTTAAGAACATGTTAGGATGCTAGTCTTATATTTTTAGTACAGTACTTTTACTTATTCTATAACTGGCATGTTAGTTTGATCATATTCCTTAGGACTTTTCTTTTTACTTAGTAGATTTACCCTTGTACTTTACTTATCTTGTATTGCAGCCTGAGTTGAGGTATGTTTCTACCTCATAACTTATTCTTTCCTTTCTTTGTGCTTTACCACTATACTATGCTTAATTTCAGTTGTTATATCATTAAAATACATTAAAATTTATTACCTTAAAATGTACTTAGACATTTTGTCTAACAAGATTTTTATTTTGTTAGCTGGGGCCCTACCATTATGAAACCGATAATGGTAGATTCTGAGCTTTTTGAGGAGATTGAGCCTACTGAGGAGCAGATCCAGGAGGAGGTCCAGACTACTAAGGGACCTTAGTTTACTTATTAGATTGCCTTACTTTTATATTGTGAGGATGAGAGACTCTTTCTATTTTTAGCTCTTAACTTTAAATGTTTGTAATAATACAGAACTATTTATACTTTACTTTCCTGCATTGTATATATTTTGAGCTGGATGTCTTTATTATTTAATATGGATGATTACTTCAGTTGATATTTTTCTTCCGCACTCTAATACTCATTAAGTGATTGTTAATCTTTACCTTATTTAGAAAAGCACCTCTTTTCCTTAAGATTGGATTAAAGTCTTAAATTCCAACCTAATGTTAAGTATGAGATGTGCTTAGTGACGACCACTCCTTAAGCCTTATGTTTAGAAGGGGCGGTCGCCACAGTTGGAAGAAGTGATCGTCGGTAGTGTAAGAAACCATACCAGAGTACTATTGAACCAAGGAAATAGAAATCTCCAACTCCAAAGTAAACAAAGGGGTTAATATATGTAAATAAAAAGATTTGGAGTTGGAGGTTTCTGTTTCCTTGGTTCAATAGTACTCGTGTCTGGTGGGGCCCACTATCTGTTAATTAAAAATTAGTTAATTACTGTTAGTGCTTAATTAAATGCAGTTAATAGTTAATTAAATTAGGATTAGTGTTAATTACTTTAGAACAGTAATTTTATAATTAATTAACTCTAATTAGTAATTAAGAGATTAATTAGGATTAATTTAATATTAATTAAACCTTAACATTAATTAGAATAATTAATTATTATTAAATAGTAAAATATAATTAATTATTCTTAATTAGATATTAATAAATGATTACGACTAATTAAATAGTAATTAGTACTAATGACTTTTCAATAGTAAAAATAATAATAAATATAATTTAATTAATTAATTAATTAATATTAATTAATAATTAAACCTAATTAATCACAGATTAATTAAAGATTAATAAATTCAAAAACCATATATCTAAACTTTAGGAATGAATAGTAAAATAATTTAATTTGAATAAATGAATAGTAAATTAATTCAAATTGTATTTTTGAAATGTAAATCTTAAAAGTTTAATAACTTTTTATAGAATGATCCAAATATAGCCAATATAGGTCTCAAAATACTCAAAAAAATGTAAGGAATCAAATAACATAATGTAAAAAATTAATTTTGGGGTACGTATAACGAGGTAACATTTTAGGACATCTTTAGAGCATCATAACATTTTACCCATTTATCAGAATATAGTCAATATGAGTCTTAAAATGCTCAGGAGAGCGGCCCCCTCACTGTAGTAATATTAGTTTTCTCATTTGGACATCAGGACAAAAAATCAACCAAGAATTCTTAGTGAAAAATGACAAAAATGCCCTTAGACTTCAAATAGCCATAACTTAGTCAAATCAACTCCAAATTTAAAAATTCAAGATGCTACCCAGCCTAAAATTTCAATGTCATCAATAAATTGAAATAATATTTAGGATTTGAACCCTAAAAATTTAGATAAATGACCAAATTACCCCTAGCCTTATTTTGGTCATAACATGACCGTTTCTCGTCCAATTTAAGCGTTCTTACTGTCTATCTTCAAGTCAGATTGTAAGGAATCAGTTGGAATTAAGAGAATTCAATTCTGACCTTAAGAGAAAAGTTGACTTTTTGACCCTTAAAGTAGGGGCAAAATGGTCATTTTGCCCTAAGATTGGATTAAGTACCCCTACCCTTTAGTTAACATTCCAAAACACTAAAACGAATGCTAGAATCATCTTAGTGACATTTAAGTGAGTGAGATTAACCCTTAGATCAAATTCTAGGATTCTTCTAAGTCTTAAGCACTATACCTTAAGGACATTTCCTGAGACTAGGACTAGATCATAGGTTAGAGTTCATTCATTGGGTAAATTGGGTTACCCAATGGGTGAAACCTTGGTCTTATTAGTTTCTAAACTTTCTTTTATTTTACAGCTTATTCTAATTATCTTGTCTTTAAACCTTAGATTTAAGATAGGAGATTCATCCTATTAAGCTTGATTACTTAATAGGATTTGCCTTAACTAGTAGATCACTTATAGAATAAAACTTATAACTTAAGTCTTATCCTCTTTGGATTATGTGATTATACCTAAATCTCGTGGTGTTTAATTCATAATCTACAGGTTTAAAAGATATTGATCAGATATTAGTTAGAATGTCTAAATTCACAAAACAAGGACGTATGTTTTATTGATTTAACTCGTAGTCGTCTATCTGATTGAACCAGATTAGAACCTGGTCAGTTCTAATCCTTTTTAACTTATAAGGACGAATTTCTGAGTTACACTTGATAGTAGGAAAATGGTGATCCTGAACTTGTATAACTTCGAATAGTTAGAATGGTTAAGTAGAAAACAAATGATATCACCATATTTAGTAGAGTCCCTTGCTTACTTTGATATTGTGCTACGCATTCCTTGATTTTTGTGCCATATTTTCTTGAGCATATCATATAAGATTTTGATGCATAAATAAAATGTTAAGAAAATATGGAGACTCCTTAGATTTCTTGTAAAAATATTAATGTGATTAACGAGAATATAATAATTGGATGTGTTTGAGCTGCCCATCAGTATTTCCTTCTAACTACTTAGTCAACTTATGTCACTTGGGAAAGGCCTCTGTTTTGTTGTGTGTCGTTTGCCTAGTCTCCTTGTTGACACTAGGGGTACACCGTTGGTGCCCTAGCCGTACTGGTGCTAGGATCCTTTGATTATGACTGTTGGTGCCTTAGCCGTACTGGTGCTAGGATCCGCCCTAGCCGTACTGGTGCTAAGATCCTTCAGCTATTTTTGGTGGGCTAGATTAGCTCTGTTCTGTATGGCAGATTGTACGCATATGTTTATATGCAATTGATGTTTGGTTATCTTTCAGTATTCTTATTCAATCAGCTATCTCTTTGTACTGCTTTTATATATATTTAGGATGTTAGAATCTTGCCAATATTTATACTTACCACTGCTGAGTTGTTTTATTTTAATTGGCATGTTTTTTTTTATCACCAGCATATTTAGGATGTAGCATTTTTTCTTACTGCACTTATTTGATTATGTATATTTATACGCCTTACCTTGTTCGTATTTGAGGCATGCCTTAGCCTCCCTTTTGTTTAAGTTATAAATGATGATTTATAGCTTTTTCTTTTCTTTTGTATTGCTTGCTGCTCCCTTATACATATGTTGCCTAGATATTATAAAATGGTGATTTACTTAACATGTATAAAAATTTATCAGCTTAAATGTACTTAGATAATTGTCTAACCAAATTTATATTTTTTTGGCTGGGGCCCTACATTGTAAAACTGATAATGGCAGACTCTCTTCAGTTAGATGAGCAGGAGTTAGGAGTGGAGCCATACCCAGAGGAGCCCGTGGAAGAAGCCGCTGTTTAGCCCTTTTATTTTATATGTGAGGATGAGTGTGTTCGCACTTTCTTTTATTTAAACTTTTAAATAATAAAATAATACAGGTACTGATGACTGCGTATTTAGATTTCATACTTATGTTCTGAGATACTTTTCTTTATACTTAGGTTATGATGCTTGGATGATTTATATTGAAAATCACTTCTGCACTCTGTATGTTTACTTAGATAGTGACTGAATGTTTGATTATATGCTTACTCCCTCCCTTATTATGTGAATTGTGGATTTCATCCTAATCCAACTATAAGTGAAGGGTTAGCTAGAGTGACACGTCATCCCATAACTTAATTCTTGTGGATTAAGGGGTGGGGCGCCACAGTTAACGAATATTTTAATAATAAAAATGTCCCAAAAATCGAGGAATCAAAATACTCATCGGATCAAAAATCCGACCTCGCCATTGCCTTCCTCACCCCTCAATTAGCTAGGAAAAACATGTTCAAAATTTAAAAAAAAAAAAAATTATTTTAATAATTAATGTCGTGTTGTTAAATATTTAAAGTTACCGTTAACTGTAGGTAACGGCGCCATCTATCCAAACGGTGCCATCGCAGCCGTTGGATCGAACCCTGGATCAAACGGCTATGGAGCCGTCGTCCTCCCGACACCACGCGGCGCACCCCGCCGCCTCCCGCGCCCAATCGGCGCCCTCCCTGGCCTCGGCGAGGTCGCCGACGAGCCTATAAGGCCTCGGCCGACCTCTGGGCTTCGAGTTTTTACGAACTGGAGCCCCGATCAGCCCGACCCAAGCCGAGCCCCGTCCGCCATCCAAACCAGGTACTGGATCTCCCCCATCTCAATTCCATTTCCTTCAATTATTGTCTCCTTACCTATTGCATATGTTGGATTAACGATCAAACGGTTTCGATCGAAGCTAGCCCGACCGGATCGTCGGGAATTAGGGTTAGATCCACAGTAGGAACCTTTAGGTTTTCGAATGCTGAACCCTAGGACCTAGGGTTGCGTTTTGCCAGCGATCCCGGCCACCTCCGGCGAAGGTCCGCCCACCGACGTGTAGGCCTCGTCGAGGGCTACCGTCGGCCGTGCGGGCCGAGGTGGTACGGCATCGGGAAGGCCGGCAAAATCCGTGCCCTAGCCCGGTGCCCTCGGGCATCTCCGCGAGGGAGACAAAGTCCGGGTTGGGCCGGGTCGACCCGAGCCCAACCCGACCGCGTCGGGTCCGCGTAAGCCCCGGGTGGCGCCCACTACGCCACGTGGCAGCCTCCGGGCCTACCACGTGTCATGTGGGGCCCACACGCCGAGCCTGTGACCCCTCGGCTTCGGCCGTGGGTCCCAACGCGCCACTTGGCAGCCACGTGGCATGTGGGGGTCCACTGCCCGAGCCCGCGGCTCTTCGGCTTCGGCCGTGGGGCCCACTGCGCCACGTGGCCGCCTCTGGGCCCGCCACGTGTCACGTGGGGCCCACGCGTCGAGCACCCGCGGCGCTTCGGCTCCCCCGTGGGGCCCACAGTGCCACGTGGCAGCCTCAAGGAACAAGGCTCAATTTTCAAAGTGTGTAGAGCAATGAAAATCAAAGTAAGCAAGAGACTCAACTAGACTTATATGATAAATATTGTTATCTAAATTATCCAAATCTAACTATTCTGAGAAGATACAAGTTTAGGATCTCCAATATCTATCTATCGTGTATAGTCTCAGATTTATGACCTGAATGTTAACATTAGAACTTAACAAGTTCTAATTCATAATCAAATGATGACTATGAAGGTTAAAGTAAATAAATCAATGACCTAATTATTATTATTATACTCACTTAGCCCAAATCTCAATTAAGTAAATCAAGATTTAAGGATTCTAGATCCAAACCTCACATTGGGGTTCAAATCCTGAATCTAAGGTTTAAATCTACTAATGGTCCTATGGTTCACCCTCAACCCTAATTTAAAGATAAAAAATCTTATAAGTTGAAGGATTAGAAGCAAAGATCTTAATTAAAGGTTATTCTAATATTATAAGATAAAATAATCATATAAGAATTAAGAATCTAAAATCTATATTTAATCTTTAGGATAATTATATTATTCTATATATTGAATCAATCCTACACCCGTAAGGAGGTTTCAAAAGGGTTAAACAATTATTTGACAGACTATAAATATACGTATGCGCTCACACGTAAGTGTACATGGTCTGAAGTAATAAGTGGAAAGTATTAATTTTCGGGAATTTATCGATCCTCGGAGAATTAGTTGACTTGGCACTAAGGTGTATCTATTCTCACTAATGTTTAAGCTATAATGTATTTGGATGAGTTGGTCTAAGAATTAGCACAATAATTACTAAGCAAAAAGAGCAAGAAGAGTGAAAGAGGAGAGTTGGAACTATCCCACATGCCATGATATAACAATTATGTATATTAATTTCTCAAGCTTTATCATTCAATTTAATTAAAATCAAGTGCACATTGTATTCCTTGAGTTTAACTCAAGGTCTTACAAGTTCAAATCTCATGCACAAAATGAACTTACATTCAGTTCTACTTTGGCACAAAGATTCTTGTAAGATTCTTTGAATTTAAATTTTAATCTTTTTCTCTTGATCAAAGAGAGCTTGATTATTAAATCTTAGGATCTTACAAGCATTGATTTCCACTATGAGCATCACTCGCATCTCACATAGTTGAGATGAGGGATTCATATGTTGGGCTCAATGACTATGTCACTTAGTTCATGAGCACTCAACACTTCCTTCCTCTACCTCAATTATGGTGAGCTAAGGAGCTCATTTAGTGGGTCTTAGCATCACTTGCATCAACACTTTGGTTGAGCTTAGATTGAGGTGCACTGAGCTCAAGAACTTTGTCACATAGTTCCAAGCTTTCATGAACTCAAAAGCTAGCATCCAACCTAAGGTGAGCTAAGGAGCACAAGATGATTAGTTCTTGAACCTTTTTAATTCATTAATCTTATTCCACATTCAATACTAAATTAGATGAAATATTTCTTAGCAAGATATTAAAATCACAAAATAAATTATGCTTGAGAAAAAACATTTATATATGAATATTACATCATGCACATGAGACTTCACCCCAACCCTCCCCAAGGGAGTTTAGCTACTCATTACAAAAGAAAAAAAGAAAAATACATACATAGATAAAGACCCTTTCATAATCAACTAAAAAGAAAATACAAGAATAGAGTTTAGAAGATACTAGGAACGTTCCTTTGGAAGTTCTCTGGAATCCTTCTTCTCCTTCTCAATGTTCCCTTCTTAGGTTACTAGTGCTGCCTTCTTCCTTCTCTTCCAATGCAAGAGCTTGCTTTGCTACCCTTGGGGAGTTCTTCTCTTCCTTGGCACTCTTCCTTAGTAGATTTTTGGCTAAAATTGTGAACCATCCTCAAGTCAAGAGGAGGGGTATTTATAGGAGAGGGGCTGCCTTCTTTTTCTTCATTTCAAAACTAGCATTTTCATTTAAAATTTTGAACTCATGATGGCAAAATCCTCCATTGATGGTGAGATGACAAGTATCTTCAATTATTTACCTAAAACAGCACCTCAAGACCTTCTTTTTCAAATAAAACGTAGCAACTGCAGGGAATAATGGCTGGGGACAAAGTGTAGGATAGAGGTCATATCCCCAGACGCATTAAATATTGTCTAAAAAAAAACATTTGCGGCGGGCCGCTGCAGCGTGCAATGGTCCTTCACAAATTTGCCAAGTCCCCCTCTGCCTCGAGCTACCGCGTTTGAGCTTTGGAAGATATCCCGCTGCAAGGCGCTGCAGCGGGTCATTTTGCAAATCTACTGTTTAATTTACTTCACTTTTCATTTTTTAAAGTAAAAATATTTCCGCTGTAGACCGCTGCAGCGCGCGACCGTGCGCTGTAGCGGCTCGTTTTGCAAAAAAAGTACTGTTCAATTAATCGATTTTCCCGTTTTATAAAGTTGGAAATATTTTTGCTGCAGACCGCTGCAGCGCGCGACCGCGCGCTGTAGCGGTTCAGTTTGCAAAAAATATTGTTCAATTAGTTGAGCCCTCCTGTTTATATAGTTTAAATAATTCCGCTTCAGACCGCTGCAGCACGCCACCGCACGCTGTAGCGACTCATTTTGCAAAAAACACTGTTTAATTAGTTGAACCCTTGTTTATAAAGTTTAAATAATTCCGTTGCAGCCCGCTGCGGCACACTGTAGCGGATTTCCTTTAATAAATTTTAAATGTTTCCAAAAATGCCTCAGAACTCCTTTGGATGTCATTTCCTTGAAAAAGATAAAAAATATTGATTTATGAGCAGCTTAAAAGATCTTAAGTGAATGAAATATCCCTTTATTTTAGATATAATTTATAGATTCATCACACTCCCACACTTAATTTCTTGCTCGTCCTCGAGTAAGCTCAAAATGATATTTTTTTTATTTTGTAGGGATGAAAATCACAACAATGTAATTAGAATATGTACAAGTTAAGATGTGGGCATGGCAAAAAATAAAATGTACATTTTAGCAATATTAATATTTTTAATTGTGGCACTAAGGTGGTTTAATCAATGAATCTCCAAATATTTGAATTTTTAATGCTTGATATTAGGTGATGGGTACAATTCATTGTGAACTCTAGACTATAGAAGTGGTCAAAGATTCTAAGAGTTATACTATATGTGCTCCTTCTTATGAGTCACAAAGATGAAAAGTTTAAAAGAGAGATATTTTTCTTCATCCTTTCATATTTGTTCATTTGGGAGAGATATTTTTCATCATCCTCTTTTTCATAAATATTTTGTTCTTTTCATCTTTAGGGAGAGACATTTTTTTCCCTAATATACATCTTTGTGATCATGAAGTCCTACGGAAGCCTAGCACACTCTTTTTAGAATACGTACCATATCTTTTAATCTAAGTCCTATGCTTTCCCCCACACTTAGCTCAAGCATTTATTTAAATTTTTGGAGATTAGATTATCCTCCATTCATTCCTCAATTAAGAGGATAATATTGCTTATGATGCATTTAATCATTTTTGTTAAGCATTCTCTTACTTTATCAAATTCGATTTTTACATTTTAATGATTTTCATTTCTTTTGTGAAATTCAGAAAAAATTCGTGAATTAAGATCTCAAAATAGAAACATACTAAAACATACAAAAGAAAAGGAAATACAAAAAATGAAAAAGAACAAATACAACCTATTTAGTTTTCCTCTTCTCCTTCATCGTCCTCCTCCTCTACATATGCCATCTCGGTAGGGTAGCGCGTCTCCGGAATGGGTGCACCAACATGAGGCCTTGGCAACACAGAGGCATCCGGTTCACCTTGCAAGCTCCAATCATCGAACATCATCCCAAGGGCTTCATGGAAATTGGATTGGAACCTGCGCTGTTATACGAGCTCTTGTTTGAAGAATCCCATGTCGGTAGCAAGAGCCTTGCTAAGCTCCACATGCTGATTGTGGAGGCACACCAAAAGTTGGTTCGTGAGGCGCGAGTCAGAAGGTGCGGATGCATCCCCTTTCAGTCCTCTTCTCTTCTTGGGCAGCTTTCGTTCGCTTTCCCAGACATTTAGGTTTGAAGGATTAAGGGCGCAGCTAGGGGGAACAATATAGTCTGAGGAGAGGATCTTGACCCCTTGGGTCTCGCACAACCCCGATATTAAAGACCCGAAGTCCAATGCTGCTCAAAGGCCCTTGAGAGCTTTCCATAGCTGCTCAAAGATAATGCTCGAAATACGGATTTCCCCTGCCCTAACCAATGAGCATAAGAGGAGCGCTCGGGCACGGGTCACTTCCGTTATGTGATTCGTGGGCATGACATAGATAGAAATAAACACTAGCCAAGTACTACTCGTCTCTGTCAATTCGGAGCGAGGGATGTTGTCTAGTCCTCCTTCCCATTTTGTGTCATTATTGACAATGTCCGCAATGAGACGACGGGGGTCAAAGCGAGATTCCAAGAGGTCCGAGTAAGAGCATGAATGTACCTTCTCAAGCTCATAGAATTGCTCAATTTGAGCAATCCCTAGGGTGACAACCTTACCCCGGTTGAAGAGCTGCTGCCCGGACGCATCGATTGCATTTGCATACACCTCCTGGACGATCGCCATGTATATAGGGGCTCTCTTGGTCACAAACTCTCCCCATCCCTGTGGGTTGACTTGCTCATGCGAGACGGGGTAGGCATTGCTAAAACTCCTCTCCGGAATCAACTTCTGTTGGGAAGTGATCGAGACGAAGCGGTGCTCAGCTTCCGCCAAAGAGAACCTTTTCTTGTTGAAAGTTCCTCCAGACGAGGAGGCTTCAACATCCTTTCGAGCAATCACCTTCTTCCCAGTTGACATGGCAAGGAATGATGATTAGGAGGATCAAGAACTTAGAGAGAATAGGAGAATTGGAAAGGTGCAAGGATAACCACCCCCCCTTCCCACCCCACCATTACCTCTCTATTTATAGCCCAAAAAATTCAAGGCAAGGAGAAGATGGTCAAATGGTATTCCCCATGCCATAAATATGGTAATCCATGTGAGGGGGGGCAGCATTTTCAACAATTTTTTTGACTGCCTTGGGAACCCAAAGGGCATGACTTGTTGACTGCATTTTCCCAAGATAGAAAAATTTTTCGAAACTGGGGCAAACCGCTGCAGCACGCTACAGCGCACGGTAGCAGGTTTTACGCGTTAGCGCGCTGGGGCTGAAAATGATTTCCGCGTGCCGTCGCGATGCTCTACACGCACGGTTTGCCCGCTGCAGCGTGCTGTAGCGCAATTTTTTTTTTTTTTAGTGGTTGGGTTGCCTCCCAATAAGTGCTTAGTTTCACATCCTTAGCTAGACTCACTAATGATCAATATGTAGGATCTGGTGGTTTCCTTTTCTATAAGCTAGAGATGTTCAAATGAGCACAACTCTCATGGTGGCGCAAACTCTCTTCATCTTCAACTTCTAATAGAGGATCCATTTTTTCAGTTTCAAAATTGGGGGGAGTCTTTTTCTTTCTCTTCCCTCATCGTGTTTTTCTCTTTTTTACTCCTTCCTTGCTCCCCTTTTCAGAGGAAGGAGTAGAGTAGCCATCAGAGTGTTTCTCTTTAATTGTGAGTCTTCTAGAACATTATCGACCCATAACCTCTCTTCTCTCACCCTTTTTTTCACTTCATCCTCCATCTCTTTCTTTTTAAATATAGTTGGCTTAAGATCAATCATTTCCATTCTTCCTTTAACACTCATGCTCATTACACCGTGACTCACATCGATGATAGCCTTCACACTCATTAAAAAGGGTCTCCCAAAGATAATCGTGGAGTTTGTGTTCTATTGGTCCCATTCACACACCACAAAGTCAGTTGGAACTATAAAATTCCCTAATTCAACTACAATATTCTTTATCATTCCAAGAGGGGTAAGGGATTCTAGATTAGCAAACTCCAAAATCATCAAGGTATATTCCATCCCTCCTACCTTTAAATATTCATAGATGTGGTAGGGCATAACATTTACGGAAGCACCTAGATCACACAAGGGATCTACAAATACTTCATTTCTTATTATGCACGGGATGCTCAACCTCCCTGGATCTTCGCATTTATGGCGGTTAGCTTTTCATGGTCATTCCCTTTCCTTATTTCCAATTCCTCTAATTTAAAATTTGTTGCACTCTCTTTCTCATTATTCATTCCTTCTGACACATTTTCAGAATGTATCACACTCACCAATTCCCTCAGGTTTATTTCAGTTGAATTGGGTAAAACCCCTTACTACTGAGAGGTCAGCTGCTTAGAGATTTCCCCAATTGTGTCTCTATATTCCTAATGGCGTGTTAAGGTGGCTTCAGTGCGGCGCAAGAATTGGGTTGTTTCGGCTTTAAATGAATTGAAGGCTCCTTCTAAATTGTGTTGATAATTGTTGTTATTGTTTCCATAGTTCATGCCTTGCTGGTTGGATGAATTCCCACCATATTGATTAGCATTATTATTGTTATTACTCCAAGAGAAATTTGGGTGGTTTTTCCACCCTGGGTTATACGTGTTGGAGTAGGGGTTGTTCATCTGGTTATTGTTTTTGAGGTAGTTTACCTATTCAATATTATTTTGCATGAAGGGGTTGTTTAAATTACAACTTTCATTGTTATGCCTACCCCCGCACAACTCATAGTGTATCTCTGAAACCACATTGACATTCATTTGTTCTATTCTTTTGTTTAAGACATGAATTTTTTGTTGAAGGGCTATTATTTGGTTAGATTCGTTTACTTTCACAGATTCCTTTTTTAGCCTTTTAGAAGGCCATTGGTATGCATTATTGGCCATTTTTTCCAAGACGTCGTAAGCTTCCTCTTGGGTTTTTCCACTAATGGAACCACCGGCGGCTGCATTAATGAGTGTCTTCGTTGGAGCGTTCAAACCATTGTAGAAGGTTTGCACTTGCATCCATAGAGGGAGCCCATGATGTGGGCAATGCCTGAGGTACTCCTTAAAGCGATCCCACACATCATACAGAGTCTCACCTTCCGACTGAGTGACGTTGGAGATCTCAATCCTCAACCGTGCGGTTTTAGCCAAAGGGAAGTATTTGGCTAAGAATTTTGTAGCCAAGTCATCCCAAGTCCGGATAGAATCACTTGGTAAAGAGCTGGGCCAACTCTTGGCTCTATCTCTCATAGAGAAAGGAAAAAGTCTCAATTTAACTGCGTCTTCGGAGACACCGTTAAATCTGAAGGTATCGCATATTTCAAGAAAATTTGAAATATGTGAGTTAGGATCTTCAGTGGCTAATCCTTAAAACTGATTATTTTACACCATACTCAGTGTGGAAGGTTTGATTTTAAAGTTGTGGGCTTCAATATTTAGCCTTACATTGCAAGGGGCATTTCCCTAACAGTAGGTAGTGCATAGTCTCTAAGTGCTCTTCCCCTAGGCTCTTCTATATTTTCTATACAATTATCCATAATGGCTTGTTGGTTTGATAGGTTTTGTTCTCGCCTAGCTTGTAAGTATATTCTATCTATTTCGGGATCAAAAATATATTCAGTACAAACTCTTTTACTCATACAACTAATAATATGGCTTATCGAGAATGATTTAGCAATATAGATCAAACAATTTTGCAGAAATAAAATAACTAAAAGGTAAAATGTTAGCTTTGATAATTATAAAAAAATGTAAAACTACTAATATATACAATTAAATGCTTAAATCGCTAGTTACTTATAGATTGTCCTTAATTCAAATCAAGTACCAATTCCCCGGCAATGGCGCCAAAAACTTGACAGATTATAAATACACGTCTGCGCTCACACGCAAGTGTACGTAGTCTGAAGTAATAAGTGGAAAGTGTTAATTTCCGGGAATTTATCGATCCTCGGAGAATTGGTTGATTTGGCACTAAGGTATATCTATTTTTACTAATGTTTAAGCTATAATGTATTTGGATGAGTTGGTCTAAAAATTAGCACAATAATCACTAAGCAAAAAGAGCAAAAAGAGAGAAAGAGGAGAGTTGGGACCATCCCACATGCCATGATATAACAATTATGTATATTAATTTCTCAAGCTTTATCATTCAATTTAATTAAAATCAAGTACACATTATTTTCCTTGAGTTTAACTCAATGTCTTACAAGTTCAAATCTCATGCACAAAATGAACTCACATTCAGTTCTACTTTGGTACAAAGATTCTTGTAAGATTCTTTAGATTTAAATTTTAATCTTATTCTCTTGATTAAGGAGAGCTTGATTATTAAATCTTATGATCTTACAAGCATTGATTTCCACTACGAGCATCACTCGCATCTCACATAGTTGAGATGAGGGATTCATATGTTGGGCTCAACGACCATGTCACTTAGTTCATGAGCACTCAACACTTCCTTCCTCTACCTCAATTATGTTGAGCTAAGGAGCTCATTTAGTGGGTCTTAGCATCACTGCATCAACACTTTGGTTGAGCTTAGATTGAGGTACATTGAGCTCAAGAACTTTGTCACATAGTTCCAAGCTTTCATGCACTAAAAAGCTAGCATTCAACCTAAGGTGAGCTAAGGAGCACAAGACGATTAGTTCTTAAACCTTTTTTATTCATTACTCTTATTCCATATTCAAGACTAAATTAGATGAAATATTTCTTAGCAAGACATTAAAATTACAAAATAAATTATGCTTGAGAAAAAACATTTATATATGAATATTACATCATGCACATGGGACTTTACCCCAACCCTCCCTAAGGGAGTTTAGCTACTCATTACAAAAGAAAAAAAAATATATATATATATAGATAAAGACCCTTTCATAATCAACTAAAAAGAAAATACAAGAATAGAGTTTAGAAGACACTAGGAATGCTCCTTTGGAAGTTCTCCGGAATCCTTCTTCTCCTTCTCAATGTTCCCTTCTTAGGTCACTAGTGCTGCCTTCTTCCTTCTCTTCTAATGCAAGAGCTTGCTTTGCCACCCTTGGGGAGTTCTTCTCTTCCTTGGCACTCCTCCTTACTTTGTGGATTTTTGGCTAAAATTGTGAACCCTCCTCAAGTTAAGAGGAGGGGTATTTATAGTAGAGGGGCTGCCTACTTCTTCTCCATTTCAAAACCAGCATTTCCATTTAAAATTCTGAACTCATGATAGCAAAATTCTCCATTGATGGTGAGGTGACAAATATCTTCATTTGTTTACCCAAAACATCGCCTCAAGACCTTCTTTTTCAAATAAAATATAGCAGCTGCAGAGAATAATGGCTGGGGACAAAGTGCAGGATAGAGGTCATATCCCCAAACGCATTAAATGTTGTCTGAAAAAAAAAAGTGCGGCGGGCCGATGCAGCACACTGCAACGTGCAATGGTCCTTAGCAAATTCGTCAAGTCCCCCGTTGCCACGCGCTACCGCGTTTGAGCTTTGGAAGATATCCCGCTGTAGCAGGTCATTTTGCAGATCTACTGTTCAATTTACTTCACTTTTCATTTTTTAAAGTAAAAATATTTTCGCTGCAAACCGCTGCAGCGCGCGACCGCGCGCTGTAGCAGCTCGTTTTGCAAGAAAAATAATGTTCAATTAATCGGTTTCCCCGTTTTATAAAGTTGGAAATATTTCTGCTGTAGACCGCTGCAGCGCACGACCGTGCGCTATAGCGGTTCATTTTGCAAAAAACACTATTCAATTAGTTGAGCCCTCCTGTTTATATAGTTTAAATAATTCCGTTGCAGACCGCTGCAGCGCGCGACCGCGCGCTGTAACGACTCATTTTGCAAAAAAACATTGTTCAATTAGTTAAGCCCCTATTTATAAAGTTTAAATAATTCCGCTGCAGCTCGCTGCGGCGCGCTGTAGCGGATTTCCTTTAATAAATTTCAAATGTTTCCATTAATGCCTCAGAACACCTTTGGATGTCATTTCCCTGAAAAAGATAAAAAATATTGATTTAGGAGCAGCTTAAAAGATCTTAAGTGAATGAAATATCCCTTTATTTTAGATATAATTTATGAATTCATCATTATTCACTTAAGGAATTCCAAAGAAGATGATTCAATTCAATTAGATGATCTAAAGTTTAAGATCTAAGATCTAGGATTTAAGGTTTGATCACTTTAGATCCAAGTTAAAAATTAAACTTAGAACCTTTAAAAGAATATTTACTTAAGATTTATAGCTTGTGAAATAACTTAATAAGTAAATAAACTAAAAATTTAGTATTAAAGCTATTTAGGTTTGCTCTCTTAAGGAAATGGTTTTGAGTACTTTTAAGATATGAAGGTCTTAATAATAACTAATTTAAGATTTGTTCACTTAACTCAAAATTACTAACATAAGATTTCAGAAAGTGTTAAGGTATTAACTAGAGACATTTTACTGAAATTTCAAGGTTTAAGAAGTGCTTAAGCCTATTCTGATCAAAATGACCAAAATACCTCTCTTTAGGCTAATAATGAGATTTTAAGATTTAATTATCTAAATTGATTCAAGTCTATTTTAATGAGTTCTATATTAATTAGTGAAATAGGATACACATCTTATCTTAGGGTTTGGTAGCATAATTATATTAATTAGTACTAATCACATTAAGAAGTCAATTAAGGTGATTAAGGGAATTAAGGAATACTAGGAAGATCAAAATATATTTACAGTCTCTACTATACTTAATAAGGCATTAGGAACTAAATTCACCAAAAATAGAAGTTAAACCAAGGCTCAATTCACTAATCTCATATTTGGGTAATTAAGAGGTGATTAGCAATTTTAATATTCCTAAATTATCTTTAATGGTTTAGTTATATTCTTTATAGTCTTATGAGCAATTAAAAACCTTAATTAATATTTTGGAGTATTTAATAACTTAATTATGAATTAAATAAGAACAGAAAAAGATTAGGCAATAATTTAAAATCTAACCATTGGATTTTTGATTTTATTTTATATTATTTTTTACATTTTTTTTAATTAAAATGATATATTGGATCATACTACTTGGATGAGTATAACTAAAGTGATTTAAATAATTTATTCTGTATTTTTATTTAAATCAAACCATAAGTTTTAATTTACTGAATTAATTTCCTTAAGAAAATTAATTCAGTAAATACTTTAATTTCTGTCGACTCGAAACGCAAAATGTGCGAGACGGGGTCCGACCCGGCCCGACACTGTGTGTCTTCCACGTGGAGATACCTGCCAGAGGGGAGAATTAGGGCTAGCTTCCGTTGATTGATTCGTCGTGCACAGACCATGCCATGCCTGGATTTTGATGGCTATACCTTCAGGAGCATGAGGCGCATCCATTGAGATAGGAACCCTAATCTGGGATGCGCCAGATCGATGGGGTGCTACTCGACCGAGATGTCTCCCCAAAGCACACCTATGAGGAGTGAATTCTCCTCACAGCATCCATGCCATGAGCTGAGGTATATTCCTACACGATCAGAGGTCGAGGGAGAATCCATTGGGTGCATTGCAAGGTCCTGGGGGTGTCTAGATCACTGGAGTGCTACTCATGGTGGAACGCAGACGGGAGCCAATGACGAGCCGATCGATTTCAGTTGAGTCAATCGATATGATCTAACCCAACCATCGATATGGGTCTATAATCATTGCTGCAAGGTTCCAGCACCAATTGGATCACTAATCGCTTAGGGGAATGCAATGATCCAGCGAAGCAGAAGCCGACTGGCAGTACACACTCAGATGGCAAATTTGCCCACTGGTCCACTACCAGCTACTCCTACACTCTCAATTGCCTAGAGGAGGTTAAGGGCGAGGTCCTAACACAACATCTAGGGCTTAAATGATGAGGAGCCGAGCAGAATTTAGCTCGACAACACAAAGGTCTGAGGCTGTACCATGAGCTCGAGAATGGCTTCGACTGGGATGCAGGGAGGTGCTCTGAAGCTTCCAGGCAGTTGCAGAAGTATCGCAAGGGGTTTTGAACGCCAGACCGCATCCTCAATCAGTAGTTCACAGTTACGGGGGTGCCAAGATTCGCAGAGAACTCCAGAACTTTTGTCAAGCAATTGGAGGATCATAGTGAGCAAAGGAGCTCACTGAGGGATCAATGGAGGTATTTAAAGGACTAGGGAAGGTCTAGGGTGACTGGCAAGGCTGGAGGCCATGGCTTAGGTTCGGGTCGAGTTGTCTGTATACCCTCCTTAATGGGATGCATCCCAACCTCCATGTTACCAATGTTAGGGAAGGCCCTAACAGTCTAAATGACCTAGTAGAGGAGTGGCAGACAAGACCGATGTGGCCTGGTACGAGCAAATTTTCACTGTCGGGGAAAGATCGCGGGGAGAACAAAGATGAACAGCGCTCAGGTGGGCTCTACCATCTGATCTGCCAAGCCGTTACGATTGAACTGTCTGATGCAGCTCCCAGATAACAGAACCGCGGGCGAGATCTTGATCATTGGATGCTTGCTAATGATCCGACGCTTCATATTAGATCATAGTGCAACTAATCCTGCCACTGAATAGAGGCATCGAGATGTGTGCTAACGCATCCGTTTGATGGTTACGCAGCCTCGCTGTCGGGACCCGCAGCGGATCTGCCGCGGTCTCGACAACAAATCCCATGGCTAAAATAATAAAATTAATATATTTAATTATTATTTTAAATCCTTTAATAATTAATTAATAATTACAATAATTTCTAAATTCAATTTAGGACCAAATGAGCTCCAAAAATTCTCGAAATTTCACCCTTAACTAATTGAGGTGTGAGAAATTCAAATATGAAATCAGATTTTAATTTAGAGGTCAAATTATTTTAGGTATTTACCAGGGCTCAAAAATAGGAAAAAATATCCAATTTCTCAATTAAGCTCCGATTGATCTCAAACTTCCAGAGTTAGGTTTAAATAACTCATTAAGTCTAATGAAATCAAAATTAAAACTTAGTTTAACTTAAATAATCTGGATCTAACTATGATAACAACTAAGGTTGTTACAAGTACAATGCTCTCAAAGATTAATGTGGAGCTTATATTCTACAGAGACGTATCTATCACTCAAACAAAAGATGATGAGTATCTAAACTTTAAGCAAGCCATTGAGAGTGGTCGTCGTACTAACATTCGGTTTCATAAAGGCGTTATCTATCAAGGGGGTTGCTTATGGATCCCTAAGTCCATGCATCAGGAGGTGCTAATTGAAGGTCATAACTCTGGATATCAGATTCATCATGGGAGCTTAAGAATGTATCAAGACCTGAAATAATCCTTCTGGTGACCAGGAATGAAGAAAAGTGTAGCTGAATTTGTTGAAAAGTGCCACGCTTATAGTTTGGTCAAGGCAGAACACCAAAGGCTTGGTGGTTTACTTCATCCGCTTGAGATTCCTGAATGGAAATGGCTAGATGTATCAATGGACTTTGTTATGTGTTTGCCTCGTGCAAAATCTGGAGCTGATGTTATTTGGGGCATAGTTGATTGATTGACCACATCCGCTCATTTCATTCCTATCTGGTAAACAGACTCAGTTGAGAAACTTGCGAAGCTTTATATCAAGGAGATAATCAGGTTGCATGGAATTCCCAAGTCGATTGTATCAGATAGAGACAGTTGCTTTACCTCCAAGTTTTGGCAAGCTGTGCACCATGATCTAGACACAACTCTAGCAATGAGTACATTCTTTCATCCATAAATGGATAGCTAGACAGAACAAGTAAATAAGGTTCTTGAAGACCTACTTAGACTATGTATTCTTGATTTTATTAGATCTTGGGAAGATCATCTTCCATTAGTAGAGTTTGCTTATAACAATAGCTTTCAATCCAGCATAAAAATGGCTCCATATGAAGCCCTATATGGAAGGACGTGTAGTACTCTATTGGCATAGTCAGAGGCATGCAGTGTTTAGTTGTATGGATCTAAATTAGTAGAAGAAATAAATAAAAATGTTCAGTTGATTCAACAGCAGATTCATACAGCCCAATACTGTTAGAGTAAATACTACGATATTCATTACCGTCCTCTAGAATCTAAAGTTGGAGACTTCACTTACTTCAAGGTCAGTCTAATGAAAGGAATCCTCAAATTTAGCATAGCAGGGAAACTTAGTCCCCGTTGTGTAGGTCCATTCAAGTTAGCAGCAAAAATAGGTTCTTCCGCATACCGACTAAATCTTCTAGATGACTTTGCAGCCGTTCACAACGTATTCCATGTATCATCACTAAGAAAGTACCTCAGAGATCCATCTCACCTAGCTCAGTTCCCAGAAAATCAAATCCAGCCTGATCTGTCATATGCCGAGGAACCAATTCGAATTCTAGCCCGAGATCGCAAGCAGCTTAGAAACTGTGCTATCAAGATGATCAAAGTCCAGTGGAAGAATCATTCTCACAATGAAGCCACTTGGGAGAAAGAATCTGATACGCGAGTCAAATATTCTAAACTCTTCAAGAATTCAGGTATTCTTTCTTAGCATTCTAAGCTTCAAATTCAATTCATATTTTTATTCTTGCCTTTTCTTTCCACTTGAGTGATATCGAGGATGACATCATTCTTAAGTGGGGGAGTCTGTAACAATCTAAGTTATTTCTCTTGTCAATTAATACTAATCTCCATCCTAATCTCGATCCTAAGTGTTAATCAAGTTATTAGGAGTTATCCACTAAGACCAAGTCTAAATCAGGAGTTAAATAAATCAAGTTCTAATTTTTGTAAAATCTAGAAACTTTAGAAATTGACCTATCTATATTGACCTCAAATAAAAAATCAGACTTCGCCATTGCACTCATTGCCCCCAAATTAGCTAGGGGTGATGTTTTCGAGTCAATCAGAAGTCGCTGAAATTTTGACGAATATTTTAATAATATTTAAATACTCCGAAAAATAGGAAAATTAAACACTCGTCGGAACTAAAATTTGACTTCACTGTTGCGATCCTCACTCTTGAAATAGCTAAGGGTGAAATTTTTTGGGATTTTTTGGAGCACATTTATAAAATTTGAATTTTTCTTTATTTTAAAGAATTCATTACTTAAATTAATTCAACGCAAAAATAAATTCCATTTCTGTCTTAGTTGATCCCTATGCTACCCATTCCCTCCTTCACAGCAGCTTTTTCTCCATGCCATACACTCAAGTAAGTTGTTGTCATTTCCTTTTCCCCCCATGTTTGATGGGAAGGCTCATTGATGAGCCATGCTTCCCCTACATTAAAAGAGCCTTAGCTCTCAGCCCCATGTCCTCCCTATCTCCCTTGCTAGAAGAAACCTCAGCCCATTTCTCTTCTTGCTAACAGCTGAAGAAGAAGGAGAAATGACCTCTCAAGCTCTCAAGCATCTCCTAGCAAATATGCCATTGTCAAAGCCAAGGTACTCTATTTCTCCCATTGAATGTGTTCAATGGATACTTCATTTCACTCTTATGCTTAATTTGCTTCCTTAGAAATCTGTATTCGAGGTATGGGGTTCATTAGAGCTCATTAAGGTTGTGATTTTAGAAAGATGAAAATGTTCTGTTTTTCTTCCTTTCTGCATACCTTGTCGTTTAGCCCCACTATTTGTATTGATAACTTAATTTTTTGGTGACAATTTGGGTATCATTAGAAAGGTATCGAAAAGACCTTTCCATCGGTATATGGCACCTCACGTGAAGGACTCTAGGTTGAGAGTAATTAAGCCCGAAACTTGGCTCGTTGCAGTTCTTGCCCCAGCGAAATTACCGTCGGGCGCTGCAGTGATCGAGGTTCGAATTAGGGTTTGCCATAGCATGCTACAGCGTGTTCTAGCACCTGGCTTTTGGCCTATGCTCTAGCGCGCCAGCGCGCTCTAGCGCGCCAGCGCGTTACAGCCCGCCATAGCGTCTAGAAAATTGATTTGACCATATCTTAGTCATTTGGACTCCAAATCCAGAAATTTAAAGTGCTAATTAGCTCAAAATTTTAGTGCAAACAATAATCAAAAATAATATTTAGGTTTTGAACCCTAAAAAAAATAAAAAAATGACTAAAATATTCTTTACCTTAATTAGGTCATAATTTGACCAGTTGAAGTCCAACTGGGGTCTACTCCTAGTTAAAGTACTCAGTGTGATATAGAAAAGATATTGCCACTAAGTTTGCTGAATTTAGACACCAAATAAAAAAGTTAGCTTTTTGACCCATCTTAGCCTTAGAAAATTACCTAATTGCTCTTAGAAATTGAAATGGCTATAACTAATTCATTAGACCTTAGAATTTAGTGTTCTTGGACTCTATAAAATCTTTGAACAATAGCCAATAATAAACAGCATAAAAATTTAGATTTCATTAGGTGTAATTTACTAAAATACCCCTTAGGTCAAAAACACTAGTTTGGACCCATAGGACCCATTTCTTATCTAAATTTGGTGTACTTACTGTCTATCTTCATGTTAGATAGTAAGAAATCATTTGGTAGTAAGAAATTTTAATTTGGAGCTCTAATTCAAAAAGTAGCTTTTTGGACCCTTAAGTAGGGGGCAAAATGATCATTTTGCCCAAAATTTAGGTTAAGTATTCTTAACCCTCAAAATACATTTTAAATCATTAAAATCAGTAATAAAACTGATTTATGATCAATTTAAGATATAAATCCCTCAATTGGAATAATTTGTAAAATATCTCAATTTTTAGCTTAAAAATCCTTAAGTAAGGTTAATATGCCTTACTTAGTTAAAATATATCTCTAACATCCCTAATTAAATAAGATCAACAAGTGTAAAGAAATTCAATCAACTCTTAAAAATTCTCTAAGTCTTATTAGAACTTACCCTGCTCCTTGTATGCTTACTGCTCCTATATTAGGTAGTTGTTTTAGTTTTGTACATGTAAATGGTGATATTAATAATCCATGTAAAAATATTCAGCCTAAAATATACTTAGATAATTGTCTAATAAGAGTTTCTTTTATTGGCTGGAGCCATAGCTTGGTAAAACCGACAATATCAGATTCAGATAAGTTTGAGGAGTTAGGTGCTGAAGAGGAAGAGCCATTTATTGTAGGGGAGCATCAGCCGGGAGAGTTAGGCGTTGCTTAGTTCCTTTTTCAATTTTCTATGAGGATGAGAGATTTTTTTTTCAGTTTTTTAAACTATTATTAATGCTGTAATAATTCAGGTACTTGTGACTGTGGTATTTTTATGCACTGCTATTTTTTGAGCTATTTATTTCATTTTATGTCTGATGTATGGTGAAATGGATGTACTGCTTATTTCATATACTTCCACACTCTATGTTTGTGTTGATTTAGTGACTGATCTCATGTATTCATTTTGTGCAACCTCCTTCCCTTATTAGTGGAGTGTGTATCTTACCTAATCTAATAATAAGTGAGGGATATGCTTGAGTGGCACACCACCTCTTAAGTCTAATCTTGTGGATTAGGGAGTGGGGCGTCACACATTCTAATTAAATTAGGACCTATTTTAGTTCATAATAAAATGTTAATATAGAATTTAATTATGAATTTTGTAGATTTATGTTAAAACCCTTAAAATCCAAGATTAGCTAAATCCTAGAATTGGGATTGATCAAACTTAGATCCTTTATTAAGTAGTAGTAACATTATTAGTGGAGTATTTTCAACATACTTTAGTAGTATAATAACTGTTATTTACTAAGAAGGCTTGTTAGATAGCTATTTAAGGAATTTGAGAGATTAATTAGAGAGAGATCAATAATTACTAGAAGACTTAAGGCTTTCAATAAAAATTAGGGTATTTAATTAATTAATAATAGTTATATTGATTGTAGTCTTAAGTCCAACATTTGCATAAATTATTAAAGCTTAACATTTTAAAATTTTATATAATTAGAATAATAATAAAAATTAATCAGATAAATTTATAGAGCAAAAATATCAAAAATCAGCGATCTGAAAGAGCTTACTTCATTTTAATTGGGTTAATCACTCTTGTATTTGGTGGGTGGGACGATGATAAATTACAATATTTGGGTATTATAGGATTGGCCAACTTTTATCGCTTGATAAGAACAATTATCTACATCATATATTATAGAAACATATGCTATACTTCTGAGAACACCTCCGATAGTCCTTTAACTCAAAATATTATTCAGAGTTCAATCAATTTTAATTTTTATACTCAATTGAATTTCTTTCTCATGTTTTTTTATAAAATTTAAAATTAATGAGTTAAATGTATTTAATACATTTATAGTTATAATAATATATTTAACATTAAAAGCATATAATTTAGATAAATTTCTTATATTTGATCAGTGAATAATGTACCGCAATAATATTCAAATATTATAGACATTTTTTTTCTTAAAATAAGGAGATACAACACAAGTTTTATTGCAATTAAACATAATAAAATCCTCCAAATTAATGTTAAAATGCTAACATAAAAAAACATGAGAAAGAAATTCAATTGAATATAAAAATTAAAATTGATTCGAATTTATGATCGTCCCACAACTAAGGCAAAGCAAAAAATCCAACAAGTTTTTTCTAGTATTATTTTCCAAATGGAAAAAAAAGATCTTTAAATGGCATTCATGCCCGCCCCACAGAACCACATGCTATCATTGCCTGCTCGCAAGGACAACAAAAAAGACGGCAATGGGTCGCCGCTACAGAGAAGGCTACAGCTTTTCCACTATGGCCGGAACGCTCCTACTGTTGCTAACGGCTACAGCTGCGGAAACATCGCCGGAAGAGTGTGCATTTCCGGCCATCTTCAACTTCGGGGACTCAAACTCCGACACAGGCGGCCTTTCCGCCGCCTTTGGCCCTGCGCCGCCGCCCAACGGCGAGACTTTTTTTGGCCGCCTTTCCGGTCGCTACTCCGACGGCCGCCTCGTCATTGATTTCATCGGTCCGTTTTTCCTCCTCCCCTAATTTGCTCGTTTGTTTCTTAAAAAGAGATATCTGCAATGTGTATTCTTCGAGGAAATGCTACGAGTGCTGAAAACTATGATTAGGCCCCTCCAAAATGTCCAAAAAAATCCCGATTGGGAAATTTTTTCAAAAGCTCCTAATATGTGCTCATATTAATTTTTTAAAACGGTTCTGGAGGGCCAAACTTGTTGATTTTTCACGGGTTTTGGCCTCAATGAGGCACTCTTGAAAGCCATTTGAGAACATTCCAAAGGAATACTTTAAAACTCCCGATATATAGAACTAAGAAATTAAAAGTTTTTTCAGCTCGAGCACTAATTTTGTTTTTGTTGATTTTTTGAGTAAAAGTGTAAATCCATCATTCAATACAAGTGCCGGGTTACGTGCTGCTACAGAAAACTAGCATTGAAGCATTTTCCATTTTATTCTTGGTGGGCAATTCTAAAACTTTGTACTGGCCCATGTGTATTCTAGCCCAGCTTGCTGATGGTAAGAGCACAGTAACTCCTTGTAACCTATACAACTCTATTCAAATAAGTGAATGATTAAATCCCTGTCCGTAAGCCCCCACAGAGGTCAGTATCACATGGTCACATTGGCCTCTGTTCCCGCCCTCTTTCGAAGAGGATAAATCCAAGTAAAAAAGAATTATTTCTTCTGGCCTCTGTTCTCCTTACTTCACATTCCCTCTCTCATGGCCTCGCCGTTGGCTACAGCGTTATCACCGGCACAGTGCAAAGCATATCCGCCGTCCGTTATTCTGACGGTAGACTCATCGTTGGTTCCATCGGTTCGTATATTTCTTCTTTGTTTGATTATTTTTTATTATTTCTGGTTATACGGACGATAGATGTGAGCGAATTTCAAGGCGTAATATAAATTAATGTTTTAAGAGAATAAAGTATTGCTGAAAGGTATATTTTTTATTATATTTGGCAGTCGAACATATCAGGAAAGTTCAATTTTTTTTTATAGTTATTTATTCTATGTAAATGCATTCAAATTAAAAAGTTAATTTACTCTTAAATAATTTCCAAAGATTTATATTTTAAATATATATTTTTAGTAAATTTTTGATACTATTTTTTTTTATAAAAGAAAAAGTATTTTTATATTTTTGGGATCAGTGTGGGGAGATTTAGAGATATGTATCAGCAATCATATATTATGTGATTTTTGCATAACATAGACTCAAAATTTTTTATTTTAGATCTTAATTTTAAAGACAACATGTTTGCTTATGTTCATAGATTTGACACCTAATTTGGCCGGTGGGGAAACTCTATTATCCTCTGCTTTTGGAACTATGGATGGAGATCCTAACAATGGCATCACTTAGCATACGAACAAAACATGCCAACGGAGTTAAAGCTAGCAATTAAGTATATAAAAAGACAAAAAGTCGGAATCAATCAACATTTTAACAAAGTTCCAACGCACAGTTCCTCCTTAACGACTTGGTATTAAGAAAAGCCGAACTCACAGAGCATTCATCCAAAAATAAATGCTTACCAATTTAGATAGATCTTCATATAATAGAAGACTCGAAGAAAATACGTTATTAGTTAGAAACTTATGAGAAGGATGAATTGCCCAAAACTTTTAATGGCTCAAATCTAAAATGGTTTTAAGCTTTGTTGGCAGTTTTGAAGAAATTGAGCCTTAAAGGTAAATATGTGGCCGGTGGAAGATCTGTCAAGAATTCAAATTCAAGAGCTCAACCATGAACCACTGTACCATTCACGATCAAACGGTCACATAAGAGGCTAGAAGAGAAGTAACTGTTGGGTGTGGAGCCTGATTGGATCAATACAGAAGGTGTCGATGGAGTTCCGGTGGTGTTCCGGAGGGTTCCAAGGCAAGGCACGACATTCCGGTGAGATCCGGACAGTCCAGGGGCAAGGTGGCATTGGGCCGGCAGCAAGCCAGGCAGGCACGCCCAGGTGCTAGTGGTGCAGCTCCAGATAGAGGCATGGGAGCCCAGACTCAAATAGTAAGGGACTTGTTCCTTGGGCCCCACGACCTATTAAGGTCAAAAATAGGGTTTCGCTTGACCCTATAGAAAATCCTTAATAGGTGAGGGGCTGAATATGATGCATTAGAAAGCCTTGTAAATGCAAAGGGGAAGGAAGCGATAGCCCTAGGGTTGTGGTTGCAGCCAAAAGCCACAACAAAGGTTGCAACCAAAGGAAGCAGCGGGAGGTTGCAGCAGTGGCTGCAGCAGGAAGCGGTTGATGGGGATCTTCACCGAAGATTTGTATGGGAGGCTGTAGCAGCGTGCTGCAGCAGGTAACCACAAGGGGGCTGTATCGGTGTGTCGCAACGGTGGCAGTAGCAGAGTACTACAATGGAGGTCTGAAGCGGTGGCTCGGCGGCTGCGATGTTGACTGCAGTGGGAGCTGTTGTATGTTCAATAGTTGAGTTAGAGAAACAAGGGAAGTTCATAGAGAGAAGGATGCTAGGGTGTCTGTGATTTTCCTAGTTGTGCAATATTCTTCTTTTTCTAAGGGTTAAGGTTTCTCAGGAATAACTATGTAAGCTTTTATAATGGATGTTCTTGGTGGTGTGATTCAGTAGTTTTTTTCATTCTCAGGAATAACTATAACATCCTTGTGTTTAGATGTTATTTCTCTGTGATTGCCCTGAGATCTATGCTATTTTAATTTTGCCAGTTTGCTCTGGATTTACTCTAAATTGTGTTTATTTCTTAATAATTGGTATTGGAGAGAGGTTGTCAATTCGAGTTGGAGCAATGCCAGATGAAATGAGATACAAGATTGGGATTGTTCAATGGAGTAAACATTATTGAATATTTGTAGTATAGAAAAAACTATTTCTTGCCACAAAAAAAATAACCAAGAAAATCAACAACTATGAGATGATGAAAAACAGATGTTCTTGACAAAGCAGCTTTAGTTGAGCCACACCACGACCTTTTGCTAAATTGAACCAAGGTGAAGAAATTCAAAATTTGAAGACGAACAAATCGCAATCAATATCTAAGTGGGAAATTATTAGGTGTAGAGCCTGATTAAATCGACACGGATGGTGCCGATGGAATTCCGATGGTGTTCCGAGGCAAGGTATGGTGTTCCGGTGGTATCCGAAGGGTCCATGGGCAAGGCGGCAGTGGGCCAGCAGCAAGCCAGGCGCTCAAGTGCGCCGCAGGTTCCCGATAGAGGCTGCAACCAGAGGAGCAGGCGCTCAGGCGCCAAACGCCCAGGCGCCCGAGGCACAGAGACGTGCACGCTTAGGCCCTTGGGCCCCACAACCTTTTTAGGGCAAAATAGGGTTTAGTTTGACTCAATTAGAATAAAAATGGTGGAGCTGAGAGCTCCAGGCTCAGCTGGATCAACCAAAAAGCAGTTTTAGACTCAATTAGAATAAAGAACTATAGTGTTGAGGCTAAGACCAAATGGAGCATGTAGTCATGCCCTCTGTTGAACCCCAATTCATCATTGCCTTGGTGCTGAGTAAATTTAGCGCGCCGGGTAAATTTAGTGCTTTCAAGTTTGAATAGAATAGATTTATTTAATGTTGTGCCACACTGAGCCAAAATTCTGAAATTTCTTTCGGACCATATATTATAAGAAACTGTACTTAGGAGTAAATTATTATTGAATTTGTTATTCCTAATATCTGCATAGTATTCTAGCAGCTGCTCCAACGTTGGAGAGAAAAATAAATTTCCCTAAATATTTAATTCTCATAATAAATTGAAACAGAAGGGGCACGATAGAAAAAGGTGGCTTTGGGAATCATCGTAAGACCCGCATAAAACAAAATTTGTTGCAATTGATAGCTCTGCAAAGCACTTATTCAACGTTTTGAGTCCTAACATACACGTCCAAAGAAAATTCAAAAATTTAAACTTAGAATGCTTAAATCACACTCATCGTACCAAATAATTGGTTGTAACTTGCCCAATAGAGCAAATTTACGGCAGCCAGATTAAGACCAGCCCGAGCCAGCTTGGCTAAAGATGTAATGCTTAATCTATCAAGAGTAGGCAGAACAAAAAATTTAAATTCTTTCTAGTATCTAAAACTGTTTACACCACCTGGGTCATAAACATCCAACCTCAAAATTCTCCACTAGCTCCCCAGACATGAATTAGTGCACAAGATCCTATTTAAAGAAGACAATTTACAAGCTTTCCTAAGAATGGAAATGCTTACAAAAGCCAAATCATCATATTTCTTGGAACTAGCCACTCTGTTCCATTTTATCAACCTTTATTTATTTGCATTATCGCCATTAAATAGAAAGTTAGCACATAATGAAGTGAAACTCTTAATTACACATTTTGGGATGTGAAGAGCATTACCCCAATAAGTGAGAAGGTTCTACACTGAAAATCTGAGCACCTAAGTTCTTCTCGCAAAAGATAGTAATTTCAAAGTTCACCCATTTAGCCACTTCTTTATCTTTTCAGTAAGAGCAAGAAAATTCAAATTTTATTAACTTATTTGATGCTTTTGAAACACCCAAATACTTGAACGACTGCTGAATGATTGTTAGGTGGCTAGAATTAGCAAGCTCAATGCTATTACTATTCTCTTTAGAAAAAACATATCAATTTTTTCCAAGTTAATCTCCAAGCCAGATCTCTTTTTTAAACACATCCAAAATCCTCATGATATATTGATTGTTCTCTGGTGAAGACTCCCCAAAACAAAGCAAATCGTCAACAAAAAGATGATGAGAGTATTTAAAGCTACCCATGATAAAAGGCTTATAGATATTATTCTCCACCAGCCTCATTTAATTTATTTGATAGAGAATCCATAGTAAAGAAAAAGATAAGGTGATAGGATAACCTTATTTAATCACATTTGAGGAGTTATAATATCCTTTAAGCGAGCCATTAATGATAACAGAATAATCCATATTTGAAATACAAGACTTAATCCAATTAATAAAAATAACTAGGAAGGCCTTTCTCCGCAAGCCTATTCAACAAATAATCTCTATTCACTATATCAAAAGCCCTCTTTTATTTTATGTCGAATTTTGCACAAAATTATTTTTCTTGGCTTAGAGAATTTTGATGCAGTATATCCTTAGCAAGATGTTATCAGCTATATTTCTACCATGAATGAAAATGGATTGTGCTGGATCAATCAGATTAGTCATATGAGTTTTAAGGCTACCTGCCAAAACCTTTGCAATTATTTTATAAGAAATGTTACAAATGGAGCCAAAATTTGTTAAACTGCTCGCATAAGCATGCTTAGGGATGAGCACTATAGTTGAAAGAAGAGTGACCGCTCTTGGAAGTTTGTAAATAAAACGAAAGTGATTCAGATTAGCGACTATTTTATTTTTAGTAGTAGACCAATTATGAATATATTTGGCTCGGGAGACACATCCGGGTTTATGAATGTTAGCACAAACAATATTTCCTCTTTATTATAAGTCGCAATAAAGCCTCCAACATTAGCTGCAAGTAGAGAAGCCCCATAGGACATGGAATCTGTTCAACAATCAATGAAGAATTAAATAAAGTTTCAAAGTGCCCAATGATAAAATCAACCAATTCCCGAGGATCAATCAGACCATCCAAGACTTTCAGGTGATTAGATTTCTTCTTAATGGAAACATGTCTATAAAATGCCAGATCATCCTCCATAGATTTCATCTCCATAGAAGAGGAGCTTCTATTACAAAAATCTGTGAAAAGTTGTCCTTAGTTTTAATAGAAGCAATCAGACTGCCTTTTACTTTATGCATTTTATTTAGAAACACCCGTAATGGATCACCTTTCACAAACAAGTTTTAGCTAAAGTCAATACCTCATTGTAAGTTGGAAGAAGTTTCCAAAATTTTTGTATTGGAATTGTCTTCCCATAATGGAGGAATCTTCAAATGGTAGAAGAAGCGGGGAGTGGTACGACATGTCAGGATTATCCACATTATGGTAAGAAAGAGGAAAAATATTGTTCCGCGCATCATTGCAAAGAATTCTGTCTAAACGTGCCAATATATGATTCTGAACCTAACTGCACCAGGAGAAAAGAGAGCCCATCGGATGCAAGGTCTTCAAGACCAGAATCATAAATAAAGCTGTTAAAATCAGCCGTATTCCTAGAATTAATTGAAGAACCTCTTAATTTTCTTGATAAAATCAGACGCAGTTAAGATTGTCTCGTAAGGACCCAAGGAAGCTGTATATTCTGACTGAAAGAAGATAGATATTTCCAAAGCAGTATTATCCCAAGATAAGAGTTAGAGGCATAAATAACAATGATAAAAAATGGAGGCTTGCTGCTAAAAGAAACAAGGACATGCAGATACTGAGCATCAAAACTAACCGAGTCGTTATTCCACACCAAAAGAATCCTGCCATTATTAGCATGATTGAAGTTATGAAAAAAACCAGGATTGGAAAAGGAGCATAGCTGTGTTTCAGCAATATGTTGGCTGGCTTTAAAATTATCCAATTTTGTCTTTAGTAAGATAACAAATTGACACTCGAACATAGAATAAGTAGCTTGTAGTAAAAATTAAAGGGTTGAATTATTTAACCCTCATGTAGTCTAGCATAGCATTTGAAATGTCAACTAATACAAAGTGAAGAGAATGTAAAAGATGTGATTTCTTCAAAGGAGTATTTTTGCTCCTTCGTGTGCTAACTCTATTCTGGATCGATTAGCTGAGTCATCAAGATTAAATAAAGCTTCAAATTTGGAAGGACTGCCATGAGAAGAGGATGACACTTGATTCAAATTCAGGTGCTGATCTTGGATTTCCAAGAAACTATTGGAATTGACAGGGGATACCAGATAGCATCGAGGGTTGTTTTGACAAAAAAAAAGTCAGGATTCAACACATCTATTTGCACTAGAAGTCTAGACTTTGATTTATGCTGGTGTTGTCTGTTTTGATCTGTAGACCTTCCCCTTTGGCCAGTAGTAGTTGTTTGCTTATTGCAG